>CM070920.1:6490000-7690000 GCA_036417435.1 Inia geoffrensis
TGTGCCCCCTCTTGCACACTCATTTACACGAACACTGAGATCCTGGCCTGTTCTAGCTATTTTTACTTGGGCCATATAATAGTCTGTGTTCGGGGCTTAATTTTACTAGGTTATAACAAAGCATTGGAACACCTATCTGGGGATGAGGTTTGAACTCTTTTTGTGAAGCCTCTGCGTCTTGCTGTGTTCATGAAATTCACAGATGGTCACCGTTTAATAATGTTCCAGTCAGATTTGGGGAAGAAACAGCTACAACAGGGGCATAATTACTGAATATACCCAAATCTGCACATAAAGCTGGACAGAACAAGCAGACAACAAAACCAAAAATGCATGCTCCGTGTTGACAACAAACTCTGGTGACACCGTATAGCCACGATCCCTCAACTGCAAGACTTAAGAATCAGAGACTGCATAGGGGGAAGCTGAGGGAAGCCAGGGATCCAGGTAGACCTAGAAAGAGAACAACCCCCAGGGAGCCAGCCAGTTTGTGCGGCAAGCATAGTGGGCCAATTTGAGAACGGCAGCTGGAACTGAGAAGAGTTTTGTTCAACTCAGTGGCGAATGGGCGCAAAATACGCCTGTCTGAAGGGGTTGGGGCAGTCTGGCCCCCATAGTCTTCTAACCGGCCCACCGGCGTTCCCTTCGGGACAGGGTTCCCACACTAGGAGTGGAAGCCAAACTGAGCAGGACATCGAAAAGAGAGGCAAAGAGAATGGCCAACAAGCTCATCATGTTTTTTAACGTGAAAACAGAAGAACAGGAAGGGCTGTGAAGCTACAAAGCAACTGTGAACACAGCTACTTCTAAAAGTTTAGGAAAACTAATTTCATGTGAAACTGAACAATAGAAAGGGATCACAGTTGAATCTGATTCAAATTTATTGTACGAAAAGAAAGAATACTGAGCAGAGTAACATCCCTACAGACAAGAAAAGCATGCCAGAAAATACAGCCTCATAAATCACTTGAAAACTATAACTTGATATTTCAAAAAGAGCTAAAAGACACTAATAAAAATGACACATAACATAAAATTACAGCATAAATCAGAAACAGAAATTCTCAGAAATCAGATGACAGAACTCAAGACAACTACAAAAAAGAAAAAAATGTTCAGAAGTAAAGAAAAAACTTGGAAAAATATGAGAATAAACAGTGACTTGTGGGAAATAAAAGGACATTTTCAAATTTTTAAAAAGTTGAAGAGATAAAAGGACTTGAGAGAAAGTGACAAATAGTTAAATGAGCAAAGAAGACCCAACATGTTGACAACAGAAATCCCTGAAGGAGGAAACTGAAGCAAGGCAAAAAATACTAAAAATGATAATTCAAGAAAAATTTTCGAAATGAAGATTTGTAATGACATATTTAAAGAGCAACTACCATGTCTGAGCATAGTGACTTAGAACAGCCCACATGAAGACATGGTCCAGTAAAAGTTCTGAATTTTAAAGAAAAAGAATCCTGTGCCTTTATGGGCAAAATTAGAAAGCGACATATAATGAAAAAATTACGTCATTATCAGATTTTGATAGCAAGGCTTTATTTCAATAAAAAATGGAGTAATATATCTAAAATACTCAAGGACAGTAAGCACAACCTGGGGTCTTTGTATTCAGCAACACTGATCTCAACATAAAGCTACTGGTGAGCATTAAATCCATCATGACTTGCACACAAAAACCAGCTGAGAGTTACCTAGACGAAAACTTAGGCAGAACACTCTCTGACATAAATCGCAGCCACATCTTTCCCGATCCATCTCCCAGAGTAATGGAAATAAAAACAAAAATAAACAAATGGGACCTGATTAAATTCAAAAGCGTTTGCACAGCAAAGGAAGCCATAAACAAGACGAAAAGACAACCCTCAGAATGGGAGGAAATATTTGCAAATGATGTGACCAACAAGGGATTCGTCTCCAAAATTTACAGACAGCTCATGCGGCTTAATGTCATCAAAACGAACAACCCAATCAAAAAAATGGGCAGAAGACCTAAATAGACATTTTCCCAAGGAAGACATACGGATGGCCAAGAGGCACATGAAAAGCTGCTCAACATCGCTAATGATCAGAGAAATGCAAATCAAAACTACAATGAGGTATCACCTCACACCAGTCAGGATGGCCATCATCAAAAAATCCACATACAATTAATGCTGGAGAGGGTGTGGAGAGAAGGGAACCCCCCTACACTGTTGGTGGGGATGTAAGTTGATACTAAACATAGAGCTACAATATGACCCTACAATCCCACTCCTCAGCATATATCCAGAGAAAAACATGGTCCAAAAGGATACATGCACCCCAATGTTCACTGCAGCACTGTTCACAATAGCCAAGACATGGAAGCAACCTAAATGTCCACTGACAGAGGAATGGATAAAGAAAATGTGGTATATATATATATATTACGGAATACTATGCAGCCGTAAAAAAGAATGAAATAATGTCATTTGCAACAACATGGATGGACTAAAGATTGTCATACTTAGTGAAGTAAGTCAGACAGAGAAAGAGAAATATTGTATGATATCGCTTATATGCAGACTCTAGAAAGGAATGATACAAATGAACGTATTTACAAAACAGAAATGGACTCACAGCCTTAGAGAATGAACTTATGTGGAACGGGGGAGGGAAGGGAGAGTTTGGGAGTTTGGGATTGACATGTATATGCTGCTATAGTTTTAAAGGATAACCAACAAGGACCTACTGCCTAGCACAGGGAACTCTGCTCAATGTTATGTGGCAGCCTGGATGGAAGGGGAGTCTGGGGGAGAAAGGATACATGTATACGTATGGCTGAGTCGCTTTGCTGTGCACCTGAAACTATCACAACATCGTTAATCGGCTATACTCCAGTATAAAATAAAAAGTTAAAAAAAGAAAAAAAACCCTGAGAGTTAAAAGGGCAAGAGTATAGCCTGTAATGGCTGTACACTCAATGTAAATACACTACATTTAAAAACTGAAGAAAGAATGAGGCCAGCAGATGCAAAAAAATGTAACTCTTTTTAGTAAACATATTACTGGTGGTGGAGGTAAAAGTATTATTTTGAGACTGTGGTGTGTGCGATGTAAGATAAAGCAAATGGGTGATTATACATATTCTTTTTTGATTACTAAAGTATAGTTGATTTTACAATGCTGTGTTAGTTTCTGGTGTACAGGAAAGTGATTCCGTTATATATACATGTACATATTCTTTTTCATTATAGGTTATTTTAAGATACTGAATATAGCTCGCTGTGCCATACAGTAGGACCCTGTTGTTTATTTATTTTATACATAGTAGTGTGTATCTGTATATTTGAACTCTATCCTTCCCAGTGTTCTTGAGACTGCAGATCATTGGTGTGAAAAAAGGAGGTAAATTTTTCCAAAAGAAACATTAAAGTCTCGCTATAAACTCATATAGTAATTTATCTTTACACTAAAAATTCCGGTTCTTTACACTGTAATGTCCTAGAAACAATGACTATCCAATAACAATGAATGTTCCTAGCACCAAGATTATGTTCTTATAGTATCATTTCCCAGTGAAAGACCCCAAGGAATTTTGCAGAAATAGCCAGTTCCCAGCCTGGGACACAAAGTGTACAAGATGACCTCAAAGACATTATCATGGCCGATATCAAGAAACCCATCCACGTAAAGGCTCCACACAAAAACTACTAGAACTGATAAACGAATTCAGCAAAGTAGCAGGATACAAAAGATTCACATACAGAAACCTGTTGCATTTCTTTATACTAACAATGAAATATCAGAAAGGGAAAGTAAAATTACAATCCCTTGTAAAATCGCACCAGGGAGTTCCCTGGTGGTGCAGTGGTTAAGAATCCGCCTGTCAATGCAGGGGACACAGGTTCAAGCCCTGGTCCGGGAAGATCCCACATGCTGTGGAGCAACTAAGCCCATGAGCCACAACTACTGAGCCTGCGCTCTACAGCCTGCGAGCCACAACCACTGAGCCCGCGCACGACACCTGCTGAAGCCCGCACGCCTAGAGCCTGTGCTGCACAACAAGAGAAGCCACCGCAATGAGAAGCCCGCACGCCACAACGAAGAGTAGCCCCCGCTCGCCACAACTACAGAAAGCCCGTGGGCAGCAACGAAGATCCGACGCAGCCAAAAAATTTAAAAAAGAAAAAAAGAAAATTTATTTTAAAAATAAAATTAAAAAATGAAATCTCATCAAAAGAAATAAAATACTTAGGGATAAACCTGATCAAGTAGGTGAAAGACTTATACACTGAGACCTATAAAACACGGATAAAGGAAACTGAAGATGACTTAAAGAAATGGGACTAGCACAGGCAAACTATTACATATGGAATGTATAAACAACAAAGACCTACTGTACAGCACAAAGAACTATATACAATATCTTGCAATAAATCATAATGGAAAAGAATATATATATATAAACATAGGTACGTATGTATAACCGAATCACTTTGTTGTTCACCAGAAACTAACATTGTAAATCAACTACACTTCAATAAAAAAAAAAAATAAAAAGACACCCATCCATGTCTATGAGGGATGTGTCAAAATGAGTCAGGCGTCAACATGAAAAAGCTGGTCATCAATTACAGATGGGACAACTTGAACTTCAACAAGGATGAAAACTTCAAGTTAAAACCGGGAGTTCACAATTAAAATTTTAAAAACGAATTGATCACTTTCTGAGATTTATAAGCAATTAATCCATGAAGACCATAAAGTTGATAATGAAGAAGGCATTTATCCTGCCTTTCCTATCTGAATTGTACCCAAGAGTAAATGAGAAGTGACTCCTTCTAACATTATTACAAATAATAAATGAAAACAAAATTATGGGGTCGAATATCACCATTTTGCAACCTCCAGGGATTTCACAGACCCAGCATATTACCAGCTACTAAGGTCACAAAAAACGAGTGAAACGCAGATATTATTGTGGTTCCTGAGGCAAGAACTCAACACCACTTATATATAGTCTCGCCAAACAGACTGAACATGGGTCTGATGAAGCCTCTCCCTCCAATGAAGAAAATACAGAGAACAGAGGGAGGGAAATACTGATCTTCACCGTAAGTAAGCCATCAGCCAAGTCCAGACTGTGGGAAACTCAACGGGTCCAATAACCCAGGTTCCTCAACAGATAAACTGTAAGAACAATAACAACAGCCAAAGGAATGGAGAAAAGCACAGATTAAAAGTGATTGAAAAGACATCAAATTACAAAGGTGGATAAAACCCATCCTGCCTAGGGATGCATATCCAGGGGACAGAACTAGAGAAATTCAAGGAAGTAATTAATTACTATAAAAATTAGGATAGAGCTTCCCTGGTGGCGCAGCGGTTGGGAGTCCGCCTGCCGACGCAGGGGACACGGGTTCGTGCCCCGGTCCGGGAGGATCCCACGTGCCGCGGAGCGCCTGGGCCCGTGAGCCATGGCCGCTGAGCCTGCGCGTCCGGAGCCTGTGCTCCGCGGCGGGAGAGGCTGTGGCAATGAGAGACCCGCGTACCGCAAAAAAATAAATAAATCAATAAATAAAATAAAAATTAGGATAGTGTGTGTACATGGAGGTAGGGGAATGGGGTATGACTGGGAAGGGGTACAGGATGGGGCTTCTAGAGGGTTGGTTAATGTTCTGTTTTATGACACACATGATATTCACAAGGGTGCTTGCCATTTAATCTTTACGCACTTTGGGGTGCTCTTCTGTATTTACGTCTCACTTTACAATGAAAAGTTTAGCTTAAAAGGTAAAATAATAATAATATGTAATGCCACCTCAGATTATTAAGGAAGAGGAGCTCACATAGAGGTTGGAATCCAGCAGAACACTTGAAAACCTGGGGCAAAGCAGAGGGGGAAGCCAGGATCAGGGGCCCCGGGCTTGTGAGCCGGGCTGTCCAGCTGAGAAATCCAGCAATCCTGAATCCTGAGGCAAGTGTGCCGGACTGGGAGGGAGCACAGGGTATCGGCACGTCGTTCGGGAAAGCACCAGTGTTCAGCTTCCCAGGGACAGAGACAAAAATCACCAGCCAAAGGAGGGCAAGGTGGAGAAAGAGAACACAGAAGAAAGTCTTAAATATAGGGCTGCACCTCATCCACAGCCACACCAGTACTTACGGAATAGAAACAGACTGTAAACATAAAAGCACTTTAGAAAAAAGAAAAGACTCTTTGGAAAATGAGGTGTTTTTCAAGAGAATTGTGGTTTTGTTTTTTTTTTTTTTCTTAAGAACGCGTTTGTGAGAACTTCCCCAGAGGAACCCAACATTAATGGCCCACAGGCACCTGTCCTAGAACCTCCTCCCTCTCCTCTGCCTGATTCACATGGCGTGCCCTATGCATCACGCACCTTGGGTCCTCCTGGCCCCATCTGTCCCTGAGGCTGTCCGCCACACATCGGCCTAGACTCCACTGCAGTGACCAGCGTGGGGGGCTCAGGCTGAGTCCCTCAGGGCACACTTTGACAAGACCTGGCGTCGTGCCTCATCGGGCACCTGTGCCATGTAAGATATCACATGCGCTGTTTCAGAAGGTCTTTGGGCAGGCCTTTATTCTGCCTACCACATTCCTCTCTCCCTTTCTCTGCTTCCCTGGGATTTCACTCCTCAATTAAATATTCTACACAAGCTATTGGCTCTAGGTCCATTTCTCAGAGAATCTGACCTAAGACAGTTGGTACCAACAGTGGCTTCAGGAAGCAGACCCTCAGGATAGGATTTTGGAAGTGGGTGGCCAGTCTGACAGCAACAGGGACCTGATCACTGATCACGAACAGCATGGTGATCACTTGTGGCATGTAGGGGCCTCGTAGCTACCGAGGCCTCACCTGTGGTTAATGCAGAGGAGGCACAGGTGGAAGCTGAGGTTTGGAGAGGGGATGGTGATAGTTGCAAAGATTAATTAAGTGCAGGAGGAATTCTCTTGATGGCATTAGAAGCTTTGCAAGAAAGGTACAGCCTCAGGGGAGCTATTCACCGATTTAGGACACTCATCTCCAGCAACCACAGGGCAGACTGTGCTGAAAGTAAGGCCCAGGTTCTCATTTCATAAGTAGCAGAGATGCAAGAGAGCTTGAACATGTAGCCTGATTTCTAATTCAAAGCCAGAGCTTTAATGAGCAAAGAGTAGGATTCTGCGACAGAGGGGGAGGATTTTAACCTGGACCGGCCTGAGCATCCCCAACCCCCAAATTCCCTCCCAGAAACAGCCCCACTCCCTGTTAACAGAAGAGACGAGCGACCCTTGCCCAGAGACAGGGCTCACGAGGGCCACACCTGAAGTGGGTGTTTCGCCAGAGGCTGCTGCTCTCCTTGATGACGGCAGGTTCCCAAAATCTGTACGGAGCCTTCAAAGGCTCCCTACACCTGTGTCCCTGCTCATTTCCTCTGCTCAGTGGGCGGTCTCAGACAGGGCGCCTCCCGGAAAGCCCTCCTATCCACACCTCCTCTTCTGCCACCCTGGGGCCCCAACAAATATCTTCTAGCTTCTTGAGAAAGCCATCTCTCCTCAAACCACAAACTTGCCCAAATTTTCTATCGAGAAAGATCCCTCTAGTTCTCTAGGATCTGCGGCTTCTGGAAACCAAAGCCAGGAGGAAAGCCTCCTGTTATTTTCTGCTTTGTGCAGTGAGGCAATGAGCTCACAGGAACCTTGCTGCTTGGATGTGGGAAAGGACACATAAGGGAACAGTCAGGAGGGGAGACGTGCAATGTCAAAGAATATGAACACATCCCCGTAAAAATAAATGGAAAAGTGACGCAGGTGCACACGAGTCCAAGAGAGGAGCAAAAGTGCCTGTCAGAGACATCTAACCCTACACGCTGGCTGGACCGCAATCACTATTTGCCATCTAATTTAAAGTGGGATGTAATAAAAGCAAAACTGAGAGAGACAGGAAAACCAACTCAAGCAACTTATTAGCACAACCTTGATTCATTCCCGACAGTTTTTGAAAAACTCTTTCAAATAACACTGACTCAAAAGGAACAAACTTCAAATTTAAGATAAATAAGTACTAGGGATGTAATGTACAACATGACAAATATATTTAACGCTGCTGTATATCATATATGAAAGTTAAGGGAATAAATCCTGAGTTCTCATCACAAGGAAAAATTCTGTTTTCTATTTCTTTAATTTTGTATCTATGTGAGATGATAGATGTTATTGCTAAACTTATTGGATAATCATTTCATGATGTATGTCAGTCAATTCATTATGCTTTACACCCTAAACTTATACATTGCTGTATGTCAGTTATATCTCAATAAAACTGGAAGGGAAAAAAAAACAGAATGAGGGCATCAGGCCAGTCAGAGGTGATTCTTTTGGATACCAAAGAGACCACAAACAGTTGACTGCTATTAAAGAAAACAGGGAGGTGGGTGGGGGGGAGGGGGGGTTGAACTGGGAGATTGGGATTGCCATGTATACATGATCGATACTATGTATAAAATAGATCACTAATGAGAACCTACTGTAGAGCACAGGGAACTCTACTCAGTGCTCTGTGATGACCTAAATGGGACGGGAACCCAAAAAAGAGGGGATATACGTATACGTAGAGCTGATTCACTTTGCTGTACAGTAGAAACTGACACAACATTGTAAAGCAACTATACTCCAATAAAAATTTTACAAAAACAAATATAATGATAATGAAAAGGTTTGAAATATTGAGAGAATTTCTTAAATATTACACAGGGACATGAAGTCACCAAGTGCTGCTGGAAAGATGGTGCCAATAGAGCTGCTCAATACAAGGTTATCACAAACCTTCAAGTTGTAAAAAACACAGTATCTGTGAAGTGAAATAAAGTGAAGCACACAAAAAAATAAAAACACATAAAGAAATATATATATATATATATATATATATATATATATATATAAAAATTTAAAATACCACTGACTCAAATTCCTCTAATTATTACTTGGCCCCATGGAATGACACAGGCTCAGATGTCTTAGGTGAATTTTTTTTTTTTTTTGCGGTACGCGGGCCTCTCACTGTTGTGGCCTCTCCCGTTGCGGAGCACAGGCTCCGGACGCGCAGGCTCAGCGGCCATGGCTCACGGGCCCAGCCGCTCCGCGGCACGTGGGATCTTCCCGGACCGGGGCACGAACCTGTGTCCCCTGAATCGGCAGGTGGACTCTCAACCACTGCGCCGCCAGGGAAGCCCAGGAGAATTTTTTTGATCGTCCTGTTTCAAAAGTATGTCGAAAGTCATGGCTGAAAGACATTAGTAATATCGTTGCAAGGCACACATCTCTGAATGGAAACAAAAACATGGATATTGGAAAATGATTTCCAAAGGCCCATATCATGCACACCTTTGTCCTGCACATCCGAATCCGTGTCACATGATCATTTTGCGTTTACACGCCCATCCTAGAACAACACTGTCCCAAGAAGGTATACACAGTAGCCTAAAATTGAAATGCCAGCTTGAACACTGTATCTAACAACAGGACTATTATATGAGTGTCCCAAAATCCAAGCTGCAAATATAAACCACATTTTTGGTACATTAATTTGTTCACAGCCCCAAAATCAACCATCCATCAGCTATTGATCAAGAGAGAGTTTAGGGCAATCCAGATACCTTCAACCATGTATTACGGCTGCTACGAGTTGCAATAGAATAGTTTATCTTCAGCCCAAAGTCTCGTTTCATTCATGAAATAATGTAAGTTGATACCTTAAAATAAAATAGAAGTTGGAGTCTTCCCAAAAGCTTTCATGAATGTGGACTGCAAAGCTCACCATCTGGAGAATTTTTCTTCCAAGCTCTCCGCCACTTTAATCATCATGCCTAATAAACAAGCGGGACTGACCAGAGCTGAACAACAGGAGTGTGTCCCCTTTGGGGACCCCAAAGGCATCAACTCATAAGGACATGCTTGAGATGGGCTGGAAGGCATGAATTCCATGAGAGCCAAACAATCATGGACTTCACAGCCCTCATAAAATGGAAAGCTGACATATTTTCGACCTACGTATCAGCATACATTCAAGCTATTTCTTAAAAAGAGGAAATTAAATTGTGTTTATCAGTCACACTTGACAACTGTCTGGAAATCGTCCCGGATGCAGCAAATCTCAGCAAAAAGACTCCTCGTATTCACCAAACAATGGAAACTTCAGCCAAGAACAATGAAAACCGTATGCGGGGCTGACAAGAACCGAAACACAGCCATCCTGCCTGCCAAGCTATCTTATCGTTTTCACTGTAGACGTACAATTATCTGGTATTTTCCTGTGCCATTTTCCTGGAATAAACTAAAGAATGGATATAAGTATATTACCGTTAATGTGTATAAAAGGAAAACAAATCTGTATGCCTTAAAAAGAGACACATGATCCCGGTGGATATCCCATTGAGAGTGAGAGAGGAGGGGTGGGGAATGAGTATGTACATTCATATACATCTACAAACATAGATATATATGAATGCTTCAAATTTCATTTTCAAAATTTATATTGTACAGCACAGGGAATATAGCTAATATTTTATAACTATAAATGGAGTATAACCTTTAAAAATTGTGAATCACTATATTGTACACCTGAAACATGTAATATTGTACAACTATACCTCAAAAAAATTTTTATAAAAATAAAACTAATAAAATAAGTTTATCCGTGTATCACATATTTGTCTTAGCACAGTAAGAATCTAGGTTACAGGCACCAAAGAAATATTAAAGGAACCGGAATTTTCACTGTGCACAAACACAAGCCAGAAATCATTTTTAATCATTTAAAACACAAGGGACAAAGAGCTTTTCCATTTCTGACCTATGAGTGAAAACCCTCATCTTGTAGCCCTTTCCCACCTGAGACCCAGGGTGAGCCTGTCTCCTCACGCACCTCTGTACACACACGTCATGACGCCGACTAACCGTATCCACCATGAGGCACCCGGCTTAGGCACAGAAAAGCCATCGAGCTGATGAAATGCAAAGACACCGCCTCAATAAGCAACACCACTGAAGGCGGCACTGTCCAATGCTAAATTGCGTGGCTGCGTAAAATAAATAGACGCTGTAAAGATCTCTTGCCGGTACCCAACGGTTCACAGCTTTGAACACTGGACCTCTGTTTCTTCCTAGTTATCCTTCTGACCGCCTTACCTTCTTTGATCCTGTGCTACCAGAAGCACACTGAATTCTTGGCCCTGTCTACCTCCTTCACACAGCCTAAGGGATCTGGGTCCTCCGATGCTTTCTCTTTGCCAACATCCTGTTTGGATTATTGATAGAGAGGCTGGATCTTTGGAAAGCTCTCATCTTTGAAAGAGTTGTCAGGCTGCAGTTTTGCAAACTGCAGAGCACAAACACTTCAATATTTACGCTCCTTCTATCGACACTGAGTAAATTAGACTCTGGAATACCTGCATTATCCAAACCATCTGCTTCACAGCATTTTAAAAAATGAGTAGGTGGGGAAAATTTATGAGCATTTTAGCTTATCTCTTGTTGCTAGGGAAACTACTATTTTTGGGTAGGGATAAGCCTAGCATCTCAAAAGAACCAGGACACAGCCCTCCTTCCTCTCTTTCTTAAAATGAAATCTGTGTCTTCCCCCGAGAGCATTCTCCTAGGTCACACTGGCCACTTGGTCCCAAAGGACACTTTGAGATTCCAAGGTAGTTGAAAATAGGCAGGGCTGAATTTTCCCTTTGCATTTTCACCATCAGCCTGTGCCGAACGGAGGAGTCCACAAAGTTTATCTCAAAAAACGAAATGACTGTTTCCACCCGGTGTGTTTTATAAGGGTTTATTTTGTCATTCATGCCAACGAGACTCAGGGGAAACGAAAAGATCCATTTTGTCCCATCAAACTGAAAGCCGTTTTACTTGAAAGAACCCCTTGTGTGATGAAGACAAAATAAAAAATAATTATCTTCAGTTCCATGGGGATTTCTGCCTGAAAACATAAAAGAGACCCTGCAAGCAGAGTGGGGAACTGCCCACAGATTTCATATCCTCGGGAGTCTTGGAAAACATCACTCCTCCGTGTACACAGCCCACATCTTACCAGAGGGGAGAACACACTAAAAAAAAACTTTTGAAATATGGCATTTGTGGACTGTGAGCTTGCTTGTTTCAGTGCAGTGTAAATCCCCAGGGACACTTTATGTCCAAGGAAGGCAACCGCGCCCAGAACGGAAAATGGCTGTGGACAACCACGTGACTTGCATTCTGCTTTGGGAGACAATCTGCTTCCACCCCCAATCCACATCAGATTCGCATAATGCATTTAAGGAACACTGGTTTTCATTCTCTGAGGCACAACTGCGGTGAGGGGGGTGGGTGTGGTCCACAACCAGCTTCAAAGTTTCTCCTCCACAAGCCCCAGAGCAGAGAATTTTTGCAGGCAGTTAAGCCAGGGGGCCCAGATGTTAAGCAAGGACAAACCTTAAAAGACTTTCTGTCTTACGCTTAATGTGGAGTCCAAGAAAGCAATCAGAGAGAGGAATGGTCAAGGACCCCAGCTGGTGATGGCAAAAAGGCGGCATCGTTAAATTTGCATCAATTTAGGTACGGATGGTTGGGAAAAAACTGTACTTTGACTCCCGCCCCCGCTACCATTTACAACAAGCAGGGAAATGAGTGCAAAAGGAACCTGCAAGTTTAACTGCAATTTTTAATGTTAACACATAGCTTGATGTCTCCCCCAATCAATGCCATCGATGGCCAATACCTATGAGACCAATACGAGACCCATGCATGGGGCCTACTAACTTGTTTGCCTATATTAAATTACCAACAGCAGAGTTAGGCGAGTGTGTAAAAATTATTACCAAACCTGGTTTTACGTGTCAGAGCAACTCACTGTGTGGTCTGGGGTTAGGAGCTTGTTATATGCTCAGGCCCTGTCCCAGACCTAGCAGGTCAGAATCAAGGGCTGGGGTCCACACATCTGTGTTTTAACAAGTCCTCCAGGTGAGCCTGATACACTCTCCAGCGTGACCAGTGTGAGAACTGCTACCCTCCAAAATCCCCAATGACCTCATTTCTGTCACTAGTGAAATACGTCTTTGGTTTTTACATAGATAGATTAGATATCTTTCATATCTAGTATCATGTAAGATGCGTCCAGGTCACTGAAATACAGACCATATTAGCCAAGATCCTATTTAACAGGCATTAACTTCATAGGCCATAATTTACTGAATCCTTGAAGAAGACAAAAAAAAAAAAAAAAAGTAGGAAATAGAAAGGGAAAAGGAAAAAGAAATTATTTAAGAATTATATTGCCATTAAATATGATGTTTGAGAGGATTATGTAAAAATATGGAGAAATACATTATAATATTAAACAAAATGAAGAATACAGAATTATATATTTGGTGTGATCACAATCTTAGAATATAGACTTTTTTTCCTCTCACTGTTGTGGCCTCTCCCGTTGTAGAGCACAGGCTCCGGACGCGCAGGCTCAGCGGCCATGGCTCACGGGTCCAGCCGCTCCGCGGCACGTGGGATCCTCCCGGACCGGGGCACGAACCCGCGTCCCCTGCATCGGCAGGCGGACTCTCCACCACTGCGCCACCAGGGAAGCCCTAGACTTTTTTTTTTTTTTAAGGACTGGAAGGAGATTCACTAAAATGTTAGCAGTTCATGTCTCTGGGTGGTAGAGACAACAAATGATTTTGTTCCCCCGTCTTTTTACTCGTGTGTTTTTCCTAGTTTTTGATCATAACGATGGAAGTATTGCTCTTTTAATGGAAAGTACACTTTAAAATACGCATTAAGGCAGGACCGGTTTATAACCTGCTAACGCAAAGATAAAGTACTTGCACCATTTTCCACAGTGAAATTTCTACTCCAGTTGACATACGCGAGATGTGAAGCAGAACTGAGTCTCTCCCGGGTTTGCTACGACCAGACAGATACAGTGATATTATTTTACTAGACAATGCTGTGGAGTACATCACACGCATTAGGAAATGATCCTGACAGCCTAGAAATACTCCAGGGGGATGGGAGGGGAAAAGAAAAAAAAAAAAAAATATATATATATATATATATATATATATATATATATGGTTCAAGGGGTGGCTTGGAAATCACACAGGTGTGCAGCATGGGTTCATTCTAAAAGAGAGGACCTGTTCAGGTTAAGACATCCATACATAATTCATCCTTCCTGTCTCCTGCTCTAGGTCTCCTGCACTACTTGAGGATGACAGACAGTTGGGGGAAACCTAGGGATACAACTCTTCAATCAAGTGTCATCTTGGCTAGTTCCCTAGCTATCATGTACTGCAGCTTAAAACCATCCCAGTTGTTTCCACTCTTCAAATCTTGTGATCCCAGAAAAGCAGACGTCAACAGATATTCAGAAGCACAGGGAAAGTGATTTCCCAGAATCCCACAAAAGACTGATTTGACTTTTAAAATGTCTTTTTGGCTGCCTCAAAGGAGACTCTCACAGAATCCTTTTCTAAATGAAATGACACCTGCTTTCCCATTACATTGGTGACTTTGGTCATAAATAACAAACAAGAGGCAAGAAGGGTCGCCAGTGACCAACGGTGTGGGCTTTAGACTCAGACAGAACGGGGCGGGGGTCCAGGATCTACCTCCTCTGGGCCAACTCTCGAGTATGCTGCGGCCATCAGCTAAGGTTTCCTCTGCTGCAGAATGAGCATAATGGTACCTGCTTTACAAGGCCACCGTTGAGTACCTGAGGGGCAAAGAATGCACTGTGCCCCTCTAGCACACTGCACCACGGTGGTGGAGATGGGAGTGGATATGGTGGTGGGTGCAGGGGTCCAAACAGTAGTAGTGAGTATTATCTGACTCAGGAGAGAAGTCTGTCCCTCAACCCTAAAGGGCCAAAAGACAGAAACACCCTGCTAGTGAGTGTATAAACGGGTATCACTTAGGGAAACAATGCACCTCCACCATTGACCTATTCCATCCCTGACTATGATCCGAGAGGAGCTTAGCACGCGTGCATAGGAGCCCAGACTGAGGAGCCACCTCCAGCAGCACTGTTTGCAAAAGCAAAAGACTGAAAACAAGCCAGATGCCCTAACACAGGAGAACGGATAAGTCATCATGGCATAGCTCCCGGGCTTAACACTTAATAGACATCAAACTGAATGAATGACATCATAAAAATAAAGGCTGAGTGAAAAAAAAGAAAGCAAGTCCCAATAGGATATTATTTATATACAATACAAAAGCAAGCAAAAGTAACTCACCTATTATTAAGGTATACACATGCATGGGGTAAAAAGAGAAAGAAAATCAAAGCAAGGGAATGAAAAATCCAGTCACAGATTCCCAGTTACTTCTGGGGCGAGGAGGCAGGAAAGATAAAGAAGTAGTATAGGTGGGGTAAGTGATTAGCCACTTCCTAATTCTTCTGTTCAGTGGATGTTGAATATATTATAGTATTTAATGAATGTAATGACAAACAAAGCTAAGGCCACGACGGACCAACGATAATAGCATGTCCAATACCCTCCAGTTGAATTTTTTTATAATGCTATTTAAGATGGACAGAACATATTCTCTAAAGGTTGTTCCTAGACTTAGAAAAAATGGCATCAGGAGAGGGGACTCAATGTATTGAAGAGTAATTAAGGGTACGGGACGGGGCGGGGCGGGGCGGGGCGGGGGTGGGGGAGATAAAAGTTAACAAAGTTACAGAAGTAAAAGCAGCTAAAGCAAAACCAAGAGCTGAGGGCTTCCCTGGTGGCGCAGCGGTTGAGAGGCCGCCTGTCGACGCAGGGGACGCGGGTTCGTGCCCCGGTCCGGGAGGATCCCACGTGCCGCGGAGCGACTGGGCCCGTGAGCCATGATGGCCGCTGCGCCTGCGCGTCCGGAGCCTGTGCTCCGCAACGGGAGAGGCCACAGCGGTGAGAGACCCGCGTACCGCAAAAAATTTTTTAAAAAAACAAACAAAAAAAAGAGCTGTGAGTAATGTCTAAGCCATGGAGAGAAAGGATGACAGGTGGGAGTCCCCAGAGTTAAGACACAATAAGCACAAAGTTCACCGCTGGAGAACCACCAGACAGAAGGCTGGAACGCTCCCACAACAGTATAATGCTAACACCTCCAACTGTCTGCAGAGCTCCACTTGAAGTAATGCTCTTCTCTGAAGATTTCTTGCTCCAATTAACACCTACATTTCACTTCACATGTATTTTCTAAGATGTTTACCTCCACATTTTCACCTTCCTTTGAAAGAGGAAAAAAAGGAAACCATCCTCACATCCTAAAAGATGCTGTCACTGCGTGAAAAAAAAATTGAGATGGACCAAAGTAGCAATAATTTTTTGCATTTATTGAGCACTTACTATGTGCCCCACGCTCTTTAAGTGCTTTTATTTGTGAGTTCACTTAAGTCCTGTTACACTGAGGTGGGGATGCTCAGCATCTCCCTTTAGTATTAGTTGGAGAAGCCTAGAGACAGGCTGAGGAATGAGATGTTAGATCTCTGTGAAGATGGCCTATCTGGCTGAATTATCCGCTGCCTGAGCCCATTTTTCTTATCTGCCCCACGGCAGCCGGGACAAGGAGAAGGTGAACTGGTAGGTCTCCACGCCACCCAACTCCCTGGCAATATTCTGGGCAATGCCAAAGCACCCCAGGGTCACCCTGCCTGCCTGGCTTCTTCTCTCCTCTAATCAGTGCTAGGGGTCCAAATCTGAAACTGAAAGGGAAGGAAACAGTTAACGCAATTCCCACCTCACCTCTCCACCCTGGTAAATCGATTGTTTCTCTCACCCTGTGCTCACAAATGAGGACTCCTTGGCTTGAGCATCTACTGGACTCTCCGTACAAAAGAAATGCCCAAGCAATACATGTTCAAGCCCGTAAGAGTCCAATTAACTCTGTTCAAAGGAGGGGCATCACTTCTTTTAATCGAAGGGGTGAGAACCGCAAAGATTAAATGCAGTTTGCTGAGGCACTGAGAAGCCTGGGATGATTACATAATTCTCCTAGAATTACGTTAGAACACGAGAATGCTAGGAAGGGAAGCTGGGGGTGCAGGGCTTTTAAAAATCCTGATGCCCACACCACATCCCAGAGTGTAACAGCATAATCTCTGGGAAGGCAGGGACAGGGGCCAGGCTCCCCAAGGTGACTCTGGGCTGTTCTTACCCAGAAACTTGGAGAGAATGGAATAAATATAGAGACAGTGACTGGAAAAGAGTGGCCAAATACTCAGATGGCTTTCACTTAAAGCGAAGTCAGGGGAACAAAATCAATTATCTCTGTCTTATACAGAAAAATTTTAATTCTGGACTAACTGTTATACACAAACAGTACTTACTAAGGGGAAAAAGGAGAGGTTTCATCCAATTATGATGCTTTAATCTCTCTTTAAGTTTTGACTCTGGACGGAGAGCAAAGATTTCCACAAGGGCTTTCTGTCCTTTGTTATTTGTACAAAGGCACCAGTAAGCGTCAGAAAGGAGACGCAGCTCAAACGGGCCCCTCTCACGCCACCCACCACCTCTTGGGAGTCGGCGGGTGATTTTATCTGCGGAACTCACTTGTTTTGAACTTTATCTTCCTTTGAACGACTACGTTATCTCTATTAATTTTCCAAAGAGAGCTTTAGAAAAAGTTGTTTAGGTTCCTAGAAAAGGAAAATAACCATGTTTCCTAAAATTTACATTACAAATTACATTTCAAACACAATGGGAAAGTCTCTTTATTTTTTTATTCAAATTACATCAACATTTTTTCCAGAAGTAAATTAAGCTCCAGTTCCCTACTCAGCTTTTAAAAACAAAACCTTTCCAAAACTAACGAAGGAGATATTTCAGATAAATGTATCCTCATTAAGTATCTCCTCCATCCCCCTCTATGTAATAAGGATATATTTTGACATATTTATACATTGTATATAGTATTTCTATATATGTAGTTGGTTAAAGATATATCAAAAATAAGTTATTGGGTTATATGGATGTAACTGGATAACATGTAATTGCATGTAACATTATATATAGATATACATATAATACATTGTTTTTCATAGTTGATATTTTTCACATTTCATTTTATTTATGTAGATACATTTGTGTACACTGACATGCATCCCATATACTCAAAATGATTCTGAGCAATGAAATTTAGCATTATAAACTCAGAAAATTACTTTGAGCAGAGACAAAGCTAATTGAATCTGAATTTCATCTGTTACTTTCAGACGATGATGGAATCTTTTACTCAGTAAAAAACAAGTTAACAAAAAGGAGCTCAGAAAACTTAGTTTTGTAGAGTTTCGGAGTTATTTACCGAACCTGCTTATCTGTTTAAAAAAATTTTTTTTAATTAATTTATTTATTTTTGGCTCTGTTGGGTCTTCATTGCTGCGTGCAGGCTTTCTCTAGTTGCGGCGAGCGGGGGCTACTCTTCATTGCAGTGCGTGGGCTTCTCATTGAGGTGTCTTCTCCTGTTGCAGAGCACGGGCTATAGGCACGCCATCTTCAGTAGTTGTGGCTCACGGGCTCAGTAGTTGTGGCTCGTGGGCTCTAGAGTGCAGGCTCAGTAGTTGTGGCACATGGGCTTAGTCATTCTGCGGCATGTGGGATCTTCCCGGACCAGGGCTCAAACCTGGGTTCCCTGCATTGGCAGGTGGATTCCTAACCACTGCACCACCAGGGAAGCCCGAACCTGCTTATTTAAATCCATCTAAATCCCATTTGGCAGGCTCTAGGTCTCTGAAAAAAGTACAGCTCAGACAAGTTCCGTCGGAGCCAGGATACTGAGTACTCCCAGAGGACCACCGTCAGACAACAGCATCGAACTTCATGCTGCCTGGATTCATTCACTTGACAAGTTATGTTTCCAGCAGGCTTGAAGAATTATCTTGAACTTGAAATTCGTGCGGCAGGAGCTGGAGAGCTTTTCCAGTGTCTTCTGGACACTTCCACCCTGTCCTACGTCCGCCTGTGGTTGAGCCAGTTGCTGGCCTACCTGGGGACACTCAGGTACCCACAGATGTTTGCTGATGCCAGTACTGGTCATCCCGATGGACCAAGAAGACCTCTCCCATGAGCCTCTCAGCACCACTGGCCACTTTGTCTAAAACTGCAACATCCCCGGGCCTGAACATGTGCCATCCCTCTCCCCCCACTCCACATTTCTGCCTGTCTCCCTGTACTATCTAACATGCTGTGCGTGCTACTTACTTATCATATGGATTTTCTGACTCCCCTGCTAGACTCTAAGTTCCATACAGGCAAAGACTTAAAACTGTTTGTTCACTGGCAAATTGCAAATGCTGAGAGCCATGCGTGACAAACAGCGAGGGATCCATAAATATTTGTTGGTTACATGAATAAGCCAGAATGCAATCTGATCAACTGAGATAAAAAGGCAAGAGCGTAAGAGGAAAAAGGGAGAAAAATAGGTCTTGATAATGTTCAAATGGTTCGGCACGCTAGTCAAATTTGTTTTCGCGGTGAAAGGGAGCCTCCATATTCCTTTCAAACTTGTGGACCATTCGTTAAGTCATCTCCATGAGAATTTTCCAGGAGAAGCAAGCTTGGATGTGATTATGTCTAACAGCCCCAATTACCCTGAATTCTTGCCAGAATGAGAAACATTATGGTTTTGTTCATTTTCTTCTCTATATTTGAACTGGCATCAGTAGATGTAAACGTTGAAATGGATTTTATTTTAAATGGACTCATATTTCCCAGCCTCCTGCCAATCCTTTTATAACCAGTTACTGATCAGCCTTCCCAAAGCCACGCTTACAGTGGTGTGTTTTTGTTCCACTTATTTTACAGACTGGCAGAATGTGCTGTTCTACTTACTTTACAAGTTGCGTATGTTTTTGTTCCACTCACTTTACCCCATGGCCTAAGGCAGGGGTTGGCAAACGTTTTCTGTAGCGTGCAGACAGTAACTATTTGAGGCTCTGTGGCTCACACACCCCACTGCTGTAGCTCCAACGCAGCCACGGACAGTATGTAAACAGGTGGGTGTGGCTGGGCTCCGGTAAAACTTTATTTGGGGTCACTGGAATCTGACTTTTATCTAATTTTCACATTTCAGGAAATACTATCTTTTGACTGAAAAAAAGAAAGACATTTAAAAATGCCCAAGCCATCCCCCTGTGGGCCATACAAAAACAGGCAGCAGGTAAGGGTATAGTTTGCCAACCCTTAGCCTAAAGGTAAAAAAGGGTTTCTTGAAGTGGTTCTTAACCTTGAAAAGGTGCTTTCCAGATCCTTCTTTCAGTCTCTATCCCCTAAATGCAATTTGCCACAGGAAAGCTCTCTTCAAACCGAAAGACGGGAGCTGCTGCATGAACCCATGGCACAAGAAGGTAGATTCCGACCAGAGGACCTGAGTTTCACGTGTTCACCGCTTTCTGCTCTTTGGAGCTGCAGAGCCTACACCTATACATGGTGCCCACTTAAAAATATTAGCGGATGACCAAAAAGACGTTAAGTAGACAACCATCCCTCATCTCTTCCAGAAGTGTTAAATGCTGCTTTCCTCTGGGTTCCCGGAGTCTTTGCTCATCTCTGCCCCGAAGTCCCTCCTACTCCCATGTGCAGCTCCTTGAGGGCAGAGCAGATTGAAGCCTTATTCCCCCCAGCCCCAGAATCCTGCCTCAGTACCTAAGATGCTCAGTACATGTGTATTGAATGCCACTGCCTCACCTTCATCAGAACTGACCAAGGATCGCCCAGTGCAGAGCTAGGGGAAGAGGGAAGACAGCTTCCTGAAGTATGTTTCCTTGAGAACAAACACAAAAGCATTTGACCATGGGGGAGGGTCTCTGGGGCTTGTGCCCCGTGGATTGGGGGAAGAACCCCTTTTAGAGATCACTGCCAACTTGGAGAATGGATTCACTGACTGGACAAAATGGGAAGCTACTGGCAAAGATAAAATGCACAGGTGTCTTACAACAATGGCTCTACTTCCTCTGTCTCTCATCTCGGTGTCTACGGCTTGCCATCACCGCCCCTTTCTCAGGGGCCCCAAGCGTCAGCTGCTAGCGATGGTGACTAATCAAGTTGCAGTCAAAAGGGTCAAGTATACCGGTACTCATACTATCACCTGTGGATGGCCGCTGAGATGATCTCAAGGAAGGGGATGCCTACACCCGGCCTCACCAAAACAACATGTGCTCCAACAGGAAGCATCTCTGGCCAAGCAAACGCAACCATGGTCAGAACAGAGCTGCTCCTGCAAGGCCCCTCTCTTTGCCTCCTCACCCTGCTAGAGGCACTCTTTCCTTCCACTTTGCCCAAAGTGGGTCACTGCACTGACCACACACGAAAAAGTACTTGCAATTTTCACCAAACTTTTTTTGAACTGGAAACTCACACTGTGCTCATTTTGCCTCTTACATGGATTAGAAGGAAAAACACTAAGTGGGTAGCCTCAGACCAATACTGGTCAACTGCCAGTACTATACACATTAATGGAGTTACTGGTGGAACTCTGTAGGTTATAGCTACAGTCACGCTTTTTTGCTGGGCCTGAAGAAACAAGACATCATGAGTGCTGCAGCTCTAAGGAAATGAATTCTACCAACAACTGAGGAAGCCTGGAAGAGGATCATTCCATAGTCCAGTCTCCAGATAAGAACACAGCCCAGCCAACACCTTGACTGGAAAGTGAGACCCTGCCAGACTCTGAGCAGAGAACCCAGCTAAGCCCTGCCCAGACTTATGACCCACAGGAAATATGAGAGTAAGTTGCTTTAAGCAATTACTTGGTGGTAATTTATTATGTAGCATAGACAACTAACCCAGCAACTCTAGCAAATGCCCAATAATGATGATGATGATGATGATGATATGTGTATTGCAGCGTTTATGAAATACACAAACACATCTTGGTTTTGCCACTGGCGCATGATTCCCACCTTACTCAGTGGGGGAATGAAACTAACACAGAGAGTAAAAACCCAGCAGTGGAACTTTAGTGACACCGGTTTGAATACTGCTTTGTCCACTTTCTTGCTGTGTATCCTTTGGCAGTCTTACCTCTGTGAACTCTGTACCACAGAGGTAATAATAAGCATACTTACCTGATGACACTGGTTCTCAAACGTGGCTGCCCACGGTACTCAGCTGGGGAGCTTTACAGATGCTGGTGCCCACCCTGTCCAAAGGGATTCTGATGTAATGGTAAAGGGTGGGGCCTGGACACGGGGAAGTTCGCAGGCTCCCCCGGGGGATTCTGACTCGCAGATGGGCGGCTAAGCTGGAGACCAGCTGCCTTGCAGAGTCGCAGTGAGGAGTAGATTACACGGTGAGGACTTCCAACGGTGAGGGCTCAGGAAAAGTCACTCCAGTTATTATCCTTGCTTGGGAGAGGACGGAAGCTTAAGGTGAGAGCACTGAATGGCCCGAGGTCACACGCTTAAGTAGGAGCTCTAGCATCAAGATACAGCTTATCCTTATCACACGTGATTTAAAAGATCCCCAGATATCACTCTAGGTCTCTGTTCCTTAATTTTGGCCAACATTACGTCCTCCGAAAGAAACCAGTGTAACAGGGGTCAGTACACTGCAGCCTGTGGGCCAAATCCTACCATTGCCAACTTGTGTTTAAAAAAAAAAAAAGAAAGAAAAGTGTAATAAAGTTGTACTGGAAGTTACCCATTCATTTATTGCTTTTGTGCTACAACAGCAGAGTTGAGTAGTCAAGACAGAGCTGAAAATATTCAGTATCTGGCCCTTTGTAGGAACGCTTTGTTCAGTCCCGCAGTAAAGAAACAGTAACCAAGATGAAGGTTTATCGGGCTTGGTGACCTAACTGGTCTCCATTTAGTCTATGTGGATTTTCCCAGAACATTAAAGAGAGGATACACTTGAAGAGTTGAAACGCTTAACTCCCCAAGGAAGCAGACTGAGGCCACGGGAGGTGTTGGACCGGCTCAGATCATCAAGGCCCCTCAGGAACCATAGGGTAAACCATAGATCCCGATTTTCTACCCTCCACACAGGGCTGCTTCCAAGCTACTGCAATTCAACCTAAATAAAACAGTTCAATGGTGGGGGGGGGGGGGGGGGGCGAGGTGGGCGGCAGTAATTTCCTTCTGTTTTCTGTTTGTTTCGGCAAAGTCACCAATAATTCCAGTGGACTGGACAAAACCAGTGCAGATTTTAATAAGAAGAGATCTGTTCTAGAGGTAGATCCTAATTCCCTGCAATAATGTAAACACCTTCCTTCTGCTGTTTATGAAGGTCTAACAGGGTAGACCTCTAAGTGGGACAAATGCCTGTTTAAAAGCTTTAAGGAAATGCTTCATTCTATTCTACTCTGAATGGGTGGAATGAGCTCTGTTTTAAATGGAAGAGTTTCTCTTTCTGTTATCAAACCCACTGTTCCAAGTGGTGTACGCCTTCACTGTGCTGGGACAAGCAAGTCCTGGTCAACTGGAGCCTAAGGAGAAAATCACCTCGGGGAGCCGCCTGCCTTCCTTTGAAGTCTCCTAGCTGCTGGTTATCACACTGCAGATATTTCCTGGCGTCAAAAATTATTGAATTTCAAAAATTTTTTTTTTTTTTTTTTTTTTTTTTTTTTTTTTACGGTACGCGGGCCTCTCACTGCTGTGGCCTCTCCCGTTGTGGAGCACAGGCTCCGGACGCGCAGGCTCAGCGGCCATGGCCCGCGGGCCCAGTCGCTCCGCGGCACGTGGGATCCTCCCGGACCAGGGCACGAACCCGCGTCCCCTGCATTGGCAGGCGGACTCTCAACCGCTGCGCCACCAGGGAAGCCCTCAAAACTATTTTTAAATCACTACTTTTTTCCAAATGTCCCCTAGATACATTTACTTTTTTATTATTTTTGTATTGGAGTATACTTGGTTTACAATGTTGTGTTAGTTTCTGCTGTACAATGAAGTGAATCAGCTATATGTATATGTATATCCCCACTCTTGGACCTCCCTCCCCTGCCATCACACCCATCGAGGTCATCACAGAACACCAAGCTGAGCTCCCTGTGCTATACAGCAGGTTCCCACTAGCTATCTATTTTACACATGCTAATGTATTTATGTCAAACCTAATCTCCCAATTAGTCCCATCCTCCCCTTCCCCTACCCCATATCCACATGTCCGTTCTCTACGTCTGCATCTCTATTCCTGCCCTGTAAACAGGTTCATCTGTACCATTTGTTCTAGATTCCACATATATGCGTTAATATATGATATTTGTTTTTCTCTTTCTTACTTCACTCTGTATGACAGACCGTAGGTCCATCCACATCTCTACAAATGACGCAGTTTCGTTGCTTTTTATGGCTGAGTAGTATTCCATTATATATATGTACCACATCTTCTCTATCCATTCGTCTGTCGATGGACATTTAGGTTGCTTCCATGTCCTGGCTATTGTTAATAGTGCTGCAATGAACATCGGGGTACATGTGACTTTTTGAATTATGGTTTTCTCGGGGTATATGCCCAAGAGTGGGATTACTGGGTCATATGGTAGTTCTATTTGTAGTTTTTAAAGGAACCTCCCTACAGTTCTCCATAGTGGCTATATCAATTTACATTCCCAGCAACAGTGCAAGAGGGTTCCCTTTTCTCCACACCCTCTCCAGCATTTAATTTTTAAAAGTATATTTCAATGAGCCATCTGTTCTTAATAAGAAGCTTTCCAACTTTCTGTTGTTCATCTGTAGAGTGAGAGGAATGAACTGGATGATCTCTCAGTCCCCTTCCCTCTCAAACTCGGTGTGATGACGTACTTTCACCGAAGACATTCACCTAGATAAACAACTGCAAGCCTGTGCATTGTCCCGGGTAAGGATTAGAGGTGGTACAATTAAGTACAGATGCTACACATAAGATTTTGTGCATATTCTGTGAGCCCAGTTGTCTGAGCCCATCAATAAGATGGACAACCAGTCCTCATTCCCAAGGAATAAACGCTGGAAGACAACATTGAAATGCACAAAAATAAGGATACAGAACATACCTGGGGGAAAAAATTCTCAACCATTTAGATCTGTTCGTTCTACTAGCAAGAAGCACTCCATAAAAAAAAAAATTAAAAATTGATCTGGTCCCAAAGAAAGAAAAACTGCAACTTCAAAGCTTGTAGAAATTGTTTTTGGTGCTAAAAGTACACACAGCGTGATGCTGTTTCATTTAGGGCGCTGGCCAATGGGCGTTTTTGGTAATTCAAGTGTGGGCCCAGCCCTAGGAGGAGGAGGAAACAGGATTTACTCTTCTCTGCACACTGGAGCAATGGGCACTCATCGCTGGGTCCACACACAGAGTCTAAGTGTGTTGCATAATGCATTCATCTTCTACTGAGTAACAGGTTACCACACACGTGTGACGTGAAACAGCACGAACTTATTCTCTTAGCTTCCATGGGTCCAGAGCACGAACATGTGTGACCTGAGTCCTCTGCTCAGGGTCTCGCCGGGCTGTGGTCTCATCTGAGGCTCGGGTTGCTGGCAGCATTGGGTTCCTTGCAGGGGCAGGACGGAGGCCCCGTTCTCATGCTGGCTGTCAGCTGGTGGCCACGGAAAGGTCCTGGAAACTTCCCACAGATCCTTTCCACGTGACCCTATCCATGGGCCCCCCGAGGCTTCCAATCACTGTGACTTCAAGGAGGGTCCAGTGATCTCCAGATGAGGTCAGGCCCGCCCCGATAACTCCTCCTTCACAATGACTCAATGCCGAGGGATCACTAGGTCACAGCAGTGGTGCTGCCTCCGATAGCCACAGGTTCTGCTCACACCTAAGGGGAGGGAGGGGGCCACACGGGGGATACACGCCAGGGAGCAGAGCACTGTGAGCCATTAAAATTCTGCCTACCCGCATATACAGCGGGCCTAGGCAAGAAACAGTTACACGCGCGGGACCATTTCTGTTCAGAGGAGAGGTCGATGCGTGTTCCTGGTTAACAGGAAACCGTGAGTGAGGAGGACGGAGGTTGTATACCAGGAGTGGGCCCGACTTGTGGATAAACTTGACGCCAGGCAGTATACTGGATGCAATCCAGTGAGCCTCAGGAGTCCAACCACCAGTCCTGTGCTCTGCAAAGTGGGGCCTGTAGGCTGACCCTGCAGCATCACCTGGGAGCTAGTAAGGGACATAACTTCTCAGGCCTCCAGCCTAGACTTACTGAACTAGAATGTCTCAAGAAATATGGTCAGACCCCGAGAGAGCTATTGCTTAGCCTTCCCAGCAGCTGAATGTTCTCATACACACCAACAGCGTGTCTGCTACCATCAAGGAGCTCTCAAGGAAGCCGTGTATAAGCTCTGTTTCCTTGGCATCAGCAAAGCTGATGGAGGATGGAAACTTTTGGTCAATCTAATGGTTTTAAAAACAGAAGTTCGGCAACTCACCTAATGAACTGCGTATAAGTGTGTCCTGAAGACGATCCCTAAGCAGTGTTCAACTGGGAAACCCTTGATGCTGGGACTCCTTTGACACACGACAGTCATGTGAACATCCCACAGGGCAGGAGGGGGCAGAATCAGGGTCACCTGGAGGTTAGGGGTTGAGACACAGGCATCTCACAAGCCTGGAGTGGAACTCCAGCTCCCCCACCCGTCAGCCTCTCCACGTCCCAATTCTTCTCATCCATACAAAGGGGACAATGCCAGCACCATCCTTCCTTAGTGAGGATCAAATAGTTCAGACACCATTCAGCAATAAGAAGACAACCCAACTGAAAACGGACAAAGAATTTAAACAGACACTTCTCCACTGAGGATACACAAATGCTCAACAAGCACATGAAAAGATGCTCAACATCATTAGCCACCAGGAAAACAGAAACCAAAACCACAACGAGACAGTGCTTCACGTCCACTGGGACGGCTAAAGCCAAACTACACGCAGTAACAAGTGCTGGTGAGCGTGTGGCAAAACTGGAATCCTCGCACATGGGTGGCAGGAGTGCACAATGTACAAACAGTCTGGCAGTTCCACTAAAGGTTAAACAGAGTTACCACATGACCCAGGTATAAACGCAAGAGAATGGAAAACCTATGTCCACACAAAAATTTATATGTAGAAATTCACAGAAGCATTATTCATAACAGCCAAAACGTGGAAACAACACAAATTTGCCTTAGCTGATGAGCAGATAAACAAAATGAGGTCTATTCACACAATGGAATATAATTCAGTATAAAAAAACGATAAAGTACTAATCCTTACTACAACATAGATGAGCCTTGAAAACATTATACTAAGTAAGGGAAGGCAATCGCAGAAGACCACAAATTATGTGATTCCATTGTATGAAATGTCCAGATGTCTAGGCAAATCCGTAGGGACATAAAGAAGATCAGTGATTACCAGGAGCTGGGAGAAGAGAGGAATGGAAAATGAATAAAATTACAATGGAAATATTCTGGAATTAGATTGCACAATTGTTGCAAAACTTTGTGAATATACTAAAAACCACTGAATTATACAAAGCAAAGGTTCTGGTACGTAAGCTCCATCTCAATTTTTTAAAATAGAAAAATTCACAAAGGTAGATCTTATCAGTGTCCCTAGCACACAGACCATGAATAAAAGCTACCTTAACACAATAATGAGACTTGGTGGCAGTGTGAAATGAGGCTGCCACTATGAAAAACAGTATGGTGGCGACCTCCCTGGTGGAGCACTGGTTAAGATTCTGCGTTCCCAATGCAGGGGGCCCAGGTTCCATCCCTGGTCAGGGAACTAGATCCCAGACGCATGCTCCAACCAAGGGTTTGCATGCCACAACTAAGGAGCCCACGTGCTGCAACTAAGGAGCCTGCCACAAGTAAGACCTGGAACAACGAAAGAAAGAGAGAGAGAGAGAGAGAAGGAAGGAAGGAAGGAAGGAAGGAAGGAAGGAAGGAAGGAAGGAAGGAAGGAAGGAAGGAAGGAAGGAAGGAAGGAAAGAAGGAAGGAAGGAAAGAAGGAAGGAAGGAAGGAAGGAAGGAAAGAGACAGAGAGGGAGAGAGGGAGAGAAGGAGAGAGGGAGGGAGGGAGGGAGAAAAGAAGCAGAAAAACAGTATGGTAGCTCCTCAATAAATTAAACACAGAATATCATATGATCCAACAATTTCACTCCTGGGCATATACCCAAAAGAATTGAAATCAGGGTCTTAAATAGATATCTGTAAACTCATATTCACAGCAGCATTATTCACAACAAAAAAAAGGTGGAAGCAACCCAAGTGTCCATTGATAGATGAAGAGATGAGCCAAATGTGATACATACATACAATGGAATATGATTCAGCCTTAAAAAGGAAAGAAATTGTGACACACACTACAGCTTGTATGAACCTTGAGGATATTATACTATGTGAAATAAGCCAGTCACAAATCAACAAATACTGTATGATTCCACTTATGGCAATACCTAGAAGAGTCAAACTCACAGGGACAGAAAGTTAAAATAGCGGGTGTCAGGGGCTGGTGGAGGGGGAATGGGAAGTTATTGTTTAAAAGGTACAGAGTTTCCACTTGGGAGGGAGGATGAAAAAATTCTGGAGATGGATGGTGATGATAGTTCCACAGCAGCGTGACTACACTTAATGCCACTGAACTGTACACTTAAAAATGGCTAAAACTGTAAATCTTTTTTTTTTAGTTGAGTGAAAGATTCTTTAAATTCTATGTGCTATGAATATTGGGGTGTGTGTATATTTTCAAATTAGAGTTTTTGTTTCTCTCGGATATATGCCCAGGAGTGGGATTGCTGGGTTACATGGTAGTACTATTTTTAGTTTTTTGAGAAACCTGCATACTGTGAAACTGTAAATCATGTGTATTTGATCAATTTTTAAAAGTTACAAATAGAGGTAAACAGATGAAGTGCTGTGGATGGAGGCTATAATGTCTTTTTTATAAATTACTCAATAAGCAAGTAAGAGTAAAACAACCATTATGTTTGTCTTTTATAAAATAATGAGAAATTATAAATATATCCCATCACTGCAGTGGGTCAAGGACCACAGTGCATTCCCAGGAACATCACTGAGTGCCTCCAGGCTTGGGGTGAGGTGGGCGGGCCAGGGGGCAGGGTGAGGGGAGACAACTGAGGGAGTAGATGATGTCTTCTTTCTGGGGAGCAAATCACCTGCCACCTCAGCTCTGAAATATGTGCACTCCAGCTTTTCCAAAGCAGCCATCTGAGTCACGTTCCCAGAAGAGACGTCTCAGGTTATCTTTGGAGCCGCAAGAATCAGGCTCAACCCAGAAGCGATCATCAGAGAGGGGTTGCTTTTCAGAGAACAAGTGGACACCTGGATCCCAGAGACCACATTTCGAACGGCTAGAAAGAGCTATCCAATTGTGGGTTAATGAAGTCTTTGGAAAGATAACTATACATTGTCAAGATGCTAGGTCTTCGCGTAATAACTACTTGCCTGGAATGAGCAGTGAATTTTCTTCATAGAAATGTTTATCTGGCCACAGCCTGTTACGAGTTTTATTCTTCATCAAAGAATTTCAGAAAATGCTACACATGCAGAACAAGATAATGGCAATAATCACCTAAAGTATTCAGGGAAGTCCTAAAATTCCCAAAAGACACTATGATTATACAAGAGTTCTGCTCTAGTATGGCTAGTTTTATTTCATCAGATGCAATACTTCTTTGGTTTGTTTAACACCTCCTCTTATACCCCAAGAGAAATTTATGGGGGGAAAAAACTCTCTTATGACACACACCTACTGCCTATTTTACAATTTCTCATACGAGCTGTGGTGTTTGAATGCTCTGTCAGCTTCACAAAATGAGGGAAAAGACCAATAAATATTGACTATGTCTCTAGCAGACAATATATATACAATATACACAATGAAAAATTACTTTTTAAATTGTTTTCCCTGCTTCACACACAAAATATAATGTTCAACAAATTTTTTCACTGATTAAATAAAATTTATGCATCATATAAACTCAGTCCAACTTTTTAAATACGGCTTCTAGTTAAATCCTGCAAATTTAACCCATGCATTAATCTCTGTCCCCGCCCACAGCTTAGCAAAATGAGAATAAAGGAATAAAAAGAGAGTCACAAGAATTTAAAGAATAGAAGACACAACAGCAGACAACAGTTGCCAACAAAAGGTGCTGAAACTGGAAAGCAGATGTGAGCAGTTCGCAGGGCAGAATACGCTGAATGCCCAAGACCCGGAAAAGCAGGGGCCAGGAATGCTCAAGCCCGTAACCCCAGAAAGATTCAGGTGACAGATGCCAGATATCAGGTAGCAGGTGTGGGGCTGAACACCAGGGATGAGTTGTAGGTCAGTCTAGAAAGACTGGCCCACAGGTCACCTCAAAGTCAACATGTTTAAAACAACAACCCACTTTCTCGAAACCAGCTGCCTGCCAGTCTGCTTGACTACTGCACCTCTATTCTTCTGATCACCAGGCTTCAAAACCCACACTTATGCATGGTACACGCCTCTTCAACTGCCACATCTACCAAGAGCCAGAGTCCTGCTGACTTCTTTCCATGAAAGGTTTCCAGGATTATGGAAGCCTCCACATGGCCCCCAATTGTCTTGCCTCCTGGAATTCATATCCTAGTGTAACCACTTCCCACATTAAATCAGGGCTTACTTGACTGATCGATTCAATACTACAGAAATGCTCCAAGACCAGGTCAGCTTTCACTTTGACCTCTTGAATCGCCTTTTCTGGGTATAGCCAGCTACCATGTCATGAGGACCCTCAAGCAACCACAAGAGAACCTACCTAGAAAGGAACTAATTTCTCAGCACCCAGTTGTGAGTGCGCCATCCTGAAAATGGATTTCTCAGCTCCAGTCAAGCCTTCAGATGACAGCAGCCCCAGGTGACATCTATTCTGCTCTCCCTCTATTTCTGCTATGACTCTCAATATCCTCCTAGACCAGCATCAATGACTAGATGGCTCAGGTTTTGTTCTTTTTTTCTTTTAACTTTTTATTTTGACATAATTATATAATCACAGGAAGCTGCAAGGTAGTTCACGGAGTCCTGTGTACATTTCAGCCACCTGATGCTTACATCGTATATAACTATAGGACAATATCAAAACCAGGACATGAATAAAGCAAAAGGGAAAATTATCTCTTTTCACCTGAACTTTACCTAGTAACTATGCAACCTAGTAACTTAGCAAGTTACCTATTATCTGAGAAGCTCAGTTTTGTCATATATAAAATGGGGATGATAGTTCCTGCTCCAAAGGTTTTTGGAAGAATTGAGATTATAGTCCCAAAACATCTAGAACAATACTGAGCTTGGCACAGAGAAGTCAATTAATGGCAGCTGTTGTGATTATTCTGTAGGTTTCACAATGAAAAACAAACAGTGAGTTCTCAACTCCTATACACTGATTATCATTCTCTCTCTGGGATCAGTAGAAATAACACTGGATTTTTCTTTAAAAGTGCCACAAGACTTGACATCATCAAGACTTCAAGGATAAAGAAAACATACTTCAGACACTCAGGAAACAAAGGCAAACCACCTATAAAATAAGAAAAAAAATTATACTTCTCTGCAGCAACACCGAAAGCGGTCAGTAATGGAGCAATGACTATAACATCTCGAAGAAAGAAAGTGAGACCCACACAAAATCTAGTCAAGATGTCACTCAAGCAAAGAGGCAACATAGAGATATTCTCCAGCACCAAAGAATTCAGAGAACACAGACGCCATGAGCCCTCTTGATAAAGCTGCTTTAAGATGAAACCCAGGCAAATAAGAGACAAAACTAAAACCTCACAAATGGAGACTTTTCGGCCAAACAACGGGCAATAAGCAAACGATCCATTTCAAAAGAACTAATGTTAAGCAATTGTGAGAAATATCATTACAGAGCATAATATGACTGTTATACTGGGCTGGCCAAAAAGTTCGTTCGAACGAACTTTTTGTCCATCCCAATATAAACTGTCACAGCATGAAAATAATATAAGAATGTAGAAAATCAGAAGTGAAAATGGAAAGAAGTGTGAAATTGTTAATGTCCTCAAATTTCATAGCGGGGAATCAATCAATATCTAAAATTGAAAACTGTAACTCGAAGATACATAATGTCCTCAACTTCTTAATGTTATTCATAATCTACTTCCTTAACCTTAGATCAGTCCCTTAGGAGCTAATATCTCTTGCAGGAAAAAAAAAAAAATCTTCTATTTGAAGTTTAGTTCTTCTCTCAGTTCAAAATCAGTTTCATTTCTTCCTGTGAAATCCAGTGAAGTTAATTATAATGCTTTCACAAAATTGGATAAATACCACACACCAAAATGAAAATGTATTTTCCTGTAATCATCTATCCACCTTCCATCCTTCCTTCTAGAGATGGACTTTCAAAGGTGTTCAATGTGATGGTTACCCAATGAGGGTGATGTTTACTTCTAGCTGGTGGAGATTCTGGGTAGATCTTTTATTTTATTCTTTGTCAGTTTCTGTATTGCTTCATTTTTATAACAATTCCCTGTATTCTTTTAATACAAGGAACAAAGTCATCATGACTTCGTCTCCCATGCAGCCTTTCCTATTTTTATTCCAAGTACTGCCCAAATTGTGTAAACTAGAAAGAAAAGTGGGTTTTGATCTGATTTATTCATGCCGTCATCTATGAAAACCCAACTGTGCGGGGACAAGTCCAGCCCCTTGCCTCTTGTTGCATACAACTGGCCACAGACAGCAGCAGCAGCAGCAGCAGCATACTGGGGCCCAGAAAGAAGAGTCCTCAGTGGTTGGTTTTGAGTCTGGGTTTTGTTTTCTCTATTTAAAAGCCGACTTCAGAACCTCTATCACCACGCTTGCTTCTACAAGATGTGTGCACTGTATCCCAAAAGAGTTAAATTCTGAGATCCTAGATGAATCCACGTTCCTGCTTTTTTGGCTACTGTACAAAGATTCTATTCTCTCTGAAACTCAGAGCAAGTAAGTAGGACGTTTCTGGTAAATTCTTGGTTAATTTTCACATAAACAAACAAAAAAATCCCTACTTTTGGAAATGTTTCAAAGGTGCCAGTGCTTCAGTCAATAAAATTCAATTCCAATTCGTATCTCTTATCAACAAAACTGAAATGTTCCTTCAATGTGACAGAAGGGAATATTTCTCACAAGCTGCTGAATCACAGGCTAAATTTCTGCCAGGAAGCTCTCCTGGAACAAAGCTAGAAATGCTGACCTCCACACAATCCAGGAAGGAGGGATGTGTGTGGCTGACAAATTCAAACCAAGGTGCAGCTCTTAGATGACAAGCCGGTGTGAGTCTGAAAGGACACTGACCTAAACAAAACCCCAAAACAAAGTTAATGGAAATCTATGTGTTTCAGAAGATTCAGAATCCAACTGTGAGTGAAACCCAATGGAAACTTGCTGAGGAAGAAACTCACGGCAAAGGAAACTATAAACAAAACAAAAAGACAACCCTCAGAATGGGAGAAAATATTTGCAAACAAAGCAACCGACAAGGGATTAATCTCCAAAATGTACAAACAACTCGTGAAGCTCAATATCAAAAAAGCAAACAACCGAGTCAAAAAATGGGCAGACGATCTAAACAGACATTTCTCCAAAGAAGACATACAGATTGCCAAAAAGCACATGAAAAGATACTCAACTGATTATTAGAGAAATGCAAACCAAAACTACAATGAGGTATCACCTCACACCAGTCAGAATGGCCATCATCAAAAAATCTACAAACAACGAATGCTGGAGAGGGTGTGGAGAAAAAGGAACCCTCCTGCACTGTTGGTGGGAATGTAAACTGGTGCAGCCACTATGGAGAACAGTATGGAGTTTCCTTAAAAAACTAAAAATAGAACTACCATATGACCCAGCAATCCCACTCCCAGGCATATACCCAGAAAAGACCATAATTGGAAAAAATACATGCACCCCAATGTTCACTGCAGCACTATTTGCAATGGCCAAGATATGGAAACAACTTAAATGTCTATCAACAGATCAATCGATAAAGAAGATGTGGTACATATATACAATCTAATATTACTCAGCCATAAAAAACATAACAATACCATTTGCAGCAACATGGATTGTCACACTGAGTGAAGCAAGTCAGACAAAGAAAGACAAATATCATGTGATATTGTTTATATGTGGAATCTTAAAAAAAAAAAAGGGGGGGGTACAAATGAACTTATTTACAAAACAGAAGTAGAGTCACAGATGTAGAAAACAAACTTTTGGTTACGGGGGGGGGTGGGGGGAGGGGAGGGATAAACTGGAAGATTGGGATTGACATACACACACTACTATACATAAAATAGATAACTGATAAGGACCTACTGTACAGCACAGGGAACTCTACTCAATACTCTGTCATGACCTATATGGGAAAAGAATCCAAAAAGAGACTGGACATATGTATATGTATAACTGATCACTTTGCTGTACACCTGAAACTAGCACATTGTAAATCAACTCTACTCCAATAAAAATTTTTTAAAAGAAAGAAAGAAACTCAGAGGGCTCTAAAAAGCCCATTCCCTCCCTGCTTTTTAGTAGCTTAGCAGGAGCCTCAGCAGAAGGGCTGTGGAAGCCATGCTTTCTCACCAGGCACTGTCTCACCCGTGTGCTCCCAATAATTAGAGTCGCCCCCTCCCATTTCCCTCTAAGTGTGTGGGGTGCAGCGTTGTGAGGTCCCACCCGCGCTGTAGCTGGGCTGCACTGCACAGCTACACGTCCTCTCTGTGAGGTGCAGGAGCTTCAGGGGTGGGGTGCACTGTGTTTGCTCTGCCTGAGGTTCCTCTTATAGCCTGGTACGTGGTCATGGAAACACAAGGTGCTCTGTGTGTGTGTGTGTGTGTGTGTGTGTGTGTATCCCCAGGAATCCTTTCTGTGATACATATTATGAATATACATGTACTACATCACAAATTGCACTAATGGCGTCTGTGTGCATGTGCAGTATGTGTTTGTGTGATGTTATTTTTGTTTGAGCAAAAATTCAAATTATTTGCATATGCTTCAACAATCCCACAAAAAGCGCTTGATTAGGAAAGGTAAAAAAGAGCTTCATTATAGGGCAATTCATGCCCCTTGCCACATAAAACCGCCATGACCGTGTTAAGTCATACTTCAGTGTATTTCCTAGAGGGGGTGAGAGCCTGTTCAGTCTAGAATCAAAACGCATCTCTAATGTGCCAACATGTGAACATAAAAGCTTTGCATGTAAATGTGTGTGTCACATCTGCCCTTGGGCACAGCTGAGAAGTAAGGAGAGCCTGTCGTTCTGCCTCCTTTTTCCTATCCTTCCCCTCATTCCTGGGACCTACCTCCCAGGGCCCTCAGGAATCCATGTCCCTCAGGCATCCTTCTTCCCCAACCGAACCTCATCTCTCCACAGGAAAGAATTTGAAAAATGCATTCAGGGGAAGCTCTAACCGCCAGTTAAGGTAAGTCTTTCCAGGAATGTGTTGCATATGCACCTCTCTATTAAAGCAACCGGGTTTTTTTCAGTGCTCAGAAGAGGTTTTTGCACCAGAGGAGGCTGCTCAGAAAATGCGCGTGAAGTCAGAATAAAACTCCCTCTCCCACAAGTCTTCACGTTTTAGCAAAGATGAAAGCCTCGAACCCAGGCAAAAAAACACTAATGGAGAGACATCCTCTTCCCGTAGGCAGAGGAACAGTTCTGAATCACTGAGGCCTTCTGCAGGTCCCCAAAATGCTGCACAGGGGTCCACCTTCCTCCTGGGGCTGCTGGCCTGACAGGTTCATTCGCCCAGGTTTCAAACAATCTGTTTATCCTTTGATCCACAGCAGGGATTCCCAAATTGTGTGTGTTCGGCAGAATGTTAACACACAGGATAAAGGGATCCTTGGTCAAATAATTTTGGCAGACACAAACAAAATTAAGTACCTGTGTCTACTTCAGACTTGCCGAGTGTTAACCAGGCTCAGGGGCATTCAGAAGCTTCAAGAGGAGAATGTATTCCTTGCTGCTTCTCAAAATTAACCTCTCTTAGCTCTAAGCTTTGAAACACAGATCTTACGCGGTGGTTCTAACATTTAGGTTCCCAGTGGACAAAATCATCATCTCGGGGGCTGCTGCAGCCACGGAGTTGCATAAGGTCTGCTCTCCCCACAGCAGACCTGCTGCGGTGAACACAGTTGAATGGTATCATTGAGATAGTACACCCATTCAACAAAACACCATAGACTGGGTGGCTTATAAACAACAGACATTTATCTCTCACAGTGCTGGGGGCTGAGAAGTCTAAGATCAAGGTACCTGAGGAGTTGGTGTCTGGTGAGGGCCTTCCTGGTTCTCTCTGTGCCCTCACTGGGTGGGAGGGGCAAGGGATCTCTCTGGGGCCTCTTTTAGGAGGGCACTAATCCCATTCATGAGGGCTCCACCCTCATGACCTAATCACTTCCCAAAGACCCCACCTCCTTCTACACTCACGTTGTGCATTAGCTTTGACGTAGGAATTCTGAGGGGCCCCGCAACAGCCTGGCTAAAATTTTTGGTAGATTTTAGATCTACAGCGTAGGCTGAGGCACTTCCCCCACAGTCCTCCTCCTTTCTCTCTTTTCACAAGTGCCAAGACCTGCACCACTATCTGTAGGCTCTCCCCGCCTTCTGCTGCACCTTATATGTTTCTCCTTCACCCTATATATTTCTCCTTCATAGTCACTGTGGCTCCCAAAAGAGATATCCACCCAGAACCTGTGAATGTGACTTTATTTGGAAAAAATGGTCTCTGCAGACGTTACTGAGGATCTTGAGATCATCCTGGATTTAGGGTGGGCCCCTAAATCCAATGATTGGTGTACTTGTAAGAGAAGCAGAACACAGACAGACACAGAGAAGGAGGCAGAGATTGGAGTGGAGCTGCCAAAAGCTGGGTCACCGGAGGCTGAAAGAGGCAAGGAAGGATGTTTCCCTCAGAGGCTTGGAGCAAGCCCAGCCCACCTGTCATCTGGATCTCAGACTTCTGCTGATCTTTAGAACTAAGAGGGAATAATTTTTGTTGTTTAAGCCACTGAAGTTGCAGTATACGTTACAGTAGCCCAAGGAAATGAATGCTGACGTGTCCTCCAGGAATCTCTCCTGTGTCTGAGCTGGTTTTGTCATCTGCTTCGCGGAGGACCTCTGCTGACGTTGCAGCTTCTTAAAATTCAGAGTCCTGGGCCTTGGTCCCCTACACTCACATCAAGGTTCTCATTTTATCCAGAGAGCTTTCCACATCAGCGTTTCTCAGCCCTGGTCCCACACAGAATCACCCGGGGAAATTCTTTAACTTCCCAATGTCCAAGCCACATCCTAAACCAAATGAACGCGAGTATCTGCAGCAAAACCCAGGCATCAGCATTCTCTGAAGCTCTACAGGCACAGCCCAGTTAGACACTGCCTCTACAGAGAAGTGGTTCATAAATTTGAGCGTGCATCAGAGCCATCTGGAGGGCTCGTTAAAACACAGACTGCCGGACACAACTTCTGAGTCAGTAGGTCTGGGATGGGGCCCGAGAGCTTGCCTTCTAGCAAGTCACCAGGCGCTGCTGGTGCCGCTGTTCCACAGAACACACTCTGAGAACCACTGAGCTAGACGAAGACTGTGACGACGTGTTCCCCTAAGAACTCTGAGGACCCCTCCAGCCTGCCAGAATACTAAACGGCTACAGCTGAAATGGGGGATCCCACGGTCACTTCTTCTAACTCTCACTGTACAGAGGTGCAAACTGGGGCACGGGGAGGTGAGGTGACACCTCCTGCTCTAGACTGAATGTTTGTGTCCCCTCAAAACTCATATGTCGAAGCTAATGTACAATGTGCGGGCAGTAGGAGGTGCGGCCCTTGGGAAGGTGATTAGGTCATGAGGGTGAAGCCCTCATAAATGGGATTAGTGCCCTACAGAAGAAGCCCCAGAGAACTCCCTCGTCCCTTCCACCAGTGAGGACTCAGAGAGAACCAGGAAGGCCCTCACCAGACACCAGGTCTGCCGGCACCTTGAGCTTGGACTTCTCAGCCTCCAGAACTGTGAGAGAGAAATGTCTGTTGCTTATAAGCCTCTTAGTCTATAGCGTTGCATCACAGCAGCCTGAATGGAATGAGACACCCTCCACCCCCTGGAAAATCATCCAGATGCGGTTTGAGCCAGAGTTGGCTGATTCCCTGCCATCACACCTACCCACAGGGCTCGTCCAGTTTTCACGGTTTCTTCTAAACTCAGCTCTGTAAAATAGAGCTGACAACACAAAACCATCAGAACATCCGATGATGCAAAGCCACGAGTTCAGCCCCTAGTTGGAAGGGGTTCAGGAGGCCCGTAGAGGAGCGTGGCACACATGGAGGTGAGGGAATGGGTTAAGCTGATGAGGAGTGTCTTATTTCTCTTAAAAGTAAACACACCATCCAATGTCTCAGCTCTGACTGCCACCCTGATACATCAACTGAGAAAATTCAGCAAAGAGTTCCTACCTTACCTTAACATACAGATTCTTTAAAGTGCAAAGAAATTACCCAGTGCCTAATCTAAAGATATTCTGAATGAATGAGGGCAAGACGTAATTGACTCCTGTTCTTATAACGTCCTGGGGGATGGGAATCCCTTAGTCCTGAGCAGTTCATATTCAGAGATGCAACCTGTAATGACTTTGTCTATCTGATCCTAAAAGTGCTGCCTCTTTCTCAGTAAAAATATCAGTGTTGAGCTTCAGTGGATCTCCATGGCATTGCAGCCTGCTGTGTCTAACACCAAAACAACTCTTCAAAACATGACTGACTCTGGGGGGTAGTTGTGGTGCACGGGGGCTTACTTGTTCCATGGCATGTGGGATCTTCCCAGAGCAGGGATCGAACCCGTGTCCCCTGCGTTGGCAGGCGGATTCTTTTTTTTTTTTTTTTTTTTTGTGGTACGTGGGCCTCTCACTGTTGTGGCCTCTCCCGTTGCGGAGCACAGGTTCCGGATGCGCAGGCTCAGCGGCCATGGCTCACGGGCCCAGCCGCTCCACGGCGTATGGGATCTTCCCGGACCGGGGCACAAAGCCATGTCCCCTGCATCGGCAGGCGGATTCTTAACCACTGCACCACCAGGGAAGTCCCAGCATTATCTATGTTGCTCCATTTGAACTAATGACGTATGAGGAAGACACATCTGGAACAAATATGGCCTAGGAAACACTGACGCTCAACATAATTGTGCAGAGGGTCTTCATGGGCAGCTCATGACCTTCACCCTGAAGAGTCCAGTCTGGGAGCCTGGGAGGTTAAGGAGATGCCTTTTTATTTTGCAGCTTATCATATGAAAGGTTGAGGAAAGCAAAGAGCTTTTTTCTCATGTAATAGAAATCCTTATGACTAATTCACCAGTGCTGTAATCTCCAAAGAGCGAATCTGTACGCTTGGTGAAATCTGTTACCATCAGAACTGCCGTAAGTCAGCCACTGATGAATACTTCTGCAACGAGGGAGACGCAGCAGTGGGAAGCAATTTCCACAACTCTTGCAAATGTGGAGCAGTCGATACATTCAACCAAACGAAAGATACATTCAACCAAATGAAAGATACATTCAACCAAACGAAAGACACATTCAACCAAACGAAAGACACATTCAACCAAACGAAAGATACATTCAACCAAACGAAAGATACATTCAACCAAACGAAAGATACATTCATTCAACCAAACGACTGACGAGTCAGCTAGCCTCTTCCCCTTTCGGTATTTGTCACTGTCTTCTTCCGGGCCAGGCCAGCAGTGACAAGGTTTGGATACTCTGAGAAGCCATTTGAACGTGCCCAGGAACTTTCTCTGGCTAGGTGGGCAGAATGCTCCCAGGGATCTGAGAAGTCTGCAAGCTCTCTGCTGGGTCCCATTGTCTCCCCCTACGAAAGGGAAGTAGTGTATGTCCTGTGCAGAAAGGCAGCAACTCAGAACCCATTCACCTGTGGAGGCAGGGAGGTCGGGGGAGGTAAGGGTGGTAACCAGGACAGTGCCCATTTGTGAAGTCAGTCAGGCATGCTAAGCACATTCCGTGAACTGTCTCTGTGTTCATCCCTCTAAACGACCCTAAAACTTACATCCTACTGCTATTTCTGTGTTTCAGCTGAGAAAATTAATGCACAAAGAAATTAAACACTTTGCCCTGGGCCACACAGACTGTTGGCAAGTTGTAGGACCCAGGTGAATACCCAGTTTCTGGGATTCCATCATCTACAGTCTTAAGTTTGAGAGCCAACAGCCAACCTCCCCTCCCCACGAGAATCTCGCCCTTATGTCTGAAAGGATTGAAGGCACCACTTTAAAGGAACACTAATTTTTTTCTAATTTCAAAAAAAAAAAAAAGTGAAAAATGGAGTAGAAGAAAATATATCATCAAATGTGCATTGGTACCCATGGCAGGACGGCTGTACTCACGAATGTGGGGATCTCTTTGCAGTTTTATTCTCAAGGGGAGGCATTTGTTTAAATAACGTCTAGACTTCAAAAGATTGGCCAGATGGAAATAGTTCACGTGTTGTGAAATGAAATCCATGTGATTCATTCCTACCAATAAGATATAAAAACACATAGTTTCATTTAACAGTCATTAATGTTTGAAATTAAGGCAGAGGCCTTTTTTGAAAAAAGCAATTCATTTCGGAGATCAAAGCACAAATAGTGTATTTCTTAATTTTTCTTTTTTGCTTCAAGTACTGTAGATGGCCTTTAGTCATGGAGGGCTGTCAAGCCTTTCCACCAGAAGCCAGCCTCTATTTCTATACACAACATAGTCCTGAAAATGTAGACCAAAGGTCAATTTGCCAAAAGTGAACAATCAAAACAATATCCCTGGAGAGCACGTGCAAGAGGGGACTGTACATAATACTATTAAACCCTAACCTAAAGACAAGATCTTCAGCAGTATATTTTCAGTATGTTGTACATGGTCATTAAATTTATTTTTCTTCATTATTGATCGTATTTTCAGGGCTGCCCTGGTGGTTCAGTGGTTGAGAGTCCGCCTGCCGATGCAGGGGACGCGGGTTCGTGCCCCGGCCTGGGAAGATCCCACATGCCGCGGGGCGGCTGGGCATGTGAGCCACGGCCGCTGAGCCTGCGCTGTGCTCCGCAACGGGAGAGGCCACAACAGCAAGAGGCCCGCATACCACAAAAAAAAAAAAAAAAGAAAGTTCAGACGTTATTGATCGTATTTCCTACAAGCCTAGAAGTGACGAGCATCTGACTGGGGTTAAAGGTTTGCTGCTTCTGATATATGCCTAATTACTTTCATTTTGGTTACAACTGTATTAAGTTTATGAAGCCTACACTTCTCTTCATACTGGTAGAACTTCCTTTTTCCTTTACCATTCCTATTTGAAGAAGAAAAGCGGAAGAAAGCAAAATAATGAAACAGCAAATAACAACGAAACACACTTCTATACCGAGACAGCCGATCCGCTGCAAAGGGGCTGGCAGCGGCAAAGGGTAACTCTAAGTCACAACCAGGAACATCCATTCCTCGGCTGACACACACAACGTGTGGTACACTAAAGGGCAATTTAGGAGTGTCAACGTATAACGTGCAAAAATACATGATGTTTAGAAACGTCAGATATATGAAAGTTAAGCACTGCTGTGTCATATGACAATTACAATATACCTTGATGTGGACGGAAAGGGCGTTCTTTTCGGATACAAGGAAAGAAATGATGTAAAGCAAAGAAAATCAAGAGTAGAGCCCAGTGACTGGAGAAGGCATATGCCCTGGAAACACGTACATTCAACAAGCAAGCCAATTTGTACAAAGACTTCCATGCCCACTCTACAAGTGAGTGTTCTGAGAGTTCTGGATCTACGATGACCGAGGTGCTGAGTTTTGGTCCCTGAAAAGGAAGGGGAAACGCAAAGCAGCTCCCTGCAGAAGTGTACAAATCTGTTTTCTTCAATTACCAAATGGAGAGTTGCAGGTAGGTATCAGAAAGTTAGGCACACTATCTTTCTCAATCAAACTCAGAGGTGTTCAGGTCTGTCCTGGTTACAGCACCCTTTCTCAGACCTTCTCTTCACCTACAGGCTCAGGGTCTCAACCTTGGTACGACTGGCATCTGGGTCACATCATTCTCTTTTGTAGGGGCTGCTGTCTGCGCACTATAGCGTCTTTAGCGATGTCCCTGGAGGCTACTCACTAGACGCCAGTAGCACCCTCTCCCCAGCGGGGACATCCAAAAATGTCCCAAGACAATGCCTAATGTCCTGGGTGGGAGGGCCGTGGGGAGGCAAAATCACTGTGTCGCAACCCACCCCAATGGGATTCACAGACTTAGATGATCAGGGTTTTTCAAGCCCAGATACAGGTTTCGTACACATGGTCTTGTTGGGAGGATTCAAGTTCATAGAGCCACAGCTCAGTTGGTTTCCCTGTCTATACCACGTGCTGATAAGCCAACAGCCGTGGAGGCTGTGTACCTACTTGTTGGGCTGCACCCTGCAGGCCTGCAAGCCCTGTACCTGCCAGGCTTCAAGTCTGAAGAAAGAGCCCAGAGTCAGCAACAGAGACATCAGTGGTTTAATGGATGGGGGGACTTAACATGTCTGAAGCAAGGTCCTGGAGCAACGCCCCACCCTGTGCGACGGACGGTGGGCAGGACTCCGGGGTAACCAATTATAGGGGGAACTGACGCAGGGTCGGCTCATTGATTAGCAGGGAAGCTAGTAGAGGGGCACGCCCCTCACTGCCCCCTTGATAAGCTATCCTGGTGAAGATGTTCTGATCTAAAGATTAGAACAATCACTAGCTGGGGCAGGGGCAAGTATGTTGGAAGGTCAGTCACGTGAGCAGGGTGTAGGTGAGGCAGGCACTGGTACAGCAGGCGATGTACAGAGAGCAGGAGGACAGCCACCTGGGGGGTTGATCATACACTACTCACCTCATCTCTCCAGTCTAAGAATGCTGGAGTTACAACTCTATCAGTAAGCCCCAATGCCCATGTTAATCATGCATCAGGCTGTAAATCAGTGATTTCTGAAAATGGAATCATGTCAAAAGTTAAGAGAGGAACCACAGTCCCCAGCTTTGCTTAAACAGTCATTTAGCAAATTAAGTGTCCTTTTTAATATTCTTAAGATGCATTGACTAAATTTAGAAATCACCTAAATGGCAGCCAACGGAGCAGCAGTTCATTAAAACAGTACATCCTTAAAGTGGAATGATACATCACCACTAATTATCATATTTCTGAAGAATACCTAAGGACATGGGAAAATGCTGAGGACATAGTGATTGATGCACAAACTAGTATTTACAATTCTATAAATATGTATGCCTATATCATGTTCAAAATATATGAACATACAGCTATCAGTGGTTATCTCAGGGTGATAAGATTTTGGTGGTTTTCATTCTCCTTTTTTTTCTTGTCTTTATTTTCTAAATATTCTTCATTGAACAGTTAACTGTTTTATAATTTAAAAGACAAAAACATTCTGTAAAATACGCTATACATTAACTTGTCCAAAATAAAAATTAATTTGATTTTACATGTTCCCCTTGCCTATAAAAACCATCTTGGATGTTAAATCATCAAATTATGGTTTTGCTCAGAGGAAGTGGCTACAAAACATGGCCACCATCATGACTGTGTATTCACATGTAAACTACCTCCTCCTCCCCATGGCACCAATGCAAGAACACAAACAAGACGACACTCTTCCTCCCTGGAAGCGTGGCATGTCTTCCCAACAGTCCTGACCCTCTGCGGCCACGGGGTGATAAACACCGGTACTGCTTTGTGGATCTCCAAGAACGTGAGTTTCTAAATCAAAAGCCACGAGGGACAGAGGTCTCCACTCCGAAATGAACTCATGAGTCAGAAAGAGTCTTAGACATGACACGTATGTTTAAAAGATACTGGGGTACGTGACTGAGACTCGGAGGCATTGAGGACTACAGAAGTGGGAGGCTTGGTGAGGGTGCTGGGGCCTGATGGTGTGTGTGCTGCCACCTGCCTCCGTACCTTCTGACCGCCAGGTGAGAAGACAGAATGGCAGAGGGGGAAAGAAACCCATTGAGGAACAGCTCTATGTAAGGGCAGAGGTGTGTGGGAGGTGTGCCTCAGGGGGCTCCAGCAGGTGGCAGTAAAAGCTAAATCGGGCATGCAAATTAGCTCAGGTCCACGGAGTCAAGGACAGAGAAGGAAGGGGAACCATCCCTTCTTTGTCCTTCTCCAAGAGTCACACACAGGCTTCCCTGCAGAAGCATGCACACATTTCAACCAGGAAAACAGAAAACCACTCAGAATGACCTGAACAGCAGCCAGGAATGAACTTCACCGCCATGGGCAACACCCTGAGCTTTGCTTGGAAAAACTCCTTGGAAAAGGGATAAATTGGTGGTTAACTGTCGCTTTGAGATCCTTGCATTGTTACTTGGGAGGTTCCAAAGGACGGTTTATGATATACTTTGTGCTACTCGTCTCCAGTGTGGATGCAAAAGCAGGTAAACTGGAGACACCACATGAAGCATTTCAGAGCAAGAATTTCCTGAAAATGAAGGTAGCTAAACCCAGAAACACTCACTGCAGAATGTCCTTCTGAAGCATAGTGTAATGCAAAACCAGGCAGCCAGGAGGCCACTAGCCTTTGAGGGACTACACGCCATGATCTTGTCTAACGCTCAGCGTCTCTTGGGCTCCTTTTACTCATAAGAACAACGAACATCTCGGGCAAGACAAATTCTAAGGCCCTCTCTAGTCCTGAGGTTCCAGGAACCTGTAAATTCTTGACCATACAGATGACATCTCTGCCTGCATGGGACCAGTGAGGTAAGAAGGGATCCCAACTCAACTCCATTCACTGTGGCAGTGTTGAGCACATCTCTGCTGGAATAGAGAGCTGGATCTTTGGATTTCTCCAGTGGCTTCCCCCCCCGCCCCCAGAATTCTGACACTTCCCAGCTGTCACTGCGTCCAGTGTAATGCGGTGACTCACTGACTGCTCCTAGGGTGTGTGGCCTTGCGCTCAGCCCAGCATGCTGTATGACCTGTTTCGTCTTCTCGGGAAACAGCCTCAGTGGATGCGATGCAGAAGCTCTGCAAAAACTCTGGTACACGGAAACAGCAGCAAACGATCGGTTTTCGCACCTTGTTTCTCCACACCAGGGCCACAGGCAGTAAGAAACAAGCATGGCACTCGACCATCCCTGGCTCGGGCACCAGGGCCTCCAAGAAATGCATTCCCAGGACCAGTCAGTTTCATTTCTTCCCACATAAGCAAGGGGAGCAGAGAAGGGTTATTTAGGGTTTGGCTGGATGAGAACTACAGTTGGATCATTTTTATTCTTTCTGCAATGCTATTTCTTAAAAGCAATGCTCTTTGCATCTCATTTTGGGGCTGCACTCACACTGATCAAAGATAATGACATTCTTAGCAAGCAAAAGGTACCATTTCCCAGCTCAGTATTTTTCTAGGACAATGTGTTAGAGCAGGTTTTAGGAGAGGCTGGAAAGTGAGGGAAGAACTCTGACTCCCATTGCTGTGGTAACTTCTACACAAAAGCTAACGGTACTCTCGCTCTGCTTCTAAGTGACTGAGCTTTTACCTCTTAAATATCGGTTTCTGTGGTGCAGAGATGCAACTAGCCAGGTCTGTAGAGGGGGATGATTTCTCCCTCGCTCTCTGTCAGGTCGGTGCTAGAAGGTCAGGCTGAGATGAAGCCTTCTCAAAGATACAGTAACTAAAGTTTCAAACGCTGTCCCAGGTGCACCTTGGGCGGAACAAGGTGTGGCGTGCGTGACGGCATCCTACTCCAGAAATCAGCACCATCGGCCCCTTGCTAGAAGATAAGCATTTTGGAGAGGGAGCAGGGCCATCATCACGATGTAGTTCTCAGCATACAAGCCGAGAAGCTACCTGGTAAACCTGATCTGTAACACTTTGAGTGGTTCATCCCTTTCGTGGGATGCTTTTAAGTTGCCTGCACAATGCGTGAAGCATTGTGGTTCTAGCCTCAGACCACTGTCAGACTTATAGCAGGCACAGAGCGTCCGTTCTCTGCAGGGCAATGGGAAATGCCCTGTGGATGACAGAAGGGGCAGGGGTGCTGCCAGGAAAGACACAGGAATCACAATGCCAGCCCTCAGTAGCTTCATCACAAATGGAGGAAAAGGGCAAATGAGTGACATAAGAACACCCCCCACAAATATCCACCTCTTCCCCATGCGCTGCATCCGTCGCATCACTGCCAAGGAGATCTTCGAAAATGCACTTCAAACTCCTTCTCGGGAATCAGCAATGGACCCTCACTGCCTACAGAATAAAATTGCATTCGTTGACGTGGAATTTCTTCACGTGGCTTTCTTCACGTGGCTCCAACGACATTACCATCATTTTTGTTCTGGAAGCCTCTCCTGACGTACACACACCCCTTGGTCTCCAAGACCTCTGATCATTATCTGTCTTCCAATTACCACGCCATCATTTTCACCTCTGCCTCTGCCACCACACTGTTTCCATGCTGGCCTTGCCATATTGCCTTGGGCCCTCTCCAAACCGGCAAATCCTTCTCCGCTTCCACAGGTGACCTCAGACTCCTCTTTTTTCAAGAAGCCAGCCACGATCCTCCCTGCCTTTGCACCCTTTTATGTCCGTTTTAGTATCTGTAATCTATTGCTTGTATGCCCGTTTTCCTCCTTGAGGGTGAAGACTGTGCCTTATTCAACTCTACATTCTCCACAGAGCTTAACGGACTGCTTTGCGCAAAGCAACCCCCTAGGGCTTCCCTGGTGGCGCAGTGGTTGAGAGTTCGCCTGCCGATGCAGGGGACACGGGTTCGGGCCCCGGTCCAAGAAGATCCCACATGCCGCGGAGAGGCTGGGCCCGTGAACCACGGCCGCTGAGCCTGCGCGTCCAGAGCCTGTGCTCCGCAACGGGAGAGGCCACAACGGTGAGAGGCCTGCGTACCACAAAGGAAAAAAAATAAAAAAAAAGCAACCCCCTAAAAGGACCCATTTGTTGCATATACACATACACCATACACACACAACCTGCAGATGTGGGCACGCGCTTGTTTGTGTGATGGGCACCTAGCTCCATAGACCCAGCATTAAGCTTCAGCATTTGTGGGAGAGATTGGACTAGGTTTGGGATCATGTGGGGCTTACCTAAGATCAAAGTAGGTGTCTTAAGCGCTGTTTTGCAGGAGAGAAAGCACCTGTGTTTTCTTCAATTGAAGTAGAGTTGATGTACGGTATTATGTAAGTCACAGGTGTACAGTATAATGAGAAAGAACCTGGGTTTGCAAAGAAATGAAAGCACATTCCAAACACAGGGGAACCAGCAAGTAGACAGGCTGGAGGGCAGGAATGGAGAAGCCACGTGGAAGCTGGTTTGCCTGGAATGTCAATTATTAGCTGAGACATTCAATGCGTTTGAGGTTAATGAAGGATCATTTTAAAGCATCCTATTCTATTTACCCTTCTTTCTTCCATGAAGGGTGCAAGATATAATGGAAGGAATGAAGGCTTGGAGCTGAGCAGCCTATTTATAAGGCCCACTTCTGTGGCTCAGCATCTGTGTGATACAAATTACTTAACTTCTGCAAGCCTCAGTTTCCTTATCTGCAAAATGGGAGCAATGCCTTATAGTACGGATTAAACGCTATATCATGGAGAGCTGCCTTAATGTTACACAAAGACAAAAACTTACCCAGATTTTCCCCTATTGAGTCATACCTTACTGAACACATGTAAGAATTTCATTCCAGCTCAAATCAAATCTTGACAATATAACTACTAAAGAAAATGTTCTTTTGCTATTTTAAATGCCTCTTTTCTTCTATGAACTCTATCTCATCGTTAAAGTGGTGGCTATGAGCTGCAAGGACACTGAACCAGAATTATAATTTATAGGTGCTAACTCAGGGCCGCATTTGCAGCCGAAAGAAGCATTTAAAATTAATGGTCACGCTGGACAGAGTGGCTCGAGTCCAAAGAACAGAGTATGGAAAGCAAAAGCGAAGAGTAACTACAGTGAAGACTGCCTGGCAAGCACTACCCTAAACGAGTGACGGAGGTCAGTGTCTAACGATCCACTAATGGTCCACTCCTGTGCACCTCACGGGCCCTAAAAGAACGTGGTGGAAAGGGCACTGCACCTCTGGGATACAAAGTTAGGAGGGGGAGATACAGGCAGAACACTTGGCTTCAAGTGGTTAGTAAGTGAACAAATGACTCTGATCATCTGGACAGTGGTGGAGCCAACATCTACCTTTTGACTGGAGACAGTGCAGAGAAACAGGATAGAAAAGATTATACGGGGTATTTATTGAAAACTCCTGGAAAAGCCAAATAATCCTCTTAATGTTGCTGGTGTGAGGAGGGGCCTATCCTGTGCACGGCAGGGTTCTGAACAGCACCCCTGGCCTCTACCCCCTAGATGCCAAGAGCATCCCCCAGGTATGACAGCCAAACATGTCTCCAGACGTTGCCCAACGTCCCCTAGGGCGGGAAAGAAGGGGGGCGAGGGAGACTGGGGACACATCTGCATCCCTCACTCATGCCTTTCACCTGATTAAGAACCACTGATATAAGAAAACTGGACTGACCCTTCCCAAAGGCCACAGTGAAAAGCAAACATCTAAGTATAAAGGATGGCAGGTGGGCGACTCTTCCAGATAACATACAGTAACCCAGTGCACTCTGGACACATGGCCAGCAGTCATTTCCTAGACATAAACACCAAGTTCATGTGGCCCCAACGACATTACCACCATTTTTGTTCTGGAAGCCTCTCCTGACATACCATGTTCTACCATGCCGACAGCTCACTGGAACCGTGCTGCATTTTAACAGACACACCGATCCCCTCAGTGCACCCCTAACATGCAGACCCTGAATCTGCAGATCTGGGCAGGGCCTGAGTGTCTGCACTGCCGGTGAACTACCTGGGCTGCCCCCTCAGACCACTCCTGGAGTAGTGAGGTCACTGGAGGGAGGTAAGTCTGTGGGCAGAACAATGAGAATCTGAATTTCACTTCTTGATAAAGTGGTACCATAAACTGGTGCTTTTTTTTTTTTTTTTTAAGCATATATATGTTAGGTTGCTGATCCATTTGCAGTGAATATATTACAAAAAAAAATTATTTGAGAACAGAGGTGCCCAATCGCTTGCCTGTGACTGATATTTTTTCTATCTTTTTGAGGGGATGGGGATAGTATGTTAGTTCATTATCTAGAGGGAGGTAGGCACCTCGTTTTAAATTCAGGGTGAAATACAGTCAATTTTATGAGTATTTAAAGTATTTGGAAAGTGTGAAAAAAGTATCAAAATAATTTCCACAAAAAACCAAAATTTTCAAAGTGTTTATGTATTAAAGAAAATCTGGGGGAAACACAAAAGAAAATGACACCAGAGCTCAATCACCTAAACTTAATTGCTACTGACCTTTTTAAATATTTTATTCTAGACCTTTTCCCCATGGACAGGTTTGTGCTGCTTGTCATAGAAAATGTTATATCCTTTCTCTCTGACTTACTAGCAAGAGTACTGCTCCATATTATTAGAAACTTGGCAAGCCTCGTATTAATGACTCAATAATGGCCCATAATTGCATTTAATGCGCCATCTTCTGAAGTGAGAAAGCATTCACATGGAGCCTTGTCTCACCCCACTTTGGTGTGTGGATCACAGCTTAATCAAACACTACAGACGACTGCAAGGCTTTCTTCCACCTCACCCTGAATTATCTGGAACTGGAGCGCCCTAGGTGGTTCTAAGCTGTGAAAGTGTTGATGGGTTTGGTGTAAAAATTCCCTGAAACACTCACGATGTATCTCCACCACAGAGAGGAGCGAGGTGCACGCTGGTTAAGATAACTGGGTCAGGATGCCCTGGCTTGCACTCTGGCTCGGCTTGCGTAGCTGGTTCATTTGCTGCCCCTCCTAGCCCTCAGAGTTGGGGGAACTGTCCCCTCAGCCAGTTAAAGCAGGAGCCACTGCCTTCGTGCTGCACGACACGCGCTTTCCAGCCCTTACGTGCGCAATCTCCTCACCATGTACCTACATTTCCAAATGGCATCCTTTTTTCCCTCAATTTCCTTCGTATTCCCTGCCACCAGACACTTTTTGCTCTCTGTGAATCCCCTAAGACGCTCACCTAACAGCACAACTTTGAAACTAGGTTCTGAAAGACTATGTAGTGTCATTACCAAGCAGTGTTAAGTTTTCTTAAATAGCAGTGACGCAGAAAACTGGCCCAGGCTCTGGCACACAGACCATAACCGCTGACCCTCCACCAGGGCCTCAAGGAACAAAAGAGGAAGAGATGCACTTACGGCTCTCAACGCATTTCCAAGGCTCCAACCCATACCCCCAAAGCCACCCGTGAGAGCTATGCACAAGTGCCTCGCTATGCGGTACAGCCCCTTGGATGCCGTCTGTCTCCTTACTTATTTTGAGGGAGACTGCAGGACATGTCGGGGCAGGCTTCAGAGCGGTAGATGCCAAGTTTGGGTGTTTACAAAAATAGGGTTTGGGTAGCCCGAGGACAAAGTATGCAACATTCGGGAAGTAACCAGTTTGGGACACTTCCTCATTTTAAATTCCTCCTCCGTCTCTACGTTGTCTGGAATTGAACCACCCAGTGTGGTTCTATCTACGTGGTACAAAATGAACCTGGGAGTCCGACACAAATGCACACAGAGCTTTATACTATCACGCTACTGCTTTTCTTTGCCTAACAAATCAGTTTTCTTCATTTTTACTGATGGAAATGGATTGCCTCCTTTCCACCTAAAGAGGGCAGTCCCAGGTCGCCCGGACAAGCTGGCCAATAAGCAAAACTGTTTAGGACTACGTGTCTCAATGGCCGAAGGAGGAGGGAACGCCCGCCACAGGATCACTCAGGGAGCTTCTTATGCCTGTGGATTCCTGGATGCCATCCCAGACCTGCTGAATCCAGATGCTGGGCTGCGACCAGAGACTATGCGTGTTTAACAAGTGGCCTCGGGGATCCTCGTGCTAATGAGGGAGAACTACAGGTTTAAATTGCTGGACGTGAGATCCACAACTCATGGGGCCCAGGGGTCACAAGATGCACCTCAAGAGTTTCCAAGCAAGAAGCCGCCGCCCGTCAAGGGGCTTTAGAGAGAGCCTGAGGTCATAGGATTGTTTGGAGGACCCATACTAGCATCTGCCACTAGTATATCTCCTCTTTGAGATATGCAATAAGCACTGTCAGCTTTGCTGACTGCGGCATAAGAGAAGAATGAGAGGGAGGGAGAGAGGGACAAAGAGGAGGGGAGAGGCACTCAGTCCGGCCATCTGCAGAGCGTACAACAGGGGGGGGACCCTGCCCTTTGCCATCTTCACAGCCCGTCCTGCGGGAGAGACCTTGCTGAATGCCCCATCGTCTCAGGCTTGCGATGGGCACATCCCGGCAGGCTGTTCTGTTCACTGGCAGGCTCTTTCTCACGGGAGGAACACCGACGGAGCAGTTACGAGCACAGTCCTACATCAATGCCAAGAGGCCGTCCGCGAACCCAGCCCACGGCCTGTGGGGGCGGGGGGGGGGGGGAAGCGGTAATACCGAAATTCCACCTTGAACCCGTAGGGCTTCCGAGCTTTCTTCCAAAAAGAGGCTTCTCATAGGAATTACTGTTCATTAGAAAGTGCATTCAGGGGGAGAACTTCCAGTTGTGGGGTTATTCCTTTTGCAGACCACTCCGTGAAAGATGGGTGATGATTCTTGTCTGGCAAAATAAAAAAGCGGCTTCTGTTCATTTTTTCACACGTGGAATTGTTAAGGGGCAGTGGTTTCTACAACTGTGGCTGAGATTCAACAGGTCAGAGAAACTCCTATGGGAGGTCACTATGGGTGTGGTTGTCCCTCTCACTGGGACTCCTGAGGGCAGGCAGAGGTCCATTTGCAGCAATGCTAAGGGAACGATCACAGCAAGAGAGAAGAAGGATTTTATCCCCTGACTCAGTGTGCTCTAGGACTCCTCAGCGTCGGTCCCTGATCCTCTTATGAAGGCACCTGGATGCAGGGAGAATTGATGAATTCAGAAAGGACCAGGCCTTTCCTCTCAAGCCTTAGGCAAGCCTGTCTACTCACTCATCCACATCTGTCTTCACATGGCCTTCTCTTCTGGACCTGCCTGTCCTTTGCTGTCTCTTACAAGGACACTTTCATCGGCTATAGGGCCCACCCGCATCCTGTAAGATCTCACCTCAATCCTGACCTTAACACCTTAATTACATCTGCAAAGACTCTGTTTGCAAAGAAGGTCACCTTCTGAGGTTCCAGGTGGACATGAGTTTGGGGGGTGGGGGTCAGTAGTCAACCACCACCAAAGAGATACATGTTTGAGGAGTCATTCACCGCACAAAAGGCAGACTCCTCGAGCTTAGGTATGACTGGCATCACTTCTCCGAATGTTCAGAAGAACCCACCAGAGCAGTGATCTGGGCCCAGAGTTTTCTTTGAGGAAAGGTTTTTAGTTATGGGTTTAACTTCTTTAAAACACATAGCACAATTCAAATTTCGTATTTCTTTCTGTTTTCTTTGAAATTCATTCTTTTCATCTGAATATTTAAATATATTGGCAAAAAGCATGTTATTATTTCTGCTTATTTCTTCTTAATGGCTGCAAGGTGTGGAATTTTATCCTTTCTTCCATTCCTGATACTTGTTTCTTGTGTCTCCTTCTCTTTTTCATAAGTAGTTTTCCCAGGGATTTTACAATTTTCTTGGTACTTTCAAACAGCAAGCTTTGTTGCTGGGGTTTTTTTAAATAAATTTATTATTATTTTATTTATTTATTTTTGGCTGTGTTAGGTCTTTGTTGCTGCATGTGGGCTTTCTCTAGTTGCAGCGAGCGGGGGCTACGCTTCGTTGCGGTGCGCAGGCTTCTCATTGCAGTGGCTTCTCTTGTTGTACAGCACGGGCTGTAGGCGCACGTGGGCTTAGTAGTTGTGGCTCGCGGGGTCTAGAGTGCAGGCTCAGCAGTTGTGGTGCATGGGCTTAGTTCCTCCACAGCATGTGGGATCTTCCCGGACCAGGGCTCAAACCTGTGTCTCCTGCATTGGTAGGCAGATTCTTAACCACTGTGCCACCAGGGAAGCCCCAAGCTTTGTTTTTGAATCTTGGTTTTCTTGATTTTTCTCTGGTCTACATCTATTTTACACTTTATTAATTTCTGCTTTTATCTTTATTATTTTTTTCCACTTTGATTTAATTTGATGTTCTTAACTCCTGGAGATGATGTTTAGATCCTTGACTTTTGGCATTTCATCTTTTCTCAAATGCACACTTAACTATAAACACTTTTTCTATTCATAATTTTAACTGGATCCCATAAATTTTTTTTTTTTTGCAGCACGCGGGCCTCTCACTGTTGTGGCCTCTCCCGTTGCGGAGCACAGGCTCCGGATGCGCAGGCTTAGCAGCCATGGCTCATGGGCCTAGCTGCTCCGCGGCATGTGGGATCTTCCCGGACCGGGGCACGAACCCGTGTCCCCTGCATCGGCAGGCGGACTCTCAACCACGGAGCCACCAGGGAAGCCCTGTATCCCATAAATTTTGATATGCCATGTTTTCACTGCCATTCAGCTCCAAATATTTTCTAATTTCCACTGTAATTTTTCGTTTAGTTATAGACTGTTTAAAATACTCTACTTAATTTCTAAACACTTGAGCATTTTCCGGTAATCTTTATGTTACTAACATCTAATATACTTCCTTTCCTATCAAGGAATATCTCTGTGAGATTTTAACCTCTTAAAATGTGTTGATACTTAAAAAAAAAAAAATTGTTGATATTTACTTTGAGTCAGTATATGGTAGATTTTAGATCATCCTTTATATTATTAATTATTTTTATTTTAGATCATTCTTTATATAAGTATGTTTGTTTTAGGTGATTATTTATATAATTAATTATATAATAAAAATTATATATATTTAGGGGACTTCCCTGGTGGTCCAGTGGTTGAGAATCTGCCTTCCAATTGGATGAGGGTTCAATCCCTGATCAGGGAACTAAGATCCCACGTGCAACAGAACAACTAAGCCCACGTGCTGCAACTACTGAGCATGCAAGCCACAACTAGAGAGGCCATGTGCTGCAACTACAGAGCCCATGCACTCTGGAGCCCACATGCCACAACTAGAGAGAAACCTGCGTGCCTCAATGAAAGATCCCACATGCCACAACAAAGATGCGACGCAGCCAAAAATAAAATAAACAGATAAATGTTAAAAAATTGTGTATATTTATATAAATCACATTATATATATATATCATATATCACATATATTATGTATATGTAAATATCATATAGTATATATTGTATATAATTATAAATACATAATATTTACAAGTATTAATATAAGTAATATAGTGTATAATGATGGTAAATATATATATCCTAAAATACACATATTTATATCTAAATTTTGTATTTATTCATATTTTAATGTATAAATTATGTGTAATTCTATATAAATGTATGTATTTATGCTAATTTAAATATAATGATTTTCATATGTTTTTACAATCCCTTGTATAAAGATGAATCTAATCTGTCCTTTTCTCCTGATTTTAAAAGAAAGTAAAACATTTTCACAGGCCCTAGGCACTGGGCCTCCTACACCAAGGAGAAGTCTGCGCTGACTGCTACGAAGGTATAATACTGTCTTCCAGGAGGTGAAGTAAGTGGATATTCTGCCCTGGAGGAGAGGAGACATCATAAACTCAGCAGGACAGCATGCACATTCCACGGTCACTTAGTAAATGTTTAATGATGATCCTTGATGTTATTTATTTCCATGCAGTCTTATGAGGCTCACTTTGAGATGTATTATATCCCCCAATCCGGGGAGTTTAACTGAATTTCTCTGAGAGTTCAGGCACACATATCACCAACGGACAAGTAGAGGGAAGGCCCTGGGGAATTTTGTCCTTCTCTGTAAGACAGCAGTTTTACACAGCTTGATTTTCCCCCTGTTAGAAACAGCCCTGCTCGGTAACAGATGCTGATGCTGTGGGCACAGGACTCTGCTTATCTGCACGTTGGGTGTTAGGAGAAAATTTGGAAGATTTCATTCTTGTATGTCTACAGTGATGTACAAAATCCAATAAAAAAAATGTGAAATGGTGTGAAAAAATAAGCCTCAACGGGTGACTACATTCATTGGAAATGATTTATCACTTGCTGAAAAGTAACTGATCTTCATCAGATGGGAACAGTGTTTGCAGAGCATTTTCTTGTAAGGAAACACAGGAGCAACGGTTGTCCCCATAACAAAGATGAGGTCCCTCTAATGCAAATGATTTCTCCTTCATATAGGTTTGGAAGAATAATTCCACATGATTAAAAAAAAAAGAAAGAAAGAAAGAAAAAAATGATCATGTGTGATACCGTGATTTATAAGAAATATATTTTGGTCATCTTTCTCATATATATGGTCTTTGTCTGCAGTTCCTGGCTCACAGCTCCCGAAACCCTTGGAATTTCCTAAGAGCTGAGAGCTCTTAGGAAAGGTGCCTTTCGTTATGTTAATGACATGACTTTCGGAACTCACCTAAGGATGGGGGCTGGTGGCCTGGAGTGATTAGAGAGAGAGCTGGAACTTCCAGTCTCACCCCAGAGCTCCAGGGAGGGGAGAAGGGCTGAAGGTTGGTTGAATCAATCACCTGTGGTCAATGATTAAATCAATCACACTTGTGTAATGAAACTCCCACTAAAACCAAGAAGGACAGGGTTCAGAGAGTGTCTGCATTGGTGAACACATCACGACTGGGGATAGTGCCGCTGGCTGGAGAGGACATGGACGCCCCGTGTCCATACCCTGCCCGAGGCACCTCTTCCACCTAGCTGTTCCGGATTCACAACCTTTTCTATCAAACCAGTAATCTGGTAAGCGAAATGTTTCTCTGAGTTCTGTGAGCCACTCTAGCAAATTAACTGGACCCAAGAAGCGGAGGTTGTGAGAACATTTAATGTATAGCCAGTCAGTCAGAAGTACCTGGACTTGCAATTCAGCATCTGAAGGGACAGGGGAGGGAAAGCAATCTCGTAGGACTGAACCCTTAACGTGTGGAATCTGATGCTGTCTCCAGGTAGACAGTGTCAGAATTGAGTTGCATTGGAGGACACCCAGCTGGTGTCCCAGAATTGTTTGGAGTTCGTGTGGGTCACCCCATACACACATTAGAATTGGTACCAGAACCCATTTACCATGTTTTGGTTGCAAGACTGAACTGTTTTCTTCCCAAACAGAAAATACTCAAAAGGACTTCCCTGGTGGTACAGTGGTTAAGAATCTGCCTGCCAATGCAGGGGACACAGGTTCGATCCCTGGTCCAGGAAGATCCCACATGCCACGGAGCAACTAAACCTGTGTGCTACAACTACTGAGCCTGCGCTCTGGAGCTCACGAGCCACAACTACTGAAGCTCACGTGCCTAGAGCCCATGCTCCACAACAAAGAGAAGCCACCGCAATGAGAAGTCTGTGCACCGCAACGAAGAGTAGCCCCCGCCTGTCACAGCTAGAGAAAGCCCGCGCACAGCAACAAAGACCCAACGCAGCCAAAAAATAAATAATTAAATAAAATTTTTTAAAAAGGAAAAAAAAAAGAAAATACTCAAAAATATTTTAGGACCCTGGGAAAGAAAAATGGAGCTAGAGGAATCAGGCTCCCCAACTTCAGACTGTACTACAAAGCTACCATCATCAAAACAGTATGGTATTGGCACAGAAACAGAAATACAGATCAAAGGAACAGGATAGAAAGTCCAGAAATAAACCCATGAACCTCTGGTCAATTAATCTACAACAAAGGAGATAAGAATATACAATGGAGAAAAGACAGTCTCTTCAATAAATGGTGCTGGGAAAACTGGACAACTACTTGTAAAAGAATGAAGTTAAAACATTCTCTAACACCATACACAAAAATAAACTCAAAATGGATTAAGACCTAAATGTAAGACCGGATACTATAAAACTCTTAGAGGAAAACATAGGCAGAACACTCTGACATAAATCACAGCAATATCTTTTGGGATCCACCTCCTAGAGTAATGAAAATAAAAACAAAAATGACAAAACAAATGGGATCTAATTAAACCTAAAAGCTTTTGCACAGCAAAGCAAACTATAAACAGAACGGAAAGACAACCCACAGAACGGGAGAAAATATTCGCAAACAAAGTGATGAACAAGGGATTAATCTCCAAAACATACAAACAGCTCATGCAGCTCAATATCATAAAAATAAACAACCCAATCAGAAAATGGGCATATCTAAATGGATATTTCTCCAAAGAAGACATACAGATGGCCAAAAAGCACATGTGAAGATGTTAAACATCGTTAAAATTAGAGAAACGCAAATCAAAACCACAATGAGGCATCACCTCACATGAGTCAGAATGGCCATCATCAAAAAGTCTACAAACAATAAGTGCTAGAGAGTGTGTGGAGAAAAGCAAACCCTCCTACACTGTTGGTGGGAATGTAAATTGGTATAACCATTATGGAGAATGTACAGTGGTTCCTTAAAAAACTAAAAATAGAACTACCACATGATCCTGCAATCTCACTCCTGGGCATATACCCAGAGAAAACCATAATTTGGAAAGGTACATGCACCCCAATGTTCACTGCAGCACTATTTACAACAGCCAAGGCATGGAAGCAACCTAAATGTCCACTGACAGAGGAATGGATAAAGAAGATGTGGTACATATATACAATGGAATATTACTCAGCCATAAAAAAGAATGAAATAATGCCATTCACAGCAACATGAATGGACCTAGAGATGATCATACTAAGTGAAGTAAGTCAGCCAGAGAAAGACAAATATCATATGATATCACTTATACGTGGAATCTAAAAAAAAAAAAGATACAAATGAACTTATTTATAAAACAGAAACACAGACTTCACAGACTTCGAAAACACACTTAAAGTTGCCAGAGGGGAAAGGCTGCGGGGAGGGACAAATTGGGAGTTTGGGATTAACATAGACACACTACTATACACAAAATAGATAATCAACAAGGACCTACTGTATAGCACAGGGAATTCTACTAGATATTCTGTAATAACCTATACGGGAAAAGAATCTGAAAAAGAGTGGATATACGTATAGGTATAATTGAATCACTTTGCTGTGCACCTGAAAGTAATACAACATTGTACATCAACTATACTCCACTATTAAATTAAAAATGTAAAAATATATGTTTTAGGAATGCTAGCTCCTGTGAAAATAAGAAGCTGAAGTAGGCTGGGGCTGAGGTGGCAGATTCCTAATATCCCTAACTTCAGATGACAGGGTTCGTAGTTTTTCACTTACCTCAAAGAAAAGGGCAACAACAACAGCAAATCCACAATGAACCTACATTATTCCTGTTATTACCTGCTCTCCATTTCCAATGAGATGAGAACTAAAATGTTGCCTGCCATTTCAGTAAACAAAGGATGCTGCAGCCGTCAAGCCGTTACATTACAGCCTCCAGACGGTGAGCCCCGTGGGAACTCAGAATGGAGACAAGTGGACTGCCCACTGCAAAGCCCATCTAGCAGTCGGCGCTGCAGCCACCCTCTCCGCCAGGGCACCCTGAGAGGATTCAGGATGAGTGAACACAGGAAACTGGCCCTAGAGAGCCAACGTGAATATCGAAGGAATGATTTCGGTGAGCCTAGACTCCTGTTATCTTCCCATACATAGAAAAGCACTTAAATTCCTTAACTTGAGATATCTTGTTTCTTTTATTAACAGTAATCTTTTGATGTGTTGACTACCTGGTCTTTTGTTGAAAAATACTCCCTATATAGCCTGGCTTCCCTCCCCGCTTTGCCTCTTTGGCGTTTTCTCAGCGTTATCCGAGATGCTGTCTCCCAGGCTTGACGTCCTAAGAATGTCTGCCGAACAAAACACATCCCTCAACTTTCAGGTTGTGCATTTTTTTTAGTCGACAGAGAAGAAGATGGAATTTTCTATTAAAGGCCAAGATTCTGCCGCATCGTTCCTCACCAACACCTTATACAGCCCGTTGGAACTGTGGTTATAACTTGACCTACAACTTCTTCGTTAATCTTCACCTACCGTGCTGTCAGCCCCCATGATGGCTTATCCTGGGACATTAAGAGTTACTCTCTGTTTCTTTCCCCTGTTTCAGTAGCTGCAGACAGAGGCTAGGCGGAAAACTAACAATTTTTCAAATACTTTACAAATCCCAGATGGTACTGTATGAGCTTCCTCTTACTTCTGTAGCAAATTACCACAAGTGGAGGAGCCTAAAGCAACACAAATTCCTTATCTTACAGTTCTGGAGGTTATAAGTCCTAAAACCAAGGTGTCTTCCGGAGGCCCTGAGAATCCATTCCCCTGTCTTGTCCGGCTTCTTGAGACCATCTGCATGGGTTGTCTCAGGGCCCCTACTGCCGCCTTCCAGCCCAGCACTGGAGAACCTGATCTCTGCTTCCACTGTCACATCTCCTTCACTAACTCTGACCCCCTGCCCCTGCCTTGTAATTACATTAGGCCCAGCCAGATACTCCACGATAATCCTCCGCATCTCGAAATCCTGAAGTTCATCACACCTGCAAAGCTCCATATTCATGGGTCCTGGGATTTAGGGCATAGACATCTTGGGCAGAGGGGGGTACATTATTGTGTCCACTACGAACAACACGAAAACTGTCTCCATTTATCAAATCACAAGGCTGGTAACTAAAGAATTCTCGGGATTGTTTATCCATAGACACAGAGGGCTAAATAAGAGATGACTGTGCCCTGAGGTCCTTTCCTTCTAAGGAAACTCCGTGAGCAACAAGGAATGCATCGCTGATAAAGATAAACTGAGATCCCAGGTTGTCATCAGAATCTAGTGCATACCAGCTCTGAGCCGGGGTCATGCCACGGAACATCACAGTCAGTCCAGCAGAGGATTTTAGGGATAGTGACACATTCCGTGTCTACACTTACTGAAGAATTACGTCCTTAGATGGGAATATTACTTGGAGTAATAACTAAATCCAAGTCTCAGTGGTTGAACACAACGATGGTTCGTTTCTCACTCTTGTCCAGGTGACTTGGGCTTCCTCCAGTCTGTGACTTGGCTTCTCTACTTGCCACGCTCATCTAGATCCAACCAAGGAGGCAAGGTCACAGGAGGTCATCATGGGCCAGTCCGATGGCACGTGTGACGTCCACTCACATCCCACTGACTGGAACTCAGCCACATGATCACAAGCACCAGCAAGGGAGGCTGGGAAACGGAGTTTCCAGGAAGAAGAGGGCATTGATGTGGTGACCTGCTAGCCGGTTGTCACTGCACCCAGCAGTGGGAGAACGGCAGAATGCCTTCCTTGTAAGCAAGGCGAAATATAAAACAATAATGGATTGCGTAAGTGCACTCTTACCACGCATTTGAAAGAAGTATTTAGCTCTCCTTTATCTGTGGCACTGGTGAATCACACTGACCAGTTGAGCAATCCTGGAGTCTATCCTAGACTCACTTCTCCAATGACTCAAATAGAGGAGAGATCAAGAGAAGTATATAGAAAGTACAGTATTCCTGCAAAGGCATCAAATCAACATAGACCTCGCTCTGAAATTTTCCAGATGAAAATTCATCCTTTGCAAATAGTGCAAGCAACTGGATACAGCCTGTTCAATAAATGGTGCTGGGAAAACTGGACAGCTACATGTAAAAGTATGAGCTTAGATCACTCCCTAACACCATACACAAAAATAAGCTAAAAATGGATTAAAGACCTAAATGTAAGGCCAGAAACTATCAAACTTTTAGAGGAAAACATAGGCAGAACACTCTATGACATAAATCACAGCAAGATCCTTTTTGACCCACCTCCTAGAGAAATGGAAATAAAAACAAAAATAAACAAATGGGACTTAATGAAACTTCAAAGCTTTTGCACAGCAAAGGAAACCATAAACAAGATCAAAAGACAACCCTCAGAATGGGAGAAAATATTTGCAAATGAAGCAACTGACAAAGGATTAATCTCCAAAATTTACAAGCAGCTTATGCAGCTCAATAACAAAAAAACAAACAACCCAATCCAAAAATGGGCAGAAGACCTAAATAGACATTTCTCCAAAGAAGATATGCAGACTGACAACAAACACATGAAAGAATGCTCAACATCATTAATCATTAGAGAAATGCAAATCAAAACTACAATGAGATATCATCTCACACCAGTTAGAATGGCCATCATCAAAAAATCTAGAAACAATAAATGCTGGAGAGGGTGTGGAGAAAAGGGAACACTCTTGCACTGCTGGTGGGAATGTGAATTGGTTCAGCCACTATGGAGAACAGTATGGAGGTTCCTTAAAAAACTAAAAATAGAACTACCATATGACCCAGCAATCCCACTACTGGGCATATACCCTGAGAAAACCAAAATTGAAAAAGAGGCATGCACCAAAATGTTCATTGCAGCTCTATTTACAATAGCCCGGAGATGGAAACAACCTAAGTGCCCATCGTCAGATGAATGGATAAAGAAGATGTGGCACATATACACAATGGAATATTACTCAGCGTTAAAAAGAAACGAAATTGAGCTATTTGTAATGAGGTGGATAGACCTCGAGTCTGTCATACAGAGTGAAGTAAGTCAGAAAGACAAAGACAAATACCGTATGCTAACACATATATATGGAATTTAAGAAAAAAAAAATATTATGAGGAACCTAGGAGTAAGACAGGAATAAAGACACAGACCAACTGGAGAACGGACTTGAGGATATGGGGAGGGGGAGGGGTGAGCTATGAGAGGGCGAGGGAGGGGCATGGACATATATATACTAACAAACGTAAGGTAGATAGCTAATGGGAAGCAGCCGCTTGGCACAGGGATATCAATCAGCTCGGTGCTTTGTGACTGCCTGGAGGGGTGGGATAGGGAGGGAAGGAAGGAGGGAGATGCAAGAGGGAAGAAATATGTGAACGTGTGTATATGTATAACTGATTCACTTTGTTATAAAGTAGAAACTGACACACCATTGTAGAGCAATTTTAACCCAATAAAGATGTTAAAAAAAAAAAAAAGAATCTTGACCCTTACTTCACACCAAACCCTCACACCAAACCCACAAGTTAACACAAAATGCATCATACATGAAAGGGCTAAAACTATTAAATTTCTAGAAGAGAACAAAGGAGAAAAATCTTTAGGAAGCTGGATAAGGTAAGGATTTCTCAATCAGGACACAAACGGCACAATTATTGTTTTATTTTATAAAAATCAACATCATAGTGAAGAAAATGCAAAGGAAATCCACAGACTGGGAAATTTTTGCAAAACGCATCGGACAGAGGGCTCATATCAAGAATATATAGGTAGGGCTTCCCTGGTGGCGCAGTGGTTGAGAGTCCGCCTGCCGATGCAGGGAACGCAGGTTCGTGCCCCGGTCCGGGAAGATCCTACATGCCGCAGAGCAGCTGGGCCCGTGAGCCATGGCCGCTGAGCCTGCGCGTCCGGAGCCTGTGCTCCGCAAGGGGAGAGGCCACAACAGTGAGAGGCTCGCATACCGCAAAAAAAAAAAAAGAAAGAAAAAAAAAAGAATATGTAGGTAACTCTTATAATCAATAATGAGGAGACAACTCATTTTTTTTAATGGGCAAAAATTTTGAATGGACACCTCAAAAGAGAAGGTATAAACAGCCAATATGCATATGAAAAGTTGCTCAAAATCATTAGTCATCAGGTAAATCCAAATTAAAAATTCCTGCACACCTACTGGCATTGCTCAAGTTAAAGAGAATGACAATAACAAGTACTGATAAAAATGCAGAACAAGTGGGACTCTCGCACATTACTTGTGGGAATGCAGAATGGTTCCCACAAAGTTAAACACGCACTTACCATATGACCCAACCATTCCCCTCCTAGGCGTCCCCTTAAGGGAAGTGAAAACATATGTCCACACAAAGACCTGAATGGGAATGATTACAGTGGCTTTATTCAGAATCACCAACAACCAGAAACAGGCCAAATATCATTCAACAGGTAGACAAACAAATGGTGACACATCCATAAAACTGAGCGTGGTTCAGGGATAAAAAGGGGAGAACCACTGACACATGCAACAGTGTGGATGAACCTCACAAGCATTATGCTAAGTGAAAGAAGCCAGACACTAAAGCCTTATCCTATAGCCTTCTGTTTAGACGACATTTTAGGACAGCCCAAAGTACGCACAGGAGGACTCCACCCTGGGTTTAACGCTCTGCTGTTGCCATCTTTAAATGCTTAATGATTTTTGAAAACAGGGCTCTCCATTTTCATTGTTCACTGAACCCCACAAGTTATGTAGCTGGTCCTGCTGGCTTTGGTCAATGGAATGTTTTTAAAAACAAGAGCAAACATCGAGAGTTCACTCCCTTACACATTCCCAACAGGCCCCAGCATTCCCAATTTTTTACACCCAGACCTATTTCAAATATTAACATGACAGCCTGACCGCAGAAGACAGTTTTTTGAGTTTCCAAAACTTGCAAAAGCATGTTGGTCCCCTGCGCTCAGAAATCACTGAAAACAAACACAGCAACTAAAGAGGCAACGGTGAACAACAGGAAGAAGGCAGTGCCAAGTTCACACTCACTCCCTTTCGTTCTGTGTTCCAGTCAACAGGTTGAACGACAGCCACAGGCACCAAGGCACCTGGGACACGAGAACAGCTCTGCCTGACGTCTTCCTGCACGAGCCCAAATGTTCTGAGGAGCAGCTGAATTTTCTGTTTTCCGTGTGGATGTTGTGTTGGCCCCCACGCAGGAAGGCCTGGTGTTGGTATGCCGAGAGGGAAAAGGTGGTCTCCTGTACCAGGGAATCTTAATAAATGTTGCTGGTTTCTAAAAAAGGTGCCTCGTGGCCAGATGGCTTCTTCACACACCGTCGAGCATCTGGCTCCCTTTTCTGAAAGCGGTGTCACACACAAGATGATCACCAGCCCCGAGAGCTACAGAATTCCCGCGGTGGGTGTGGGCTTGTGAAATAAAGAGAAACCGTGCTGTCAACTCCAAAGAACAATCAACACGTGGGAAAAACCAATCATTCTCATTGCCATGAAATGCGCCTTGGCTATACCTGACAAAGAAATGGAAGAGTTTGTATTCAAATTGGCAGAGCAAACTTCCTGCTGAAAGCCACGGGTGATCCCCAGAGTAACATACATTCCCGTCAGTGAGGAGAGCCACTGACAATGGTATAAATGAGTTTCCGTTAGCACCAACGATGGAAGCTTTCAGGAAGGAAAACTGCATTGCCAACTGCACAAACATAATTCCAAAGGCAATTCTTTGTGCTTGACGAGAGGAGTGATTTTTCATCACGGGAACTCTCTTTTTTCTTTTTTTTTCTTTTTTTTTGTTTTTTAAGTCTTTATTGAACTTCTTACAATATTGCTTCTGTTTTATGTTTTGGTTTTTTGGTCTCGAGGCATGTGGGATTGTAGCTCCCCGACCAGGGATCAAACCTGCACTCCCTGCATTGGAAGGCGAAGTCTTAACCACTAGACCGCCAGGGAAGTCCCATGGGAACTTTGCTGAATTGATGCTGAGGTTGATACAGCAACTCTGGTGAGACATTCTGACTGCATTTCCGAATCATCTGAGGTTGTTAGCAAACCACTCCACGCAGACTTGCCCCTCTGCATCACAAAGCACCTTTCACAATCACAAACTCATCATTCCACCCCATCCGACTGTGAGGTAGGTGGGTGGAAGGTTATCTTCCTTGTTTTACAGATTTCTAAAGAATGTGAGGGTGTAAAGGGTTGACATGTGTTTTACTTTTGAAATCACAGAGTTGCTATAGTGCCGTCTCCAGTGATAGAAGAAGACGAGCTCTAACTGAAAACATTTCCATTCAGGGCTTCTCTCCTCATTCTTTGGATTCATGAGAATTCAAGTCACATAGAGAGCATTTTAGAGTCCCCAGGAGAAGGGTGAGTAGGCCTGTCAGCCTCTGAAGACCGGCACCAGCAGACCTTGAAACCAAGGCAAGGGGAAAAATTATAAACATTCTTTATGCCTTTGAGGGAAAATGTTTGTGAGAAATAAGAGGGACATAAAGATTTCCCTATGTTCCAGCTGGTTTAGAGCAGAGCCCTGAGTAATCTAAGAAGGTTAAATGGCACTGCATCATAGCAGGAGGCAGATGGTAAGGTGGAGGTAAATGAGGATGAGTGTGTCTGCAAACATGTGCGTGCCTGGTGGGGGGGGGGGGGCAGCCATGTAAACTTCTTCTGCTATATGCTATGGACTACCTGATCCTTATTCCACAAAAAATTTTCTGCCACAGACATTAACTGAACGCTACACATAAATTTTCCTCAAAAAGCATCCCTCTCATTAAGTCTTACCTTGCGTTCTAGTTAGTACAGTCGCACAACAAATTATCCCGAGTTTGTTCACAGTCTGCAGTCTGGCCTGAGGTTGGTGGAGGCAGCTCATTTCTGCCCCTCGTGGTCTTCACAGGGGCAGCTCAAGGGCTGGGGGCTGAAGTCACCTGAACAGTCACTCACCCGTATGTTTGGAGGCTGATGCTGCCTGCTGGCTAAGATCCCAGCAGGAGCTGTTGCTTAAGCAACTTACACGAGGCCTCTTCGGGTGGTGTGGGCTTCTTCTCAACATGGTGTGATTCCAAGAGTGAAACGCTCAGGGAAAGAACTAGAATCATATTGAATTTTATGACCTATAGCCTAGGAAGTCACACTTCCACCACATACTATTCTTTTCAGGTGGTCATAAAGCCCCACTCATGTTCAAGGGAAGAGGAAACAGACCCTGCCTCCTGATACGGAACAGCCAGTTTCTAGAAGAGCATATGGGACCAGAAATTTTGCCAGAATCCACGGTCTCCACCTTGTCAACTGATAGGGTGGTTGTCTCTGACATTCTATTGCGTCTTCAAGACACAAGTGCTTGGAGATGATTGCGGGTCCGTCAAAAGAGACAGAAACGTCATCCTATGCTCCCTCAGTACCCACAGATCATGAGAGTAAAGCAGCCACATGAGGGGGAAAAAATCACTTATTGATTCTTCATCCACCCACAGCAATGGTACAAGGCAGTTCAGTCTCAAATTCACTAGAAAATTTAGCATGAAAGCAGATATTATCCCATAGTATATGTCCAATGTCCTTGTCCAAAGAAATTAAAGTGACATGACGCAGTTTGTTTACAAACCAGTATCCCCTCTCTTGTGTGCTGGCTTTGAAACAGCAGAGCAATGATTTTTAACTTCTTATGTGTTAAAGATTTTAATTACATTTTGAAGTAAGCAGCATTCCGGAAAAGACAAATAGTCAGAGACAAGGTAATTAATTCCTGAAGGTAACCATTCTAATATACGCATTTTTTCATGGCAGAAATTAATTATTCTCAAGACAAGTGTCCTTTTCCCTTGTAAATGAGGACATTTCTCCCCTAATTAGTTTAAACTGCCTGTAGGACAGTATTGCCACTGAGCTACGGAATCTTTTTCAGCAGGTAATTCCAGATACCAGAGTGAGTTTAAAATAGAAAGCGGAGTCTGGCTTTTGGTTTGTTTCTGCTCAGTGGGATGTAGGATCAAACATATAAAACTGTCTACGATTTACACACAGATATTCACCCTGGGCTCACTGTGTTCAGAGCAAAAGCATTCACCAGAGTCACCGGGACAAGATACCAGTGGAAATGTCTTTCTCATCACACCACTGTCCTCCATCTTGCCAAAACAGCTCAGGCTGAGAATGCAGGGTTCCTTTTCCTGTGTGTAGAGTTACAGATGATGCTGAGATACCAACCAAGGAAGAAATGGCAGCGTGTTCCCTCCCAAAACGTGCCCCTCGGCCTGTTGCTCAGATAACATTCAATCTAGAACTATCTACCAGGTCTTCTTTCTGCTTCTCAGGGCAAAGCAACACTTCCCCTCCTTGACAAAGCCAGTTAGAACAGAAGGAACAGTAAGACAGCTTCCGCCCATTTGGAGAAACCAAATAAGCCTTTGCCTGTGTTTGCTCAGCCCCCGCCATCACCTGTGTTGGACTCTGAAGCCCCCTGAATTGTCAGTCAATTCAGAGATGTTTTGGAATTATTCAGTTGCTCACCAACCACGTACTAGGTGATTATATGGTGACGAAGCAAGCAGGCAATATATCCCTGACTCGTGGAACATACATTTCAGTAGAATTTTATAGGTTCTACTCCAAGTTATGTATAGAAACAGAGAGCAAGTGTATGAATATTTATTTTAAACCAATTGGCAGTGACTTGTTTTCAAGTTGTTTGGCAGAATTCTCTTTCAAGTCGGTTTCAGTGTAAAGACCCTGAGACTGCTGGCGTTAGATCCAGTTTTTAAAATCTCTTACAGAATATCTACTTTTTTTAACCAGATGTAATCTCTTACAAAGCCAGAAGCAGAATGCTATAACGCCTGCGAGCTGTCCTCCCACGTCAATCTTGCTGCAGGATGACAGAAGGTGATGAAGATCCGAGACTTACCTCGCCGGCTTGTATCAGGTCACGTGAATGTGGATTAAACATAATGTTGAACAAACAAAAGAGAGTATGTGCTGTAATGATTCTGTTTACGTGGCTCAAGAACAGGCAACAATAACCAATGCTGACAGAAATCAGAACAGTTACCCTTGTTTTCAAGAGGCGACTGGGAAAGGCATGAGGGAATGTTCCAGGGTGCTGGAAATAATATCACCATCTGGGGAATGTTTACCCAGGTGTAGACACATGGAAAAACCATCAGCCTGTACACTTAAGATCTGTGCACTTTATTGTATGTAAGTTACACCTGAGTGGGAAAAATGAAGACCATGGATTGGAGACGTTCCCCCAGGAACTGATATTTCCAGGATAAACTGTTCAGCGAAAAAGCAAAGTGAAAAGTAACTCCTAGAGTACGTTATCCTTCATGTACAAAGGAAGGGATTATAAGAAGATATATGACGTATCTGTGCTCGTCCATAAAAGAAACACGTTAGATGAATCAGAAACTACCTACAGGGCATGGGCGGGCATTCAGGAAGTGTGGGAGAGTGGAAATGGGGTAGAAGGCATGCGGGGAGTGACAACTCTATGTGTATATCTATTTGTATAGTTTTGACCTTTAGAACTAGGTTAATGTTTCACTTTCTCAAAAAAAAGTAAATAAAGAACTAAAATCAACCAGACCAGTGGTGGTGGCAGTGGGGCAGGGACCCAAAATGGAACTCAAGCAGTAACACGTGAGCTTAACTCTATCACAAATGAATAACACAGCTACACTGAAAGAAGAGAAGAAATGAACTGAGTAACTCTGGAAAAGAGTATTGGGACTATATGCTACAAGGCTTAAAAGACTAAAAGAAAGGTGCCCATAAACTGCATTCTAGTTAGGACAGTTTCTACTATTCAAGATATACGAGGTAGTAACTTTGAATATAAGTGTATATGTATATTCAAACACACACACACACTAGGACTAAAAATTTATAAAAATATTGTGGATAACGAGAGGCAGGTTTTCCACTGATGGAGAAAGAAGTTACAGGGGGAAAGTGAGAATGAACATTGTGGTACTGGACTTGAATCAGATATGTCAGTACAAACTTATGGTCTTTAGTATATAAACAGATAGATATTGATATGGACAAATGTATGTGTATCTCTGTGTGATTCATACATGTTCTAGGAAATAGCTCTGGTCTTCCAGCGAGGTAAGAAGCAATGATACCCCAGTAGCAATGAGTACACCCAGCACTCACACCTTGGTTTCTAAATTCATTCTCCAATAAAAGGAACCACAGCCCCTTGGAGAGACAGCTTATCCGGGGACTGAGGCAGTGAAAATATAAGATGTTCTGGGTATATTGTGTGGTGCCAAAAATTAAGGAAGTGCTCAAAAAGTGATGGGAGCATGTCAACAGGAGCCCAGTTAAAGGATCTCCCAAAGACCAATCTGTGACTATCTGAACAATTGCAAGAACCAAAAAATATAGAGAGTATTGAATTATAACCCGTAGAATAAAATGAATATCCACGAATTCATTACTAACAAATGAAAGGGGGAGAAGGTAGAGCTGTTCCTTATCTGAGTTCGAATTAATAAATGCAGAGGAATGTAGGAAATAGAAAATCACCATTTGCCTAAACCACAGTAATAAGTATTCCAGAAGGGATCATTAATAAATGCCAAAAATTAGTGGGTTTAAAAGAAGTAAGATAAGACACATTCACAGAAAGATAGACAAAATGAAAAGGCAGAGGGCTATGTACCAGATGAAGGAACAAGATAAAACCCCAGAAAAACAACTAAATGAAGTGCAGGTAGGCAACCTTCCAGAAAAAGAATTCAGAATAATGATAGCAAAGATGATCCAGGACCTCGGAAAAAGAATGGAGGCAAAGATCGAGAAGATGCCAGACCTGTTTCACAAAGACCTAGAAGAATTAAAGAACAAACAAACAGAGATGAACAAGAAAATAACTGAAATGAAAACTACACCAGAAGGAATCAATAGCAGAATAACTGTGGCAGAAGAACAGATAAGTGACCTGGAAGACAGAATGGTGGAATTCACTGCTGCGGAACAGAATAAAGAAAAAAGAATGAAAAGAAATGAAGACAGCCTAAGAGACCTCTGGGACAACATTAAATGCAACAACATTCGCATTGTAGGGGTCCCAGAAGGAGAAGAGAGAGAGAAAAGGCCCAAGAAAATATTTGAAGAGATTATAGTCAAACACTTCCCTAACATGGGAAAGGAAATAGCCACCCAAGTCCAGGAAGCGCAGACAGTCCCGTACAGGATAAACCCAAGGAGAAACACGCCGAGACACACAGTAATCAGATTGGCAAAAATTAAAGACAAAGAAAAATTATTGACAGCAGCAACGGAAAAATGAAAAATAACATACAAGGGAACTCCCATAAGGTTAACAGCTGATTTCTCAGCAGAAACTCTGCAAGCCAGAAGGGAGTGGCATGATATACTTAAAGTGATGAAAGGGAAGAACCTACAACCAAGATTGCTCTACCCGGCAAGAATCTCATTCAGATTCGATGGAGAAATCCAAAGCCTTACAGACAAGCAAAAGCTAAGAGAATTCAGCACCACCAAACCAGCTCTACAACAAATGCTAAAGGAACTTCTCTAAGTGGGAGACACAAGAGAAGAAAAGGACCTACAAAAACAAACCCAAAACAGTTAAGAAAATGGTAACAGGAACATACACATCGATAATTACCTTAAACGTGAATGGATTAAATGCTCCAAACAAAAGACATGGGCTCACTGAATGGATACAAAAACAAGACCCATCTAGATGTTGTCTACGAGAGACCCACTTCAGACCTAGCGACACATACAGACTGAAAGTAAGGGGATGGAAAAAGATATTCCATGCCAATGGAAATCAAAAGAAAGCTGGAGTAGGAATACTCATATCAGATAAAATAGACGTTAAAATAATGTAATGTTACAAGAGACAAGGAGGGACACTACATAACGATCAAGGGATCAATCCAAGAAGAAGATATAACAATTATAAATATGCACCCAACATAGGAGCACCTCAATACATAAGGCAAATGCTAACAGCTATCAATGAGGAAATTGACAGTAACACAATAATAGTGGAGAACTTTAACACCTCATCTACGCCAATGGACAGATCATCCAAAATGAAAATAAATAAGGAAATACAAGCTTTAAATGACACAATAGACCAGATAGATTTAATTGAGATTTTAGGACATTCCATCCAAAAACAGCAGATTACACTTTCTTCTCAAGTGGGCACGGAACATTCTCCAGGATAGATCACATCTTGGGTCACAAATCAAGCATCAGTAAATTTATGAAAATTGAAATCATATCAAGCATCTCTTCTGACCACAACGCTATGAGATTAGAAATGAATTACAGGGAAAAAAACGTAAAAAACACAAACACGTGGAGGCTAAACCATACATTAATAAATAACCAAGAGATCACTGAAGAAATCAAAGAGGAAGTCAAAAAAAATACCTAGAGGCAGGGCTTCCCTGGTGGCGCAGTGGTTGGGAGTCTGCCTGCCGATGCAGGGGACGCGGGTTCGTGCCCCAGTCCGGGAGGATCCCACATGCCGCAGAGCGGCTGGGCCCGTGAGCCATGGCCGCTGGGCCTGTGCGTCCGGAGTCTGTGCTCCGCAGTGGGAGAGGCCACAGCAGTGAGAGAATCCAGCGTACGGCAGGAAAAAAAAAACAAAAAACCTAGAGACAAAAGGCAATGAAAACATGACGATCCAAAACCTATGGGATGCAGCAAAAGCAGTTCTAAGAAGGAAGTTTATAGCTATACAAGCCTACCTCAAGAAACAAAAATCTCAAATAAACAATTTAACCTCACTTAAAGGAACCAGAGAAAGAAGAACAAACAAAACCCAAATTTAGCAGAAGGAAAGGAATCATAAAGATCAGAGCAGAAATAAATGAAATAGAAACAAAGAAAACAATAGCAAAATCAATAAACCTAAAAGCTGGTTCTTTCAGAAGTTAAACAAAATTGATAAACCATTAGCCAGACTCATCAAGAAAAAGAGGGAGAGGACTCAAATCAAAAAAATTAGAAATGAAAAAGGAGAAGTTAACAACAGACGCCGCAGAAATACAAAGCATCCTAAGAGACTACTACAAGCAACTCTATGCCAACAAAAGGGACAACCTGGAAGAAATGGACAAATTCTTAGAAAAGTATAACCTTCCAAGACTGAACCAGGAAGAAACAGAAAATATGAACAGACCAATCACAAGTAATGAAATTGAAACTGTGATTTAAAATCTTCCAACAAACAAAAGTCCAGGACCAGATGGCTTCACAGGTGAATCCTATCAAACATTTAGAGAAGAGCTAACACCCATCCTTCTCAAACTTTTCCAAAAAAACTTCAGAGGAAGGAACACTCCCAAACTCATTCTATGAGGCCACCATCACCCTGATACCAAAAGCAGACAAAGATACTACAAAAAAAGAAAATTAGGGGCCAATATCACTGATGAACATAGATGCAAAAATCCTCAACAAAATACTAGCAAACAGAATCCAACAACACATTGAAAGGATCATACACCATGATCAAGTGGGGTTTATCCCAGGAATGCAAGGATTCTTCAATATATGCAAATCAATCAATGTGATCCACCATATTAACAAACTGACGAATAAAAACCATACGATCATCTCAACAGATACAGAAAAAGCTTTTGAAAAAACTGAACACCCATGTATGATAAAAACTCTCCAGAAAGTGAGAACAGTGGAAACGTACCTCAACATAACAGAGGTCAGATATGACAAATCCACAGCAAACATCGTTCTCAATAGTGAAAAACTGAAAGCATTTCCTCTAAGATCAGGCACAAGAGAAGGATGTCCACTCTCACCACTATTATTCAACATAGTTATGGAAGTCCTAGCCTCGGCAATCAGAGAAGAAAAAGAAATAAAAAGAATACAAATTGGAAAAGAAGAAGTAAAACTGTCACTGTTTGCAGATGACATGATACTATACATAGAGAATCCTAAAGATGCCACCAGAAAACTACTAGGGCTAATCAATGAATTTGGTAAAGTTGCACGATACAAAATTAATGCACAGAAATCTCTTGCATTCCTATACACTAATGATGAAAAATCTGAAAGAGAAATTAAGGAAACACTCCCATTTTACCATTGCAATAGAAAGAATAAAATACCTAGGAATAAACCTACCTAGGGAGACAAAAGACCTGTATGCAGAAAAGTATAAGACACTGATGAAAGAAATTAAAGATGATACCAACAGATGGAGAGATATACCATGTTCTTAGACTGGAAGAATCAATATTGTGAAAATGACTACACTACCCAAAGCAATCTACAGATTCAATGCAATCCCTATCAGACTACCAATGGCATTTTTTACAGAACTAGAACAAAAAATCTTAAAATCTGTATGGAGACACAAAAGATCCCGAATAGCCAAAGCAGTCTTAAGGGGAAAAAAAAAGGAGCTGGAGGAAGCAGGCTCCCTGACTTCAGACTATACTACAAAGCTACAGTGATCAAGACAATATGGTACTGGCACAAGAACAGAAATATAGATCAATGGAACAGGACAGAAAGTCCAGAGATAAACCCACGCACCTATGGTCAACTAATCTATGACAAAGGAAGCAGGATATACAATGGAGAAAAGACAGTCTCTTCAATAAGTGGTGCTGGGAAAACTGGACAGCTACATGTAAAAGAATGAAATTAGAACACTCCCTAACCCCATACACAAAAATAAACTCAAGATGGATTAGAGACCTAAAAGTAAGATGGGACACTATAAAACACTTAGAGGAAAACATAGGAAGAACACTCTTTAACATAAACCACAGCAAGATCTTTTTTGATCCACCTTCTAGAGTACTGGAAATAAAAACAAAAATAAACAAATGGGACCTAATGAAACTTAAAAGCTTTTGCAAAGCAAAGGAAACTACAAACAAGACGAAAAGACAACCCTCAGAATGGGAGAAAATATTTGCAAATGAATCAACGGACCAAGGATTAATCTCCAAAATATATAAACAGCTCATGCAGCTCGATATTAAAAGAACAAACAACCCAATCCAAAAATGGGCAGAAGACCGAAATGGACGTTTCTCCAAAGAAGACAAACAGATGGCCAAGAGGCACATGAAAAGCTGCTCAACATCACTAATTATTAGAGAAACGCAAATCAAAACTACAATGAGGTATCACCTCACACCAGTTAGAATGGGCGTCATCAGAAAATCTACACACAACAAACGCTGGAGAGGATGTGGAGAAAAGGGAACCCTCTTGCACTGTTGGTGGGAATGTAAATTGATACAGCCACTACAGAGAACAGTATGGAGGTTCCTTAAACAACTAAAAATAGAATTACCATATGATCCAGCCATCCCCTACTGGGCATATATCCAGAGAAAACCATAATTCAAAAAGACACATGTGGGGGCTTCCCTGGTGGTGCAGTGGTTGAGAATCTGCCTGCCAATGCAGGGGACACGGGTTCGAGCCCTGGTCTGGGAAGATCCCACATGCCACGGAGCAACTAGGCCCGTGAGCCACAACTGCTGAGCCTGCGCGTCTGGAGCCTGTGCTCCGCAACAAGAGAGGCCATGACAGTGAGAGGTCCGTGCACCGTGATGAAGAGTGGCCCCCACTTGCCACAACTAGAGAAAGCCCTTGCACAGAAACAAACATCCAACACATACAAAAATTTAAAAATGAATACATTAAAAAGAAGGCTCAACATTAAAAAAAAAAAAAAAAGCCACATGTACCCCAATGTTCACTGCAGTACTATTTACAATAGCCAGGTCATGGAAGCAAGCTAAATGCCCACCGACAGATGAATGGATAAAGACAATGTGGTACATATATACAATGGAATATTACTCAGCCATAAAAAAGAGCGAAATTGGGTCATTTGTAGAGAGGTGGATGAATCTAGAGACTGTCATACAGAGTGAAGCAAGTCAGAAAGAGAAAAACAAACATCGTATATTAACGCATATATGTGGAAGCTAGAATAATGGTACAGATGAACCGGTTTGCAGAGCAGAAATTGAGACACAGATGTAGAGAACAAACGTATGGACACCAAGCGGGGAAAGTGGTGGGGGCAGGGGCAGTGGTAGTGTGATGAATTGGGCAATTGGGATTGACATGTATACACTAATATGTATAAAGTGGATAACTAATAAGAACCTGCTGCATAAAAAAATAGTAAAATCAAATCCAAAAAACTACAATTAAAAATTTTTTTTAAAAATTCTTTTCCCACAGTGCTCCCATATAATATGCCCCTCCAATTTTTTAGTGTTTACCAACAGTGTAAGTCAAACATTTGTTCCAGTAAACAAGTAAATACAATGACTGGTAGTTTTCTCTTTTAAGGATTGTGTACAGAGTAGTCATGTCAGGGTTATAAACACAATGAAAAGAAGAAAAGTATGATAAGAAACAGGATATGTGCATACTGTCAAAGTATCTCCTCACAAGATATTTTTTTAATTTCAAAGGAGAAATAGTAACTTTACAATGGAGAATCCTGGCAGACACAACTGTAACCAAATGATCAAGGTTAATCTCACCAGTAATGAAACCTGCTGACATCAAGTGTCCCCTGATAGGATGCACTGAAAAGACGACAGTATCAATTCCGTCGTATTCTTGCCAAAAATGCATAACCTAAATTCAATCTTGAGGAAACACCAGGAAAACCCGTTCACTTAGCAAGTGGCCAATACTCTTCACAAATGTAAAATTCATGAAAGGAAAAGAAAGATTCGGAAACTGCCCAGATTGAAGGAAACTAAGAATATACCACAACAAAATACAATGTGGGACCCTGGACTAGGACAAGGACATTAATGGGGAAACTGTTGAAATGTGAATAAAATCAGCAGGCCAATGAACAGTATTATATCAATGTCATTGTTTCTTCATTCTGATCATTGTACTATGGCTGTGTACAATGGTAACATTTTTAGAAGCTGGGGGAAAGGGATATGGGAAGATTGTATACTAGTTTTGCAGCATTTTTGTTAAGTCTCCCATTTTTGCAGAATGAGAAGCTATTAACAATTTTTCTTTTATGCACCCGGTCAACAGCTTCTGGAGAAGTAGGTGGAGTATCAGAAAGACACTCCCAAGTCAAATTCTGGACCTGACATTTATCTATAGCCACATGACTTCAAGGTAGTTACTTATACCCACTAACCCTGATTCAGTCCTCTAGCTGGTGGCACTCACCATGATCCCCGTTTTACAGATGAGTCAGTTGAGGCAGTGTACATAAAGTGCTTATGACCTGGTACATGATATTATTATTATTATTATTAGACATAAGGGAATGTCATTATGCAAGCAAAATCACCTATTTCAATTATTTTTATTAAGAACTTCCTCATCCAACGCAGAATCAAAGGAAGAAGGTAAGGATGCAGTGAGTGGGAAAGAAAGGAAAAAAGGAGCCAGAAGGAGGAGGCAAGGGCTAGAGAGAGGAAAGTGGGAGACAAAAGAACTGCCCCTTAAATGATAATAAAAGCTACTTTTCAGTATCACGAATAAGCCACTGAACAAAACAATAACGTAGGAACTACATCTTTTTTTCACCCTTTTTATACTGGGAGTTTCAAAAAATCCATATTCACACTAATATAGCTAACAAAGTAACTGCTAATGTAAAAATTGAATTCTACATGATATTTAATCACTGTCTCCTCATTACTAATCAATCATGGTCATTGATAATGATGATGACAAATCCATTTCCCTCTAGAAGCCACTTCAAGTCTAACCTCTTACCTAATACTCTCCATGGCAGGTTAGTGCTTCCTATCTGGAACCTAATTACAGATAGATAGATAGACAGACAGACAGACAGATAGATATGGATAATAGATGTATATATGTCAATCCCAACAAATAAGAACCTGCTGTATAAAAAAATAAATAAAATTTTAAAATTCAAGAAAAGAATAGATGGATGGATGGGTAGATAGATGATAGATCAGTGAATAGGTAGAGGGTGGAGATGGATAAACAGAGGATAGATTGATAGTTAGATAATCTTTGTATTCACACATTCATATCATCACTGGAAGAGTCAGATAAAATTCCTGAGTAAAGTGATATCCAACTGACAGAAGTACGATACACCACCCGAATCAAAATTACTACTTAGGAACACATTTGTGTATTAATTTATTTACATAACGTATCATTTATTCACTCAGTGAGTACGAGCTTCTAGACACTGAGGTGAAAGCAAGGAACAAAACAAATTTCCTGCGCCATCAAGATTGCTTTCCAATGGAGAAGACAGAAATAAAGTTAAAAATATATTATGGCAAGTCAAGACAAATGCTATGAAGAAACATAGGGCATAGTAAGCGGCAAGAGATTTCAGAGGGGCTATCTGAGCATGAATGGTCAGGAAAGGCCTCTTGGGTGAATAAAGAGCCATGTGCGTACCTGGGGGAAAGGGCTCCAAATCAAGAACGCCGCAAGTGCAAATGCCCAAGGACTGGACTGAGGAACACAGAGAAAAACATGCTGCTTGCGCATCGAGAGAGGAGGGAACAGTAGATGAGAGGGAGTCAGCGGCCCCATCACTCAGGGTCGGGTAGGCCAAGGGACGCCATATATGTCACCATTGGGGGTATGCGTGCATATCATCAGTGGAGGACTCGGGTAAAATTCTTCAAGATTACACAGGAACTTGCAAAAACCCACGGGAAGCCAGCTCCTGTTTAACCTCTGGAGTCCACCGGTTCCTGAAACCCAAGGCAGCCAGAAACAGTTGTGCACAGGGCTAGTAAACCTTGGTGAGGTGAGTAAGACTCTCTAAGTGAGACAGACATTTTTTCCTCGCTCTGTTTTTCTTGCCTTTCACATGAGACTTATAATTATGTTACTTTGAGACAACGCATCTCTAATTATGCAAAAGGTTCAGAGCCAGGTAGCATGGAAAAACGTAGCTTTCTGTTTATTTATAGGCCCAAGTCTCTTCAGGCAGCGATGCCCACAGATCTCCATCCTTACTGGAGGTGGCAAAAGGAAAGGAGGCTAGTGCCAAGCCCAGCCTCCTAGAGCGTCCAAACCTTATTTAAAGCTATTCTGGAGCCAAGGACATTTTCCTGAATCCATTCCAAACAAGAATGAAGATGCTGGTGCATGATATTTTTGCAAAATATGCAGGCTCAGGAATTGACAGACTTTACATTTACATCAAACATGGAGAACCATTTGTGAATCCTTGCTGCAGAAAGCTGCTGTCTGCAAGCCAAAAATAATAGCATAAAGAATAATAATAAAACAAAGCTGGCACAAAACCTTGTCTTCCTTGAAGAGGGCCAATTTTTAGTTTGATAATAGTGCTGACTCTTGGAACCCGAAAGGAAAATAAATTCCTACCCACACAACCTGCATTGTTCCTCTCCTCCTCATGTTAATTTTATCTCACACTTCAAACACATACAATCATTTATTTTTTTCCTATTGAAAGGGCAACGTGTTTGTTCTAAAAGTAAGTTGTCTGCATCTGATTCCATAAACAGTTTCTTCCTGATAGTTGCTATTTTTTAAGGCTGTTGCTTTAACTAAAGTTATAGTGAAAAATTAGAAATATTTTCTTCCAATATTCTTTTGAGGTATGTGTGTGTGTGTGTACATACAGTCTTTATAACATGAAAACTAACTGCCCATTAGGTCTATTCAAATACACAATCAAATATTTCCATAAAGAAAAAAATAATAATCAAACTTGTTTGCTGCCTGTGGAGCAAGTACTAGAAATTCCATTTTCTACCCCTAGTCAAGGGCCACACACAATGCAAAATGCCTCCAGTCCAAGAGCCACTCGAGTCAGCTAGTGTTTTTAAAAACTGGATTATAAATATAAACTCGCCTGATTCTTAAGCAACACAATATGAAATGGTCAAGCACACAAATATTTTTGGAATGCTTTGATTCCACTAGGTGACCAGTTACCTGGAAGAACACGCAGAGCACGAGACAGAAAAAAAGGAGCTGACGCACTCATGCTCGCATCAGAAGCCCCTACGGGGCATGTCATGAGTACGGACTGCTGGGTCCCACTGTCAGAGTGTCTGACTCTGGAGGTCTGGGGTGCCAACAGAAACCCTGCAGTTCTAACACGCTCTCAGTGGACGCTGACGAGGGGCCACAGACCATACTGAGCCATCATGAGAGACTGGAGGGAGGAAAACAGGAGAGGAAGGAAACATGGAGCGGAAATGCAGGAGAGCAACGCAGAGTGAGGCAGGGGGGTGGTGTGTGAACCTGTCGCCGCCTTGGCCCCCTGAGAGGACCGTCAACACATACACCCCTGACCCCCTCTGCAAGCCAGCCGTGCCAAAGTAAAACAATGAACTCTAACAGACCTTCTGAGTTGGCTGACCCCGCCCCTTCCACAGCCCCGGTTAAGGAACTGACTCAGTCCTGGCCAATGAGAAGTGAAAGCCACAGGGTAAGTGCGGCTTCTAGGAAAGTTACACTCTGGGTCCCATTGTTCCTTTCTCCTTCATCCTGCCCATACATAGACCTGAGCCAGGAGATGCAGTAGCCACTCAAGAGCCACGTAGGCATGAGGACAAGGGCATCCGTCCTCCTATGCTAGGTGGAGAAAAACGAATGGGAAGTGCCTGCCTGTCATGGAGCCACGGTCCCACCACGCCCACCATGATGTCCTACGCCCAGTCTTCATGATGGCCAAGGCGAGAACATCCCTCTCTGTTTAAACCTCTGTTTGTTGGGTTTTCCAGTAACTTCAGCTGAATGATCCCAAACTAGTATAAAAACTAGCCAAGTACTAACCAAGTGACTGCTCTACATGAATTATCTCATTTAACATAATGATGATTTAATCGAGCACAAAACTCTCATGTGCTCTGCTGATGCACTTAGCAATGCATTAAGTTCCTACTTTATTCCAGACATGGAAAGCACAGTACCTGAATGCAAAGGACTCACAGGTAATATTCGTACCATAGTGATCCCCTAGGAGAAGCAAGCACAGCTTGTGGTGAGGGACGCACAAGAGCCTCCGAACAAAACCAGGTGGACGGAACGATCAGGAAGGCTCTCTGGAGGCAGAGACCCCTGAGCCGGACACTGAAGGATGAGTAGGAACTGAGCTCATTCTCACACATGCAGCAATGCCTCTTTGAACGTGACGGCAACCACAACCCAAGGGGAAAGGGGGGAAGAAAATGTTCTCTGGACTTCTACAGCAGTGACCAAACAAGGTGCAGCCAACTCTAAATGCACATACAAGTGGAGGGGACATTGGGTGGATAGTGGTTAAAAAAAAAAGTTTGATGTCATCGTCAAAGATACACGCTCGTCTTTGTTAGCTACATCTTGAAACTAACTGCCTTTCTTAAATACAAGTGAAACAGATGTATGGCAATGAAAGAACAACAGTCTGGGAAAAAGGGTGAAGCTTCTAAGTATGTCTTTTCTGCAAAAATTAGGACCAAAATAGGGCCTGGGAGAAAGTAATTTTATTTGTAAATAACACCAAAATACATTTTTCCAGTAGACATGAGAAAACTTTGCAAAGCTCTGTTCTTTGAAAGCAAAGATCTTATGCCCATAACACAGACTCAGCTATGGTCTTTAATAACTGTCAAAGGCATCATGTTTTATTTGTTTTTGAACCTTAAAAACAAAAGCAACACTTTAGAGACTCACGTTGCATCTCACCCCTCAGCTATGGTACTAGATGGCATCAAATCACCGGGGAGAGTAGGTCCACCTGTACCTTTGGCTACACAGGCACACAGTAAAACAGAAGAATGGGCAAAGGACTTTGAGAACTTTTTCAGACTTTTTTCCTGATAAACAAGGACTTCTTAAGTGGCGCTGAATTCAAGTTATATGGCAAACCTGTTTCTGCCACAAGCAAACTGACTTCCCATATTCATCATTTGCCCTCATGTGCTGGGGCAGCCTGGGTATATGTGCCGTTTATTTGCCTGTATATCTGAGGATTCAGACACAAAGCCTAAGAACAATAAGATACTGGAACATAAGTAGACCTTAATATTTCATATTCAAAATTTAAAGCTCTAAATAATTTAACATAATTATTTTCTATCAATGACATCATTTATAATATGCCAGGAACCAGGATAAATGCTTTACATATACTATTATTAATCCTTATAAAACCTGGCAAAATCAGCATTATTGTCCCTGTCTTCTTTAAAAAGATGAGCAAACCCAAACTGAAACATACAAATGTTAATTCCCTGCCCAAGATCACACAGCAAGTAATGGGAAAAAAAAAAAAAAAATGGGAATACAAACCCAGGTGTATTTGATTCTTAAGTTCTGGCTTTTAACTGACATTTTGTATTGTTTCTCATCATCTTCACCAAGGGTTGGCAAACTCCTACCCATGGGCCAGTGCGCACAATATAATGAGAGGGGGTGGAACTACATCTGATCTCCCTAGCACCTAGCCTATTGGCAACGGCTAATTACCTAAAGGCTCAATTACACACCACTCAAACTCCGCAAAGGAGCAAAGAAATCTATTATACACAGAAAACCTTCATCTTAATAAAATCATTAGCTTCAAGAGGAAAACCAGTAATTCAAACTTTGAAAGCAGAAGTATCTGATGGCTTATGACATTACAAGATTCTATTCTGCTTGTAAGAGAAAAGAAAAAAATCTGTTGGCATGTTTTATGTGTCAGATGAAAACTGTATCACCCAACAGAGCCTGCCTACATTCTAGAAATTAATGTGTTTGTGGGGAGGAGCTCTTTTTCAAACCAGGTCATAAGGTATGCCTGCCAAGTGAACCCTCTCTCTTCAAGAATATTCAAAGTACAAGCAGCAACAGGAGAGAGGCAGTCCTGTCCCTAAAGGAACAGCCGGGCATGTTTTATTACCAAGAAAGAAAGGGAAAGCAAAACAGTATTCTATGCAACCAAAGCAAGTTGTGAGACGTACAAAAGTAACGTGTCAAGAAACTCTTATTCGTAGGTGGAATTAAAAACAACACAACAAAAAGATCAAGTTATCCCTGAGTTTCATCAGGGGCCGTTTCAGGTCTTCTGTTACAGAAGGTCTCGATCTGCACTTACAGACACAGCAATCAGGCTTCATTACAGCCAGTATTTACGTCTGAAAATTCTGTTTCAACTTCCCCCCACCCGGCCCCTGAGAAACTTTGGTGTGAAATTATCCTGAAATCAGGAGAGGACAAATAGCTTTTCCAATGGGAGGCAGGAGGCTCCTTTTTCCATTGTGGATGGCATGTCCACCTCCGACACCCTGTGCAGACAGGCTCCCAAGCTCCCTACCTCTTCACGCCCCTGACCTTTTCTCGCTAGCACAGCTTCACAGCTCTCTGTCCTGTCCTCTAAGGACAAAATCCCCGTTGTGGTGTAAATGGCCCTGGCCGTGGAGGAGCACAAGGGTCACAACTCAACCCAGGCCACACAGGAGCATTTTAAAGCGCTCTTCCACAGAGCACTTACAATCTTCTAACATAGCATACGATTCTGTTACTTGTTATTGTCATGCGCTGCCTCTCTCCCTCCGCCAGCATGCAGATCCATGTTCCTTGGGCACCTCTGCATGTTATATACATGGATATATTTATCCCAAATGTTAAGTGCAGTGCCTGGGAATTCCTGGCAATAGGTGCTCCAACAATATGTGTTGAATCAAGATATGCTGAATGTGTTGAGACTTCCCATTTTTAGTGCACATAGTTTTTAGCAGTATTGCCTATAATCAGAATATATTTATGCCCCCATGGGGAATTACAAGAGTTATGATTGCAAAAAGGAAACAGGAGAATTAAAGAGCCTGCAAAAATGACTCAGACAATATGTTATCCTGCATCCATGTAACAGAACGATAGGCAACCAAGTGAAGATGATTAAGGTCAGATGTCAAGGACAAATGGTGGCATCTTCAGGTCTTGTGCTGCGTTTATGCAGAAGATAACCTGGATCCATGGAGCTTTATCAACCCCATAGAGGTAACTATGCCTGGGGCATAATGATCATTTTTGTAGAAGTCTACAGAGTGGACCCCTCCATACTTTTTCGGTTTTGAAATAACTGTCTTGACTTAACAGGATGCTGCTTGTATTGACACACTCAAGAGCATACAGGGGAAATAGGTTAAATGGTAGAGGACTGTCCCATTTGCATTTCTGAAACTCAGGTCTAACGATGACATTCTCACCTTCACATCCTCAATGATTCCTGGTTGCCCATGTGCTAAAGGCTGATTTCTTTGTGTGGCAAACTTGCTCAGCTCTTTGGAACATTCTCCAGCTATCCATCTCCATATCCAAGTTTTCATCACCCCCTTTCCACCTCCCTTCCTCCACAGATCTTTAGACCTGGGGCTCCAGATCCACCCTCATGAAAAACTGAGAAAAAAGCATCATTCAGTCTGTCGAATTTTCATAACCCCTAAGTCACTCTTTCTCCAATAACCATCCATTTACTTTAAAACAAACAAAACAGGTTCTAGTTAAGGGAAAGCTATGTACCAGGCATGGGGTTTAAAAAAAAAAAAAAGGAAAAAAATTCATTTCCATTATTTCACTTTAATACTGAAAAAAATCCTATCAACATAAATGTCATTCTGCATGTGTATATATATATAGAGAGAGAGAGAGAGATGCTCAATAAGTGTAAGTGCACTTCACCCAAGAACAGATAAAGATGGCGTATAAACACAGGAGAAAATGTTCAGCATCTTTAGCCATTAGGGAACTGCAAATTAAAATCACAATAAAATACCACCATTAAATGGATAATGTTTTTTAACCGACCGTACCCAGACTGGCAAGGATGTAGAGCAACTGTGACTCTCATGCCCTGCTAGTAAGAAAGTAAAACAGCACAGCAACTTTGGAAAACAGTTTGGTGGGTTTCTTACACAGCTGAACACACATTTAACGCAAGATGCAGCAATCGCGCTCCTGGGGATGTATACGAGTGAAATGAAATCACGTGTTCACGCCAAGACATAGGCGTACATGTATGCAGTGACTTTGTTCGTAGTCACTCAAACCTAGAAACAACCCAGTGTCCTTCAACTGACGGGCGGATAAACAAACTATACTAAGTACATCCATACAAGGCAAGACTACGCAACAGTAAAAAGAAAAGACCACTGATGCTCTCAATAAATTGGATGACCCTCAAAGGTGTTATGCCAAGGGAAAGAAGCCAGACACCAAAGCCTCATTCTGTATGATTTACTTTCCATGACATTTTGGAAGCAGCAAAACTGTGGACAGAGTTGAGATGGGTGGCTGCCAGAAGCCAGGAGGGGGAGGGCGTGACCACAAAGGGACAAGAGAGAACTTTAGGAGGGTGACGGAACAATTCTATATCATGATTGTGACGGTGATTTCATGCTTATAAGCGTTTGTCAAATCTCAAACCGTATATAAGTGGATGTGTTTGACTGGATGTAAATTACACATCAACAAAGCTTAGAGTAAAAAACAGTCAGTCAACAGAAAGAAACACAAGTACCTTGTCATAGACCACAAGGCTCCTGAATGGTCAAGCTGGAGTGTGCATTTGCAGTATGCTTATTTACGTATTTCCAAATGACTTACCAGTACTACTGCCACTCAGGAATACATTACAGCACAAAAATACGTACATAGGAAAACATCTATCAATTGTCAAACTTGGACATAAAAGCTTATAGTCTTCTTGATCGTTTTTATTTATTTTTTCGGGGGCGGGGGGTGGTCAACTTTTTGCCAGATCTGACAGGGACAACGTTTTGACCTCACAATATAGCAAACAACAAATACAAATCAGACATTTTCTTGTGGTTCGCTGTGCTTGGAGGATTCCGCTTGGTTTTAACAGGTTGTGTTTTCAGACTTCTTTTTAAGCTATTCAAATGTCCTACGGAGGCTGGCTCTCCATAAACTTAACGACATAATCTCTAGATCAGCCTGCCCACACGTGAGTGAGGCCAGACACGTGCTCTGTCCTCAGATTACCTCTCCTCCTGCTTCTGACGTGGGGCGTCTATCACACAGCTTGGGTGTGAGCACAAGGAATGATCTGTATGCATGCTGACAATGCTACAGACTTTCTGACACTGACATGTATTGTTTATTCTTTCAAAATGGTCTAGTATTTTCTTCCCCCATGCAACAGACTGTCACCAACACCTCCTTTTATGTTTGCCCACTGTGAAGAGATCTATTCTGCTTGGCCTCCTTTCCCTAATATACTTAAAGATATTTTACAGTTTCCACTTCTTTGCCAAGTCTTATGCATCTTGGACCCATCAGATCTGACACACATTGGTCATGCATCTGACTCCCCTTTTCCCATTTGCTGAAAGCAATCTTTTTTCCTGCTAGTATCATTCTGGGACAGTTCTTCAGGAATGACATTTCTAGGACACTTCCTTGAGAATGACATTTAGAGAAAATTCTTCAGTGCATGTTTTTTGTGGATTTCCAGAAACAACTGTAAATAGTTTAAAGGTCTGTTGCAGGTAACTGACCTCCTTAATCCTACCTTTCAAGGCTGGGGGCTTTTTTGCTTTCCTTTGCCAATACTGAATGGAGGGCTAGGGTGGCCACCTTCCTTTAGTTTCATGACTTTTGTTGTGCTGTGCTCATTAAAACTTAGGGACTCCCGCACAGCCCACTTCTGACGAGGCCTTATCTGCCGCTTCCCATTGCTTTGTTTAGACCTTCAAGTTTTCTGTTTAATTTCTCTTTCACTGTAAGCTTGAACCTGTAACCATAAAACAGGTTTTCTCAACTCATCACTGTGGACATTTGGGTCAAATCACTCTTTACTGTGGTGACGAGGCCACGGGAGTGGGAGTGTTACATGCTGAGCAGCACCCCTGGCCTCCACCCACTAGATGCCAGGAGCGCCCTCTCCCCCAGGTTGTGACAACAGAAAATGTCTCCAGACATCACCCAGTGTCTCCTTGGGGGCATGACCACCCCCAGCTGAAAACCACTGCTATCAAACGACCCGTTCCATTTAAAAGAACACCCTCAGCACTAACAGCTCAGGAAAAACTATGTATTAAATTTGCCAGCAAGTTGCAAGTAACACCCAGCAGCCGATTACTTAGCAAAATGGAAGTACTCATTTTCTTAGGGGAGACTGAGAAATTCTTCCTTTTCAATAAGAAAAAAAAAAGAGCATTCCAGGTATTTATTCTGCTCCTCTAGAGAAGTATCTCTAAAGATACCTGTTCCTTCCCCCACAATGTCCTCAAGGAGATAAGCTCTCCCCTTCACCTTCACCGGCAGAAAACAGGCTGGCCATACCAAACATCCTTCACGTTCAGCCCATGTGAACAATGGGGATAATAATGCTAGTGCCCACCACATAGGGGCAGCAGGAGGATTACATGAGTTAACATAGATGGTGTGTCTGAAACAGCGCTCCTGTGCAATAAGTGTTTTATAAGGAGTAGCTCTTAACATGGTTATAGCCAGAAAGTACCATTACTCAATCACGTACTCACGTTCTCATTTCACATCAAATAGTCTTTACTGAACATCTGTGCTATGTAGACACTCTGCTGGGCCAATGTCATTGTGTTCAAGAAGGGTACAGTCTGTAAGGAGATGATGATGATAAAAGTGTAAACAAGATACAAAGGTCCCAGACAGGGGCGCCAACTGTGTCTAGAGGAGTCGGGGAGGCTTCCTAAAGGAGAAGGTAGTTGAGCTGAGACCTGAATGACAAGAAGAGATTCTCCAGGGTGCAAGGAGGATGGAGGGCACTGCATTCAGAGGTCAAAGCAGAGGCTAAAAGTCCAGGAGCATGAGTTAACATGACATTGTTAGGAAATTAAACTTCTAAATCACTACCAGTAAAAATGGGATCGGGGGAGCTACGGGAAATGAGGCTAAAGAGCAAGCTGGGGTCAGCTCATGACTAGCCTCATGGAAAGTACAGCCTCTCCCAGAATGCACTGAGAATACAAATGCCATGGGGTGTTAAAAGGTTGACGTGTGGGAGGTGCAGGGTCAACCAAGACCATGAGAAATGCCCGGTCAAACCTAAATGAGTTTTTTGATTAGAGGACTTTCCAAAACATTTAAAATGCCAAAGGTGATTATGAGTTTCCAAAGGAAAAAACCTTAAGCAGCAATTCCCAAACTTAGGTGACAATCTCGTAAGAGCAGAGCCCCGGAAGGGATCTGGCCTGGGAAATATCGCTGAGCGAATGAGAAGACGTTAAAGACTGTTTAATAAAGGAATCTCATCACCGGTGTTGCACATGAGAAATGTCACTCTAATCTGACCAACATGGAGAGATTAAATGGGATTGGAGTAAGCCCGGAGGCAGGAACAAACAGAGGGAGACCCACACAATATTCCAAAGAAGGATAGTGAGAGACCCAGTCAGGGTCACAGGCAGTGGACACGGAGAGGACAGAATGCCTTGGAGAGATCTTAAGAGGTAGGGGCGACGTGATGGTGGGTAATGAATGTCAGTCCTGAGATAGAGGGAGACGTACAAAAATACCCAAGTTTTCACCTTAAGCAATAAGTGAGATGCTGGAACTACTCCCTCAGAAAGAAATCAGGAAGAAAGAAGTCGGTCTGAGGAGAAGCCAGGGAGTACCGTTTTATTGGGCTGAGTGTGAGGCACATGTGAATGTTCATGGGTATGTGGGTAGGGGCACCAAAGACCCAGACTAGAGAGAGAAATTCCAGAGCCATTGACAGAGAAGTGGGTTGAAACCGCCGGCATCAAGAGGACCGGCCAGTGAGAGAGTGCAGAGTGAAAAAGGAAGGTGATACAGAACAGACCTGCAGAAAAACACCATTTAAGGGCTGGGCGGGCGGCGGAGCCTGCAAAGCGGTCACGGAAGAGGTGGGATGAGAAGAGAGAGCGGACTGCCACGGGACGCAGGAAGGACAGATAATTACCAAGGGGGGAACGGCGCCATCCAGACTGAAGGTGAAGTTAGGGGAGGGACATTAATGATCCCACACCGGATGCTTTCGACAACACACCCCTCCCGGATGCTTTCGACAGCACCCCTCCAGGAAAACAACTGTGGGGGCCCCCGTTCAGTGGTTCTCAAATTGACTGTGGGTCAGGATCACCTGGAGGGCCTGTTCCAACCCAGCCTGCGGGGCTGCCCCCAGAGTTTCTGATTCACTACGTCCCAGGTGATGCTGACGCTGCTCGGGGACCCCCCTTTAGGACCATGGCTCTCGATAAAGGAACGCTGCCCTTTCCTCTCTGCCTCGAGCAAAACTGTTAATGGGGAAAGCGCGAACGTTTCATCTTCTTTCTGTCTGGTCCTCTGACTCCAGAAGACGGAGGTAATTCATTTTACTGCCTTCTCATTCCAACTTAAGGGGCCCAAATCTACTGCATTTCACCGAACATAAAAGGGTTTCGACTACAAGACACACCTTTATTTTGCCTAAGAAGAAAAAGATGCCAATAATTATGGGATGTGGCCGACGGTGAGCAGCAGTCTGATTTCAGAATGTGAAACCCTACAAAAATGCACATTTCAGAATTGATAAAATGTGGCCAGTCCTGTCCTCTAGGGCCACCTGGGAAAAGTCTGAACAGAAGCCTGTTTGCCAGTGGGACCTATGATTATGTGTCTCCTCTGTTCTTCCTCTTGTGGGGTATACACACATGCTGACATCCACCTACCAGATCCAAGAACTCTGCTCCTCCTGGGATCTCCCAGAAGCTGGGTCCTTCACTTCAGCCTCCAAAAGCATCTAACCCCACATTCCGCCAGTTCTTCAGAAGTTCTCAAGACTCACTATTAAATGTATCGGCACATTTGCATATAACTCCTGCATTCCCCACATTTACCCAGGACAATGAGTGTGCAAACCCAGAATGTTCCAGCCCAGACCGCCCACCACAGACACGATCCTTTCAGGAAATGCCGTCACTACATTCGGCAAAAGCTGAAAGGAAAGAGACACCCTCACGCTATTTTTCCTCCTCTTAAGCAGGAGAAATCATCTGAATTGCATATATGATTAATTCAAAATGACTTATAGCCAATGGTTGCTGTTTATTTGAACCTAGCTGCATGACAGGTATTTCTATCTGTATGTTCTTTCTCAAAAGAAGTGCTCAAGGTAGATTTTTTTTTTTTTTAACATCTTTATTGGGGTAAAATTGCTCTACAATGGTGTGTCAGTTTCTACTTTATAACAAAGTGAATCAGTTATATATATACACACGTTCACATATTTCTTCCCTCTTGCTTCTCCCTCCTTCCCTCCAGGCAGTCACAAAGCACCGAGCTGATATCCCTGTGCCAAGCGGCTGCTTCCCACTAGCTATCTACCTTACGTTTGTTAGTATATATATGTATATTCTTTCTCAAAAGAAGTGCTCAAGGTAGATTATTTTTTAATGTGAAACTAAGACTCAGATGGTGGTGGTGCAGCCAAGATTAAACAAGTAATAAGGGATTCATTTCAAGAGTATAAAATTTTCATACACAAGGTTTTGGGGTTTTTTTTGCGGTACGCGGGCCTCTCACTGATGTGGCCGCTCCCGCTGCGGAGTACAGGCTCCAGACGCGCAGGCCCAGAGGCTATGGCTCACGGGCCCAGCCGCTTCGCGGCATGTGGGATCCTCCCGGACCGGGGCACGAACCCGCGTCCCCTGCATCCGGAGGCGGACTCTCAACCACTGCGCCACCAGGGATGCCCCAAGCTATTTTATAAACACTTCCCCTAGCCTGACACTGGCCAGTGTCCACAGACAAAATACTCAGGCAGCGCCAAAAGTACAAGCGACCCTTTCACCTTTCGTGGTACCTAGAAGAAAATGTCTTTGACTCTAGTCTATGGAGTGAACTTTCCACAGAAAGTCAAAACAAAATAGCTATCTATCTCTGCTCTTTTGCGGGGAGTCTCGCAGCACTCCTCTCTCTTCTGTGAGAATTCTGCTTACCCACTTTGTGCCCCTTTGCTCTCAGAAGTACAAGGTGAAGTCAGTCTGTCAACTTCTATGGGGCCTCCCAAAGCCAGGCATTGCTGGGGTTGTCATGCTACAATAAACAACCATGCTTTTATCACCAACACTCCCTTCTAAGATACAACACTTTACATGTGTTCTACAAAACGTGAAAATGGCTACACGAAGGGCAGGCAGATCAGAAACAGAGGGAGGCCGTAAGACTATCTGTTGAGACACTTTCTGGGTCTAACCCTGGAGCCACACTTCCTCAGAGGGGACCCAAACCTAGAAGGAGCCAGAGCTAGAACGTTCTTACCCAGGCAGCCCCTTCCACACCATTAACACAGCAGATGAAAGGTCAACCAAAACAAATGCCTTATACAAACAGTCGCCAACATAAAGTCTTTTTCCTTGGGAGAGGGCTTTGAAATGACAGGAGGAAACCTGATCCTTACCTGAACGTCCCAGGAGAGCACCCAGTAGTAGCAAATCCTCCAAGAGGGTCAAAATTGCCTGTTATTTTTAAAACCTGAAACTTAAAATAATCCCAGACCCCTTGGCCACATGTCATAAAAACTGCCAGATAAGTTATACACATGGAATTGATTCCAACAATCCACCAGAGAAAGGGGTCTCTCAAATTTGGCAACGTCTCATTTCCATGTGGAAAGAATTACTGGAACTGGGCAGAGATGGAAGGGCAGGGGAGGAGGGGTGGGGAAGGCCGGTGACGATTCCAACGAGCGGAACCATACTGCACTCCCAAGTAGGCAGTGCGGTCTGAGCACAAGTCACTGTAAGCGCTTAGAGGAAGACGTTTAGGAAAGCTCATCTTTTTAAAGGTAGTTTCATAGGTTTGTTACAGTTTTTACACGTGTTCTTGCTCTGGCAAGGTTTTCTGTTGTTGTTCTTGTTGCTGTTTAACCTTTCCCAATCTGAAAGCAAATAGTCCTTCGTATTCATGCTCTGGTATTTGGAAAAGGCATCATTATGAATAGGTCGACTAGGAGTTACCTGCAGGATTTCAGCTCTCCCACATGTGGGAAATTCTGACCCAACATCTGTTTTCCAGTAAGATCCTGTCTTGACACAATTCCATAAGTACATGTGCATTGCCCCCAGGTGTTGGAAGGTCCAGTGATAGATCCAAGGTCACACAGAAAACTAGGCTCCCTTTTAATTACCTCAATTCTTCTGGAAAGGTTTCTAAAGTAAATGGGTTCCAGGAAACCTGAGAAGCAATACCCAATGTTCCCAGGTTTGGTTTGGTTAGAAGACACTTCTAAATAAAGCATCATTCCCACAGTCTTCTTCCGAGTTTAGACACAGCTTTTGAGGCTCTCTCTCTCTGAAATTCTGTAAAATTGTGCAGCTCATTGGAATCATCACCTGCCTCTCCTGGTTGCTTGCAACTGCCCAATCTATTTACAAAAAGCAGATGTTACCTAAAGCCTCCATATTCAAAGTATGGTTTAAGAGGCAGCAGCAACAGCATCTCCCGGGAGCTAGTTGGAAACACAGAATCTCTCTCCGCCACCTCTGATCTACTGAACCATAAACTTCATTTCAACAAGTTCCCTGGGGGACCTGTATGAACTGACTAAGCCAGGGGAAGGCAGACTACGGATGTGCAGGCCAAATCTGGTGCTGTTTTCGTAAATAAAGTTTTACTGAAACACAGCCAGAGCCGTTCACTTGTCTTTGCTTGCTTTCACACTAGCATGGCAGAATTGAGAAGCTGCAAATATGTACGTGGCCCTTTACAGAAAAATGTTTACTAACCCCTGATCTCCACCTTTACTGTGGTGGCAAAGGGGGCGCTAGACACCTGTGCTAAAACCACAGCAGGAAATTATCGTAAGGACAAAGCAGACAGTCTTTTTTTGATGAGATCTGCTTGGCCCATTAGGTAATGGAAATCATCAGGCAAATTTCTAGACCTCATTCAAGTTAAACCCCCCAAGGTCCAGCACCATTTTCCACCCTATGGACCCTGCCAAAGAAACAGTGTCTGTCTTTATGAAATTTACAGGCAGAGAAGATGTAATTAGCATGAACTTAACATGGCACCCCCTATATAATTCATTAATGCATTATCAGGACCCAAATTTTTTAAATTGATTTATTAATTCATTATTTATTTCTGGCGTCACTGGGTTTTCCTTGCTGCACGTGGGCTTTCTCTAGTTGCGGCGAGCGGGGGCTACTCTTCGTTGCGGTGCGCGGGCTTCTCATTGCAGTGGCTTCTCTTGTTGCAGAGGCTTGGGCTCTAGGCGCGCGGGCTTCAGTAGTTATGGCTCGTGGGCTCTAGAGCGCAGGCTCAGTAGTCGTGGCGCACGGGCTTATTTGCCCCGCGGCATGTGGAATCTTCGAGGACCAGGGCTCAAACCCATGTCCTCTGCATCGGCAGGCAGATTCTTAACCGCTGCACCACCAGGGAAGCCTGGACACAATTTTTTTAATACCAAGTTGTGGTTATTTAAGCCACACATGAAATAGTTAAATAGAAACCGCCAGTGAAACAGCAGGTGGGAAGCTTTTAACTGAAACCACCACTGCTGCTATGGGGGTGGTAGATGGGGGGACTCAGGGTATAGCTACACGCATGAGGCTTGATGTACCAAGTGAAGAATGTTCTCCCTGCCCCAAATCTCTCCCCTGCTGTCTGTCCCTCCCTCTCTCTCGCCATCCGTCCATGTCCCTCTTCTCTTCCTCTCTCTGCGCCTTTGCCCAACATGTGATTTTAAAGTCTACCACCTGCATTTCCTCGACTGCAAGACCTCTGCTGAGATGCCACCAGTGGTTTTGTAATAGGGAAGAACAAATGTGACTCTATATTAGATTTGTTTCTTTTACTTTAACCTTTGTATTCTATCGTCTTTGCTTCCAGTTAAGAATGTTGCCCATACCATGAAATATATAGGGTAGCCCATTCTCAGGGCTATGACCTTTAATAGTGTAACACTTATCCATTCATACAGCGATCAAAAGTTTCAGAACAAAGAATAACATTTGTCTTGTTTGGAGGATTATAGGAACATTGTGGCCTAACCTACATGGACAGCTGCAAGAACAAAGGATTCTGACACCAAGAAGTTTGCAAGAAACAACCACAGCCCCTCCCCTTTTAGTATACTAACAGAAGCCTGAATTCTGACTTGGGTAAGATGGTTTTCTAGGACATTAGTCTGCCGTCTTCTCAGGGTCCTGGCTTTCCAAATAAAGTCATTATTCCTTGCCTCAACACCTCGTCTCCCGATTTATTGGCCTGTCGTGCAGTGAGCGGAACGAGTCTCGACTCGGTAACAGTTTCGGCAAAAATGAGAAGACTTTCGATCTGAGCCCCACCTCCAGGGCCTGCACTCTCTGAGAAGAAACCTGGCCAACACAGAACATACAGGGTCTACCTTAGAAGGAGAAGAGCAGCTGGGAGGAGAAAAGAGGGGAGGGTCCCAAGGAGAAGGTCCTGGAGACACTGGGGCTGAGACAGTCCCATAGACACAAGTGTGGTACCTTCCAGGTGCCTCAACACCCAAGGTCGCGTCCCACACAGGCCGGGCGGCCTGCTGCCAACCCTGCTGGCTGCCTGCTTTTGTTCACGTGCTTCCTGGTCTGTGGTTAGGTTAGCTTTAAGCAAACTGTGGATGGTCGTCCTACTGTGTGGTTTTGGTTATTCTCAAGTAATCGTTGCTTTAGAAAAATCACAAGTACTGAAAAAAAAAATTTTAATTAAAACCTTTTAGAGTAGCAGAGTCACAACACTCACACCCCTACTTGGACGAGCACGAAAGGTGTTCTGCAGCTCTCCATAAAGTATTACACCTTACCCCTAAAACAAACTCTCCCCTCTGACCCAATCGTGAGCAAGAAAAAAAAATCTACTTTATGCCCACTCCAGGGCAAAGCCCAGTCCTAAAGAATAACGTAGGTGAGTGGTGCCCAAGGTGTGGCTCCTGGTACCACCTGGGGGCGTGAGGGAAATGCAGAGTCTCAGGCCCCGCCCCAGACTGGCCAAATCAGAAACCCCAGGGGTGGGGCCCTGCTATCTGTGTTTAGCAAGCCCTCCAGATGGCTCTGATGCACATTCAAGTTGGAGAACCACCGATTAGATAGACAATCCCTTTAGGTAAACAAAGGTGTGTTAGCGTGTTCTTCCCTTGGGTTTTCTTGCCCCTAAGACTGTGTGTCTGTGTGTGCGTGTGTGTCTGTGTGTAGGGGGTGGGGGAAGTTCGGGGGCTTTGGGGACCTCATGTCACTAAATGAAGGGTCAGGTCCATGGGGGGTTGTCCTCTGCCCTCAGCAGTACCACGAAGTATTTCTCACGCACCTGGTGTTACATTCTCAGCAGACATCTGAGGCTCAAATATTAGCGCACTGTTTGCAAAGTTTTTCTGCGAAGGGTCAGGCAGGAAACAGCTTTAACAGCCATAGGGCCTCAGTTACAACTACTCCAGTCCGCCGTTGTAGTGGGAAAGCAGCCACAGGAATATGTGACTGAATGAGCGTGGCTGAGCGCCAACGAAACTTTATTTACAGGAACAGGCAACGGGCTAATCTGGCTCACAGGCTGTAGGCTGCTGAACCTTGAGTTAGAGTAACATGAGCTGCCACAACAAATAAGCCCACATGTCTCAATGGCTTTTAGGATTCAAGTTTGCTCTTTTTTTTTTTTTTTTTTTTTGCGTTACGCGGGCCTCTCACTGTTGTGGCCTCTCCCCGCTGCGGAGCACAGGCTCCGGACGCACAGGCTCAGCGGCCATGACTCACGGGCCCAGCCGCTCCGCGGCATGTGGGATCCTCCCGGACCGGGGCACGAACCCGCGTCCCCTGCATCGGCAGGCGGACTCTCAACCGCTGCGCCACCAGGGAAGCCCCTCAAGTTTACTCTTACTCTTGGACCAATCCAACGCAGTCCAGCATTCTTAGCTGTCAGAAAGGTTTCCTCCAAGGACACTCTGGACACCCAGGCTCTGCCTGCTTTGTGGCTCCACTCTCCCCCCACCTATTCCCAAAGGGACACTCATACTTCACCAGCAAATTAGTCACCACACCCCTCCTCAAGGCAAGAGGGCTACAAAACAGACTTGAGCTGGACACCCACCCCCAGCAACATCTCCACACTACGGAAGGGGAAGTGAATTTTGGAGACCATTTAGCCATCCTTTTCACACAGGATAGGAGAAACAGGTGGTGGCCGGAGGAAGATAAGATGTCAAAGAAGAGCTTTCATCAGATGAAATTCATGTGCATGTTTGTACATGTATATAAAGGTCTTTTCCATCATTTATCAATGTACACAACTTGTTTTTAATCTGGCAGGTGGAGAGGTGGATGGGAGACATGTGTGGCCTGAGGAAAGTAAGGTGAAGCCCCTCATGGAAGGGAAAGAGATGAGGGAAGGCTGGGGCACACTAGGATGAACACCTCCCCCACCCCCCGCCCTCCACCTCCGCCTGGATTAAAACCTGCATCAGATATTGGCGCCAATGTACTAATAAAGCCGGATTCTGGAAAGATGTGAGAAAAACTCTTTACGGCCTGTAGACAGATACTCCTTTTCAGACCTGAGTATTTGGAATCTTAGTACAGCTCTATACACCGAAGGCCCTTGTCAAAATGAGACTCTGGAGGCGTGACAAATTGTTTTTTGAAAAGAAATCATATTTGAGTTGCACAAGTTTAAATAAGCCAGTGATAAGCCAAATAGCCTGCCTCTGGGAGAGCTGGAAAAAGAAATGGGTCAGGACGGGAAGTCATAAAATAAACAAATCACTGCTATGAAAATTTATACGGCTCACCCCACCTCTGAAATGAGAGTTCAAAATAGAAATGCTTACTCCTTACCACTGGCTATTAGATCAAGATGTGTTTAATTCGTGAGTGCGCTGCATGCCATTATTCAGCCATGCTGTGTATTTTTCCACAGATCTGAAATATCCGCTGTTTCCTCTGCTGCCTCCTCCCACACACCAGATACTTGAGAGCAAATCTCATTTAGATGATGTTTTGTCTAGAGGCAGCCGAGCAGCTTCGTAGTAAGGCAGACGCAGAGCACGTAATTTCAAGCACTAGCATTCAAAAGCACAGAGCTAATTACCTGTAACTGGGGAAACAAGGCAGAGACGGATCCCCTGTCTGTGTTCAGGCAGGAGGCGATCAGAAAGGTCTGTGTGCCAGCCAGGGCAGAAGAGAGCAAAGTGCGTCCTCGCCAGCACCGCCCCAGGTCCCACCAGGAGCCGGGTGGATTGCAGCGGTGGGGGCCATGGAAGCAGCCCAACCACGTGGCAGGGTACCGTCCTCAGACGTGCGAACTTGGAGCCGCTGAAGACTACAAGCAAAACGGCCACGCAGCTGCACTGTCGGAGGACGGCCACACCGTACTTTGCAGGAAGTCCCGGCTACAGCAGAAAGTCAACATACGCAGTCCTTCTCAAGACACAGTACCTGCCATCCCAAGGGGGCCAAAAAAACCAACAAGAAACAGAGGAAGCACACATTTCGGTTCCTTAGATCATTTTCTTCACCTTTTTTTTTCTCTGTTTTTCATTTAACGGTTCTCTCTTTTTCAGAGAAATAATTAGTGACGAAAACTTGGTATACTTTAAAACTGTGTTTAAAAGGAAAGAGATGGCCCAAATGGAGTCTGGCCTTTATAAAGTCTGACTTTTCTCAAAATTAGCTCATTGAAATTTAGGGGGAAAGTATAGATGGAGGAAGAATGTCAAAAGTAACAGGATACACCTAGAATTCTTTTGCACTAATAGCAAGTTCTTGGAATTTATAAATATCACCAATCTTTGAAATGCTGGATGGGGAAGACACTAATCCCACACTTTTCCTGTTTCCCTCTGCCTATAATGTCCTACCTACTCTTCTCCATCTTGCAAATTCTGCAGTGTTTCAAACTGCAGCTCCTGGGTGGGGGAGGCATGGACTGGGAGTTTGGTGTTGGTAGATGCAAACTATTACACATAGAATGGATGGACAACAAGGTCCCACTGTAGAGCACAGGGAACTTATATTCAATGTCCTGTGTTAAACCATAATGGAAAGAATATAAAAAAGAATGGTGTGTGTGTGTGTGTGTGTGTGTGTGTGCGTGCGTGTGTATAACTGACTCACTTTGTTGTACAGCAGAAATTACCACAACATTGTCAATCAACTATACTTCAATAAATAAATAAATCACTCAGATTGCAGCTCCTTTCCTAAGCCTTCCAGCCAGCGTTCACCTGCCCTGCCCCAGACGACTGTCTACTGCTTAAGGGCCACTCCCCTGATTCTCTGCTTTTAATTCTTAGTTATCTTTTTCATGTATTTCTGTTTTAAAAGCCTCGACTTGATTGCAAGTTCCTTAAAGACAGAGACTGTTATCATGTGTCTTCTTTGTCATACATCTTTGTATCTTTTCTCCCTCTGAAGCGTTTCCAACTTCAGCTGAAAGTAAAAAATAGAAGCCCAAAGTTTTCAACATAGGTTAAAGAATATTTGCCCCTCATATGCTTAAAGAACTGCTGGGTAAATTAAACCATAAATCTGAGACAGCAGAGCCATGCCTCCACCGCCTAGCAGACCTAGCTAGTCCAGGTCAATAGCACTGAAGACAAACAAAACAAAACAAAACAAAACAAAAAAGCCCACCATCATGAACACCATGAAATGTGCAGGCTGAAATTTGCCACTAAAGCAAAGCAAAGCTTTCCAAGGACAAAGTTACTTTGAAATCCTATTTTAATTTCTGACATGTAATTATTACTACATAAGCTGGGCTGAGAACATTTACACTTTTTTTGAAACATAGTCAAGGAAAGTTAATTGCAAGTGTAATATTTTCAGTAAATTATTTGGAAGAATGGGGGATGACAAACATTCTATTCTCGTATAGTGTACTGAAAAATTGGTTGTAATATCTACTACAATCAAACATGAAGATTACATACATATACATAAACACGTGTACATATATATGTATTTTTACACACAAAGTATATTTACAAACACATACATTTTTGTTGCTCTGCTTCTTTATTTTGGATTAATTTTATTGTTTGGATTATTAGACTTTGGACACTGGCCTCATTCCCCACCTAAACTACAAATTCAGAAGCAGGGGTCCTGTTAGAAATTCCAGTCAGGCTTTCTATAGTTGAACCTCTCACCCCTGCAGTTTATAAAGTGTTTTCGCTTTGTTTTCTTTTGTTGGTATTTGGAGTTGTCTCTGTCCTAGTGCTCCATTAGATCCAATGCCCCCTTACAGAGAGCGAGGAACCAGTGCGGGTTAATCCATCCTGGTTGCGTGGACTCATGGCCTTCCAGAAGGGACACCCCCATATTTAGTGTTTGAGCCATCAGAAAAATGAAAAATGCCAATAGTGACAGTTTCAGATCCACACCAATAAGCCCACAGTGTCTAGATGGTGTGACAAGGTAAAGTTAAAAAGGACAGTGTGGGGAATTCCCTGGCGGTCCAGTGGTTAAGACTCTGTGCTTCCACTGCAGGGGGGCAAGGGATGCTGCATGCCACGAGGCGTGGCCAAAAAAAAAAAAGAAAGAAAAGAATAGGGAACACCCCAACGTAACGTACAAGACAGCTATGCATACGTTAAGAGTCCAAGAGATGAAGTCGTCCAAAGGGAGGGGCCAAGTGTGACCAAGAGGAAATGATGTTGAGGCAGGCAACCTTACCATTCAGAGAGGCAATCATCCACCCTTTCCAAATACAAATGTAACCCTTGCCAGCATCAGTGAGAACTCAAACGAACCTCTGATGTTTTATGGTACCCATCACCCCTGACTTAAATGCTCTCCAGTTAAGGAAGCATGGTAAACCCAAGTTATAAACTCTAGCATGCTTCCCCCCAAGTGCATCTGGCTTTAAATGGCTTCTCCAGGTCTCTCTAGAGACAGGCAATGCTTCCCTGAAATGCTAAATATGGCATCAAAATACCTCCACGTGCACAGTCAACCGTCCCTGTTCACCAATCCTCACCTCAGGGCTCCTGTGCTGTGAGGAGACCTAGCACTTCCCACATTGCAGTCTTGCTCCTATCAAAGGGCCTTCCTCCCAGGAAGCTGCAGGAGCAATGTACAGGAGGCAGCTCTGGTGCAGGAGCTCCACATCCAAGCTCAGCCTCCTGGACCCCTGGCCCCAAGTTCCCTGCTTCTGACTCAACTGCACTCCCCATTCCATCACCCAAGATCCCTTTCCTTTTTTTTTTTTAATTATTTTTTTATTTTTCGGCCGCGCCACGTGGCATATAAGATATTAGCTCCGCGACGGGAGGTCGAACCCGGGCCCCCTGCCCTGGAAGCCCAGAGTCTTAACCACTGGACCGCCAGGGAAGCCCCCTAAGATCCCCTTCTGTGCCATGTGCTGGACAAGCTATTTAGGACCAGTCTCATCACATCCTGGACAGGAGCTCAGTATCTGCCCTGATACTGTCCACAACCACAGCTCAGGAGCACACGCTCTCCGTCCAGCCCCGCCCGACAAGGCCTGCCATACGGCGCCAATCCCAGGGCAGACGGGAGCAGAGGCTCTGCAGCTGCTCAAGGATAAATCTTAATCACAGGCCTCAGTCTGGAGTGATCAGCACCCAGCACGGTCACCCTTGCAGAGTTCAGCTTATGAGGCTTGATGATATCTCACAGCAGATGAGCCGTGCTGCTTGGAAAAAAAAAAACAAAACAGTAATGACTGCAAGACACACACACACACACACACACACACACACACACACAGAGAGAAAAGCGCAGAAGCCCCTCTGGGTCCCTGAGATGACAGGTGCCATGTTTATGTTCCATTTCACTGTGACTGACCTTCCACGTAGTTCTGAGTTCTAACAGCTAGAAGGTAAGAGATTTTTCAAACTGTACCCTTCGCCGGCAGGCAGGCAGACAGCTCCACTGTGGGGCACAGAGGTGGGCGTCTCTGAACTCCTGTGGATCTTTGAAAGAATTCTGGGACGAAATCTCTCTTGATCTCCTGTGACACTACACACGGCTGTATTCACATCCCTTTTGTGCCTAAAACCCCAGGATTCCTGAATAAACAATTGAAGAGTTTTTCTCAAAGGAGAGTGTTCAACGCTTATAACAATTTAGAACACCTTGAGGTCTGCTTTAGAAAGTCATTTTTTTCATTTTTGAATTTGAATCGTAGAGCGTCAAACCTTTGATGAATCTCCTTTGCTTACGTCAAAATCAACTTGTATCTTTCAGAAAGAATCACTCCCTAAACTACACAAAGAAAAATGCACGATTTACACACATGTCTACAGCGGCACTGGTCACAAGAGTGAAAAGGTAGGAACAACCGAAATCTCCATTAAAGGATGAATGGATATACAAATTGTGGAGTGTACCTACAACAGAACATTATCCAGCCATAAAAATAAATAAAATACCGACACAGGCTACAACGTAGATGAACCATGAAAACATTATGCTAAGTGAAAGAAGCCAGACATTAAAAGACAAGTATCGTATGCTTCCATTTAGATGCAATATCCGGAAGGGGCAAATCCACGGAGACAGAAAGCAGATTGGCGACTGCCAGAAGCCGAGGGAAGGGGAAAGGGGAGTGACTGCCTAATGGGTACAGGGTTTAATTTGGGGGCGATGAAAACATTTCGGAACTACATAGCGGCAGTGGTTGCACAATGCTGTGAATGTACTCAATGCCAATGAATTGTTCACTCTCAAATAATCAGCTTTATTTAATGCAAATTTCACCTTAATTTTTTAAAATGATTTAAAAGGTCTGAAAAACATTTTTGCTACCTGATCTGTAAGGTCTTTGTTCCAAAAGAGTTTATGTTTTCTTTTTTACGAGACTGTTCAAGAAACCTATAAAATCTTACAGTTGTGTCACTTTTTTTTAATGTCCCTTAGTGAACTTTAAGAATAACTGGTCCTAAGGGGACTGGGGGGGGGGGGGGGGGCGGGGAGGGGGAGGGGGGGAACTTACTGTATGGATTCCATAACTAAAAGACAAAAATAGCTGCAAGGTATCTGCCCCAAATCAAGTGAAGGAAACAGAGATTAAGAAGCATAGCTGGGCAATTGTACGTAGATTAATGCAGAGGGATTTGAAGTTTTACCATATGAGAGTACAGCCCCAGGCTGTCTGTAGAGAACAGCAACGTTGTTGTTGTCGGCACCATCTAAGCGCTTCTTAGAAATGCAGGTAGGGGTAATGGATTAACAGGTACAAACTACATACACAAAACACAGAAGATAGATAAGCAACAAGGATTTACAGTATAGCACAGGGAATTATACCCAATATCTTACGATAATTTATAATGCATTATAATCTGCGAAAATACTGAATCACTGTGTTGCATACCTGAAACTAGCAGACGATCGTAAATCAACTATACTTCAAATGAAAGACAGAAAGAAAGAAAGAGAGAAGGAAAGAAAGAAAGAGAGGAAGAAAGAAAGAGAGGAAGAAAAGAAATGAAATGCAGGATCTCAGCCCTACCCAGAACTACGGGATCAGAATCTGCATGTTAGCAGATCCCCAGGCATCCTCATTATCGCTTCAGAACAGGCTGACTGGCCCTCACCCTGAAGGTACGCTATTTTGCCTTCAACAAAGTGCCTCTACAAGGCCTTCCAAAGGCATCTGCACAAACCTGCTTCTTGCCCTCCCTCCAAGTCACCTAAGAATGTTCTATCTGCCTCCCCACCGTGCTCACCGCCAGACCCCTACAAGGGACAAAACTGTCAAGCAGTGCTATACAACCTAGAAACCCATGCAGAACTTTCTCACCTAAGTTTTATCAACTAACCAAGACTTGACCTCCTCCCTCAGAAGTACTTCTCTCCCTTTCCTGTCTTCCATCACTGATAAATAGACCAATTGGTTCTACTTCAGGTCCTCTGTTTCTCACAATTCCTATTCCTCTGCAGATCCCTTATCTCTCTTTTATTGCCCACAAGAAAATCACCTCGAACTAAAGCTGCTATGTATAAACGTAATGCTCCGAGGGCTGCAGAAGAAAGATGGTGGTGGCTCGGAGCAGGAGAGGTCAGGAGAAACGGTCAGATCTGGACCCACATTGAAGTTGGAGTCAAAAGGGCTTCCTGTTGAGTTGGTGCGGACTGGAGAGAAAGATACGCACAAGAACAACTCAAAGGTTTTTGGCCTGAGCTAGCAGAAGGATGGACTTTCCATTGCAGAGATGGAAAAGGCAGTGGGAAAGGAAAGGGAAGACAGGAGGGGAATACTCACAACACTAAACAACACTAGGACGAGGTGTGCCCACTGCCCTACAAGGGTTTCCTCTAGAGGAAGCTGCCCCAGGAGCCCTTTCTCACAGCAGGCTCTCTATGCATTGACAAATGGATCTGTCATTATTACGAGTGCACGTGCAAACCTGTAAACGTGGGAGAAGGCGAGTGATTACTGCACTGAAAAACCCTCGGGGCTGCTCTCAGTGGCAGTGACGCTACGGAGATTCTAGGATGTGTTGTGTCGCGTATCAGGCACGTATCATGAGACAAAACACTAAACCTCTGCAATCACACCAGTTGACACTCGAGAAGATAACCCATACTCTTGTATTCCTTATTTCAGGAGGTAAATCAATTGGCATCTGGAGAAGCCAAGTGCTACATCTTAAGAAAAAACAAAACAAACCAAAACACACCTTCCACTTCAGCGGAATAGATGCCAACAACCACGTGTATGTGTATGTAATATTTTATAATATATTATTTTATATAATATTATATTATGTAATGATTATGTACTATATGAAAATTATACATAAATATAAAAAATATATTTGTATGTATCAAAAACCATATGTAAATAATTATATAATATATATTTTTATATTATATATGATTATAGAATACAACTATATATTTTATGTATCATTATATGCCATAATTCTGTGTAACATCTGTTACATAATATACATGAATGTACATGATCATCAACATATTTTCACCAGCATATACAACAGCCTCTAACAGCCTCTACACCAAACCATAATATTTATGAACATCCCAAAGTAACGCTAGACCATGGCAGGCTGCCCACCCCTCTGGATGCCCTAGGCTAACGTGGGGTTGTCATCAGTGGACATTACGACCTCATTCCTGAACTGGCTCACATTCCTCACCTACCCTCATTTTCCCTTTGGCTCACAAAACATGCACCAACCACCTACTTCAGTGCTCTTTAAATGTATCTTCTGTGCTATCAGTCATCCATTTGAAGGTTTAAAAAGATGCAAGGAAAAGTGAACAGAGAATTCACCTGAGCACCATGAATGGCTCTTGAAGACAGAACCCAGCGTAGGAGAGAGACAATCAATTAGCAGACGAGGCCTGGGGCACAGACCACGAGGTGTGCCCACTCAGGATGGGCCTAGAAAGCGACCATGAGGGACGAGCCAGAGGTCTAGAGTGAGATGAGTGATTCTGTACACAGGGCCAAACGTGAGTGAATGGCCACTGAAATAGGAATCGTTACTCCGCAGGCACCGTTTTGTGAGGTGTCCTCTGTCTTCACACACCAAATGCATATCAGTCAGAGGAGGATAATGGGTGTAACCAACAGCCCTCCTGGTTTAACAGAATAAACATTATTGTTTTTGCTCCGACACACAAGTTCCCGCTCTGACAGTGTTCCTGTACACCTCTTCTCCTTCCAACTTATGGATATGCCAACTTCTAGGATAAAAAAGAACTTGCCTTCCAGGCACAACAAGGGGAGAAGAGAGTGTGGAACACAGCACACGAGGCTGTGTGGGGCTAGACAGGACCGGAGGTGGTGGTGTGTGTCATTTCAGCCTCATTCCACCAGACAGAACTCAGGCATCGGGCTGCCCTATGTACCAGGGAAACTAGGAAATGGGGTCTAGCTGTGCTACAGCCCACAGGAGGAGAAGGAAACAAGCGCAGTGAGCCTCTGCCCCAGGGCATCAGGTAGGGACCACAGAGATGACTAGAGAATAGTCATGGAAGAGTTTTTAAGATGTGGTTTTACTCAATTAAGGAATGTCTTTAGAACTACCACTGCTCTCTTGACCCTGGGCTTAACTATAAACAACAATAATCCCATTGGTGGGGGGGGATAAACTAAAAACAGCTAAACCCACACCAGGCAACATACTATGGAGTAGAATTCATTCATTCAACTATAGGTGTAATGTGAGCCGCCAATCTTACGGATAACAAAGATATAAGAGAAAACTATACTTCAGAGTAGTCTAGGCAAGCATTTCTGTCTTGGTCTCTGACTCAGACCCATCACTTTACCTTTCAACGTCTCAGTTCTTCCAGCATTGTCATTATTCTAAAGCAAGGGTCAGTAAGCCAGGGGATGGCATACCACAGCCCAAGGGCACATCCAGCCCACCACCACTTTTTGCATAATCCTCAAGGCAAGAATTGCTTTTACATTTTCAAATGGTTGAACAAAATCAAAGAACAGTACTACATCAGGACCCATGAAAACTCCGTGAAAGTCAAATTCCAGTGTCCATGCATCAAGCTTTACAGTAACACAGCCGTGTTCATCTGTTTAGATGTTGTCTGTGGCTGCTTTCCACACCACAGCAGCAGAGTTGAAACCTGACAACAGACTGTGAGGCTCACAAAGCTGAAAACATTTACTCTCCAGCCCTTTAGAGTAGACGTTTACCAACCCTTGGTCTAAGCCAAACTGGTTCCTCTCTGTTGTCAAATACGCCACATTTCCCTTCTCAGGGTGCAGTATGCTCAGTGTTCAAGCTTTCCCGTGTTTCTGGCTAAACCAAGTAACAAGCTGGCAATTCTTCATCTACTTCCCTTGCTTTTCAGGTCCTGTTCATCAGTTCATACAACACCGGAATCTCAGTAAACACAGCAGCTACAGTGACCTGAGACGATGGGAAGGCCCCTGCTTCTCTATGCATGAACTGGGAAGATTTCGCTCAACCTCAGAAGTTTGGAGCAGAAAAAGGAATCCTCAGGCCTCTGTATGATCTGGAAGGTTTCCACCGTTTCTTCCAAGTGCTCTCCTCCATGACTATTTTCTACGTCTCATGTGTAAACACCACGGCTCCCAGCTGTGGCAGCTGGGATGCAAAACCACATCCTCTGCTGATGATTTATCATTTCACTGTTTTATACACCAGCTTCCTAGCGCTGCCATAACAAAGTCAAAGCCAGGATTTACTAAGTCTCTCTGAATTCAAAGCCAAAAATTATTCCCACTAGTCCATCTTTCCGGCACTTTCTCCACCCTAGGATAAAAAGCCATGAATCTATTTCCTATCTACCCTCCACCATACATAGATCCACTGGTTTCATCCTACATTTTCTGATCTATGGATCCTTTTTCTCTGCCTGAAACAAAACATATGCTTTTCAATTTTCACCAAATCCAGACTTTAATTCCTAAACTCAACTTTGTTTCTCATTTACTCTCATCTATACTTAACGTAATTAGATAGAGCAATAATGCAACTAATAAAAACAATTAAGACCTTTTTACACCTGCATAAAGGTTCATAACTTATCCTGAGACTTTTTTTCTTACCGGTTGTCACGTACAGCCTGCCCAGCAGACCCTTCCAGGTTGGCCAGGGCTTACTCCTACAGGCCCCCGCTGTAGCCCCCTGCAGGCCAGCTACAGTGTCCCAGGACTCCTTGGCAACTCAGCTTCCCACATCAAACTAATTACATAACTACGTTGGGGCAACTTTTGTTGCCATTTGTGAATGACTACTACTGGATAAGGCCACATATTTTTCATTAATTTTAGGTCATTTTTGCTCTTCCAGCCATAATTTACGTGTGGCCTACCAACTAATCTTTCACTTTTGCAATTTTCCATAATGCCATACATCCGTGGGCAATTACTTGATATAATCAGTAAATAAAACCCTGGAAGCTTCGAGGTATTTTAAAAAGAAATATTTTATTATCATTAAGTAGTAGACACACCACCAGCACCACCACCGGCCCTCCACAGAGTTGTAAGCCAATTCCTCTTATGTAAAGTGACAAATTCTGTTATGAAGGGGTTACTCCTTTTCAAGGGAGGGGAGAAAACGGCAGCATTAGCTGCCGAAATCCGGAAACTGGAAGTAATGCAAATCACCACCAAATGGTCTTCAGCTAAAACAAAGACCAAACATTTCATAATTTAGCCGAGATCCTAATCCAAATTAACTCATAACAATGAATTAATGGCACAGATGGTTGTCACGGTGACCTCATTTTGGCTTTACATGATCTAGATGTCAGGTGACACATGAGAAACATGGTATTAGAATACTGCTAAAATAATGAACAATGCGCATGCCTTAGATTCCCAGCATCTTTGACCTTCTTAAATTTACACTACTTTTTAAATCCATCTAAAAATATTCAAGACAGCACTTAGGCCGCTTCACTTATGCTAATGATTTGATCGCCCTTCCCTTCCCTTAGCAAAGCTAACCACACTAGAATATACTGGACGGTTTAGACACCTCAACAGATTTCTGATCAAAGCAAGCGTGAAATAATTTTCCCCACTTTGCACAGCAAAATCCTTTAGACAAGTAAGTCAACAATATGGAGCAGAGACAATGCAATTCAATAGGCATGAAGAACGGCTTACAGAAGAAATATTTGCTAATATTATCATACGAAATTGTTTCTTTTGTTTTCTTAAGTCTCAGCTGGGAGACAGCGGCAACTGAACCAACGTTCTCCCAGCGTAGCCTGGGTCTTCAGTATGCTTTAGGGAATGAAATTACTTTCTAATCGTGAAATCCACTAGACTGTGGAACAGCCTGATAAAAGAATGACCCAGCAGCTTTCGGGTCATTGCGCAGTTACCTCACAGGGCCCTGCGCTAACCCGCCTGAGGCACTGCTGAAATTAAAGCAAGTGAGAGGCCCTGGAGTGGCGAAGAACCCAGGAGCCCTGCCTCTTGGCCTCCTGGTTTAGCATCTAATTCTCATTACCTCAGCCTCCCAGGGGTAAGGAGCTCGCCAAGTCAGGGGAGGCGATGCATACGGGGGCGGGGGGGGGCAGGAAGAATCAGGAGTTGGTAGTAGAATTTAAAACCCAGTTTCTCCACTGTACAATCCTGTGAGCTGTGCCTCTCTCAGAAAAAAGGTGCTGTTCAGGGATAAGTATAACCCAGCTGCAGGCCTTCACCCTGATGGCAGAGAGCTGAAGCACTGATGACCACGTGGGTGGCAACCTAAGTACTCTGTCACGTGCCCTCCCCTTCCCCATTCAAACCTGCGTCCTCCCTCCTGCTCAACCCCCTGGTCACAGCTTGGGTTCATATTGTGGGAGGAGAGAAAGTGGCCTCAGAATCTGCAATGGGTGTAGAGCTCACCCTGGAGCCATGGGTCCCAAACTTGAGCACCAATGACAACCAGCAAGCCCCAAAGGAGGGCTCGTTCAGACACCAAGGGCGGCCCCACCTGTTTCAGCAGGTCCCATGCGGGGCCCCAAGAGTGGATATTACTAACCAGCTTCCCCTCACCCACCCTTGCAAAACCACCTAGAGTTTAATTAAACAAGCCGTGGGGAAGATGGGAGATCCCTACCGCAAGCTCATCCTTCACTGCTGCCTCTGGATTGGCGCTCACTCACGTTTTGTTGCCGCACATGTCCTTTAATACCTGTCTGGTTGTTGCACGTGTTAGATTTGGACGGGAGGCCGATGGCCCAGGTTAGAATCACAGCTTCCTGGTACTGTGCCCTCTGGAGAAAGGCTCATACCTTCCTTCAGTGAATGGAGAGAACCTGAGTAAGGACATCATTGAGGGCTAAGGGTGATGTGTGACAAGGCAAGCAGAGCACTCAGACTGCCTGGCATGCCAAGGACCCAGGAAGCATGGTGGCTTTTATCCTCACCGTTGACTGCCTGTAATACGACTCACTCACGTAGTGTGGCCGGCTCGAATAAATCAACATCATGAGACGTCACTCTTCAAAGCTCCCCAGTGCTGCCTCTGCTTGTGTTTCCATGGCTCTATCCCAACCGGATACATAGCTTAGAGCGTCCTCAGCCCAGATGAGATTAAGCGGAAGTAAAGGATATGTTATGCTTTTACATTTAAGAAGACGACTTAGTAGGAAATTTGGAAAAAATATGGGAATAAATAAATGCAAGAAAAGCTTAAGGAGTAAATGTTACGTCTACAGGAAAAACATGGTTATGTATCGAGATAAATACTGTGCCAGGCTTTCCATCTGATTATGAGGGTTGCCTAGGCAGAAAAGTGATTTTATAACCATTTGATTTTTTTTTTTAAAGGAGGGAGGGAGAGAGACAGGTGGAAAGGGGAGAAGAGAGAGGAGAGTGAAAGGGAAAAGGAGATGAAAAGAAAGGAAGAGAAACAATGGAAAAGAAATGTCTCCAGGCATCAGCTGGTCTTCATGGAACTGAATAGGCAGCCTGTGGTGGTCTAGCGCAGTGGTGTTTTTGTCTGATGTACCAATGTGATGCGACTCCCACAGTCTACACAGCAGCCTGAAAGCCAAGCGCGGCATGGAGCCATGCAAGGCTCAGAAGCCGCCTCTGCCCCGGAAGCTACTGCCCTTCACAGGAGCCCAGAACACCTTTTGTTACCTGAGCCGTTCACGCTGGTCTCTAGGCAACGGGCCCCCTCCCATCTCGAGCAGGGAGGCAGCTGCTCCCAGGACCGCTGCTCCGGTTCCGTCCTGCTGTCCCTGATTGCAGCGAACTGTGTTCAAACAACCTCTCCCTGCCATGATCAGTCTGCTCCTCCTGACGCACTGAGTCCTTGAAGCTGCCGTCTAGTATTCGGGGGCCTCAAAATCATTTCTGATTACATACGAACATTAAAGCAAGCAGCAGTGGTGGGGAAAAAAAAGACTGAAGTACAGGAGAGGTTACCACGGGTTGTGTACGGTGAGCAAATACAAACATGCAAACATAAATGCACACGCACTTGCACAAACCTGTGTGCACATACACGGGTGCACCACACACACATCTGCACGCACGAATACACGTGCACACACATGAAGGCACACAAATCTGTGAACACACATGCATGCACACACGTGCTCCTGTACACACGTGCACTGTTAAACTAATGAAACAAGGAGGCCATTAGACTAAGGGGGCTCTTGGGCGGTGGAAGCCTAGACAGGAAACCAGAATCGATCGCAAACAGCCGACGAGGCGCCAAGTTACAGCCAACCAATCATTTCCTTGCTTTTCTTCCGCTTTTTCCCTATCCAAGTCTACCCCAGCTCCTGTCGCTGGAGCATTCCTAACCACTTCCGGTTAGGCGCTGCCTGATTCAAGTCAATGTTTGCTCAAACTCTTAAAATTGTTAGCATGCCTTAGGGTATCTTTTAAGCACACACAGCCATACAGAAACACATATATACCCATACACACTCATGATGTCCATATATACCCACACAGGTTAAAGTAGTAAGCTCTTTTCAACAACTAACAAATTACACGCGCGGCAGATGTTAAGGGCCTCTTTCAAGGCAGAGGTCGTTATTTTTCCACTGTGAGCTGAGGCAACAACATTCTCAAGACTGAGGCTTTGAACCTGTACTCTCTGCCACCAATTTGCGGTGGCTGTTATGTGTTCTCTCATCCCAGGGACCAAGACCTGGTCTCATGCTCCTTATAAGGCACAGGAAGCTTTCCATACCTGGTGCCGAGTCTGAGGGAAGCAGGGGCCACTGCATCTCCCGTATTAAACTTCCACTAACATGCTGACTATAATTGAGCATGATAAACCTAAACCCCCTGTACTCCCAAGTTTACTCCTGGAAAAAAGGTCCCTTGAGCCAAAGCGAGAAAATCGTGAAGCAAGCACAACACAGAAAAACAGTAAAACAAAATTAGATCAGCTTACGGGGCTTGCCTGTGGCGCAGTGGTTAAGAATCCGCCTGCCAATGCAGGGGATACGGGTTCAAGCCCTGGTCCGGGAAGATCCCACATGCCGCGGAGCAACTAAGCCCCTGTGCCACAACTACTGAGCCTGAGCTCTAGAGCCCGCGAGCCAAAACTACTGAAGCCCACGCGTGTAGAGCCCATGCTCCGCAACAAGAGAAGCCACTGCAATGAGAAGCCCGCGCACCGCAACAGAGGAGCCCCAGCTCGCCACAACTAGAGAAAGCCCACGCACAGCAACGAAGACCCAAAGCAGCCAAAACTAAAAAATGAAATAAATACATAAATTTCGATTTTAAAAAATTAGATCAGCTTAGAGAGCAGTAGACCAGGACCTCCTCTCCCCCTCTACCTGCCTGCTCTTTGCACCAGGAACTATGTCCTCCTGGTAGGTAGGCAGGTGCCCAGGTAGGGCCCAGGTGTGGGTGACAGCGGGAAGGGCGAGAAGAGCTATATACCCTATTCCCTGTCTGCAGACCATACTCAGCCCCACTGGGTGTGAGCAAAGAACAATTCATCATTAAAGGTTTTCAGGATGCCTGACGGGATCAAAGCCCTCACAAGAAAATTGCCTTTCTCTCTCCCTTTACGCCGTCCCTTCTTATGTAAATGTATTCCAAAAAAACATGGCACTTTGTTTTCAATAAAATGACAACGTGAACCTGCCAGTGGTCTTCCGGCTGACTGGGTGCTTGGCAAACATCTTTAACATCCCTATTAAAATGTGGTCTGGATCTGCAGAGTACAAACAGAAGGCGATTAGCGGGGAGGCAGGGTCCCCCGGGGTGGGGGTGGGGGACAGCTAAGCAGGGGCTTCAGAAGGGCTTCTGCTTCTGATCTCTATCGGATAATTCTAAGTAATCAGAACAAATCAGCTTGTAAATGAAACCTAATTTTCAGAGTCCAAAGTTGAAAATGGAAATTTTCTTCCTGTTTATTGGTATGAATTTCACCCAATGGGACAGCCATGAGAGTTACAGCCATCAAGTCCTGATGTCTAACATCCATCATTGTAACAAGAGTTTCCAGTCAATTTTAACTGTTTTTCTCCTACATCTTCAAAAGTTAATAAGCTGAACATCAGAGATGTTCATTAAGGGCTAATATTAAATTGTTACGCTGTCATCCACAGAAAGAAAAAGAAAGCTGATGTATGAAGACACTGCGTTTTCAAAATTGTGTGTGTAAGTTCCTTCTGAGTGACACACTGTTTCTTTTTCATCTCAGGGCTGAGAGGGAAAATTATATTTCACTTTAGCTTTGCCTGCCGCAGGAACAATTCACTATGTTTTTAACAACATTGGATAATCACGATGAAAAGATATTTTGTGCTAATTGTACAAGGTAAAAATTTAGAGTAATACTTGTGTATTAAATGACCCCATTTTTGTTTTAATCACACTAAATGAATGTGCCGGCCGCCTCATTGAGATTGGATTAGGTTAAGTATCAGCTGTGGTTCATCGGGCTCAGGTTCTATTTGCATTGCAACGTGCGCTATTTGACCAGTCCCTTATAACCATGTTCGCGTTTAATAATGCAGTTACTTAATGCAATTTAACTGTATATCATAATCACAACAAGAACAGAACAGAATGGAAGCGGCTCCAGTGAACTATCTCATCGAACCCTCACAAGAACCTTCTTCTATCTCCCCGCTGACCAAGGAGGACACAGATGCAGAAAATTAATGACGTGTCCAGGATCCACGAAGCCAGGCTGGATGCTGACTCACTCAACATGCCTCTTCCACATATATAACCTGCAAATCCTTCACTGTTTACAGACGAAACATACAATTTCTCATTTAATGCATGTATGTTTCCATTTTGGCTCCGGGGCAGGGCTCTCATATTGTATCCTTGCAAGAGTAAAGAAAAAAAACTCACCTTCAAAACGCAAAGAGTAGGATGAAGGAGACGTAATACTCAATTCCAGCAGCCTATTGCATCTATCCAGGGTCTCAGATAAACTCAGTGGGGAAATGTTTGGCTCCCGGAGCTGACATTCTCGATTTTTAAAAATTCAATTACATTTCTTATACCAATTACATTTTTTAATATCATTTTACCTTTTTTCTTTGCATTTTCACACCACTTTTGATTTTTCCAAATTAATAAATACTCCAAAGTACTGAAGTATTAAGGTACTTTTAAAGTATCGATTAAGTACTTAAAAAGTACTTATTCATGTCCCAGAAGGAAAATCCTGTATGGGCACCTTTGTGGCACAAACTCTATAACAGTCTAGCAAAAAGGCAGGGGACTTTGCAAGAACTTCTGGTGGCCTTGGCTGGCCGGTGAACTATTATATATGCTACCTGTTTCTGTGTAACAAATTGCACCGAAACTTGGCAGTCTAAAACAATAAGGGCCATTACCTCCTAGTGTCAATGGGTCAGGAATTTGGGAGCAGCTTACCTGGGTGGTGCTGCCTCAGGGTCTCCCGTGAGGTTGCAGTCAAGGTGTCAGCCAGGGCCGCAATCATCTGAACGCTTGACTGGGACTGGAGGAGGATTCAGTTCCAAGATGGGGTGTAGACAGAGCTGGCAATTTGGTGCTGGCTAGTGGTCAGTAAGCCTCAGTTCTTCATCCCAAAGACCTCTCCATGGGGATGCTTGACTGTCTTCATGATACGACAGCTGGCTTCCCCCAGAGCAGGTGATCCAAGAGAGAACACGACAACAAGTGGCAATGCCTTTTATGACCCATCTGCCAAAGTCACAACCAAAGAGGTCCATGATATTCTACCCGTTATCATATAGTACTGGTCAGCCCTCACCGATGTGGAGGCAACTGCACGAGGATGTGGGTATCATGAGGGGAGACTCACTGGGTGCCATCTTGGATGCTGGCTAAGCTATACTGTTTCCCAGAAAACAATGAGAATTTTCAAAACCCACAGACCTGCTGGAACCTCGGTGGGAAAAGAAAGTTCAGGACCAAGCCTCCCTAGGGCTGGAGATTGGTTCACCTTGTACCAGGGCAGCCACCAGTGCACATTTCAACATCCAAAGATGCATGGCGATTATAGCGTGCTCCTGAGATAACAAAAATACCAAACATCAAAGGCGATCCAATCCTGTGAATGGCTGAGGCAGCTAGAGAATTGACTGGACTCAAACAGACGGCAGTACTGTCCTTCCAAACGGTCCACTCAGCTTGGGGCAAGAGTCCAGGCAGCAGCTGGGGAAAAGTGAGTCCACCCCACCCCTGAGAAAGGACGTGGCTGCGGATCAGGATAGGTCTCCAGGCTGTCAAGTGAATGACAGGGCTAATCAGGAACCAAGACCCAGGTCAGAGGCTAACGTTGAGCGCTGAACCCTCCACAAGTGCCCATGACCCTTCCGTGAAACACTGGCTATAAGCAAGGAACGCCAGCACACATTCCAGAGCGCATTCCCAGGTGGATCTAAGCTTCTCATCTGTTGTGGAAAGCTCTGGATCTAGAGTTAAAAAAAAAAAAAAAGAAAAAGAAAAAGAAAAAAGATGGTATCTGCCAGCCTCCATCGCCGGAGGAAACCCCAGCTGGCTCCCAGACGCATGTCAAACCAGGTGCCGGCCGCTCAGGACCACGTTGCATGGCAGGCAAACGAGCCCCGCGCCCACCGCGTCCCGGCGGCCCTCACGCCTCCTGAGGCCTCTTCTGCGCTGGGCCCCGGCGTGCGAGTCTGAGAGGCGAGCCCTCTAAGAGCCGAGGCTGTGGGTCTCATGGAGGCACGACTCCTTGGTTCTCAGCGCTACCTGTTTGGGGGCTCCTCTCTCAGGCGCACACCTTCAAAGGTGGCGTGTTCCAACCCTTCCCACCTGGGCGGGGGGCAACTCCGGATTTCAAGTCCCCTCCCGACTGGGTGGGCGGCCGGGCCGGGGGGCACCGGTGTGTCCCAGCCCTTCCCACCTGCCCTCCCCGCCGCGGCGGGTCTTCTGTAGTAGGGGTCGCTCCGCGGGCTTTTAGGGTTTTGCTGAGAGAGGTTTCCCAGTCTGACCGCCGCCGCCATCTTGAACCGGAATGAGAACCGGAACCTGCGGTCGGGTGAGCGGAGCCGGCGGCGGCGGCGGCGGTGGCGGCGGCGGCGGCGAAGGACGCCGGGGGCCTGAGGCTGCGGGAGTGAGGCGTCGCGGGCGGCCAGGCGAGTGACACGCTGCCATCGACGAGGCGGCTTTCATCGTACGGTAAGAGAGCCTTATTGTTTGCTCGCGTAACAAGAATCCGGAGACGGGCAGCGGCTGGCGTCGAGTGACTGGCGGGTGTTTCTGGAACCCTGGGGAACTTGCGCTCATGTTCACCACCTGGCCGCTGCCTCTCCAGGCTGTGTCCGAGGCAGAGGGAGCGGGACGGGGTCTCTGCGTGCGGGGTCCGCCCCTTGCGTGGGGAAGGCAGAAACCTGCCTTGGAGGAGCGAGTTCCACGGATGCCTCGTGGCCCGAAGAGAGGTCGTGAGACCCACGGAGGCTCCGAGAGAGGCTATAGGAACGTAGGAGCTGACACAGGACGCCGGGGCAGGAGAGACGTTAGGATTCACGTTAGGATAGACGGGGTCTTCCTCAGACCCTCTGTGCGTCTCCCTTGTAGGACGCGTGGCTGTCCCAGAATGACACATGGCTGCGGCTTCGCCCAAAGCCTACTTAACCGGACAGCACTTCTTCAAGTTCCTCCATGAAAAAATGAGAATTTTATGCGGGGGGGGCGGGGAGGAAGAGATTCATGGGCCCCCATTTGACACGCAGAAAGCAAAATCTTAAGTAAATGGCCCTAAGAAAGCTTTGACTCCTGAGCGTCCCAGATGCCGTTTCCGCCGTCATTCTCGGGTAGACAAGGGTGACTGAGTTTACCACCGCAGTGTGCTTTGTTAAAATATGCACCTTCCCAGCTTCCCTTGAAGCTGCCGCGAGCCGTGGGATATCGTTCTAGCTGATGAGTCTGAGTAGGACACTCCTAGAGATTTGGGGGAACGTTTTAGCTTTCAGCTGGAAGCATCTTTCTTCCGTCCCTCCCTCCCTCCTTTCCGTCTGTCCCTCCCTCTTTTCTTATTGGAGCCTAGAACACACACATTTGGGGAAACCACCTTGCAAATACGAGGCAGTGAGCAGGAGGACTTAAGGGTGCAAGCTGAAGGCAAGAGAGGGAAGGGAAACAGCCTGGGGTGCTGGTGAGAATATGGAGTCACCTCAGCTTGGTCACAGGCAGCCAAAGCCGAGCATAATTAATATGATTAGCCCAGTATTGTCCAAACTTGCATGGACACAGAAACTCTTTTTTGCCTTGTAAAATCTGTTAACCACATCCCACAAAATTGTTGTTCTGCTGAGACCATATTTTAGGAAAGACTGACCAGTAGCATTAGAAAGGATTTAAATGGGGGGACGGGGGGCGGGAGGGTGTGTTCAGCTCCTCTACCGTGAAGGTGTGAGAGGCCACATGCTGCTCCTTGGGACGGGAGGGGGTGGGGGAGCCTGGGAGTCAGGGGTGAGTTTTAATGGAATGTTACCATAATTGAAAATAACTCAGGCTTCCCTGGTGGCGCCGTGGTTGAGAGTCCGCCTGCCGAGGCAGGGGACGCAGGTTCGTGCCCCGGTCCGGGAGGATCCCACATGCCGCGGAGCGGCTGGGCCCGTGAGCCATGGACGCTGGGCCTGCGCGTCCGGAGCCTGTGCTCCGCAACGGGAGAGGCCACGACAGTGTGAGGCCCGCGTACCGCAAAAATAATTAATAATAATAATAACTCAAAGAACGAAAATCAGCAATACTGGAAGCATTACGTCACACGTGTGTTAGTCAGCTTTATCTTCAGGACACAAATATTTTAAATGTTAGTTCCCACTCTGAAATTTATAATCTAGTTTTTATTACTGATTTGCATTTCTTGGACAGGAGTTAAAATTTAAAACATCTTCCGTGAATGAAACATACCTCCCAGCTCTGCTTGCTACCCCTGGTATCTTCCACCCACGGTAATTCAGATTAAGCACCAGCTCTTTACGATTAATATTTTACAAGTTCTGGTGGGTGTGTAAGTCTGGGAGCCAGGGGTGCAGTTGCGGAGAAGAAAATTAGACTAGGGCTGAAGGGCTGCCCTGGAGCTGTGCTGTCCAACAGGGCAGCCCCGGGCCACGTGCAGCTGCTGAACCCTTGAAATGTGGCTAGCCTGAATTGAGATGCGCTGTAAGAATATTTCGAAGACTTGGTGTGAGAAGAAGGGTGTAAAATATCCATTAATGATTTATATATTAATTACATGCTGAAATGATAATATTTTTGATGTATTGGATCGGTTACATGTATTATTAAAATTAATTTCATCTGTTTCGTGTTACTTTTTCTAATGGCGCTGCAACATTTTCAGTTACAAATATGGCTGGCACCTGAGGCTAGCATTTTATTTCTATTAGATGTTGTGTTCTCGACACTCTTTTTCCATTACTATATTGTGACCCTTTGGGGGAACGTTGGGGCCTCAGTTTCCCCACCTACAGAATGAGCTGACTGGAACGTGTCGCGCCCAGTTTCAGATCTATGAATTATAAAAGCTGTGTGTTCCTCTTTCCCTTTTTTGTCTCTTAAGTAAGGGCGTCATTTGGATATTTTCCTGGGAAGAATACTGAGCTTAGCGTCAGAAAGCTTGCTTTGAGTTCTGTTTCTTGCACTCCCTGGCCAAGTGGCTGGCCACTAATTTTTTAGTATCAGTTTCACGTGGGAGGAGCCCATATTTGAAATGGTTTAAAGAAAGTCCTACCTAAATGTGAAGCCGGCTCTCCGTAGATACGTGGTTGTCTTGAAAGTGAGGGTGTTTATTTACAGACACAGAAAACAACATATAGGAAAAAGTATTTTAGATAATGGAGGAACACCTTCCCAGCAGCTTGCAGCCGCCAGCCTGAAGTACAGAAGTACATAAAATGCCTTCCGCAGGGGCCCCATGTTAGTTAGTTTCAGTCATTCTGCTTGAAAGCCCGGTGATTAGCACTTAGGTTCCCAGCAGGAGGGGAATCTCAGTAAGAAAACAAATATATGGCAGGTGCTGTTCACAAACTGGAAATACAGTTTCAGGTGAAAAAACATCAGATCTGGCTTCTGCCCCTAATGGCGCTTACTTTTCTGCAACCCCAGAATGTCCAGCACTGCACAGATCTGTGCAATAGCAATTAGGAACAAAGGCAGCTCACACAGTAGACGTGCAGGTGTTGATGTTTCTGTACCTGACAGAAAGTTCCTCTCTGTTCAAGTTGTAACCTTTGAGAGGTTACATGTAAAATGTCTAAAAATTCTGCAATGAGTTTGTCTCCTGTGATACAAGTAAAAGTGACCAGGCAGGGTTGGTCAAGTATAGCATGAATAATAAGACCAAACAGGTCAGAAGACAACAGATACCCAGGGTGATGCCAGACGCCAAATGAGAGGAACGTCTACATATCTGAAGCTGAGGAGCACACGTGGGGCAGGGGACCGCGTCCCGAACTTCCACCTTAGAGTAGAGGGTTTTCAGACCTTGGGCTGCGGTGTGCCCAGGGCCCAAACTTAAAGGTTGAGCTCAGGCCACCAGGTCACACCAGAAGCCACTCTATAGGTTTAACTGGACATCCTTCCTAAAATTCTTTATACACCTCTACTTTAACTGTTATTAAACTCTATGCAATTCATACAGTGTCACAATCCATGTCACTCAAGGAAGCACTATCCTGTGTTTATAAAGAATCAAGATAAAATACTATACTCAGATATTTTACAGAATTCTAGCTCGTGGAGTAGATGTCATCAGACATGTGCAGGGACCTGGTCACTTGGGAGTAGAATGGTGCCCAGGCAGGCTCTTTCCCTGTTCCATTATTCATGTATTCACTATGTATGTAATGTGTGCCTGCGTTATGGGTTGAATTGTGTCCCTAAAGTTCATATGTTGAAATCCGAACCCCCAGGACCTCAGAATGTGACCTTATTTGGAAATAGGTCTATTTCAGAAGTAATTAGTTAAGTTAGGATGAGGCCATACTGTAGTGGGGGGTCAGGGGAGGGGACTAATTCAGTATGACTGATGTCCTTTTAAAAAGGGAAGTTTGGAGACGCACGTAGAGAGAGCTCCTTGCGAAGACTGGAGTTCCGCTGCCGCAAGCCAGAGAACTACCAGGTGCTAGGAGAGAGGCCTGGAAGGGAGCCTTCCCAAGTACCTGCAGAGGGAGCCTGGCCCTGCCAGCACCTTGATCTCAGACTTTCAGTCTCCAGAACTGCAACACCACTTCTGTTGTTTAAGCCCCCCGGTCAGTCATATTATGTGCAGTGGCCCTAGCAAGCTAAAACAGCCTGCTAACTGCCAGCTCCTACTCTGATTGCCCAGCAAGACCCATTAGGTCTTGCCCTCAGAGTTTAGCTACTGGAGGGCTGAGATAGAAGTGAATAAGGTGATTTCAGACAGTGATCAGGGACAGCCCTTGTACACAGTGCATCGTGGATTCTTTATATTTCTCATCACAAAACAGTGAGCATGTAAAGACTTAAATCAAACTTGAATAAGTACGGTGCCACTATGCATTCCATTCTGGAAATGAGTGGCCAGTTGGCATTCAGAATATCCCGTTCTAGAACCTCATACTTACAATTCAATCTTCCATTTTTCTTCCTCTGTGCACATAGACACTATTCAGTATGATGCCTTTTAAGCAGCATTTCTTCTCCTGTATTCCTTCTGTGTAATATAAATTTATCTCTTTACAGGACCAGTCTTTAAAACCTCACCTAACGTATGGTCAAGTTACCTAGGCAGGTTTAGAAAAATAATTCTTTTCATTGTATATCACGGAGCATTTTTTTAAACATTAGCAGAAGATTAGAAAATCGTATGAGTGAGAGATAAGAGTAGAAAGTTGTGATGATTTAAGGGCCACTGTGCTGGCAGCTTCCATGGGAGTGTACTCAGGAGTGTGTCCTATGGGTTAATGAACGGATAAAGGAATATTGTCGTGAAGGTAGAGAGGCAAGCTGCCTACGTGGAGGTGCACGTGGAGCTTTTCATGGGTTACTCGGAACACATAAATTTAAATGTGTAACAAAATGTCCTACTGAAAAAAAATCAATAAGGCCGTTGACAGGACACATTTTACCATTGTCTCAATAATTCTTTACCAGAAAAAAAAAAGTTTTATGTGTGTATATTGATAAATAGATAGCAGATGAATGGATGGATGGATGGATAGGTAGATAGATACATAGATAGATAGATAGATAGATAGATAGATAGATAGATAGCTGTCTGTAGATAATTGTATCCCGGAAATAAGGTGGAGAAACTTTCTGGATTCCCTAGTTGCTCAAGCTGTCCTCCTCAAGTCCTGAAGTGCCCCGCCTCTCTAGTGGGACCTTTGCCATTTTATCAGGACAAGTCTTCATTGCGCAGAGTGTTGCCAGCACTGCAGGTGTTTGGCGTCCGTGGACTCCGTCCAGTGTACCTGCCACACCTCAGTCATGGGGATGAGGAAACCCCTCCCTGCACACTTCTGAGTGCCAGCCTTGGTCAGAGGTTGCCACCAGGCCAAACTAAATCCCACCAACAGGTTTTCCAACCTGCCCTGTGCTTCCCCACTCTTGCGTTTCAGGGAAATCTGGACTAGGTGGCAACATGTAAAAATTCACTGTTTTCCCATCAACCGTCCAAGTGCCTGGCCCTCTTGACAAACTGAGTGTCTGGTAGCAACTGGGCCCATATTTCCATGTGGCCACTGTGTGTGGGCTGCCAGCTCTCCTCCGCTACAGCTGGCTTACCTCCCTCTTTAAGGCACCTGTATGGCCCCAAACGCATCTGGTTCACAACCTGATTCCCAGATTCTCTCTTTATCTGCTCCCCCGCCTTCCCGGAAATTATCATTTTATTTTTACTAAAGTATAGTTGATTTACAGTATCGTGTTAGTTTCAGGTGTACAGCCTAGTGATTCAGTATTTTGCAGATTACACTCCATTATAGATTATTACAAGATAATGGGTATAATTCCCTGTGCTATACAGTATATTCTTGTTGGTTATCTGTTTAATATGTAGTAGTTTGTATGTTAATCCCACACGCCTAATTTGTTCCTCTCCCCTTCCCTCTCCCCACTGGTAACCACAAGTTTGTCTTCTATATTTGTGAGTCTGTTTCTGTTTTGCATATACATTCATTTGTGTATTTTTTAGATTCCACATGTAAGTGATATCATACGGTATTTGTCGTTTACGGTATTTGTCGTTCTCTGTCTGACTTACTTCACTAAGCATAATATTCTCTAGGTCCATCCACGTTGTTGCAAATGGCAGCATTTCATTCTTTTTATGGCTGAGTGATATTCCATTGTATGCATACGCCACATCTTCTTAATCCACTCATCTGTTGATGAGCACTTGCGTTGTTCCATGTTTTGGCTACTGTAATAATGAACATTGCGGTGCATGCATCTTTCCAACTTAGAGTTTTCATCTTTTCCAGATATACAGCCAGAAGTGGGCTTGCTGGATCATATGATAACTCTGTTTTTAGCTTTTTGAGCAATTTCCATACTGTTTTCCATAATGGCTGCACCAAATGATATTCCTACCAGCAGTGTACAAAGGTTCCCCTTTCTCCACACCCTCTCCAGCATTTATTATTTGTAGACATTTTTTTTTTTACATCTTTATTGGAGTATAATTACTTTACAATGGTGTGTTAGTTTCTGCTTTATAACAAAGTGAATCAGTTATACATATACATATGTTCCCATATCTCCTCCCTCTTGCGTCTCCCTCCCACCATCCCTATCCCACCCCTCTAGGTGGTCACAAAGCACCGAGCTGATCTCCCTGTGCTATGCGGCTGCTTCCCACTAGCTAGCTATTTTACGTTTGGTAGTGTATCTATGCCCATGCCACTCTCTCACTTCGTCCCAGCTTACCCTTCCCCCTCCCCATATCCTCAAGTCCATTCTCTAGTAGGTCTGTGTCTTTATTCCCATTTTACCCCGAGGTTCTTCATGACATTTTTTTTCTTAAATTCCATATATATGTGTTAGCATATGGTATTTGTCTCTCTCTTTCTGACGTACTTCACTCTCTATGACAGACTCTAGGTCTGTCCAACTGATTACACATAGCTCAATTTCGTTTCTTTTTATGGCTGAGTAATATTCCATTGTATATATGTGCCACATCTTCTTTATCCATTCATCCGATGATGGACACTTAAGTTGTTTCCATCCCCAGGCTATTGTAAATAGAGCTGCAATGAACATTTTGGTACATGACTCTTTTTGAATTCTGGTTTTCTCAGGGTATATGCCCAGTAGTGGGATTGCTGGGTCATATGGTAGTTCTATTTGTAGTTTTTTAAGGAACCTCCATACTGTTCTCCATAGTGGCTGTACCAATTCACATTCCCACCAGCAGTACAAGAGTGTTCCCTTTTCTCCACACCATCTCCAGCATTTATTGTTTCTACATTTTTTGATGATGGCCATTCTGACTGGTGTGAGATGATATCTCATTGTAGTTTTGATTTGCATTTCTCTAATGATTAACGATGTTGAGCATTCTTTTTTTTTTTTTTTTTCGGTACGTGGGTGTCTCACTGTTGCGGCCTCTCCCGTTGTGGAGCACAGGCTCTGGACACGCAGGCTCAGCGGCCATGGCTCACGGGCTCAGCCACTCCACGACATGTGGGATCTGCCCAGACAGGGGCACAAACCCATGTCCCCTGCGTCAGCAGGTGGACTCTCAACCCCTGCGCCACCAGGGAAGCCCGTTGTTGACCATTCTTTCCTGTGTTTGTTGGCAATCTGTATATCTTCTTTGGAGAAATGTCTATTAGGTCTTCTGCCCATTTTTGGATTGGGTTGTTTGTTTTTTTATTATTGAGCTGCATGAGCTGCTTGTAAATTATGGAGATTAATCCTTTGTCAGTTGCTTCATTTGCAAATATTTTCTCCCATTCTGAGGGTTGTCTTTTGGTCTTGTTTATGGTTTCCTTTGCTGTGCAAAAGCTTTGAAGTTTCATTAAGTCCCATTTGTTTATTTTTGTTTTTATTTCCATTTCTCTAGGAGGTGGGTCAAAAAGGATCTTGCTGTGATTTATGTCATAGACTGTTCTGCCTATGTTTTCCTCTAAGAGTTTGATAGTTTCTGGCCTTACATTTAGGTCTTTAATCCATTTTGAGCTTATTTTTGTGTATGGTGTTAGGGATTGTTCTAATCATACTTTTACATGTACCTGTCCAGTTTTCCTAGCACCACTTATTGAAGAGGCTGTCCTTTCTTCACTGTACATTCCTGCCTCCTTTATCAAAGATAAGGTGACCATATGAGCGTGGGTTTATCTCTAGGCTTTCTATCCTGTTCCATTGATCTATAGTTCTGTTTTTGTGCCAGTACCATACTGTCTTGATTACTGTAGCTTTGTAGTATAGTCTGAAGTCAGGGAGCCTGATTCCTCCAGCTCCGTTTTTCATTCTCAAGATTGCTTTGGCTATTCAGGGTCTTTTGTGTTTCCATAAAAATTGTGAAATATTTTGTTCTAGTTCTGTGAAAAATGCCAGTGGTAGTTTGATAGGGATTGCATTGAATCTGTAGATTGCTTTGGGTAATAGAGTCATTTTCACAATGTTGATTCTTCCAAACCAAGAACATGGTATATCTCTCCATCTACTTGTATCATCTTTAATTTCTTTCATCAGTGTCTTATAATTTTCTGCATACAGGTCTTTTGTCTCCTTAGGTAGCTTTATTCCTAGAGATTTTATTCTTTTTCTTGCAACGGTAAATGGGAGTGTTTTCTTGATTTCACTTTCAGATTTTTCATCATTAGTGTATAGGAATGCCAGAGATTTCTGTGCATTAATTTTGTATCCTCCTACTTTACCAAATTCATTGATTAGCCCTAGTAGTTTTCTGGTAGCATCTTTAGGATTCTCTATGTATAGTATCATGTCATCTGCAAACAGTGACAGCTTTACTTCTTCTTTTCTGATATGGATTCCTTTTATTTCCTATTCTTCTCTGATCTCTGTGGCTAAAACTTCCAAAACTATGTTAAATAAGAGTGGTGAGAGTGGGCAACCTTGTCTTGTTCCTGATCTTAGTGGAAATGCTTTCAGTTTTTCACCACTGAGGACGATGTTGGCTGTGGGTTTGTCATATATGGCGTTTATTATGTTGAGGAAAGTTCCCCCATGCCTACTTTCTGCAGGGTTTTTATAATAAATAGGTGTTGAATTTTGTTGAAAGCTTTCTCTGCATCTATTGAGATGATCATATGGTTTTGAGATGATCATATGGTTTTTCTCCTTCAATTTGTTAATATGGTGTATCACATTGATTGATTTGCGTATACTGAAGAATCCTTGCATTCCTGGAATAAACCCCACTTGATCATGGTGTATGATCCTTTTAATGTGCTGTTGGATTCTGTTTGCTAGTATTTTGTTGAGGATTTTTGCATCTATGTTCATCAGTGATATTGGCCTGTAGTTTTCTTTCTTTGTGACATCCTTGTCTGGTTTTGGTGTCAGGGTGATGTTGGCCTCGTAGAATGACTTTGGGAGTGTTCCTCCCTCTGCTATATTTTGGAAGAGTTTGAGAAGGATAGGTGTTAGCTCTTCTCTAAATGTTTGATAGAATTCGCCTGTGAAGCCATCTGGTTCTGGGCTTTTGTTTGTTGGAAGATTTTTAACCACAGTTTCCATTTCAGTGCTTGTGATTGGTCTGTTCATATTTTCTATTTCTTCCTGATTCACTCTTGGCAGGTTGTGCATTTCTAAGAATTTGTCCATTTCTTCCAGGTTGTCCATTTTATTGGCATAGAGTTGCTTGTAGTAATCTCTCATGATCTTTTGTATTTCTGCAGTGTCAGTTGTTACTTCTCCTTTTTCATTTCTAATTCTACTGATTTGAGTCTTCCCCCCTTTTTTTCTTGATGAGTCTGGCTAATGGTTTATCAATTTTGTTTATCTTCTCAAAGAACCAGCTTTTAGTTTTATTGATCTTTGCTATCATTCCCTTCATTTCTTTTTCATTTATTTCTGATCTGATCTTTATGATTTCTTTCCTTCTGCTAACTTTGGGGTTTTTTTGTTTTTCTTCTTTCTGATTGCTTAAGGTGCAAGATTAGGTTGTTTATTCGAGATGTTTCCTGTTTCTTAAGGTAGGCTTGTATTGCTATAAACTTCCCTCTTAGAACTGCTTTTGCTGCATCCCATAGGTTTTGGGTCGTCGTGTCTCCATTGTCCTTTGTTTCTAGGTATTTTTTGATTTCCTCTTTGATTTCTTCAGTGATCACTTCATTATTAAGTAGTGTATTGTTTAGCCTCCATGTGTTTGTATTTTTTACAGATCTTTTCCCCTACTTGATATCTAATCTCATAGCATTGTGGTCAGAAAAGCTCCTTGATACAATTTCAATTTTCTTAAATTTACCAAGGCTTGATTTGTGACCCAAGATATGATCTATCCTGGAGAATGTTCCATGAGCACTTGAGAAAAATGTGTATTCTGTTGTTTTTGGATGGAATGTCCTATAAATATCAATTAAGTCCATCCTGTTTAATGTATCATTTAAAGCTTGTGTTTCCTTATTTATTTTCATTTTGGATGTTCTGTCCATTGGTGAAAGTGGGGTGTTAAAGTCCCCTACTATGAATGTGTTACTGTTGATTTCCCCTTTTATGGCTGTGAGTATTTCCCTTATGTGTTGAGGTGCTTCTATGTTGGGTGCATAAATATTTACAATTGTTATATCTTCTTCTTGGATCGACCCCCTGATCATTATGTAGTGCCCTTCTTTGTCTCTTCTAATAGTCTTTATTTTAAAGTCTATTCTGTCTGATATGAGAATTGCTACTCCAGCTTTCTTTTAGTTTCCATTTGCATGGAATATCTTTTTCCATCCCCTTACTTTCAGTCTGTATGTGTCTCTAGGTCTGAAATGGGTCTCTTGTAGACAGCATATATATGGGTCTTGTGTTTGTAATCCATTCAGCCAGTCTGTGTCTTTTGGTGGGAGCATTTAATCCATTTACATTTAAGGTAATTATCAATATGTATGTTCCTATTACCATTTTCTTAATTGTTTTGGGTTTTTTATTGTAGGTCTTTTCCTTCTCTTGTGTTTCTTGCCTAGAGAAGTTCCTTCAGCAGTTGTTGTAAAGCTGGTTTGGTGGTGCTGAACTCTCTCCGTTTTTGCTTGTCTGTAAAGGTTTTAATTTCTCCATCAAATCTGAAAGAGATCCTTGCTGGGTAGACTAATCTTGGTTGTAGGTTTTTCTCCTTCATCACTTTAAATATGTCCTGCCAGTCCTTTCTGGCTTGCAGAGTTTCTGCTGAAAGATCAGCTGTTAACCTTATAGGGATCCCTTGTGTGTTATTTGTTGTTTTCCCCTTGCTGCTTTTAATATGTTTTCTTTGTATTTAATTTTTGACAGTTTGATTAATATGTATCTTGGCGTGTTTCTCCTTGGATTTATCCTGTACGGAACTCTCTGTGCTTCCTGGACTTGATTAACTATTTCCCTTCCCATATTAGGAAAGTTTTCAATGATAATCTCTTCAAATATTTTCTCAGTCCCTTTCTTTTTCTCTTCTTCTTCTGGAACCCCTATATTTCAAACGTTTGTGTATTTAATGTTGTCCCAGAGGTCTCTGAGACTGTCCCCAGTTCTTTTCATTCTTTTTTCTTTATTTTGCCCTGCCTTAGTTATTTCCACTATTTTATCTTCCAGGTTACGTATCTGTTCTTCTGCCTCAGTTATTCTGGTATTGATCCCATCTAGAGTATTTTTAATTTCATTTATTGTGTTGTCCATTGTTGCTTGTTTCATCTTTAGTTTTTCTAGGTCCTTGTTCAATGCTTTTTGCATTTTGTCTACTCTATTTCCAAGATTTTGGATCATCTTTACTATCATTATTCTGAATTCTTTTTCAGGTAGACTGCCTGTTTTCTCTTCATTTGTTAGGTCTGGTGGGTTTTTATCTTGCTCCTTCATCTGCTGTGTGTTTTTCTGTCTTTTCATTTTGCTTATCTTACTGTGTTTGGGGTCTCCTTTTAGCAGGCTGCAGGTTCGTAGTTCCCGATGTTTTTGGTGCCTGTCCCCAGTGGCTAAAGTTGGGTCAGTGGGTTGTGTATGCTTCCTGGTGGAGGGGACTAGTGCCTGTGTTCTGGTGGATGAGGCTGGATCTTGTCTCTCTGGTGGGCAGGTTCACGTCTGGTGGTTTGTTTTGGGGTGTCTGTGGACTTATTATGATTTTAGGCAGCCTCTCTGCTAATGGGTGGGGTTGTGTTCCTGTCTTGCTAGTTGTTTGGCATAGGGTTTCCAGCACTGTAGCTTCCTGGTCGTTGAGTGAAGCTGGGTGCTAGTGTTGAGATGGAGATCTCTGGGAGATTTTCGCCGTTTGATATTAAGTGGAGCTGGGAGGTGTCTTGTGGACTAGTGTCCTGAAGTTGCCTCTTCCACCTCAGAGGCACAGCACTGACTCCTGGCTGCAGCACCAAGAGCCTTTCATCCACATGGCTCAGAATAAAAGGGAGAAAAAGTAGAAAGAGAGAGAGAGACAGAGAGAGAGAGGGAGAGGGAAAGAGAAAGAGAAAGGAAGAAAGAAGAAAGAAAAAGAAAGGGAGAGAGAGAGAGAGAAAGGAAGAAAGAAAGAATAAAATAAAGTAAGATAAAATAAAGGTATTAAAATAAAAAATAATTATTAAGAAAAAAAATTTTTTAAGTTAAAAAAAAAAAAAAAAAACGGACGGATAGTACCCTAGGACAAATGGTGGAAGAAAAGCTCTACAGACAAAATCTCACACAGAAGCATACACGCACACACTCGCAAAAAGAGCAAAAGCGGAAAAAATAAGAAATCTTGATCTCAAAGTCCGCCTCCTCAATTTGGGATGATTCGTTGTCTATTCATGTATTCCACAGATACAGGGTACATCAAGTTGATTGTGGAGATTTAATCCGCTGCTTCTGAGGCTGCTGGGAGAGTTTTCCCTTTTTCTTCTTTGTTCTCACAGCTCCCAGGGGCTCAGCTTTGGATTTGGCCCCGCCTCTGCGTGTAGGTCGCCGGAGGGCATGTGTTCTTCGCTCAGACAGGACGGGGTTAAAGGAGCCGCTGATTCGGGGGCTCTGGCTCACTCAGGCCTGGGGGGGGGAGCATGGAGTGCAGGGCGAGCCGGCGACGGCAGAGGCCGGTGTGACGTTGCACCAGCCTGAGGCGCGCCGTGCGTTCTCCCGGGGTAGTTGTCCCTGGATCCCAGGACCATGGCAGTGGTGGGCTGCACAGGCTCCCAGGACGGGTGGTGTGGGGAGTGACCTGTGCTCTCACACAGGCTTCTTGGTGGCGGCAGCAGCGGCCTTAACATCTCATGCCCGTCTCTCTGGTCCACGCTGTTAGCCACGGCTCGTGCCCATCTCTGGAGCTCCTTTAAGCAGCGCTCTCAATCCCCTCTCCTCGCGCACCAGGAAACAGAGGGAAGAAAAAGTCTCTTGCCTCTTAGGCAGCTCCAGACCTTTTCCCGGACTCCCTCCCATCTAGCCGTGGTGCACTAACCCCTGCAGGCTGTGTTCACGCCGTCAACCCCAGTCCTCTCCCTGGGATCCGACCTGCAAAGCCCAAGCCTCAGCTCCCAGCCCCGCCCGCCCCGGCAGGGGAGCAGACAAGCCTCTCGGGCTGGTAAGTGCTGGTCAGCACCGATCCTCTGTGCGGGAATCTCTCCGCTTTGCCCTCCGCACCCCTGTGGCTGCGCTCTCCTCCGCGGCTCCGAAGCTCCCCACCTCCGCCACCCGCAGTCTCCACCCGCGAAGGGGGTTCCTAGTGTGTGGAAACCTTTCCTCCTTCACAGCTCCCTCCCACTGGTGCAGGTCCCATCCCTATTCTTTTGTCTCTGTTTATTCTTTTTCTCTTTTGCCCTACCCAGGTACGTGGGGGGTTTCTTGGCTTTTGGGAGGTCTGAGATCTTCTGCCAGCGTTCAGTAGGTGTTCTGTAGGAGTTGTTCCACGTGTAGATGTATTCCTGATGTATCTGTGGGGAGGAAGGTGATTTCCGCGTCTTACTCTTTCGCCGTCTTCCTCCGACTTCCTATTTGTAGACTTTTTGACAATAACCATTTGACAGGTGTGAGGTGATACCTCATTGTGGTTTTGATTTGCATTTCTCTAATAATTAGCCACGTTGAGCACCAGATCCTGCCTTTAGAGCTGCAGTTGACCAAGGATGTCTGGATCCCCAGAGGTTCCATGGACTGCTCTGGGATGAAGCCTGAGCAGTGGGACTTTTAAAGCTCCCTGGGTGATTGTACAGTGCAGCCAAGGCTGAGAGCCCTGCCCTAAAGCCTTGTTACTCAGAGTCTGCTCCGTGGATCTGGTTTCTCAGAGCATCAATATCACCCAGGGGCCTATTTGGAAATGCAGAGCCGTAGGTCCCACCCCATATCAGAACTTACTTCATAAATCTGTAAGCACGTTTAAACACCACTGACTAAGCCCTTTCTCCTCTCTTTGGTATAGTGGTCATTCCAGGGCCTTCAAATACCACCTCTACACAGAGGACCCCCAGATTAATCTTCCCTGATACTTTATAACAGTGTGTCTGTACTAGGATGATGTAAAACTGCTGGGGCTTCCTGCTGGTTCTGACTTTGAGAGCTGTGCTTGTAATTTGGAGTCTGCAAGTTTTCTCTGAGTCCCGGATTCACTGGAAATGTGACTTGCAGGTTGCTGCTGTTTTTCTTGTAGCTTTGCATGTTTTCTAGGAGGAGACAATTCAGAAATAAGCTGCCACCGTGTGCCTATCAGAGGCAGAAATCACTTTTGTGGACTTAATTTAAAAATTACGTATGATTGGGCTTCCCTGGTGGCGCAGTGGTTGGGAGTCCGCCTGCCGATGCGGGGGATGCGGGTTTGTGCCCCAGTCCGGGAGGATCCCACATGCCGTGGAGCGGCTGGGCCCGTGAGCCATGGCCGCTGAGCCTGCGCATCCAGAGCCTGTGCTCCGCAACGGGAGAGGCCACAGCAGTGAGAGGCCCGCGTACCGCAAAAAAAAAAAAAAAAAAAAAAAAAAAAAAATTATGATTTATTCCTTCTGTTTTTTTGTTTTTATTTCTCTTTATGGAACTCCTATTATTTAGCTATTGGACCCCTGGCGTGGTCCTCTGATTTTTTATCCTTTCTCTCCTTGTCTTTTGGCCCTGCTTTCTGGTAGATTTCCTTAATCCCGCTCTCAGTCGTTAGCTCTTTCTGCACTTACCCATCTCCCCTTGGCACATACATTTTCACGTCTGCCAGGCTGTCTTCCAGTTGCTGACACCTACAACTCTCGGCTTGGGGACTTTCTGTGGCAACAGACTCCACTGTGCTCTTGTGAGCAGCAAACCAAAGATGCTGAGGAATTACTCTGCCTTGGGAGCAGCCCTCAACGAATGGCTGACTGGCTTTTTTCCCTCAGCATATTTCCCTGGAGACACATCCGAGTTGTTGCATGGGCCCATAGCCTATTCCTTTTCATTGCCTAGTAGTATTTCATAGTATGGTTGTACCAAAGTTGGTTTAGCCATTCACCTGTTGAGGACACTGGGAGCTGTTTCAAGTTTGGGGCAATTACAGATACTGCAGCTATGAACATTCATCTATGGATCTTTGTGTGAACATAAACTGCATTTCTCTGGGACCAGAGCACCAAGAAGGCAATTGCTCAATTATACAGTATTTGCATGTGTCACGTGCCAGGTTTTTGACATATATCATCAGTGCTGACCTAGAGGGGTTTGGACTTTACTTGACAGCCATGGAAAGTGTTCACAAACTTTTGGGCAGATGGGATGCAATCACAGTATTGCTGTGTGAAAAGTCATCATCTCATGCAGTGTGAAGGCTAAACTGGTCATGACGCGTCTGTGCCACCACTACAGATATAAGTAAAAGGACAAAGGGCATGAACCAGAAGAGAGTCACCGGGAGTTGGACAAGAGAAACAGGTCCAAGGGGCAAAGTTCTTTGGAATCTTACAGAGTTAATTCCACAGCTGGAAAAGGATACCCTTTTAAAACATGACCCATGGACTTTAACTCCCAAGAGGATATTTGAGGAGAAATCAAAGCAAAGCAAAGCAGCAAGGAAACTAGTTGCGCTTAAATTTATTTTCAAATAATGTGTCCATATAACATTAAAAACATTTCCTATAAACAAAACTCTGGTTTAAATAATAGCTGAGGGGGACACCTCCACCTTGTCTTTTTCCTGTCTGCAGCCTCTGTGGACTGCTTTTCATGAAATAAAACATGACGTGCTTCTGTGGGTAAAGTATGATTTTCCCCTAATATATTCTAATTCAGACTATTTTCAGAGAGCTTGATCTGAAAATTCCTCCCATGTCTATAAGAAGCACCTGGAGTTTGAGAGCTAAAAGAGGAGAAACAAGAAGGAAAAAGATACTTAAAAAAAAAAAAAAAAATGCTTCAGCCTGTCTACTTACAACTTGAGCCAAGAATCTGATGTCCTGAGAAAATAATTGTCTCCAACGGTTTTGGAAAAGGAAGAACCCAGATAAACATAAGCCTCTAGCAAATGGAGCCTGAATAAGAATCCATTCCCCCAAAAATCTAATTAAAAATATGTATTATCTCCACTTGCACATGTTATTTTTGGTACCTTAAAGACAAATTACTATGAAAACTTCTCAAAGAATTGTCCCATGTTCCTCATAGCTCCCTATCTCCTTGTGGTTTCTTATTACAGAGATCAAATTGAGGGTGAGGGGTTGGCGGTTTGCTTTGTCTTGTTTCCGGTAAAGTTGGCTCTCATGACAAATTCTTAGAGGTAGAGAGCAAACCCACCACTCCATTTTTCAAATTTAGCTGTGGTGAGGCCAGTTTCAATGAAGAAGAAAAGCCAAGCCAAGCAGGCAATGAAACAGAAAACCTGCGAAGGTACGTTTGCACTCAATTTTGAGGAGCTGGAGTGTTAGCACCGCTGTTGAAATTTGGTCATACGCAACAACCACGAGCAGCCAAAGAGACTATGGACTCCCAAAGCTGCGTATCCCTCTCTCCATATTAATCTTTTTCTGCGGTTGCCTCTTTCTCCAGCCTGTGCCTGTGTTCTACACAGGGAACCTTGGGTTCCTGTTCCAAGGCTGCCTTTAATGAGGCATTAGGCGGCCGTGCTTCATGTCGTGGAGCCACCCCCAAAGCTCTGAAGCTGTTTCTCATGAGCATATATCAGGTGCATCTCAGATGCTCTGCAGCAGGCAGTTCGGGTTTTTCTACCATGTTCACAGGCATCAACATGCTCCTTCCAAGGCTTCCAGTGATGGAGAGGTTTTTTGGAATGAGGCGTACATACAAGTTTTTTAGATTGCAGATCCCATATTTCCCATTCTCTTCCATGTGAATAGGTTCATTATTGAACCATAGCACATACACATGTTTTCTGTATCTAATGACCTGTTTCCTTGAATTACCATTATATGTGCGAAGCTCCTCAGGCATGTATAACTTCTAGCCAAGCAAAGGAGAAAAGGCATAATTCCAAGCTTAAGAATGATTGCAGGGCTTCCCTAGTGGTGTAGTGGTTAAGACTCTGCCTGCCAATGCAACGGACACGGGTTCGAGCCCTGGTCTGGGAAGATCCCACGTGCCTCAGAACAGCTAACCCCACATGCCAAAACTACTGAGCCTGTGCTCTAAGCCAGAGCTCCGCAACGAGAGTAGCCACAGCAATGAGGCTGTGGGCAACGCAACAAAGAGTAGCCCATGCTTGCCCGAAAACCCAGTGCAGCCAAAGATAAATAAATAAAATACATAAATGTATTTTAAAAAATACATCTTTAAAAAAAAATGCATGCATAACAGCTTTTACCCCTTTAAGAAGGAAGTGCCTTTAAAACCACTCTTTTGTTCAAAAGCACATCACATTCACAGTTCCCTAACGTGGCTGTGTTTGAGTTCTTTTTTTTCAACCTTAAATTATTTTACTCTTTCTGAGGAGATCATGTCCAGTAGTTTATGGGAAAATTGGCATTCCACCAAGCATGTTTTCAAATGTTGTTAAAAACATGTGATGGAAGCATATGCTCCACGGTAGCCAGCCTCCAAGATGGCCCTCAGCGATGCTCACCAACTGAATTCATGCCCGTCCCACACGGAACCAGGACTGGCCCTGCGTGACCCACAGACTAGAGCAGAAATGATGGTGTGTGATTTCCAAGGCTAAGCCGCAAAAGGCGTCGAAGCTCTCTCTCACCTTGGTCTTCTGGGTCACCCACTCTGCACAGTGCCATCTGCCATGCTGTGAGGGTACTCAAGCAGCATGTAGAGAGGCCGCACAGACTGGGACTGACTTGCCAGTCAAGGGAGGGAGCTACCTTGGAAGCAGATCCCCAGCCCCCGTCAGACTTTCAAGATCATTGCGGAGCTGATCAAAACCTGACTGCAACCTCATGAGAGAACCAGAGCCGGGATCACCCATCGCAGTCACTCTCAAATTCCTGATGCTCAGAAACCGGGAGAGAGAAGGAATTATTACCACTGTTTTAAGCCACTGCATTTTGAGGGTGATCTGTTACACAGCCGTAGTAGTTGAAACACACACATAATATACATTACCAAACACAGATTACCCAGAAAAGGATTTAACTCGAACAGGAAAAGTTTTTTCCAAAGTGTCGGCCCTTCCAGCAGCGTGTTCAGTGAAGCAGATAAAATCATTTTTTTTTTTTTTACTGATGGTCTTTAAAGTATCAAAAATCAAACATGGGGATGCTTTGCATATCGATTAAATTTTTTCTTCTTAGAACCACTGTACCTCTTCCTACAGAGTTCCTTTTTCTGATTATATTCTGGTAAAGAGAGCAGAAATGGTCTGTACGCCTCTCCAGAATTTTCCATAACTGGCTAGATATGGTTGCCAGCAATCCATGTGAGTTTTGACATGTGATATGTAATTGAACTGACAAAAAATATTAATCAAATTGATGCTGTGTAGAGCGTGATTTAGATTTTCTCCACGAAAGAAAGTTTAATAATTGAGTTGGAGGGAAAATATTGAGATAAAATTTTAAATGCTGTGTCAAATATTTCCATTGAAGAAGGGTAAATGTCATGTTTTTCCTTTACTCTGTGCACGTAAAGGACTGAATATTTTAAAAGCTACATTACAAATAAAAGTATCCTGGATATGCCAAGCCCTCTGGATTTTTAAGAAACAAATTAATTATCTGTACACAAAGACAGTCCTGTGAGCCAGACTTGCTGTATTTTGCTACATATTTCCAATCTTGCTACATCTATGCCAAGATGAAATTCTTATCACGTTACTAATGTCTCTTTTAGCCAAATGTGCCAAATTATATTCATGGAACCAAGTGTATGAGAGCTCACAGACAAGTGGAATAACTCAGTTCATGAATTATATGAGCAAACCCAGCATTCAGAAGGCCGCTAAAGAGAACACAGCCTGTCACGCGCAATAAAATTTGGAACAGAAATTAAGAAGGTTCTCTCACTGCAGCAGGGAGTTTCCCAACCACAGAAAACTGCCTTCTGTATTCTGGGTAATTACCCCACATATAAAATATTTAATAGTCCTTTCATCAGCCAGCCATTTTTCTACCCACAGATGCCACCTTCTCATCCCAAAGTCCACTCTCGAATTTCACAAGGAAATCGGCTATTAAAAATAAGGAAGGGGCTTCCCTGGTGGCGCAGTGGTTGAGAGTCCGCCTGCCGACGCAGGGGACACGGATTCGTGCCCCGGTCCGGGAAGATCCCACATGCCGTGGAGCGGCTGGGCCCGTGAGCCATGGCCGCGGAGCCTGCGCGTCCGGAGCCTGTGCTCCGCAACGGGAGAGGCCACAACAGCGAGAGAGGCCCACGTACCGCAAAAATAAATAAATAAAAAATAAGGAAGAACATTTAGTCAGTGACTGTCCTGCTTTCTTGTGGTTTGGGATTTTATTTTTATCCTTTGTATCAGGGAAAAGAAATAGCGCAGATTGGCTTTTTTGTTTGTTTGATGTTTATTCAGTGAGCACTTTGAGCAGAGAGCTGATTTGATCGAAGCACTCAACTGCTGTTAGTCCTTTAATCCCCAGTAACCATTGTGGGTTATCCTCTTTCACAATGAGGACACCAAGGCTCCGAGAGAATCGGGAATTCGGCCCAGCTCGTGTGACCAGTCCAAGCAAGGACAAGGATTTGAACCTGTGAAGGGCTAATATAACACCAGAGTCTACACCTGTACCCTGTACTATATCCCTGGTCACGTTAATCACTGAATTCCGTCACCAGAGGCATCTGTTCTCAGTGGCTTTAAAACAAGCCATTGTATCATCTATCGCATGGGTCATAACATAGCAGAATTCCCAGGAAACGGGGGAATCTCCTGTGCAGGAGTTTTATACCTTATACACAGTCCCTCAGACATTTCAGAAACCTAACAAACGTGGTGGTGGCACTGCTACACGTCATTAGTGTACCAAAAAAATACATCAAAAGGGGTTTTTCCTGATTTATGAGACTGCCATTGAAAACCCAAGTACTTGTCTAATTCATTTACAGAAGAGACCCTAAAAGTAGAGTGCCTCTTAAGGGGATGCTTGTCGCCAAGGAGTAGGGTTTTTGGATTGGAGTCAAATCAGGAAGCATCAAGACAGAATTAATTGTTCTGGTCCTGTGTATTCCAGCATGATGGATAACATTGTACACGTTCCTGATCCCTTTTAAGGTGAGAAGTACACAGTGGGCAACTCAAAATCAGAATCAATTTCTAAAACAAGTTAAACTATGGAAATGGATAGCAAGTATGTAACTAGGGAAAACTTAGCAAATTGTACTTTGGAAAGTGAGTCTACCTTGCTAACGGCAAGCTGTCTGCCGGAAACCCACGTAGGTGTGGACGGGCAGACAATAAGTTCAATTCCTTTGTGCTAGGGACTCAGCAATCCATTACTAGGAAGATTTATAAAAACTCACCGTACAGAGAAAAGAATTCGAATGAATGAGAGGAGTTAAGGTAGGGGATTGCTGAGGAGCTGTCAAATTGTCAAAACGTTGCATAGATGGAGGTGCCTGAGTGAGATGAAAATACCTAAGCAGGGCTTCCCTGGTGGTGCTGTGGTTGAGAGTCCACCTGTTGATGCAGGGGACATGGGTTCATGCCCCGGTCCGGGAAGATCGCACATGCCGCGGGGCGTCTGGGCCTGTGAGCCATGGCCACTGAGCCTGCGTGTCCGGAGCCTGTGCTCCGCAGCCGGAGAGGCCACAGCAGTGAGAGGCCTGCGTACCGCAAAAAAAAAAAAAAATCCTAAGCAATAAAACAGGTGAATTCTGTAACTGCTTGCCAGAGTAAAGCACCTTAGGAGAGTAACAATGATAATGGTGATAATATTAATAAAAAATATCATCTTCAGTTTATGTACATTCCTTGAAAAAAATTACTTCCTGAGAAATCATCACTGGGTAACATTTAACCATCATATAGTGCTGCAGTTGTTTATTGATCTCTCCAGGTTGGTTTTTTTTTTTTTTTCCCTAAGATATCCATCCAGTATCTGAAAATTTAATTTAGAATCTTTTAAAAAAAACATTGATGCAGTTATCTCGTTTTTATTTTTTTTATTTTATTTTTTTTAATGATTTTTTTAATGATTTTTAAAAGTTTATTTATACTTGTTTTTGGCTGTGTTGGGTCTTCGTTTCTGTGCGAGGGCTTTCTCTAGTTGTGGCAAGCGGGGGCCACTCTTCATCACAGTGTGCGGGCCTCTCACTGTCGCGGCCTCTCTTGTTGCAGAGCACAGGCTCCAGACGCACAGGCTCAGTAGTTGTGGCTCACGGGCCCAGCCGCTCCACGGCATGTGGGATCTTCCCAGACCAGGGCTCGAACCCGTGTGCCCTGCATTATTAGCAGGCAGATTCTCAACCACTGCGCCACGAGGGGAGCCCTATGTCATTTTTAAAATGATGAACCTGAAAGTTAGACAAGTTGACTGAATTACCTGAGGTCCTACTTTTATTTTTTTCCTGTCTTTGTTTATTTGGCACATGCAGTGTAAGCCAGCAGTCATGCTGTAGAGTGGTCAGGCTGACCCTGGACACCCTGCATCGGTGGCAAAGTTCATAATACTAGATACAGATCTTCTGACTTCTACTGAAAGATATACAGAAGAAACATCAAAGTACCTGTGTCCACTAGGGTAAACGGTCTGTCAGTGGAGACTGTCTTAATACTTGAGAGCAGTATCTACAGCCAAAGCTCCATCCCCACAGCTGTCATTACAGAAACCTAAAGAAATCTGATAGGCATGGGGAAGTCCAATAATTTCAGAAATGCTTCACAGTGAGTTCTGGAAAAATAAAAGATGTGCCTCATTTTCTTCAAACCGATAGCACTTGGCATAGAAGAGTCAATTATTAAGACTAGGGCACGTGCTCCATAAAGAATGCTTGAATGAGCCAAGAAAGTTGCGTTAGAAGGTTTCTGTTGCAGTTGTATGTCATTCCTCAGGCACTTTTCTCATCCCTTTTGACACTGATCTTTGGGAAGAAAGGGGAAAAATGAGGCTAATAGAAGAAAGGTAAAAATATAGCCAATATTTGGAGAGATCCAGAGCTGTCCGAAAACAGGCAAGTAAGCACTCTTGCTAAAATACAGCCACAGTGGCGGGATTACGGATATCCACAGATCAGAAGTCCAAGGCTACCGGAAGAAGAAGCCCACACCAAAGCCCTGATCAGAGATGTGGCTGATCTCTGCACGTTAGTGGCTTACAAACCAGAAAAGCTAGACCAACACAGACACGCAGAAAGCAGACGCTAAAGAAAACAACTGGTGTACTCATCAGGCTCGTTCCAGCTGGGATTCAGAGCATCACTGCTCGTTACCAGTATCCATACTGAACACAAAGAAGAAGACACCATAAGAAATGAGGCCCTCCTAGATAGCCCTCGCAACGATTCGGTAACACATTGAATATGTGTAACGCTGTTGCATTAATATTTGCTCTTCATTAACAGAACTCACTCCTTTATTGGTAGACAGTTGTTTCCTCAGCATCCTTTTTCTGCATGTCTGTGTTGGTTTAACGCTTTTAGTTTGTGAGCCCATGATGTGCAGAGATCAGCAACATCTAGGAATGGAAGCACACGTTGGGAGTAAAGAGCAATAGCAGGTAGATGGGAAAAATAAATTAGACAGCATGGGGATGGGGTGGAAAAGACAGAAGCTACTCTAAGCAAAGAAAGGAAATTATAATTAGAAAATTGCATCAGGAATCTACTCAGAACAGGGATGCAAAGAGCAAAGGAATATTGAGGGGGTCCAACCCATATCAAACTGGAGTTCTAATAGAGGAGAATGGAAATGAAATGGTGAAGAAAACATTCCATAGCCCAGATCGTTCCTGAATCATCTTGGATACGCTTCATTGCTCAACAGATGCCCTGAACTACATAAATGGGAACTTTGTAAGTGTGAGGTACCATGTTTCTCTGCTCTTTCCTAAATGACCAACCTCTACATAACTCCTCAAAATTTGCAAAGCTTTCTTCACGTACGGTATCTCACTTAATCCTCTGAGCAGCCTTGTGGTGTGGGTATCATTAAACTTATTTCTATGTGAGAAAACTAAAACTCACAGTCCCACAGCTAGAGAAGAACAGAGCCAGGGTAGGTGCCATGGTTTTAAAACATGTCAACAAATTCTTTGATACTTCTCCCTTCAAAAGGTGGAGCCCAGATCCCCTTCCCTTGAGTGTGTGACTTAACCAGTAGATTAAGGGTGAAGTGAAGGTTTGTGAATTTCAAGACTCAGTCATAGGAGACACTGTGGCTTCCATCTTGCGCTCTCTCGGATCCCTCACCCTGGGGAGGTCAACTGCCATGTTGTGAAGACATCCAAGCAGTCCATGGGACAGGGACACTTGGTGAGGATGAAGCTTTCAACCAAAAGCCAGAGAACAGAGGCCTCCTACCAAAAGCTGTGTGAGTGAGCCGTCTTGAAAGCAGATCCTCCAGCCTCAATTAAGGCTTTGGATGCCTCCAGCCAGGGTTGACATCGTAAGTGCAATCTCATGAGCGACCCTGTGTCAGAACCACCCAGCTAAGTTGCCCCTAAATTCCTACCCCCAGAAACAACGAGATAATAAACATTTGTTGTTTTAAGCTGCTAGGGAATCTTTTGTTATGCAGCAGTAGATAACTGATACACACCAGGAAATGAATCCAGATGTCTTGACCCCCAAAGCCTGTGCCCTTTTATTTCACACCACTGCTTTTTCTGTGACTTTTTGTGCAAAATCAAAATATTTTGTCCCATTTGACTTCCATTTCCCTAACCATCAGTTGTTCAGTCTTTGCCAACTGTGTCACATTTTTCAGTGATTATTTAGTTCTTAACATTCTTAAAACACTGGCTTCCCCTTCTGTATTTATAAGGGCCATGAGAACAGGGGATAGATCTGTTTGAGTGACCACTGCATCCCCAAATTTAAGTAAATCCACCAAATTTAGTGTTTGGTCTGTAATGAGTACTCGATAAAAATTTGTGGATGAATGAATGGCCAAAACACATATGATACAACTAGTCTGTCCCTGGGACTTTGTTTTCGTTGTACGCCGAACCAAAAGGGAATAAATTCTGTACCTAAGAAGGAGGAGGGGATCCTGTTGGAGTTACAATTTTATTGACTCAAGCTCCGCGGAAGTTTGTTTTAGTCTGATAAAGAATACCTGGAAAAGCAGAGTATATTACTGTTTTTCAACAACAAGCAAACATCCCCAGAGCATGCAAAAATAATGTTTTCCTAATCAAAAGAGTCTTGTTTCATCCTTTTGCTTCCCGTCCCAGACGGACTGGAGGTTTTGGGCAGCAGGCCCTCAGACAGGAGTGGCCCAGCCTGCCGGTGACCTCAGCTGCAGAGGGGGCCAGGAGGCCTCGATTACAGACAGCATTTTTCTAGGCAAGTTATTTGTTCGCACATGAACCGTAAATCAACATGTAGTACTAACTCATGATGGCTTTTGACTTTGGGGGAAATGCCTAACCACCCAGATTTTATTTCACAGCCAGGGAAAAAATAAATAACGTGTGAGAGAAACAAAATGCAGGAAACGTCTATGAGACATGACCGAAATTTTTAAAAAACCCAAGAACAAATAATGTTGCTACAGCAATGCAGCTTTGATCAAAGACCAAACATTTTTAGAGCAACCACCAAAATGGGATGTGATAGCACGTGTACACGTTTAATCCAGTCCTCACTCCTTCCTTCAGCATTTTATCCTCTCGTCCAGTGCCCACCAGGACTCTCAGCTGTGATGGAGGTGTTCTGTGCTAACACAGTAACCACTTGTCGGTGTGGATACCAAGCCCTGGAAATGTGGCGAGTGTGACAGAGAATTGAGTTTTCAATTTAATTTCATTTTAATTATTGATTTATTGTTAATGACTATGTTAAATTTAGTAATTTTAAATGTAAATGTCCACAAGTGGCTGGAAGCTCTGGTGTTGGCAGCATTGCTCCAGAGCCATTTCCCATAGGGTCTTGAGCTGGGGGCACTCTCAAGCTACTGGAGTAATTTAAGTTGTCAGGCTGAAAATTATTACATTTTGCCAAAGAGAGATAGCAAGAAACACCAAAATCTCAAACTGTCTTTAAGACCTGCTAGGGGACTCTGTTCTGCTGTTTTCTGGAGTCTCTCGTGGTCAGCTCCTATACAGTTCTGCTGTTTTCTGGAGTCTCTCGTGGTCAGCTCCTATACAGTTCTGCTGTTTTCTGGAGTCTCTCGTGGTCAGCTCCTATACAGTTCTGCTGTTTTCTGGAGTCTCTCGTGGTCAGCTCCTATACAGTTCTGCTGTTTTCTGGAGTCTCTCGTGGTCAGCTCCTATACAGTTCTGCTGTTTTCTGGAGTCTCTCGTGGTCAGCTCCTAATGTGAGAAGTGAGGCAAGAAGGAGCAAAGAAGAAAGCCCACCCCAGGCCTTCAACCCGCGTTCCTGTCCAGTCAGAGAAGGAGGGTTCTGTTCCACAACAGGGACACTGCATTTGGGGTGAAGTGGGCAGCAGAGTGAAGTAAAGATCTGCAGCATGGAAATCAGGTTTCATTCACCAGGGAGTTCTGACTGGAACACAACAAGCCCTCAGAGGCCCTGAGTGGGATGCCCAGTAGCCAGATTGGCTGTGTCCCACTGTCTCCTTCTGCTTTGGGAGCAAGTCCAAACTGTGCAGGCTGTCAGGGAAGCCTGCCCAGCTGTCCTCCCATCACCTAGCCACCTAGTTTCTCACTGCTCCCCAACAGATGTGACCGTCAGTTCCTGTGCGGAAGCCCATGTCTAATCCGACTTCCCTGGCTCTCTGTAGACCTCCCTGACTGCACACCCATCAGACTGCCCAGGTCAAAGCTGGGGAGCAGCTGGAACCTCTCCCTCTGCTGGTGGCAGTGTGAACTGACATGACCCCTTGGGAAACTGGTGTCTAGGTATCTACGAAAACCGACCACTCCTATTCCTGGGTAAATACATACCCAACAGAAACAGGTGCATATTTTCACCAAAAGACGTGCACTTTAATATCTAAAGCAGCTTTGTTGAAAGGTCCCTAAAACTGGAAGCACCACAAATCCCGACAACGACCGAATGGCTCAATGGGGTGTATTTATACCACGGAACACTATACAGAATGAAAACAAACTGTCTGAAAGCACCTGCAGCAATGGCAGCACATCTGACATCGTGAGGCCTCCAGACACAAAATAGCATCCCTGTTTCCTGTCTGATAGATGCTTCCTGCCTTTTGCTGATATCATTCAATGTATAGAAAGTACAGAAATGAGCACAATTAATCCATACTCTTCAAAGAGGTGGGGGTGGGTAGTGACAGAAGGGGACAGGGACGGGGGGAGTTGCAGGGTGCCCGTAATGTTCTGTTCTTGATCTACGTGCTGATTAGATGGGTGTACTCCGTTTTAAAAAGTCAGCAAGCTGTACCCTGAGGATACACACGTACAATTTTCTGTAGGTATATTCTCCAGTAGTTTTTCAAAAAGCCCTATTCATCCTCAAAAGTGCAGCTCAAAACTTACTACTTCCATAAACCGTGAAAGTCTTCTGCAGTGATCTTTCATTTTCTCATCATTTAAAAAAAAAAGTAAAAAATCTGTGTATTGTTTCAGACACACACGTCTCATTGTATCCATCAGAATTTAAACACTCCAGTTTTTAAACCCCCCTCAGTTTTCACACAGTAGTGGCCACAAAATACATATTTCATAAACTCTTTTAAATGAAGCACATCTTTTCTGCCATTACTTAAAATTGCTTAAATGGCAAAGACAGGTATTATCTCATACTCTCTGTGAATTTTCAAACAGCTGAGTTCAGTTAAGCACACATTTCCTTGCGCGTATAAAAATGGAAAGCATGGCAACAAGAAAGACTCTGGAATTTTCCATCCATGCAGCTGCTGCTACACAGCGTCTGTGGTGTAACATTCTCTTAATGGCACTCACTCCACAATCCCACACAAGAGAAATGATTTCATTCCCATGCAGTCCCATCACCGTACTGGGCAAAGGCGTCAGAAATAATCGAGAGAAGGGAAAATACTCCCCCGAACTGTGAGGAGCCTGAAAACCGTTACACAGTACGCGACCCAGAACTCGAGGATTCATGCTAAAGCCCGTGCTGGCGAGTTTCCAGATGACGGTTGACTGACCAGCATGCTTATTCTTTCACTCATGAATTCTGAGAACGGAGGACGAGAAAAGTGTGAATCCATGGGCGAGCCCTAAACTACAGCAGTCATTTATAGGAGTGCTCACTGTGACCTAAGGACAGAGTAGGGAGGATTTTCACTGACAAACACCGTCAGTTAAGATGCATCAGTGAGGAACTCCTTCAAGGTCTCCCTTCTCCGTTCCTTCCAGCCAAATGACGGCCACCAACAGGATTGGCCTCTCAAAGCGTTCTTCTGTTTGCTTGGTTTCATCAGCCCTGCAGAAAGAAGGGAAAGGGATCCCTGGTTTGCAGAAATGAGAAAAAGACGGGAGACTGAGGATTTCCTTAGCGCTGTCACCTGTGCCCTAAATAAACAGTTGCAGATATAATCTCCCCATTCCTACAGCTCCACGGGGAAGTGTGGTGCCATTTGACATGGCGTATTCTGACATATTTACACGTGTCCAGAGGGGAAGCAGAGCAGAACATCAAGCATGTGTGTTCCTCGAAAAGACTCTTGTCAAATGTCCACAGAGCCATGAGGGCTCCATAGGAAAGTCAGTCAAGTCCATGAAATCCGAGAACCAGCCCAGCTAACGCTGTTTGGGGTGCTCTACGTCAGGCTGACCTGTGACTTTTCACTTGGTAGCAGCTAGAAAATTCTTTACTCTTGGATTAAAGAACTTCCCAGAAATAATCCTATTTATCATCTCTGTTCTAAGGAGTAACTAAAAAGCAAAAAATTAATCACACAGACACTCCCTTCCTCCGTCTCTCTCTCTCTCTGCACCAGATATTTCCTTTTAAACAAACGCCCAGTCTCAGTTTCAAACCTCCTTTCAGCCCAGCAATTCCGCTTCTTCTATTTACCCAAGAAAACTGAAAGCATAGGTGCACACAAAAACTCACACACGAATGAATGTTACTAGCAGCCCGAATATCCATCAGCTGATACCCGGATAAACAAAATGTGGCATATCCGTCCAATGGAACAGTATTCAGCCTTAAAAAGTAATGAGGTACCGATTCATGTGACTGCATGGATGAACCGTCAGAGCATTACGCTCAGGGAAATACACCAGCCACAAAAGCCACATGTTGTAGGATTCCATTTATACGAAAGAGTCAGACTAGGCACATCTCGAGACAGAAAGCATCTTAGGGTTGCCAGGGGCTGGGGGCAGAGGGACACGGGAAGTGAGTGCTGGTGGAGATGGGATTTCTTCTGGAGGGTGATGAAAATGCTCTAAGACTGATAGTGCTGTTAGTTGTACAACGTTGTGAGTGCAGCTGACCCTTGAACGACACAGGGGTCAGGGCTGCCAGACCTCCACACAGCCTGAAACGCTGTCGGACTTGACGGTCATCCCCCTGTATGTGTGGTTCAGCGTCCGAGCAGTCAACCACCCGTGGACTTTGTAGTACCGGAGCGCTCATTTATTGCAAAGATTCCGTGTAGAAGTGGGCCTGTGCAGTTCAAACCCATGCTGTTCAAGGACCAACTGTGTACTAGAAGCTACTGAAGTGTGCATTTGGGGATGCCTTTTCTGGTAGGTTTATTCTATCTCACTGTTTTAAACCTGCATTTCAGACGGCTCCTCTGCTGCCCGTTCCCCCAACACACCCCCACCCTACCCGACCCCACCCCACTCTCCCAAATGCAGGACTGGGGAGTGAGGGGCCCTCTTCCCATCTTTCGAACAGGGACGCAGCAGTTCTTGGCTTGTTTTACCTGCCTCTCCCAACTAGACGCCAGCCCCTCGCAGGTGGAGGTGGCATCATCTTCTTGGGTCCTCAGCCCGAGAAGCAGTCTCAAAGCACAGGTGCAGCGGGACTCTGGGACCAGGAGTCTTTGTTCATTATGTTTCAAGCAAAGAATAGCAAGGAGGTTACGACCTTGGTGCCAACCCTTAGGGCCTGGAAAATGTGCAGTCTCCCTGCTGGACTTAAATCACAGGCATCCCCTCGGAGCTCCTGTTCATCAGGCTTAGAACAGCCCTGCAAGTTGCCCCCACAGAGCCGGAGACCTGATTGTCAGCGCGTTCTGCTGTGTTTCCAGTGAAACAGGCCCTGGGACTCTGCAGGTCTGTCGGGCAGCATTTTCAGACGATACCAAAGCAAACAACTGGCAGTTCGAATGCAGACCAGAGACGTGGCTGCTGAGGTGTCAGGTGCTTGGTGGGGGGGGCGGGGGACTCTGCGAAACTGCCGGGCTCCCTCCTGTCATCAGCTCCTGGCCGCAGGGAGAACAGGAGGAGTTGCACTAGACAACCCCCACAACCTGCACAGGCCAAGCACCCTTACACCTGGGAAGCCCACACCAGGTTGGCCCCCCTCCAACCTGCACAGGCCAAGCACCCTTACACCTGGGAAGCCCACACCACGTTGCCCCCCCCCCACCTGCACAGGCCAAGCACCCTTACACCTGGGAAGCCCACACCAGGTTGGCCCCCCTCCAACCTGCACAGGCCAAGCACCCTTACACCTGGGAAGCCCACACCAGGTTGCCCACACACGCACAACCTGCACAGGCCAAGCACCCTTACACCTGGGAAGGCTACACCAGGTTGGCCCCCCTCCAACCTGCACAGGCCAAGCACCCTTACACCTGGAAAGCCCACACCACGTTGCCCCCCCACACACACCTGCACAGGCCAAGCACCCTTACACCTGGGAAGCCCACACCACGTTGCCCCCCCTCCAACCTGCACGGGCCAAGCACCGTTACACCTGGGGAGCCCACACCAGGCTGGCCCCCCTGCAACCTGCACAGGCCAAGCACCCTTACACCTGGGAAGCCCACACTAGGTTGGCCCCCTCCAACCTGCACAGGCCAAGCACCCTTACATGTGGGAAGCCCACACCACGTTGCCCCAACCTTTAAGTCTCTGCCACCCAACTTGAGACGTGTCCAAAGCTTGCCCTTCCCCAAAAGAGATCCCCTTCTTGCCACAGTGCCTGAGATCAATCCACAAGGCATCAACTGCCCTTTGGTTAAGACACTTTTTTCCCTCCATACTCATTTCCCAAATGCTTGTTTTTGCTGCCAGTGGTTCCACGTTGAGCCATTAGCCCTGAGCACTAAGAGTGTCTCTCCACCCTTGTCTTCAGCTGTTCTCCCACTGCACCGTCTGCACCTGCCTATTTGTCAGCCAAGGCAGCACACTCCTCTCCAGGGCTTTGCACTTGCTGTTCTCTCTGCCTGGAACAGGCTCCCTCCCTCTAGCTGCAAGCAGGCTCCCTCCCTTTATTCAGTGCTCTGCTCCAGTGCTGCCTTCTCAGGGAGACCTTCTCTGCCATCGCTATGAAATCCTACCATCCCCTCTTCCATCTGTCTCCATAGCACTCAGGGCTACCTGACAAGTGCACCTTTGGGGTTTGGGGCTGTAAACCCACTGGAACGTGCACTTTCTCAAAATAAAGACTGTCCATTTTGGCCACTCTGAGGTCTCCTGCCTCATTGCAGTTCCCCAATAAATAGTAGGTAAAGGAAAGAATGAGAATTTGATTAAAAGATTAGAGATTACAAGGCAAGTCCTGTTCCCAGAAAGCTAAGTGGTGGTATAAAATCCTCAACTTATGGCATAGATGTGTGTATCAGGTGTTTTCCGTAATTCCCTGAGTGTTACACAATGGGCATCAGTAAGAGCTCATTCAGTAACAAATAACAGAGATCCCTTGTCCAACTTCCACACTCCAGGGAACTTACTAGAGCAGTCCGGCAGTAAAGCTAGTGACAGACAAGACTTGAATCTGGGCTCAAAAAATCAACAGGACCACAGTCCGGTTTCTCTCTCCAGTTCTCAGCTCTGCCTGGACAGCCGTAGTTTCACTTCCACACTAAGCCTCCGTTTTGGGCCCTGGTGGGTGCCAGGCATTCAGGATGTTTCCTCATTCAAGTCCAACAGCAAAGAACCTTTTCAGGCAGCACCCAAGGGCAGGTAAGGCTTTCCTTTCCCCGAAGCCCTCACATCCTATTGACTCTGTCATATGCCAACCCCTGGATGCATCACTGGGACCAGCAAGCATGGAAGGAACTTCGGCCGGGATCCAGCCCACCGACACTTCAGACATGAAGACAGTGGAGGGCTAAATTCCTCAACAGGAAATCAGGGTTCCACCAGGTAGAGAAGTGGGAAGTCACTGCTGGAAAGACAAACCACGAATGTCCAGTATATTGTGTGTATGTAGGGATCTAAAATGTTAAAAACCTAAAGTCTGTGTTAAATATGGAATAAAATTTTACTTCTCGAAAATCATTTCTTACCTCAAATTGCAGCTTCCGCAATTTTTAAGGGCAAATGGAAATTTTAAAAATCTTAATTGTGGTGGTAGTTACGTGACTGTTCAACTGGTCAAAATTCGTAGAACTGTAGCCAAGATTGTAGACTGTATGTATAGGTCTGGAGAACAAATATATTTGCCTTTGCAGACCAAGACTGCAGCACCTACTCGGGTGTGCCACTGTGGCATGAAAGCAGCCATAGACAATACGTAAACGAGTAGGAGTGGCCATGTTCCAATAAAACTTTATTTACAAAAACAAGCAGTAGGCCAGATTGGGCCTACGAGTGGTATATAGCTTGAAGCCTCCTGAACTACGCACTTGAAAAAGAATGAATTTTACTACATGTAAATTGTACCTCGATAAGCAAACAAGAAAAGGGTAAAGCAGAAAGGGAAAGTACTCCAGGAAAAAAAAAGAAAGCGGTAGTCCCTTCAACTTACTTGAAGTAAAAAGATTTTATCAGGAGAATAGAGGTATTTTTATTGTTTGGAAGAGGGGTCTGCTGATGGTGTTTGTGCAACAGATGGGCCAGAAGATGTATGGGAAGTTAAACAGGGAATTTTAAACTTGACTTTTGAAAATTATTTTACACGCTCACTTGAAAAATTCACCAGGAAGTCGACTCCTTGCCTCTGTCCTTGACAGAGGCACCTGCAGCTGGTTGGCTGAGCCCTGAGTCAAGAGTCCAGAAATGAGCTGTTTTGTTTTGGTTGTATTTAGTGTGATGACTTTAAGACCCAGTGTCTTGTACTTCTGGTTTTTTCTTCTTTGCTTCTTTTATGGCAAAGCAATCTTTATCGGACAGAGATTGTAAATACGATCCGGTCGTTTCTTCCCCTTCGCTAAATAAGGGCACAAACAAAACATCTCTGAGGCTGTTAGCCCACCAGAAGTGAAAGAGAAATCAAAGAATTGGGAACCAGAAAGTGAACGCTCTCAAGACCAAAAAAAAAAAAAAAAAAAAAAGAAACGTTTTTAAAGCAGAAGGGTTCAAAATCAGCTCTAAACGGCTGGCACTCGAACACCCAAATTTGATGTAGGCGAAGTAATGTGGAGGTGCTCCCACAGTGCAGAGACGCAGGTTGTATAAAAGATATACAGCCAGACTCTAGCATGTGGATTTTTGTAAGACGTAGACTAGATAACAAATCAAAGTGTTCATCTCATCTCTAAGTGGGAGAAACACGCTGTTAAATCAAAGGTAGCTAACGTGCAGGTCAGCTGGAATTTTCCACGAAGATGATCCTTCCTCCACGCAAACATCAAGCCTTCAGAGTATGTACATTGAGGGCAGATGTCATGCCAGGCGTGACTCCAGAAAGACAAATAAGACATGAGCTGCCCTCCGGCAGCTGAGCGCCCAATTACGAAGACAGTTGAAAACACAAATATTTAAGAAAACGTGTTGTGTTATAACAGAGTCTCTAAATACTTTAACAAGTCCAGGCCAATTTAATTTACGCAAGGTGATGTTAAACGTGCAAGCAATATGATTTCCCTTTGAAGCAATACTGCTAAGAAAATATGATCAAAAGAGTCATGCAAGAGAAAAAAATTGTCACACATAATTCATATTCCCCCTCTGGTGCTATCATAGAGAGTGGTGCAGAATTTTCTTTCTTTAAAAAGAAACGCCAATTAAAAAATGTTTTTAAAAAAATGTTTATTTTTGCTTGATTGTTTCGTGTTTGTTTTGTTGTGGTTTTTCTAAAATAACTTGAAGTTAATACTACCAAGAGAGATTAGGAGTGAAATAAAGAAAACATGGACCATCAGAGTTAATTTTAGTAACAGTCCTGGTCTTAGTAACCATCAGAACGTTTTAGAGACAGAATTTTGATATGGTTGTAATAACCAAGCCAGGAAGATGGAGTTAAGTTGAAAACATAAAGTCAATTTTTCCACTGAGTCATTTCCTAGAACGAGACATAAATATCCCCAACATTCTTTGCCCTGGACATTAAAATGGATAATTTGAGTGAATATCTCCTGCAGTTGATTAGAGTCACTGCAAGTTAATTGTGCGACATGAAACCTCACATGCGGGGCTCTCAGATGGTAAGGGTACCTCAAAAGGATCACAGAGGGTTCTTGTCTCAGTGCTGATTCCCAGCAGCCACTCCCCAGAGAGTTTGATTCAGGAGACTAACGTGGGACCGGGAACTTAACTCGTTCATCTGACAAACTGCATGTTACCCCTCCTGTGGCCAGGGAGGGGCCAGGGTCTGCGGCAGCAGTAATCTGTGTGTTACCAGCACTCCCAGTGACCCGTAACCTACAGGCTCCCAAACCTCACCACCATTGGCTCTTCAGGGCTCCCTGACAAGCCAAGAAGAATTCGGGAAGGGCCAGGGTCTGACATAGATACTGGCAGGAGACGTGCTGCATGCTGTCTAGTCCATTTGTAACCATTCAGTGAGCAAATCAAAAGTTTTAAAAGAAGAGGGGGACTTCCCTGGTGGCGCAGTGGTTGAGAGTCCGCCTGCCGATGCAGGGGACACGGGTTCGTGCCCCGGTCCGGGAGGATCCCACGTGCCGCGGAGCTGCTGGGCCCGTGAGCCATGGCTGAGTCTGCACGTCCGGAGCCTGTGCTCCGCAACGGGAGAGGCTGCAACAGTGAGAGACCCGCGTACCGGGAGAAAAAAAAAAAAAAAGAAGAGGGTACATTGTACATGTGTGGTTAAAGTTCATCAACTCCATAAGTGCCTTTACATTAATTGTGTCACTAAGACGTTTATTTCCTAAAACAACAGCTAATCCTCTTTATCTGAAGCTACCGGTTTTCCCAAGTCAGCAGAATAACCATATCAATGTTTCTTTTTCTTGGCAAAATAGAATCTCAGACAGCCAGCCTGAGAGGCATGTATCAGGCCCCTTGCAGTGCAGTCATCCATTTGTCTTTTGACAAATGAAGGAATCTCAGACCCAAATGACTGGAAGGAAACACAGCTTACATACAGTCACATACCATGTTATTTGTTGAGTCCGTGTATGCAAAAAACTACTTTGAAGCGAGTCATTAATTGATTGTGGTCCGTTTGATTTTGTAACAACTCCACTCTGTGTTCACTGTTTCTCTCTAAATAAAGGATGCTGGTGTGCCTAAATAATCTGGCTGAATAGGAGATTTGCCTATGTCTAGTCCAAGGGTTGGCAAATTATAGCCTGCTGCCTGTTTTTGTAAAATAATCATAATAATATTTGATTGGAACACTGACATGCCCATTCATTTAGGTGTTGCCTGTGGTTGCTTTCTGGCTACAACAGCAGAGTTGAGTCATTGCCACAGAGCCATATGGCTCTCAAAACTTAAAATATTTACAATCAGACGCTTTTCAGAAAAAGTCTGCCAAAACCCTGATCTTGTCACTTGAGACCACCAGAGTTAGGACTCAGCCAGACAGATGAAAATGCTCGATGTTGACAACGAAGCCATACAAGTCTGTGCAAAGAACTGCTGTGCATAAAAGCAACAGAAGAAATCACACAGAAGAGGTCTACAGATTTCACTATATTTAAAGTATCTTTAAAATTAAAAGGACAGTAAGGGAAAACACTGCAAAAAAATAAGAGGTTAACGTGCTTGATCCCTAAAGAACTGTCACAACTCTGTGGGAAAGCCACCAACAGTTCAGTAGAACAAACTGGAAAGGAACGGCTACAAATTGCCGCTTTACAGAGCAGGAAATAGACAAAGCTGAAAAAAGAGTGAAAAGATGTTCCACCTAACTAGTAAACAGTAAAATTAAAAACATAATGAAATACCATTGCAGTTTGGGAAAAAAGCTGAGTGAAACGGTGAGTCACATATCCAGCCTTAGGGAAGATATGTGGACAAGGTACCCTTGAGCCCCGATCGTCTGTGGGGTGGCTGGGGGGATTCTGAAGGGCAGGTGACAACATCTCCTAAGATTACGTACACAGGCCCTTTGACCCCACAATTAAAATTCTTAACGTTCACCTTAGCGAAATACTTGCAGTTGTTCACAGGACTGTACGTCAAAGGCCGCCCTATAGAAACTGTGCAGCAATTGCAGAAGTGAATGTATTGATGCTGACAGCGCTCCAAGATTGTTTTCACCCAGAAGAAACAACTTGCAAAGCAATGTGTACATGAAGTTACCACTGAGTTTTTTTGAAATCATATTTTTTTTAATAGGTTCTTGCCTGCTTTTACTTTTATTTTTTTTAACCCCCCCATTTGTTTATGTATTTATTTTTGGCTGTGTTGGGTCTTCGTTTCTGTGCGAGGGCTTTCTCCAGTTGCGGCAAGCGGGGGCCACTCTTCATCGCGGTGCGCGGGCCTCTCACTATCGCGGCCTCTCTCGTGGAGCACAGGCTCCAGACGCGCAGGCTCAGCAGCTGTGACTCACGGGCCTAGTTGCTCCGCGGCATGTGGGATCTTCCCAGACCAGGGCTCGAACCCGTGTCCCCTGCATTAGCAGGCAGATTCTTAACCGCTGCGCCACCAGGGAAGCCCTGACATCATATTTTTAACTTGGTATGGACTGAATTTTGTCCCCCAAAAAAGACAAGTCCTAACCTCCCAGTACCTCAGAATGTGACGTTATTTTAAAATAGGGTCTTTATCAAGGTCGCCAAGTTAAATGGAAGTGATTAGGCTAGGTCCTAATCCAATATGACTGGTGTCCTTATAGAAAGGGAAAATACGGACACGGAGACAGATGCACACACAGGGAAGATGATGTGAAAGCACATTGGGAGAAGGCCACGTGACTGGCGTGATCTCCAGGCCAAGGAAAACCAAAGGTTGACAGCAAACCACAGAAACTGCAAGAGGCAAGGAAGGACCCTGCCCTAGAAGCTTCAGAGGGAACATGGCCTGGCCAAAACCTTGATCTTGGACTTCCGGCTTCCGGAACTTCAAGACAATGCATTTCTGTTGTTTTAGGCCACCCAGATTGTGGTACTTGGTTACAGCAGGCCTAGGAAGCGAATCCACCATCCACTCACATCTCCCCCAAGACACCCAGTCAGATCTGGATGGCTTCTATGCATAGATACCTGTGTAAGTGCACAGAAAATGATTGACAAGGTCATACACCAGCCAGTCATGCGTACCTCTGGGAGGCGTCTGCAAGTGACACATGAGATGGACCTCACCTTTCCATGCATTATTTGATAATCCAGCAGCTAATACGTGTTCATGTAGCATTTGTTTAAGTGAAAAATTCTCTCTTATCAAGGTGAAATGGTGAAGAGCATGCCCAGTGCCCCTCCTTTCTCGTGGAGCTAGAACCCCTTTTCTGGTCCCACCTCTTCCATCCCAACCATCTGGTTCCAACAAGCCACCCACCATTGACTGATCCCACAGATGCCCTTTGGGACCAAGCCAGGTCCACTGGGTCTGACGGAATCCCTCCCTGTTGGGATAGCTAACGACCTAAGCCTGGGACACCCTGGCCTCCGTGTCCACTGCTAGGCAGGGGAAGCAGCTCAAGTGGGACAGAACAAAGCCAGCCTAAGAAAGGAAACAGAAGTGATGGATGAGGCATGTCCGTGAGAACCGGTGGCCTGAAATCCTTGTTTCCAGCTGTGCCAGAAACCACCTGCACCTCTGTCCTCACTTACTTGAGCCAATACTCTTTTGTCACCAGTGCAACTTAGAATTGGGTTTCTGTCACACTCAAAATAGCCCTACACAGAAAAGAACAGGAAAACGTAAGACAGTAAACATTATACATACAGTTCTAAACATCCGGTGGGAAAATGTTCAAAACCTTTTTAATAATCAAAGGAATACAAATTCCTTTAAAATGGGCTGTCTTTTTTGTTTGTTTTAATTCAGTGGCTTCTGTGCTCCGTGTGTGTGTCCCTGAAAAACTGAAATTCTCTGATAGCATATTTTCTTTTTTAATCTTTTTCTGCATTTCCTAAATTCTTAACAATGAAAATCTATTCCTTCTATATTTAGAAGGTAATTCCCCCTCCTTTAAAGAAAAAAAAAAAAAAACCTCTTAACAAAAAATCAAGAGTGAAACGTTTAGCACCTAGATACTAAGATATATTCAAAGAAGTCCAGGTATTTGATCACTCACAGGGAAAAAATGAGCAAAGATGAGGGTGACATCATGGTTTAGAGCATATTTTGTCGGGCTTCTCAGCACACCTTAAATGTAGGGTGTTTGTTACTAATCTGGATTGAACAGGCTTGCGGTTGGCATGATTATGTCATATATTTCAAGCCCTTTAGTGTATTAGATCCTGATAAGTAACGTGGTATCTGCAGCCGTGCTCACCAGTATTCCAAGGAGAGCAGTACTCCCTGAGGAAGGATTAAACATCCCCACCTAGGTGAACTCAGGTCTGGCCCTGTGATTTGTTTCCCCCATGAAGGTGAGAAACATGACATTTCAGGGGGATGCTTCCCAGTGGGGTTGTCATTTCCCCCACACCTCCCTATCTCCATCAACCTCCGTCTCCACGTGACTGTTGTAGCAGAGGCCTCGGGCCAACTTGCAGCGACATGTAGCAAGAGCAAGAAAAAATGCTGAGTCGTCGGGCCCTGGGGTTGTCAGTCAGTTACTGCACCGTCACATGGCCTCCCCTCCCTGATGCAGTGGAAACCCAGGGAAAGAGACTACAAAGGATCTTTGGAAAGAAAAGGAAGGTTGCACATACGCGATTGGAAAGAAAAGGAAGGTTGCACATACGCGATTGCAAAACGTATTGTAACTCTCTGACCTACTGTTCTATTCTCTTGCTATTTTTACACGCTGTAGTTATTCCTCTTGATATTTCACTAACTTAGCAAAAGGTTCTAGTGCTTTTTGAGCCTGATTAACAGGGAAGCAGAGGAAAAATCTTGGCTGTATCAGAGGCTTTAACCTTTCTAGCGCAGCTCATACTCTGCGCTAAATTACACTGCTATCAACATAATCAAGCACAAACAAGGCCACATCTCTGTAGTACGTTACCCCACTCAAGATTCCCTCCACCTCCCAGTCTCAGAAGAGACTGCCACGGGAACCACACAAGCAGCTCTGAGTACTTTTTCCCAGATTCATTTTACTCCAGTTCTAAGATGAGTTTAGACCGAAGATTTTTGCCTCATGGAAGCTAACTTAAATCCTTTCATCAGATTCAGGCTCAGCTTGTGAAGTGTGCATATCAGGCGGCAGAAATGCCCCTGTGTTGCGTCAGGGATATGCAAATATAAAGAAGTAGCCCCTCAAGTAACAGTAAGGCAAGAACATTTTTTCACAAAACTTGAGGGAAATCGTGCATGAAAAAAAGGCAGGAAAAAGTGAAATTACTTTTAACAAAGTGAATTGAGATCATCGTCATCCAGAGCCAAGGAGCTTCTCATGAGCTGAGGTACCTTACAATGAAGCACACACATGCGCGCGCGCACACACACACTGACGTGCTACCTAAGATGGAGCATTGTACACATGCACAGCCACATAGAGAGGGACATACATGGAGAAATGGACACACACAAGCATGCACACTGTCTTCATTGGAGCAGTGTCACACAACACACACACCTGGACACGCACCACCTACAGTGGAGTAATGCACACACGCTGGAAATACCACAAGAAGTATTTGTATCAAATTGAAATGAAATTTGTAGATTGCTGTGACTTTTTTAAAAAAATGCCTTCTCAGACCACTAAGAGCTGCGGCTTTGTCTTATATGTTGATGTAAACATTTTGGGGTTGGTCAGTGAATTTCTGCTGTTGTAAAATTTTCAGCAAACTTGAGTCTTGACTTAAATAGGTAAACCACAATGTTTTATCGACACAAAATTTCCCTGTGGTCCAGGTCAACTTTGCCCAAGATGTTAATCTTTGACAAATTAAATGCTGTAAATTCTGGCTAACGCATGAAAACACAGTAATATCAAAAACATCAACTCCATATGTAGTTCTTTTAACCACGTCACATGTAGGAGGCTTGGGGTGGGCAGGAATCTGCCTTTTAATATTGATGGTAGCCAAAAGGACTCCCACTGGCCAATTCGGGGACAATTAGAGCATCCAAAAGAAGAATAATGCTAATTGATTATAACACATGTAACCAAAACAACAACAACAACAACAAATTACCCAAAAAAGAAAAAAAACCATGAGGCTCTAATGATGCACAAAAGTTGGGGTACAGAAATCAAGCTCTTCTTCTTAGAGAATTTTAGCTAAGAACTTGAGAAGACCTCACACAGTGTTAATGTGTCAATTATATCTTAATAAAGCTGAAGGGAAAATGAAAAAAGAATAATTTATAAAAGAAATGATCAAATTAGTAATTCACCATTCTGTAACCAGCAGTGTAGTACTTCAAACAGGAACAGTTAGGGGATGGGTGTGAACCTATCTTCACAGTCCCACAATATCACCCCCCGGCCCCCACTGACTCATTCCTTACACAGGCAAGAAGGTGCCTGCATGACAAGGATATTGAGTGGGCACAGCCCTAACCAACTAACCAAGCTCAGCAAAAGCAATAAAAAAAGTCAAGTTGAGCATTAGATCCCCCGGTGTAACTCAATGAAAGGGACGCAGTAACACCTCTTCAGTGTTCTTGCCAAAATTGTCCAACCTGCATGGAATCATGAGGAGACAGGCAGACAAATAACAGACCATGGGACGTTATAGAAGACAACAAGCCAGGACTCTTCAAAAACGTCAATGGCATTAAAAGAAAAACTGAAGGCAGACAGACTCTTCTAGATTAAAGGAGATTACAAAGTCATAGCCAAATGCAGGGCATGATTCTTAACTGAATCGCAGACTTTTTTTAAAGGCTCTGGAAGCACATTCTCTACTGACATCAGAACCTCCTAGAATCTACTGAGTGGACACAGGTGTCAGTGGCCAGGCAGGTGTGGTGGCCTCCTGCTGCTATGGAGGCTCACTACATTGGAGGGGCACGGGACAGGTCTGGGGGCAGGCTGCTTTTGTGGTGGCGTTTGGACAAGGCTGAGACGGCCTGTCCAGGTGAGACCCGTGGCACCAACCTGCAGGCAAGACACCCACACCCACTGCAGCTGAAACACACCCCCTGGCCCTAGGACCCATTAGGGTCTGTCATTTTAAGGGGAAGTCCCTTGGCCTAGTCCCTTTGGGCTCCCCTAACAAAGTACCATAGACTGGGCAGCTTGTAAACAGCAGACATTTATTTCTCACTGTTCTGGAGGCTGTGAAGTCCAAGATCAAGGTGCTAGCAGATTTGGTATCTGGTGAGGGCCTGTTTCCTGGTTCATAGAAGGTACCTTCTCCCTGTGTCCTCACATGACAAGAGAGGAGAGGGAACTCTCTAGTGCCTCTTTTACAAGGGCGCTAATCCCATTCATGAGGGCTCCACCCTCATGACCTAATTACCTGTGAAAAGCCCCACCTCCAAATACCACCACTTGCCTTGGGAGTTAGATCTCCACATACGAATTTAGGAGGAGGACATCCACATTCAGTACATTGCATTCCTGGAGTAGCTTAACACAGTTGCCCCTATCAAAGCCTGGCATTATTTTGTTAGTGGCAGCTGTATTGAAACAGAGATCCCACCAACAATTTCTAAAAGGCAACAGATGATTTAGAACTTACTAGCCTGGTGATTTGTGCCTCAGTTTGTATCACTTGGAAGGCAGTTTTAATGATATACGGTTTAGGGAGAGAATAAAATGGACTATTTTTGAAGGTAGTGTATTACTTTATATTACCAAGTATCTTGTATGTTTTATATTACTATAGATTTTGTATTTTATTACTAAGGGGTAATTCTGATAGTGAAATATATGTAAAGTCCTACATTAAGTGCCCCTTACACAGCAGTATGCACTAAATGTTAATTTCTTTTCTTCCAGGAGAATATCGAGATCTTTGACAAAGTAATGAAAAGCAAGAGATGGAACAGGTGCCCTCAAATAGGCACTTGTGTACAAGCCATTCACTGGAATCCCCAAAGGCTGTAAGCTTTTACGTCTGAAAAGTGCACCCCGTCGCCAGCCCTAACCTAATCCCACCCGAGTTCCCAAGTACTGAAGCAAGTACTTCAGTCGCAGCGAAATTACTTTTACACACCAGTGCCAAAAGGAAAACTAACAATGGAAGTGGAAATTCAACTTAAACACTGTCACTGAGGCACATTTCACGGACTGCAAAACTGAAGGGACATAAGCCGTTTCCAGTTTCCCTCAGCCCTGAAAAGAAGAGCATGCATCAGGTAATAAATCAAGCTTTAATCTATAAACTTCTTGGGATTTTACACCTTCATGGAGGATTATTTCATTCCAGAACTACTCCTGAGCCTCCTTCGTCAGTAAAAGAAACATATAAGCACCTCATTTATTTACCAATCGCGACTGATGGCTCTCGTTCCCCAGCCCCCCTCCCAGAATACATGTGCGCCTGTCACTGGGGTTTTTGTTGTTGTTGTTGTTGTTTTAATGTGATCCTGAAAGGTTTTACATTTCAGGGCATTTCCCAATCACCTGGAAGTCAGTTCTTATAAAATTACATCACGCCATGCTCTCAGTAAATAAAACATTTTAATTGGGTCAGAAAAGGGATTTACTACTTCTATAGCCCTTTGTACATAAATATTCCTTTCGCTTTACCGGCATGAAAGCCCCCGTGTCTGTTGTTTCCTGTCTTTTAACATCTGTTAGAGGGAGTTGCTGTTTCTCACATGGACTGTGGGTGAAGCATATGCCCTCACACTTCTGCAGCACTTGGGACACAATGTGTATCCCAGGCCTCCACTGCCTCTGCAGAATGGATGAGAGCCGACCTATGCTTCCCCGTATGGGTGGGTATCCAGGAGGCTTGGACACAAGGAGGAACCCCCATGTGCGTGGCTGTACCTATGCTGTTCCTTCTCCCTTATTAAAAAAAAAAATGCAGTAAACTGTCAACAATTTCCTATTTAGTAGTCAGACCACCCTGAGAAAGACAGGTTGTCCGTTTACAGGTATTTTCTCCCTCTGTCCAAATCATGAGACTAAGAGTCATGTAGATACTTCATTTAAAAATTATAACTAAAAACCCCAAGTCTCTCAAGCAGGGATCGGCAAACTACACCCTTGGGCCAAATAAGCCACGCCTGTTTTTATAAATAAAGTGTTCTTGGCACTCGGCCACATCCATTTGTTTTACATATCGTCAAAGGCTACAAGGTCGGATGAAGTTGCGCATTTCCAACAAAGATCCTGTCTGTCTACCACAGAGCTCACGAGAGTCACTCTCGAGCCCTTGACAAAACACGCTGGCCGATCCCTGCTTTAGAGCCATGTCGTCTAACAGAAAGAGCATGCAGACCACGTACATAATTCTAAATGGTTTAGTAACCATATTAAAAATGAAAAAGAAACAAGTTAATGTTAATAATATATTTCAGCCCAGTAGATGCAAAATGGTATGACTTCAACACATGACCTAACGTTGATACTAAAGTTATTAATGAGAAACTTTTTTTCTTCATATTAAAGTCTTAGGAAGCTGGTGTCTTTTTTTTTTTTTTCTTCCTATGAAACCTTAGAAACCTACCTCACATAACAACTCAGACTAGTCACAGTTCAACAGCTTGATAGTCACTTGGTCCCTGTAGGTCTAAAGGGCATGATAAGTGAGAAGAGAAAAAGAAAGAATGAATAAGGTTTTCAATGAAGGCTCCAGCTCCACTCAAGTGAAATGTGACATAACAGACTTTCAGCTCATTCTAAGTATATCCCAAGCAATATTTGGGATGTACTTGATATTAAAACATCATTCGCTGTGTGTCCAAAATTCACACGTAACTAGGTTGTCCTGTAATTTATCTGGCCACCCATTCCTCGGCCCCTGAATTTCCCTGTTCGGTAAACATTCAAGCGGGAGGCAGCAAAAGGAGGGGGATGCTCTCTGATGCCCTCCAGTCAGCTTGGTTGCCTCACCTCATTATTTCATTGATTCTGAAAATTGCTGGTGTGTGCACACTCACTGGCCTGGGAAATCAATTAATGCTAAATTTATCCAGCCCGAGGGCTGCCAGGGGTCATGCAGAAACCCAGGCTGCACCCCTCAGCACGAGTCAGCAATGCCATCACCCACCAATGAGTCCAGAAGTTGAAACGCAGAAGCAATCTTCCTTTTAAGAAGGTTTTGCTCTTAAAAAAAAAAAAAAAAAAAGTGTGTTGTCCCACCAAGGCACTAGAAACACCTTACACAGAAAAGAAAGAGTTCACACAAGAGTCATGATAAAAATGGACGACAAGTAATTTTTCTTACTCCTGTGCAGGAGAAAAACATACTGACTGTGTCCTTTCCGCCTTCGGGGGAAAGGAGGGCAGCCCCTCTGGAGGCACTGAACTGCAGACTTAGGGAGCACATAGTGATATGCCCAAAGGGTAATTCTAGAACATGAGAGCTGTCTGGGAATCCACATAAAAATCCAAGTTGTGAAAACAAAGCTTCACGTGTTCTGTTTCCTATAGTCAAAAAATTCCGAAAGTATTCTCTCTTCTTAAGGCAGTGGTAACAGAGTTCAAAGCACAGGATGAAAATCGGATTGTGTGGAACAGAGTATCGTCTGGTGAGAGAACAGTTCGGTTTGGCAGTCGGGGACTCAGCAGATGAGTGAATTGCTTGGCAACGGCAGCGTGATCAAAGCTGTCTACACAATTCGAACAAGTAAGAATAGACCTCAAAAATGAAGGAGAAAATGATCTAGTGACAGCTGCAATTATGCTTTTTTTTTTTTCATTTGCTCATCTTGAAAAATCATTTGGGAGAAACTTCCTCACAGAAAGAACAGAGAACCTTTATGTCATTCTTTTTCAAATTAATTCACTTGCTGAGCTGAAGATTCGAAGCACTTCATCGATCCGTTATTTAATGAGGGCTCAAAAGATGTTTTGTGCAGAATGGGGGTTATCTTTCTGTTGGAACAAAAAAAAAATTTTTTTTTTAATCGTGTGCACGTTAATATGTCCAAATGAACATCAAAATCCAGAAGACTGAAATAACTCCACCCCATCTGCAGACACCAGAATTTTCAAAGTTCTCTTGTTGTTGCAGCTTCTAGCCTCAGTCACAAGTGAAGGCATTAGGAGGACTTCAAAGGTGTCCAGAATCCCACAGATACTCATCAAGTTCTCACAGGCTCTCTCCATTTGGATCGGTACCATGATTTCGTCTTATTTTCCTGACGTCTTGCCCACTTTGGGATTCTTTTATCCTACAAACCAGAAAGCTCACTCCAAAACAGAAAGCACAAAATGCACTGAAAAAAACAAAACAATAGCCTGCGTCATGTCCATAGGCTTATAAACTAGTTTTTTCTTCTCTCTGTAGTGGGAGGCCATCAAGAAAGTAGTTCATCAAATTCTCAAATGTATTATTGGACATAAAGATTTCTTTCTCTCATAGGTTTAAAAAAGAATAGACTGCCAAGTGTCTGCACTTTCAAGCCAGCTTTAAGTTATGCTGTATGCACTCTAGAATTCCTCAGGAAGGTGAAATAAAGTCACTGCAAAAGTACTTCATGCCTCTGAACTGTACAAAGATGGTGAAAATGGTAAATTTGGGGTTGTGTATATTTTACCACAATAAAAAAACTTTTTCAATAGAAATATAAAAAAATGGAATAGGGCTTCCCTGGTGGCACAGTGGTTGAGAATCTGCCTGCTAATGCAGGGGACACGGGTTCCAACCCTGGTCTGGGAGGATCCCACATGCCGCGGAGCAACTAGGCCCGTGAGCCACAACTACTGAGCCTGCACGTCTGGAGCCTGTGCTGCGCAACAAGAGAGGCCGCAACAATAAGAGGCCCACACACCGTGATGAAGAGTGGTCCCCGCTCGCCGCAACTAGAGAAAGCCCTCGCACAGAAACGAAGACCCAACACAGCCCAAAAGAAATAAATTAATTAACTCCTACTCCCAACGTCTTCTTAAAAAAAAAAAAAAAAAATGGAATAAAACCAAATAGCCATAAAACATCATGTATAACACAGTGTTGATGGCAAGTCTTGTGCCTCCATTGCTGGCACCTCCCAGATGCCAAATCTGCCTTTCCTTCATGACCTGAAGTTCCAGAAATTGCTCCCCATACTAACCACATTTTTGGTCCAACCAGCCATTCAGTCCTATAAGTAAACAGGGCTGTAATTTAAATATGCTGTTAAAACACAGGATTATCTAGACTGTTCAACATCACAGTCCAGTTATTTTGCCCTAAGGTGCAAACAGAATTCCACTTAAATATTACCATAATAACCAGTTACATCTTCGAATTCCATGGCCACATTCATATTTCCCCTTCTGTTGATAGTCAGCAGTAATTTCTGTGTAACGGGAAATTGCAGTTGTCATTTTCATAAGCAATCCAATTCTTTAATGAAGATTTTTGGGGTTTTTTTTCCCCTACCAACAGGTAACTTAAGAGTAGGTATATTTGGACTTTTCTTTTAGGATTAAACATTCCATATAAAATTTCACACGTTTCTCGTCTACTGCACTGGTTGGCTTTGGAAATGGTATTCACCTCTGTGCTCTGTTAGTTGTGGGTCTACACATGGCACTTTGTGGACTTGGAGAAAGATGGGGGAGTCCAGAGGGAGGGAGGGCATTGCTGAGCAGAGACTTAGTAAGACATGAGAATGGAAGGGACTAAGGAAGGGGGAGGAATGTGGGTGCTCAGCAGAGCAGGTAAGACTGCACAGGCTGGGGAAAGTATTCCAGGCTGAGGGGTTTAGTTTATACCCAGAAGAGAAGTGGGGTACCTACCATTGGATGATTTTAAGCAAGGAGGCATGTAGTGAGGTAGATAGCAGCCCCCAAAATATATGTCCAAGTCCTAACTCCTGGCACCTCAGAATGTAACCTTATTGGAAATAGGGTTTTTGCAGATGTAATTAAGGTAAGGATCTTGAGATGAGATCATCCAGGTTCACGGTGGGCCCTAAATCCAATGATGCGTGTCCCTGAAAGAGAAAGGAAACGAAGGTTCAAAACTCAGAGGCCAAGACTCCATGTGAAGATGGAGGCAGAGATCGGAGTGGTGGGCCCACAAGCCAAGGCAGCTGATGGCCACCAGAGCTGAGAGAGGGACATGGGATGGATTCTCACCCAGAGCTTCCGGAGGGGCCAATCCTGCTGACACCTTGATCTCAGCCTTCTGGCCTCTAGAACTGTAAGAGAGTACAGCCACCTGTTACACGTCATTTGTTACGGCAGCCCTAGGAAATGAACACAGATTCATATAATCAGATTTGCATTTCAGAAACATCATTCTGACTTGGGTAGAGGAAAATAGCTTGAACTAAAACGCAGACCAGTTAGGAAGACTCTAATAATCCAGATGAGACCTGAAAAGACCCAGGAGTGTGGAAGGGATGCTGAAGATGAGGTTATTAAGGCAAAGGCCTTCCACAGACATTGTCAAACTCGGGGTTGGGGGTGGGAAGTGGGAACCAAGGACAGAGCTACCAAGTGGAGAGAGGGCACAAGGGGCGGTGTTACCAGGAAAGAAGGGTAGCTGGACCCCAGAGGTGGCAGGGAAGGTGGGCGTGGCTGCAAGTAAGAGTCATCATGGCCAAGTTAAGAAATGAATGACTTTCTACCTAATGACCACCGTTAGGCAAGGTCATCTGCTGAGAGTGTGCCGAGAAGGCGCTGGGAGAAAGCTGTGTCGTTTTGACGCAGTTGGGACTGGAGGATGGGATAGAAGAGAGGGGCTTCGCAGAATCACTTGCTCTCAGGAGGGCCCAGCTGGGGTTGAAGATCATGATCTGTAGTGACACGAATTCACTCAGTTGTGCAATTTTTTCTTTAGCAGCCATCAGCAGCTTGGATGTGGACCAAGGACGGCAGATGGCTGGGCTGCTTCAGGATCAGGCCTCCGCAAAGAGCAGTACATACCATTTCAGTTTGTTTCCAGTATCAGCTCTGTTGGACTGATGGACGTGACTTCAGTCAATTCTCTACTGTAAACATCGGGTACAAAAAAATACTCCCTAATGGATACATTGTGGCACGGTCGTCCGCTGAGCACTGTGACAGCCTCTGAGAATGAACGAGCTCTAGCTACGCAGACAGAGGAACATGAGGCCTGGAACGGTGAGTGACAGATGTAAGACCCCCAAGATACACGCCGTACAATCCATTAATACAAAATTCGTTCTGTTGAAGGGTACAGACGTGGAGTAAAGCTACAGAGAAAAGCAAGGAGATGATTATCCCCAAAGTCAAAAGAGTGGTAACTTGTAGTGGGGAAAGGTGGGTGGTGATGAGGCGACCACTGGCAGTCTTCTCTTTCATGACTTGAGTGATTGTTCACTGTTCCTTTTCTATTATTCGGTAAAACATGTATCTTGAATGCATTTTTATGCCCATAGATCATACATCATAGTGAAAGAAGAAAGGAGGGAATCTCTGTGACTCTATAAATAGCATTCAATATCATTTTAATTCTCTACGAAACAGAGGTTAGTTAGTATTCTGATAAGCCAGGATTTTTTTTTTTTTTCCAATGGCAAGCATGTGCAACTCAAATTGTGTTTAAAAAAAAAAAAAATGCTACCTATTATGGTCTTTCTTTCTCCACTCCTTGGCTTCATGTTTCTCAATGCCTCAGTGCTGTCTTCAGTCTGAAGGACTGATAAAGATGGATTTATAAACAAACAAATCTCCTTGTTAGAAATTGTAGCAAAAGCCCACATCTGGCTGTCTCTAGATCATGGGTCATAAATTTCTGCCTAACCAGTCACTGGAGCCAAGGGATTTGAAATGCTGTTTGGCCAGGCCTGGTCTTCAGGTCTACCTCTGGAGCTTTATATCACAGGGCCTGAGAGTTCCCTAAAGAACACATAGCCGGGGCTTCCCTGGTGACGCAGTGGTTGAGAGTCCGCCTGCCGATGCAGGGGACGTGGGTTCGTGCCCCGGTCCGGGAGGATCCCACGTGCCGCGGAGCGGCTGGGCCCGTGAGCCATGGCCGCTGAGCCTGTGCGTCCGGAGCCTGTGCTCCGCAATGGGAGAGGCCACAACAGCGAGAGGCCCGCGTACCGCAAAAAAAAAAACAAAAACAAAGAACACATAGCCATGTGTTCCCTAAAGGAAACTTGACTTGTTTTAACCATAAGGCAGGGGGTGGACATGGGAGCAGACAAAACCCACCAGTGTCCACTACAGATATTTCCACCTTTCTTTGGTGCTGTCACCAAGCAGTAATTTCCTTTCATTTCCTACTCCTATATTTCAAACATTTCCTTTCCAGCCCTCTCCCAAATAAAGAGCAATGGCAAACAAGACAAGTAAAATACACTGAAAAACACCCAAGAATTTAGAAGGGAGCAAAAGGACTGGAAGAGTGAATGATGCCAGTTTCCCCAACCTTTGGCCTGTCGTGAATTACCTAACGGAACTTTGGGTCAAAGCTTTGCATCAGCCCAGTGACTTACCGACAGTAGATTCGTGCTCCCGTGGTGCAGCAGATGAGAATTGTTCTGCTTGGCAGGACGGTGAAGGGTGCCGGATTGACCCAGCTCCCTCAAATTCACCCAGTGACCGGCAACTTCTGCCCCAGAGCCTCAGGGGACCACACAGCGCACTGCGCTCCTTGAAGTACATATAGGGGGAAGGTCACCAATGCCCTGGGAGTGTCCAGGACAGAACGGATTTCCCCAGAGGCAAAGGACAAGCTGCCTACCAGTGGCCAAGCCAGCCAGTGCTCCAAGACCATTTCAGCACAATCACAAGAAAACACGTCTCCAGAATTATGTCTGTGGTTCACTGAATCCTCTCTGCGTCTGCAGACACTGCCAACGCTGAACTGCAAGGCTGATCTGTGCACATTTAAAAGCATCCTGAGATCACCCACCCCTTCCGGTCACCCCTGCACTGGAATCAAGTGTTAATGAAAGTCCCTTGAAACAGAGCGCCAACAGACTTTTTAGCCTGAGGACATCTCCTTCTTGAGAACGGCTTGAGGAAACCAGCAACGTCAGAACATTCACAGCCGGGATATTTCTTCCCAGTTAAAGCAAAGAAGAAAGACAAAACTCTTTCTCTTTTCAATAATGACCAGTAATCATTTCACAACAAAAGGCTTTGTGGTTTCCGGTACACACGAGCAATGAAGATTAAATTAACGTCTTGAAAATCCACATGATTATTCCACAGATAGACCTTAGGCTCCCTCCTAGGTGCCCAGCTCTCTAGCAAGCTCTGGGGACCCAAACATGAATAAGATACAACTCCTGTCAAAAAGATATTACTCGGGAGTAATTCACCCCTAGCAGCATATTCAAATGACACACAGGCTGCAGTGAAGGCGTGCAGGGCCCAGGTCTGGCAGTTAGCAGCTGCCCTTGCACCACCCACGGGCAGGTCCCTCCCTCCTCCACCCACTTCTCCCTCCAGACTGCACAGCCCAGGTGCTGAGAGACCACAGGGCACCCCTAGGCCAGGGTGCAGAAGGGATGGGAGTGCCTTAGCCACCCTCTCTCCCTCCTCCTGTGTGAAGCCCTCAGTCCTATTAGGACCATAGTTGTGTCCTGCCCAAAATTCGTAAACTGAAATCCTCACTCCCAGTAGGCCGGAACATGACTATATTTGGAAAGGGGGCCTTTAAAGAGATGATTAAGTTAAAATGAAGTCATTAGGGTAGGCCCTAACCCAATAGGATGGGTGTCCTTATAAGAAGAGGAGATTAGGACACACGAGGAAAGATCATGTGAGGACACAGGGAGAAGACGGTGGCGTCTAAAAGCCAAGGAGAGAGGCCTCGGGAGAAATCAGTGCTGCCGACACCTTGATCTTGGACTCTGGCCTCTGGACTATGAGGAAATAAATTCCTGTTGTTTAAGCAGCCTTGTCTGTGCTACTCCGATATGGCAGTCCCAGCAAAGCCAGTCCACTGCTCTGCAGCCGGAATGCAGAGACCCTACATACAGAAACTCTCAGGTTCGTAGGATGCCTTTTTTTTTTTTTTTTCCTTCCCAATTTGCAAAGCCCAGACAGTTGAAATGCCAGACACTTCTTGCTCTTTAGACTGAAATGGTATAGCTTACTAAACCCAAACATGTGCTACGCCCACGACGACCCATTCCCCCCCCCCAAAAAAAACTTACACGTGGCGACCAAATCCCGGCTTCTCCCTCATGGCTCCCCCTTCTTCCTCTCTCAGACAAGTCCCCAGATGATTTTAAGGATTTTAAGACGTTGCATAACCTGGCTGGGAAGGAGCTAGTGGAGCTTTTGCCGAACCTGGCTTCACGTGACGGTAACAGATTGTGAACTATACGGCTGCCAATTTTCCCCCGTGTCAGACCATTTTTAAGTTTTGTGTGCACAGAATGGCATTTAAAGGCCTAAAATATCTGTAGCCCACGAAGTTCACATAACGTGAGCAAGAACAGCTGATGCAAAGTTGGGGTGGGTTTTGGGTTTTGTTTGGGGGAGGCGGCAGCGGCTTTTCTGCTTGGTTGGTTTTGTTGTTTTGCTTTGGGGCTGAAGGCGGGAGCAGGGAACAGAAGGGAACCGAATTACAGGCACCTATTTAGGAAAGTCCTCTCTAGACTAGAAGGGGAAGGGGCTCAGGACTGTTGTGGGGCTGTCGGATGAGCAAGCCTGGGGTGGGGGGGGGGGTCCCTCTATGATGACCTGGCGGGCAGCTCTGCTGCTGTATCTCAGGGCACCCAGCCTCCACGTTAAACCCACCCCCTCTCCGTCTGTGAACAAGTGGTTGTTTTAAAAAAAAAATGTTTTTTTTTTAAGCAGACTTCCTGTTATGTTCAAGGAAGGCTTGGGCCGTTTTATTATTAAGCAATTTTCTTTTTAAGTTTAAAAAAAAAAAAAAGGCCACATTTCCCCTCAGACTAAAATCTGCCTTACTCAAGTATCCATGTTTTAAATCTCATATTTTCTTAAGCCCTTAATTAAGCCTTCCAAAAGCTCGGCTATGTTTAATTTGCATCCGAAACAGAAAATCTAATGTGTTTTAACATTGTCTGCTTCAGCTGAAAAGGAAACTGTAAATTTATACAGTCTGGCTTTAAAAAAAAAAAAAAAATTGGCAATTGCATCCTAATGAGTCTCCGGAATGGGGTTCCAACGCCCCTGTCCTTAGCCTTCCGTCCCTCTTCCCTCCTCCTCTACTTTCCCTCCCCCTCCCCGTCCCATCGCCCTCCCTCCTCTGCTCCCTTCCCCCTCCTCCCCTACTTGACATCCCCTCCCCTCCCCCGCCTCCCACCCCTCTGTTTCACCTCCCATTCTTCACCCCCCCGGCTCCCTTCGCCCTCCACTCCTTCCAGCCCGCCGCGACCACCTTCCCGCCGCAACTGCAGGCTCCCCACTCCTCCTTCCATCTCCCCTCCCCCCATACTCCCTCCCCTCCCCCATACTCCCTCCCTCCGCCAGCCACTCTCGGCGGGGGAGGGGCGAGCCTGGAAAGGTCACATGGCCTCCTCGGCCTCCGGGACGGGGGAGGGGCGGCGGCCGAACCTGTTCTTTGTTAAGAGGTCAACGCCAGCGCCCGGCGCCGCCAGGAAGGAGTTACCGACGACCTTCGAAGAGCGGCGCACTCGCAGAGCCCCCCCCGCCCCCCGCCTCCGCCGCCCCTCCCCCCAGGCCTGCTGGCCCTGCTCTCTCTAAATCTTCTGCTCCCAAAACAAGGCTCGGGCTCACAGTTTGCTCCCGGGGATCCTAGGACCTTTCGGGGCGGGGAGTGGGGTGTGCGGAGAAACGGGAAAGGGACAGCAGAGGGGCTGGGCCGCGGGGGAGTGGCGGGTGGGTCTGGGGATAGGTGGATGCGGGGGGCCAAAGGGGAAGGTCCTGGAGGCCGGGGGTGCTTTGTGGTAGCACTGGGGGACGGAGGTGGAGGATTTAAGGAAGGGAAAAGCCACATCCACACGTTTAGGGCTCTCCGTCCTGTCGGTGGACGCAGGAGGGTTTCTCTGAATTTCTGCTGAATGTCAAAAGGGTGAAGTTCCCGCTGCACAGTTTGAGAACCGCTCCCCACTACCCAGCCCTATAATTAAACCCCCAGTAGGACCGCGCGGGAGGCTGGGCCCTGGAACTGCTGTGTGCTGCCTGCCTAGTATCAGACGCCTCATAAATGTAACCTCAGAAGGCTCTGGTACGGTGTAGTGGCGAGAGGGTTCGCAGAGTTATCGGAGACGGTCGGGTTCATTACTAAGCCTCCTGATGAAATATTTGCCACTTTCCTGAGACTTTACCGCTTAGATGTTAAATGATGTTTACTCTTCCTAATACAAAGCGAAGCATAGCCAATTTTCTGTCCAGGAAAATAAAGATTCCCAGAGAAAACCGGTGTTAATGTTTGCGTGCATGACATGCCTGTCGTTTTTCTCTGCAGAAAAAAATGTTCCATCCAGAGGGAGTTAAGGGTAGCGGGGAGGTGAATAATAAAATGGTGCTCGCACTATTTTTAAATAGCTTAGCATTCTGATTTGGTTACCTAACCTTAAAAATATTTTTTTAGGTCACTAAATATTTTTCAAAGGCATACTTTTAATGACCGCTTAAAATTCCAGTGTATGCATTTTGTTTTTTGTTTTTGTATGCAGTTTTAATTTCCTTAATGCAGAGCATTCTTCTTGTTCAACCCTAAAGAAATGTATCCTAAATTACCTCCTTGTGTAGTTATACAAGTAACTTTCTTTACCGACAACCGGCAGTGCAAAAAAAAAAAAAAAAAATGGTTACAGTTTCCTCCTGCCATGGATATAAGTGTGTTGACTGCTTGCTTTGGGGTTATTTGGAATTCCTATCTGAAGCTTTCCAGTGTTAAAGGTAGAAAAAACATTGGCAAATTGTCCAAGCCAAGAGCTGCTTCCTGTCCTTTGAGACCTCAGATCAGAGAAGAGGTGGGCCTGAAGGCGGAAAAGGGATGCTTCAGGTGACTGGAGAGAACTAAAAATAGCCCAATACCCTGGTCTTGGAAGGATCTGGGATGGGAAGCTCTCTGTCCCAAAGCACTGCCTGCCACGTTCCCTGGGATATCCAGCAAAGCCAAAACGTTCATGGTGAAGAGTGGAAATTTTCCCTCACTTGTATTCTGTTAAGTACACAGTTTCTGTGTATGTACACATGCACATTTTAGGGGCATGGTGGATATCACTAATTACATATAAATGGAATGACTTTGAACGCACAAAATTACGTGGTAGGGCAAGCAGGCATCACAGAGAGAGGACATCAGCCCCCTCCTGGTAATGACAAACTTCACAGGCCTGGGAGACGTCGGGGTGATGGGTCTGAATGATTCCCTCTTTTGGTACCCATAACATGGACTTTGTAAGCAAATTGTTTCCCCACGTTATTTTTTCCCATGCTGCAACACAGACTGTGAAGAGAAGAGATGTGAGAAAAATGCACAGCCTTTCATTTCACGAAGCAAGACCCTTCAACTTGTGTTCTATAGTCAAGAACTAATTCCAGAGGCGTTAGAACACTCACGTAGTGAATTTTTTGTTCTTTGAATCGACAATCTTCAGTGTTATAGTGTGACCAGTCGTTAATAGCCACCCAAGAGGAAAGAAGACACACGTCCGCACAGGCTCCTAAAGCAGTGTTCACAGCAGCATTATTCAGAGAAAAACTGGAATCACCCCAGATGTCCGTCAGCAGCTGAGTGCATAAACAGAATGTGGTCTCTCCACACAATGGAATGTGAGTCAGCCATAAAAAGAAATGAAATACTGATGCGTGCTACAGCGTGGTTGCAACTCAGAAACGTTATGCTGGGACACAAAAGGCTGCCTATTATTTGATGCCATTTCTGTGAAATGTCCAGGAAGGATTAACCTGCAAAGACAGGAGGTAGCTGAGTGGTTATTGCCAGCTATAGGAGGGGAGAGATGGGGAGTGACAGATGATGAGTGCCACGTTTCTTCTGAGGGTGATGAAAATGTTTTAAAACTACATTTGTAGTCACGGTTGCACAACTCAGAATATACAAAGAAATAACAACAACACTGAACTATATACACTTACGGTGGGTGGATTTTATGGTATGTAAATTGTATCTCAGTAAAAGAATTTTTTAAGGCAGTAATATAATGCAATTTTTGCAGACACTGTCTCTAAGTGAAAAGGGGCCTCTAACACAGACCTGTTGAAGACAGAGTATCTTCAAAATAAGCCACCCTGACACTAGCACATGGTAGAACAACTCTGTGCCAGACTCTGGCTTTTCCTTTGAAGTGTTTCTCTGTGAGCCTGATCCTACCGGGTCTGAGCCCTAATCACTCCGTCTATACACTTGGGCTCAGTCTTTCTAGCCTTTTCTGTCTTCCTGCATTCTGCCCGAGGAGCCTTGTGACGGTGTGCTTGGCCGCCTCTCCCAAATACCCTACAAAAGACTCCATGAATTGCTCTCAAGGGAGACTTATACATTTAACCCCTGATTCCTGAGGCTACAGTGCAGGGTTTCCTCCAGCTACAACCTCACCACACTTAGCTGAGCTCTTTTATCTTTCCTTCTCTCCAGATAGGAAATGTGCTCCTGACCATCCACAAATGCTCATCAAATCACCCTTACCCTTGCCATGTGTGACAAACTGTAATTTTCTTGTTTATCCACTTTCATTTCATTTTTTCAATGCTGGTCACCACCTACTCCATTGAATTCACAACTCTCTAATTATAGGAGTGACCCTCCCCAGTTCAGAAAATATAGATCCACGGGGGTATTAGGCAATATATGCAGATCTTTTGTTTGTCACAAATGGGTAGGGGTTGCTCCTGGCATCTAGTGGGTGGAGGCCGAGGATGCTACTCAACATCCTACAGTGCCCAGCAGAGCGCCCACAGCGGAGGACAACCAGGCCCCAGATAGCCACAGTGCCAAGGCTGAGAAACTCTTCTCTCAGCTTGAGCAAAGTGACCACAGATGAGGATCCACTAGACAGGTCTTGTAGTTTAACTCTAAAACCAGGCTGAAAGAGAACTCTCCACAATTGACGGCGGTGACCTCGTTCCTGCCTCTCCTTTCTACTTGATATCTTCACCTTCTGTACAGCTAATCCAGTGCAGACAGTGTAGGTCCCCAGACGACGTAGCTCAGGAGCGAGAGGCTCGACCTGTTAATCAGTATTTAGCTGAGGGCTGGTTTGCGCTCAGTGGATTTGCACAGGCCTCGATCAACCTAACTCGTGAAGGAGAGTATTGTATCCCTGTGAGCCCCACTCAAGCCCCCTAATTTGAACCAGCTTCCTCCGCCAGGGGTTGGTCCCCAGGGGCGTGTGGGTCTTTGTTATTCGGGCCTAAGCTTGCTTTGCGTTGCAGTGTTCTGAAATGAAGGCCCACCCTGCCCGTACTACGGCCTCAGAATGACACGGTCCTGGCTCCGCCCTCCACACGCCTTGGCTGCAGGGAGCATCCTGCCGTGTGGCTTCTCTGCTCACATCTGCCTCAAGCTTCCCCCACGCGGCCCCCCATCCTGCCCTGCCTTCTGCTCCTTTGGAAACTTCCAGCTCTCCAGCCCCGCCCTAACTCTCCTTCTTTCTCACTTGAGAACCCAGGAGCCATCCATGAGGCAGCTCGTGGGCCTCCACTCATCTCCACACCTAAATCACATGTTCCCTAAACTTTAAAAACGCCTACTGCTGGAAACCTACCCCCGGAGATTTGGGTTTCTTTGGTCTGGGATGTGGCCCACCCATCGGAATTTTTTAAAGCTACCTGGAAACCCAAAGGGGAAAAAAAAATTTTTTTTTTTTAAAGGGGAGTTCCCAGATGACCTAGTGGTTAGGATTCCCGGCTTTCAGGGCCAGGGGCCAAGGTTCAGTCCCTGGTTGGGGACCTGACATCCGTCAAGCCACGTGACACGGCCAAAAAACACAACTACTCGGAGAGGGTCATGTGTAGCCGTGGTCGGGGCTCTCCTTCCGCTCTTCTCCCCCTTTGCGGATCCCCAGTGCGCCGCTGCGTCTCTTCACTTTGCTCCCCTTAGAACCACTTGGAGAGCTCTGGGTATCTCTTTTGGGGGGCGTTTTCCTGTGAGTTAATATTCTGAATTTGGACTCGTGGAGGCTTCTCCTAGGCAAGAAGTAACGCTGGATTATTGCTGGGGGAATGGAACTCAGGAACATGTTTTGAAAAATATTTTTTTCAGTTATGTGAACTCCTAACACGGTTGGCATTTGGAACTGGATCATGCCCTGTGCGTGGCTGGGTGTTGAACAGCATCCCTGGTCTCCACCCTCCAGATGCCAGTTCCACCCCCTGGTCCTACCTGTGACAACACCAATGTCTCCAGACACTGTACATGTCCCCTGCGGGGAGCAAAATCGCCCCAGTTGAGAATCACTGATGTAAGGATATACAGAAGTATGTTTCTGCTTTGCTGATGATTTTTAACGACGTTAAAAAATATACCTTTTCAAAATATTTTTCAACCTCATTGAATGCCAACAGCACTTTGTTTTGTCACGGTGGGAGAGAGAGTGTCATGCCCACCCTCCCGGGCACCTGAAGAGGAAAACAGGAACGGACCTGCTGGAAGAATGACCTGGAATGAGGCACATAAATCAGTGGGAGGCAACGCGTTCAGTGAAATTAGCAGAGGCTCGGCCTGGCCTGTTCTGTCTCCCGACCGCCACCCTGGTTCAGGTGCTTGCCTTGCAGGAGTCCACAGAGCTCCCACTGCTGACGGGCCCAGGGCACCTCCTGACTTCCATGCTGCCTTCCATCCAGGCCAGTGCAGCGTCCTGTCTCTGGGGATCATGGGACCCCTTCCCTCTGCAAAGCTGCGCCTTCACGCACCGTCAGACAGCGGAAGAGCTGCCTGCAGTCAGGAACGAGGTGTGGCCGGGTGGAGGACCGTTTGTCACTTATGCATGACGGGGCACCATCAGGCCCAGCTCCCCGCAGGCTTGTCCCTGCACACAGCTGTACCCGGGGCAACAGATAATGATGAGGCATCTTTCCAAACCAACAGAGCATCAGGGGAGTTTTTAACATTTTGCAACATTTCTAGAACTATGTTAGGAATTTCAGAGCAGACACTGGCCCTTGGATTCTCTCCTCCTGAATTGTTTGTGGGGAAACGAGTCATGCTGTTTCCCTTTCTCGGACCTGCGTGCAGCACACTGCCGTGGAAAGACGTGTCCACGTGTGACTACACAGGGAGCCGCTGCACAGGGCGTGGGGCGTGGTGTGGAAGGGAAATGCGGGGGCCTGTGTTCAGAGGCAGGACAAAGGAAGTTTCCTGGCTCCTGCGGTCTCTCTTGACCTGTCTTGGTGTTTTTACCTTCAATGTCACGCTGCCTCCGGCACTGCCACTCACAGGGGGTCCCCCACAGGTGCTGGAGTACCGTGACTCAGCAAGCAGGGCACGTCTGATGACCCCAGCCACCGCCCCGCACGCGGGGCAGAGGGCGGCATCAGTCCTGGGTGGAGACGGGAAAGTGGGCTGCAGAGAGCCCCCTCCCCGGGGAGCCTCCCGGCCCCAGCTCCGTGCTCCGTTACCCTCAGGCTTCACTTGCAAGTCCCACACTCAAAGATAAAATTATTACAGCTGTCAGTATGGCAGTGTCAGAGTATTAAACCCCAGACCCAGGAGCCCGTGTGAGCATGGGGCCTTGTGCCCGTGAAGTGTCACACAGCCATGAAGCCGGGCCTGCCTAGCCCTAAAGCGTCAGCCAGTCTTTGACATAACTAAGTAAAGGACGAAGAAGACACTTTCCAAATCGCAAGATGATGCGATAACCAGTTGCCCAGATAATTCGTTCTATGAGAAACAGAATTAGCATTTCAGGCACTTTTGCTCTTCTCAGTTGCCAACAAATTCTTTTTTCACATTGTTAGTCTCTCTACAGTGAAAACATACAGTGTACATTTTTTAAAAAATCAGCCTCCTTTTTTTGTAGTTCCTGGCATATATTTCGTTTTTTTTTTTTTTTTGAGGGTACGCGGGGCCTCTCCCTGCTGTGGCCTCTCCCGTTGCGGAACACAGGCTCCGGACGCGCAGGCGCAGCGGCCATCATGGCTCACGGGCCCAGCCGCTCCGCGGCACGTGGGATCTTCCCGGACTGGGGCACGAACCCGTGTCCCCTGCGTCGGCAGGCGGACTCCAACCACTGCGCCACCAGGGAAGCCCTGGCGTATATTTCTTGATTGATTTGTAAAACAGTCCAAAAAAAGAACTGAGGATTTGTTGTGGCCAGAATGCATACATTTCACAAAATCAGGTTGTCCCTTGCTCAAAATATAATGAAATCACTTGCCCGGAGTTGGAAAGGGCCTAAGCAGTGTGGAATAAGTAGGAAAGCGGGATGGACACTTCTCGGCTGGGGTTTCTTGGCATATGGAGACCTTGAATCTCCTGCCCTGGAATCTGCCCAGCCCCAAGGAGCAGAGCGACCAGAGCTCCAGGGCTGACATCCTGGGCATCTGCCTTTGTAACAAACGCCCCAGGTGGCCTGATGAGCACCCACACTTGGAGAAGCACTGCCCAGTCAAACGTGGCTCTGACTGGCCCCAGGCAGTCGTGAACAGCACACGCTACTCCTAGAAGTGGGATGAGCCCCCTCGTGTTCTAGCTGCTGTGCTTGTTCTTAGACATCCTCGGCGGGAATACCAGGCCACAGACGCATGGCATCTAAAGGCATCCACAGCTGCCACAGAGGTGCGGAGTCATGCAGCCAAATTTCTGAGGGCATGGGAGCCGGGCTCCTGGCCCTAAACTCGCCTCTCCGGCCGTTCTGGGTTCAAGGAGCACATGCAGGGGCTACTTACACTGCTTCATCCTAGCTTCTCCACCTCCTGAGTCAGGTGTTGAAAACTACAGACACCCTTTGCGTCCTCCCTGTCTACAATCCCGACCTGCAGTAGGAGGGAAAACTCCAAGCGCAGATGCCTTATGCTCGGGAAACACATTCCTGTCTTCTTAGGAGGTGACTTTCTTAACTTGAAGAAATCCTCCCCCTGTGAAATGTTTTTGTTATATTCTTGAGACGGAAACCTGCCAATGTGGTAAAAATTCTTTCTTAAACAAGATTCGTTACCTGTAACTCTAAACATCTTTCTTTTGGGGGGAAGGGTAATTAATTTGCAGTGGACAGGATGGACACTTGCTCCCATTTTTGAGTGTCCAGAACACTGTCTTCCGGTCACGTCCGCCACCCTCCCAGCCATGCGTCTGTCACCTCCAGGACACTCCAGGTGAAGGAGCTGTGGCCCTTGTTCTAGCAGCACATCTGTTTTTGGAAGGATCCCATCTGGCAAAACTTCGTCTTCTCTTCCCGAAATTTTTTGCCACAGGAGATGTGTTGATGTCATCTAAACTACGAATATACTGTAAAATACAAGAGCCCAGGAGCCCTAAATGCAAAAGAAAAAAAACTTTAGGGTAAAACAGGAGGAAAATAAAGAGATGATATTGATAACTTCTGAGACGCTTTCATAAATTCTGCAAGATGGTGATAACGATCGACAACCTGGCAAGTGTTTCGGGGAAAGGAACAGGAAGCGAAACCCACTATGTGCATCAGGGCGCCAGCATTTCAGTGTGTAAAGTCCCTGACGCCTTCGGGGTCCTCAGAGCCATCTTGTAACCTACACACTCCATGGAGATGATACCCTCACCGCCTACATCCCATCCGCCAGCACAAGACTTCCTGGAGGATCTAATGGGACAAAGCTTTGAAACAAACAAATGAACCAAGGGTGGGAGGGGCAGGAACAAACTTGGCTCTTCCCCAGAGTCTCTCAGGGTGACTGGTCTTTCTTTTTCTCTCTTACCCAGCGCCCCGCCCCCGCCCACCTCCCCACCCCCCACCCCCACCACCCTGATTCTTTTCTCCATCATTATTTTGAGTCAGCAAAGAGGAAGTGTCAGGGCACTCCGCAGGAGCACTCCTGATGGTGTACCTATGGACAAACGGCAACATCTCCCCTGTTCTTTTTACTCAGAAATCTGTGTGTGATTGGAGGATGCACTGTTCAAAGCAAAGAACTCCTTGGAGATTCTCCGGATAAAAAAGAGCCTCATAGTAAACCAGTTCAAGGTCAGGCGGATGGGGTTTTTTTGGCTTGGTTTGGCAGCACAGCTCCCAGGCTCTCCGGTACACCAGGGCGTGCCTTAGCTGGATGTCTGCACAGAGAGTCACTTTTCATAAGGATCTGAAGGTGCAGGGGAGCGCCAGCCGAGGACAGCTGCCAAAAATAGCCGACTTCCAGGGCTGCAGAGAAACTGCAAGACCAGCGTAAAAGGACCCAAGTCACACCAAGTAACCCATCGATGCCAAGCCAGCGGAGCTAGGTTATAAAACACCCCACAGTAAGATTTTTAGAAGGAGTGTTAATCTACTGAAATGTGCATTGGGCTGCAGTTCAGCCAGCTGAAAGGAAGGTGCATTTTAGAAACGCAGCAAGGTGCACCCCCAGTAGAGAACCACTAGAGTAAGATGACTAGTAGAGCAAGCCGGTCCAGTTAGTCACTGGAGTGGGGAAGGGGAGGTTGTGCTTTACGCAGTCTTGTAGGGACCCAGATCTCTTCCATCTTGGGCTCCGCCGTCCGCCAACATCTGCATGCTGCAGTCTAACAGGGAAGCAGAGAGAGAGCATGGGACAGTCAGATGGCGGTCCCCCGAGCAGGAACGTAGCAGCCGTAGAGCACTGGCAACAGGCCTCATAAACCTGCAAGGGAGGTGGAATGCCGGCTAGTTTCATGCCCCGAAGAAAACAGAAACGGTAATGGGGTTTGAAGAGCATGTGTATTCTCTATCAGACATCAATGCTTGTCAGGGTTCGCTGTCCCTCTAAAGAAATCTCTGGACGGATACGCACCGACCCAGGCGTGGAAACAGTGGGGGAGGGGAGCTGGGTGCCTGAGAGTCAGTGAGAGGGCAGGAGAGTTGCTTTCCACTGTTTAGACGTTTTGAATTTTATATGCATGTCTACTAAAGAAGAATGAATTTTCGTTTCAAGCCCTCATTAGGAAAATAACGAGAGCTCAATGCACACAAGCCCATCAGATGGACATAAACGCTTCCACAGGTGACTATAAAACTGCCTGTGTTCTTGAAGACCAGAGTTCTGTCTTCTGAGGGGATTAAAGACAGAACACTTCAGATTCAGTGAATGTGAACAGGCTTTCACCAAAGTCGATTATATCTGCCTCTTTCAGTCAGTCTCCTGTCACTTCCATAGGAAAACAGTTCTTGATTACTTTCAGAGTAACTGGGACCAAAATGTGCCTCTGTGAAAACATATTAAAACAGCTCAGGATGATTTTAATCTAATTCATGATAAAAAAAAAAATTTCATATGAATTTCCTCTATTCCAGTTTGAAAGGTTTTGCTCTACTAGCCATTCCTGTTCGGATTGCTAAACATATTTTACTTAATGTTCATAAACAGATAAGCAATGTAGAAAAGTTCTTACTGGAGATTCACGATTTTTATTGAAAGAAAATCCTCCACTAGAACTTCTGCACATTCTCCTTCTTCCCTGTTGGCTTACAGAATGTAGATCCTAGGAGATAGTAACATTGTTTGGGGGTGTGATGTTTTGTTGCTCTTTGTGGTATTTCCTGATAATTAAGTCCTTGCTGGAGGCCCTTTTAATTTTTAAAATTCCTGTAAACACTGCTGTTTTGGAGTAGTTAGAAAATAATTTTCAGGTGGCTACTCTTGTGTGCCCACTAGATTAAAATTTTAGATCCTTTAGAATATTTGTATCAGTCAACTTTTTCTGCATAACAAACATCCCCAACACTTAATGACTGAAAACAACCACCATTTACTTAGCTCATGATTCTTTGAGCTGGATTCAGGTGAGTGGCTGGACTCAGTCTTGGCTGAACTCAGTTATGAATCTGTAGTTGGCTTCCAGGTGAACTTGAGACTGGCTGCTCAGCAGATGGCTTGTCTCTGCTCCACATGGTCTGCCACCCTCCAATAGGCAAGGCAGACCTCAAAGAGAGAAGTGGGGTGTGAGGCTCTTGACACCTAGGCCTGGAACTCACACATTGTCCCTGCTGTCACATTCTGTTGGCCCTAGCAAGTTATAAAGCCAGGCCAGGTTCAAGGGAAGAGAAAATAGGTTTGACCTATTGATGAGGGTCATTGCAAAGGGGCATGCATGCAGGTAGCAGTGAAGGATCATGGCCGTTCTTACAATCTGCAAAAGTATTTATTTCTATTTTCCTAATCACATTCTCCTATACGGAGGTTTTAAAAATCCAAGCCTGTAAAGAATGGGGTAAAAGAGTTGAAAACCAGAAATCTCCATTGGATTCTGATTAGACACAAGCCCTGAATGGAATGTCCTGAATGGGCATTGCTTTTAAACTTTGAAACATCTGGCTACATATCTGTCCTCAAAATATAGCCTTGAACATCAGATTCTTAAGTTGCTCCCAAAGCTACCTGTTTTCTTGCTCGGCAAAATAATTACCCGTCTCCTGCAGCAGTGGAAAATCACATATGATCATCGTAGAGATAGTGGGTGTTACGGCAATAGAAAAAGATGTTGGTTTGATATAAGGTTTACATAGCTAAAACTAACGGATGTTGAACAAAACAGCCTCATTATTTTTGCATTCCGTTCAAAATGCAAAGGGTGGTGGGGAAGGAGAGGCAAAGCCAACTTTAATAAATGGAAAAGGACACAACCGCAGTAAAAGAAAATCATGAATGTCTTGTTCACGAGGAGGAGGCGTTAACCAAGAATAATGAAAAAAGACAATTGACAAGCACGGCCCCTGGTGAAAACCATGCTGCCGCCACAACTACAACCGACCTGGGGCTCAGAGCCCGTTCTCCCTCCTCCCACCCTGCCACCCTGCCAGGTCCCACCCTGCCACTGCCTCCCAACCCTTCACGGGATCGTGGGTCCGCTCTCCACACATGCTGTGATTTCCTAAAACATCACAAGGAGCTGGGGAGGGCACCCCCAGACTGTTGCCTTACATTTGTTTATATTGGCAGCACCTTTCCAAGGGGTGAAAATACCCATTTCCCCCTCACCCCCAATATCTTCGGTGTTAAAATAAGAAGAAATGGTTTTTTGAGGTGGTGGGACAATTACACCTGACTGTCTTGAAGGCGTAGACCATCGAGCCGACTAAAAATACCTGAAGGGGAAGCCAGATACAGTGAAGAGATTACATCATGAACCTCTGAACCAGTATGTCCTTCCTCCTTTTTCTTTAGTTAATTTAATAAACAATTTACGGAGCACTTAACATGAGAAAGGCATTGGGCTAGTTGTGGGGGAAGCATGGAGATGAATAAAGCATAGCTCTTTCTCTCGAGGAGATTATAACTTACCAGGACGGAGAAGCACTTACTCAGTAACAGTAACACGAGGTTGAAGTAAACATGATCCATCCTCGTTATTCATGGATTCTCGATAGAATTATTTATTGGAATCAATACGCATGGTGCTTTCACAGTCATTCAAGGCCACGTACACCATGGTGAAAAATGTTTGGTTGCTTGACAAGCATGTTCCCAGCTGAAGTTTCTCACACCCTATTTAGTACCAATGTTTTTTGCCCTTTGTGCTTTTTATTGATGATTTCAGCATTTAAAATGACCCACTAATGCTGAATCGCTGTCTAGTGTCCTAAGCATGAGAAGGCTTATGGAGAAAATATGTGTGTTACACGAGCTTCCTCCAGACATGAGTTATAGTGTTGGCCGTGAGTTCCATGCGCATGAATCAATAGCATTTATTACATAAGGTGTCTATAAACAGGAACACGCATACAAGAAGTTAATGTACTGACGAATGAAGTGTTGCGAGCAGAGGCTCACAGGAAACCTAACCCTGTCTTTCCCCAGGAGCAGTGGTTCCATCTTCACTCATAGTGTTCGTGGCAGCCTTGTACAACATCACTACTGGGAATGATGAGAATCAACCGTTTGTTAAATGAATGGGGAAAAGGATGTGTGTCACAGAGGGACACAGCTAAAACACTGTGGATATTCAGAGACAGCTTCCAGTTGAAGAAAACTAGAAGAACTCTTTGGAGGAGGAAACATACCAGCTGAGTCGTGCAGACTGAGTCAGTTGTGGATTTAAAAAGTTGGTTACGCACACCCTGCAGGATGGAACAGCATGGACAAAATCATAGATGTGGAAAACCCTGGAACGCGTCCTGCTTACAAGCACGGGTCCCAAGGTCAGACCCTCCGAGTCTAAAGGCCGTTCTGTGACCTCAGGTAAGTTACTCGGTTTCCAGTGAAGGGGGTTAATAATAGCGTCTCTCTCATAAGGTTGCTATGAGGGTGAAAAACTGTTAAACCTTCATCAAGAGCCCCGTGCGTGTTAAATATCTACCGCAGGTCAGCTGTCACTGCTGTTATTAGTTATGTCATAAGGTCGGTAGATTTTCGTTTGGCTCAGTCATAAGTTATATGAGGCAAAACTGGGAAGTAGAGCTGGAAATAAAGGTTGAAGTCAGGTCCCCGAGAACCTTGGATTTTTTTTTTTTAATTTTTGGCCACACCACTCGGCGTGTGGGAATCTTAGTTCCCCCACCAGGGATCAAACCCACGCCTCCTGCATTGGAAGGCAGTCTTTTTTTTTTTTTTTTTTTTTAATACATTTATTTATTTATTTATTTTTGGCCGTGTTGGGCCTTCGTTGCTGCACGCGGGCTTTCTCTAGTTGCGGGGTGAGCGGGGGCCACTCTTCAGTGCGGTGCGCGGGCTTCTTATTGCGGTGGCTTCTCTTGTTGCGGAGCGTGGGCTCTAGGCGTACGGGCTTCAGTAGTTGTGGCTCGTGGGCTCAGTAGTTGTGGCTCGCGGGCTTAGTCGCTCCACGGCGTGTGGGATCTTCCCGGACCAGGGCTGGAACCCGTGTCCCCTGCACTGGCGGGCGGATTCTTAACCACTGCACCACCAGGGAGGTCCCCAAGAACCTTGTATTCTTGATGAGGGAACAGACTCTTCACCCCTTAGCCCTGGGGAGCAGGAGTGGGTTTTTGAACCGGGAACAGACAACATTCAGGTTGTGCGACAGCCTGAGGCTGATGGTGGGCAGGAGAAAGGATGGGAAGGGACACGGATGGGGACTGAGAGACCAGTGAAAAGATGGGCCAGAAGTGGGGAGGGTTCCAGGAGGGAACGGAGAAGAGAGAGTTCATGAGATCTGGAATAAGTCAACTCAAAAGGGTCAAACGTTATGCATAGGGCGCTGGTGGTGCTTTGTGTCTTCATCTGGTGCTGGTCCCACGAGAGCATTTAGACTGAAAATTCAGGGAGCCTTGGCTTCGCGTGGGTGCAGTTTTCTCTATGAATATTGGCTGTGTTGTAGCTGAAACGTGAGTTAAAGCTGTCAGGCAGGAAGGCTTGTTGGAAGATGGATCCATTTCAGTGAACAAGATGGGAAAAGAGGCAGAGCTGGGCGGGGAAGGTGCCGTTCTGTGCGGCATCGGAGAGTTTGAGAAACTTCATCAACAGGGGTGATTTTGAGGGAAAACGAATAGCCCCTTGGTTCCAAGGGGCACCATCTGAAACCTTCCACGTCAGAGTCAAGAACCTTGAAGTAGGGCTACAGGTCTCCTGATTTTTAAATGAAGCCAGTAAAAAGGAAGGGAAGGAGGGAAGAAGGAAGGAAGGACAGAAGGGAGGGAGGGAGGGAAGACTGGCCTCAGGTAGTGAAATTTAGGGTATTCATTGACAATTAGGCTGACAGTCTTGTGTTCTCACAGAGGAAGAGCAGACGCTTGGATACAGGTCTGGCTTCCAGTTTTTCCTACAAAACAGGAATGTACCACAGCCTGACTAAAATTCTAATAGAACTCTAAAAAGCTTTGTCAGCATCTTAGTTTTACTTGAAACACCAGTTATCCAATGGGGAGTAAAGAGGTGCCAACAAAGAAGGTTTTAAGTGTCTTCATTCCTCCTCCGTTAATCCAACTCGTTTTACTCTGGGAAATAGGCTGGGGTGGGGTGCGGGTTAAAATCAAAAAAAGGTGATGTCCTATTTCTCATAAAAACAAGCCCCGTTTCTACCTTCAAGTGCAAAAGCGAGTAATCAAAGATGGCAGCTGTGACTGGCGCCCTGTCCTAGTGAACCTGTGTGTGCTCATTAAATAGCAGGGGGTACCCAGGGCGTTTATTTCAATGAAAACAATTAAGCATATACATTTTGTCTGCTCAGCGTTAATGATTCCCTGTTGACAGGGCTGTGTGCGGGGTACTTCTTGAGTTTCTAAGCAAGATTATTAAACAGAAATGACTGGCAAGTCTTGTAATTTGGGTAACTGCCAAACAGACCAAGGATAAAAACACAGAAAAGGAAGAAAAATAGAGACTGCTGACCTGCAGCACTTTTTTTTTTTTTTTCTTTACTGTTGGAAAGATTACCTTTGAGGCCCCAATATTTATCTGCTTGCGCAACGTGGGTTCCAAACTGGACCACCCGCCATCATGCCCAAGCAGGACCATACCGTCTCTCTAAGCCTGGGAAACCACTTCTAAAACACCTCTAGGGCATCAAGGTCACGATGAAGGATTAATCACAGGAAATGTAAGTAGAAGCAAAACCGTCGAGGGCTCTATTTCCGACGCTGTTTTCTCTAGAGTTCGAGGGATTCACACCGTTTGGGCATCTGTCTTTGATTTTCATAATCTCACCCAAAAAAAGATGGCATTTGCCCTAAACTTGAAACACATTTAAAACGCTGTGTGTTCTCAAAGAGTCAGAACATACCCCAATCAAAATTATGCTTTCCAAAACCTGATTTCATAAAAGAAGTTGGTAACGAGGAAGGGGAAAGTCTCTAGGACTTCGCTGAAAATGCTGCTTCCAGAGTGTATACTGGGGCCGTTAGATACAAATCAGCCCTTCCTTAAAGTACAGGGCTTAGTTAGGACGCAAGGGAAGATGATGTTAGACCCGCAGGCTGCACTCCCTTCAGGAGGGATGAGGAATGAAGTATTTTGTGCATGTTGCAACAAGGCGGAATCTAGGATCTTTTTTTTTTTTTGCGGTACGCGGGCCTCTCACCGTTGTGGCCTCTCCCGTTGCGGAACGCAGGCTCCGGACGCGCGGGCCCAGCGGCCGTGGCTCACGGGCCCAGCCGCTCCGTGGCATGTGGGATCTTCCCGGACCGGGGCACGAACCCGCGTCGCCTGCATCGGCAGGCGGACTCTCAACCACTGCGCCACCAGGGAAGCCCGGAATCTAGGATCTTTTGATGAAGCTCGAGGAAACCAGAAAATTCACAACCTACTTCCTAAGGGTTAATTGGGCTTTGAAACCTAAAACTGTGCTTTCTTCACAAGAAAAGGTAGATCTGAATCAAAAACTAAATAAGAAAAAATGTAAATTCACTATTCCAAATTAAACATAACAGGAACTACTACTTGATGAACAGGAAACCAAACGTCTCCTGTCACGTGTTTACCCTCTTGTGAATGGGGCACGCTCACGACAGCAGACCAGGGTCCAGTTTGCGTCTGTGGCCACGAGACTGGTTGAATGTGGAGCCCTGAGTGGGTGTCAGTTGCCAACACAATTCACTGAGCATCATGTCCTTTGGGTCACTGATCATTTGGCCACTGATCCCAACACGTGGATCCGGTTAGCACAGCATTGCTCAGCCTCAGCACGCTTGACGTTTGGGACCAGATCTTTCTTTATTGCTGGGGGCCGTCCTGTGCACTGTACAATGTTCAGCAGCATCCTGGCCTCCACCCACTAGATGCTGGAACTTACCCCCATCCCTGTGACAACAAGCAAAAATGTCTACAGACATGGCCAAATGTTTCAGAGGGGATGTGAGGACACAGTCACCTCCTAGTGAGATGCATCAGGCTTAGATACAGAGTTGCAGTCCTGCCTGTCCTGATCTCATGTTCACGACTGGCCAACCCACCCAAAGACCCGCTACAACTGCCCAAGAAAAGCAAGTCTTCACGGCTGCTCACAGTTACAGTCCAGCTGCCATTCTTCTCTACAACCTGACTCTTGGATTTCTGCCTCCAGTCCAGGCAGTGAGACCTATGTCTGACCCCCTTACAAGAATTGTTGGACCTCCCACTCAGCTCTTTCTTCTAGGTCCCCAGCCCCCTGCTCTCGGGTCTCCAAGAGGAAGAAATTCTCATCAGGCAGCCCAGGAACCTCGGAACCTCACCAGCTGGGCCCATATCTCTACCACCCTGTTTTCACCTCCACACACAGTCAAGGCAAGGGCGTCCAGTAACTACCACCTGGCCTTTCTTCCACTGACCCTAAGGACAACACAGTGAAGGAATCTGCAAGTTGGTAAACCGGGTCTGCCACACTTGGTTCCACATTCTGTCTCATCAGTTGCCTTGAGCAAACTCTCTTTCTTTCCCTGAAGGAAGAACTGATTAAAGGTTCAGACAACTCATGAAACGTCAGCAACCAGTAAGTGTTTATTGAACGAGAAGGTAGGCCAGTGAGGAGCCGGTGGTCTGGGGAGCCTCCAGTGTTTGCTCATTCGTTCAGTCACCCATTGGAACAAGACTGACAGTTCACCATTGTGTCTTCTATGGCTAGAAAAGTCTGATGCTGAATAAATATTTGTTGAATGAGTTAATTTACTTCTCAGAAACATTAGGTCAATGAGTATTACGTAAGGACATCTTGCATGTTCTGTGCTGGTGTCAGCAAAATGAATGAATCAATCGATCAGTCAGTGATTCCTGGACACGCTGGTGGCTTTCTAGTGACAGGAGACCACCATTTTCATATTAGAGGTTGTGGTGGGCAGAATTCTAAGGTGACCCCTGACATCCCTGACCCCTGGCATACACACGGCCTCTCCGAGTTAATCACATGCTAAAACCTAGGTGCCTCTGAGGGGATTTTGCAGGTGGAATTAAATCCCAGATCAACTGACCTTAAGAAAGGGAGATTATCCTCAGTGGGTCTGACCTAGTTAGGGGAGGCCTTAAAGGTGAGAGGGCTTTTCCTGGAAAGAGAGATTTGAAGCATGAGGGGGAGTCTCTCTACTGGATTAAAAGGTGAAGGAAGCCCTGTGGCAAAGACCATGGGTGGCTTCTGGGAGCCGAAAGCAAGCCCCAGCTGACAGCCCACGGGGAAACCCGGGCCTCCACTTTACAACTGCACGGAGGTGAACTCCGTCCGCCACACCCAGGTGCACCTGGGCAAGGACCACACCTTCAGCCGGGACGCACAGCTCCACAGCCCCGGCCAGGCCAACACCCCGACAGCAGCCCAGAGGGAGCGGAACAGAGGACGCAGCCGCACGTACCCAGACTTCTGACCTACGTTCCAAGTACGAGCCCATCAACGTCTGTGGCTTCAAGCTGCTAAGTGTGCGATGATTTGTGAGGTAGCAATAGAAAACTAATACAGAGTTCAAAACAACAGTAGTTCAGTAAGTAGATCATAGAGCTGATTCTCATAGTAATGGGGGAAAAGTTTGTGTCGCGTAGAACCGAAACCCTCCACCCAGTGGCAGGAGGCTTCACCCCTCAGCCTACGACCTGCCTGAAGCTCTCGTGAGAGCAGGAGATGTCTGTAAAGCAAAGAACAAGAGGAGGGAGAAGGCGGGAGAGAAATGTAGGGACAGGGTGGACGAAGGAGTCCACGAGCAAAGCCGTGCTTGAGGGCAAACTGGGGAGACGTCAGTGAGTGGCGAGAAGGTGCCGAGGACATTTGCCTTTCGTGTGTGATCATTAGCCGGAGAGAGGAGGGGAAAGTCTTCAACAAGTTCTGCTACGCTGGACCATGAATGAAAGCCCCATTTGGGCATTTCCTCAGTGCAACACAGACTTAAGTTACTTGGAGACGAAAGCTAGTCCAGTTTCCCCATCCTTGGCGTCCCCCAGCTCTCCTAGCTCCTACCTGGAGGCCTCAGGTCTGAGAAGATCCCCTGAAGATCCATCAATGCAAGTCTACGTGAAAAATGCCCGTCTCCCTCTTGAAGCTCGCTGTCCTATGGCTCCCACCTTCCCTGGTAGCAGCGGAGAGGATGAGGAAATGGGTGATGATGAGGGAGAGGCGCGTACGTCCGTGCCTTTTGTAAAGCTCCGCAGCTGAAACGACCACTTTCAAAGGGCACTTCTTGCCCTGACGCTCCCAGCCTCTTTCCCCTACAGCAGCAATTCTCGACTGCAGTGGGGTTTTTTTCCCCCAGGGAACATTCGGGGACGTCCAGAGACATGTTTGGTTGCCACGCCTGGGAAAGGAGGGGTGATCCCGGCATCGAGTCGGAAGAGAGCAGGGGTGCTGCTAGCCGTCCAGCAGTGTGCAGAGCAGCCTCACAACCAAGGCTTATCCAGCCCAAGGTGTCAATTATGCCGAGGCTGAGAGACCCTGACTTACAACCACTGATGGCCAAGGGTTGAAGATCAAAGATGCCAGAGAAAGCGATGGAAACCAAGCATATCTGCTCCCATAGGCGGGTTGCTGTGTTTGGTGTATTTGATGTTTGTCTGTGGAAAATCAGAAAAGAAAAAGAAAAAAAAACCCACCATTATTTCTCAGGTTAAAAAAAATTTACTGAAATGCAAATCACATGAGGATAGAGTTATCTTGTTCAGCTGCCCCCGCAGAAAAAAATACAGCAAGATGCAGGCCACTTTTGGAACCTCCCGTCAAGGTGCCACAGGAGGAGACGATTCCTGATAACCGGGAGGCTGCCTTTCCACGCGTGCTGCGGCTCCCTGCGTGCTGCCGGCCTGGTCGTACGCTTGCAGGATGGTTACGAGGCGTCTGCGAGGTAGGGTTGTCCCACAGTAGGGATCGGACACCCAAATGAACGCCGTGAGTTCTGCTTCTGGGAGGTTCCATAGGAAGAACAGATGTCACCGGTGGGGCAGGACTGCCTGAAGACACAGCACAGTGATGCTGGCCATCGTTTGGGGGCCCAACCAAGACACCCTGTTTCTCTGAGTGGCTTCGTAGATGAACAGGATGACGGCCGAGGGAGGGATGAACAGGGCAGGTGGGATTTGTTCTCAGGACTGCTCTTGCCTCCCTGAAGGGCCGGCCTCTGGCCTCTGGCCTGTCCGTGGCAAGCGCCTCTCAGCAGCGGGACAGCTGTGTTGCGCTCCTGACGAATGAAGCCCGGAGAGTTCTCCTGAGCTGGTGCGGTCACGTCCTGCTGAGTCAGAACCCAGGGATCTGAGAGACACCCCGAGCGACTCAGGGAGACCCACACAGAGACGCAGAGTTAGGCTTATCGGGATACGATGGCCGAGGGCTCTTTCTGGAGGGAGACAGAAAGTGAGAGCAGGTGCCATGGTCGGGAGAAACAATTCCCTCTATCAGCCTTTAAATTTTCTGGGCTTTGTTCCGTGCTGTCTTTATGAATGCATAAACCTTAAGTTTCTATACAGCGCGATTGATGTAAGTGTATCAAGAGGCATATCAAGAAGAATTGATTTCATTTTGTCTTTTCCTTTTGTTGTGACAGAAGCAACCAGCCTGTCGACAGATCCCCAGAAACGTGAGGGCTCCCAGGACATTGATTCATTCCGTATTTACATGCTCCAGTACTTGTAGCCACGGCTCCTTCTTTGGCAGGCTTTTGCATAGCTTAATAATGCTCGGAGCGAAACAGCACGTCTTCAAGTGCAAAAGCAGTCTCTTCCTTAACGTGAGCTCCGTGCCCATGATTTCATAATAATCCTAGAGTAGAAACAACTTTATTTTCAGGGATTTTACTAAAACCGTTCACTGATGATTTGGAGCTCCCATCCGCCACCCGCCCCCTGCGCCCCCCTTTTGCAATTGGATGAAACTGAGCATTTACCGAGAGTTTCTACTACGCGCCAAGCTCTGTGCTCGGCTCTTGGGGTGGAGGTGCGGCTTACAGTTGGATCAAACAGACGTCCCTCCGCTGGCTGGGCTGTGGTGTTTTCTCTGCTGCATCCCAGTAAACTACCCTGAGCAGAGACATAGTAAAACCCATCTAGGAGGTGAAAACAGACGAAGACACGTGGTTGTTGGGAACATAAGAGAGGCAACAGGAGACAAAGCTAGAAGTAGTAGCAATGCTCAGGATTCGTGCTGTGGCTCCTGGTCAGGGGAGGACTCTATATTTGGCTCCAAGCTTCCCAGCAGCCAGTGCGAAGGGAGAAACACGATCACCGTGTATCCACGGTGTGGAAACAAACAGAGAAAATACAGCAGAACAAACACTGCTATTCTGCCTGAAAGAGCGTTCCTTCTCTCCCTTATTCTCATGGCGTGGACTCCCGCCGTGGCCTGAGGCTAACAGTGTAGCCGGTAGACACCCCGGGAGACAAGGCACCTGTGAATAGCAGCCAGCGGGTGCAAGGGTGGAGTGTGGATGGATAGATGGGACGCTCCATAGGGGAACAGAGGAAGGGCACCTGGAAAGACCTGGGGGAACAGACCCCCGAAGGTGGGTCAGATGTCCAAAGAGGCAGAAAGAACGGCCTTCCATGCAGTGGGCACAGCCTGGGCAAAGGCACAGAGTTAGGAGAGGACAAAACATCTTTTGAAAGAGGCAAGTCGGCCAAGGGTAGCTGGACTTTAAGTCTCATGGAAGCAGATGAGGAAACGTTGGAAAGGAAAGCGCCTGGAACTAAGACTGTGAGATCTCCCGCAGCTGGGCTGAGGGGTAGAGACATTATTGTGTGTGTCGTGGTTGGTCCCGAATGGGGAGACGTGGAAACTTTCTGGCAGCAGCCGGGAGCCCTGGGGGTTGGCGCACTGAAAGAAGAGGAGATGGCGGGACCCGATCCATGGCTGGGGAGTCACAGTGTGATGGTGAGGGGGCCGTGAACTGGGCAGTGGATGGAGGAGACACGGGGACTCCGGGGAAGAGCTTCGGGAAGCTGGCGCTCGCCGGTCTCGCCGAGGACTCAGCCCTCGTCAAGGAGCCTCAGGGGGAACATAGGTGCTCCTCCAAGTTGGCTAGATCAGGAACCAGCGGCTGAGGATGAGGGGAATGGGTGGGCCGCAGAGGCTTTGGGCTTTAGAACCTGGGCAACCAGCAGGACTCCAGCAGCATTAACTGGAGTAGGGACGACAGACACAGAATCGGTCAGACAGGTTGGAGTCTGAAGAGTTTTTACAATACACCGTTTTTATAACCTCCCGTCTGAGGTTGCCTGAAGGGGCAGAAAGGGTGCTGGGAAGGTTCTGCATCTCGACTGGGACATTGGGCACATAGGTGTCAAAACCCACCCAACAGTACACATAGGAGCTGTGCTGCTTACTGCATACTTAATTAAACCTCCATGCGTTGAGATGTTTAAAATAAAGTTTCCAGCAGGCCAACAAAGGTAAAGAGATATTAGCTCTGCCCTAAAGGAGGTCATACAAGCAAACAAATAGAAAAGAGCCCAACAATAAGCAGAAAGGTAAGGTGCTGAGTGTAAAGGGCAGAGCAGAGTCCTGGCTGGGGTTTGGGGATGGCTTCTCATACTCGGTGATATTTGACCTGGCTTTTGAAGGATAAATATATTGGGAATAAAACTGTCCAAAAAGAAAGGCAGGAATACTAGTTTGCAGATGACTCATTGCATGATCAACTCAGACACATTTATTGTGATGCATTTTAAAGTGCTGTACAAACATGCAGAAGTTTATGCCTATAAAGAGACAGCGTCGGGCTTCCCTGGTGGCGCAGTGGTTAAGAAGCTGCCCGCCAATGCAGGGGACACGGGTTCGAGCCCTGGTCCGGGAAGATCCCTCATGCCGTGGTACAACTAAGCCCACGAGCCACAACTACTGAGCCCGTGAGCCACAACTACTGAGCCCGCATGCCACAACTACTGAAGCCCATGCACCTAGAGCCCATGCTCCACAACAAGCGAAGCCACCACAATGAGAAGTCCGCGCACCGCAACAAAGAGTAGCCCCAGCTCGCCGCAACTAGAGAAAGCCCACGCACAGCATCGAAGACCCAACGCAGCCGAAAATAAAATAAATTAATTTTAGGGGGCTTCCCTGGTGGCGCAGTGTTTGAGAGTCCGCCTGCCGATGCAGGGGACACGGGTTCGTGCCCCAGTCTGGGAAGATCCCACATGCCGCGGAGAGGCTAGGCTCATGAGCCATGGCCGCTGAGCCTGCGCATCCGGAGCCTGTGCTCCGCAATGGGAGAGGCCATAACGGTGACAGGCCCGCGTACCGCAAAAAAAAAAATTAATTAATTAATAATTAATTTTTAAAAAAGAGAGAGAAAGAGACAGCTTCAGGCAGTGCAAGAACCTGGGTTTTGGAGGTGGGCCGTTCTCGGGTTGAGCCCCAGCTCCACCTTTTATTGGTTGTGTGGCGTTGGGCAGGTTCTGTAATCTTTCTGTGCGTGCAGGTGCTCCTTTCCCTACCAGCTGGTAGCAGTGAGAATTAGGGGAGTCAATGAAGTGAAGTGCCTAAGTCCATGGTGAGTCTCCATGAGCATAAACTCGTGATTTGATTACCTAGCAAGGGCGTATGCTTAATATTCAAGTGATTGTTAAAATGACACGCCAGACGATACCCATACAGTTATATGCTTATTTTCAAATACTTCAGGTCTGCATGTTTTAAGTTTAGTTTTCTCACCTGTGAACCCCTGGGGACCTCCTGAATTTAACTTAGGACTCTCTGAAGTGTCTTCTGTTAAATCCAGACATTTAAACGTGCTGAACATTTATCACGGTGATGTGTATCTAAAACAGAGAACATTTTAACAGATGTGTGGGGAGTGTGTGTACGTCATGTGTGCTATGCTTTGTTTTTGTTTTTGTTTTCCTCTCCCGTTAAAAGAACACACGTGGAGGTCCCGTGTCCTCACTGATGGTGTACGAGACAGAGAATCACACTGCATGTTCTAGAGCAGCCCCGCACCCTTGCTGAGTCTTTGAGGGCAAGGAACTCACAGACAGGAGAATCTGTTGGTTTAAACCATTTTTTCAGAAGCTATCAAGCTCCTGACATGTCTCACTGATGAAGTGGCCAAGACTGACCTTTCCCCACCCCCATCACTTGAAACAAGGAAATCACCTTGCAGCCTGTCCCTGGACCACTTAGCAATCCCAGCTTCCACATGATGCTTCAAAGGGGACCTTTCTTCCTGTATGTACATAGCATTTCTCACAAGCTATGCCCAACACAACATATCAGAATGATCACTGGAGACAGGTAAATGGTGAGAGAGTGATTCGAGTGATGAATGCTCTTTTAAATTGTTATATTTAGAATACTCTGCCTCCCCAGCTGCCAGAATCCTTGCCAAGGCTGTCAGGTTTCCACATTTGTGGGCTGGCATAGGTTTACTATCTAAAATATTATAAAAAGCCAATGGGGTTTTCTTATCTTCCTTTTGGGTGTTGGGGGCAGGGCAGGGGGGAGAGCTGGTGTCTTCTCCTTTCCATGTTGTCTTTAGTTGATTGCGATGACAAGAACTGTCTTTTTTTTTTTTTTTTTGCGGTACGCAGCCCTCTCACTGTTGTGGCCTCTGCCGTTGTGGAGCACAGGCTCCGGACGCGCAGGCTCAGCGGCCACGGCTCATGGGCCCAGCCGCTCCGCAGCACATGGGATCTTCCCGGACCGGGGCACGAACCCGTGTCCCCTGCATCGGCAGGCGGACTCCCAACCACTGCGCCACCAGGGAAGCCCAAGAACTGTCTTTTAAGTGGAAATTGTGACTCTGCCCAGGAGCCAGTCAGGGACAGATTTACTTCAATTAAGTGAAGGCCAAATTAAAATGGAAGATGGAAGTTGACAAGCTTATTTGCAGGCAGCACAAATGAATGAATGAGAACTATTTCTGAGTGTGAGAAGCACGTCCTACAGATGGGAAACGCGTATGTAGGAAGGGAGCTGTTGGCCACACGTCTTGTAGATTGGGAGGCAATCTGCAGAGGGAGGTATTCTAGGTGGGAGTCATAACATCTTCCAGTGGAGACACTTTACAAGTGTTGCAATTCTGTGACTTAACTGGGGCTTTTAAACCTTCCGTGTCTTCAGCCATAGATAAGCTTCCAAGGTTCCTTATCTATTTCACATCTGCCGTGCTCCAACCACCCAGAGCCCAGGGTGCCTGCGATTCCTTTCACCAGCTCGTCTGTGCTCCTGCGGCAGTGTGCTATCAGATTACGGGTTAGAGTTCAGAGTATTCGAGTTCAAACTGCAGCTCTGCTTTTGAGTACTGGGTGATGTCTCCAGTACTTGGGAAAGGCTGTGTGTTTGTTGCTGCATAAGAAGTCCTTCCCTAATTTAGGGAAGTAAAACCACCATAAATATTTATTACATGTCAAAGTTCCTTTGGGTCAGGAATCCAGACAGGGCGCAGAAGGGACATCTTGTCCTGAATTCACATTATTTGGCCTTCTGCGGGAGACTTAAAGACTGGAGACCAGAGCATCTAAAGACTGGATGCTGGAGGACCTCCCTCCGACTTGGCAGGTGCGTCAGTGCTGGAGAGGCCTCAGTTCCTCTGCACGTGGCCCTCTCCACAGGACGGCTTGAGCATCCTTACAGGGCGGCTGGCTCCCCCAGAGTGAGTGACCCAAGACTCCAACGAGGACCCTGAAATGGTTGCTATGACCCAGCCTGCAAAGTCACACACCATCACTTTCTCAGTGTTCTGTGGGCCACAGAGCACGGCCATATTCAACGAGGGAGGAGCTGAGGCAACCGTGTGAACCCCAGGAGGTGCGGGTCATCGGGGACTGTCTTGGAGACTTGCTACCACAGGCAGCATAAGCTAGCAAGCAGTGGGGTACAGTGACAGGATGTGGTGTGTACAGTGCAGTGGTTTAGAGCGCAGTGCTGTGCGACGAAGGCTCTCCGACCACACCGCTGGGGTTCACGTCCCAGCCTGCCACTTACTCTGCGGCCTCACGCAGACTGCTTAATCCCTTTGTAACTCAGTGGCCACATATTTAAAATGCGGTAGGCTAGATTATAGTTTGGAAAAAATTCATTCCCGACACTGTCTTCTCCCCCACCCCCTGCAGCATTCAGGAGAGGAGAATGATTCCCCATCTCATCAGCCCTGGGCTGGGCTCTGTGAGTTGCTTTGAACTCATGGTGGACAGAGTGTACCTCCCCATTTCTGAGTTTTAGATTCAGCAATGAACCTTGCTTTGGCCAATGTGAGCAGATATGACAAAAGTAGAGACCCGAAATGAGTTTGCATGGTCTTGCTTGCCCTCGTGCACGTCTCCCATCACTATGGGAAACACACGGTACGGTTAGTCTACTGGCTCAAAGACAAAGGGAGATACTTGGAGCAAACCTGAGCCCAAGCTGACCCAGCTGTGCCTAGACTAGATCCACTGACTCTCAGCTGAACTGTGGACAGTGGACACACAAAGGAGATTAAATGATTGATGGGTTAAGCCAAAGAAATTTTTGTGGAGATGTTTGTTACACAGCGTTTTTGACACACCAGCTAACCAATACAGGTGGCAATGATAGAACCTATCTCATCGGGTCGTGGGGATTATGTGAAATAATATATGTAAAGTGCCTAGAACCCTGCCTGGTGCCGACGCTTGCTCGTAGAGCTTTGACTCACCTCTCAGAATGCAGGGTTGTCCCCTGACCCTCTGCAGACCCCCTTTCCCTAGTCCATGCACTCCACTTTGCCCCAGACTTCCTTGTCCTCCACCGCACTCAGCTTCACCCTCTCATGCCTTTCCACACCTTCCCAGGTGTCAAGCAGCTAATCTGACTCATTAATCCATGTTAGCACAATAGTGGGAAAATGTCACCTCCACCTCACTTCCTCCCACCAGCCTGGGAATCAGTGATTTGTTATTTCTGTTTGTTTGTTTTAAACGTTTATTGGAGTCAAGGGCTCCTTTTGTCTCCCCAAGAGGAGTCAGTCGTGGTGAACAGTGCAGAGGAGGGAGGAAGGGATGGGCAGGCTGTCACAGGCTGGGAGGCGGAGGAGGGTTGCCGCAGTATTAGGACAGTCCCTTTGAAGCTGGTGGAGTTTTGAGGCAACCCGGCCCCTCTGAGCACACAGGTCCCACTCATGTTACTGCCAAGCTCTCCACCTCTGCTCAGGGCCCAGCATCCCTACCTCTGTGTGCAGGTGGTCATTGCTGAAAACGTTCACTGGCCCCGCAAACATCCTCAGAGGAGCAGCAGAGGGTGAAGAGAATGGAAACATAGGAGCCTCCAACCTCATGATCAGGGTGGGCAGCAAGGGCGGGTTGCTTTACGGGAGACTTGCACGAGGAGGCAGAAGAAAAAGATGCAGTAGGAGGAAGAGAGGGTGAAGCTAAGTGGAGAAGAGATCGGGCCGCAAGAGAAAGGAAAAACTCGGGAGAGAGAAATGTGTCACTGCAGTGGAGAGAAAGGAAAATGAGGAGTGGAGAGGATGAGGTGTGGGCTGCATCTGGAAGCCAGACGACAGGAAAGCAGAAATAGAGACCCAGAGGGAATTTTGATTCCTACAGACTTTCTCAAACTAGTCCTAAAAGGGGGAGAGAAAAAAAAAAGATAACGGAGACAGAATTTGACTTATAAGTTCGTGTGGAAGCTAACACGTTCCCATGGGTCTCACGCATGGGAATTTGCCTCTGTGAGTTATTCCTAGCATATTTGCCTGGCTTCTTAACCCAAGGATAAAAGACCAAGGTTTTAAAAGGGGATCATGGGTGAATCTTAATGAGGCCAATTGTATCAGTCTGGATTCTTAGTTGTAAACAATAGGACTTAACTCTGGCTAGTTTAAACAGAAAATGAATTTATTAGGGAGTAATAAGTAGTTCACAGAGTCTCCAGGAGGCTGCCTCAGACATGGAGCTGGCAAGGTCAGAAGTGGTGCAAAACATGACAGAACAGCTCCCGCGAGGACCAGACCGCTGACACAGCTGGAAATAACAGCAGCTCTACCTTGAATACGAAAGGAGGGCTGGCCTAGACACGGGAAGAAGGAGCCGTTTTCAGGCAAGCGATGGCATTGAGCTGTGTCTCAGTATCCATCCTCCCTTCCTTCCGCTGCAGGAGTTCTCAACCTGGGTGATTTTACCCACAGGGTACATCTGGCCGTGTCTGGAGACATTTGTCGTGACTGGGGGAAAGCAACCCACTAGCATCTGGTGGGTGGCAGCCAGGGGGGCAGCTAAGCACCTAACAATGCACGAGGCCCATGCTCGACTGGCCTCAGTCTCCAGCTGAGTGGCCCACCACAGCGCGGAACCCCACCGAATTCACAGCCTCGGCAAAAATGACAGCTCGACTGCTGAGACCTCGGGGGCCGCTCCCACGTTATCGACTCCTCCACAATTGAATCCGTAAACACTGAGGCTCTCCGATGACAGAGGTCAGCAAAATACAGCTTGTGAGCCAACTCCAGCCCCCTGCCTATTTTCATACGACTCATGAGCTCTGAGTGATGTTTATAGTTTAAGAATGGTTTTTTAAAAATCAGCTGATGGCCTGGGATGGGCTCTTGCCTGCCCGCTCCCCTGCCTCCTGCCCCTTGCTGTACGCAACCTCACACCCCAGCCGTCACGGGCACTTCTTTTCCCTAGCAGGGGCATGCTCTGCGGCAAGGTTCTGTGGTGGCCGTCCCCATCCCAGGATGGCAGCTCCACGGCACATTCAGTGGGTAAAGTGGTCAGCGGAGGAGGGAGGGTGTCTCCTACCCACCCTCACCCAGGTACGTTCTTCCAGCATTTGGAGCAGAGACCCTGAAGAACGTGCACCTTGCACTGGACTCTATAATTGCATAACGAGCCTCGCCAATAATAGTCATTCATTTCTGTTTACAGAAGGGTGCTCCGGTCTTTCCGCGCCGAGTCCTATAGTTGGTCGTTTTCATGCTGCAGGAATCACAGGGAAGTACTTCTTTCTTAGGGCTTCTGCGGGCCCGACGTGGTAGTGCTATGCCGTAGCTGACTGACACTGTGAGGGTCTGTCCACATTTCTTCCCCACTCACGTTCACATACAAAGGAGCGAGCTCCCCCGTGTGTGTAACACGCCGCCATGCTGAAGAGTTGAGGCTCCTGGAAGCAGTGCTCAGCAAACGGCTGTTGGGAGCCAGTGTATAAATACCCCAGCTCCCTCCTCCTGAGCAGCGAGAGCTCCGAGGTGCATGAGCTACGCTGTCTCCCTGCAGGTTCCCCGCCCCCCACCCCACCGCCGGGGATTGGGCTCCAGCTGCCCACGGTGCTCGCGGGCTTGGTGACGCACCCCTTATTGGCACCCTTCAGTTCCCTTTCTCATCTCCTGACTCTGCTACAGCTGTCTCCTGGGATTTGCTCACATGTCAGCCTGCTTGCACTCAAAGCCTGTCTCAGGGTCCGCTTTGGGGGAAACCCAGATCTGGACCATTATCCAACTTAGAGCCCCACTGTAGGCATGAAGAGGACTTGGGTCCATTCACGTTTTAAGATGAGGGCAGTGCAGTAGCAAGACAGAGCATGGGCTTTTTAGCCCTTGGCTGTGGGGATTAGCAGACAGTTGTCAGCCGCAGTCTAAAGAGAGGGTGCACCAGCACCCAGAGACTGCCGACGGTAAAGTACAGGCCCCACGGCAGATATGATTAACGGTTAATGTTTTTTTTCTGTTTGGCTCATAAATGTAACATGTCAAAGCTAAATCAATTGCTCTACAGCTCAGACACCTGACCCTTCAGGAAACAACATCTTTATGGAAAAAAGAGTGACATGGGACACCACATCACAGGCTCAATTACCTGACTCACTGGATCAGACTTCTCAAGCAGAAAAGATTAAATATTGATTCTCAGTGGGGGCAGGGAGAGAACCGTCTTTATTTCTCCTCCTCTATTCCCTGCATCTGCCTCGTTAACCCCTATGTAGAAGGAATATTCAAATCCCCCTACCTGTCCATGACAACGTCCCACCTTTTATAGGATAAGTGATTTTTGGAAGAACCATTTTACTGAGATTGTTAGCCATTAATTGTCGCTGAAAAAAATATGATGCCCTGCCCCTTGCAGAGAAAATATAGCTTTGCATTAGTGCAAGTGAAATTTGAATGTCAAAATTATCAGCTGTTGCATTAAAACTCAGCGCACACGGGCGAGGTTGAAAAGACTCTTAATATCATAGTCGTGGATGGATTTTTATTTTTTTAAACATGATTGCTTCTATTGTACTGGATGGAAAAGTCATTATTACATATAATAAGTAAATGATAAAAACAAACCAACTAGATTTTAAAAGATACTTCAAAAATCTGCTTCTCATCATCCTTCTAAGCATTCAGGGAGATAATTTCTCTTTTTAAGAAGGAAACATAACAGTTTCTTACTGTGACTTCTTAAAATATGAAATAAGCAGTGATGGTTCATTTCAGCCATTTTAGTCTTTCTATTCTTTTTGGTTCAGTGATGATCAAACCCGAATCTACTAAAAATACATAGTAGATTGCTCTATTTGAGTTGCGGCATCATCTTAAGCTTCCTGCAACTGTGTTGGCTCCTGGCTTGAATCTCCACAGGGGTTTTCTTGCCTATTTGCAGTAATATATCAAGCTTCCTTTCCTGCTACTCACGAGTGCCGAGGAGGACAAACCAGCTAGCTTTTACTATGAGGAGTGTTTCCAACCCTACTTCACAGGAGAAGCCAAATTGAGAAGGGATTTCTTCTCAAGGCCGAAAGTAGAGGGCTGGGGAAGACGGTGAAATTAACTTCTCGCTTCTGTCTTTCGGTCGTGTCTATTTTGGATTCCCACAACCTTGGCCTTCTCTCGGGTGTTACGTAACTCATCCTGTACAAGGAGGAAGGTAACTTTCTGCACCGCTGAGCCCCACCAGGACCAGAAGGAGCACCTGCCTGAGCCCAGCCCAAACTGCTGGCCCAAGAACCATGAGCTAAATAAATGGTGCTTGTCTCAAGCCATTAAATTTCGGAGCTGCGTATCAAGCAGCAAAAGCTAACCAATACAAGTACTTTGAAAGGTTATTTTTTTTCAGCTCTAATGAGCACACAAGAGTGATGGTCTGAAAATTATTCAGTTGCTCAAAAACGGCAACATTTTCAGTGGTGAAAAAAAATTTAATCTTTAAACACAATTTTTTAAAAAATTAAATGATCATAGAGTAGAAAGCAAAGAACGCCACCAAACATCACCATCTGAAACGTGGTCACAGATCCTGTGGGATTAAATTGTTCCATAGATCTAACCACAAAAAAAAAACCCCACAGCTATTTACATATGTCATCTTTTTATTTACAAGTAGCAAGATAACTTGTACATTTTTAAAATTGAAGTCTAGTTTCCATACAGTGAAATGCATAAGTCTAAATGTTCAGTTTGATCAGTTTTAATGATGCATACGCACATGTAACCCAAGCCCCTATCAAAATATAGAACATTTCCGTCATCCAGACAATTCCCTCGTGCCTCTTCCTAGTTAAACCTCTACCCAGAAGTAACCACTGATCTGCCTTCTGTCACTAAAAATTAGATCTGTCTTTCCTAGAATGTCATAAATCATGTAGTATGTACCCTTTTATGACTGGCTTCTTTCACTCAGCAAAATGTTTTGGAAATTCATCTTTGTATGTTGGTGCATGTAGCAATAGTTCTTTCCTTTTTAGTGCTGAGCACTATTCCATTCCATAGCTAGACCGCTGCTTATTTTCCTACTGAAAGATGCCTGGACTGTTTCCAGTTTTTGGTAACTGGAAATAAAACAGCTACGAACATTCTTTCTTTGCGGGGGGGCGTATTTTGGGTTTTTTAAAACATCTTTATTGAGTATAATTGCTTTACAGTGGTGTGTTAGTTTCTGCTTTATAACAAAGTGAATCCGGTATACATATACATATACATATATCCCCATATCCCCTCCCTCTTGCGTCTCCCTCCCACCCTCCCTATCCCACCCCTCTAGGTGGTCACAAAGCACCGAGCTGACCTCCCTGTACTATGCGGCTACTTCCCACTAGCTAGCTATTTTACGTTTGGTAGTGTATATATGTCCATGCCACTCTCTCACTTTGTCCCAGCTTACCCTTCCCCCTCCCTGTGTCCTCAAGTCCATTCTCTACATCTGCGTCTTTATTCCTGTCCTGCCCATAGGTTCATCAGAACCATTTTTTTTTTTTTTTTAGATTCCATATATATGTGTTAGCCTACGGTATTTGTTTTTCTCTTTCTGACTTACTTCACTCTGTATGACAGACTCTAGGTCCAACCACCTCACTACAAATATCTCAATTTCGTTTCTTTTAATGGCTGAGTAATATTCCATTGTACATATGTGCCACATCTTCTTTATCCATTCATCTGCCTACGGACACTTAGGTTGCTTCCATGTCCTGGCTATTGTAAATAGTGCTGCAGTGAACATTGTAGTACATGACTCTTTTTGAATTGCAGTTTTCTCAGGGTATATGCCCAGTAGTGGGATTGCTGGGTCGTATGGTGGTTCTCTTTTTAGTTTTTGAAGGAACCTCCATACTGTGCTATGAACATCCTTGCACTAGGCTGTTGTAGACATACATTTTAATTTATCTTAGGTAACTACCTATGAGTACAGTTGCTAGGCATAGAACTGATACGTTCTAAACTTCTTAACAAAATGCCAGTCATTTTTTTTTTTTTTTGCGGTACGCGGGCCTCTCACTGCTGCGGCCTCTCCCACTGCGGACCACAGGCTCCGGACGCACAGGCCCAGCGGTCACAGCTCACGGGCCCAGCCGCTCCACGGCACATGGGATCCTCCCGGACCGGGGCACGAACCCGCGTCCCCTGCATCGGCAGTCGGACTCTCAACCACTGCGCCACCAGGGAAGCCCCAAAATGCCACTGTTTTTTCCAAAGCCCTTGTGTTATTTTAAATTCCCGCCATCACTGTGTGCGAATTCTGGTGGCTCAGCATCCTTGCCCTCCTTCACTGTGGTCAATAACTGAGCCATTCCAGGACGTGGCATTTCATTGCAGCCCAAATAACTTCTTTTTTTTATTTTTAATTTGTTTATTTATTTTTGGCACATTGGGTCTCTGTTGCTGCGCGCCGGCTTTCTCTAGTTGCAGCGAGCGGGGGCTACTCTTGGTTGCGGTGTGCGGGCTTCTCATCGCGGTGGCTTCTCTTGTTACGGAGCACGGGCTCTAGGTGTACAGGCTTCAGTAGTTGCGGCAGGCGGGCTCAGTAGTTGTGGCTCATGGGCTGAGTTGCTCCGTGGCCTTTGGGATCTTCCCGGACCAGGGCTTGAACCCTTGTCCCCTGCGTTGACAGGTGGATTCTTAACCACTGGGCCCCCAGGGAAGCCCCCAAATAACTTCTTTTTAAAAGTTTCCTTTGCCTACAAATGTTGAACAACACTTGTTTCACTAAACAATAATGATTTTGGCTAACTAATTGGCATCACAGAGGCAGCTTGTTCAAGTACCCCATCGTAAGGTTAAGAGCCACTGGGACATGTGATGATAATGAATAAACAGAAATGAGGATGTGGGAGAGGGGATTGAAGACCAGAAACCAGGCCACTACTATCCAGGATTAAACATGTCCAGCCCCTTAATCATCTTTGACAGTCTTGAGTTTGTCATGGGTGATGGTTGGAATTTAATTCCTTCACATATTTATTAAGCCTTAATTCTGTGCTGAGAATTGAGTATAAGGTCATGAACAGGACAGAGGTTACCCCAGCCTTCATGGAGGATACTGTTCAATATTTAGTGGGTGAAAGTCGCCAACTAGAAAGGAACTTCAGGACAGTGCAGTGAGGACCGTGGTCAGAAAGCACCTATCTAGGACTTGAGGGCTTTGTAGAGAACGTCTGGGAGGGTGAACTGCCGAAGGACGTGGAAAGGCGGGAGGGTTCCAGGCTGAATCATGAGCCTGTAGGACACATGAGAGAGAGTGGTGAGAATGAGCATGGTAAGCAAAGGATACCACGTGTGGAGCAGAACAGGGAGGCAGGGGCCAGATCTTGAAAAGCTTGTCATGTCAAAAATGTGCATGTTACTCACAGGACAAGGGGAAGCCATTTTTTTTTTTTGGATTTATGAAGGAACGTGAGTGGGGATGTAAAATGGTGTGGCCGCAGTGGAACATGTTTTGATGGTTCCTCGATAAGTTAAATATGAAATTCTCATATGACCCAGCAATTCTGCTCCTGGGTATGTACCCCAAAGAGCTGAACACAGGCGCTCAAACAAACATGTGCACACAAATGTTCACAGCCACACCATTTACAGTAGCCCCAAACTGGAAACAACCCAAATGTCCACCAACAGGTGAATGGATAACTCAAGTGTGGTATTATAACGGAATATTATGCCAGTAGAAAAAAGAGTGAAGAACTGATACATGCTACAGTTTGGATGGACCTTGAAAATACTGTGCTAAGTCAAAGAAGCCAGACAAAAGCATACTGTGTGATTCCACTTACCTGAACTACCCAGATGTGGCAACTCCATAGAGACAGAAAACGGGTACGTGGTTGCCAGGGGCTTTGGGTTGCGGGGGAATGGGGAGAGACTGCTCAGTGGGTGCAGAGCTGCCTTTGGGGGTGATGGAGATGTTCTGGAACTAGAGAGCTGAAGGTAGTACATCGTGAATGCACTGAATGTCACTAGCCGTCAGTTTTGTTACGCGTGCATTACCACAGTTTCTTTGAGAGGGCGTATGGTACCATGGAGTTTGTTCTGGGAAGATCAGTGTGACTGTGAATAGGGGGTGACAAGACTGCAGTTAGAGAGACCAGGTAAGATCTTTTAATTCAGGAGGAAAATGAGAGTGCGGGAGTAGTGAGTGATGGGAGGAAAGCAACAGGGGGTGGTCATATCGGAAAGAAGTCGGGCCATGGTGACGAGCGTCTGGGGATGAGGAAGAGGCAGGGGAGGCAAAGATGAAGCATTGGGTCATCGGGGCAAAAACATCTTAGAAATTATTCTGCTCTCTTCACACTTCTCTCGCTTTTAATAATACACCTGCATGGCTTGCTATTGGAGACAGTATAGATTTTGCATTGTAAATATTTCCCTTTTTTCCATAGCTGTGTTTATCCCAAAGCATGCCAGCTTTCTGCTGATGGAGACAGGGCCTAAGTCCCTATGGAGAGACAGGCATCAACCAGTTCAAAAAGCTAGACTGCCGTTCAGGCATCTTACCCGTTTCTAAGGCCATGCTGACCCGGAGTCGAGCCAACCTTTCCAGCTCCACAAGTGGTTAGGATTGTAATTTCTAGTTCAAACGATAAATACAGAGAAAACTGTAGTTTATCTGATAAACTCATCACTGAAAGATAAAATTTATCTTGGGGAAACAGTCGTTATAACGATAACATCAACCAAAGAACCCGGCTATTTACTACATGCCAGGCACCATGGCGAGTGCTTTACATCTCCGAGTGTGCATGGCCTCTCATCCTCTGCTCACACCGCACCTCCCTGCCCAAGAACCCAGTTCCTCATCTCAAATAATCCCCAGTCAGGGATTATCTGCGGTTCTTGCTTCTTGTCTCTACTTCTCCTCCCTCCGTCCCCTTGATAAGGTGAGAAGAAACCCTGTTCAAACCCGAAGATCCGCAGTGACAAGTCCTAACAGAGCTGCTGTAAACTCAGGAGAGACACAGGGCTTAAATGGCCTTCTCAACCAGGAGGCGGCCGACTTTTCTGCAAGGGGCCAGAGAATAGGTATTTTAGACTCTGCCTTCCATTCATTCTCTGTCACAACCACTCAACACTGCCATTGAGGCTGAAAGCAGCCAGAGACACTATGTTCATGAACGGGAGTGGGTGCGTGCCAGTAAAACTTTACTTGCAAAAATAGTGCACCTTACTTGACCCGTGGGCTACAGTTTGCCAGCCCTTGTTGTAAAGTGAGGGTTTGCAATCACGTTTTCATTTTACTTACCTATAGTTGGCCTGGGCCTCCCTGCAAAAAATAATCCAGGAGTGATGAGTGGGCTGCCAGGGAAGGGATTGTGGGCTTCAGTTGAAAGCAAAGCCTCTGCTTTATGCCCCAGCAGGATCAATCCTTTCATCATTAGATGCTCAGATATTGTTGAGATAATGGCCTAGTTAGAGGCTGCTTGGTTATGTTCCAGTCAACAATGCCTCGCCCTGCCACCAAGCAAAGTGGGGAAGAGAAAAACCAAGCAACTAATTAATTCGTTGGTCTCCAGCAATTCTGCAGGCCACGACTAGTGAATTATTTAAAGCTGAAAATTAATTATTCAATGAGAGTTCCCAAGACGCATCTCTGGCCACACCGCCAGAGAGAAGAAAGCAGGGCGTGCCACCACTTCAGAATTCAGATGCAATAGAGCGAGAGTCTGAACTTGCTGCTGCTGGTTGGGTCCGGGGAGAAGGGAGCCACGGAGGGTGCGACAGGTGTGAGGTCGGGCACAGTCAGCCCCACAGTGGACCGCGTGCTTCAGAAGAGGGAGGGTGCAGACATAAAACACAGAAACGATCTTAACGTGGGCTTCCCTGGTGGCGTGGTGGTTAAGAATCCGCCTGCCAATGCAGGGGATACGGGTTCGAGCCCTCGTCCGTGAAGATCCCACATGCCGTGGAGCAGCTAAGCCCGTGCGCCACAACTGCTGAGCCTGTGCTCCACAACTACTGAAGCCCATGCACCTAGAGCCCGTGCTCCGCAACGAAAGAAGCCACCGCAATGCGAAGCCCTCGCACCACAACGAACAGTAGCCCCCACTCGCTGCAACTAGAGAAAGACCACGCACAGCAGCAAAGACCCAAAGCAGCCAAAGATTAATTTTTTAGAAAAAGAAAAAACGATCTTAACGCAAATGCCCCTACCCATTAGCAGACCGAGACTGAATGATTGTGTGTTTGGCTTGTGTCTTTCTCTGTAATTGTGGATTCGTAGAGAAAATGTGATTTTTAGACGAAGCTACTTGAGGCACTTGCTTCTCTTAATATTGCCGGCTAAGTACTGTTACTTGCCTGATAAGACGCTGGAGGCACAGAACATGCAATCCATTCCAGGTGAACTTGTCACCAGGTGTGTGAATGAACTAATCTTGCAGATCTCACGGAGGATTTCCTAGGAGCCAAGATTTTTTCCACCAAATAACTTGTATTTTGAGCTAATTATAGATTCACAGGAAGTTGCAAGAATAATGCAAAGGAGCCTCTTGTTCCCATCACGCTTTTTTCCCCAATGGCAGCATCTTGCATAAAACCATGGCACGTTGTCAAAGCCAGGAAAATCGACAAAGCCACAATACGATGAACTAGCCTACAGTCCTTACTCGGATTTCACATTTTTTTGTGCCACTCATGAAATGGGTGTGTCATTGTGTGTAACTGTATGAAGTTGTACCACTTTTAGATTTGTATAACACCGCCACTATCAAGACACCGAACTCTTCCATCACCACGAGGGAAATCCCCATGTCATCTCTTTACTCTCACATCCCCCTTCTTCCCCAGCCCCTGGCAGCCAACGATCTGGTTTCCATCTCTATACTTTTGTTATATTGAGGAAGTTCTGCAATGCAGTCATGAAATATGTGACCTTTTGAGATTGGCTTTGTACACTCTGCATAATTCCCTGGAGACTCTTCCAAGTTGTTGTGCACATCAATAAATAGTGTGCCTGCACTGAAAGGCGTCCAGACTGATACCAGTTTTGGGCGCTTACATATTTGGCTGCTGTGGGCCAGTGTCTGTGTGAATCTCAGTTTTCATTTCTCTGTGATAAATGCTCATGGGTGACTGCTGTTGTCCAGATTTCCAGAGCGGGATCCAGCAAACACTGAATGATTTTACGTTTGTCCCCCTATTCCAGTTCCAGAGCAAACCACTTGTGTGCACCAACTGTTTGGGTTCCCGACGAGATGTACCGTTAGCCCCCAAAGGCATGGAATACCCTGGCTTCAGTGACTGTTATTCAATCTCTTCTGTTTATGCAAGAAATCTAGACTAGAAATAAGTTTTTCCTATGGGGCGAGGAGGGGCTGAAGACAAACTTTCTCTGCAAACAGGTGTTTGTGTAACCGAGCAGGACCCTCTGGGGCCTTCCTGGGACAGGCCCCTCCCCCATATTCATTCTCTGCTCTAGGTCCTCTCTGAAGTACCTAGATGACAGTTCTTGATGCACATTCCTGAGTTGTTTTACAGATGCTAAGCCCCCACCAAATGGAAGAGCTAGCTACTTGGTGACCATGAGCACATAGCCCCTGGGCCTACTAGAGCCTAAGGATTGATAATGTTAACCCACGTGGCACTCCCTGCTACCTCACCATCAGCCAATCCGAGAACTGTGTACAAGCTGATCACGCACCCTGCCACCTGCCTCCCTCACCTGGGCTTTAAAAATGCTTTTGTGAAACCCACTTGGGAATTTGGGCTCTTTGAGCACTAGCTGCCCTGGGCTCCTTGTACGGTGCCTGCAAATGAAGGCTGCACATTCCTTCAGCACAGCCGCTGGTCAATAGATTGGCTTTACTGTGCGCAGGCGATGGGACCCACGCTTGGTTCAGTAACAGCTGGTTCAAGATCTTGCTTTAAGAAAGCAAAAGAGGGACTTCCCTGGCAGTCCAGTGGTTAAGACTCCACACTCCCAATGCAGGGGGCACAGGTTCAATCCCTTGCTGGGGAACTAAGATTCCGCATGCCGTGCAACGCGGCCAGAAAAGAAAAAGAAAACAAAAGAAAATGAGTTTCTAAGAGATACCTGTCAAGGGCCAAAGAAGTCGAGAAACCAATGCAGGCTTTCATGCGGCAGAGGCTCATGTGAACAAGATCTCCTCCCAGACATGGATAATGTACCACAGGGTCCCGTGGGATTCCTTTGCAGCACCTGCTGGAAGTAAGCGTCGCTCAAGAAAACCCACATTTGTATGGGGAGCAGTGTTTCCTTGCCAGTTTCTCCACCTTGGACTCGGATCTGAGACTTGAGGCTTGGGAACAGGACATCTGTTAAGACTGGCCCAACGGCCCCCAAACCACCCCCTCTCCCCAAGTCACATTGGCTTTGGGTCGTTTTGAAACCAGCTCCTGTTTGATGATGAGTAGGTTAAAAAAAAAGCAGGTACTACCCACAAGGTTAATTTTTCACTACGTCTTGTTTGCATTGTTGGTTTCCATTGCCGCAGTAGAAACTAAGCAGTGATTTTAATGCTCCGGGGGAAAAACAATGTTGAGTCAGAAGGCAAGTTGCAGTGACTTGCTTCTGGCCAGAAGGAGAGAGTGTGTCCCACGCTCCTGGAGGAGGGGGAATGGGACCAGCATCCCCCGCCAAATTCTGGCAAGGGGTGCTGAGGCAGGGCATGGCCAGAGCAGCACATCCCAGTCTCCTCTTCCCAACCCAAATGGGCAGAGACTTACTGAGGGCCCTTCAGGCCCAATCTCATTCCTTCCCCAGAAAGCAGAGAGCGAGGACTCTGTGTGTACCGCTGCCACCTCACCAACTGTCCATTGTGCGATGCAAGTTGCGCAAACACTTTCTCTGAATACGTAGCTAGGGGGAAGGATGATGCAGTTAGGTAGAGCAATAGCTGCCGTGAACCACAAGTTTTCTTGAGTTGATGAAATAAGTAGGAGAGAAAAGAGGTCCCTTTGTGTGTCTTCCCCATTTCTGTGTCTATTTTCAGATCCAAACTGTTTCCTGTTAAAATATGCATGCCAACATTTTATTTTTAACAAATGCTAGCCAAAGTATGCATTAGTGTCTTCTCCTCAGTCTCTAAAATTGGGTACGATGGCCTAAATAGCTGGGGAATAGCAGGAGGAGGAAAGATTCTGAGAAGAATGCATAGACAGGAGGAGCTGAGTGGACGGAAAGGAGAAACTTGCTGTCTTGGTGGCGAGGGGCAGACTCCTGGGTCAGCCTCCAAACAGAGAGGACAGGAGTGAGCGGAGGGCTGCGGGGACTCACCGAGGATGCTCTTAACCCACTGGCTTGGGAAATTCGTTTGCAAGGGTAGCTTTTTTTTTTTTTTTTTGGCTGCATTGGGTCTTCGTTGCTGCACACGGGCTTTCTCTAGCTGTGGCGAGCCGGGGCTACTCTTCATTGCGGTGCACGGGCTTCTCATTGTGGTGGCTTCTCTTGTCACGGAGCACGGGCTCTAGGTGTGCAGGCTTCAGTAGTTGCGGCTCGTGGGCTCTAGAGCACAGGCTCAGTAGGTGTGGCGCACGGGCTTAGCTGCTCCGTGACAGGTGGGATCTTCCCGGACCAGGGCTCGAACCCTTGTCCCCTGCAGTGGTAGACGGATTCTTAACCACTGTGCCACCAGGGAAGCCCAAGGGTAGCATATTCTTGAAACTTGCTCCTTTCTGTTGTATGAGGAAATTCACACCATAAAGACTCAAATTCTGGTGGCGTTTCATTTCATACAAGGAAGCTCAGCTGGCGAGGGATCTCCTTGTACTTGAAAAAAAAAAGTATTAAATCAAACTAAAGCTCGCATGTAACTCAATCAAAACGACTAACTCTCAATGCCCTGCTCCATCTCTCCTCACCCCCATCCCATTCACCCACCCCAAGCAACAACTTTCCATTCCTACCTGTTTCTTCTAGAATTTCTCTCCATATTTCTAAGTACTAATAATATGCACAGTGCTGTTATTTCTTGATTTGTTCATTTCAGTCAACTTCTGTGATGGTACCTGGGGATTTCGCTGGTATAACCACCCCAGTTCAACTCCCTCCGGCCCCTCAACTTAGATGTTATGATTTTTGTTTAAATAGTCTTTGTATTCGGCTTCCCCGGTGGCGCAGTGGTTGAGAATCTGCCTGCCAATGCAGGGGACACGGGTTCGAGCCCTGGTCTGGGAAGATCCCATATGCCGCGGAGCAGCTAGGCCCGTGAGCCACAACTACTGAGCCTGCACTCCGCAACAAGAGAGGCCGTGACAGTGAGAGGCCCGCGCACCGCGATGAAGAGCGGCCCCTGCTTGCCGCAACTAGAGAAAGCCCTCGCCCAGAAACGGAGACCCAACAGAGCCAAAAATAAAAATAAATAATTTTTTAAAAATAGTCTTTGGGGGTTTCCCTGGTGGTGCATGGGTTGAGAGTCCGCCTACCGATGCAGGGGACGCGGGTTCGTGCCCCGGTGCGGGAAGATCCCACATGCCGCGGAGCGGCTGGGCCCGTGAGCCATGGCCGCTGAGCCTGCGCATCCGGAGCCTGTGCTCTGCAATGGGAGAGGCCATAACAGTGAGAGGCCCGCGTACCGCAAAAAAAAAAAAAAAAAAAAGCCTTTGTATTATTTTTTTGTAAATGTATTTATTTATTTATTTTTGGCTGCATTGGGTCTTCGTTGCTGCATGTGGGCTTTCTCTAGTTGCAGTGAGCGGGGGCTACTCTTCGTTGCGGTGCGCGGGCTTTTCATTGTGGTGGCTTCTCTTGTTGTGGAGCATGGGCTCTAGGCATGTGGGCTTCAGTAGCTGTGGCACATGGGCTCAGTAGTTGTGTCTCGCGCGCTCTAGAGCGCAGGCTCAGTAGTTGTGGCGCCCGGGCTTAGCTGCTCCGCGGCATGTGGGGTCTTCCCGTACCAGGGCTCGAACCCATGTCCCCTGCATTGGGGACCGCTGCACCATGAGGGAAGTCCTTAGTCTTTGTATTATTCTGGCTTCCTATGTTCTCTGCTAATCCAAGTGACAAGCTATGATTACATTTCCTTGTTGAGCTCTGAATATTTTCTGGAATTAAAACCTGTCGCATGCCATTGCTTAGTTTTCTAGGGATGTATGCCAGTTTTTTCCACATGCTTTGCACTGTCCGTTGATGACTCCCCCAAATGCTCAGACACATTAAGTAACCTAACCGTCCTCATTTTCCCCATGCAGAGACCACCCCTTCTCCCGCCTGCTCTGCAGCACACTGATTTGATCTGGAAACCAGTACACGGCTTGTGCTGAAACACCCCAGCCTCTCGCCTGCCCTGGCTCTCGCCTCCTGGTCTCCTTGTGTTCCCCTTTCTTAGTTTAGTACTTCGTGTTTCAGAAACACTTTCTCCAGGAGCTTCCAAAGAGAGTGTTCAGGTGAGGTGCATACCATTGCTATCTTTGCAGTAGGCGGAACCTGCTCACTCGACCGCTTGGTTCTACCTGAGAGAGAACCCCCTGGTTCTATCTGCATTGGAAACGTCCTCAGAATGTTCTCTGCTTTCCTTCTGGTCCTGCTGCCCTAAGGATCCAACTGCCCTTGGACTCTTGTTCAGCCTCATCGGAGATGACTTGTTTTCCTGTGCAGAACGTTTTCACCCCTAGAAATAGAACAGGTGTCCCAAAGTCAGTGGTCTAGTAGCTGCAATTTAGAAGGTAAAAAAGAAAGATGTGATGTTAATTTTAAGAATATATTTTATTTATCCAGTATATCAAAAATGTAATGGTTTCAACCTGTAATCAATATAAAAATGATCAATGAGCGGTTTTCCCTTGAGGAAGTCTTTGAAATCAGGTGTGTATAGCACACTCACAGCCCACTTGAGTCGGACCTGGCATGTCCAGTCATCCCGGTGCTCAAGTATTTGGGTGAGTAAGAGGGTCTTTGTGGATACAAAGCTGGCCAGCCTTCCTGGTAGGTGGCCGTCTCACAGCAGGTCATGTCACTGGCCCAGGGCTTCTCTAGCCTGTGCCATGGGGCCCGACATTCGAGATGTGTTCTTGGAGTCCTGGAGGATTGTTCAGGTTTGCAACATTTTCTGTGAAAGAGCCAACAATTCCTGGAAGAAGTGACTCTTCGGGCCTTACTGGGTAACAGGCATAAGGGAAACTGGGTATACGGCCAGCAGAGGGCCAGCCCCTGCCCAGTGGGTCTCAGGTTGGATGACGGGCAGAGGGGCAGAGGGCAGGAGGAAGGAATACAGGACAGGGCTACTCTCCTTCCCCTTCTCTCTCTGTCTCCCTCTCTCTCTCTCTCCTCTTCCCCCCCTGCAGTGCCCGTCCCCCAGTCCCCACGACAGTCAAGACCCAGAGGTGCCCACCAGGGGACCTTTCATGCTCACTCAGGTGGCGAAAGATTCCCCACTTGTATCTGTCACCTTCAAACTACAGACAAGAGCAAGCCTCCTACTTTGCTTGTCAAACATTTACATCATTTACATAGCACTTATTCTCAGCCTGCCACTGTTCTAAACCCTTCTGCAAATATGCCCTCATTTAATCCTCATAACAGCCCTGTCCCCATTCTAAGGATGAGAATGCCGAGGCCCAGAGAGGGTCAGTGTATAGTTGAGGTGTGTCCCCAGGCAGTGGCTCCACACTCCAAGCTCTCAGCCACTGCTGGTGGCTCCCTGTCTCCACGGGGTTCCTGCACAGTTAGGAAGAGCACGAGAAGTGTTTGGGTGTTTCGCCATGAAACAGTCTGCTCTGGGAACAAAGCCTGTGGGCTTTGAACTAAATTTTGCAGAATGGGTTTAAATCCAGAGCCGAGGCGTCACTCCGAGCAAGTGCTGACTTCCACATGCCCCCTGGGGCTTCCATCCTGACCCTTTCCGGTTTCACCGAGTCTGGCCCCCTCATCCACCCTCACTGCCGGAGAGAGCCAGCTAGAGACAGAGGGCGTAGCTCACCGGCCATTAGTACCTTTGAATATGAAACTCCCACTTAAGCACGTTCCAGCCGGGTTAGGCTCCCTACTGTTTCCAACTATGAACGTTTACTCTACCTTTTCCTTTCTGCCTTATTCAACTTTCCGACTTCCAGGGTTTTCAACATGTTGGTGAGTCTCAAATCCCTTGTATGTGTCCTGCTAGGAACCAGCAAGCTCATAATTAATGAGCTCTAATAAATTTGGACTCCAATAATTTGCATTATGTGATGGTTTTGACAGAAGCTGGGCCAGAGTGAACCTTCCTTCTGTAAAGAAGAGGCTGGCTAATCACTGTAATAGAGTAAACATTGCAGGGGCTGGATTAATCTGTCTTTCAGATCGTGGAGCTATGATGCTTGCTTACGCCTGTATAACAGCCACATGCTATTTCATACATGTAGTAATAATAGCTGATCTTTTGTTTTCAGGACCATTGGTTTAGCTATCACGTCCTTGGGTAATGCAAGCATCCTGCCTTTTTTTTTTGGCTTTGTTGTTACATCTGTGTTTGCCCAGTCGTGGTTTCCCCTGAGCCTCTTGCAGTCACACGGGCCTGGGAATGTATAATTATGATCTCGTCTCTTAAGATCCTACGCGTCTTGCACTCCCAACAGTTCTGAGCTATTGGAGCTTTACTTCAGAAGCAACCCTAGGTGGAGAGACTGCTAAAAGAGAAAAAAAAGGTTTTCTGAATCAACAAGCAAAACCTTGCTGTAAATTTCCTAAACATAGCATCGACAGGAGACATAAATATTCCAAACTCGGAAGCAGAGACTTTTGAGATAAGGCCTCCAGTTTTGGGAGACAGTGAAGGGTCAGGGATATATATTCTAGTCTGAGAAAAAGAAGTGGAAATTGCAGATCTGTACATGAGCTGTGAGGAGTTCGTATGCTGGTGGCAATGCAATTACCTTTGAATTAATCGTCAGGAAAATGAATGAATACAGGAATGTGGCTTTTGAGTTTTAATATGATTTTTCAGTAATAACTGTGTAGGAATAATTAACTAATTCAGGACAAGTGTCTTCAAAAGTCTATTAAAATATAACTCCGGTAAATTAAATGGCACCATTTCCTCGTGCTTGTCTCTTTAACACAACTAATAAATTATTTTTCATGCATGTAATAAATATTAGATAACTTGAAATTGGGTTTTCCCTTATTTTGGTGCTGATATTTTTAGCACGTATACAAAAATGTGACCTTGGATATTCCGGAAATATTCCTGGGTCCTACCATGGTAATTAGTACTTAATTTCACTGCGATTGTTTCCCCCGTGCTCCCAAAAAAAGTGCACGCTAATTATGAATTATCATCATTTGTTCATTAAAGCAAGCCCTCAAAGGACATCCGTAAGATGACAATTTATTAACATAAACCAGGCTATTCTATGTTCTTAAAATAATAAAGCCTTTCAAATATTTTACATTCAGAACTTGCCTGTGAATTTATGGCAACCTCCCAAATAATCTGACTCACTGTCATTTCACCCTGGTTCCTGACCCATCCTTTCAGAATGAGCACAGGCGGTGCCATCGGTAACCACAAAGTGCATGGAATGAACGCCTCCCAGCAAGAGATGGAAGCTGTCATTTCTGTTTGCTCCCTGCCCTGCACCCAGATGGCTGAGGCATAACCCACCTTGGCACCCAGCACACAGCGAGGCCTGGGCAAAGGTAGGCAACAAAGTCTTGGCTGGCAGCCCCTCCCGCCAACCTGCCCTGCCCTCAGGGTCGGCTGCAGGGATGTATAAATACCTGTTTGCAGGATTGGTGCCTACACTCTGTACCCCAGTGCCTTTTTCTTTTTTCTTTTTTTTTTTTTTTTTTTTTGCGTTACGTGGGCCCTCACTGTTGTGGCCTCTCCCGTTGCGGAGCACAGGCTCCGGACGCGCAGGCTCAGCGGCCATGGCTCACGGGCCCAGCCGCTCTGTGGCATGTGGGATCCTCCCGGGCCGGGGCACAAACCTGTGTCCCCTGCATCGGCAGGTGGACTATCAACCACTGCGCCACCAGGGAAGCCCTACCCCAGTACCTTTACCCACGAGACTGCTTCTCGCACCCTTCCTCCCGTTCCCCAGCAACATTAGCATGAAGGTGCTTTCTCAGCAGTGCCAGCGTTGCCCTCCACCTGGCCTGAATTAGAGCTCCCGCCAGCAGTGGGAGGGGGCTGGGAGTGGTCCCCTGGGGCTCGAATTCTGGTGGCCACGGCACTAGACATTCCTCACAACTTGATTGTGAAGTATTAGTGTACCCGTGCTTCAGGTACAGAAAATAAGGCATACTGAGGTTTGAGGGACTCGCTGAGTAGCCTGACCTCTCAAGTGCCATGTGGGCCTCTGAGCCCCGGTCTCCAACATCCCTCTGCTTCCGCCGTGAGGCCAGGCCAACAAGTTTGAGTCTTTAGTTCACAGGAGAGGGAGACCCAGGAAGAGTGTGCCAGAGATACCTATGCAACCACATTCTGTACCATCCACAGAAATAGGGGTGGGATGCTGTATTCGTTTCCTAGGGCTGCCATAACTGGTACCACAAACTGGGTGACTTGAAACAACAGAAATCTATTCTCCCCCAGTTCTGGAGGCCAGAAGTCTGAAATCAAGGTGTCGTGGCAGAGCCGTGCCCTCTGAGGGCCTTGGGGGAAATCCATTTCATGCCTTTCTCTTAGCTTCGTGCATTGCTGGCAATCCTTGGTGTTGCTTGGCTTGGGGACGCATCCCTCCAGTCTCTGTCATCACATGGGCTTCTGCCTGGGTGTCCTTATGTCCTCGTCCCTCAGTGCGTGTCTGTCTCTGTGTGTCATCGTCTCTCCTCACAAGGACATCCGTCATACTGCGTCAGTGCCCTCCTTGATCCAGTAGGGCCTCCTGCTAACTAATGATGTCTGCAAAGGCCCGATTTCCAGCTAAGAGGACATTCGTGAGAACTAGAGTTTGGAACTGCCACGTGTCTGTTGAGGGGGGGGCGGGGGGGGGAGACACAATTCAACCCCTAACACGCGAGCTGCGATGCCGCTGGTTTTCTGCTCAACTTGCTGGAGGCGTGCAGCAAGGGGAAGCCACAGCTGGTGGAGAATGTGTTGCTGCTCGAGGCTGGCCCTGCACCTGAAGGGAGCAGCAGTTTGGGGTAGATCCTCACAATATAAAGGTCACCCGTGGGCTCCGGGGTCTCAAATCTCTCCAGGGATGCTGCTAAATGTCTCCCAATGCTCAGGATGGCCTCCACTACAGAGCATGACCCCACCCGTGACATCAGTAAGGCTGAGTCAATCCCTGCCTCAATCCCGGAAGGGATCAAGTGAGACGTTCAGGCATCTCTCTGTGGGAGATACATTTTGGGGTCCAGCTTGAGGAGCCCTGCCCCAGGCCATGCCCCTCGCTGTGTGAAATGCTCTTCAAATTGTCCAGTTCAGGAAACCCTGTTTCCTACCCAGGTGGACCCTGTTATGCTGATTTTTTTTTTTTTTAGTCCATTAGCAAAGGACTAATACAAGAGCAGGAGAGTTTTGAAGGTGGAGGGAAAAGGTGTCGAAGGTTCGGGCATGTGAGAGGATGCCTGATTGGACAGAGCAGAGGCAGCAGAGAACACATGGTTTTAAGCTGGGGGCAAGTAGGACGTGGTGCTGTCAGCCCCAAGGAGAAGCCAGGCTCCCAGAAGGGAGTGGAGGACAGCTAGGGAATAAGTGTATGCCTCACAGCTTGGCAAGTGAGAGCGGACCACAACCCTACGTCAGCCGGCCGCTAGGAGAATGGATAACGTACAGTCGACTCTGGAGAGCTTGGCGTCTTGGGTTACATCTCATAAAAAAGCCAAGACCGGGCGAGTCAGAGGCAACGCTTGCTCCATTGAATCGTTTGCAGTTCTGAAGTGTCTGTCTGTTTGTCTGATGCATACACTGCTTCTCTCAGTGGATGTGAACCTCCTGCAGTATCCTTCTGCTGTCTTTAACTTCCCTATTCTCCTGCTGTGTTTAACTTCCCAACCGCTTTTCTTCTTACATTTTATATTTGCTTAGTTATCTTATTTATTTGCCTCAGATGTTTGGATGTATGATACTGTCAGCAGAGCGTTCTTACACACCCAGGCTGGCTTCCAACACTGCGTTTTGTTAAGTGATTTGCTTGGAACAAGAAACATTTTTCTATGAAATTAATGTTGTAAAGTGGTGGGCTGTCCCAGGCCACACAGCAAAAGCCTCCCATAGATACACTCTCCCTGAGGACCCAGCAATAGTCGTATGGGACCTGGTGTTTTCCTGGAGAAATACCTTGGGTGGGTGATCCAACCTGGAATTGCAGATCGACCTGTGCCACGATACCATATCAGGTCAGATGGACGGCCAGGGCAGAAGGCTCCTACAGCAAGCAGGCATAGCTCTGTCTCCTAGCACAGGGGTTGCACATCAGCCAGGAGCTGCAGGAATGCGGGGTTTGAAAGGTCCGAAAACTGGGGCAGGGGGTTCGCATGATGAGTCAGCTTGGGAGACGGAACCCGTAGGAGAAAGACGAACTTGGGTAGAGGGCGAGGAGTGTGGTAGGCAGAATAAAGGCCCCCAAAGATGATCCTGTGCTAATCCTCAATGCCTGTGAATCCGTGACCTCACGTGGCAAGAGGGATGTGAATAAATCACAGATCTGGAGATGGGCGCTTATCCTGGATTATCCGCGCAGGCCCAGTAGATCCCAAGGGTCCTTGTGAGAGGAAGGTGAGAAAGTCAGGGGCAGAAAAGGAGATGTACGGATGCAAGCAGAGGCCAGTCAGGATGTGAAGATGTTACATGACTGGCTTGGAAGACAGAAAGGGGGGCCAGGAGCCTAGGAAAGCAGGGGGCCTCCAGAGCCTGGAAGAGGCAGAAAAACAGCCCCCTGAGAGCCTGAAGAAGGACCCGGCCCTGCCAACAGCCCATGCACTGTGAGAACTTACATGTGTGTTGCTTTGAGGCACTTTCAGCTTGTGATAATTAGTTACAGCAGCCATGTGGGGAAGGAACACAGCGGGGGTAGGGGGTGGGGGGGGATTGATGACCAGCAATGAGGGAAGTAAGGAATGCAGAGAAGGGCTGGAGGTTACACCTCCCTTCACGCCACCACCTCTGTCCCCTGGCCACTGTGCTGAGGCAGAGAACTCAGGCGGGTGTGGCATCCGAGGAGGGACTGGGCTCACTCCTCCCTCGGGCCTGCCCTGGGAACCCCTATCTCCTGGTAGCTTTCATCACCAAGGCCCTCTTGACCCAACACTGTTCTCATCCCTCATTATCTGCCTTTTAAATGTGATAAGACATATGTAACATACAATTTGCCATTTTAACTATTTTTAACCTCAATTCAGTGGCATTAAGGGCATTCACATTGTCATACAAACATTACCGATATCCATCTTGAGAACGTTTTCTTTTTTTTGTAACCGTATAAGTCCTCTTTTTCCCCTTGAGGTATAGTTTTAGATCTTTTTTATTTATTTCCTTTTTTTTTTTTAATTTAAAAAAATTTTTGGCTGCACTGCCCTGCAGGTAGGATCTTAGTTCCCTGACCAGGGATCAAACCCACAGTCCCTGCATTGGAAGCGCAGTCTTAACCGCTGGACCACCAGGGAAGTCCCAAGGTATAGTCGATGTACAACATCTCCAGAACTTTTTCGTCTTCTCACACTGAGACTGTGTAACAATAGAACACTACCTCCCCACTACCTCCTCTTCCAGCCCCGCCCTGGTAACCTCAAGTCTATTTCCTGTCTCTATGAATCTGCCCATTCTGGATATCTCATATAAGAGGAGTCATACGATATTTGTCTTTTTGTGTTGTCCACCTTATTTCAGCCAGTGTAATACTTTTAAGGTCCATTTGTGTTGAAGAGCGAATCAGAAGTTCTTTCCTTTTTCTAGGCTGAATAATTTTCCATCACATGGATAGACCCCATTTTGTTCATCCACTCATCTATTGATGGACAGTTGGGCTGCTTGTACCCTTTGGCTATTGTGAAAAATGCTACAGTTAACGTGGGTGTACAGTATCTGTTTGGGTTCCTGCTTTCAGTTCTTCAGGGTTTATACCTAGAGGTTGAATTATTGGGCCATATGGTAGCTCTGTAATATTTAACTTTTTTAGGCACCACCTACTGTTTCCCACAGCAGCTGCACGATTTTACATTCCCATCAACAGTGTCCTAGGGTTCCCATTTCTCCACATCCTGGCCAACACTTGCTATTTTCTGTTTGTTTTCATTACAGCCATCCTAGTAGTCATGCACAACACTTATGCTTGATAGAAAAACTCAGTTAAGTACCTAAACTGTCCCTCGGGGAGGAGGGGAACTGGGTGAGGAGGAACCCCGAGAAGCCTTCGGGAGCGAAATCTTCAGCGCTCAGAAAAGAAAGGGAAGAGAAAGGAAGTTCCTTGAGGGTCCCACGAGGGTGGCCCCTCATGGGTAAGAGACACACAGGCAGGAATCGTAAGCCAGGCACTAGGCGTGCATTACCTTCCGCCTGACCAGACATGGGGGCCTGGCCCTAATCCCTTCATCAGCATCTTTTTTTTTTTTTTTTTAATATTTATTTATTTATTTGGTTGCACCGGGTCTTAGTTGCAGCAGGCGGGCTCCTTAGTTGCAGCTCACCAGCTCCTTACCTGTGGCATGCAAACTCTTAGTTGCGGCATGCACGTGGGATCTAATTCCCCAACCAGGGATTGAACCCAGGCCCCCTGCATTGCGAGTGCAGAGTCTCAACCACTGTGCCACCAGCGAAGCCCCGCTTAGTCAGCATCTTGAATACCCACACAAGGACACGCACCTGTGGACCTCTTTTGCTTTATGATGATCTAGCAGAGCAAGAGACCTCAGAGGGAAAGGAGCCATTGTCTGCTCAGCCGACATGACTATTTGATGAGCCCTCATCTCCGAGCATCACGGTAGGCCGTAATTTGACCTGCAATACTATCTCTACGAACCTGATCAATTTGTGGCTGGAGAGTTGGAGAGGGTGGAGGTGTGGGATTGACAGGCCATCACACACCGCTTAAGACAACTAACTGCTCTTCTGGCAGGATGTTTTCTGAAACGACGTCCAAGAGAAAAAAATGGGTGTGTGATACCACGTGGCGTGTGCGAATCAGACATGTCAGCCAATTATGTGGACCAGTGAGGACATCTGCCTAGTGATCTTTTTTCCTTTGTTACCATAATAGACAGAGGCAATTTTATGTGTTTAAGACATACAAATAGCGAAAAATCTATGCGACTTGAGTGTTTTCACAGTTGTGTGCGTGTGCGTGTGTGTGTGTGTGGTAAAAAGCATAACAATTTACCATGTTATCCATTTTTAAGTGTAAAGTTCAATGATGTTAAGTATATTCACATTTTTGGGAAACAGATCTTCAAAACTTCTTCATCTTGCAAAACTTAAACGACAATTTCTACTTTCTGCTTCTGTGAATTTGAGTACTTTCCACACCTCAGAGAAGTGGAATCTTATAGTATTTGCTTTTTTGTGACTGGCTTACGTCAGCATAATGGCCTCAAGGTTTTGGGGGGGGAGGTTAACATTTATTTGGCTGCACTGGGTCTTAGTTGCGGCACACTGGATCTTCGTTGTGGCACACGGGCTTCTCTCTAGTTGTGGCGCGCTCTAGAGCCCAAGCACCGCAACTGCTGAGCCCACACATGAGTTTAGTTGCCCCGCGGCATGTGGGATCTTAGTTCCCTGACCAAGGTTCGAACCCGCGCCCCCAGCATTGGAAGGCGGATTCTTAACCACTGGACCACCAGGGAGGTCCCTGGCCTCAAGGTTTATCCACGTTGGAGCATGTGACAGACTTCCTTCTCTTTTAAGGCTGAATCATATTCCATTGTGTATACATATATTGTGTGTATAGACCACATTTTGTTTATCCTTTGATAGGCATTTGGGTTACTTCCACCTCTTGGCTATTGTCAATAATTTTGCTATGAATGTGGGTGTGTGAATATCTCTTCAAGACCGCGCTTTCAGTTCTTTTGAAGATCTGTCTATCTATATCTCTGGATGTGGGATTCCTGGATCATCACGGAGTTATCATCTTTTTGGACTACAAAACAACAAAATTAACAGTACAAAGACCACTTGACAAACTATATTCGTACACCAGGGGCGAGCTCATAAGAGGGAGACTTTCTTGCTCCCTTTATGCCTTATTTACAGTTTATTATGAGAGCTTTTTTTTTTCACTTGTTATGGAAGAATATATATAGAAACATACAAAAACCTTAAGTGTGCAGTTTAATGAATTTTCTTAAACTGAACACACTTGTGTAACCCACATTCATGTCAAGAAAGAGGACATTACCATACCCAAGAAGCTCCATCCCCCTCACGACCCCCCCCAAGAGTCAACTCTGTTCTGATCTCTCAACCTAAATAAGCATTGCTGGTACTCAGAACATCATAGGGTAATAAAGAGAAGAGAAGAGAGGAGAGGAGAGGGGAGGGGATGGGAGGGGAGGGGAGGGGAGGGGAGGGGAGGAAAGGAGAGGAGAAAAAGGAAGGGAGAGAAGGAAGGAAGGAAGGGAGGAAGGAGGGAAAGAATGAAGGAAGGAAGGGAGGAAGATGAGTGTGAAGGGCCCTTCCCTTGAGCTGTGTGGCTTTAGGCAATTCAGTTAACAGCTGAGCCTCAGCTTTCAACCTTCTACAGTGGCGATTCTCCTAAATTCCCAGCCATCGACCAGCTCAGCCCTGTCATGAGGGCCATAACCAGGTTATCCAGTTTTATTACAACTGAGAGAAAGCAACGTTCTGTTGGGGTTTGATGTGATAGAACTTCTGGGTCCATCCTCTCCTCTTTGGGATGGCGATTCTAGAAGAGCACTTGTCAGTCAGCCATGTCCACTCTCAAGTTTATTTGGGATTTTGCAGTGAGAGACAGGAATTTGAAGGACAGATAGGATCTGAGGGCTCTACTTCCGGTCCGGAGGGAACAACCTTAAGCCAACAGGGAACATGAAGACGGAGTGATTCAATGCCAAGTGAAATGAACGTCAGCTCGGCCGCTAGCGGTTCCTTATTAGTCCAGGTGGCTCTTAATTTTCATGTCTGTACTTAGCACAACTTCTGAAAGCCTCATTGAGTGAGGTGTGGAATCATTCCCCCACCTTTAGGTGTGTGTGAAATAGGACAGTTCTCTTGCAAGGCCATGTAAATCCTGGATTATCTGGGTGGGGCCAATGTAATGACAGGAGTCCTTAAACGTGGAAGGGGAAGGCAGAAAAATTCAAATCAGAGAAGATTTGACTATGGAAGAATGGTGAGAGAGTTGCAGTGTTGCTGGATTTGCAGACAAAAGCCTTTGACCTCCAGATGGAACTTGGCTCCGGGCTTAGGAAGACACATGGAGCTGAGCCAATCCTAGCTCAGCAGAGCTCAGCAAGGGCAAAGTGGAAGCACAGCCTGCATGCATTGTGAGCAAGAAATAAAGGATTGCTGCAGACAAAGCTCGTACAGTACCCCAGGATGCAGTCTGCAGGGACCAGCCTCCAGTGCACACCACATGGCAGAGCAGGGCTGTGGATGGATCTGGGGACCAATGGGAGAGAACCACCATGGCAGAGCATGGTAGAAGAAACCTAGAGAGAGTTACTTTCATGAGGGACTCTGGGCAAGAGACTTCAAGCCACGTGGAGGAGGCCAACAGAGCAGGCTGAATGAGAAGGGGATGGAATGCAGGGAGGACCCTGCCCAGGACGGCATCACACTAACGCTGGGCTTCGTCTCCCAGCCTGGCTTTGCACTGCATTCATGTTCCAGTCCTATGAGGAAAGGGGCAACCACCAAGGACTGCATGAGACACTCTGGGGTTTAAGTAGTGGTGATGTGGTCCCTTCCCAGCAGAGGGTCACACATACAAAGCCACCCCTGCTTTGACTTGTGAGGGCTTGTAGTACACTGAGGGCAGTGATCAAGGCAGAGGAGAAGACAGTGGTGCCCTGCGTGGCACTGTGGTGACCCAGGAAGCTTACCCTTGACAAGGCTGGCATTTCTCAACCCCCTATACATTCCTGAATGTCAGGGACCCACCTCTCTGTAGATTCCAGTGGTGGGCACTGTCATAAGTATGCACCGGTAAGTGTTTCCAGCTGTGTGGGTGCCCCACCCAGCTCACCAAGAGATGTGAGGGAGACAGGAAGTACATGGGAGGAGGAGAGGATAATCCTGGCCTTTTCCGGTCAAGGTCGCGTACCTGTCACCTTGTTGAATTCTCTACATGGTTTATGCTGGATCGAAACAAGAAACAGATTTTCTTATTTTTCTTTGTGGCAGTCTGACCTCATCTTTACTCATCGTTTAAGATGAAATCTTGCTGAGGAATTTGACCTTCTTATATTTCAAATTAGAATCCTACACAGGAGAGGTAGAGGGTCTGAAACAGGATGACCTAGGTTAGCAGTCAGGGTAACAGAAGGCTTTGCTGGGGAAGCAAGACCGAAGGTGAGAACTAGTGGGCTGGCCCAGGCCGAGGGGACAGAGGGCATTCTGGGGAGGGAGAAATGGGTACGTACAATTCCTGAGAGGGGATGGAGAAAGGTCCCCTTTCCCAGGGGAAAAATGACTGGTGATGCCACTTTGTCATGCCACGCCTACACTATACCCACCAAGAAGTGATGGGGATAGTAAGCGCTGTGCTTAGAATCCAAGAATTGTCCTGAAACTGGTGGCACGTTGTAGCTTTGAAAATGCTGGGATCCTGCCCCCAGTGAAGTCTACTTAATTCGTTGCTGTGGGGCGTGGCCTGGGCTGTGGATTTTTTTTTTTTTTTTTTTTTTGTTTTTGGCGTTACGCGGGCCTCTCACTGTTGTGGCCTCTCCCGTTGCGGAGCACAGGCTCCGGACGCGCAGGCTCAGCGGCCACGGCTCACAGGCCCAGCCGCTCCGCGGCACGTGAGATCTTCCCGGACCGAGGCACGAACCCGTGTCCCCTGCGTCGTCAGGCGGACCCTTAACCACTTCACCACCAGGGAAGCCCACTTGAGTATTTCTTGTTTGTTTGTTTCTTGTTTTTGCGGTACGTGGGCTTCTCATTGCTGTGGCCTCTCCCGTTGTGGAGCACAGGCTCCGGACGCGCAGGCTCAGCGGCCATGGCTCACGGGCCCAGCCGCTCCGCGGCCCGTGGGATCTTCCCGCACCGGGGCACGAACCCGCGTCCCCTGCATCGGCAGGCGGACTCTCAACCACTGCGCCACCAGGGAAGCCCTGGGCTGAGGAATTTTTAAAGGCACTTCTAGTGTTTTCACTGTGCAGCCAGCATTGAGAATTGCTGATCTAAAGCAATGGTCCCCCAACTTCAGCATTCACCTGGGCAACCGGGAGGTTTGTTAAAACACAAGAGTCCTTGGCCCTGCCCCTAGAATTCTCAATTCAGGAGGTTTGGAGAGGGGCTGGATCGTTTGTAGCTCTCGTAATTTGCCAGGTGTTGCAGATGTTGCTGGTCCCAGGACCACGCTTTGAGAACCACTAAAGGAAGAAAAAAACGGAACTTAGGTGCTGGGAGCTGGGGACCAAGGTAGGTCTACCAGTGAATAAAAGATGCTGATTTCAGGAAATTTTCAGCATTGGACCAGGTTGGGAAGAATTCAACATGGCACAGTGTGTGGGCATCCCTAGACTATACAGGGCCTGGCAATTGAAGGTCAGTTTTGCCAGAAGTCCAAGTAAGGTAGAGAAATGCCCATCTGCAGGAAGCAGGACCCATTCCTGCGCCGTATTCCAGTCTCTGGAGGCCAGAGCCAAGCTTGCCCATGAGAGACAAGGACACAGAGAACCCAACATGGATCCCTCTTGGGATGTATGAACAGGGGCTGTAGAAGGGGATGTGGGACCTCAGGAAGAGGGAGAGGCAGAGATGTTGGATCCCAGCTGGCAAGCAGATATTGAAGGAGCCTGGAGTTCAGGGTCCCCAAGAGTCCCCTGGAGAAGCCCAAGCCCCACCCACTGAGACTTGACTGAGGGCTCAGCAGTCAGCATGCTTAACCCACCTCTCCCTCCCCTTCTAGTCTAGCTGGCCCCATTTATGTTTGTATAATAACACTTCTGGAGGAGGGGGGCAGAGGGTGCCACATGGAGGTGAAGGTGGCATGGGGGGATGGGAGGGAGGAAAGCTCTGGAGAAAGCACAGTAGGCAGATTCTCAGGGGGGCCCATGATTCCCATCCCCACGTGCATGCCTTGTATAACCCCCTCCCCCTGAGTGTGCGTGGGACCTGTGAACATGATGAGATGTAACTCCTGTGATTAGGGGACTGATCAGTTGACTGTGAGTCGCTCAAAAGGGAGACTACCCTGGGTGGGCCTGACCTAATCAGGGGAGATTTATGAAACGTGGACCTGGCTTAATCACGTGAGCTTTATAAAAGCAGAGAGACTCTCCTGCTGGCCTCAAACACGAAACAGACAGCAACTTGTGAGCTGCCTATGGGAAAGGGTGGTCTCTAGGAGCTGAGGGCCTCAGTCCTACAACCATGAGGGACTGAATTAGCCAAAAACCAGTGGGTCTGGGAGAGAACCCTGAGCTTCAGATGAAAAGGCAGCCCGAGCCAACACCCTGATTGCAGCCTAGCGAGCCCCTGAGCACAGGACCTAGTTAGGCCATGTCCAGATTCCTGACCCAGGAAACGGAGAGGACAAGTGTGCGCTGTTTGAAGTCTCTAAATTTGGGGTAATTGGTAATGCAGCAGTAGAAAAACAATCCGCTAGGGAACGTATATACACCCTCAGTCAGGCAGCATTTAATACTTTTGTTTTTTACTGGCTATGATGAAAACAAAATGAGTTGCATTCCCTTTGTCATTTATTCACATGACTTCAGTGAAGAGAGAGGGTCGGTCACGGAGAAATCAGCCGGATTCCCCGCAGAAGGCTTGCTACTATCACTTTCCAGGGTAACTGGCGGGGCTGTTTTCTTCAAGTTTTTGTTTTTTTGGCTGCGTCGGGTCTTAGTTGCAGCACGTGGGATCTTTTGTTGTGGCACGTGGGCTCAGCAGTTGCAGCGGGAGGGCTTAGTTGCGCCGCGGCATGTGGGATCTTAGTTCCCCGACCGGGGATCGAACTCAAGTCCCCTGCGCTGGAAGGTGGATTCTTAAACCACTGGACCACCAGGGAAGTCCCTGGGGGGCTGTTATATTCTAATCCTTTCTAAGCTCTTCACGTACCTGAATCTCAACCGCAGGCTTCTGGCAGGTCCCCTCCACTCCCCGTCCTAATTGTTTGAGACGCATATTTCAGTGGAATCATCATAGCTTCAGTTTGTGGAGCAGTGACTGTGTACTAATCGTAGACCTGAATCCAGAAATCTTCCTCTCAAATCAGCCTCAGCAGAAGAGGTAGCCTTGGCCCCAGCTTTCAGAGGAGAATCCGGAGCAGAGCCCTGTAAATAATGTATATGCACCACATCCCACAGCCAGCACCGCCTCGAAATTCAAAGCCACGGTGTCTCACTCCAAAATCGGTGCTTGTAACCCCAGACTAAACAGTTTCAGAGCCTTAGACTCTGACTTTTAAAGGGCACCAACTGTTTATTGCATCCAAATATCTTGCCACCAGAAGCAGCTTGACATAGGTAAAGTGAAGTGCCACCAGGGGAGGTTGGAGGGCATCAGACGGAAGGTCCCTCCCTTCTCCGTGGTGTTGCTTAATCATGCGCTGTGTTCATTCTGAAGCTTATTTGCCCAGCTATTCTTTTGTTCTGGGGATGACCAACGCCTCTTAAAGGAATAGAGCAGACTATGCCCAAGGGACGTCAAGGTCTTCCTTGTCGGTGTCCCTCTGGCACCCTGTGAAAGCCACTTGGCCCTTCCACTCTGCTCCAATCCAAACTCCCTGCTCCCTCCAGCTGGTCCTGGAATCAGCTTCCGCCACCGCTGCCTTCATACCGCTTTGTCCCCCTCTCACCTGGGACCCCTCCCCAGGGCTTCCAGCTGCCCCTTCCCCTCTACATCTGGCCTCTGCAGCATTTCTGGCCACACCAACCATCTCTGTGACACCACAATTATATCGGGGGGTCCTTAAGCAACGCCCCAGAAAAAGGCTGGCAGTTACCCCTCCTGCCTCCTGGTCCTCTTGGCCCTGCACTGGAAGGAGGTGTCCCGTGGTGCCTGAGCACCATGAAAACTGAGGGAAAAGGGATTCAATCTCCTGCCGCCATGTTGCTTCCTCCTCTGAGGTTGTCATGTCATGACACAGTCCTTTGGGGCCTTAAAACCGTTCCCTTTTCAGGACTCTCCTAATAAAATGGAGAAGTAACGTTAGAAAACTTGGTCATATTTTGTTTGGATTTTTCTATGGCGCTAAAATATACATAACATAAATTTACCATTTGAATCGTTTTTAAGCGTACAATTCAGTGGCATTAAGCGCATGTACGATGTTGTGCGTCCATCACTACCATCCACAGCCTGAACTTTTTCATCACCCCCAGGAGAAACTCTGTTCCCATTAAACAACATCTCCATCCCTTTGTCCCCCAGCCCCTGGTGACGACGATTCTTTGAATTTGCCTATGCTGGGTACCCCATATAAGTAGGATCATGTGATATTTGCCCTTTTGTGTCTGTGTCATATTATTTTTAGAAAAGGAAGAGAGTGATAGGTGTAGAGGTAAGGAGTGCATAGTGATGAATGGAATTGGTCAACGACCAGTGACAGCAGTTCCTGTCGAAATAGAATAAAACATTCCTGTCGAAATAGAATAAAACATAAGTCCTTGTGTGTTAGTTGTCTATTGCTCCGTAACAAATTACCACAAGTTCAGTGGCTTTAAGCGCACACATTTTGGGAATTCCCTGGCAGTCCAGTGGTTAGGACTCCACGCTTTCAGTGCTGAGGGCGCAGGTTCAATCCCTGGTCAGGGAACTAAGATCCTGCAAGCTGAGTGGTGCGGAAAACAAAAACAAAAACAAAAAAAACCCCACACACATTTTATTTAGCTCACATTTCTATGCATCAGGAGTCCAGGCACAGCTTAGCCGGCTCCTCTGCTTGGGGGCCCACAGGGTCTGCAGTCTAGATGTCAGCTGGGCTGCGTTCTCATCTGGAGGTTCAACTGAGGCAGAGTCAGCTCCCAAGCTCCCTCATGTTGTTAGAAGAATTCGTTTCCTTGCATCTGCAGGATGTAGGGCCCTGGCTTCTTGCTGGCTGCCCTTGATTCCTTGCCACACAGCAGCTTACTTCCTCAATCCTGCAAGGTGGTCCCTAGAGCTTCTAGCTCCAGCTTAATCAGAGGAGTGACCGCCACCCTATGTGCCATATTCTCTCGGTTAGAGCTGAGTCACGAGTCCTGCCCACACTCCAGGGGATGGGACCCCCACAAAGGCATGAACACCAGGGGGCCGCACTCATGCGGGCTGCCTAGGGTCTGTCCAACACGCCTTCAGGGTGGGAGAACTGAGGGGAGGAAGGTTCATGGAAAGCCAGCCAGGGGGACGTTTTGCTTCTTCTTGAGTTTGCATGAGGTGGCCCCGAATGTGGCCAGCAGACCGCAGAGATAGGTCGTCAGACCTTTCACCCCAAAAACATGGGGCAGCAGGTCTTTTCTAAGAGCTTACAGTGAAGACTGGAATTAAAAACACAATCAAGGGAAAGATTGCTTTTAAGTATTACTTAGTCATCTTCCTCCACCTGCGAGTTGCAGCCTCAAAATAACTTGGAGGAAAAAAATCCCTGGTTATTTACATTTGCTCTCTATTTTTAACCGCCTTTCTGTTTTAAACATTTCATATCATCCAAACCCCTGTTGGAAGCCACTGAACCTGTAGCAAGATACCCTGTTTATTTTTGTAGCTATTTTCATCTGCTTAGAGAACTTTTTGTTTTCATCTGAGCTTTTCGGGGAGGTGAAACAGGTTAGCATGTCTGGCCCATTTGTCAACTGGCTGTGCTGCCTTCTTAATAAAACGGTGCTAAATTCAGAGCTACTTATCACGTGTCTCTTTTTATGTGGCTCAGTTTTTCCATTACTTGAAGTTCCCAAATGCTAATAAACCCTAATGTGCTATATTTGGTGGAATGAATGCATTATGCTTTTCAGAGTTGATGTTTTTACATAAATAGAACATGTTGTGCAAGAGAGGAAAAACCACCCTCGTAGTGCGTACATCCATTTGATTTCTTTCCCCCTGTTGATCTGGAGCTGTTTAATCAGAGAAGGAGGGAGGCGGGGGGAAAGATAAACAAGGCAGAGGGAAAAATACACCTACAGGTTCGGCCCCACCTCTTCCGCCTTCTGTCTTTGGGCTGCAGGTTCCTTTTGTATCCGTTGATTTCACCATCACTAATCATACACTCTCAAATGGATCTAATGTAAAAGATGTGTCTGGAAGACAGAAAAATGGCTCTCTAAGACTCCATAGGACAATACATTTGTTGTTCTTCCAGCTGTAGTTAGAATAAACACGTTGCTATAGAGTCCCTCGAAACTCGTTAAAATCCCAACGATAAAAATCACCTCCAGTGAGAGAAATCAGAAGTGTTAGCAAACTTCCGTGGGAGTTGTCGACTCTGAGCGGAATGAGGGCCCCTTGTAGACAGGAGCCACGTCTCGATGTGGTTGCTGCTTGCTCAGGGGTTCCCACAGGTAAAACACATGATTTTTTTGCACTTAACGGTATGCAAGTTATACTCAGAGGTTGAAAGACAAAAATCCAACCTAACCTAAGGCTGGTGTAGTAGACGCTGCAACAGAATGTGAAACCAGTGACTAAAAATCAACAAACATCATTCAGACCCACCATCTGGAATATTCTGTTTTACTCACCACCCCCCCGCCCTCACCGCACCCCACCTTCCTCTTCCTTCCTCTCCCCTCCAAATCTGTCTTTGTTGCGTGATACTGTATTCTCTTTCAACCAGTTTCTGGCACAAAGATGTAGCATTTTAAGAGTTGAATGTCAGATTACTCATATTTCCCTCTTGAGTGTTTTCTAATTCCATCCTTCCAAGGAGAGGAAGAAATACGAAATGTATCTGTCTACCTTGGTCTTGCCCTGCGGGCTGTTGTTGTCACCGTCTCTGACCGGTGTTTCTGGGAACAGTCAAACCAGTAGGTCAATGTAACTTTTCCTATGCAGCCAACAAAACCTGGCATTGCTTATCCTCTCTCTGTTGAGCTATGTTGTTGTCATTTACTGCTTCTCTTAAGGAAAATGTGCTTCTTTGCCTCAAGAAGCTCAAGCAGCCAGTATGTGGACTTCATTCTGGGTGGCTGAGGGGACAGTTCTCGTGGCTTCTGAGCCACGCACATGAATATGTGTACTTGCGGTGGGTCTTACTGCACGTGCGTTTCTCTGAAATTCAAGTGCAGCCACATGTCCGAGGAAGAGGCTTTTGTGTTTTTGCAGTCTAGTGGGAAAATAACCTTTGGCTACTTTTCCAATTTTAAATTAATTTTATTTTGAAAAAAAATGTTTATATTTTAGGAACTTCCCTGGTACGTTTTTTCTGTCTTTTTTTTTTTTTTTTTTTTTTTTTTTTTGGCCAACATGAAATTCTTATAACATGAAATTAGCCCTTTAAAGCAGACAATTCAGTGGCATGTATAGTATATTCACAGCCTTCAAACTCACTCCTCATTCCAGTCTGCCTTTGCTCTGGTCCCAGGCAACCCTGAGTCTGCTTTGTGTCTCTAATGATATACCTGTCCTGGGTATTTCATATAAATGCAATCCTGTCATATGTGACCTTTTCCTCTGTGGCTTCTTTCAGTCACAGCATGTTTCTGAGGTTCCTCTACATTGTAGCATGTGTCAGTAATTCATTAAATTCATTTTTTTTTAAAACCCCACATTTGTCTATTGATTTATTTTGGCTGTGTTGGGTCTTTGTGTCTGTGCGAGGGCTTTCTCTAGTTGTGACAAGCGGGGGCCACTCTTCATCGCGGTGGGCGGGCCTCTCACTATCGCGGCCTCTCTTGTCGCGGAGCACAGGCTCCAGACGTGGAGGCCTCAATATTTGTGGCTCACGGGCCTAGTTGCTCCGTGGCATGTGGGATCTTCCCAGACCAGGGCTCGAACCCGTGTCCCCTGCATTAGCAGGCGGATTCTAAACCACTGTGCCACCAGGGAAGCCCCTAGATTCATTCTTAAATGAAAATAATTTTAGATGAAAAAAATAATTTTGAACGCACTTTAGGTGTTCGTTTATTGAGCACCTGCTGTGTGCAATGCACTAGACTGTAGTTAGCATGATGTAAACGTTGACCTTCTCCCCGAAATAGGCTTGCCCTGGTCACTGGAGCACCCCACCCCCATGCCACAGTCTCTGACATAAAACTATGCCAGGTGGGTTCCCAAATTAGCCTGTGACTCAAAGCTTTTCATCTTTGGGGGGATTTATTCTCCTTCCCCTCCCACCTTTCTTTAGAGCAACGTCCATTTCCCCTGAAAGCACAGACTCATTTTAGAATTGTCATTAAAAAAAAAAAAAAAGGGGGGGGGCAGAATTGTCATTTTAATTCATAGTGTGTCCATAAACAGGATGCAGAGCCCTGTGAATATCACAAAGAAGAGCCAGCCCTCGGGAGCGCTGCACGCTGGCAGGGGAGAAAGGACACCAAGGCAAGATGGAGACAGCAGCGTGAGCGATGGCCGGCAACCTGCTTTGTCCAGGTCGGGGAGGGGGAGGGAAGCGGGAAGGGGGTGGCCCGAGAGGGAAAGGCCCCTCGAGGCCCTCTGATGTGAAATGGGCTTTGAAGGGACAGTCAGACTCTGTTGGAGGTTGGGGGGGGGAACATGGAGAGGGCAGGGTGAGGGCCTTGTGGCCAAAGTGGAGACTTGAGCCAAGACTTAGCTGCAGGAATAGGAGACAAGGCACAAATAAGCCATGTTGTTCACAGTCAAGACTTATTTGGAAGTGAGCACGTGGTAGGTGTCAAAACTGTCCCGCAAGAAAGAGAAACAAAGAGAAAGTCACCCCCTCTCCCTTCGCTTCCCCCAATCTCCCCACGGCCACCGTCTGATTCCCCAGCTGCTCCAGCTCAGGTGCAAACGACGACGACCTCAAGGTCTTCCTGCACCCAAGGGCCGCAAGTTCTGCAGGTGCCTCTGTGATGCCAGATGAATTTCCCATCATGCCTCTCTTTCCATCCTTATGGCTCTCTCGACAAGCCTTGTGTGTGGAGACTTTGCGTATCTGACTGTGCTCCCCTCTCCCCTCCTCCCCGTGGCAACCTCCTCCGCACTCTTCCAGACCCATCTCTCCACCCCCCAGGCAGAGCGGCTTCCCCCTTTATATCGTCGCCAAGTGTATCATACTCTTAGAATAACTGTTCAATCAAAAAAGACAGAGTTTCTCTGTCCGGGTACACCTTGGGCATTGCCGATGATGCTGGGGCCTCACGGACGTTCCAACTTAGCTGGAAAAAAAAAAAAACATAAAGGGAAACCCTCCGTTGGGATCCAAGGCCCATACTGCAAGGTACCCCCGACTGGTAGAGCCCTTAAGTGCTCCAAATATTCAAAGAAGATAGAAAGAGCTGAGTGCAAATTGCAAAGCAGTCAGGGGGTGGTGTCGGTAGAGAAGTGCAGGGAGGTCACGACAGAACAATCGAGAACAAAGACGCGCTGCAACGCAAGCTGGGGTAGACCGTGGGCACGGGCAACGCGCACGGGCTCGGAAGAGTCCAGCGTGGGTGATGAAGTCCTGGGAGGGGGGTGAAATGAAGGGGCAGGTGGTAGACAGGCAGCAAGGGCAGAAAGAGCTGGAATGGACAGCCGGATTCGATTGCCTGGGGGTCTGTGGGGAGCAAGTAGTTGCAGATGGTTTCAAGGGTGGAGTTTGTATAACTGGGAGGAAAATGGAAATTCAGAAATGGGGACAGCGTTTCCTTGTTGGGCGAAGGGCATGCTTGTGTAAGACCGTTACTGAGAGTGGATGGGTACAGCCCCAAGACTCTCAGGCTGAGTCACCCTCCTTCGGTGCTGGGAAAGGTGACAGTGATTTGACACACACAGGCATTATGGCCGCTGCTTGGCATGAAGCGTGACACCTGTCACGTTTGTTTTTGGAATGCTTAGGCCTTGGGAGCTCTCAGAGACTGAACAGTGTGCATCACAACACACCACAGATGTTACATGTTTCTATGAACAGCTAAATAACACATGAGCCTTAACCAGACCATTTCTCGCGGTGGAAATGGTGTCCTACTTCGAGCTCTTGTTTCACTAGTCCGGCCAAGTGCTAAACGTGTCCAGAGACCTGCTGGGCCGTTCAGCAGGACCCCCCGCCAAAGCAGGATGTCCTCCTCTGGCCATGGCGTTGTGGTCAGAGACCTGCGCCCTGAAATCCACGGCCCTGCCCGCCCTCTCCAGCACAAGGACCAGAAAGGATCTCTTCACTGTTCTTATTCTTGGCGATGGGTGGGGCGTGGCTAATTACTGGTAGACAGTGAGCATAAAGCAGACCTGCCCTAGAACCTCCCAGAAAACCAGCCACCAAATTAAACCTGGTTAAAGGTGTGGGAGAGGTAGACAGAAACGTTCCATGCCAGATAACAGGTTTAGGCTGCTTTGAGTTTTTTCAGGCCAGCACTGGAATCTAGATTGTCTAATTTGCCAGCCTCAGGATTTTGGTGAACACAGTTTCCTCAATTACCTGATATGGTGGAATGTTATGAAGGCACAAAGAGACATGCTTTTTCATTTCATTTTAATATTTCATTGAATGAAATTATAAGTAGTGCAATTTCAAAAAGAAAGGAACACAGAATTCCAAGTTTTTAGAATGCCCAGTAGGCAAAGTCTGAATTAAGAAATGAGATAGGGCTTCCCTAGTGGTGCAGTGGTTGGGAGACCGCCTGTCGATGCAGGGGACGCGGGTTCGTGCCCCGGTCCGGGAGGATCCCACATGCCGCGGAGCGGCGGGACCCGTGAGCCATGGCCACTGAGCCTGCGCGTCCGGAGCCTGTGCTCCGCAACGGGAGAGGCCGCAGCGGTGAGAGGCCCGTGTACCACAAAAAAAAAAAGAAATGAGGTGAATTCTTATGAGGTAATGAACCTTCACACGCACACACACAGTCACTCATTTCTGCCATGTATCACCCACGACTGCGTCTTAGTGCTTCGTTTTTCCCCCGTGGATCCATAAAATGCACTCAAGGTTTGTTTGAAGAGAATTATATTTACGTTACTAAAATGGTTTTTGTTTGAGTTTGTGTATTTTTTCTAGAGGACCCATTGAATTGCTATTTTAGGAACAGCTCGTTGCTTAAGAAGTCATAATCGTATTAAGTGAAGCAATTCCTAAAAACACCCAGATTCAGTAAGAAGTAATAACTAATGCAATTTGAAAGGAAAGTTGGGTTGTGCTTTTCATACAAGGTACAGTTTTCAATGATTGTAGTACAAATGTATCCTGACAACTTTCTACCTGCTTTTTAAATTAATTTATCCAATTGTTGTTTCCTTTCTGAAGTATTTTATATACTTTACATCCAAACGTGTGCCTGTCATTTTTATGCAACCTGTGAAATTTGCATATAGGTTCTGGCAAAGGTGTTTTTTTCAAGCCAACTGAACTGACAGTTAAAAGAATCTAAAGTGTTTAAACCTAAATGATTTTTTTTTTTTGAGGTTTTAACAGAAAGATCTCCTGAAGGAGAAAAAACCCTTATCTTGTCCACCTGTATAGACTCTGACACAAATACATAATTTAGAGGAGATCAGTGGAAATTAGCACATGCATATTTTTGAGCTAAATTAATTTTAACCATAATAGCTGATGCACCTTTCGCAGCTGCCCAGTGATGAAAGTAGCGACCTGTTATTACTGCTGTTACTGTTACTGTTCCCTCCCTGCTTACAAGGGAAAACCTTGGCACTCGGGGAGCGGGGTGGGGGGGTCACTGCAAGCCTTGCCCCATCACCTGGCTGCCTATCCACCAGCAAAGCCAGGTATCCAGCCTCCAGTCCCTGTGGCCTCGCATAAAATATTAAACCTGGACCCTTCATAAGCTGAACGACGCTTTATGGAGTGTGCTTAAGTAGAAACTAGTTCATGAGAGCTCACTTCCGAATGAAGCCCTTGGAATCGACGTGGCCTAAACTAAACATCACCTTTGCGGGCAGAGGAATCTTGCTGTGGTTTGCGGGGTGGGAAGTGGGTGGTGTTGGAGGCCAGGACCTGCCTGGCGGAGGGCTCCCGGATCACAGAGCGTACTTCGTCCCGGTAATTGTATAATATATGTATGATGTATACTATGTATACATAGGCGTATGCATACATAGATGTATGTACACACCAGCTGTATAACCCCAGTGAGGCACACACTCCCGCCTGACCTGGCCAAGGCGGTCGATTGGGGCCCTGCCCTGGAAGTCTTTCACACCCTTCTTCCTCTTTTGTCCAAATCCTGTCTTCCGTGAATGGGTGAGAGATGGCATGAAACAGACAGATAGATGTCAGCTGGGTCTTTTCACTTTAACATCCTCTTGCCATCACCTGTTTCTAATCCTCATCTTCTGCTTTTGAACCAGTGAGCTCTGCTCCCCTGAGCTCAGTGTTTTTCTGAGGCTGGGGGCCCAGTGTGTGTTTGGTTGGCACCCCTCCCCAGCCCTCCTCCTCTGGGCCCCCAGCAGGATGGCAGAGAATGGGGAAGTGTGCGATGCAGGTGGTCCCCGGGCTGTCCTCCGGCTCTCCCCACACACCTGGCTGTCTGCACACCTAGGGCACCCACGGAGGGGAGGGGCTGAAGGATAGGAGGGTGGCACTGGGGCCCAGACAGCGCGTCCCCTCCTTCCGAGTGTGCCCCCCTCAGCCCCGGCCCGGGCCCTGAATTCCCTGCTGGCCGCCCTCATGCTACCGGAGCCCCACCCCATGGCTGCCTCACTGCCGTCGGCATGGAACTCTTTCCGGAGTCTCTGCTGCCCTTCCTTGTGAAATATATTTCCTCCTCCAGCTTCTTGGACAAAGTAACTGAATAACCTCCTTCCGATGTCATGGTGATGTCTGAGCAGCGCCGAGCGTGTAGAGGGCTGACGCTGGAGCCCTGGACCACGGCAGTCGGGCTCGATCCGGGGGTCAGGTCAGCCTGCTGCCAGGCCCAGGTGCCGGCGTGTGGCCAGCCCAGGGGGCGGACAGGACTGCTGCCGGGGTGCCTCTGCACCTTTGGAGGGCGCCCCGGGGAAGGGGGACATGTCGGAGCTTCTCAGTGCGGCACCTGGCTCCTTTGGTGTAAAACAGTTGTTACACCCCAAATTGAAAGGCCTTAGTGGAGTCAGAGAGAGAGAGAGAGAGAGAGAAGGAGGAGAAGGGAAAGGAGAAAGAGAGACAAAGCAAGAAAGAGAGAGAGGAGAGGAGGGAGGCTCGGAAACCAGCTGAGCTGTCATCCCAGCCCCGAAGGGAGGGTCCCTCAGTCCTCTGAGCGCAGCCCAGGTCCGCTGGGCCCTATCCTGGAGGCCCCCGTCCCTCGCGGGGCTCACACTCACCCACTACATTTCCCTCCCTCCTGCGAGGGGAGAGAAGCCGTGGAGGGCCGCAGTCATCCCTGGAGGTGCCGCTGTGTAGCCAGTTCCCTCGGCAAAAGTAAGTCAGTTGGCTCTCAGGAGGTGCCGAGCAGACCCGGGGCAGGTACGTTTGCTGAGCCTGGTACCCGCTCCCTGAACCCGTCGCTTTACACCTCAGCTGCGGAGTCGGGCTGCTCAGGAGCGGAGAGACGAGCGTCCTTGGAGCCTCGGTGCCCGCCTGCCCTTCCATCCTGCAGCCCTTCTGCCTGGAGCCATGAACCGTGTGGCTTCGCTTCGGTGGACACGCTCCTCGGCTAACATCGAGCTGGTGTGGGGGCAGCTATGGAACGCTGGTCGTGGTTGAAGAAACTGTCCTTTGTCAGGGGCCCTTATCCCATCGGAGACGATGTGTCTGCCAGGAGGGAGGGCCTGGGGGTCGACCCAGCTGCCGGGCTCCCTTTTGTTCTGTGACAGTCCAATTCGGCTCCGGTCAAGCCAAATAACACAGAAGGGGTGGACGGACCCCAGTGCCTGTGTTGTGCACCCCTGGGAATGCCGGGGAGTGGCAGTCTCGGAGAGCTGCCCTGGTTCAGACAGGCTGCAGTGCCCCACCCGGCGTGGGCAGCCTCTCAGGGGCGCGCTGTCTACCCAGCCTGGCCCTCGGGGAAGTGCTCGGGACGCACAGGGCTCCACCAACACCTTGGCCACCTGGACGTTTGCTGGAGTATCCCTGTGACAGCAACGCCCTGGCCAGACCCAGAGGAAGTGACTAGAGGTTTGGTAACTCGCACAAGGCCCCGTGGCTCTGAGGGGCGGTGCCAGGACCTGTGCATGTTTATCTGTCTCCAGCTCTGCTCTTGACCACGACACCCTCCAGCTCTCAGCACTGCCAAGAACCCACTTTGGAATGATGTCATCAAAGCCCGCTGGGTTTGCTCTGAGGGCATGGAGGGGGTTGTGAGGAAAACCGGAGTTGATTTTGAGGTCCCCCGCACTGCACGTGGGGTGGCCTTGTGGGAGCGAGGAAGATTCCCAGGACACAGTGCTACTGGCCAGTCACCCTATGGGGACAGGGTCCTAGTCTGAAGGAAGATCAGAGCCCCCCCCTCCCCGATTCTGCAGAGGCCATCTATTCTCACAGGTCCCCTCCACGACAGATGTCACATGTCAGCATGGCAGACTCAGCCTCGGTCCAGAAAAGCGACTCAGAGAAGCCAAATCTTATCCCGGCTTTTACTAAACGACAGCCCGTGGACAGTTTGGCCATTCTGGCAGTCAATGTGCACGTAATTTTGGGGGGTGTTCATTTGACTTCCAAACAATGACAAACCACACGTGAGACGCCAGATGGAATCTAAGAGACGCCTACACCTCCAGGCGCGCTGCAGTCTGTGTGCGGCGAGTCCCAGGGCCCCGACGTGGTCTTGATGTCGTTGCCCGCTCCTGCGGGGTTTTGTCGGAAAGACAGCCGCCTCCCACCCTGGGTCATTCTTGCTGAGACGCAGCTGGACTAAAATGTACCAGGAAGTTAGACCTCCGAGCCTCACCCACAGCCTCACACACACACACACACACACACGCACACACACACCCCACCCACCCAGCTGGGGCTGCCCATAGAAGAAAAGTGAAAAACGCCAGATAAACCCAGTAGCAGCCAGTGCAGCTGGGAGAACTGACAGGTCCAGCTCCAAGGCAGAGGAGAACCACAGAGGCCCCTGGAGGGTTGCTCGACTCAGCTGGAGGAGTGGCCATCGTGCATCTGCTCTGGGCAGCTCCGTCTCGTGAGAAGGTCAAATACATATATATATACACACACGTATTTCTTTTAATATGTTTTTTATGTATCTATATATGTGACAAAATGGCCATTGGAATCCACAAAGCAAAGAGAGAGTTTCCCTGGTGGACAAGGAGATAGGGAGCCCGGGTAACACAGCAAAGAAGGTCCCATGACCAGCATGCATGCAGGGCAATGGCTGAGTGGGGCGATGGTGCCCCAGAGGCTGTCGGGCAAGGCCTGGAAGACAGTTTGGATCATTACAACTGGGTGGAGGGGGATGGCCTACTGTCATCTAGGGAGTAGAGACCAGGGGCGCGATTAGACACCCTGCAATGCTTGGGGTGGCTCCCTACACCAAAGGGTGATCTGGCCCCAGATGTCAGCCGTGTGGAGGATAAGAAAGCCCGCTCTAAGTCAAAGCTGTGTCTTACTCATTTTTAAATGCTTTTTCTAGACGAGGGGTTTCCAACTAGAGCAATTTTGTCCCCCACTGCCTAGGGACACTTGTCAATGAACAAAGACAGTTTGCAGGGAGGGGTGCTACTGACATCAAGTAGGTGGAGACCAGGGATGCTGCCCAAGACCCTGCAATGCAGAGGGCACTTCCCTGATGAGGCGTGATCAGGCCCCAAGTGATAAGCGAGTGCCGAGATGGAGGAATCCAGGTCCCTGCTACTCAGAGTAAGGGCCGTGCACCTGCAGCATCAGCGCCATCTGGAAGCTGGTGAGAAATGCAGAGACTTGGGCCCCAGGCCAGCCCAGTGGAACCCAAATCCGCAGTTTGACAAGGTGTCCCAGGTGACGTGGGTGCTCAGGGGTGTTCAAGCGGTGCTGATCTAGGGGCCCATATGCAGAGGTCGTAGGCACTACTGAAAGAGACCAGAAGTCCTCTAATTTCTTTCTTTTTAAAAAAAAATTTTTTTTCCACTTAAGGCATTTGGCATTCTTTTCTTAATTAATTAAAAATTTGAATTTTTGGCTGCGTTGGGTCTTCGTTGCTGAGCACAGGCTTTCTCTAGTTGCGGCGAGCAGGGGCTACTCTTCGTGGCGGTGCGCGGGCTTCTCAGCGCGGGGACTTCTCTTGGTTGCAGAGCACGGGCTCTAGGCGCGTGGGCTTCAGTAGTTGGGACGCACGGACGTAGTTGCTCCGCAGCATGTGGGATCTTCCCAAACCAGGGCTCGAACCCATGTCCCCTTCATTGTCAGGCGGATTCTGTTTTTTCTTTCTTTCTTTTTTTAAAAAAAATATTTATTTATTTTAATTTTTGGCTGTGTTGGGTCTTTGTTGCTGTGCGCAGGCTTTCTCTAGTTGCGGCCAGTGGGGGCTGCTTTTTGCTGCGGTGAGCGGGCTTCTCATTGTGGTGGCTTCTTTTGTTGCAGAGCACGGGCTCTAGGCACGCGGGCTCAGTAGTTGTGGCGCACGGGCTCTAGGCACGCGGGCTCAGTAGTTGTGGCGCACGGGCTCTAGGCACGTGGGCTCAGTAGTTGTGGCATGCGGGCTCAGTAGTTGTGGCTCGCGGGGTCCACAGCGCAGGCTCAGTAGCTGTGGCGCACGGGCTTAGTTGCTCTGCGGCATGTGGCACCTTCCCGGGCCAGAGCTTGAACCCGTGTCCCCTGCATTGGCAGGTAGATTCGTAAGCACTGTGCCACCAGGGAAGTCCAGTCATCTGATTTACTCTCGTGGATCCTAGGGGAGCTGGGGGTAATAAGTCTTTGTCCAAACACACAATAAGGGCAAGTCGTGAAAAGAAAACCTCTGTATTCTCCTCAAATCCTTTATACGTGATGCCACTTTTAACTCCCTTCCTCTTTGTACCCTTGGGTTTTTTGTTTGTTTATAACAACTTCATTGAGCTATCACTCATGTACCATTAAATTCATCCTTTCAAAGTGTGCAATTCAATGGTTTTTCATATACTCATAGGGTTGTGCCATCACTGTCTAGTCCCAGAATATTTTCCTCCAGGGAAAGAATCACTATGCTTGTATACCTGAAGCTAGCACAACATTGTAAGTCAACTGTACTCCAATTTAAGAAAAAAAAGAAAAAACTAACTCTGTGCCCCTTAGCAGTCCCCCCATGCCCCCCAGTCCCCCAGCCCCTGGCAACCACTAATCTGCTTTCTGTCTCTATGGATTTGCCTATTCCGGACATTCCATATGTTGCAAGCTGGATTGCGTCCCTCAAAACTTACGTGTTGAAATCTTAATTCCTAGTATCTCAGAACGTAACCAGATTTGGAGGTAAGGTCTCTAAAGAGGGGATGAGGGTACAGTGAGGTCACTAGGGTGGGCCCTGATCCCATAGGACTGGTGTCCTCCATAAGAAGAGGCGATCAGGACACAGACACACACAGAGGGAAGACCACGTGAGGACACAGGGAGGAGACGGCCGTCTACACGCCCAGGAGAGAGGCCTCACCTCAGGGGGAACCAGCGCTGCCCACACCTGGATCTCAGACTGCAGCCTCCAGGATCGGGGGACAGTAGATGTCTGCAGTTGGAGTAACCCAGTCTGTGGTGCTTTATTATGGCAGCCCTTGCAGACTGATACACCATATAAATGGAATCACACAGCATGTGATGACCTGGTCTGGCCTTCCCTTGATTTCAGACGTTGAAACCCCTAACTCACCGTCCTCCTTTTTGCCCCTCTCTCGGGGTCTCCTCAACTTTCTTCTTTCGAAAACCTCTAGTTCCCAGACACTGTTGCCAGCTAGGCCCAGTGATCATTCATATCCTGGGGTGGCTGTAGGAAAGCCCTGAAATATTGCTGAGGCAGAACCAAGATGCTAATTTGACCTTTAAGATATAAGGTTATATGAGATCTGAACCTAGTGGCTCAGAAATATGTTACAGCATTTGAAAAGTCATTTCCCCAGTGCTTTCGCTTTTTAGCTTTGAGGATTATTTCTGGTTCTCTTTATAAATGACTTAGTGTTTTCATCCACAATATTTTGGATTATTTTCAAGGCATAGCGTAAACATTTTCATGCAATTTACTGTAGCAAATAAAAAAGATATTCCGCTTTGTCATTCTATGTGTATACGTCTGATAAATTCAATGCAGCTCTTCAATCTGGATGTAGCAGTTGCGGTTCAGCCAGAGAAACAGAACTGGTAGTAGACACATGCTAGGAGATTTGCTGCCAAGATTGGCTAAGCCATTGTGTGGGAGGGGTAGGCAAGGCTGACATCTGTAGGGCCTGCAGTTAGCAAGGGCAGGTTGGAATGTTCTTGGGAACCGACGGAAGCTGCCGTCCCCAAAAGAAACTTCTTCTTTTTCATAGAAACCTCAGCCCAGCGCAGCAGGCCTTTCACCTGGCCGCATGAGACCCACCCAGATGATCCGGCATAATCTCCCTCGTTCAGAGTCAACTGATGATGGGCCTTAATCACGTTTACAAGATACCTCCACAGCAATACCTATGATGGTGTTATCGGTGGGTTAAGTTGTGTCCCATCCAAAAAAAGATATGTTGAAATCCCAACCCCTGGTACCTGTGAAAGTGATCTTATCTGGACATAGGGTCTTTGCAGTTAGAATCAAGTTAAGATGAGGTCATAATGGATTAAGGTAGGTCCTAAATACAGGTTCTTGGGGTAGGTCCTAAATCCAGGGAAGTTTAGACACACCACACCACACACACACACACACACACACACACACACACACACACACACACACACACACACACACAGCCATGTGAAGATGGGAGGCAGAGATTGGAATGATGCGGCTCCAGGCTAACAAACACTAAGGATTGTCAGATTCCACCAATAACCTGAACAGATGAGGAAGCCTTCTCCCCTAGTGCCTTCCATGGGAACATGTTCCTCTCAATACCTTGATTTTGGACTTCTGGCCTCCAGGACTGTGAAAAAGTAAATTTGTATTGTTTTAAGCCACCTGGTATATGGTACTTCATTACAGCAGCCCTAGCAAATGGACACAGTGCCTGATTGAATAACTGCCAACAGTGTGATGTGTGAAGTCGAGACAACAAAAGACCATAACACCTGCCTTCCCTTCTCATCCCTCTGTCCTAACCTTCCGCTCCTCCACAGAGCTCTTATCCTAGTTGCTAGAAAAGCCAACGAAAACAAATAAACATCAACAAGTTGGCTTATTGATTGGGGGCGGGGGTCCCACATCCTGACAGAGCCCTTAGTGCACTGAGGGGGCCTGGGGTAATGGGAAGAGGAACGGTTGGCCAAGGAAACAGTGGGTACAGGGGCAGAAGCAAGCTGGGAAAATTTAGGGAACAGCACGGGCTGGGGTGGAGGCAGGGCAGGAACCAAGTAGGTGCAGGGAAAGTGGGAGAAGTAGTCTCCTGCCTCGTATTAATTTTCACGTGTCTTTAAATATACATGAACTACACGCATGTATATATCCTCTGTCTGCATGGCTTGAAATTTTTATATAAAATGTTTTTCTTGTCTCTTCCCCAGGGGCCAGTACTATCCTCAAGTCCTTTTATTTTCTGTTTCTTCAAAATGGGATTGTGTCTGTGTGTGCAATTAGAAGTGTTTTGTATATATATATATATATATATATATATATTTTTTTTTTTTTTTTTTTTTTTTTTTTGCGGTACGCGGGCCTCTCACTGTTGTGGCCTCTCCCGTTGCGGAGCACAGGCTCCGGACGCGCAGGCTCAGCGGCCATGGCTCACGGGCCCAGCCGCCCCGCGGCACGTGGGATCTTCCCGGACCGGGGCACGAACCCGTGTCCCCTGCATCGGCAGGCGGCGGACTCTCAACCACTGCGCCACCAGGGAAGCCCAGAAGTGTTTTATATTTAAAAATAGTCATCTGTCAAGTCAACTGAAATAGAGCATTCTGATTTGTTGAAGCAAACTCTAACAATTTTAGAGTAGTTGTAGAGTGACACAGAGTTAAGGCTGAGAGCTCCGTCTACCCCCTCACCCAGTTTCCCCATAGTCAGGCTTTTTTCACAACTAACAAGTCAACCTTGGTCCAATACTATGAACTAGAGTCCAGACTATATTTGGATTTCCCCAGTCTTTCCACTAACATTCTTTTCTGTCCCAGGACAGAGTTTAGTTGTCTCCTTAGGTGCCTCTGGGATGTGACAGCGTCTCCGTCCTTCCTTGTTTTTGATGACCTTGACAGTTTTGAGGAATGCTGGTCACATATTTTATAGAATGTCCTTCACTTTGGGTTTGTCTCCTGTTTTTCTCATGATTAGACTCTGGGCTTATGGGGTTTTGGACACGCTGAAGTTTTTATTTATGTTCCTTTGCCTATAATGTTTCAACAGACATTAATGTATCTTAAAACAAGAATCCTACTTAAGCTGGAAATCATGTATTTAGTAGTTGTGATCATTCGTTTAGAATCATTTATTTAGTGGCCATAATGTCACTGTCCTCTTTCCATAAAAATACAGAAAGCTAGGAGAGCACTTCTGTACCCTCAGCCACGGCTCAGACCGTGCCTTGGAAACGCACTGACTGCACAAGCCAGCCGCACGCCTGAGCGACTAGACGGCAGTGTACCGCTGTGGGCTTCTGTGACTGGGGAGGGTTTGATCCAAAACAGTTATTTCTAGAAATGTGACCGATTCCCATTACTATCTCAAAAATATATTAAGATGTCCTTTCCCTCCCTCCCTCCCTTACAGACATTTTAAGAATCACAGATGACATATATCTGATCTTAGTAAATGTCCTCGATCTAGTGAAAATAACAGCAAAAAAAAAAAAGAGTTTCTTACACAGGTACTGGAGAAAAACCCTGTGTTCAAATTCCTTTGAGTTTTATGGTGCATTCCTCGAATCTGCTGGGTTTTCTTTTCTTTCTTTTTTTTTTTTTTGAAGTCAAGTTTACTGAGGTGTCATTTACGTAAAGTCCACCCTTTTAGAACACAGTTCTACGAGTTCTGACCAACATTTACAGTCATGTGACGGCACCCAACTCAAGATACAAAACCGCTGGGTCACCCCCGCCAAAGCCTCCCCGTGGGCCTCTGTCGTCCACCTCTTTCCTGATGCCCAACACTGGCAACCAATGATCTGTTTTTGGTCCCAGTGGTTTTGCATTTTCCAGAACACCGGATAAATGGAATCATAGAGAATGTCGCCCTTTGAGTCTGGCTTCTCTCACCTCGCAGTTCACAACGCACAGGCCAAAGCTGTTCCTTTCTAGGGTTCGTTAGTGCCCCAACACAGGCGTATACCGCAGCGAGCTTATCCCTTCCCCTGCCGAAGGACATCTGGGTTGTTTCCAGGCTTTGGCAACTATAAACCAGCCTACGCGTGTAGAGATTTTTGTGTGAACCTACATTTTCACTTCTCTTAGATGGCTAAGTAGGAGGTGATGGCTGGGTTGTCTGTGCGCATGACATATATATGTATGATCGTATCGGGTGGCTGTTCATTTCGTAAAAACAACATCAAAAAGGCCTTCCGACAAAGGCACCATAGAAAAATGCAGATGTCCCATCTCCACGTAGTTTCACCTGTGCTTTTCTTGAACGTGCTGGTTTCCTTTGTCAAAGTGGTGTTGAGCTTGACTATGTGGGAGATGATTTTTGTGCAGCAACTATTTATAAAGTCATCCCTCTCTCCCAGGCTTGTGGAAACAAAGGGAGGGAAAAAAAACACATAATGTCTTATAATGAAATATGGTTACCAAAAGAGAGACGGAGGGGGAACGGCCTTTTGAAAATTATAATCTCCTGCTATTTTGTAACTGTGACAGCCACGTATTATGTGGGGGAGATCGGAACTCCAACCCATCATGTGCAGCAGCCTTTTCTGTTGCTGTTCCGGTTGTTGCTGGCTGGGTGGGCTACGAAATTATTCACGGATTGAGAGGCAACGTGGTTTGTGTTAGGAAGGCCATCGGTTTTGGAGTCAGAGGAGTTGGGCCACTCTGGCAAGCAAAATATGGTCCTCTGAGGATGTCTACACTCGAATCCCCTGAAACCTGTGAAAATGCCACCTTCTGTGGCAGAAGGGACTTCGCAGATGTGGCTACATTTAGAATCTTGCAATGGAGAGTTTAGACTGGATTAGACGGTTTAGCCTAATCGAATCGCCAGGATCTTTGAAACTGGAAGGGGGCGGGGCAGGGGAAGAGCAGCTGGGGATGGTGTGTTGTGAGGACAGGACCAGAAGGAGGTCGCATGCCGAGGAATTTGGGCTCTAGACACTGCGAAAGGCAAGGAAACACATTCTCCCCTGGAGCCTCTGGAAAGAATCAGTCCTGCCAACAACTCAATATGAATTAGCCCAGGGAGACCCATGTGGGACTTCTGGCCTCCAGAATGGTCAGATAATAAGTTTTTCTTAAGCCACTCAGTGTGTGGTAATTTGTTACAGCAGCAAGAGGAAACCCATACAGCCACTAACCTCTGTGAGATGCAACTTTCCTCCCCTGTACAATGAGTATGATGGCAATTGTATCTCCCCAGTCACATCATAGGTTGCTATGACAATGGGTGCGATTGTCTTTGAAAACGTTTAGAAAACTATAAGTAAACTTTGTTATGTAGGAAAGACATATAGCTCCTCTCAGCTCGGTTCTTCCTTTGCTCACCGGCATCTGCTCCTATCAAGGTACATTTAATTTTGCTGAGCCCTTTGGATGGCCCCTACCCTCTCTGAGTGGGTGGCTGGCCCCAGGCACTTCAGCTCTTCTAAGATCCATCCCCACCCACACACGGGATGGGCTTGGTTCCTAAAAACACCCTCTGCTACTTTTCCACCATCATCTTCCTCCTCCTTTTTCTTAAATATGTAAAAAAGCGTGTTCCTTAATTTAACGTTTTCTGAAAAGTTTTTGAAAACACACTATAATAAAGAAAACAATTTTCCTAGGAAGAGGTTGGCAACCTTGAGTCCTTCAGTCTCCTAGAAACAAGGGTTTCTAGGCCAAATAGTCAACGTTATTCCCGCTTCGTGGGCCACTTGACTCTGCTATTACAGCGCTGTCAGCTGGAAAGGAGTAGGCATGTTTGTGTTGCAATAAAACTTTATTTATATGGACACTGAAATTCAAATTTTACATCATACCCATCTCTCAAAGTATCATTATTCTTTTGATCTTTCCCCCCCAGTCTTTAAAAAAACGTATCCTTAGGGCTTCCCTGGTGGCGCAGTGGTTGAGGGTCCGCCTGGCGATGCAGGGGACGCGGGTTCGTGCCCCGGCCCGGGAAGATGCCACGTGCCGCGGAGCGGCTGCGCCCGTGAGCCATGGCCGCTGAGCCTGCGCGTCCGGAGCCTGTGCTCCGCAACGGGAGAGGCCACGACAGTGAGGGGCCTGCGTAACGCAAAAAAAAGAAAAAGAAAAAACCCGTATCCTTAGCTTGCAGGCTGTGCAAAAACAGGTATCAGAGCTGCCCTCTGCCAACTCCTGTCCTCGCACAGAATCTCTATAAGGGCAGGGAGTTTTGCCTGTCTTGTTAATGACTCCTTCCCAGAACCTGTCTTTATAACACCTTTTGATACTTTGCTCCTCAGGGAGGCATTTTTTTGGCATTAATTTAGAGTTTTAAAATATGGCATTATAATATTACTTATCTTGATGAGTAAGTTTTTGGCATCCCCTTAAAGTCACCTCACTCTAGGGTCCCGGCCCATGAGCCATGGGGGGGGGGGGGTCCATGGTGGTGGCGTGGATGAGTCTAGGTAGGCAGGAGGGCCATAGAGAATCATGGGATGCAGCCTGCACTTCCTCCCTTGGCAGGTAGGTCCCAGGGAGAGATTGCAGGGGGTCCATGAACTTGGTTGGGGAAAACCTCTGCAGTTAACCCAAACTGAGCATTTCTGACAGCTATGACTACAGAGGAGATGACAGTAGCATTAACTGTATCTTTGATTTGTTACCAATTTGTCGCCAATAGAAGTCTGATGTATTTTCAGAGCAGGTTAGAGTTGAAAAAGATTTTATTTGTACCCACCACTACTTTGAAATGACGGAAGTTTTTAGTACCACCTCTAGAGCTTATGATTGGAAGCACTGAGAAAGAAGCACATGTATTATGACATTGGAATTTCCTTTTTGAATTTAACTATATTTTTACAGAATCGAGTTTCCTTGTAATCTTACGTATATTATTTTATGTATTTATGCAGTGGTAATCAATATAGTGAGTAACTTGCCAAAGAAGGTCTGGGGCATAGAAGTGGTTACAAACCCCCTCCTCTCAATCCTTTAACCTCTTGGGCCAAGTCTTTTACTCTGAGCATTGGAGATAAAAATCCCTGTCCTCCAGTATTACTGGGAGGATCAAATTCGACACTGTGCACGAACACCCCCATGCCCAATGTGAGGTGTTTTCAGTATTCAAAGGATGTGAACTGAATGTGACATTCCAAATAGAAAAAAAAAACAGCAACAACTCAGATGCATTTGTCTGCTCGTGCTGCCATAGCAAAGCACCGAAGATTGGGTGGTTTAAATAACAGAAATTTATTAGGACTTCCCTGGCGGTCCAGCACTTAAGACTCTGCACTCCCAATGCAGGTGGCATGGGTTTGATCCCTGGTCGGGGAGCTGAGATCCTGCACTTGGCGTAGCCAAAAAGAATAACAAACAAATTTATTTTCTCACAGTCTTGGCGGCTGCAAGTTCAAGTCAAGGTGTCGGCAGGGTGGGTTTCTCCCGCGTCCTCCCTCCTTGCTGTGTCTTCACACGGTCTTCCCTCTGTGCGTGTCTGTGTCCCAGTCTCCTCTGCTTATAAGGACACCAGTCAGATTGGATAAGGAAGGGTCACCCTAATGACTGCATTTGATTTATTTACTACTTTAAAGGCTGTCTTTCCAAAAACAGTCGCATTCTAAGGTGCTGGGGGTTAGGACTTCAACATATGAATTTGAGGCGGGAGACACAATACATCTTATCTTGAAAAAAAGATTGGATGCCTAGCCAGGTCAAGGGGAGCAGAAGGGGCTACCACCGACCTCATCTCACATCCATGGCAGGTGATGGAAAGCTCTGTCCTCACTCCCGGTGACTTCTCCAAGTACGTTCACCACGTGCCACCACCTGATACAACCAGCTTCCCTTTGTAGTTTCGGTTCCAGTCTCCCTGAGGAAAATTAGAAGCCAGCCCCAAAGCAAACCTCGGCCAGAGGTTTGTAAGTGAAGTTGGTGAGCACACCCCCCTTCTTCGTTTCTGCTTGGGGTAGATGCCTCCTCAAAGCTGAGATATGCTCTGCAAACATCCCCGAGAGGTCACTGTGCCGTGGAGCACAGGAGTGAATCCTGGACTCTCAGGCCTTTCTGAGTAGGCCAGTCATGCAAACAAATATCAGCCTATGTGTTAGGAGCCGTAGAACATCAGATGGGCCTCGATGAAATTACATATTGGATTCAATGAAAACTGGGCAGTAATTCTCAAGAGAAGTTTAACACCTCTTCCTACTGTCTTTTAAAAAAAATAAATAATAGAGTTTTTCTTTAAAGAGCAGTTTTAGATGTACAGAACGGTTTAGCATATAGTACAGAGAGTTCCCAATTTTCCTCCTCCCACACACCATTTCCAGTGTTAACACCTTTTGTGTAAGAGTAGTACATTTGTTACAATGAATGAATCAATACTGATAAAATCCACAGCTGACATTAGAGTTCACTTCTGGTTCTGTACAGGTCTACCTGTTTGGACAAATGCAAAATGTCATGTATCTGCCACTACAGTATCATGCAGAATCCATCGACTGCCCTGAAAATCCCTTGTGTTCCCCGTATTTGTCCCTTCTTTCCCATCCCCAGAACCCCTGGCAACCACTGATCTTCTCAGTTTTGCCTTTTCTAGAATGTCGTAGAGTTGGACTCATACAGTATGTAGACTTTTCAGATTGGCTTATTTCACTTAGTGGTAGGCATTTAAAGTTCCTCCTTGTCTTTACATGCCTTGATAGCTCATTTCATTTGATTGCAGAATGATATCCTCTTGTATGGATGCGCCACAGTTTGTTTATCCATTCACCTACTGAGGACCATCTTGGTTGTTTTCGGTGTTTGGTGAGTAAAACTGCGGAACATTCCTGTGCGGGTTTTTGTGTAGACATAAGTTTTCAACTTCGTTGGGTAAATACCTAGGAGCATGGTTGCTGGATCCTATGTTTTGCTTTGTAAGAGACTGCCAAACTGTCTTCCAAAGTGGTCTTACGTTTTGCATTCCCACCAGCAATGCGTAAGAGTTCCTGTTGCTCGGCATCCGGTTGGCGTTTGATTTTTTTGCCGAGCTGCGTGGCTTGTGGGATCTTACTCCCAAGACCAGGGACAGAACACAGCCCCCGCAATGAAAGCACCAAGTCCGAACCCCTGAATTGCCAGGGAATTCCCCGTAGTTTGTCTTAATGTGCAATTTCATTATGATATGTGATATTCTGCATCTTTTCATATGCTTGTTTGCCATCTGTATATCTCTTTGGTGAGTTTTTTTTTTTTTTTCCAGATCTTTTGCCCATTTTTATTCTGTATTGTTTTCTTATTGTTGAGTTTTGAGAGTTCTTTGCATATTTTGGATATAATCCTTTATCAGATATGGATTTTGCAAATATTACCTCCCAGTCTGTGGTTTGTCTTTTCATTAACAGTGTCTTTTGCAGAGCAGAAGGTTTTAATTTCAATGAGTCCAATTCATCAGTTTGTTTCTTTTTCATGGATCATGTTTTTGGTGTTGTATCTAAACACTCGCTGCTAAAACCAAGGTCGTCTCGAGCTTCTCCTATGTTATCTTCTAGGGGTTTTATGTTTTTGCTTTTCACATTTAGGCCCATGATCCATTGCAAGTTAGTTTCCGTGAAAAGCCTTGAGGTCTGGGCTAGATTAAATTTTTTGTTTGTTTTGTCTATGGATGTCTGTTGTTCCAGCACCATTTGTTAAAAAGGATATTCTTTCTCCATTGAAATACCTTTGCTGTTTTGTCAAAAATTAGTTGACTATATTTGTGTGGGTTCCTGCTGCCATTTTATTAAACATTTGGCTACTGTTTAGTGGGAATACTGATTGCATTTGTTGCGAGCAGATTCTTGTATTCCAGCTCTCTGCATCAGCAAGCAAAAATACTTGTTTGGAATATAGATATTGTGCAGTGGATACCTGTGTAGATCCTTGCTGCTCACAGCCTCCAAATTAACCTTTATACTTTTGTCAGAACGCACTAGCTCCTTTCCTGCTCTACTTTAATGTGCTTTTCCCCCTTTTTTCTTACACCATTCGAAAAATCTGCAAAACATATTAAATAAGGCAGTCTAATTTAACACGTTCCTATCACCCATCTAGCATTCAGAAGGTGGAATTTCTCGGTGTTATTAGGATAAATGTAGGGGGTCGCCTTTCCTGTCTGAGGTCTTACAGAGGCCCTGGGGGCTCCTAGGAATCTGTGATAAAAGTGCTCGACTCCTTACTTGCAAGAAGACCGTTGGGATTACTGGGACACGATCAAACAGGCAAGATGGATTCCAAGCTCCCTTGCATTGTTAGCTACGGAAGACCAGCTGTAAAAAAAAAAAAGTGGTCACACCGGGTCCTAGTTTGGAAGCGAGGATTTCCACCACTTTCTCATACTGTAAATGATTGGCGTCTGCCAGGTAATCAAAACATACCAAGGAACCTTTTCATCGTGTTCAGTTCGCAATTTCCAAGCGGCTAACGACAAGCACGGCTGGCAAGCCAGTGGGCCAGTTTGGTTGCGCGGCTACTCGAGAGTGTGCGGTAGCCGGGGGCCGAGTCCCTGTAAAGCCGAGAGCTGTAATGATGTCAACTTGTTATTTACTTTCCAAATCTGAATGACTGAGCAAGGCGAAAGGAGAATCAATCAACCACAATGTGACCCTACAGGCGGAAAAAACGCAGCGCTCCCACCAGCAGGCGGTGGGGGAAGGGAAGCACGTGTAACCGGGGCAGGGTTGCATCAGGAGCTCGCTCGGGTTTTCTGTTGCCCCCCCCTGGTTTTTTGAGTGCCTGTTAATACCTCAGCATCAGTCCTCACAAGCCCAAGGAGCCCGGGAGCAACGACGGGCAGGCTCAAGGGAAGGTCCCACCACGTCCTTTTGGGGGGCCTTGAATGGCAACTGATACAAAATAAGGCAAAATCTATTCTGCTGATTCACAATTATGGAGACTGTGTATCTTTTATTGATGTGCTCTAATAATAATGTGCAGCAACCGTCGTTTTACATCACTGACGTTTCACAGCAACATTTGGCAGCATAATTTTTAGTCTGCCTTTTTGATGGAGGATCTGCCCCTTAAACACTCACCTCGGGCCCCCTCTCCGCAGAACCAGTACAGCAAATGGCCCCGTATCCCAGCAGGGAGCAAGTGTAAAACGCTGAGTGTGTCCTGGGCTCTTGGGGTGAATCTCCTTATACGCCCAAGGGAGGGGCAAACTTATTCTAAAACGTTCGGCAAAGCAGACACCCAAGGTGCCAGCGGGTGGCTGCAGATGTCGAAGTGAACTCAGGCCTCGAGTGCGGGGCAGTTGTCACCAAGCAGGAGGGGAGGCAGGAGCGCTGGGGCCTCGGGTTCACCAGGGCTGGGCCGAGCGGGCTGCGGCGGCAACCTTAGCACTTGGCCGGGGCCCGGGGCCCGACGCCTCCGGGCGGGGGCGGGGGTGAGAAGGCCCGAGGGCCCGGCTTCTTTCCCCTGCCCCCGCCGGGAGCCTCCACCCCGCTGGGGCCGAGTTTCTTTTCTCCCCACGCACTGCCGGCTCTTCGCTGGAGGCAGTTTTGCAAAGGTCGAGGCTCCCCCTGGGCCCCCACTTTTCCGGGGAGGGGAGGAGACCATTGGGGTGCCCTCCCGCCCGCCGACTTTGAGGGAGCGGCGTCCTCAGGCAGGTTGCAGGGGTTCTGCTAGGGCAGCTGGGCGGCTGCTTCCTGGAGGTGGGGGAGGGTAAAGAGCGGTGGCCCGGCACCCCCCTCCCCTGGAAGCCGCGGTGCTGGTGACCAGGCTCCTGTCCCGTGCTGGCTGGGTCCGGGCCTGGGACGGGGTGGGCACAGGCCTGCGTCTCCTTCCGCCCGCATGGAGGCCACGAGGGAGGGACGGGGTTCGGATACACTAGGGAGCCCCGGATTCCCTTCAGCCACTCCGGGCGCGGCGGGGAGAGCAGAGTCAGGGGTGAGGGACGCGGGAGGGTCGCAGGTTACCCCGCCGTGGGGGCGGGGCGGGCCGAGACGCGAGTCTTCCCTGGAGCCCTGGGGGAGGGGCTGTGTTGGGGGCGGACTCTCCCCCTAGTGGCTGTGGGGGAGGGCAGGCCTGGTGTCCTCACCCTCCGTGGGGGAGGGACCAGCTTGGGACGCGCCCCTCCCCCCCGGGCGTGGGGGGGGGGGCTCGGGTGGGGGACCCGGGCTCCAGTCCCCGGGCGGTGGGGGAGGGTGCGGGCTGGGGGCCGTGGGGGGGAGGGGCCGGCCCGGCGGCGGAGGCGGCCTCCCTGGCAGTCCTCCCGGCCGGGGTCGGCGCGCTGGCGGCCGCTCCCCCCGGAGGTCACTGCCCGTGCCGGTCCCTCCCGCCGTCCCGCCCTCTGCAGCCGCCACCGCTCCCGCCCCAGCCCCCCCCCACCCCCCCCACACTCTGCGCTCGGGAGCGAGGTGCCGCCAGCGCCCCCGCCCCGCCGCTGCCGCCGCCGCCGCCGCCGCTGCAGCGCCCTCGGCCGCCATTCGGCATCCGAAACTTTCCAGCGCCCGCGCCTCTCGGGGACTCGGCTGCGGCGGGGCGGGGGCGGCCCGGGGGCGGCGCGCGGCTGCTCCGGGCGCCGGGCCCTCCTCGGCCGCGGCACGGCCCGGGCTCGGAGACGGCCGGCCGGAGGGAGGTTCGGGGCGGCGGCGCCGCCGCAAGTTGCGCTGCTCGCGGCGAGGTGAGTGTGCGGGGCTCGGCCGGCCGGGCAGCCGGCCGGGCGCGGGGTGGGGCGGGGTGGTGCGAACTTGTCCCGCGTGGGTGCCGGCGGTTCCCTCCCTCCGGGGTCAGGCCGGTGGCCCGGGGCTCCCGCACGCTCCCCCCGCCTCCGGGGCTGTGGAGGGGCAGGTCCCCAAATGTCTCCCGGGCTTGGGCTGGGGTGCGGCGCGCTCCCTGCAGGCTGCACAAAACCCCGTTTTGGCTGCTCCCCAAAGTGCCGGCGCGTTGGGGCGGGCGGAGGCTGGGGGGGCTCCTTTGTTTCGGGGAGGGGGAGGCGGCCGGCAAGTTTGAGGAAGCGCTCGATTTGTCCCTCGGTGCCCCTTTGTCTGCCCAACACGGGGCTGGCTGGACGGACCTGCGCCGCCGCGGGATCCCCCGTGGGGGGAGGGGAGCCCCATTCATCCCCGGGCGCGGGCCGGCCAGTCCCGGGCCGGCTGGAAGCGCGGCGGCGCGGGCCCTGAGTGGCTCAGTTTCCGAGGCGCAGAAACTGTCAAGGAAGTCGGGAGATCTCCAGCCCGGGCGAGGAGCGCGGGCTGGGGGCGACTTCGGCGGACGGGGGTCGTTCCTGGTCTGGCCGGGTCTGCGGAGCTCGGCCTGGGGAGGCTGCAGACCTGTTGCTCCTGGGCTGGGGGAGGGGTGCCTCCAGATTCGCGTCCGGGGCGCTGCTCCCCAGGGGGACCTTGCCCACGGGGGCCGGTGTTCGGCACGGGGTGGGGCGCGCCTTCGGGGGTCGCCGGAGGTCGCCGGGTCTGTGACAGTTGGGGGTTGTCAGAGGCCCGCGGGCGCTGGGTTAGGGCCTGCCCTTCACGTGTGCTGTCCGTGCGCTGTGAGGCCCGCGCCGGGGCTCGTTCTTAGCAGGGCCTCGCATTCTCTAAGCCCCTCGCTTTGGAAATTCCACAAAGTTAGACTCGGAGGTGGGTTTTTTTTTTTTTTTCCCTTTTCTGTCGCTGATGTTGTAGAGCAGAACCCCAGAAGAAACAAGCTCTATGCTCTGTTCCTTGTGCCACGGTTTCTGCTTTGCTTTGTCACATGTGGTTTGACCTGACTGCTGGATGTTTTTCTCTCCAGGAGCGCCGCCTGGGTCCCTGGGTTCACCTGAAAGGGGAGGGGCGGGACTCCAGCCTGGGAGGGGGAGGGGAGCGCCCCTCTTCAGTCCTGAACGGTGGCCTCGGGGTAGGAAATGGCCCAGGACGATTTTATGAAAAGTTTACAACTTCCTAGTCATTCCTGGGAAAGACGCGATGGGGGTGGGGGGCGAATGTGGAGTATGGAACAGTTGAGACGTGAAGATGACGCTTTTATGTTAAGGGATGTTGTTAATATCTCAAACGTCCGGCAGATTTTCGTGGACCCCCCCCCCCCAGCTGGATAGTGAGTCCAGGGATGAAAGTTGAAGTGCATCACTTTACCCACTTAGGAAGATAGCCCCTTAAGGATATTCCAGACCTGAAGGGAACGCACACCTGTGGGATGAAAATGGAGACTTCAGGTGTTGATTTGGTGTGTTGTGCACAGCAGGGTGTGTGTCACGGGATCTTTGAGGCTGGCTCTTCTTGTGGTGCTGTCCGGGGCTTAAGTCACTCCAGGAATCGTCAACACCCCCCATTTAAATTTCACACCTTGACCCTTAAATCTTCCAAAGCTCACCCCTCCTGAAAGTTTGGGTGTTTCAATGAAGTGTGTGGTGTCCTAGTTGGTCTCGAGTCTCACCTTTAACCATGGGAGTCTCAGTTTTCTCATCTGTGTGATGGCGTCATGAGTCTACCTGGGTGGGCTGTTACGAGGGTTTCAGCGCTAGCCAGCAGAAAGGGGACTAGAGCCCCTGAGTCCACCTGCATCAGGACACAACTATTTGCTAGAAAAGCAGCCTTTGTCCCCGTTTGGCCTGAACTAGTGAAAGGGCCCACCCTGTTGTGCTCTACCGTTGACCTTCAAGTCCTGTAACTTTTCTGAGTGTCGTTTTCTATGTGTGTAAAAATAAAAACGGGAACTGAAATCGTGGTACTCATTGGGTAGTGCAAGGACAGAAAGAGGGAATGTAAGTGTAAGTGTTTTGAAAACTACAAAGCTGCCTGTAAGTTTTAGTTGTTGGTGTCGTGCAGGTAGAATGATTTTCCCATTGTTACCCTAATGCCATGCAGTGAGGGTTTACAGGCACTTAGTGCCCCGTGTGCAGCAATTATTTCCATTCTGCTTCAGAGTACACTGACTTGTTAACATATGGGGAGCGAGGATTGTTTGATTCCGAAAGCCCACCTCTTAAGCTTGGTGTTATTTTGCCTTCCTGTGTATACATCGTGTGAATCTTCCCACTTGGAGACAAGCTTATTAAATTACACACATACACACACACACACACACACACAATTTCTCTCTCTCTCTCTCTCTCTCTTTCTATTTCTCCTTCTCTCCCACGCAGAAGAACCTACATTGAAATCTGTTTATACACTTAGATGAATCTCAACAGAAATCATGAAATGTCCACCACAGTGGAAAGATTGTTTTCGTCTATAGCTTAATTATCCAGTGTGGCAGCCACTAGCCAACGTGTGCATATTTAGATTCTGAACTAAAATTCAGTAACAATTCTGTTGTTAGTAAAATAAACAATTCTGTTCTTTCAGTGCTCTACGCATAATTCACATACTCAATAGATGTGTGTAGCTAGTGGCCACCATATTGGGACAGCGCAGAACTTGCAGAACGTTCTATTGGAGGGAGATTCTCTGTAGTTACTGCAAGTAAGGATTACTAAAGAGGGCAGTAAAGAGAGTTAGTCTACTTTTTGTGGGAGGAGGGGAGAGGCTGTAAGAGTTTGAAATAATTTACTGGTAGACTTAAAAAAGAAAGGCAGGCCCATTTCAGCTAGCAGTAGGTGACCTAGGAAAGTGATTTCAGTGAGATTGACAGCTGTGGTTTTTTAGATAGAGGTGGTTTGGATCACATTTGAATTAGAAAACCAGAACTCCAAGCTAGAGTCTCTCACCGAGTATTTAACCTTGGACATGGCATTTAGTGTCTCTCTGCCTCAGTTTCTCCATCTGAAAAATGGCATAGCCAGTCCCCATGTTGCCCGCCTTTGCGTGTGTCGTGGCGAACATCTCTTGGGATGGTGGGGAGCCCGAGGTGTCACTGTCAGTGAAGCCCCACGTAGGTGATTTAGAGGCCTTATCTGATATGTTTAAAGCCTTGCTCACCATGGGCTACCTACTCCTCCCCCCAAGTTTATGTCTTAAGTTTTAATTTCTTGAGGGCAAAATCTTCTGTTATTAACAGGCTGAGCAGGAATCCTTCCAACAAAGTGAGGCTTAACAATAGTCAAAGTATTTTTAAAAAGTGGCTGAGTGCTGGCCGTTTCCTGTATACAGGTCCCTGAGTCAGGATGTTATTTTTGTTACTTAGTTGGTGTGTTCTTTGCATAGTCTTTTGTATTTTTTTATAGCAGCCTGTTAGAAATTTTACTTGTGGTTGGGGGGAAAAACCCAGTTTTGCATCTGTGAGAGAGGTGACTTCCCAGATCCCCCTCTGCCATTTGTCCTCACTCTTGCTTTGTCTCAGGACTGCTGTGACCTGTCAAGCCTTTGAGACACCTGGGATATCCATGATTCTCTTCCAGAGGTGGGAAATGGGTTCCCGCAGAGGGAAGCCAGGCCCACAAGAGCCATCTCGTGTAGGTCCTGAGTGTCAGGAATTCACACCCTTCCTCGGTTACCTGTTGGGAGGGAGGACCCCACACCCCAACCCTGAGGCTGCCCCCTCTTTGGGCTTTCCGCCAGGTGTCTGCGTCTTGGGCTCTGCACACGTGGTCGTTGCCATGCCTGACCCGGGCCAGAGGACAAGCGCGACCGCTCTGCCCTGTGAGGCGAGACTGTCCCAGGTGTGGTGTCCCCGATACCTTGCATTTGCTTACCTCCTTTTTCTCCTGTAAGAAAGAAGAGTATGTGACTTCCAATAAGTTGTTAATCTTTCACCACCCAAGACATTTAAAAAATAGTTTGAGTCGGGAAGCAAGACTAAAGTCATTTTGTAAACTTTTTTTTTTTTAAGCTGGAAAGATAAACTTTTTTTTTTTCCATAACTATTTTTAGCGTGAAGGAAGTAACCGGCCTCTCAAGTGGAGACTGCATGTGAGTTTTTCCCTCGGGTCTGGCCCTCCTTGGCCCTTCCGTCCTGTCCATCCTTTCCATGGGGCTCGACCAACTGGATGGCCCTGGCCGCATTAGCAGAACGAGACCCAGCAACCAAAATAAATGCTGGATGTGGGAAGGGACAAACAGTCAACATGTTTATAGACGGAAAAGAGAGCCTGCTCTGAGAAAATGAGTTTCAAACCTCAGGGGGAAAATGCAGTTATTAAGGAATGTGCTCCCTGGGAACTTGGCCATGGAGGTGGCCGCCTCCTGCAAAGCCCTCCCGTGCAGTTATCGCTGGCATCCAGTATTTATTGGGAATCTGCTGCCTGACTGAAGATTGCAGATGTGAACTGGAAGCCATTGAAAAGTTAAATTGGAGCAAATTTAAACTTGAAAACAGAGGACAAGAGTATTTTATTCTGAGAGAGGAAGCTGGGTACCGTTTCCATGGCTTTGGTTTGTTCTTGGTACTTGGAGGGAAGAGGTAGAGCTGGCGCGCAGCTCGCAGGCTCGAGAGGAAGGGTGTCTTAGAGATGAAGGTAGGGGAGATGGTTGTTCATAGAGACGAAGGTAGAGGAGATGGTTGTTCATGGAGACCGTCTTTTCAGCGTTGAACTCTAGAAGCTTGTAGTCAGCCCATGGTTCTCAGGGCAGTTTTGTCCCCTACCGTCAAGCAGCTTTTGGCAATGTCTGGAGACGTGTGGTTGTCACATGTTGGGGGAGGGGGACTGTGATGTCCCTGCCATCCCGGCCGGGGTGGGGGTGGGGGTCCATGGATGCTGCGTAACATCCCACAGGGCACGGGACAGACCCACCCCAGAGAACGACCCGGCGCTGGATGCCCGTGATGCCAGGGTGGAGACACCAGCCCCGAGTTCTGCTGTCAGCTGCGCAGTCCTGTTTCGAGCAAGGTCCACGGGCAGGTGGACGTCAAGATAGGTGTCCGGTGCTGTGGTTCTCACGGCTCCCGTAGGCCATTTTGGGATACATTAGGAAGTAAATGAGAAGGGAAAGGAGGCGGCAGGAAGCGGATGGCCTTCGAGAGGAAAAGAAAGAAACGGGAGCGGCGCAAGGCCAGGAGGTGTTGGGGATGGGAGGCGGAGGCGGGGGGTGGGGGGGTGGGGGGGGCGGCGGGGGGGGGGGCTGCGAGTCCCCTGAGCTCTGTCTCAACTGGAGTATTTTAGAGCCCCCGATGCCAGCGCGCCTGCATGGCTCCTTCCTGTTGGTTTTGCTGATGTCATTGCAGATTGACCAGGTCTCATTTTTGGTCGGCTTCTTGGGACTTGGGTATTTATCAGGGGAACACCGGTTCCTGGCTACTGTTTTCGGACCCTCTCTGTGCCCTGCGAAATGTCGGTTAACCTGGCCTCGGGGCATCCTCCGTTTGCGAGGGCGGGGACAAGTCAGTGTGGGAGGTGTTTGCTGCTTGCAGAACTCTGGCTGCTGTTTCAGGCCCTGTCCTCCCCTGTGAATAGTTGATTCGGGAATGGCGGCGGCGAGGGGGGGCGGGGGCAGCCGGGTGCGGACCTGCAGTGGGGCCCTCTTCCAGGGCTGGGCACTGCTGGCACCTGGAGTCTGGTCCTCCTGAGCCAGCCCGTGGCCCCGTGTCCTGTGACCCCCCCAGAGGAGTGCCAAGCCCAGCCTGGTTGGGGGCCCTGTGGGCTCCTGTGGTCATGGGGTCAGGGACGTGGTCGCAGGGAAACCGGGTTAGCAGCCAGTTCACCATGCACTCACTGCCTGTGGGCACATCAGTTACCTTCTCTAGCCTTAGGTTTCTTCTTGAGAGAGAAAGAAAGTAAAATTTGTTTCTCAGGCTTGTATTAACAGAAGGAGGATTCTTAGCACGCTTGCAGCCCAGTGTCCTTAGGGTTTCCTCTACTCTGAAGTTGGGAACTGGTGTGGAAATTTTCAACGATGACAAAAATAATAATGTATCTTTTTTAGTTACGGTGGTCTCCATCAATTGCTTGCTTCCTTTTCTTATCTACCCCCCCCCCCCCCCCCCCCCCGCTTAAGTTAAATTTCAGGGCTGGCATACGCACACAAACACACACACGTGCTATATACAGACACATGTACATCCTCTATATATTTCCTAAATTTACTATATGATAAATTATGAATTTCAGCATGCTTAAATTTCTGTAACCACCACCATCATCAGGATACCAGACAACTAAATTCCGTCACCCCAGAGGTGTCCGCGGTGCTTTCCCTCCATACTCCCCACTCCCTCAGCCCCTAACCTGGGACACCTGCCCATCAGCTCTGCTCTCCTGGTCTTGGTAATCGCACTGTAACTCAGGATGAAATGCCTAATAGTGAATCTCTCCACTCTTCCAGCACCTTCCTTGACTCATGAATTTTATACTGTAGCACACTTGGGCCCGTGTGTTTTCCTCAGAATGATTTTGCGCTGTGGATTTTATCAAAAGCAAGGAAAAGCCAAAACTTAGAGTTTCTTAATACTTGTAAGAAATCATAGTGAAAAAATACCAGGTGTCTTGTTGGAGCTGCCTATAGGATTTGCGCATTTCCTATGCCAGTTGATCCTTGCTGCCCAATCAGTTGAGATGTGGGACATTTTTGGATGCACTTTCAGAGACTGTTTCTGGGGCAGTACTATGTAAAATGTATCAGTAGGTTAGACTCATGTCTTTAGTTTCAAAAAAAGGACACACATTAAGAGGCGTGGTTTTCCCAGTGGGTTGATAACGTGACCGTAAAGTGCACTAAAAATATCCAGTTGTGTTTGCATTAGTTTGTTGTGGAAATAAATTCCGACGTCTGTGTTTCTATGTGGTTGTTAACCGGAATTTTACCTTGGGTCGTAATTTCCCTATTTGTGATCAAATAAGGAATATCATGTTTTCTAGAGAATCCTTCGCCTGGCGTCTTGGTCACTTGTGTCCTGCACTTGGGTTGCCTCCCTGCTTGTGTGAAGTTGTTGAACCTGTGTGTGTCGTCACTTGTAGAGTGAAAGGCTTGATGAGCTGATCTTGAGGCCTCTCCTACCCTGTGTGTGCGGATTATAATGTGGAAAAGGCACACGTTAAATGTTGCGTAGGCTCTTTTTTTTTAAACACTTTTGTAGGTTAAGTACTATGGTGGTTTAATATTAACTAGCAGTTTGGGTAAACTATGTTCCATGCTTTAACTATTGTTTTACCCATGATTGAAATAAACAATATTCAGCTTAACATTGCTAAGTTAGTTGCATGTTTTACTGTAAAAAAAAAACCCGAGCAATTCAGAAGACACTTTGGGCTGTGGGGTGCCTCTGAATAACTCTTATGAGTGATGTAATTTCCAGTCTCAGGAGACCCCGTAAAATAAGCACAAACAATGCTCACGGCAAAATTCATAGTGTTTAGAAGAGAGTGTCTCTGCCTTGAATTCCTGTCATTTTTTCCTATCAGTGGTGGATGGAGCTGGAATCCTGAAAAGAAAACATGAGAGTTTTCTTTGCTTACTTCTCTTGAGCCTGGAACCCAGAATATGACCCCAAATAGCCAGCCCTGAGCATTTTCCTTTCTGGAATACTTACCGCCAACCCCCAGGGAGAATACAGAGGCTGGAGGAGGTGAGGACTCTCCCTGCCCCCGCCGCCAGCGTGATCACCTTCTCTCTCTCCAAGATATTGAAGACTTTCCTCATGTCTACTGCAACCTGGACACCCAACCTCATCCGTGTTGAAGCAAGGCTAGAGGGACACTGGCCACTTCTTGGAGAGCTTGACTCATAACTATTACAGACTTGCCCGTTGTCATTGGGCTTTCGAGTCTGTGTGAACATCCGGTATCCAGTTTGCAAACACTTCCGGGTCAGCTCTGCCCTTCGAGGTACGCTTGTTATCTTGACATCCGTTTGAAGATGAGAAATGAGAAAGTGGAGCTGGAGGGATGTTACCCCATTCATATGATGCAGACATCTGTAGCACTGGTATGCAAACATAATTCTCAGCACCTATGAAGTTCCAGGTGGTTGCCGAGTTTTAGGTTGTATTTAGAAAAGCAACTGAGCAGAGAATTGATGTCTCTACCGTTTGATTTCTTTAGGAGACAGAATAAACTTGGGTCCCTTTTGCCATAGGTTCTTTTTCCAGCAGAATCTTAGCAGGCATTTTAATCCCTTGAAGCTTGAATGCCGACTCTGTGTTGGTAAAGACTCAAGTATCCACAGTTATCAACGTAAAAACGACGGTTGCCAGTTTCTGATAGTCACAGGTCAGTCTTGGGAGACACGCTTTGGTTTAGCTCCTAATTTGATTATGAAAAAATACACGTGACGTTTGTATTTCTAAGATGCACGATGATTCTGTGCCAGTTTCAACAATTTCCAGAGATCTGTAGTGTAATTCTTCAAAAAGCCTTGCCGGGAGAAACAGCGTTGGAGGGGCACCCAGCTCAGAAGTTGATGAAAATAAGTAATGATCTCATGTGTCCAGTGCATGACAGAAATTGCTGTAGACCTGGATGAGAACAGGGGAGAGGCCTGTGGAAATTAGACTCCCCTGATAGATTTCATGGGGCTCTGATAAATTTCATGGGCCTCCTAGGACATTTCCTTGAAACCAATAGTCTCCATGTTTAGTTGGGGCAGAGGGTGACAGAAATGCCTTGTCTCAGGTTTTAATTCACAAAGTGGGCTCCCAAGTGGACTGGATATCATATCTCTGGCAGTGACAATGGGATTTACTGGAGTGCAGGAAGAAACTTAAGTTCTCTGTTTATTTATTTTTATGTAATAGTTACAAAATGTCTATTTGTGGTCTATGAGAAATGCATATAATGTTCGTTGAGTGTTATCTCTGGTTAATACGTTATGTGAGTTGGAGTTAATGCTTAAAAGGTTTTCACTGAGAGGGATATGCAATGAAAAAGCATCTAGAGATCACTGATGGGGTCCCCAGAGGTGGTCCCTGAATAAAGTGGGACACAGGTGTATTTCCCTTTTTCCCTCTGGCTTCACCTGCCACGATGTGTGTGTGTGTGTGTACACACATGTGTTGTGACTGAGATCTGACAGCTTAAAGATTGGACATACCTCCAGAGGCACAGCGATTAATGATGTGATTTGGGGAAGAAAGAACATACGGTGACAGGGTGCTGCGCACGTTTTGGATCTACAGGATTGTGCGTGTTTTTAAAGCTGAAAAAATATTTGTGTTTCAGAACCAGATGACAATATCTCAGTTGCCCGTGCACGAGGAAACTTTGGAACAATGCTGTGCTTTTTAAGCGTTTCATGACGCCGCAGTGTTTTCATAATCACTTAATTCTGTTTATAAATCAGCTGCTTTCATTGACGGATGCCCTCAGGGCTCCCAGGAACCAGGCTTTTGGTCAAATACGTGATTCAAACTTTAAAAGATGTGAGATAGCGCTGGAACTGGGTTGTGATAAAAGTCTCTCGGTGCCTTCAGTCTGTTTATTTGTTGTTTTCTTCCAGAAACGTATTTCATCCATCACGGCTGTTACTAAATCTGTTATTTTTTTATTTTTTGCATTTCACATTAGAGGCTTTTTAAAAGAGAAAACTGTCATTTTGGTTGATGCTGTATTACTGGTGTTACAAAGAGTGAATAAATACAAAAGTTATATTCACAACCCAGACCCCATTGTGGCCTGTGGAGGTGAGACATAGGACTCACCTCCAAACTTCAGGTCTTTGGCTGAGGTCGTTTGCTGAGAATGGCTGAAGCTTTGGTTTTCATGACACTAAGTGTCCACCGCAAGTAGTTCCAGGTTTCCACACCAGCCTTTTTGTTTGTTTAATTTGAAATGATTGATAATGTTAGCTTTGGTTTTGTGTATGATTTTTGGTGTTTGTGCCTATTTTTCCCTTTGTGGATACTGAGTTTGCAGCGTAGCTTTGTATGTAAAGGGAAGCTGACACTGGTCTTGTTCTCCATACCATCGGGGCACCAGGGCCACACGTCATTTCACACTCATCAGGATCCACGTGGACATTCATGTGTCCTTTGGTAAACTGATATATTTATCTCCTACTTAAAAAAAAAAAAAGATTGCTTCTCTTTGCAGTAATATTCAGAAGGCACCTACTGTGAAGAGAGGACAAGCAGGAAGTAGAAGTTTTTTAGAATTTTTTTTTTTTTGTCTGCACCACGTGGCCTGCGGGATCTTAGTTCCCCCACCAGGGATCGAACCCAGGCCCTCGGCAGTGAACGCACGGCGTTCTAGCCACTGGACCGCCAGGGAATTCCCAGGAAGTAGAATTTTTGACATCTACATTATGCACCTTTGTCTCTGCTCTCCAGAGATCAGGACATTTAAGCTCCCGTAACAAATTTAGTTTTGATGAAAGTCTTTGGGAATGTCCTTTGTCTGCCACGTGCCTGCCCATCTAAGAGGAGGGAGAAATCACACAAAGTATTTTGCGTTTAGCCGGTTTCCTTGAGCCGTATCCAGGTCCTGACTTCTTATTGCCAGCAGGTCAGCTAGACACTGGTCAGTCGCTTCAGGTCTGGACGGGAATCTTTTTCTGTCTTTGTTGTTGATCATTTTCTAATAATTATTCATTTGATTATTTGCCAGCCAAATTACCCTAAATAATATTCAGAGATGTATCAGAGAATAGCCCCATCCTGAGACTGTTCGCAGAAGTGGGCACAAAATTTGATTTTATTTCCCAAATGCATACCTCAGGTACTCATGAAGTGCAGAGATCTGTGTATACTCTCTGGGAATTAGAGGCACAGGTGTACATAGCAGGAATGTAGGGGAACAGTAGCACCAAACGTTTGAGTCAGCGGGACATGAAATCTCCAAGTTTGCTAACCTTTGAGGGAAGATCTAAAAACAAATGAGTTTGTGGTGTTGTGAATTACCATTCACGTAATTTCTGTCAAGGAAGGCAGTTACTTCTTGGGAAGCTTGGGTTATTAAAATCAGCTATCTTCATTTTCCCACAAAAATAAAAATGAATTGCAGTTCAAATAATTCTATGTGAGGCTTTACAACTGGAAATTTGAAGTTAGCAAAGTTATACACCCCTGGTTAATTATATTAGTATACTCACATTAAATATAAGATAAGATTAGCTCATGGAACTATTTCCTTTTTCTCTCAGTCAGTACAGTACAGCTCCTGCCCACCCAATAGTTAAGTTTTTAGGTCCTTTATGTAGTTTTTTGGTCATCCTGTGTTTCCAGAAAACTGAGTAAAACCAGAGACTGTATGTTTTCACTATTTCCCAATTCGTATTTAAACATGAAATGGTGCACAGCATAAGCTGTCGTTTGTGAATTTTAATTTTCTCAGCTCCTGGCACAATAGAGGGGTAATAAGCTGGGGTCCCTTTTTTTTTTTTAATTTTTATTTATTTATATTTATTTTTGGCCGTGTTGGGTCTTTGTTTCTGTGCAAGCGCTTTCTCTGGTTGTGGCGAGCGGGGGCCGCTCTTCATCGCAGTGCGCGGGCCTCTCACTGTCGCGGCCTCTCTTGTTGCGGAGCACAGGCTCCGGACGCGCAGGCTCAGTAGCTGTGGCTCACGGGCCTAGTTGCTCCGCGGCATGTGGGATCTTCCCAGACCAGGGCTCGAACCCGTGTCCCCTGCATTGGCAGGCGGACTCTCAACCGCTGCGCCACCAGGGAAGCCCTGGGGTCCCATTTTTCTGCGTGGCTTTTGCTTTAAGGGAAGTTTGGGTTTGGTTCATAGTTTGCTATCTAAGAATATGTTCAACCTTCTTGAATTACCTGTTGTGTTTGCTTTTCCATTGAATATTCTGTATTTGGACAAGAAATGTATTTTTCTGTATAGGTTTCTGATGGCCCAGATGTTCATCAGAGTAGAATTTCTCTCTGTCCGCACTGCTGCCATTGGGCAGTTTGGCTGTGCTGTAGTTTCTAGTATAGAGTTGGACACACTGTAGATTCAGGTTGGGCTGTCATTCCTTTTGCAAGCTATGTGATACTTTGTTTTATTTGGGTTTGCCAAAGTTGTTTGCTTTGCCTTGGGATGGCTGTAGGTGGCCACTTGCAGTGATAAATTTCACGGAGATCTCTAAATCCCGTTTAAGGTCTAGTTGATTTTCAGGAACAGTATTACTGAGGTATAAATTACATACCATAAAAAGCACCCACTTCAAGTGTACAGTTTCAGTGATTTTTAGTCAGTTTACCGAGCGGTGCAGTCATCGGTCATCGTCCAGGTTTCAGACGTTTTCATTCCGCAGTAAGATGGCTCACGTCTTCAGGAATGTCAGGTCATCCACTCCTGCGCCCCCTGCCAGCCCCAGGCAGCCACTAGTCTCCTTTCTGTCTCTGTAGATTTCCCTTTGCTCAGAACCTCATGGTGGGAGGTGATTTAGTGAACCTTCCCCGCCCCCTTTCCAGGAGAGGGGTACCTAGGGAGAGTGCAGGGCCGCACAAGGAGCCGTGGTTTCCTCCCTGTAAGATCAGGATAGTGATGGGTTGGTTGCAGGCCCTCAAGGTGGAGCCATGTGGGAAGCAAGTAGCTCTGTAAAAAGACAAAAACGTTTACGGACTTCCCTGGCAGTTCAGTAGTTAAGACCCTTCGCTTCCACTGCAGGGGGCACAGGTTTGATCCCTGGTCGGTGAACTAAGATCCCGCATGCCCTTGCGGCACGCGCCCCCCCCCCCCCAAAAAAAAAGAGAGAGAGAGAAACGTTTACTTGTAGTCAGCAAACTGTAAAGCTAGAGGAGTTCATCGTATATTTAGGGTCGTGCTAATCGTGAAGAATCGTGCATAAAGGGCTGCCTTGGACAGGTGCGGAGTCTGGAAAAGGAACTGCAATTATAGGGATGGGCTCAGTCCCTGGAGAACCCAGGACACGGCCATAGGGCAGTCAACCCTCCATGTCCCTGCTGCCTCCTTCTTGAAATCCCGTCCTGTTTCTTTCATGGCATTGGATGTTTGACTTTGATGGAAGTTCCATCTTGGTCGGGATACACCTTAGTTCAGTGGTCCTCCACCAAGGGCAGTTTTGCTCCCAAGGGACGCTGGACAAGGTCTGGGGGCCTTTCTGGTTGTTACCAATGGAGAAGGGGTGTCACTGGCATCTAGTGGATAGAGGTCAGGGGCGCTGCCCAGCATCCTATAATGCAGGGGATGAGGCCCCAAGGCCCACAAAGAATTACTCAACCCAAGAGGTCATTAGTGCCAACGTCAAGCACCCTGCCTGAGAAGCTTGAATCTCGTGGTTAAAGACTTTTAGTAAAGTCGAAGGACTAAAACCCGCATCAGACTTACAGAAGTTCAGAAATCTTTCCGTCCTCATACATTCCAGGGAAATATGGATCTTTTTCTACAGCAAAGGACAAGCAAGGTTTTGGGAGCTAACTTGAGAGGGAAAAGAAATTCCTTTAGAAGTATACATTTACAAATCAACAGGGAAATTACGCGAGACGTCGGGGGCCACCCCTTGACTTTGATCTGGAAATCGCACTTCATCCTTATCTCTTCCCCAAGAAGTGAGAAGGGAGGGCGAAAGATCCTGAGTAAAGACACTCTACACATGATGACTGTGCTGGAAGGGAGTGGCTGCTGTGAGCCCAGCGTTTCAGTGCCTCTGCTGCACTGAAAGCCCTCCAGGGTTTTGGTTTCTCTTGGTTTCTATAGGGTTTTCAGTTGCTTCCCGGAGTGCGCAGGGTGTCACAGTAGCCGGGCCTCCACCCCTTGTTCTCTTCATCTGGTCAACCTTTGAGCCCCCTGAGAAGTTCAGGGCCCCCTGCCTGGGCCCCAGCCCGCTTACCTGCGTGCGTCCCCTTCTCTGCCCTGCATCTCCCAGCAGGAGCTGCCCCGCACCCCTGCGGCGCTTGTTTCTACCCGGGGTGGGGGGGGGGGCCTCTCCCTGCCTGCACCCCTGCAGCCGGCCTTACTTTAGGGGCTTCCAAACTGCAAGGCTTTTCCTCTGAACAGATTGTGGTGTTTGTTTCTTTTTCCTGTTCTAAGCTCGGTCCTGTTTCTAAGAATCTGCTGATTTCCCTGCATCCCCGCACTGTGGGGTTGTAACGTCCAGCTCCTCCGGCGGAATGACTGATATCAACAGTCCACAGTGTGATGTGGTAGATTCTGTTTCTGGCATGTTCAGCTGTCCACGTGCAACTGTGTAGTCTTGCGTTTTTATCTCTGTGGGATCATGTTACACTGGTTTTGCACCATCTGCTTGCTTTCTTCTTTTTACCACTTTGTTAAGGTATAATTGAAGTACCGTAAACCAGGCGTGTATAAGGTGTGCACGTTCATCAGTTTTCTCCTGTGTTTGCTGTCTTGATTGTGGTGCTGGCTTCTCGGACACGTGCATATCAAGATAACACGTATTTTCGTGGCTTCCAAATTTCCCTGTGCCTTTCTGTCATCTCTCTCTGCTTCCCTCCACCTCCAGGGCAACCCTTGATGGCTTTTTATTACTAGATAGGTTAGCTTGCATATCCTCGAATTTTATATCCGTGAAGTCACACAACATGTACTCATTATTTTGCCTGGCTTCTTTCACGCAGCATGGTGATTTTCGGCTTTATCCACGTTGTGGCCTGTGTCACTAATTCATCCCCTCTTATCACTGGGTAGGATTCCATCAGGTATGGGCGCACCACCGTTGATCCATTCACGCGTTGTTGGACATCTGGGTTGTTTCCATTTTGGGGGTTATTATGAATAGTGCTGCTGTAAATATTTTTGTGACCTTTTTACCACTGGTTCTCAAACTTCATTGTGTACCAGCGCCCTGTGGAGGGCTTGTGAAAACGCAGGTTGCCAGGCCCCATCCCCAGAATTTCTGAGTCAGTAAATCTGGGCGGGGCCCAAGACTGCATTACCAACAAGTTCCCAGCTGACCCTGATGGTCCTGGTCTGATGCCCACACATGCCTTAGAGGAAGTCTTTGTAGACTATGATTGTTAGTTGTTCCAAATAGTTCTCTCCTAGACTGTTCCTTATAACGTTGCTTATGGTCTTAACCACCAAGCTTCCCATTTTTGTATGCTTGGATGTGTCCGTCTTTCCTCTTGGCTTCCTTACTATGTCAAGGGGCCGATACCAAGAATAACTCGGGATACGTGGGTCGGCGTGCTGATGAACGCCAAACGCCAGCCGTGATACCCCCTCCGACTCTTGTGGGATCTGACTTGCGCCCTGTCTGCGGTTGCTGGGGTCACCTTCTGAGGAAATGGTCCAGGCCCAGGTGGGGCGGGATTGGACCCAGGCCCTGCGCCAGTGGCTCCCCGTGCTGCTGGGTCCACTGCAATCTTAAGGCTGCTCACCCGCGTTTCCTCTCACAGGGGAACAATATCCATCCCTTCTCCATCCCATCCCCTCCCATCTGAAACAGCCAGCCCCAAACCAGTAAACGTATTTTACTTTCAGTTTGCTTTTCAGGAGTCTAATCTGAATTGGCTGACTTGGAGCAGCCAGAAGTTATCAGTAGACGTGTGCTGCCATAGCCAGTGTATTTGTTAACAATTGTTTTTTTATTTTGGAGAGAGAGAATACTTTCATTGTAGAGAGTTGCTTTAAATTACTGAGAACTGTTACTTTTGCAGAATCGTCTTCCTGCATTTCATCATGAGCCCCAGGCGTCCCTCTTTGCTCCTCAGCCCGTTCCATAAACCACCTCTGGTCACAGTTTGCTACCGACCTCTGCTCAGGCGTTCTGGAATCTTCACTGTGGAGTGGGCTGGTGCGCAGGAGTCCAGGCTTGTTAAGTAAACTAACCTCCTTGGGATGGTTAAATTTTTTAAAGTTTGCAGTGACTTGCAATCATTGGCTAATATCCTAGTGGTTGTTTCTTTCTCTTCCTCTCTCTTCTTCTATTTTTTAATATGACAGCTTTATTGAGATATAACTTACATACCATGCAACTCACTCATTCAAAGTGTATATAACTCAGTACTTTCCTGGTATTTTTACAGAGTTGTGCAGTCATCACCACTGTCCAATTCTATAGCATTTTTATCACCCTGAAAGAAACCCCTTACCCATGAAGCCATCACTTCCCAAATCCCCTCTCCACCCAGCCCCTGGCAGCCACTGGTCTGCTTTCTGTCCTTGTGGATTTGCCTATTCTGGACACATTTTCTATAAATGGAATCACACAATATGTACCCTTTGCTGTCTAGCTCTCTTCCCTTAGCGTTAGGTCTTTGAGGTATGTCCATGTTGTAGCGTGTGTTATTCCAGTTTCTTGGTAAACGTTTTGTGGAATCTCTGGGCAATCGAGGAGGGCTTGGGACCTGGGGTGGGGAATCAGGTGGAAGGATGTTACGGGGCTGGGTAAACCCGGGGCACGGGCTCCTCCTTTCAGATTACGTTGAAATGGAAAACGGTTCACAGAAGGAGCAATGTTTATAAAACCATTTCCAGTTCAGCTTCCAATTGGGCGTCAACTGTATCTGCCTTCTCCTTCTCTTTAGTTCCATCTCTTCCCCGAAAGATCAACCTAGAAAACAGTCTTGGTCAATTAAAGCTGTGCCTGCTGTGACCCCTCTTTTGTGCTGCCTTTTGAATGGGACTTCAGTTTTTAAATTTGTTTTTGGCTGCATTGGGTCTTTGTTTCTATGTGCGGGCTTTCTCTAGTTGTGGCGAACGGGGGCTACTCTTCGTTGCGGTGCACCGGCTTCTCATTGCGGTGGCTCCTCTTGTTGTGGCGCACGGGCTCTAGGCCCACGGGCTTCAGTAGTTGCAGCACACAGGCTCCGTGGTTGCGGCATGTGGCCTTCAGTAGTGGTGGCGCGTGGGCTCAGTAGTTGTGGCTCGTGGGCTCTAGAGCGCAGGCTCAGTAGTTGTGGCACACAGGCTTAGCTGCTCCGTGGCATGTGGGAATTCCCAGACCAGGGCTCAAACCTGCATTGGCAAGCGGATTCTTAACCACTGAGCCACCAGGGAAGTCCCTGGATGGGATTTTAGAGGGTCCTTTCTTGGTGTGAGACATAGGAAGCCTGTAGTTCCCAAGGGGGTAGTGTGAAGTTAGTCTGGGGTCATGGGGTTCCAACCAGCTAGACTTTGGCTGCGTTCTGGGGCCTCCTTGAAGCCACAACACCGGCGTAGACTGAAACAGAGCCATAGAGTTTACTTTTCTGAATTTATAAGCCTTCTGCCTGTGTAGAGCCATAAATGACCGTTCCAGGGTCAGGTGGGAGAATATGGAGGCTGATTTTTTTCTCCAGCTTTCCATAGGCACGACTTTCTGGGGTGTCTGTGCCTTGAACAAAGAGCTTATTGGTAAGGCTGAAGGTCCTGTGTGTTTTCTCCGTTGATCTTATAATTGACTGTGTTAGTTTCCTGTCACTCTTGGGACAGATGACCCCAAACGTCCTGACTTGAACAACTCCACTCTGTTACCTTATGGTTCCAGAGGTTACAAGTCTGAGTTGGGTCTCACTGTGTCAGTGGAGCTGCCTTCTTTTCCAGAGGCTTTCGGGAGAAGCCACTCCTTGCCTCTTTCTGCTTCTAAAGGCCTCCTGCATTCCCTGGCTCATGGCCCCTTCTTCCATCTTCAAAGCCAGCAGTGCAGCATCTCTCTGATCATTCCTCTTTGGTCACGTCTCTTCTCTGACCACAGCCTGGAGAGATTGCCCACTTTTTAGGGCTCACGTGATTACATTGGCGCCCCCCCCCCCCCCCGCCATATCCAAGATAATCTCCCCCCCTCAACATCCTTAACTTCATCGCATCTGCAGAGTCCTTTTTGCCATGCATGGTAACACTGTCACAGGGCCCAGGGCTTAGGGCATGGGACTGTCTGGGGGCCATTATTCTCTGGCTCCATTGACAGTCTTCAAGGAGACTTATTTCCTTTGTTTCTGTCTCTTAATTTGTTCCTCTGAACCCTGCAAGGTTTGTATATTTATTTAATATTTGCTGTTTGTGTCTTGAATGATGCAGAAGTCAATGGAGCTGTTTGGTTGGTGTGCCTGCCCCTCACTGAGGTGCAGCCACTGACTGAGTCTTGATTTACCTCTGAGCACACCCGGTTGTTTTCTGGCTTGGAAGGACCTGGGATTTTTGGTGCTGATCGAACACATTTGTATGTCTAGAGCCTCTCCTTCCCAAGAACTCCATAGTTGGTGGGTGGCCCTGCCACTGTCAGTTTGAGGGTCTCTCGGGGACTCTGACAGAACTGTTCCCTGGAATTAGTGTCTCAGAGTCTGAGTCAGCTGTGGGAAAGACCACCATGATGTGAGAAGGGTGGGACCTGGCCCCCAGGACTTCAAAGATACCATGTGTGCCTTTATGGGGACTGAATTGGTGGGTTTGTGGCTCCATACAAGAGCGGAGGAAGACAGGTGGGGGTAGGGACAGAAAAGTCATAATAATATCCACTTGTTAATCAGCATTTTGGTTTCAGAAATATTTGGGGAGTGTATTAGTCAGCTTTCTGCTTTGCTGATGATGTGTAACAAACAGCACCCCCGCATACAAAGGCTTACAGAAACAAGCACTTATTTCTTTACAGAATTTTTAAAAATTGAGGTAACGTTGGCTTATAACATGTAAGTTTTATGTGTACAATACCGTATTTTGACATCTCTGTATGCTGGAGCATGCTCACCACCGAAAGTTTAGTTTCCATCAAAAATATGGAATGCTTCATGAATTTTTGTGTTACCCTTGTACAGGGGCCATGTTAATCTCTGTATCTTTCCAGTTTTAATATATGTGCTGCTGAAAAGAGCACCAAGCACTTATTTCTTGCTTACTGGTCAGTGGGTGGTGAGGTGTGGCTCTTCTGGGCTCAGCTGGATGGGATCAGGGAGGCCTGGTCAGGCTCTGGGCTGGGTTTAGGACTGAGCTTCTAAACTCCTCCTTCTGAGGCTAGTAGCCTCTTGGGTCATGTACTTCTGTCCCTCCTGTCTGGTATAAGAAGAAGCCAAGCTACATCACGCAGTCACGTTTAAGACCTCTGCCTGTCCCTCCCACTAATGCTCGTTGACCAGAGCAAGGGACGTGGCCAGATCCCACATCCATTGGCTGGGGAGGGCTGTTCTAGTCGGGAGGTCATGCAGAGTCACACAGCAAGGGGGACAAAAGGCATGAGTGTTAAGGGTCAAGAGGGAAAAAGCGGGATTGTGATACCTCCTGCCCTGTTGGTGTGTGGGAAGGAAGACGACCCCAGTCGACGAGAGTGATGCACCCAGTTGGATCCAGGAAAATAGCCCTGTAGGTGGATGTTGGAAGCAGCAGGTGCTTGTGAAATATGTAGCTTCCTTGGTTCCATCTTAGAACAGGGGGGAGTGGGGGGGAGGTAATCATGTCCCCCCAGGGACATCTGGCAACACCTGGAGACATTCTGTGGTAGTTAACTAGGGGAGAGGGTGCTCCTGGCATCTAGTGGGTAGAGGCCAGGGGTGCTGCTCAGCATACAGTGCCCAGGATGGTCCCCCACAAGGAATTACCTGGCCTGGGTCCACATGTGCCCAGGCTGAAGAGCCCTGCACAAATGCAGTTTCCAGGTGACTGTCGTGCACTTTGAAGTTTGAGTACCACGTCTTGCAGGACTGTCTCCACTGGGAAGGGCAATTGGCAGTCTTTTCCATATAAAGACATAAAGTCCTCCCGAGGAGAAAGGAGTTGTTTAATCTCACAGATGGCTGTGTGGAAGCACGTTACACTCCAAGGGTCTTGGCTATAATTCTCTGTGATTTCTGTGACTTACTCTCATTGGCTTTGTACTGTATTCTTTAAGTTTTATTCTTTTTTTTTTTTTTTTTTTTTTGCTATTGCACAGCCTCATAAATGGACCATTTATTTGGTGTTGGAAACTCTTTTTCATTAGGAGATTTCCATTATGAGCTTAATACGCTTTTTTCTCCAGGTGGCCTTTTGCCCACTGTTTCTCTTACGCATGTATTTTCTTCTTCCCTACCAGCAAGACTGCAAGGACTTGATGATAGCAGAGATCATGCCTTAGGTTTGCTTTCGGCTCTGCACCGTAGCAAGCACATGGTAATTATGGGTCAGTTGCTCATGGTGTCCTTTGCAGTGCACGTTGTGCTGCATGGTTAAGGGTCGTTTATCACGTTTCCATGGACCAGCCTTTTATATCTTGCTGTAAATTCTGTTTCCAGAGTTTAGGGGCTGATGTTTAGCGTGCTGACACTCGGTTGCTTTGTGGCCAAAAGAAAGTTTTGACCTCATTAGAGGAGGGAGCCGTGTCATTGAGAGGCTGACAGCTTCCTTCCTCCTCCCACACAAGTGTTGTTTTATTTTGGTGATTGAAATGTTGAGGGTATGAAAAAAAAAATCAGGGTATTTGACTTGCTGGCGGGACAAGCAGAGGACAGTGCTGTGAGTGAGTGAGCGAAAAAGCCTGTCTATTCCCACCCACCTCGTCGTGCACAGCAAGCAAATAGAGATTTTTCTCCTAAAAAGCTGGCTGGGGAAGCACTTGCCCTAGAGGATGCTGTGTCACCTAGAATTGGCTCTCATCAGATCAGCCAAGTATCACCTCTTGGGGCGACCAGCAAGTTACGGAAATAACTCTGTTGTGCAGAACTTTCTATTTCTCTCTTTCCTTCTCTCTCTTTTCTGCTTCGGTTGAGTGCTGTTTAAATGAAATGGTTCTCCTTGGTTGTGTCTTGAGTACGGTAGTTCTGAGAGCAAGGCTTTTGTTCTTCCTGATTCCCTGTTGAGAAAAGACATCTCCTGGCTTGTGGGATGCAGGGCAGGGGGGAGGGTCAGGACCCACAGAGACAGTTCCATTCTTCAACTGTCCTTTTTTATTTTCATTTCATTTTTTAAAAATTGAGATATAATTGACATATAACGTATTAGCTGAAGGTGTGTAATAACATGATTTGATATATGTAAACATTGTGATATGATCACCACAGTAGGTTTAGTTAACATCCATCATCACACATAGTTACTCGTTTCTTTTTCTTGTGATGAGAACTTTTTTTTTTTTATCTTTATTTATTTATTTTTGGCCACATTGGGTCTTCGTTGCTGCGCATGGGCTTTCTCTAGTTGCGGCGAGCGGGGGCTACTCTTCGTTGCGGTGCGCAGGCTTCTCATTGGCGGTGGCTTCTCTCGTTGCGGAGCAGAGGCTCTAGGCGCATGGGCTTCAGTAGTTGTGGCACACGGCCTCAGTAGTTGTGGCGCATGGGCTTAGTTGCTCCGTCTGTGGGATGCATGTGGGATCTTCCTGGACCAGGGCTCGAACCCGTGTCCCCTGCATTGGCAGGCGGATTCTTAACCACTGCGCCACCAGGGAAGTCCCGTGATGAGAACTTTTAAGATTTATTCTCTTAGCAACGTTCAGATATACTTTCCAGTATTGTTAACTGTAGTCATGTATTACGTTGAATCCCCAGGACTTAAATCACTTATTTATTTATGTATTTATTTATTTGGCTGCGCTGGATCTTAGTCTCACGTGCAGGATCTTTCATTGAGGCGTGTGGGATTTCGTTCCCCGACCAGGGATGGAACTCGGGCCCCCTGCATTGGAGTGCGGAGTCCTAGCTGCTGGACCACCAGGGGAGTCCCGGGACTTAACTTATTTTATGGCTGGAAGTCTGCGCCTCTGATGCTCTTCATCCACATCCCCTCTCCCGCCACCTCTGGCCAGCACCATCTGTTCTCTGTGCCTTTGAGGTGTCAGTTCTTCTCTACCACCTTGTTGGCTGCCCTGTCACCTCCTGGGCCGTGAGGACACTGCGTTGGTGTGTCTGACAAAGCAGGTGACCTAGGAAGTCGCACGGAGTAAAAGAGGAGATGAAAATAGAAGTATGTGAACTAAATTAAAATTATGTGCACTACAAAATGAGAAAGGCCCTGAGCTGCCGCATTTCCACACGCAAGTCTAGCAATGTCACATGTTACGCTACCAGCCTTGGTAAGTTTTCCAGCTGTCCTTTTGTCTGAAATACAACTTACATGAAAATGAGCCCATCCCTTGGAACTTAATGGTTAGGAGACTGGAGTCAGGTTTGGGGAAAGGGACCCTCACCTTGTTAGACCCGACATCCGCCTCCCCTCAAGAGGCACCTGGACTGTTACTCATGGCGAACAAGTTGAGCTGAAAGGCACTTAGGAGGAAATGGAACTTCCCTTTCTGTTTGGTGTGCCTGTAGCAAGACGTTCTGAGCACAGATTCTTGTCTCACAGCAGAACGTGATTCGTTACTGTTGTTTACGGAGTAGAATGTTGAGATGGGGGTGGGTGGGTGGGTGTGTGCATTTGCGAAGGGGAGAGGAGCGGCCGGATGAAGCCGTGCGAAACGCAGGGAATATGTTAGAAGATGTGCTTTCGAGGACAAACAGTAAACTTTTGGCAATAGGCTGAGTTTGTGACCTGTGACTCAGACAGTGTGATTGAGGGAGATTCCAGTGGTCACTTACTTCCAGCCTTCTTCTTATCGGTGCCACGGGGCAGTGTCTCATTCAGCTTTCCAGAACACTCTCTAGGAACTCTTTATGCTTGATGGAGATGGTATTTCTCCTCTCGCTTCACTATGGTTTAAAGAACTGGGAACTGGCGTTACAAGCCGTCTCCACATGCCTTTGATGATTGTGTAATTTATCAGTGGAGAGTTGCCCATGACCTTGCCGGCATCTGACTTCTCACAGGGTACCTGCGCTCACTGTCTGCCTGTGGAACACGTATAATGGGGAGTAAAGACTTTTACAAGTAGGTGGGTCCTCCTGATTGGAAATTGGGGTTATTTGAGCCAGTGCAAGTCAGTTCCTGACCTTATCCAAGATTAACTGCACTAAATCAAAGACCCATATAACTGTAGGTTATAATTTTTTTTTTTTTGGTCCGATACCAAGACTGATGTTTCCCTGGAAAGAGCCCTTGAATAGGAGCAGAAGGATTGAATTTTAGGCCTAATGCTATCATTAACCACCCATGTGACACTGGCCCCAAGAGAATTTTCTTCTGTCAGCTGATCACTTGGGCCACATGCTCTGCAAAAGGTTCCAGCACACAACATGATGGATCCATTTTCAAGACTATCCTCAGCCCCTAGTTTGAGTTACTGGTATTATGGGGGATTGCTCTATCACTTGCAGCGGTAAAAACTGTGTATGGTGAAACCCAGTGGCCAGAAAGCTGTCTTTGGAATGTTCTCTTGTCCCTTATTAGGGAATGCGCTGTAATAATTATGTTCCCTGGAACTTTTAATGACTAAACTGCCTCGAACAGGACCCAGGAAAGACCCACCTTCCAGCAGATTCCATTCTGTGGGGTTGTCTTAGAATTGAGGTCTGAGAGCATTTCTTGATTATCTAGTCAGGTGGATGTGACTTAACTAAAGGCCACTTTGGACCCTGTTGGAGAAAATCAAGTTCAGACACTTAGTTTAAATAGAAGTGAGGAATTGACATGATTCCCCAAGGACTTTTCAGAGAAAAAAGCAGGAAAAAAAATCCCTCCATATGTGATGCTTTTGACATGTGGTACAAGCTTGTATATCCTCCAAAGAAAGCTTAGACAATGAGATAAAGGTCACCGTATTCCTCACTTCTCATTGTCTAAGCTTTCTTTGGAGGATATACAAGCTTGTACCACATGTCAAAAGCATCACATATGGAGGGATTTTTTTTCCTGCTTTTTTCTCTGAAAAGTCCTTGGGGAATCATGTCATAGCCTATTTGGCGTAAAACCAAAACCGACCAGACAAACAAAAAGCAAAGCAAAACAAACAAACAAAAAAGCCGTAGTTAAATTTTTTATATTAAAATATAGAGCTTGAGACTCTTCACTGAAAATCAGTAATCTTTTGCAGGTTTGTTTAAATAGGCTTTGGTGCCTTTCAAGGAGAGTCCCTTCCTGGTTGCTGTGTTTGGTGCCTTCAGAATTTGGGTCAGAACAAGTCTCTAGGAGAGCAGCCACGTTAAACTGGTTTACTGTTAGGGTGGCCTACGTCACAGAAGAAATTTCTACTTTAGCCCTCGTTTTCTGCTCGTTTGCTTTCTTGGAAACATTATTACGTCTGTTCTTAGGCGAGTTACGAAAGAGGAGAAAAGAGTTAACACACCGTGTTTTGTAACCAGCGTTGGCTTCACGCCCTGCGTACTGTGTCCTTGCCGTCCATTTCTCACTTCACAAGTGCAGACGGGGTCCGGACCTTCTCTGAGAGCTCCTCCCGAGCAAGGTGGAGTCGTGCCAGTGGAAGGGGGCTGCAGGGATGCCTGCTAGGGCGGATGCGCTCCAGAGAGAGGGCAGGGGTTTATCTCCGCTTCCCACCGTCTGTCGTTTCATTCTCTTTGGCTCCGGCTTTTTCCATTCGTAGCTGCCCTTGTTGTTTGTTGGAACCAAACTTTGCCTGTACAGAAGGGCTGTGGGCAGAGGGCCTACACGTGAAGTCGCTTAGCTTTTGCCCTGATGTAGTGAAGGGATCGTAAAGGGATGAGCACAGGGGAAAAGCTGAGCGTGGGAGGGGCGACCGTGTCATTCCATACAGGGATGTCTGTGCAAAAGGAAGACACAGAAGAATGGTTTTAGGGTTTTTTTTTTTTTAGGTCGAATGGAGATGAGGGATGGCTCCATCTCTATGTGGCTTATGTCTGTGGTCGATTTTCCTTATTCACGGTAGTTGAACGTAAAGTTGCTGAGACCTCATAGAAGCTTTGCTTCTAGGGGAAACAGGGTTCGGTTCCTGCAGGCCTCTGGTCACGTTATTTTCATCAGTCAGTCACTGCATAACGTTGTTTTATGTGTGTTTCTGCTGAAAGACACCTTATTGACTGTATACTGTTGGTTCATCCCTGTTGAAGCCATGGTCAGCAGCCCTGTAGCTCATGCCTGAACCAAGCTTCTCCAACACACGTGTTCCCTCCCTACCGCACAGCACGGCCGTCTTGCCCTTCGGAACACCAGACAGCGCTGCAGCACCGTGCTTGGGGGCTGTTCTAAGCAGAGATGTCACCAAAAAAAGCACAGAAATGCAAAAAACGTGGCAGTAAATAGCCCACGGAGAGCACACTGGTTTACGGCCTGGGAGCTGAAACCAGAAGGTAGCGCGAGGCCTCATTCCACCTGAGCTGGGAACGTGTGCGCCGAGCGGCTCGGACTTCTCACCCCGTGCTTGATCCTTCGGTGACCACACCACCTCAGGTGTGGATCTGGGGTTACAGATAGATTTTAGCAGATAGGCAAATTCACGAATACTGTATCCTCAGATCATGAAAATTGACTCTGTGTGTATACACAGCGTGTGTCCCCGGGTATTAGATACACACACATACACAGGTGTCTATTTTCAGGGACTTTAACGACCTGAAAGCAGTCAGCGTTATAACATTGGGTTGGCCCCAAAGTTCGGGTTTCGGAAAAATCCGAGCGAACCTTTAGGCCAAACTCGATAGTTGTGTCCTCTGGTCCCTCTGGAGATGCAGTGAGAGGTTCAAGTGTTTTAATGAGGGACAGAGGCCTGTGAGAGATAAATGGGGGACAGGACTGAGTAAGGAAAGCCTCAGGACCTCGATGCGTATCTGATAAAGTTTGAGCCAGGCCCCCCCCCCCCGCCCCCCCCCCATGAGCTCTGGAGTGGAGATTGCCTGATGGTTAGAGAGAAATGGGCTTGTTCAGTCATGGGGCTGCTTAGAACAGAGCCATGGAGGATGGATAGGCTTGTTCTTTCTTGAAAGGAAGAACTTTGCATCTCCATGCTGGCATGGTTGTACACCAAATTTTGGACTTCAGTTTTATATATTAAAAAATTATTTTGCACCCACATTAGGTTGAATGGAGCGGCCTCCCCATTTCAGATCAAAAGTCGTCAAGTACCGGCAGAGTCTAATGGCCTAACCCAACAGAATCTTTTCAAGGTATAATGATATCGTTTAAGATGAAGATAACATCTATGTCTTAAATTGCTCGTTGAAAAAAATGCACTGTACCTCATCCGAAACATGTTTTGACCCACCATGGAAGCCCGTCCATGGTGTCCGGACTCCCGAATGATGCTTGGTTTTATCAGGGCAGCCCCTCCCCCAAATGATGCTAGAAAGAGAATCGAGGTGGTAGGAGGAGGTGCTGCGTTCATGTATATGTTTCAGGTTGTTTCAATCTGTGAACACAAGCTTTTCTGAGCAGCGCCTTCCTTTGCCGTCAGGTGTTGTGGGTGCTGGATGCTGGAGCTCCGTCCCTGAGTAGCTGCTTTAAGAACGAATGGCAGATTTACAGTTACGGCTTCTGCAGTGATGGGAATATTCCGTGCCACGTGGTTGGACATGTAACCACCACTGTGTCGAGTTAATAACTTCTCAACTTGGTCTTAAAACCAAATACACGCAGTTCGTTTTCATTAAAAATACCTAAGTGGTAAAGGATGGGTGGCTTCCAATGGTGGTAGAGTCAGTTTTTAAAAATTAAAAGGAAAGTGCTTTGTTGTGGTTTGCGGTTCATGTAGATAAGTTCTGTAAGCAGTTTGATCTTGTCTGTTTCAGGTGAGATAAAGTGTGAGACTCTTTCTAATTGAAGTATAGGTGATTTACAATGTTGTGTTAGCTTCAGGTGTACAGCAAAGTGATTCCGTGTTTTATATATATTTATATGTATACACAACACACACACACACACACACACACATATTCTTTTTCATGTTCTTTTCCATTATGGTTTATCACAGGATATTGAATAGAGTTCCCTGTGCTCTACAGTAGGACCTTGTTGTTTATCCATTCTCTGTATGTACTAGTTTGCATCTGCTAATCCCAACCTCCCAATCCATCCCTCCACCATCCCTCCCACACCCCCCCTTGGCAACCACAAGTCTGTTCTCTATGCCTGTGAGTCTGTTTCTGTTTAGTAGATATGCTCATTTGTGTCATATTTTAGACTTCCTATGGTATTTGTCTTTCTCTTTCTGACTTAACTGCACTTAGTTTGAAAATCTCTGAGTCCATCCCTATTGCTGCAAATGGCATTATTTTATTTTTCTTTATGGCTAAGTAGTATTCCAGTGTGTGTGTGTGTGTGTGTGTGTATATATATGTATATATACATATATATATATATATATATACACACACACACCACATCTTCTTTATCCCTCATCTGTTGATGGATATTTCAGTTGTTTCCCTGTCTTGGCTATTGTGAAGAGTGCTGCTGTGAGCATTGGGGTGTGTGTATCTTTTCAAATTATAGTTTTCTCCAGATATATACCCAGGAGTGGGATTGCAGGGTCATACGGCAACTCTATTTTTAGTTTTTTGAGGAACCTCCATACTCTTTTCCGTAGTGGCTGCACCAACTTACATTCCCGCCAACAGTGTAGGAGGGTTCCCTTTTCTCCACACCCTCTCCAGCATTTATTGTTTGTAAACTTTTTGATGATGGCCATTCTGACTGGTGTTAGGTGATACCTCACTGTAGTGTTGATTTGCATTTATCTAATAATTAATGATGTTGAGCATCTTTTCATGTGCCTGTTGGCCATCTGTATGCGGAGACTCATTCTTTAAAAGGCATTTGTCGTCACCTGCGTTCCTAGGTACAATGTCCTTCAGCCAAATAGTCTCCAGGAACACACAAAGCTGTAGTTGGATGAGGTTGGGTTTGTTGACCTTGCATTGCATTGAGGGGACTGTGGGACATCTCAGTCACAGGGTGCTAAGAAGACCTTAAAAGAGTTGGGCAGGGTTTATGGAATCGGGTCCCTGTCTGAGATTAGTGGTCTCTGAATTGTTTATGTTCCAACAGGAGAAGGCTGCAGCCTAGCCGTGAGTGCCAGGCCAGCTCCCAGCTGCCAGTGGCTGCTTTTCTCTATTGCTTATACATACATGATTGAGAGACTAGATGGGTGATTGATTGGGTGGGTGTGTGCTTCTTAATGATCACTCATTTTTAATACCATGCATTGTAGCAACTGGATGTGGTCCTGGTGTCACCTGTTAGCTTTTTTTTTTTTTTTTTTTTCTGGTACGCGGGCCTCTCACTGCTGTGGCCTCTCCCGTCCGGAGCCTGTGCTCCGGACGCGCAGGCTCAGCGGCCATGGCTCACGGGCCCAGCCGCTCCACGGCATGTGGGATCCTCCCGGAGCTCGAACCCGTGTCCCCTGCATCCGCAGGCGGACCCTCAACCACTGCGCCACCAGGGAAGCCCACCTGTTAGCTTTTGATGCTGATGGCAGAGCAACTTAATTCCTGCAGAGCCTTGCCGGGAAGGGAGCTGAGCATGACTCAGCATTATGGAACGTCAGGCTAGGAGGAGGTTGAGTCGTAATGTTGGCACTTGTTCGTGGTTTATGTTTTAGAGTTTCGGGCGCATTCTTTTCGACGCTTTTGTGACTGATATTGTCTTAATTTCATTTTCACATTGCTCATGTCACGTACTTGCAGGATATTACATTTTAAGGCAGTACGAGACCTTTTTTCTCGCCAGTTACAGAAAGAGTTTTTTCCTTGTCCACTGCCTGTGTCCGTGGCACTGAGTTGTTAACGACCAGGAAGACCTTGCGAGGATTCGTTGGCTTCCTTTGGGTTTACCGCTTTTTAGTTCTCCAGAGCACCAGTAACAGAGACGTTGTTTGATTTTTTAAAAATTTATTTAGGTAATTTTCATTGAAAATGATTTATTTTGGTTGATTTTAGACCACAAGAAGTTGCAGAAATAGCGCCGAGAGGTCCTGTGCGCTGTCAGCCGGGTTCCTCCAGTGGTGACGTCTTACGTAAGCTTAGAGCAGCAGCAAAACCAGGACATCAGTACGGCGCAGTATGGTTACGTCATCCACAGTCATCACTGGGAGTTCACCAGTGTCTGCTTGTACTCATGTATGACTTAAAGATAAGCGTGAGTAATATCTTCTCTTGCAAAACTCCAGTGGAGCATAAATTGAGCAGAAGGGGACGGAATGAGTTGAGGCTGTTGAACAAGCACCCGTGAAAGATCCCCTTGACTTTCTTGGCGGCCTAAGTGGATGGGGCAGGTGGCAGCAGCCCCCCCTGGAAGGCAAGAGGATGCTTTGGGTGGTTAAAATCCAGGTGCAGGCGGTGCCTGAGCCCCATGTGGGGCATGCTCCTTTTGTTTTCAATGCTCAGATGAGAGAAACCATTTCCCCTTCAAGCTCCAGGCAGATTGATGGAGAGTATAATGGGGAGGAAAGCCCCCCAGCTTGTCCATCACAACCCGAAATCACCGGCCCCGATTCAGTTACTTAATCAGTTCCCATACCCCTTATTTTGTAAACGGATGGGACAACCTCTTTTCTCCCCTTCGGTGACGGTAGTTATTGCGTTTGGTGTTATCCACCCCGCTTAGACCTCACTTTGGAATTTATTTCTTCTCTAACGTTTGGATGGTTTGCCACGTGTCTGGCTAGGAAAGTGGAGACGTATACTAAGAGTATAATGGACGTGAATCTCCCACTGCATGGAATGTGGCCGAATGATTTTTCTTTCCCACCTCTCTTGCCATGAAGGTGACGAGTTGGAAACGGTTAATGATAGTCATGAGACACCCCAGAGTGGTGTGACTGTCTGTTGGGGGGGGGATGGCGGCACTTTTATCTCGAGAGCCACGTTACGGCGTGTTCCCCGCCTGGGGGTTCTGCGCAAGCTGCTGCTCGGGAAATCAGGACAGTAGCTTGCAGTCTGCGCCTTGAGAAGCTCCTGTGAGTGAGGCGTGGAATGCGATTGCAGAAGCCGTGGTGGCTTATGGAAACTGGACCCAGGCTGCTGCACTGGCCCGTGCCCCCGAGTTGTGAGAAGACTGGGAAGCTAGTTGCGAGGGCCGTGGGTACCAGGGAGCCTGTCAGACACTTACAGCAGAGGCTTGCGGGCTGAACAGGAAACGGTTTGCATCGTCAGAAAGTAGATGAGTGGTTGCCTAGGACAGGGGGTTGGGGTAGTGACTGCTGAAGGAGGGGGTCCAGGGCTGCTTCTGGGGATATAATGCACATGTTCCAAGGTTGATTGTAGTGATCATGGTTGCACAGCTCTGTGAATGTACTGAAAGCAATTGAACCGTATACTTCCGATGGGTGAATTGTGTGGTATGTGGTCTGTATCTCAATAAAGCTCTTTTACAGAGGGTTCGGAACCGCTTTCATACTTTGAAGCTTGCTCTGAAAATATGTCACGTGGTCTCACGGGGTGGTGGAAGCTCCTCGTGCGTGGACGTGGTGTCACTTTGCGTGCGGGGAGAGCAGTTTCAGAGTGATCGGTTGCGGAAAACGTGCCCCTGTCTGTTGTCTCTTCTCCGCCACAACTAAGAACCAGGTGTCCAAGGTGAGCAGGCGGAGTGTGGCCGATATCAGAGGAAGTGGGGCGCTGTCCTCTCTGTTATATATTTCCTCTTTTCTCACTCTCCTTAGCCTCCTCCCCTCCCCCAAACAACAAACAGACAACCAACCAAGAGAAAGCGTGAGATGGGGTTGTGGCGTGGCCGAATGGCCGCGTTTTGTTAGAAGAAGGCATATATATGGGGGGGAAAGTACAGCCGACGTACAGCAGCCCACCCTTTCTCAAGGGCCAACATAGAGACAAAGAGGGAGATAGCAAAGGGCAGACTTGCAATGCGTCCTTCTGACTGTTGAGAGGTCAGGAAAGTTTTGAAAACAGTAGTATCTGAAGTCACTCTTTTCACTGTGGTTGAAACTGACATAGGTGGTCTTCCTTCCTTGAGCAAAGGGAAATGTGTACAGTGCATGTGCTGCAGATGGATGACCTCGCTCTGTGTTGCTCTCCAGGGAACCTTGCTCGGAGATGGTTAGAAGCGCATCGCTCTAAGTGATGTGAACTATTTCTCCATTCATAAACAGAGCTCGATAAAAAGCCCATCTAGGTGGTCATTTAGTATTTCCTGACACTCAGCGATTTTGCCATGAGCTTTGTAGAATTGGCCGGGTGCTTAAGCTAGTCGCGGAATGACTGAAATTGCCCGTCAGGTTAAAAAACCATCAGCACTTAGTCTCCTAAAGAAACGTTGTCTCATCAGCTATCTTTTGCTATTTTGTTGCTGCACGTGGTAACATGTCTTTGTTGCAAGCTGTACATGCGATATACAGCGGTGAGGGAGAGCTGAAGATAGAGGCTAGGGACTGAGATTGCTGGATGCAGAGCAGTGTACGAGGAAGTGGCCCAGGAGAGCGGGACGAAGGGCCCCCCTGGTGGAACCAACGCTCCTTTGTGTGTTTGAGAGTTTAATCGGCGGCGGGGAGGGGATTTCTTTGTGACTTCCTGCATGTTGAAACCCGAGTGGCCTGTCCTGCCTTTGACCTCTGCTGTTTGGACTGTGGCGTCATTCACGTGTACCTCGTTCATTCTCAGTGCCAGGGTCACATCCCTAGGTTGACACCTGAACCTGAACTTTGGGGCTTGAATAGGGATGTAATTGAGCCTCGAGGCGGGGGTGGGGTGGGGGAGAGGGCGGGAGATAAGGATAAAAATTGTTCGTGTTGGACCTGTGACTTTTTGGGTGCCCGCTGACCGCAGGGCAGTGTCCTGGGTACTTTCTGTAGTTGTTTTTGAGCCTGCACAACAAATCCAAATCCAGAAAGGCTCTTCCTGCTTTGCAAGTGGGGAAACTGAGGTCAGGGCAGTGACGTACCAGGTCTACCACTTGGAACTGGGACTTCAAAGCCCACCCTCTCTCCCAGGGCAGCACCGTGCTTCTCAACAGCGGAAGGTTTTTTTACCGTGAATTCATTACACTGTTCAGTCTTAGGACTCCGCAGGGACACTCGGGAGTCGTGGGGTACGGGCCGGTGGCTAGACGCCAGGGTTGTGTACGTGGGAGCCCTGGAGAAATGACGGTGTCCGATTCCAAAAACATCTCTTGAGGCAAAGCTTGAGATAGGCTTCCTTGAAGGCAGGGGACAAACTTGGCCTCCACCTGTTTTTGTACAGCCTGCGAGCTAAGAATGGTTTTATATTTTTAAACGGCCAAAAAAAGAATAATGTTCTGTGACACATGAAAATGATATGAAATTCCAAGTTTTCTTGGAACCCAGCCACACCCACTCATTTAGATACTGTCTGTGGTTGCTTATTCCCTACACAGGCTGTTGCAGCAGAGACCCTCTGGCCCCTGGAAGCCTGAAGTATTGACTCTCTGGCCCTTTCTGGAACCAGCGTGTGATCCCTGCCTGTTCTGAGGCCCATGCCACCTCCCTGGTGTGACCTGCACTTCCTCCTCTCTCCTGATCTTGTCTTCATTTGCACCCTATTCCCATCTAACCTTGCTTGCTGGAGCCTGGTATTCCACAATTAGAGAGTCATTTGTTCGATATGAAACTTTGTCCCAATTAAAATCCTGGGAGTCCCAGGAGAGGTAGTACATTAAACTCTACCAGTCATTTCTACCACAGGATTGGAAGGGATTGGTGCTGGCTTTGTCAGAGCAGAGCAGGGCTGTAGCATAAAAGGAGGGGGGTATAGGGTGCTCCTGTGCTTGGTGGGAGAAGAGGGGAAGTTGGGTCATCCAGAAGAGACCTTTGTTCATCTCCTGCTTTTTCTGCATTCCCACCTCAGTCACCCAGAGGTTGGCAGTGTTGGTGGACAAAGGAAGATGCCCTGCCCACCATAGGCCTGGCTGACAGCCAAATGCCTTGGCTGCTCAGAGCGGAATTGTATGGCAGGGCCCACAGCTGGGAAGTGGTACCACTGGCATTTGGCTTGCACAGTCTTCTTCCTGTGCCCTGGTGCTAACTACATTCTAGTGCCTTCTGTGGAAGGCTTGGCTTAACATACTAAGGGGGGTGGCCCATTTCTTGCCATTTTACCTCCTGGGTTTTTTTTGTTGTTGTTTTTTGTGGTACGCGGGCCTCTCACCATTGTGGCCTCTCCCGTCGCGGAGCACAGGCTCCGGACGCGCAGGCTCAGCGGCCACATGGGTCACGGGCCCAGCCGCTCCGCGGCATGTGGGATCCTCCCGGACCGGGGCACGAACCCGTGTCCCCTGCATCAGCAGGCGGACTCTCAACCACTGCGTCACCAGGGAAGCCCAGCTATCTCGTATTTATATATTCCAGTTCTGGCCGTTTCAGTTCCATCTCAATGGAAAGTTCACCCAGCTCTCTGGGCCTGAGGTTCCTCATCTACAAAATGGGAAGACACCATGACAACGCCTTGTATGAATATTAGGATCATGTCCTTTGACACTCTGTAATAGTGTTTTTTTTTTTTCTTTGCGGTACGCGGGCCTCTCACTGTTGTGGCCTCTCCCGTTGCGGAGCACAGGCTCCAGACGCGCAGGCTCGGTGGCCATGGCTCACGGGCCCAGCCGCTCCGCGGCACGTGGGATCCTCCCAGACCGGGGCACGAAGGCGGACCCTCAACCACTGCGCCACCAGGGAAGCCCTTACCTTCTGTTTTTGATGGTTGCTTCTCTTGAAGCCTAGACAACAGTGAAAACGTGGGGAAGATGAAATGTTACTCATTCCTGTCTTGCCTGTAGTAGCTGGTACCCCATACATGGGGGAAACCCCACTTCCCCCAAGAAACAGCACAGTGATTCAGATGCTCGGCATTGAAGCATACGATCGCCACACTATGGTGTGCTACTTGGACGTTTTTCATGGCCAGTTTACATTTCAGTTACGTTTGCAGGCTTTACAAGGCCATTCTAGACTGGCTGGGAGCTTGATCATGCTTTTATAGCATTGTTTCTAGGAGAAAAACATTTCTGAGTGCGAGACCAATGAAGCCTTGGACAGTATCCCATCTGTAATTTGGAGCCGCTCTGCTGTCAAGATTTCTTCTTTACACTTGTCTCGTTCTGACGTGCATGGTGGCAAGCCAGAGCGTTCCATTAGCTGTGGTGTCCAGGGCGGCTTCTTTCCTTCGCGGTTCTTCTGTTTTCTTTCTCGATTTGTCAGACCCTTAGGACAGTGTGGTGGAGGCATCTACGTCTTCTGGTTGGGAGTGGCAGGGAGAGCGGGTTGGAAGAAGGGTTAAAATTAGCCAGAATTTAAAAGCAAAAGTGACAGCCCAGATCATTTTTCCTGTTAACCTGCTTTGAAAGCTGCCAGAACAGTGGTAGAGTGGAAATTCTCCGGTTTCTCTTGTCCTCCTCTGGCAAGATCTAAAAATAACTTAAGGAGGAGCTGGGCACATGGCCCTTTGATCTCCTTGGCCTGGGATGTCTCTGCTTAGCAGCAGAGGCTCCCCGGACTCGGTGTTCTTCAGCGAGTGTGGGAGACGGTGGGTGGCGCCGGTTACTGTAATCTTCCTGGGTCTGTCCCTGCTTTCCATTTCTTGCTTCTCTAAATATTCTCTCTGCACACCTTCCCTTTACGTCCCACCGGCTGGAACGTGTGTACGGAAGCCTGGAACAGGACAGATCCCACCTTTATAGAGAACGGTTGGACTGGATTTGTTAGCTGTTTTATTGAGGGCCTCCTGTTCCAGAATACGTGGAAGAAATATTTGACTCCCAGAGGCCCTGTGGCTTAGCTGGGGAACAATGGCGGGATTGGATTTCACGTGTAGTGGAGGCGTCGGGAGTGCCCTGGAGCATGGAGGTGGGGATGGCATCAGCTGAGAGCTGGTGAAATGGTCTGGGACCAGGGGCAGACGTGAGGTGGAACCCTCCGTGGAGGAGAGCCGTGGAGGCGTGTGTCCGTAGGCGCCCACGCACTCAGAGGAGGTGGGAGGAGAAAGCAGAGAAACAGGGTTGTCGGGGCTGCCGCGGTGGGATTTGGCGCCCAGAGGCTGGGGGTGACGTGTTGAGAATCCAGGTGTGGCTTTCAGGGTAGGAGCAGTGAGTCTACAGCTGAAGACGGAATATGTGCGACGACGGGTGAAAGGCTGGAGGCAGTGGGTGCACATGTCTCGGGGGGGGGGGAGGTCCAACCTCAAAGGTCAGGGGAGAAGAACAGCCTTTGGGAAGGAAGCCAGTATGGGGGAAGGGGTTTTTAGTTGGGGAAGACGGGGTGTTTGAGTGAAAGCTAACAGGAAGTGAGAGGTTCCGGAGGTGCGGTAAAGGATAGGGGCTGTAGTTCTTCGCCTTGGAAAAGGAGTAGTGGGGACATGGCTTTCGGGACAGATGAGAAGGTGGTAAGTGCATAGAAGGGAAGATGATTCCTCTGAAGAGTTTGACCAAGATGAAGGTCTTGGTTTTCTAAGAGAACCGGGGGTCCTGACTCAAGGGCAGCCAGAGCTCGTAGGATCAGCTGATGCCTGAGACAGATTTGGTTTTCAGACTGTCCTTGGGCGCAGAGGGTGTGAGCTGGGGCTGGGGAGCTTGGCAGCTCCTTCCTGCCTCACCCCCTCTGCTATCACCAACCCTACTTGGAATCGGAGGCGCCGTCTTTAATCTACCCTAGGTAAGGCTTTCTGTTTAAGAGGTTATTTGAACTCATTGGTTTGGTTTTTAAAACTAGAAGGATTGGGCTTCCCTGGAGGCGCAGTGGTTGCGAGTCTGCCTGCCAGTGCAGGGGACACGGGTTGGAGCCCTGGTCCCGGAAGATCCCACATGCCGCAGAGCAGCTAAGGGAAGACCCAACGCAGCCAAAAATAAATAAATTTTTTAAAAAATCGATGGATTGAAGCATAAACCAGGGCAGACTGAAAAGGATCTCTTGGAGATGGTCTTACGAAACACTCTCCAGTGCAGCTTTCTGCCGTGATGAGGTGTTCTGTATCCACACTGTCTAGTATGAGAGTCACTGGCCATGTGTGGCTGTGGATTGTCTGGGCTTCTAATGAGAGGGCAAGACGAGGAGGCCTTATTTATCTATTTTTTTATTTAATAAATTTATTTATTTTATTTATTTTTGGCTGTGTTGGGTCTTCGTGGCTGCGCATCGGCTTTCTCTAGTTGCGGCGAGCGGGGGCTACTCTTCATTGCGGTGCGCGGGCTGCTCACTGCGGTGGCTTCTCTTGCTGCGGAGCACGGGCTCTAGGGAAGTGGCACATGGGCTCTAGAGCGCAGGCTCAGTAGGTGTGGCGCACGGGCTTAGTTGCTCCGCGGCATGTGGGATCTTTCCGTACCAGGGCTCGCACCCGTGTCCCCTGCACTGGCAGGCGGATTCTCAACCACTGCGCCACCAGGGAAGCCCACGAGGGCTTATGTAAATGTCTGAGTGGGATGGTCTGTCAGCAGAGCCTCCAGGGGCCGTGGCTTGGGTAAGGCTGAAAGTGGCTGGCGGGGAAGTGGCTGGGGCAGGGTGAGGGCAGAGGACTAGTAGGGGGAAAAGTCTAGGTACTCACGGCCCCCAAGAACCAAAGCTGGGCTAACTATATTTTACTTCTATTGATATTTCTTCTTACTTATTAATTATGCTGTAAGCTACAGGAAGTTTGGGACTGTGTGGTGGTTTTGCTGAGCCTGGGAAAGTGATCAGCCCCAGCAGCCTTCTGCGAATTCTTCGCTAATGGATCACTGAAGGCCGGCTCTAATGACAAGCCCTGGGGAGATGGCTTGATCTCCTTGGGTTCAGGGAGGGCAGGAGAACTTCTCCACGCCAGAAACACCTCTTCCCTTTAACTCACTTGCTGGCTTCGCATCTTTAAATATCAGCTCTCGTCAAGCCCTCCTCCTGTCTGTTGACATTTAGCCTTCAGAAAGGAGAAGACCATCTCAGAGTTTCCATCTGTGAGCAGGGGGTTCTGAACATGTTGAAAACGTGGGCTTAATTTTGTGAGCTCAGTAAGAATTCATGTGGTTTGGGATGTGTTAAAAACTGTAGGCTTTGTAAGGAAACAAACCCTCCCGCACCTCTGTCTTCTGCAGACCCCCTAATGCCTTTAGTCTAGTGCTGCAAACACCAGCAGAGCGTTACGAAACATCAGCAGAGCCCTTGGCTTGACCCGCCACCTTCTCGCTCTATTTCTGTCTCTCTCTCCCTCATCACACTTCTTTGGAGCACAGTTCCACGCTCCCCTGCCTTTCCCGTCTCAGCCCACACTCTCCTGGACCACGTGCAGTCTGGCGTCTGCCCCCCAGGCTCTGGCAGCGCCCTTCCCCAGGCCCCCTGGCCCTGGGTCGCGGCCCCATCCTGCCCTCTCCGTTCCCCCTCCCTGCGTCCCCCAGCTGCCCGAGGGGCTCCCCAGAACCCCAGTGTTCAAGCATTAGTGTCAGGGAGGCACTGCGGTGAGTCCCCACTGGGTGGTACTGACTTCACACTCCTGCGCCCAAGGCTCTGAACAGCCTCCTTGTTTGTCCCTTTCTCAGAGACCAGGATCCTAAACTTTCTTTTTTGTGTATGGACCCCCTTCAGCTGTCCATCAAAGCCTCGGAGGCATCTCGGAGTAGGATTTTCAAATGCATTAAAAGTTAGATAGGTTAGCAAAGGAAGCAATTACCAGTACTGTCATAAACAGAATTCCTATGTGCTGTTGCCCTCCTGCCGTCTTCCTTATTTTATGGTGGCGAAACATACCTGATGTGAAATGTGTCATCTTACCCATCTTCTGGTGCACAGTTCAGTGGCGTTAGTACATTCCCATTATTGTTCAGCCATCACCACCGTCCGTCTTCGGAAATTGTGTGTCTTCTCAGACTGAAAGTCTGTCCCCATTAAAGACTAACTCCACGTGCCCGCACCCTCAGCCCCTGGCCCCCACTCCTCTACTTTTGATCTCCGTGAATGTGGCTGTTCTAGGTGCTTCCCATCAGTGGAATCATACAGCGTTTGTCCTTTTAGGTCTGCTCATTTCACTTGGCCTCATGTTCTCAAGTTTCAGCTCTGTTGTAGCCTGTGTCAGCATTTCCTCCATTTTTAAGGCTGAATCCTATTCCACGGTATGGATAGACCACATTTCGTTTATCCGGTCATCTGTTGATGGACATTTGGGCCCCTTATACCTTTTGGCTATTGGGAATAATGCTGCTATGAATCTGAGTGTACAAACATCTCTTTCAGACCTGCCTTCGATTCTTTTTTTTTGGCTGCGTTGCGTCTTCGTGGCTGTGCACGGGCTTTCTCTAGTTGCAGCGAGCGGGGGCTACTCTTTGTTTCAGTGCGCGGGCTTCTGATTGCAGTGGCTTCTCATGTTGCGGAGCATGGGCTCTAGGCACTCAGGCTTCAGTAGTTGTGGCACACAGGCCCAGTAGTTGTGGCTCACGGGCTCTAGAGCGCAGGCTCAGTAGTTGTGGCGCACGGGCTTAGTTGCTCCGCGGCATGTGGGATCTTCCTGGACCAGGGCTCGAACCTGGGTCCCCTGCATTGCCAGGCAGATCTTAACCACTGAGTCACCAGAGAAGTCCTCAATTCTTTGATAGGTGCTTTTTGAACATTTTAAATAGCACTATCTAGCAATGGCTTTAACCACCACCATCATTTCCAAGTAGTGGTGAGTGTCAGCAGTATTTTAAAGTATCTGAGGCATCTGTAAACTGATATGAAAATGTCTGCAATTCCTATTGGTGAGAATCTTGGGGGTCTGCTGTTTCCACAGAGGCTTGTTGCCTACGTTTCTAATGGAGTTAGGTGAAAGGTTAGTGAAAATAAAGTTGTTGCTTCCCCTCCCCACGCAGAACCCAGTCAGATTCACTGACCCCGTTGAACTTTGGCCTGCACATAAATTCCAGCCAAGTCGGGAGACTGACTTCCCTGGAACTCACGTGAAACTTTCCACCTCTGACGCTGCGGAGACCGCACCCCTCTGCTCTGTTACCCCCAGCGAATATCCCATCTCCTGAAAATGCTTTTGCTTAGCTGTGGTTTCTTCCTCTCACGCACTCATTTATTCATTCATTCAACAGGTACTTGGTCAGCTCTGTGTGATGCGTGTGCTCCCCTTGGTACTCGGGATTCACAGCGGTGAGGAAAACAGATGAGGTTGTTGTTGCCATGGTGTGTACAGCCCCACCGGGGAGGGGGAAGGGAAGCCAGTATGTGCACACAAAGATTACAGGATCTCGGCAGTGATGAGTGTCACGAGGAAGTCCAGGCAGCTGTGAAAGTCTGTGTCTTCATTAGTCACAGGGGCGGGGGCGTTTAAGATGGGACCTGAGGGATGAGTGGAGTGGGAAGGGTTGCCTGGCCAAGGAACGGCTTATGCAAAGGTCCTGAGGTTGGCCAGGAGTGGACGAGCAGAGGGAGAGAGAGCCTGGCCAGGGCCCCTTGGCCGTGCCTCTGTGAGCTGAGTTAGGCAGTTAGCTCTCACCCTGGAGTATTGGGCAGCGTCAGCGGAGGGGAATGCCAGGTTGAGGGGGGTTTGTCATCTCAGTGGAGAATGATTTGGAGGAAGTCAACAGCGAAGTGGGTTGACCGATGGCGCCTACTAGAATATTCCAGAGGAGTGCTTACTTGGCCCAGGGGGTGGTCCAGGACACGGGGAGGAGGGTGTCAGTTAGAGACCAGACTCTGGCATTTATTAGGTTTCTTGATTTCTGTCAGTTTTCCTCTCCCCTCACTCCCCTTCCAGTGAAACCCATAACACTCTATTCTGCTTATGCTCTTACATTCCTGTCTTAAAGTGTATTCCTTTTAAATTCCTATTAGACTTGAGGGCAGAGACTTCGCTTTACTTGGTGTGAGTATTTAAGATATTATCCATAACTATTGAATTGAATGTATGCTTTTTTTTTTGGAGCCTGCATTCCTAGCTGTTTGGACAAATTTCCCAGTGAGAAAAGTGAAAACATAACTATAACTTCTAACAGCAGGTACGGTGCAGAGTGCGGTGAGCCTGAGCTCCTGTTCCCAGGCCTTCCCGAGCATCCAAGTGGGGTATAATTGCTTAATAAGGAGACAGTTTTCACTGAGATTTACGTTATAGATTTTGCTTTTCAAAAAGAAATTATCTGGATTTCAGTGGAAAAACTATATAGTCTCCCGAGTGTTGTTTTGCCTTCGGTTGTGTTCTGAGAGCTGCTTATGGGCAGGAGGAAATAACCCATTTCGTCTGTAATGTAAATGTGTATTGGTCTTTAAAGTGTATGTGACCCGTAAAACAATACCAGCCAGGCTGCAGTACAGTCATCATGTAAATCAAATATTTTGGCGTGCACGCGCTCTCTGTGTTATTTCTTGTTCGTGTGGGGTAGATAATTTTTCCCAGAGAGATTTTGGGTTAAAACAAGGCCCAATCCTGTTTAAAGTGCAGGCTGTTTTGGCTTTATTTTTCCTCTTTCTGCCTGAGAGGGTCGAATGCTGAAGGATTTAGTGATGTGAGTGCGCGCGGGGACATTCCTGTCTTATTTTTCCTTCTAGTCCTGTTTCCTGTGGAAGAAATAAGAGTAACGAGTGCAACATGGTTCAGAATGAAGGGTGTGTGTGTGTGTGTGTGTGTGTGTGTGTGTGTGTGTGTGTGTGTGAGAGAGAGAGAGAGAGAGAGAGAGAGAGAGAGAGAGAGGGAGAGGGAGAGAGAGAGAGAGAACACAGTCTCTTTGTAAAGTCCGGCTAGCTCTCAGCAGAAGTCTGACTCTGGGAGCTTTACTGAACTTCTCCCTGCTCGTTTTGGGGTGAGAGGTGCAGATGAGTTCAAACTAAGCACACAAAAATAGCAGAAGAGGCCATGTGCTTTTATAGATGACGTCCCTGTTTTCCCCATTCTGTGGATGGCTGTCCAGCCTGGTCCCTTCCTGGCGGGGTTGTGGAGCCTGGGGAGGGAGAGCCTGCCCCCTGGGCCTGCCTGGCTCCCTCACAGGCAGTGCTGGGGCCTGGACTTGGCCCCGGGATCTCTGTCTTCATGGGTGGTTGACGTTTGTCTGTGTAGGGCCGAGTCGTACCTGGTTTGGCCTTGGAAGTCCGCACGTTTCAGGCAGCTCCGTTCCCCGCTGCCTGGAGTGGGACCTCAGCCCTGACCCATCTGATAACTGAGCATGGCCTTGCCTCAGTCACATTCCATTCATGGCCACTGGAATTGGAATCTCATGTGGTTTTCATGTCTCATGAAAGATGATTCCTCTTTTGATTTTTTTCCTCCCACCAGCCACTTAAAAAATGTAAAAATTATCCTTAGCTCGTGGGCTGTCTAAAACAGGCAGTGGGCTGCATTGGGCCCGTGGGCTGTAGCCTGCGGTCCTCTGGCCCACACACACGTTGACTGTGTAGATCTGTGTGCTTCTCAGTGCACCTGTTAAGAGCTGTTTCTTTCTCAGAGCAGTCTCTCCTCATTTTCTTTTTTTTTTCCTTTTTTTTTTTTTTTTTGTGGTACGTGGGCCTCTCACTGCTGTGCCCTCTCCTGTTGCGGAGCACAGGCTCCAGACGCACAGGCTCACTGGCCACGGCTCACGGGCCCAGCCGCTCCGCGGCATGTGGGATCTTCCTGGACCGGGGCACGAACCCGCGTCCCCTCCATCAGCAGGCGGACCCTCAACCACTGCGCCACCAGGGAAGCCTTCTCCTCATTTTCTTGACATGCGTTGGACTAAATGTCCTTGTCCGCGGATGATGGATTTGTTCATACATGTGTTCTGGGAAGAAGTGGTTTTCTTTCAGCGTGATTCTGTGTTTGCTCTGTTCATCCATAGGGCAGGTGGTGAGTTTCCTCAGTAAATCCTTTTGGTAGCTGACTCTGTGCAGGCCGGGGGCCTGCTGTTGGTGATGTCAAGGGAGACGAGGGAGTCGGTTCTTGCCCTCCTGGAGGTGACAGGCCGGTTGGGGAGACAGGTATGGAAAAGCGCTTACAGGCCATATACCAGGGTACCAGAGGGCAGCACCTGGTGATCTTGGAGCTGCCCTGCTCTAGAGGTTTAGACGGGCTCTTCCCCTGGGCAGAGCCAGGAGAAAGCTGAGACCTGGAGGTTGGATGGGAGTTCAGATGGGCCAGGAGGGGCAAGTCTTGCTTGGCAGTGACCCCTGCACGCTCACCCACTGGCCCTCTTCCCTCTCCCCTGCGGCTTTCCCTGCTGGTAAGTTGAGTGGGAGGTCTGCAAGAGGTCGTTGTTGGTTGGTTTGTTCATTGGCTCGTTGGTTGGTTGGTTGGTTTTAATTGAGGTATAGTTGAATATGGTTTTAGGTGTACAGTGATTCACAATTTTTAAGGTTATCCTCCACTTATAGTTATAAAATATTGGCTGTGTTCCCTGTGTTGGACAGTGTCCCTGTAGCTTATTTATTTTATACCTAGTGGTTTGTTCCTCTTTCTCCCCTACCCCTACATTGCCCCTCCCCGCTTCCTGCTTGCCACTGGGAACCACGAGTTGGTTCTCTTTATCTATGAGTCTGTTTCTTTTTTGTTATATACATTCATTTGGTTTTTTAGATTCCACATATAAGTGATAGTGTATAGCGTTTGTCTTTCTCTGTCTGACTTACTTCGCTTGGTGTAATAGCTTCCAGGTCCACCCATGTGGCTGCACGTGGCAAGATTTCATTCTTTTTATGGCTAATATTCCACTGTACGTATACCACATCTTTTTCCGTTCATCTGTTGATGACACTTAGGTTGCTTCCATATGTTGGCTACTGTAAATAATGCTGCTGTGTACATTGGGGCACGTGTATCTTTTCAAATTAGGGTTTTTGCTTTTTTTGGACATCTACCCAGGAGTGGAACTGCTGGGTCATATGTGACTTACGAAGGTTGGGCTTTTGAAGCATGACTGTAGCTGAGAAACACACCACCCAGCACCTCTGAAGATGTCCTCCGTGCTTCCTCAGATACCGGGGCTGCTTCGGGTCTTGGTTGCAGCACGTGGGCTCTCTAATTGTGGCGCGTGGCCTCTAGAGTGCTCGGGCTTTGTTGCCCCTCGGCACGTGGGATCTTAGTTCCCCGACCAGGGCTCGAACCCGTGTCCCCTGCATTGGAAGGCGGATTCTTAACCAGTGGACCACCAGGGAAGGTCCCTACCGTGGTTTATTCTTAACGAAAGAGAGGAGAAAGGACCAGAGACACATTAGTTGTACGGGGCCCTTTGAAGAAAAGGACAATTCAGATCTCATCACTGCTTTATTAATTGTAGTGTGACTTAAAAAATGAAAAGGTTTACCATAATCCCTTTAGCCTGGATTTAGTCACTGACCCTACATGTGCGTTAAAAAAATTTATTTTGGATATTTTGGTTCATTTTTTTCAGGGGTCAGCAAACTTTTGTGTAAAATGCCAGATGGTGAGAATTTTGGGTTTTTCGGACCACATGGTATCTGGACACTGTATCTGTGTGGCACTGTGTGGTATCTTTGCCACTGTGCGGCAAAAAGTGGCCATTGATAATATGGACAGACATTTCCACTGTTGTGCAGCCAGTCACTGGAACTTCTTTCCCGCCGCAGAAGTAAGCTCTGTATCCATTAAGCAACGGCTGCCCGCTCCCCTCCTCAACCCCCCGGCAACCTGTTCTGTTCTGTTTTCGGCATCTGTGAATTTGATGACTCCGGTGCCTCATAGAAGTGGAGCCACGCAGTGTTTGTCCTTTTGTGACTGGCTTTTTTTCACTGAGCGTGATGTCCTCAAGGTTCATCCGTTTTGTAGGGTGTGTTAGAATTTCCTTCCTTTTTACGGCCGAATAATATTCCACTGTTGTTATATACCAGCAAATAAGTTATTGAAAGTAGATTTTCTTTGGTTACTTAAAGTCATTTTTATTGCTTTATTTTATTTTATTTTGGCTGCGTTGGGTCTTCGTTGCTGCATGCGGGCTTTTCTCTGCGGCGAGCAGGGGCTACTCTTCGTTGCGGTGTGTGGGCTTCTCATTGCAGTGGCTTTTCTTGTTGCGGAGCACAGGCCCTAGAGCGCACCGGCTTCAGTAGTTGCGGCGGGTGGGCTCAGTAGTTGCAGCGCACGGGCTCCAGAGCGCACAGGCTTCAGTAGTTGTGGCTCGCGGGTTTAATTGCTCCGCGGCATGTGGGATCTTTGCGGACCAGGGCTCGAACCCATGTCCCCTGCATTGGCAGGCGGATTCTTAACCGCTGCACCACCAGGGAAGTTCCACCTTAGCTCAGCACAGTTTCCTAGGCATTGTCCTCATGGAAGGAAGTCTTAGGAACACACCGACTTTCCCATTTGAACAGTGAGGAGTCCTTGAGAGGCCCTGGAGCTCACTTGATTGTGAAGTACAAATTGTACGGTGTTGGCTTCTTGAATTAGGGAAAAAACGCCTGTGAAATAGAGGCTTAGGAGGGAACGCCGAGAATGGTATCCAGAATTCACCAGGCTTTCTTCATTTGCTTAGCTCGGAGTTGGGGGCCCCCTGAGAAGGTGAGCCCGCTTGCGCAGGTTGGGTTTCCGAGGTGGGGAAGCTCGGGCTGCCGGCGTGGGCTCTCAGGATCAGCACGTGTGGGTGGGAGAGGCAGGGGGAGGGGAAGCCAGGTGGGAGGGAGTCACGGGGCCTCGGGCGATCCTGCTGCAGCCTAGACGCCCTTGTAACTGCCCCCACTGGCCGATTGCTGGGGCCTGACCTTGGCTGAAGGCCACTGCTGCCCTTTGGGGGATCTTAGCGGCACAGTCTAGCTCCCATTGTCCGGATGAAGTCTGTTGTTGACCATTCCCCGGAAACGGGCATCGAAAAATTCCTGAGGCAGAAGTTCTCTGATTGTTTCGTTTGTTTTTTGTTTCTCTTGGAAAGCTGTTTAAAAATCAGGGTATGACTTGTTAAAATTTAATCACAAAGGAAGTGCCTGAAGTGAGATTTTGATTAGGTTCTGTGTCAGGGGAAAGTATTTACTTCTGTGGCCCGTTTTTGAAAATTGAGTTTTATTGGGACATGGCCACACGCATTGTTTTCCCAGATACTTTCTTCTCTGGGGGGCAGAGTGGGTAGTAGCTACAGATACTGTCCCGACCACAGAGTTGAAAATATTTATTATCTGATCCTTTGTAGGAGACATTTGCCACCCCTGCTCTGTGCAGTGGCCACAGCTTTCTGGCATCCAGAGGTCAAAGGCAGTCTTTTTTTTTTTTTATCCCCTCGCTCCCAGTGTTCGTGAGATGTAATTGACATACAGATCTGTGTAAGTGTAAGGTGTACAGCACAGTGATGTGACTTACATGCAACATGAAATGATGAGCACAGTAAGTGTAGTGACCATCCATCATCTCTGAATAGATACAACATGAAAGAAGAAGAGAAAAATAGTTTTTCCTTGTGGTGAGAGCTCTTAGGATTTGCTCTCTTGACAACATTCGTGTGTAACATACAGCAGTGCTGATTATATTCACCATGCTGTACATTACATTACATTACATTCATTACATGTAATAAATGCACATTACATTCACTGCCTTCGTCCACTTCCCCCTCCTCCCAGCCCCGTCCTCTGGTAAGCACAAATCTGATCTCTTTTTCTGTGACTTTGTCTGTCTGATCGTTTTTGAAGTTTAATTGACCTACAGCGCTATGTCATTTCCAGATGCACAACATAGTGATTCACTATGCCTGTACATTTCAGAATGGTCACCACGGTAAGTCTAGCTACCGTCTGTCAGCATACAAAGACATGACATTATAATTGACTGTGTTCCCCACGCTGCACGTTTCATCCCCGTGACCCACTTATTTTGTAATGGAAGTTTGTCCCTCTTCATTTCCCTTTCCTGTTTCACTCACCCCTCACGCGTCTTGGGAGGGGTGACGGCACACTCAGCGTTGGCCCACGATACAGAGTTTCAGGCTGGTTGAAGGATGGTCCCCGCAGGAGTGCGATGAGCTCAGAGTCCGTGTAGGTGCGGGGGGGCTGGAGTGCAGTCTGCTGTTCTGCACGGCAGCCCCATGTAGTAGCCAGAGCTCCGCTGGTTTCCAGGGCTGAGACAGGCCAGCCTCAGTCGTGGGCGCTGCATTTCCTCAGGGAGGGCTTCGGAGGCGCTGGGTGAAAACTGGTAGGAAACCTCCATTGCAGATGCCTTTCCTCTCCCAGACATGGATGAGCAGGTTAATGCCTTAGAAACACCCCGAACGGAGGCGTGGACACAACCCGGGGCACAGTAGAAAACCTCATAAATGTGAGGGAAAGCATTTATGAATTCCTCCACTTAAAAGGGTAATTTTGAAGAACAAATATGAGAAGGATCCTGTTTATCCTTGTCTTTCAAATGAACATATGTTGATAAGAAGCCAGGTGTTATTTTAATGGAGCGGGGTGGTCTTTTGTTAAACGAGTAGCCTCTGGGTCTGCTTGACCTTGTGGGGTCACCAAGTCCAGAAAACTTTTTTATTAATGATTTTTTTCTCTACTCAAGTTTGCCTGCTTATTAATAAATTGGCAGAAATTAAGAGCTTCCTTAAATTTTGCCAGCAGGATTTGGAAGCAGTAAAAGCATATTTGGTCATTACGTTTGAAATTATTGTCTGGGTAAATTATAGTTTAAAATTCAATTTATACTAAATCTTACACTTTAATGAACAGACCACACATTTTATATGTATATATATATATATATATATGTATATATATATATATATTTTTTTTTTTTTTTCCAGTACGTGGGCCTCTCTTCAGAGCACAGGCTCCAGACACGCAGGCTCAGCGGCTATGGCTCACGGCCCCAGCCGCTCCGCGGCATGTGGGATCTTCCCGGACCGGGGCACAAACCCGCGTCCCCTGCATCGGCAGGCGGACTCTCAACCACTGCGCCACCGGGGAAGCCCCACACGTCACATATTTTTATGTTCTTAAATTATCCATGGCTTTAAAGTGGTAAATCAGTGCTCTTTTTTTTAAGTACTGCATGTTTCCTTTTTTCCCCTGCTACCCCTTCAAAAGTATTTACATTTTTCTTCCAGAATAAAGCGAGAAAATCCTGCTGGCCCCTCAGTTTTAAGGAATAGTACTTGTCTTTCCATCACAGATATGCGTGTTTGTGGCTTGACTCCAACCCATGAAATCTTAACATGTAACAGGAGGAAGACATTTCTGGATTTGTTCCAGAATACATCTGTTTTTTTTCAATGCCACATTTTACCCTTTCACCTTAATTCATACCTTCTCATCGTATTTTTAGATGTATTCAATTAGAAACAGCTCCCCTTCTCAAACAATGGAATGTTTCACATTAAAGGTTAAACACAGTCACTGTATTGTAAAGCGATCCCATAGGCAGCCAGCAGGTAACCCTGGAGCAGGGATGGGTGTGTTGATGTGGGGAACTGTGCCGGCCAGGCTGGTAAACTGGATGAAGAGCAGGAGAGGCCCAGGGGGCTTCACGTCCCCTGAGGGGTGGGGCCTCACTGACCTGCTGCCCTCCTCCCCACCCTGGCTCTGCTGGGCTCAGAGCAGTGTCACCTGCTGTCCCCAGACATCTCCCCTGGGCTGTCCCGTAGCATCCGCGCACCTAAAAGACTGTTCACCTCTGTTTCCTCCTCTCCCACCCCCTGCCCGAACTGCCCCAGCTCTGACCACTGTTCTTAACTTGGGAATAATAATAGTGTGGACTTAACAAGGGCGTCGTGAGATTCAAGGTAAAAGCCTTTGGGCCCAGCGGGCTTCCTGGTCCTCATCTTTCTGCTCCACCTGTGTGCCCACCTCTGCCCCAGCCCCCAGGGGTCCTGGCCGCCGCGCATCCACCCTTGCCCACGGCAGAGGATGCTGCTTCTAGGTCCGTTGCACCGCTTAACCGGGCTGCCGTTGGAATCTCCTAGGAGCTTTCCAGGTTTTTCTGGTAACCAGTTCCCACCTCACAGAGACAGGTTTAATTGGCCTGGGTGCGGCCCAGTTTTAAAAACGATAGTGTGTGTTGCGTGCTTGGGATGTATGAGGAGTTCTGTTGGGTACTTTGTATTCACTCTCTCAGGAAACCCTACTGATGGCCTTCATGTCATATTATCCCATTATACAGGTGAGAAAAGAGAGGCGTAGAGAAAAAAGAGGAATTCCACCCAAACACATGAGGGCCTGGGGCAAGACCAGTGGCGAAACCTCTTCCCTTCTGCTTTTTCTGTCCATACCTCGGAGCGAGAGCTGGGCCTGGCACAGAGCATGGCATAGCGTGTATTAATTAGTCTGTGAGGGCTGCCATAATGAAGTGCCACAGACGGGGTGGAGCAGGCTTCAAGACCCACCATCCTGGAGGCTGGAATGTGAGATCCAGGTGTGGGCAGGGCTGGTCCCTCCCGAGGCCTCTCTCCTGGGCGTGTAGATGGCCGTGTAGACGGCCGTCTCCTCCCTGTGTCCTCACGTGGTCGTCCCTCTGTGTGTGTCTGTGTCCTCATCTCCTCTTATAAGGACACCAGTCCTATTGGAGTAGGACTCACCCTAGTGACCCCATTTAACTTAATCATCCCTTTAGAGACCTGTCTTCAAATACAGCCAGATTATGAGGTCCTGGGAGGTTGGGGCTTCAGCATCTGAGCTATGGGGAGACACAGTTCAGCTCTCACAGCGTGAACACTTGACACAGGTGTGTCGGCTGTGGGAGAGCGTGTTTCCTTTCTGCGTCCCTCGGGATGGTCTTCTCTACCTTCTTATTTCGTAACCATGCGTTCCCTTCCCCCTCCCCTCTGGTTTTTCAGAAAAACCTTATGGTCCTCAACGGTGTCTAAACAAAATTTTGTAAGTGTCAGTGCTACACTTCATAGAAATGTTCTGATGTTAGGGAGATACATTGGGAAGACAGTTTTTGCGAAGCTTTGGTTTCCTTCTCAGTGAAAATCTTCAGTGAAAAGACATACTTCCCTTTTTCCCGGTGTTGAGAAAATGCAGTTTTCACGTTCTGAGCACAAGGAAAATCGTCAGATTGCTGTGGACTCCTCTGCGGACATTCGTGACGCGTGTTGGGCGGCACTTAAGGCCAGCGCAGTTTCCAAGGCGAAAAGGGACTGCCTCGAACGTGGTAGACCCAAAGGAAGGACAGAGTGATGCTTTGCGGTATCTTGAAAACATGAGGGTCGGGGGATGCTAAATTACCAGGCCAGAAGGGTCAGGTTGCCGGAAATTCCGACCTGGTCACTGGCTGTGCTGCTGGCTGTCATACTCGGTGCTCCTTGGAGCGGATGGGAGCATCCAGCAGACGTCCTCTGGCTGTGGCTGAGTTGAGCCCAGATCCGCGCTCTGTATGTTACTGCTTTAGAAGTCAGTAGACCCATTGTTAACGGGTATCATTAATACTGAATGCTTAGTATTAGTGAAAAGCGTACTTCATATTCTCTTTGTTTGGGTATAAATAGATAGACCAGCCTCTCTATAAAGTTCTGTATCCAGGCGTACCTCTGTACATTCCTACTGTGAAAAGACTATTTAGAGCAAGCTATTTTAATGGAATTATGGGTGTGGGAGGATTACAGTGATGTACATTTAACAGACCAGCAGTAGAGTATCGGTGACAAAGACTGGTGAAATTGAGGTGGGGGGCATGAATGTTTAAGGTCATAGGATTTATTCCCTAAACGTTTATGAATAATTCACTCTACAGTAGAATGGCTTGAAATTGATCAGCCTGAATTAGCCAGCGAGCGCCTTGGCACCCATTATTATACCAGTCAAATACCCAGTTGAGCCGTGATTTTTAATGAACTCTGACAGCTTGAAGTGCACAGTTAACAGGCATTCTTATCCCCTGATGAGTTCAGTCCATGCCCTCTGTGTTTTAAAGTACCTTACAAGCAGGTATTATGATAGTTATTAAGTGGCTGTTACATAAAAGCTATCAGATTTTAAGTGTATTGGACCGTTCTTGTTTGGCCAAGCATTGGAATTGAGCACTTTTATCATGTGGTGGTGGTGTCGTACTGCCACTACCCTGGAAACTTAAATAAGTTCCGTTTGGTACACACAGGCAATAATTGCGAGATAATTTCCATGGAACCCGCCTATAAACGTTGACCCAGCAGCCTTCTTTCGCGTAGCTGTAAAATCAAAGCACAGCTCATTCTAAAAAGGCGAGGGCACGTCTTCTAAATGGGGCGCTTCCTGACCACTGTGGTGCGTTTAACCTCAGCGGGAGGGGAGTGGAGCTACAGACCGAGAAGTGACGTGAAGGTCACAGACAGGCTGCTGATTGAGTTTTCACGATGAAGACACTTGCCAGCTATTGCATTGAGGCAATGACTTGAATTTCTCTGCTGCTTGAAGGATGAGAGCCATCTCTCTTCACCGGAAACTGCAGTGCAGAGTCTGTTCACAAACGTCTTCCTCTGATTTCGATTTTATTCCCGGAGTGGTTTTGAGGCTCCGCGTTGCTGCTCTTTGTTTTTCAGTCTTGAAGTAATTACTCAAAGGTCAGTCCTCGTTCCTTCCAGAGTTACCAAAGGCTTTGGATGTAATCGTTTGGAGTGCGATTCTGTGTGGCCGGTATTTATTGAGCGCTCACTTTGACTGAAGCACAGCGTGGCGGCCAGGTGGGGCGTCTCAGGGATCTTGGTCCTTAACCGTCGAGACGTGTCCTGTCTTGCGTGATCTGTGTATGCTGGTGACAAAAGTGTCCTCGCATTCTTGTTTGGCTGTATTGAAGAGTTTGCTGTTAGAGGTAGTTTTGCTTCCTATTGTAGCTACCTCACTCTCCAGCACTGTGTTGGCATATAGTAGGTGCCTAATAAGTACCTATGCAGTGAGTGGAAGAATGACCTTGACCTGCCTGCAGTCTGCACTGTGTCGTGAAAGGCTTCAGCTGTGCTGAGGAGCATTGACCCCTGATCCTTGTTAATTGATGCTGCTCTTGACATTGATGTCTACCCAGACACCTGAGAGCTTTGAATCCGCCCAGGGTGATTTGTCTTCGTCCCTTCATGCTGCTATAACAAAATACCGTAAGCTGGCTGGATTGTAAACCGCAGACATTTATTTCTCACAGTTCTCGAGGCTGGAAGTCCAGCGTCATGGCGCAGGCAAATTTGGTGGCTGGTGAGAACCTGCTTCCTGGTTCCTACATAGATGGTCGTCTCCTCGCTGTGTCCCCACCGGTGGAAGGGCTGAGGGAGCTCTCTGGGGTCTCATGTATAAGGGCACTGCCGCTGTTCTTGAGGACTCCGCTCTCATGACCCAATCACCTCCCAAAGGCCCCACCTCCAAATATTGTCACGCTGGGGAGTAGGCGTCCACGTCTGAATTTTGGGGGGACACAAACGTTCAGTCCATAGCAGTGATCGTATAAAAAGAGCTGACTTCGGTGATGGCCTATCAGGTGTGCCCTCTCCTGAGAGGCACTCGCAGTAGACGGAGGAACGGAGCCGGTCCTCTGATTCACAGGTCAGACAAGAAATCGCACAGCCGTGCTGTGGTGGTGCCTAGTGGTGGTCAAGGTGAGAGCGACTCAAATTCTGCTTCTCCTGCCCCCTGTGGAGATGAGAGTTCGCTTTCTTTGTGTGGGCAGGTGCATTTTATTTTAATCTTTTTAATTGAGGTATAGTTGAGTTACAATACTGTATGGGTTGAGAGTTGTCATTCCTTAAGAAAACCTTCGTTGAGCAACCGTGGCGTATCAGGAATAACTTGTTCTCCGTGTCTTGGGGAGATAGCAGCATAGGTTGGGGAGGCTTGGGTTAGTGGCAGCACAGGAAGGTCACTGTAACCGGAGGCAGTGATCTTTGTAAAGGTGGCGGCAGTCGCCCGGGGCTCTGCACGTGTGATGGACCTGGGCAAGGACCACTGGACGGTGTGGACACAGCTCGGCGGCAGGACAAGGAAGGTGGCACGGAGCGGGCCATTTGGGCGGTGTTCGAAGGTGTCTGGAGGGGAGAGCGAGCTGCGACTTTCAGAGGGTGGGTTGAGGTCTTGAAGGCCCACCCACCCTTTCTACTCTATGGAAAGAGGGGAGGCCGCCGAGTGTTGTCTTTTTGGACAGAGAAGGGCCACATCGAAAACTGGACCTAAGAAAAAAAGATCTGAGAGTAACCTGTAGCTCGAGCTGGCGCCCTGTGCCCCAGGGGCCGGATCCCCGTACACCTCCACCCTGCCCCCAAGCCAAGAACGCTTGTTCCATTTTAAAGAGTGAAAGAAGAGTGAAGAGCAGTGATACAACACAGACGGCCTGCGATCCGCACAGCCTGCGAAGTTTATTACCTGTGGCCCTTCTCCGAAGTAGTCTGCGTAGCCCTGTTGGACGGGAAAGGAGAAGACAGCCTGGCTTTCCCTCTACTAGGAGGAAGTTGAGCTTGTCCGTAGACTAAGGGTAGGGGGTCCTTTGGCATTATGGATACGGAGAGATAAGAGATGAGGATGGAGAGGGGCCCAGATCAGGCAGGAGTGGATGGAATCAAGAAGTGTTGGTGGGATTAACTTTGGGAGGGTAGAGACTAATTCTTCCTTGGAGACAGTGGGAGGGAAAATGGGCTCTTGGGTGGGGAGGAGAGATCTGCACTGGCTTAGGGAGCTGGCCCTTGAGCAACGTAGAGCATTCTGGAATGTGTGCTGGAAAGAACAAAGTCCGGAGGCAGTTAGCATTTGGCGTATATGGGTGAAATGTCACGTCGCGTTACATTGTGATTTCTCTTTAAACTGTGCCCTCCTCCGCCATCCTAGGAAGTGTTAGCTGCCAAGCATGTCTTGATACTTTTTATTTATCCGCGCTCGGACCACGTGCCTGGCACCAAGATGAATGGCGTTCGGCAATGCTTGCTGAATGAATGAACGAATGCACTCTGGATAGCACAGTGGGCTGGTTCAGTATGGGAATGTACCTTTTCAGAGGGTCAGCAGCCACTAACCAATGTTACCCACTGACTTTCTGCAGGGGCGGAAACCTTCCATCATCTGTGCTGGCACTGTGGTAGCTGTTCAGGTGAGGCCAGTGAGCGCCTGAGATGGGACTCGTGGGACAGAAGAATTGAATTTTAAATTTCGTTTACCTTTTTTATTGTGGTCAAATAAATATAACAAAATTTACCGTTTTAACCATTTTAAAATGTAGAGTTCTGGGGCCTTAACTCCGTTCACATGGTTGTACAGCCATCGCCGTCATCCATGTCCAGAACTTTGTCATCTGCCCAAAGGGAAACTCTCCCCCCCCCCTTTTTTTTTTTACATCTTTATTGGAATATAATTGCTTTACAATGGTGTGTTAGTTTCTGCTTTATAACAAAGTGAATCAGTTATACATATACATATGTGTTCCCATATCTCTTCCCTCTTGCATCTCCCTCCCTCCCACCCTCCCTTTCCCACCCCTCCAGGCGGTCACAGAGCACCGAGCTGATCTCCCTGTGCTATGCTGATCTCCCTGTGCTATGCCGTTGCTTCCCACTAGCTATCTATTTTACGGGAAACTCTCTCCCCTTTAAACAGTAATTCCCCTTCCTCCCCTCCCCCATCCCCGATAACCTCTGTTCTACTTTCTGTCTCGATGGATTTGAATACTCCGGGTGACTCATGTGAGTGGAATCACACAGTATGCATCCTTTTGTGATGGGCTCATTTCACTTGGCATCATGTCCTTGAGGCTCATTCCGTGTTGGAGCATTTGTCAGACTTCCCTTTTCAAGCCTGAATCAGGGACTTCCCTGGTTGAGCAGTGGTTAAGAATCCGCCTGCCAATGCCGGGGACACAGCTTCGAGCCCTCCTTCGAGAAGATCCCACACACCGCGGAGCAGTGCTCCACAACCAGGAGAAGCCACCGCCATGAGAAGCCCATGCACCTCAACAAAGAGTAGCCCCCACTCGCCGCAAAAAGCCGCGCACAGCAACGAAGACCCAGCGCAGCCAAAGAAGGGGGGGGCGAGGGAGAGAGAGAGAGGGAGAGGGGGAGAGAGAGAGAGAGAGAGAGGGAGAGGGGGAGGGGGAGAGAGAGAGAGAGAGGGAGGGGGGAGAGAGAGGGAGAGGGGGAGAGAGAGAGAGGGAGAGGGGGGGAGAGAGAGAGAGGGAGAGAGAGGGAGAGGGGGAGAGAGAGAGAGTGGGGGGGAAAGGGAGACTGCCTTTTGACTACTGTGAATAATGCTGCTATGAACTTAAATTCAATTTATACTTAAATTTAAGTTTGCAGAGGCACATGGGGGTCTGTGGTGCCGCTTGTGGGGAGGTGGGCGGCGCGATAGAACCTGCAGCATTGAAGTCTTTGGAAGGGAGGGGATTCTCTGTGACCAGGAGAAGCCTCAAGATGTGCCCGTTTGAGGTGGTGGGAGTGCATCCGTGCAGCTGAGATCAGGGCATGGACGTTGAGGGCCGTGGAGGGCTCGGGACACGGACTTGAGGAGTTAAGTGTTAACCCCTGGGCCATCTGTGCTGTTTGATGTCTGAGGGTTCTGTGCATTATTTAAACACGATGATTTATGGAGATTGATTTATTTTGTCTGGATTTTTTTCTGTTTTGTTTTTCCTCCCTCAGGGGTCCTGTCCTCATGACAGCCGTGCTGTTCTTTTAGTTTTAATAATTTCTGCCTGGTTTATGTGACTTTTCTTACAGTAGAGGGTTGATGGGAGGGTCCAGCTCTGTGTTATATATCGTTCCCTCAGTGGTATTTGTTCTTGTTTTTTTTTATTTATTTATTTTAAAAGAAGATGTTGGGGTAGGAGTTTATTAATTTTATTTTTTTTTGCTGTGTTGGGTCTTCATTTTTGTGCGAGGGCTTTCTCTGATTGTGGCAAGCGGGGGCCACTCTCCATCGCGGCACGCGGGCCTCTCACTATCGCGGTCTCTCTTGTTGCGGAGCACAGGCTCCAGACGCGCAGGCTCAGTAGTTGTGGCTCACAGGCCCAGCCACTCCGCGGCATGTGGGATCTTCCCGGACCAGGGCTCGAACCCACGTCCCCTGCATCGGCAGGCAGATTCTCAACCACTGCGCCACCAGGGAAGCCCCTTTTATTTTCTGTGTCACGTGTCCAGACCCCAGAGCGTGTTTGTTATCTACCAATGAACCTTTGGCGGGTAAAGGTGGCCAGGGGAGAAGTTGCATGCTTGGATGCCGAGGTGTGGGTGCACCTTTGGGAGAAGCAAGCCCGCGGCTGCTGCCGTCAGCACCAGCTGGGGCGGAGGACAGCGGGCAGGTGGACCGCATGGCGGTCCGAAGCTCAGGGGACGTGGTACTGGAACAGGAGGGCCGAGGAGGGGCCGGTTAGAGATCAGGTTGAAGGAGATTGGCAAGAAGGAATTAGGGTGTTGATTTTCTTAACCCTTCGTGGGCCTTTGAGTGGCTGCAACGAGGGAAAGGAGAGATTGTGTTTGGGGAAGAAGAGGAATGTTTGGGCACACGTGAACTTGTTTAAAGGCACAAAGCCCTTCTTGTGACCTTCATCCCGATACTGTGGTCCCACGAAGGTCATTAGGTATCCTGGAAATTGCGTGGTCTGGGAGTGACTCGGATCAGGGTGGAATGAGGCTCCTCCACTGAATAGGTGTGGAGCCTTGCCAAGGTAACCTCTTTCTGCCTTGGTCTCTGAATCAGGAGAATGGAGTTGACGCTGTTTACTTTATAAGGTAGTTGAATGCACTCAGTGAGATGAGATGGACACAGGTGAAAATCGTGGTACATCAGCACTTGGGAAAGGCTAGTTTCTGTTATAAACGAGGGGCGTTTTGTGACGGTCCCTACTACTCCCTTTTCCTCCTAACTTTGCGTTTTCTTTAAAACTTGGCTCCTGTATCACCTTCTCCAGGAGGCCTTTGTCTCCCACCCAGATGGCTTATTTTGGTCTGTGTTTTATAATATGCCGGGGGCAGTTTGTTATGACCACTTCTGTGTTGTTTTATGATAGTCTACAGATATATGTCTCTCCACACCAAACTGTTCTTGTGTCACAGCCAGGGCTGCGTCACATTCATCGTGTAGTACTGTGCCTCCCACCGAGCCTGGCACCTGCGTGTGCTCGTCGGGCAAACAGGTGAAGACCAGGTGGTTGAATCTTCTCATCCACCCGTGTTAGCAATTCACGGGAAGGGCATGTCCCATCAGGTGCAGATAATCCATGTAGACAGTAGGCTGAGTTAGAACTAGACTGACCCAGAGGGCTCAGAAAGGTGCCAGGGGATAGATTTGGTTCTGGGTGGAATCTTAGAAGACATCCATAGTTGGCAGTAGAGAAGAACACCCAGAGTTTGTACAGATGTTCCAGCAAGTGCTATAGGTGTAGCTCAGGGAGAATTTGGCACAAGAAGTGAAGTTGTGGACCCTGTGGACAGAGATCATAGTAGCTTGTCAGCATCATCATTATTTCACTGTCAGAGCTTACACGCATTGAGTACTTACTATGTGCCAGGCAGGATTCGGGTTCTAGAGGGTCTGGTGTACTAGGTGGGTTACCAGGACAAAGGATGAGGCACAGAGTGCAAGTTACAAAGAAACCACACCCTGGGTGGCTACTGACTCAGAGGACCAGAGCATGCTAGAGCCTGACATCATAATCAGAGGACATGGTCAGAGCCAGATGGTCAGCCCGGGCTTCCCAAGGCCCTAAATAACGGTTGTTGAAATTTTTTTTTTTTTTTTTTTGCGGTACGCGGGCCTCTCACTGTTGTGGCCTCTCCCGTTGCGGAGCACAGGCTCCGGACGCGCAGGCTCAGTGGCCACGGCTCACGGGCCCAGCCTCTCCACGGCACGTGGGATCTTCCCGGACTGGGGCACGAACCCACGTCCCCTGCATCGGCAGGCGGACGCTCAACCACTGCGCCACCAGGGAAGCCTGAAATTTGTTTTTTGTACTGGAGAGATCAAGTCATTTGGCAGGTGAAGCTAGAGAGCAACTGTGAACCAGAAAGGCCCAGCACTGGCACTGGCTCCTTCACAGACAGCTGTGAAGTTGTCTTGCTGTGTTTCTCTCCTTATAAAGTTAAGCGTCCTTCACAAGGGTTAAATTTAACTACTTTGGGCTCATTAGTAGAAGGCTGGAACATCTGAGGGAAGTGATGCCCAGGGAAATGATCTTCCCTTCCAATATGTGCTAATTTAGAAATGGCAAAATGTTTTATATTAACAGGTGAGAAAGGACAGTTAATTACAATCAAATCCAAATTCAGTGGGTTAGGCAGGATTTCTTTTCTCCATAATTTTTATTACGGATAAAAGTGGGAGAGAAGATGCTTATGCATTCACTAATGCTGGGGGTGTTCTTTGGAAAACCCTCCAATTTAGTGACAGGCCCCAGGGACTGTTACTGTTAGTTGATGTGACATATTTTTTATGTATCCCTCTCTCGTTGTCATGTTAAGGATGTAAAAATGCTTTTTCTGTCAGTCTGATCAAGCATGAATGCAGCGTTAATCTTCTCCCAGTTTCTAACTTTGCTTTTCCTTTCTAATTGGTAATAAAGGCAGAATGTACTATGTTTATTTTTTGAATTTTATCTTTTTATTTTTTTATACAGTAGGTTCTTATTAGTTATCTATTTTATACACATTCGTGTATACGTGTCAATCCCAATCTCCCAATTCATACCCCCACCCCCACCACCACTTCCCCCGCTTGGTGTCCATACGTTTGTTCTCTACACCTGTGTCTCAGTTTCTACCCTGCAAACCGGTTCATCTGTACCATTTTTATAGATTCCACCTATATACATTAACATACGATATTTATCTTTCTCTTTCTGACTTGCTTCACTCTGTATAACAGTCTCTAGGTCCATCCACGTCTCTACAAATGACCCAATTTCGTTCCTTTTTATGGCTGAGTAGTATTCCATCGTGTATATGTACCACGTCTTCTTTATCCATTCGTCTGTCGATGGGCATTTAGGTTGCTTCCACGACCTGGCTATTGTAAATAGAGCTGCAGTGAACATTGGGGGTGCATGTTGTCTTTTTGAGTTATGGTTTTCTCAGGGTATATGCCCAGTAGTGGGATTGATGGGTCGTACGGTAGCTCTGGTTTTAGTTTTTTAAGGAACCTCTGTACTGTTCTCCATAGTGGCTGTATCAATTTAGATTCCCACCAACAGTGCAAGAGGGTTCCCTTTTCTCCACACCCTCTCCAGCATTTGTTAAGAATGTACTGTTTGTGTGAGGTGTAAGTAACGAACAATTTAAAACAGAGAATTTCACTCACCAGGATAAAGAAGGATGCTGGGAATCAAGCAGTGTAAGCACAAAACAAAACAAAAAAGCAAACATGTTTTTGCTGGAATTTAACTATAATTAGCTGTACTAATTCAGTGTTGTAGAAACAAATGATCATAAGGCCAACTCATTCATTATGGTGCAACTCATCCATTCATGATTTTTTTTTTATTCATTAAATGTGAAGCACCTAACGTGGGAAAGTCGGTGTGTCGAGCTTGAGCTACCAAGGCTAGATTGGGCAATTCAGTTCTGCTTCTCTGAGAGAAAGAGGTTTCTGTGTTGCTCCTTGGAACACTGGGTGGTTAGATTGAACTTGGCCCTCAGATGGAAATGAGCCTCAGGGTGAATATTGTCAGAGGGAATTGCCTTACAACGAAGGGGGAAAAAAAGATTCAAGAGGAGATTAAGCATTTCTCATGGCTGAGAGTTTATTCTGTAGGTTTAGCCCTCCTTTTAGTTTTGTATGCATTTATTATAGTGCATGCTGTTTGTTTACTTAAAAATTTAAAAATTCAAAGAGTACCGAAGGGTATGAGTTAGAAGTAAAAGGCTCTTTCTCCCTCATAATCTCACTTCCCAGAGTAAACACTGTTGATAGTTTCTTGTGTATTTTTCCTGATGTTTTGCATGCAATTATAAGCAGGTGTGTTGTGTGTACTTTATTTACAGCTCGATTTTAAACGAAAACAAACCTGTTAACAAAATACACACACATAAGCGCGTGTATCTTGGGCATGTTTGGATACCAGGAGACATATATCCCTTTGTAGATCCAGTGAGTATCCTGTAGGGTTCTCGGTTTTGAACAAGATAAACAGTTCCTGCCTGACTGAAGCTTGGACCCTTGGGAGTTGAAGCAAGGCAGCGAGGCCCAGTCTTGGGAGCAGCAGGCATCCAGGACAGTCTGCAGAATGGAGAATTGCCGCTCCGGCAGGAATGACCTTTCATCACGCCAGTGTAACCAAGTCCATAAAAGAAACTCCAGCTACATCTCTGTTCTGTGTCAGTACCTCACAATTCAAAGTGCCTGTGTGTGTGTGTGTGTGTGTGTGTGTGTGTGTGCGCGCGCGCGCAGCCATGTGCATGTGCATATTTAATTGGCTGACCTGGAAGCGTGTGCCCATCTCTAGGCTAGACCAGGGGCTCAGTAGAGCCAGCCTGGCGGTCTTCCCGCAAGGACTTGCTCTCGCCAGGTTTTGAGGGGAGCAAGTTCTTAGACAAGTTTTCAGAGTTGGCAGGTACTGCAGGGAGCACATTATGGGAAAGTAACATTTATCAATGAATTCATGGCCTGACATGCCTCTCTTTTTTTCCCTAAGTTGTGTATTCTTAGGTCACCTCTTTCTATGACGGTGGCTTTATCATTTTCCATAGAGGAAATACACCATCCAGGGTTTCCTGTAGCCTGGTGACCGGCTGCTGCTGCTTTTATGGCGATTCACGGCCCATTATTCGTAATGGGATGTGAACTTTTTTGGCTTCTTAAACTTTGGAAAGTCTCTAGTAATTTTATGAGATAAATGGTAAAAATTGACAAATGATTTGATAACTGATAAAAATTCTGTGGAAGAATTTTCCATAGGCTAGCTTCTGGCTTTGATAGTTTCCAGTTTTGTTTCTCCTCTGCCCTCATGCAGTTTATATCATGATAGTCTATCTGGCACTGCCCACTGTGCCCTGACATTGGATAATTTGTCCTAAAATAAAGTATTTCTGGAAGCCATTCTTAATTCCGGCACAGCCGGCAGTGACACAGCCGTACAAGGGGACGTTTGCGAATCCCACAGCTGTACCCCGCTGAGCCAGGGCAGATGTATCGAGGTAACTCCGCTTCCCCCCATCCTCTCTTGGTCGGGAGAGAGGATGCAAGAAGCAGAGGACTTAACTGGTCGCTGATGGTAATATGTCTCGCTTTTGCAGATTTTCATAGTCATGAGCTTGTGAACATTTTGCTTCGACTGCTGCTGAAACCTTGCGGGGAGACCAGTGTGCCGGGGAGCTGGACCTTCCCTTGTGCCGTGGTCGCTTCTCCTCTGTTCCTAGCGCTATGGGTGAGACAGAAAAGGAAAAGAAATTCCCCGTAAAGAAACTGGGGAACAGGAAGAGGGCTAGGGCAGGGACAGTTGAAACCTGATAAACGTCCACGTGCTAGACTGTCTTAGACTGCACTGTAGAGTTAGCCTGGGATTCCGCGTGACCCGATGTGTTTGGTGTATATAGGAGCCCCAGATTGCAGGGAACTGTGGTGTCCCGAGAAGCTGTCAGTTGGCCCGTGCAGTGACAGCTCAGCTGTTCCGTCCCTGGGTGCTCGTAGGGCGAATGCAGCGTGAGCCCTCGGCCTGTCTCCCCCATCGGGGCTCATCATAGCGAACGGTTGCCGTGCTCTGTGGCTTTCAGCACGTCTCTGTGCATCCCCGTGAGACAGGTAGGCCAGGCCTTGTAACCCCGTTTGAGGAACAAGGGAAGTTCAGTTCACGGGTCTGGAAGCCGCGGTGAGTGGTGACAAGCTTCTGTGCCGTGCGTTCCAGGTGAACGTCCCTGCTGCCTCTGTGCCTCCCTGGACTTGATTTATGACTGTTCTGGGTGCCTGCGTGAGTGCCTTTCGTGGGTGGGACCAGGGGACGGAGCAGGAAATCAGCTGACTGGAGGGAGGCTGGGTCTCCAGGTGCGCCGGCCGTCGACCTCGGCCACGGTGAAGGCCCCTGCGTGTCTCACTTCTCAAGGCAGCAGGGATGCTGGTGCTGTTGGAATCAAATGTATGTTTTCCTGATTGTGAGTAAGAGGTTTGGGTCCTTTCTTCTCTCCTCCTCTTCCCTTGGCCCTTCTCGGACCAGCTCACACCCTGCGTGGGGCACACAAGCCCGTCCGGTGGATTGAAAGCAAACCACAGGAGGCAGGGTAAGCAGAGACATTAGGATGTGTCGTCTGTATCCTGGTGGCATGCAGCTCTCCTGGTCTGTCAGTGGTTGTAAAGGACAAGCGTGAGGACCCTCTGTTAAGTCTCACTCTTTAATTTATTTGGTTGGACTTAGCTGAGGTCTTCTAGGTGCCAGGTGTGGTGCCTGGAAAGGAGGAAATAGTACATTCTCACACAAACACGAGATTCTCGTACAAAACCCAACAACTGCGTGCCCCTGCTCCCCATCACGGCCAGGTCACAGCCGCACAGAAAGGTTCTTGACGTGGCATCTGAATCAGCCAGGCGCCAGGGAGGATGCAGCTCCTCGAAGATCACACGTGAAAAAGAAACTCTAAACTAGAAGAAACTAAGCGTTTCACCAGCATAGGTGTCCCACAGGGGTGGAAACTGAGAGGACCAGAGCCAGAATGAGAGCACTCTTTGGCCCCAGACGGCAGTGCTCAGCCCAGCTGTAAAGCTGAGTACGCGATTTAAACTCGACTCCAAAATAGCCCAGAGCCTTCCAGCGGGCTTCAGCCCACGTGTAGGGAGTGTCTTCTCATACGTTGAGGTTGTAGGTCTGGCACAACTCTGAGGTATTCGGCGTTTCTCTCAAGGAAGTGCTTTCCCTAAGGAAGAGATGATCCTAAGTGCTCTCTTACATGTCGCCTCCAGGAAGGCTTGTCTAAGGAGCAGGTCACTAACAAAGGGCGAGAATGAGAAGTCCTGTGCAGCCTTCACTAGGGTTTAAAAGGCTAACCTGGGGGGCTTCCCTGGTGGTGCAGTGGTTAAGAATCCGCCTGCCAAGGCAGGGGACACAGGTTTGAGCCCTCGTCTGGGAAGATCCCACATGCCACGTAGCACCTAAGCCCGCGAGCCACAGCTACTGAGCCTGCGCTGTAGAGCCCATGAGCCACAACTACTGAGCCCACGTGCCACAGCTTCTGAGCCCGTGGGCCACAACTATCGAAGCCCGCGTGCCTAGAGCCCGTGCTCTGCAACAAGAGAAGCCACCGCAATGAGAAGCCTGCGCACCGCAACGGAGAGTAGCCCCCGCTCGCCGCAACTAGAGAAAGCCCCCGGCCGAGCAACAAAGACCCAACGGAGCCAAAAAAAATACACTTAACTCCTACTAATTGTTAGGTATTTGCTCAGTCAGGAGCACGAGAAATATGCCTCTTGCTGCCCTGTGGGATCTGTGAGATTTTTTGGGGAGGTTTCCTAGCTGGGGATCTGGGGGTGCATGATGTATGTGGAGATTCTGGCCTGGTTTCCACTCTGCCACACTCGAGGTCACCTGCCCAAGGCCAGGCCTCGCGGAGTCTGCGGGGGGGGGAGGATGGGCACACCAGCACGGCTCTCCGGAGAGACTTGGAGAAACTAGTAACACTCGCACGGTGAACCTGAAATATCCAGCTCGACACAAGTGGCAAGTCAGTGCGTTTTTTTTTTTTTTTTTTTTAAACAAGAATAATTTGAACTTTTATTTCAATATTAAGACTGACCTAACTGGATGTTTTGTTGAGGGCAGATAGTAGCCAGTGGAGCTGGTGTCAGAGGGCAGAATAACTCAGTTAAAGCCAGGCTTTTTTCCGCTCTTTTCCTCCACTTTGTATTTTGAAAAATTTCAAACCCGTGGAAAACGTAAAGAATACGTTCATCAGTTGTTAACATTTTGTATTTGCTTTCTCTCTCTCGAAGAGTAAATTTCTTTCCCTTTCTTTCTCTCTCTTCCTCTCCCTTTCCTTTCCCTCCTTCTTCTTTCCTGAGCCTTTGTGGAGAGTAAGGGTATTTTGGAATGTAAAAAACATTTACATGGTCCAAAAGTTGACACTCTGTTTGTGCACTTAGAAGTCCCTTTTCTGTCCTTACACTTCCACACCATTTTCACTTCACCTGTTCAGTCCATCCTCATGCCTTTCTCCTTCTTTTCTTTGTTCCTTTCTGGATTTCTCTAACGTATTTAAAAGCCCCCCTTTAAAGATCTATTGATAATTCTTATATAAACAAAATGTCACCTTTTTAAGTAGGGTTTGTGACTGATCATTATTATCAAAGCATTAAAAGTCTGAACGTGGATAAAGGCCCTCTGGGGAGTTCCCGCCACGGTGGTCTTAAGCTGTGTGCAGAGCTGAAAGGGTCGGGGCGTTTTTACCTGGAGACCCATTTCATGAGAACTGTCGGTGAAACGTACTTTAACCTGTCAGACACCTGCTCAAGTTGGGTGTGCATTTCATAAAGTCAGTGGCTAACTAACCTGTGGATGCATCCCACTTTAGCATCACATGTTTTACTGTTTGTTAAGCTTGGTTTATAGGATTTTTAGTGCTCTTTTTGGAATTATAAGGGTTTCTCCAGTGACGTGGTGAAGAGGTGTACAACTAGGACCATTTGTGATCACTCAACATTCAAATTATGTGTGTGTAACACATAAAAGAAGTTATCACAAGCCAGCCACACTGAAAGGCACAAAGTTATAGGGGTAAGCAGTGCCGTTTTTATACAAAATACCACGCCTTTCTCGCACTTGAAGGTAGCAGTTGTCCCCTGATACAGTTTTCTTAGCACAGACAACACAAAGATAGCATTTTGGGCTCAGAAAGCCCTTTCCCCCGGTGGTGTCTCCTTCTGGATTTCCCTTGCTTTCTGTCGTCTTTGCCTGTGGCTGCCTGCGCAGCCTCCTGTCCTCCCCAGGCCCTGAGCTGGGCCTGCAGCGTCTGCCCCCAGGAGGTGGGGTCCACCTGTGCAGCCCCCAAGCCAAACCCACCCCAGTGCCTGTCTTTGTGCAGCCTTCCAGCTGAGAATGGTTTTGACATTATTTAACGATTGGGGGGAAAACATCAAAGAGGAATATTTCATGACGCATGAAAACGATAGGGAACTCAGATTTTGAATTCACAGAATTTTGATTTTTCTGTCAGTGCAAATTTGGGGAAAATTTGTTTTCTCTCTTGTTATATAATTTCTACACTGTATTCTCAGTTACCAACCTTAAAATATTTCCTGTCTCGCCCTCTCCAGAAAGGTCCACTGACTCCGACTGTATGGAATCAGACCCTCCGAACAGATGCGACGGATCGCGTCCCAAGACGTTATCAAAGCTGCCACAGTTCTTACGCTTTACCAGTAGAAATAAGGGGAATGGTTTGCTTCCTTCTGTACCAAGCAGGCCCTCTTGCGAGCGGGGGCTCTGTCGTACCTTGGGCTCACCCTGCAGAATTCGTTTTGTGATGCTTTCCCCTGCCGGTGGTTTTTGAACATGGGGCGGTGTGTGCTGGGGGGTCGGACGTGACTTGGCCACCTCACGGCCTGGACTTAGTCATGTGCACCAGTCAGTTCCCTCTCAGACTTTGGAGAAAAAGAGTACGGGGCCGGCTCCCCTCTAGCCAGGCTCTAAAAGTAGTTGTGAAGGAAATCTTCACTTTATCCAGGCTTCGGTGTGAGGTGGAAACCTGGAGGGATGGCGGGAACAGATCAGAGAGCTTTCGGAGGATTCAGGGCACGACAGGCAGACGTGGCCCGTTCCCCTACTCCATGCCCACCTGGAGGATCCATCTTAGAAATCACCCAGAGCCCCTTCGCTTCGGATCATATACAGATGTGCACAGGCATGCGCTCTGTCTCTCTCTCACAGACATACACACGCGCACACACACTGCCACTGCCCCTGTACACAGGACGAGTGCTGTGGGACTGTGCCCTGAAATCTGGTTTTAAAATGAATCCCCAGCATTTCCCCAGGGATTGTAATTTCCTGTGTACTGCTGCGTATATCTTGTTGCTGATGGTGGTGGTAAGTGACATTAAGACCAAAGGGCCTCGTTTGTTTTTCCGCTCAAGGGTCCAAAGTAGAGTTGATTTCATATTTTCAAAATGTAGTTTACAACATTCTGATTTTTAGTGTGGCACATTTCAACAAAATTTTCTTTCGCACACGTAAGTTGGTTATGTTGCACTGTTCTCCTGTACACCTTCCTGGTCCAGAAGCAGAGATGGGCAAAGAGAGAGGGGCTCTTACGCAAACATACAGCTCCCTGTATTGGCACATGCTCGTTTTTGGAAATGGCTTGTGTTCCAAAATGTTTGTGGAGAGGACACGGGACATCTGTCCATGTTTACCTTGGACCATGGAGGTTAAGAACGTGGATTCATGGTGCTCACATTTCATAAGCACGTGCTGTGCCAAGTGCTCAGCTGGCTTGGAGTCGTAGAGAACAAGCATATTGCTCCCCTTGAGGACTTTAGGTCTTCGGAGAGGCGGGTGTGGTGCCAGTGGCCCCCATTGCAGGGGGCAGAGCTGGGATGAGGGTATGGGTGTTGCCGTGTGCCCTGAGAAGGACCTGCTGGATGTGTGGGTGCAAGGCCCTTAGGTGAGGGAGCAGGGCAGGTATGTGAGGCCCCGAGTGGGCAGGGCCACGTCACGCAAAGCTGGGCCCAGCTTGCTGAGGGGGCCTCGACTGTGCCTCCATTTGGGGCTGTGAATCTCGTGGTTAAATTTCTCTTGGCTACGAGGTCACATGTTGCTGGTTTGGGTGTTTTAGGAAAAAGAGAGTGGAGGCATTTAGGGACTGGGCTGACCCCATAGCCTTTGAGGAAGGAAGACGCCGTGGCCTTTCTGTGCAGTGGGCGAGGGACCGGTCTAGGACTCTGCTGCCGCGTAGCTGTGTGATCTTGTGGAAATCATCTGGCCTCGGTCTGTTTGTCTGTGATTTGGGGATTGTCGTCCGTGTGAGGATTAGACAGGGTAAGAGTCTAGAGTGGAGTAGGAGTTGGTGTGCCTTCCAAGGCAGGCTCCCGTGAGTAGCAGCTGGCTGGGCTCGCCTCCACTTCTGGGGCTCAGGATCGCTGCAGCCCGAACCGTGAAGTGCGCAAGGCGGAGCCTGTCTCTGCCGCTCCCTTGACCACAGCTCTGTACAGATGGTGAGGTGGAGGCCAGAGGCCTCCACAGACAGGCAGATACGTGTGGATTGGCCTAAAGCAAAGCAAGGTTACTATTACCATCGGTCAGCATTGTAAAAATGAACACTGCTGTTGCCATCCTCTGTTCCTGCCGCCACGCCTTACTCTTGTGTCATGTTTCATAGACTCCAGGTGCTTTTCCCATGTCTCAAGTCGGTCCTTGGTGCCTGAGGTAGGCAGAGCCATGGCCCTTGAAGGACGTCCCAGGCCTGATGCTGGAGCCTGTGAACGTGTGACCTCACACGGCCAAAGGGACTTTGCAGATGTGATTCCGGGGTCTCCAGGTGGGGCCGTGATCCTCCTGAGCCCAGAGTCGTTGTCACCACAGAGGAACGTCAGAGTGGACGAGGGGGGTCAGCATCAGAGAGGGGATGTGTCCAGTGAAGCACAGGTTGGAGTGATGTGGGCCCATGTGCCCAGGAAGGCGGGCAGCCTCCGTAAGCTGCATGAGGTCAGGACCCAGCCTCTCCCCTCCCTGGTGCCTCTAGAAGGAGCACAGCCCTGTGACCCACTGTTGACACCTGACCTCCAGAGTGTAACACAGTCAGTCTGTGTTGCTTAAAGCTGCTGAGTGTGTGGTCATTTGCTACACCAGCCATAGCAAACTGAGATAGGGGACACACCCGTCTAGGTGCTACAGTCAGGAGTTTCATGCAGGGTCGAAGGAGTCCAGCTAGCAAGCGGCAGGAGGTCGGGGTCCAGGCGGCGTTTGCTGTTGCCGTTTTCCTTGACCCTGATTCTGCCCAGTGGGGCGTGTGCTGCCAAGATTGACCAGGTTTGACCGTGTTCTTTTGCAGAACCTGGGAAAAATAATAGCCCTACGAAATTCTGAGTTTATAATGATGGTTCAGTCCGACACAGAAGAGTTCTTTCACAGAAATGAGCTGACATCAAAGTGTATGAGTTCCATACGCCTTTTTTTTTTTTTTTTTTTTTTTAAAGCAGTGCCGAAATTTACGCCATCCGGAAGAAGCCCAACAACAGGTTTATTCGCTACTGGGCAATTTCAAAATATATACTTTACTGTCATTCTTGAAGCTTTTGTCATGTATGACACCAGAAAATTGAATTTCTTAATCCACTTATATTGAATTTAAAATCCACTTACACTAGGGCTTCAGGTGTTAGGATTCTTGAGTCCTAATAAGCAGATATTCTAGTGAGTTTCGTCTTCTGGATTCTGTCGTGAGTATAAGAAGAAATGTTTTACGTGTTCAGTTTTCATCTCAAACCGGCTGAAAATCATGTTATGTATAAATATGAGTTGATTCAGTAGAACTTATTGTTCAGGTGTAATTTGAATGAGAAAGCCTATCTGTAGGCCTCTTACCCACGTAAATTATGCAATTAGGCATTTGATAGTAGAGGCAGTGAGCTTATTTAAATCCTTTGTAGCAGAGCAAATGAAGAATTTTCATTTTTTAAAAAAATTGAAAGTTGTCTCTGGAGTTTTGATTGTGTGATAACAATGCGACTGTATATTTTGTTGTACATTTGTGCACATATACATAGGTAATCTTTGCTTTAAGGATCTCAGAGAGGTTTTTTTAAAAAGCAGCTTTATTGAGGCATAATTGACATACCAAAATTCACCTGTTGTAAATATTCAATTCAGTGATTTTTAGTAAATTTACAGAGTTGTGCAGCCATCGCCACAATACAATTTTAGAACCTTTATCACCTAAAAAGAATCCCTCTGTCCCTTGGCGCTACTCCCCTACCCGTGAAGCCCCTGGCAACACAGCCTGTTTTGCGTCTCTATGGATTTGCCTGTTCTGGACATTTCAAACAAGTGGAATCATATAATATGTATCTTTTGTGTCTGACCTTTCATTTAGTGTACTGGTTTCTTAAATTTATTTTATTTATTTTTGGCTGCACTGGGTCTTCGTTGCTGCGCGCGGGCTCTCTCTAGTTGCGGTGAACGGGGGCTACTCTTCGTTGCGGTGGCTTCTCTTGTTGCGGAGCACGGGCTCTAGGCGCACGGGCTTCAGTAGTTGTGGCACGTGGGCTCAGTAGTTGTGGCGCACAGGCTCGGTAGTTGTGGCGCACAGGCTCGGTAGTTGTGGCGCACGGGCTTAGTTGCTCCCGCGGCCTGTGGGATCTTCCCGGACCAGGGCTCGAACCCGTGTGCCCTGCATCGGCAGGCGGATTCTTAACCACTGTGACACCCGGGGAGTCCTTAGTATACTGCTTTCAGAGTTCATTCATATTGTTGCGTGAATCAGTACTTCACTCTTTCTTGATTGTTGAGTGATATTTTGTTGTTACGAATATACCACATTTTGCTTATTCACTCATCGGTTGATGGGTGTGTGGGCCGTTGCCACTTTTTGGCTATCATGAATGAGCTGCCGTGAACATTGTTTATCGGTTTTTGCGTAGACGTATGTTTTCACTTCTCTTACGTGTACTCCTCAGAGTGGAATTGCCGGGCCGTATGGCCACTCCACGTGTAACGTTCTGAGGAACAGCCAGTCTGCTCTCCAAAGTGGCTGTGTCGTTTTCTGTTTCTCCCCACGATGTGTGAGCATTCCAGTTTCTCCACATCCTCACCAGCACTTGTCATCATCTCTCTTTCCTGAACCTCAGCTATAAGGCCCACAGCGCCGCTTGTTGAGTAGGAAATGAGGGGTTTCCATTGCCTGCTTTAAAGGTCACGAGTTCCTTGAAGAAAGGAGCTGAGCGGATCTTCTGTGTCTCTGTAGGGTAATGAGCATCTCATAAAGCTTGGTCTGAGCAGATGGGAGAGTAAAGGAATTAACGAGTGATGCCCAACAGAGGAAGGAACGGTGGGCACTGGCACTACCCCCACCCCACCCCCCACCTGCCCCGAGGCCGCAGAGACTCGGGGCTCGGGCACAAGGGTTGAGTCAGGACAGGCGAGTCCATTCCCAAAGCCCCTGCTACAAGACTCGCTTGGACTCTAAAGGGACAGGCTGAGGGGAAGGAGAGTGCAGGTTTTCAGAACAGAATCCTCATCGGGGAGTAGACAGCACGGCCATAGGACACGAAACCTGGCACTGCAGGGGCCACAGGGAGTTGGGGCCAGATGCTGAGGACGTGAGGCCCCGACAGGGGTGCGGTGAGGGAGCCCCCCTGGAGAGGCATGAAACTTAAGGAGGGGTCACCCTCGGGGTCCGCGCTCGCCTCCCCCTCATGCCACCCGGAGTGACAGAATCCTCCCTGCAGCCAGGAGTGTTCCTGCAGCTCCTCAGGCAGCTGTAGAGACCACACGTGGATTGCACCGTACGTGGCCTGACGCCCAGATTCTAATCCCTCTTAAACGGATTACAGGACACGGGGAACTGGTATTCGGCAAGCAGAAGGCTGTATTTGTTTCCTGTGGTTCCTGGAACAAATGACCACAAACGTAGTGGCTTCAGATGACTTACATTTAGTATTTCACAGTTCTGGAGGTCACAAGTCCAACGCAGGTCTCGCTGGACTAAAATTGAGGTGTCTGCAGGGACACTTATTTTCTGGAGACTCTAGGGGGAACATTTGTCTTGTTTTGTTTTCAGTTGCCTTTCCCAGCTTCCAGAAGCCGCCTGTGTTCCTTGGCCCCTGGCCCCTTACTCCCCCTTCAAAGCCAGCCGTGGCTGAGTCTCACATTGCGTTGCTTGGACACTGGCTGTCCTGAAACCCTCTTCCTCACTTAAAGGACTCCCCTGATGACTTTGGGCCACCTGTGTAATCCAGGATAACTTTTTTTTTAGGCTTAGATTAGCGACCTGGATTCCATCTGTGCAGTTAATTCCCCCCCGCTCCAGGGAACCTGCCATATTCAGAGGTTCTGAGGATTAGTATGGGCACATCTTGGGTGCGGAGGGGTGACTCTGCTACCGTAGAGGGCATTGGTTACAGTAGTTTAACAACTTATTCTTGACGTGGTATTAGTCCCTACCTCCTGCTTTTCTGGCTGTGTAGGAACCAGGGGTTCAGTCAGGAACTGCAAGCTGTGAGGTGGGTGGTTTCTGGAGCAGTGCTGTTACCCATTACGTTTTTTGAGCGATGCGTTAGGATCACACCTTTGGTTTAGGAAGATTTATGTGCGGCTTTGCAGGGGGAAAGACGAGGCAGGGGGAAGTTGTACGCGCTCATCCCGAGGCTGATTGGGGAGTGGCAGTGGGCGTGGAGAGAGGTGACGTTCAGGGATGCTCTGTGGGTAAAACTTGGGGCCCGACTGATGGATTGTTGGGAGGGGGTCAGAAAAGGGCAAGGGATGAGCCCAAGGTGAGAGCAGCAAAGCTCTGGGCCTGGGTGTGAAGGGTAACGATCGGTGAGTCGTAAGAAATAGTCAAGAGAGACTGGGAGGAGATGGACATTTACATTTGAAAGAGTGGCCTTTGGGGAGTGGACAGGGACCCAGGTTGATGCGACGCGTGTTTACTGAGTGGCTCCCACTTGCCAGGCGTGGGTGAACTAAACGCAGAGGCAGTTGCTGCCTCGTGGAGCCTGCAGTCCAGCTGGATTGCTCTGGACCCATTCACTTGGATAGCTGTGGCTGTCGCGTGAGCCAGCGGAGGAGAGCGTTATGGAAACAGTAATGCCAGGTGTCCCCGAGAAGCGGGAAGGGTGAGGCCTGGCCATTACACTTGTCGGCTGTGTGGATTATTTCGAGACAGCAGAGTAAGACGCTTCCTGTGACAATTCACGTGCTTCTGACCGAGGGTCGTTTCCACCAGCTTCTCTGTGTTAGGATCTCCAGGTTTAGTACCTTCCCTTTCCTTTATGCAGAAACCCGTGTCTGGGACCTTAGCATTCCTAGCCTGTTGTTCTGGAGCCTAGGCCATCTTGGTTGTTGACTCGAGCGGCCGTATAAGTTATTGTCCAAATTGGGGCACTTCTGAGAGGGAAGGGCAGCACTGTTAATAATTACCTTGGGACAACGGGGGTCAACCAGGGTCGTCTCCAGCAGAAAGACAGATGAATAAGTTGCTGTCCCGAAATAAAGGTCATGGTTAGCTCATGATGTTTTTCCTGAAGTTCTCAACTCAGATTTGTGGAAAAGTTTTAATGCCACATACTTTGTAATTATTTCTCAGGAAGCCTGGAAATTTGTTCACACACATACCAGGCACATGGTTCACGTGTCACGTGTGGTGCTATTCTGCAAATAACTTTAGACCCTATTGTGATTAACAGAAACATAAACAATTTCAAAGGCAGCTTGGAATTAACTGCCATTATGTAGTCTTGCTATTAGGTGTTTTCCCTTAAACATGAGGTAATAAAATGCAGCTTTGTTTTTTAATTTTGAAAAGATTTTTGGCTGCACTGGGTCTTCGTTGCTGTGTGCGGGCTTTCTCTAGTTGCGGCGGGCTTTCTCTAGTGGCGAGCAGGGGCTACTCTTCGTTGCGGTGCGCGGGCTTCTCACTGCGGTGGCTTCTCTTGTTGGCGGAGCACGGGCTCTAGGCACGCGGGCTTCGGTAGTTGTGGCTCGTGGGCTCAGTAGTTGTGGCTCGCGGGCTCTAGAACGCAGGCTCAGTAGTTGTGGCGCACGGGCTTAGTTGCTCCGCGGCATGTGGGACCTTCCCGGACCAGGGCTCGAACCCGTGTCCCCTCCATTGGCAGGCGGGTTCTTAACCACTGCGCCACCAGGGAAGCCCCAGCTTTCTCTTCTTTAGTGTAGGTGGTTCGCATAAGTTTTTGACACTTAAAAAATGGTTCTCCTTGTTTTATTGGGGCGTCGCTTACAATACCAAGCAATTGAACGCAGTGGTGAAAATCACAGTAGGATCTAGCCCATACAGTCGGTTACTAGGCAACCATTAGAAGCAATACTGCAGAAGTGGTATATTTATTGGCACCGAAATGTGTTTACGATATACTGTAATGTGTTTCTGTGACCCCAGGAGACCCGCCCCCCAGTTGGGACTTGGAACACTTCTGAGACCTAGCTTTGGAGTAAACTGGGCTGTACGGAGACCTACATGGTGCTACCATATTGTTATCCACTTGTAAACTTGATGTACTGAGCTGTGCTTTGGTGCTGTATGGTTATGTAACACTGAGGGTTATTTTAGAAGTGACCCAATGAAAATCTGGTGGACAGCATTTACTGAGGGTAGAGTTGTACCGAGTCCACAGTTTCCTCTCTGGGACCCATGGGAGACATTTTACATGTGTATCAAACCCTAGAGGCGGTGTTTTTGATATTTGTATCTCCTTCATTTTTTGGATACTGTGAATCAAGCATCTAATTATATTTGTTTCTTTGAATCGATGTCTAGGAAACTCAGAGTCTGATTTATATAGTTCCCTTCCCACCGATGTGACGTTGTGTCTGATGGCAAACTTCGGGTCCTGTCCTCACCTTTCTCAGCTTTATCTCATTTTTTTGTGCCATTATCTTCTGTTTGCCGTAATTTACCCAGTTCGTTATGTTATTTTTGCCATTTTGTGCGTGTGTGTGTGTGTGTTTGGGACCCACGTCCAATCTTTTTCTTCTTTTCTTTTCCCAGGTGGGAAATGATTAGGTATTTTAGTGAATGAGAGCGTGCTGTGTCTCCTTGGGAGTTGTTGGCTGACAGTGGCTTTTGAATTCTGATGTGCTAGCAGCATCTTATTTTAATGTGGCTGCTTCCTGCTGAAGTCCATCGGGGCAGAGTGTATGTCTAAATTTAGTATGATGAGGACAGGGTCAAAAGCAGCTGCTGAGCAGACCCCAGTTAAACTTTTTAGGCCTTTCAAGCGTGAAAATTAAAGTCCTTTAGAAACCAATCTATGAAAGAAAGACTCGTAACAATTAACAAAAGTCCTGAATCATTTAATTTTACTGGGGAAAAAAGCCATTAAAAAATAAATTCCTGGGCTTAAAGGTACATTGAATGGAGCGGAAAAGAAATTCTTCTCCTAGCTCCACCAGAGTGGTGGAGCACTTTCCGCTAAACTCCATTGAAAACTGGGCCTCAGAGCCTTGATTAGGCTTCATAACTTGAGTTGAAAAGCAGGAAATGAAATCGAGGTTATTGAAGTACAAGTTCTTATGGGTCTCCCACTAAACGAGTATAAAGAATTAGTGCAGGAAGAAGAGCCGTTCCTCGATTTTATGAGAAGGAAAGATTCGGAATGACTTTTCTGATTCAGTTCAGGGCCTTGGCTCTTCCCCGTGAATAACAGCCGGTAGTAATGGCCTCTGATTAATAGCTTTGACGGGCCAGGAGCCGTGCTGTGTATTTTACAATCAGGGTCTCTCTTCCTCCCGACCGTCGTGTAACGTAGGCGTCCTTCGTCCGGTTTTTACAGGGAGAGGGAAGTACGAGGCTCACAGGCTCTTGTCTGGGGCCACACGTATACTTGGTGACGAGGCTGTAAGCTCATTTCCGGAACGTGTGGACCACAGTGGTGAAAGGAGTCTTATCCAATACTTGGGTGGCGTTCTGTCTGTGCCAGGGAGGGTTCTCTTGTCCTTTCTGTGCGTGTGCATGGTGGGGTCCACCCTTAACGTTGTTGTTGTGAGGGTTCAGTCAGTTACCTGGAACTGTGGAGGCCTGGGGAAGCCTGGCCCAAGGATGCGTACAGCCGGCCAGGGGTGGATTGTCGCAGCCCTTCTGGCCCCCGCTACCCCACTCGTAGTTGCCAGGCCAACTGCATCCTGGGTAGAATAGCAGGACATGTCCATATCACAACCAGAAGAGCTGCTAAGGCCGAGCTGAATCTCAGTTCTCACTTTCATTATGGGACCCGAGGGGTGTGCCTGGAAGAAATGCCCCTGGCAGCAAGGCGTGGGTTCAGTGGGGAGCCTGCAGACAGGTTGAGAAGGACAGGTGACTTGGACATGCTACCGGCGATACAGTTCTCAGGGTTGAACGCCTGCGTGCTCTCAAAGGCGCAAGGCTGGGGAATGTGAAACCAGTTAGGAGAGCTTGTTAACAGCCGGGGCAGAAGATTGGGGGTCGGGGGTGAGGCACGGCAGGGCCCGACAGAGTCTGTGGCGTGCGTGAGGCAGCTGTAGACGGACCGGAGACGTGTTTGTTAGCCGAACTGCCTGAGCTTGCTGGTGATGGAGAAACCCTCCTTTTCAGCCCCAGGTGTGGCCACCTGAAACGTCCCCAGACGTCGCCAGACATCTCTTGGGGACCGCAGTCATCCCCAGCTGGGAGCCACTAGTCTAAAGACTTGGGGGCAGGACTGACCCTCAGTGCAAACAAACAGAATTCCTAGTGACCCAACACCTCCCAGTCGTTAATTTGACCAATAAAAAAAATTTTTTTCCCACTTTTGGAAAAGGCTGTGGTTCAAGTCATTTTGAGGCATCTTGTTTCCAAACGGGGAGGGATCAGAGAGTTGCCGAGTTTTGGTCTCTGCCTTATGAGCGTTCTTGAGCTTCTTTCAGGATGGTGAAACTCTAGTGTATTTCTGTGAGAGTGTTGGGTGTTTTGGTTTGAGTTTTAAATTTTTATTTTTACTTAGGACATCTTTCAGATCTCCTAAATAGGGAGGTTGACACTTGAAGGAGCACTTTGGTTTGTGAACAGCAAGATGTGTTTGTGTGCCTGTTTGTGTGTGCGTGTGCGTGTGTTTTAATACTCTGTTCTTGAATTAGCTGATCATTGCCATTGGTGTCCTAGATTTTGAGGTATTTAGGTAAGCACAGAGTTGAATTTAATTGTTTTCCCAAAGGGAATTGCTTGCTGTGTTGTTAAGTGACATTGAGGACGGTACACTTGCCCTTTCCAGGTGAGGGTTGGGGGAGCAGGATGTGTTTGCACATCATAGAAACTGAAACCTGAACCCCAGGACCATATGGCGTTCAGAAACTTCTATGATAATTTCAGTGACTAAATAACGTGCTTGACAATTCCGTGTAAAAGTACGCTTGGTACTCGTTGCAGAATGTGGGGAGAGTGCTTCGGGAGTTGAGGACGAGATTCATTGGCATTCTTTCCTACCCCATGGCACCCTCATTGTGTCATCTATGGACCAGGAATGGATGTGTCACCTGAAGATTATGTTGATGGTTTGGTGTCCTGTCTGTGGGGAGAGAGTCAGATTGCTGTTGGTTGACAATTTGCTGAATAAGAAAGATCACGCTTTCCTAATACTTTATTTATTTTTTAATAAATTTATTTATTTATTTATTTTTGGCTGCGTTGGGTCTTTGTTGCTGCGCGCGGGCTTTCTCTAGTTGCGGTGAGCGGGCTTCTCATTGCGGTGGCTTCTCTCGCTGCGGACGGAGCATGGGCTCTAGAGCGCAGGCTTAAGTAGTTGTGGCTCACGGGCTCTGGAGAGCAGCCCCGGTAGCTGTGGCGCAGGGGCTTAGTTGCTCCGTGGCATGGGGCATCTTCCCGGACCAGGGCTCGAACCCGTGTCCTCTGCATTGGCAGGCGGATTCTTAACCGCCGCGCCACCAGGGAAGTCCCTCTCCTAATACTTTAATGTATCATCTTTAAACGTTGCGATTCTTTTGCTCTCACTAAACAGAATTTCATGCCACTGAATAAAATTTAACGCTTACAAACAAATACTGTGCGACTGATGGCTTATTAAAGTTTTTCGTGTTTTCTTTCCGTTGCTGCTAGCTCTGGGTGGATTATATAGTTGTCAGCCCAATTGGGTCATGTAACGTTTCCTCTCTCATACCAGATTTTCATGTGACAGGTCCTGTTTTGGTCTTTGTATCTGGGATTTATTTGGCATGTCATGGTGTGAGTTGGTAAAGTGCTTTTCATCCATCACGCGTGACCTGTGTATATGGTTGAGTCTGTTGTTGTGGGGTGATGGGTAAATGATACCCATGTCTATATATATGTGCTCCTGTACATCAGTGCATGCTCACAGTACTGATTTTGCCAATTCTACATGTGTTAAGTACTTGTTATTAGCGTCATAATGCTTTAAAGAAGAAATCAAGTTTGTATGTGTCTCGGTTAGTGTCTCTTCTTCTCCTCATTTGAATAACTCAACACTTTTACGCTGAACCTGTAAAACCTGCAAGCATAATAAAATGTCATGTTGCAGGAATGAATGGATATTAAATGACTTACCTGAAGAGTATATGGAGAAAATACGTTTCCCCATTGATTCTTAAATTAAAAATGAATGATGTTTCCTGAATATTTATTTCCCTATACCTACAGTGCTATGTTTGTTTTTCTTCAAAATTTAAAAAAGAAGGGTGACTTTCTTTTGGTTGTGATCCCGCTGTCTGTTTTGAATGCACAGCGGTGGCATGCCGGCTGTATCCTGTACTCAGCCGTAATAAAGTGGTTCTCAGTGATTCTGATGAAACAAGAGGCTAGTTGGCTTTGTGGCAGGTGCGTAGGACTTGTGCAGTTTGGTTTTGTTCTGCTTTCTGTCTCGGTTGTTGCTAATAGATGGGTGACAGTTTACGATATTTGTGACATTTGTTGAATGAGTAAGCGAATGAATGGATGCACAGAGAAGGCCTTGCGTGCTGTTCTAGTTTCTATCCCCTGGCGCATCCACTGTGCAGAAGCAGTGTTTCTTGCCAAAGCATATGTAGAGAGCCGTGGTGTACACGCAGGTGTGATGGGGTGAGGGCTGCCTGACTGCTGTCATGAGGTGGCACTCAAAGAAGTTGCCGTTAGCAACCTACCAGTTGTCTCGTCCCTTGTGTTTTATTATTTTCTGTGTTGCGCTGCTATTTTCTGCTATGATGTTGTGAGTACGGTACAAATTTCTGTTTTGTGAGGGACCTTCCTATCTCACCTCAGATGAAAGGGGGCCCTCGGTTGCCCTGTTTACACACTGGGTGTAATGAAATCCAGTCTTAGGTGCAGAGGGCTGCATCTGTTTGTGTGATATCCTTCTAAAAGGTCCTCAAGTTCTTAACGAGGAAGGGGAGGCTCTAAGGAATTAAATCACAGAACCTTATTTATACTGGGAATAGTAACGGGGATTTAGAAATTGCTCTCCATGTTTTCCTCTGAACTTGTGTCTAACATCATCTCAGGGTGGGTGCTGACGGCACCGATGTTCCATTGCTGTCTTTTTTTCCTCTGTGTCGTAGTCTTTAGATATGTGCTGTCACGTATGGTAGCCACTGGCCACGTGCGGCTCTTTAAATTAAATTAATTAAAATTAAATTCAATTTAAAAGTCAGGCCCTCGGTTGTACTGGCCACATTTCAGGTGCTCAGTAGTCACATGTGGCTAAATGAATACCTTACTAGACAATGACGGTACAGTGCAGAAAGCTTTATCAGATGAGAGATGGTTAGTTAGACTTTTGCCTAACAGGTATTCCAGGAAAGAGAGGGAGGGGAAAATACCTCAAGTCTGAAGAAGAGGAATTTCAAACCAAGTGACTAGAACAGTGAATAAAAATTCAGTACATCAAACAAATTCCTACATGAAGGCTCATCACCATGTCATTTTAGAAAATCAGGGATAAAGGCAGTACCTAAGCACTTTCTGGATTGAAAAAAAAGTCATAGGAAGGATTTTGAATCAGAATGACATCATATTTCTTAAGTTAGAAAACAGACTGAGCTTAGAATTCTATGAAAATGTATTTTCACTCAGAATTTTGAAGTCATTTGCTTGCCGGTTGTTAATTAAGAGTAGCCTAACGTGGTTTTCCGTGTTCAGGATATCAGTATGATTTAGCTTTCATACATCACTTGTCAGGAAGCTACTAGAGAATGCGTCCCATCAGAACGAGAGAGTAAAGCAAGAAAGGGGAAGATTTGGGGTCCCGGAAACAGAAAGAGGCAGAAGGAATTCTCAGGATGCTGGTGTGATCTCAGGGCATCTGCTCTGAGCCGACCCACCTCTGACAAGTACAGACTGGAGCAGAGACCAGAGGAAGGTCTGGTGTGTATACATTTGGGGAGAGGGGGTGGGGGTGAGGGCAGGATAAGACATGGAACTGACAGATCATCTGAGTTAAAAATTGAAAGGTGGTGGAGAGCGTTGGAGGAATTATCAAAGAAAATAAAAACAGAGGCAACTAATAATCCCAGGAAAATTTAAGAGTTGTGTAAGAAGGGAATCATAATCACACTGTACCGCTTGCTCAGCCGATTCCATTGTCAAAATAATACGTGTGCAGTCTAGGTTTAACCCCCCAAATGTTATACTGTTGGGGAAACATGGGAGGGTAAGTCCAGGATTGGTGATGGGAATTTAAAAAACCAAAATTCCTCTTCCGTGTGTGAGAAAATCAAGTTAAGTGGTCTCTGATGTTGATATTATAAGCAGCTTACTTAGGAACATGGGAGTCCGTACTAGGCAGCACTGCCAATAACAGAAGCAGTTCTAAGGTTTGAGAGTGGTTGCTTTGTGCAGTAGAATTGAGGATAGATGGTGCTGGAAAGCTTGCGGTGAAGAAGGAGGCGTCTTTTGCCTCCCCTGTGTACGTGTATTACTTTGAAAAGAATAAAAATGGTTTGGAAAATGAAAGCGTACAGTGTATATACCTTGGGCCAAATTATAGAAGTTTTAGTATGGTTCAGATTCGGGGTTCTCAGCCTTGGTGATACTGACATTTGATCCAAATCATTCTTTGCGGAGGGGGCTCTACGCTGTGTGCTGTGGGATGTTTCGCAGCCTCCCTGGCCTCACCAGATGCCAGTAGCATTCTTCCCTGGAGTCCTGGCAACTAAAAATGTTTCCACACGTTTCCCCGGTGTCCTGGGGTTGGGGCAGGGGGGCGAAGTCCGCGCCATTTGAGAAGCACCGATTTAAAGGATTTAAAATCTGGTATGGAAGGAATCATCTCAATATATAAAAACACTGATCAGCACAGTATGGGTAAAATGCAGGAAACAGCAGCTTAATCACAAAGAACTTGAACCCCACACGGAGCAAATGAAGTGGTTTGGAATTCTCTGGTGCCCTGAACCGCTGCAGCCCACCCCTGCCTTTGGGACCAGAATGTGTCTTAGCCCCTGGCTCTTGGCCCGGTTAATTCAGGGCTCAGTAAAAAAAAAAGAAAAGGAGCCAGGAGGAAACCGCGGCTCCTCTGTCATGCACCGTGGCTTCGGAAAACATACTTTAGATTTTTCACATTATTTTCAGGATGATACAACTGAATTTCTCCAGAGTGGAAATGTTAATCCTTATGGCAACTTTCGGGGAAAAATGCGCGCTTTGGATATATTTCTGTGCTCAGTTGGCTGCAGGACGAGATACATTCCTCCTATCTCGCCTCCCCCCTCCCTCCGTCCCCCACCAATTCTTTTGCAAGTTCTTGATTCAGCTCCTTGCAAGGTGTTTTCCCTTAGAATTTACAAAGGAAGTCAACAGGAAAATGGTCCTGCAGATTTTTTTTTTTTTTGGTGTGGATGAAACCTCATAAATAATTTAATACCCTCATTTCACAGCTGAGGAACCTCTGGTTCAGAGAGAGTTTCTTATAATTAATTAGGAGCAAAGTGAGGCCTGTAACTCTGCTCTTTTTTTTTTTTTTTAATCGTTTTCATTTAAACAAATAAAATGCATGTGCACAGTAATGCTGTGGAAGGAAGACAGAACAGGGCAGTGAAATGGATCAGGCCTCTGGCATGTTTTGTCAGCACTTCCATACAGTTCAGGGTTCTGAGCATGATCTGCCAGGAGCGTGTGCCCTTCCTTGTCAGCTTAGATAAAATGAAACAAACAAAAAAAAGGAGCCAGAAGTTCATGAGGGCTCCTTAATTCCAATTCCTGATGGTCCAGACAGAGCCCCTGCAGGGGGTAGGGGGCCTAGGATGATGCAGAAGCAAGTCAGAAAGGGAGGGCTCTGGTCCCCCAGTCTCCCCGCTCTTGCTGGGGGCAGTCCTGGAGCCAGCATGCGCAACCACTGCAGCTGTCCTTACACCGGTGGCCCAAAGGGTGACGTTGGTCCGTACTGCTCGGGCGGCTCCTTCCTCCCTCTGCTGGATTGAGGCAGCCGCATTCTCTCCACGGACCGGCCCTCCGGTACCCTGCTTGCTGTCAGCACCCTCATTCCTGAGTACCACGATAGCAAGAGCTTCCCCCGGCTGGTATTTTGGGGAAACTTCCGTGTCTTCCTCTTGCTCCCGTTCGTTGCCTCCAGTACCACTCAAGCGGTAGCCCCTTTCTCTTCTACGTGGCCTGGCTTCTTGCGCCAACAAGTGCCACCTCCTCCGTGAAGCCTCTTAGATTTCTTCCACGCGGAGAAGACGGCGTGCCTGAGTCCTGGTCATCCTGTCAGCCGCCGTCGTCCTTGTACTCCATCTCAGTAGCAGTTATTTGCTAGTCTTTGCCTGATGTTTGAGAGACGGATGTCACTAGAAGCCAAGGACACCACACTATTTTGGATTTCCTCCTACCTTGCTGTACTCTCCTCTGTCTCATTGGCCAGGTCCTCCTTCTCAGGGTTCAGTGGTCAGTATATATAATATATATATAGAATCGACTATATAATATATAGTCGATTATATACTATATATATAGTTGATTATATCACATATATAATCGACTCTATATTACACATGTAGTCGACTATATATATTACATATATAGCCGGCTATATATATTACATATATAGTCAATTATATATATTATATATATAGTCAATTATATATATATATAATCTATTCTTTTTCAGATTCTTTTCCGTTATAGGTTATTACAGGATACTGAGTATAATTCCGTGTGCTCTACAGTAGGTCCTTGTTCCTTATTTCATATATGGTAGTGTGTATCTGTTAATCCCAAACTCCTAATTTATCCCTCTCCACTTCTCCCTTGGGTAACTGTAAGTTTATTTCCCATGTCTGCGAGTCTGTCTCTGTTTTGTAAATGAGTTCATTTATATCATTTATTTATTTTTTTAAATTTGTTTTTATTTACTTATTTTTGCTGAGCTGCACAGCCTGTGGGATCTTAGTTCCCTGACCAGGGATTGAACCCAGGCCCTCGGCAGTGAAAGCGCAGAGTCCTAACCACTGGACTGCCAGGGAATTCCCTGTACCAGTTTTTTAAATGCCACGTGTAAGTGATATCGTATGACACGTGTCTTCCTCAGTCTGACTTACTTCACTCAGCATGATCATCTTGAGACCAGTGGTTCTCAAAGGGGCGAGTATGCCCTCCAGGGGACATGGGCAGTGTGGGTCAGTTTTGGTTGTCACCGCTTGGGAGGATGGGGGATTTCCTATCGGTGTCTAGTGGGAAGAGCCTGGGCTGCTGTCCAGTATCCTGCAGCGTCGAGGATAGCCCCGCCGCAGACACAACGGTCTGATCTAAGTGCTAGCAATGCCGAGGACGAGAAGTCCTGCATCAGATGCTCCCATCCGGGCCCACAGCTTCAGAGGTTGTGGTTACCGCCAGACTTAACTCTGTGACTGTGACCTCTCCCACTTGCTGAGACCTGTGTGTTTACCTAGTTAACAGCCTGCTTGGAGAGCCAACGGGCAGTTTCAAAGTTCACGTCTTAAAAGACTCTTGATTTCTCATCCGCTCAGCCTTCGTGCCTCCTGGGCAACGGCCCCACCTTCCAGATTTTGCTCAAGCTCTGAACTTAGAAGTCGTCCTTGCTTCTTCCGTCCCCTCCCCAGCACACCTCCGCCCTACTGGTGCGTCCTCCGGGTCACACCTCCAGACACCTCAGACGCTGTGCGTCCCTGTCCATCTCGTCTCTCATCCTCCCCACCTGCACTGTGTGAGCCACTGTTGCTCCTCTGCTCAGCAAGAGCTTCCCTGGGTTTTGTTCTAAGGACGATGGGAGCCCCTGAAGGGTTTTTAAGTAGAAAGATGGTCACATTTTCTTTTCTCGTGCAGTCTGGCGCTGGGTGAAGGGAGGTCAAGAAGAAAGGATCAGACTCCTTTCCAAGGGCTGCGGCGTCCTCCGTGATCCAGGGCCTGCTTTCACTCACTTCTGCTGCCCAGTGCACTGGCCTCCCTCCCTGTCTCCCAGTCGCCAAGGTCGATCTCACCGCAGGACATTTGCACTTGCTGGCCACTCTCACTCCCATTCAGGGACTCCCGCCTCATAGAGCTCCATCCCAGCCCCCAGTGTAAACTCAGCTCCTTGTCTGCTGGTCACTTGTCTCCCACTACCAGTTTGAGCGTCATCACTTCTCTCCTGTTAAACGGTCTCGTTGTGAGTTTTCTGACAAGTTTACTGTCACTGATCTCCCCTCACTGAGATTCCCCCTATCCCCCCTGTTCACTGTCCGGCCGGGTAAGTGTCACATGACGGCAGACCTCAGGTGTCCCGGACACCGGGGCAGCCCTGAGCCGCGTTTCCGCTTTCCACAGGACTGTGCGTGTCCTTCTCAGTAAGCATGTGCTGAGCTGCGTTGATTCTAGAAATACCTGTGTTGTCACTTAGCGTGTTTTAGGATGCTAGAGAAAAATGAGAGATGGGTAGATGTTTCAGTTACTGGAATTCCCTGCTGATGTGATCACAGTCGGCTCTCAGATAGTGAGACTTCTGAACAGATGTGTGTGTGTGGACAGTCACGTCACGTGCTTTACGTAGAGCCGTAAGCTTGCAGTTCACCTATGGTGGTTGTCTATCGTCTGACGCTGTCATTATCTTAGCGTCTTAAGACCTCCTATTTCAGAAGTCTGCCTGCTTTGGGAGCGGTCGAGAATGTATTCGAGGTGTCTTCGTTGATAGGTTTTGCCTGACTTTGGGTATTTGTTTCATTGACAGGTACCTGAAGACAGAAAACAGGCCTAAAAACTAAACCAACCCTCGAAGGAAGAAGGGATTCACCCACATTTGGCTCTGAGTAAGTGGGATTGTAAAGTGGATTTTTCTTTCGTATTCCGTAATGAATACCCTGTCAGCCGCTCCACGTTTTCTGGGCTTAAAAATTAACCATTACTGTACTGGCTGTACGTACCGGAAACAGTGATTTCCCAGGATTTCTCGGAATAGGTGATCTGGTAACCAAAAAGTGCTTTCTATCTGCGTCGGCACTTCATAGCAAGCTCCTATTTTATTTAGCGTCTGGAAGTCAGAAATTTTAGGAGAGAGAAATGGAGAGGGTTGTTAAAGTGCGTGTGCTTTCGAGGGAAGCATCGTTGCTGCCGTGTTTTCCCATGTGCGTTTCAGGTACGTATTTTTCCTCAGATGGCTGATTTATAATAAACAGAGTTTTTTTGACTCTTGCGTCTTCTACAGGCTCCCTTTGTCTCATATGTGCCTCTCAGAATGTGTTTGGAAAATGACAGGCATCCAGACAGGCATCCACTGCTTGTGGACCGACCAGAATTTTCCATAAAAACCTCATTTGGCACCGTTGTGAGGCAACGTGGCCTGTGCTGTAGGCCCCTGGGGAGGTGTTTTCCTGCTGTCTGAGCCCCACGTGGACTGTTGTGAGGGGTATAGAGAACCCAGACTCACCGAGAACAGGGCCATCTGGGTTCTGGGGTTGCCATCTTTTTTTTTATTTATTTATTTTTCGCGGTACGGGGGCCCCTCACCGCTGTGGCCTCTCCCGTTGCGGAACACAGGGTCCGGATGCGCAGACTCAGCGGCCATGGCTCACGGGCCCAGCCGCTCCGCGGCACGTGGGATCTTCCCGGACCGGGGCACGAACCCGTGTCCCCTGCATCGGCAGACGGACGCTCAACCACTGCGCCACCAGGGAAGCCCTGGAGTTGCCATCTTGGCTGCTGTATTTCACCCAGTTTACAGTGAGGCCCGACTCTCCCCCACATCAAGAGCATCCTTTTCAGACCACCTTTTATGAAAGTCTCCTATTTCTGGGATGACCGTCCTTTGAATGTGTTGCTTCTGGAGCATTGTGGAGTATACCAGGATGTGTGAGATGTGTCTTGTGTTTTGGGGTAAGGGATTACAGGTGCTGGAAAGCCGTGGTGTGCATGGGGTGTGCCATGGGTGGTGCAGACATCTCCTGCTCTGGGAATTCCTAGGAAGGGTCTCTTAGCCTGGGCTAGAGCAACTGAGGAAGGCTGGACCTTTCTCTTGAACGGGACACTTGGGTTGGGTTCGGTGCTGCATGGGATTTCAGTACATACTGAGGAAATGCGTTCTCGACAGGGACTCTGTGGGCAAAGGTGAGGACTCAGGAATAAGAAAGCTTTTTCTTTTTTTAGGGAAAAGTGGTTAAGCCAGCCTGGTGGAATGCAGGGGACTGGGGGGAGGGGCAGAAAAGGTACAAGGAAGAGGCAAGGACTGTGAACTTGACCCTGTCTGCACGGTGCCTAAAGGAGACTGATTTGGATTCTCTTAGCGTTAGAGCTGCCATGTTTGTGCACCAAAGGTGACCTTTAGAACCAGCCCCCACAGGTGAAGAACAATGAGTGTATCATGGCAAAATGCTTCTATAACACCTTACTGTGTGCCAGACATTGCCATAGTTTCGTCAACAACTTTATTGAGTCATAATTCACACAGCTGACAGTTCACCCATCTGCAGTGCACATACAATTCGGTGGTTTTTAGTTCACAGAGTTGTGCAACCGTCACAGTTGATTTTAAAACACTTCATCCCTCCCCGAAGAATCTCATACACGTTAGGAGTCACTCCCCATTCCCACCTCCCCCCAGCCCCTGATCACCACCGGTCTGCGGTCAGTGCCTGGGGATCCACTCATTCTGGACGTTTCACGTAAATGAAATAAATCACGTAACACGTGTGCTTTGTGACTGGTTTCTTTTTTACTTAGCATAATGTTGTCAAGTTTCTTTGTAGCGTTCCTTTTGTTTGCCGAGTAACATTCCATTGTATGAATAGACCACATTTTGTTCATCTGTTTATCAATCACACACTGTTATTTTTGAAGACTTCTATTTTGAAGTAATGTTAGACTCTAAAAGAGGCTGCAGAAATAGTACAGTGAAGTCTAGAGCACCCTCCTCTGCCTTCCCTGGCTGATAACATCTTACGTGAAGGTACTGCTTACCAAGAGTAGGAAACTGACATCGGCACTGTTGACACAAATGCAGACCTTATCTGGATTTTAGCAGTTCTTACGTGCGTGCGTGCGTGCGTGTGTGCGTGCATGTGGACAGTGTATGAAATATGATCACGTGTAGATTCGAGCAACCCCCATTGTAATCTGATGCAGAACTCTTCCATCAGCACGGGGTAAGCTCCGTATGCCCCGTCTGTATGGTCACCCTCTCCAGCTCCTGGCGGCAACTGGCTTCTCCGTCTCTGTAATTTCGTCCTTTCAAGAATGTTCCAGAAATGGACTCATGCAACGTGTGGCCTTTTGAGACTGCCTTTAGTGACTTAGCCTCCAGCACTTCAGATCCATCCCAGATGTTGTGTATTACTACCAGCGCCTGCCTAGTATTCCACGATCTGGATACACCAGTGTGTATCTATCCACTCATTCGTTGAAGGGCGTTTGGGATCTCCCTAGCCTGAGGCTATGACAGACAGAGCTGCTGTGAACACCCAGGCGCAGGGTTCTGTGTGAGCCAGATGCTGTTTTCAGGCCCCATTTATTCCTCATGCCATCCGGCGAGGTCGGTGCCACTGTTGCCTCTACTGTCCAGAGAAGGGTGCTATGGCACAGAGGAGCCTTGGGCCTCCCCAGGTCATGTGGGCAGTGCTGGAGCTGCCGAGTTCAGAAGGTGCAGCGATGACGTTGGGCTTCCCCACCTTCAGGACGCTGCTCAGGAGAGAGTCCTGGCCCAGCTGATGCGGAGAGCAAGCCACCCCGCGTCCCCCACCAAAGAGAAGAGCACCAGCGTCAGGTCTGGGATCTGAGCCGTGCCTCTGGGGATGAATTCCTTTCGTGGACAGAAAGAGACCCACCTCGGAGGGAGCCAAGCCCACTGTCCTGCTGAGCTGCACCCCCTTTGGAGGCCTCTGTGTGCGGTCGGGGTGGAGGGTCAGGCACCTGGGAACCCGGGGAAGCCCTGCAGGCGTTGTCGGCTCTTGGGGTGATGGAAGTCAAAGCCGCCGTCCACAGGGCACGCACCCATGTTCGTGCTGCCGAGAGCCACCTGGCTGCGCTCCCAGAGCCGCTGCCCGCGCGCGTCCGCGGGAGCTGCCGTCAGAGGGGCTTCTTGCTGCCACCTGGAGTTCAGTCGTCCAGGCAGCGAGAGGCTGAGCAGTGTCCTCTGTTCTGCCCTTTGTCCCTGTCGTCGTAGTGCAAGGGCAGAGGGAGGAGAGGAGGAGAGCCCTCCTGCTGTCGTCACCCGTGCCTCTGGCCCTTCTGGGAGGCTGGTTGGATCCTCTGAGGCTCGGTCCTCTTTTCTGTACAACGAGGAGGTTAATCCCTGCTTCATAGTGTTTTGGTACAACGTGTGCAACATTGTCTTGAGCACGTCGAGTCAGTGCACATTCTTGTTCTTCCTCCTGCCGTTGTACCTCTTACCCTGCCGTATTCACAGTCTGGAAGTGATGGAGAACCCCGGAGTACACAGTGTTTGCTCTGGGGCTGCGTTCTATGTGTGTGCGTGTGCGTCTGTGTGCGCGTGCACATGCATGTTGCTTATTCTAAGCACCTAAGCACCTGCCGTCTTATGCTTTCTCATTTTTCTCTGCTGTTTTGGTTTTTTTTTTTTTTTCTTTTTTTTGGTAGGGGGTTCCTAGTAACTGGAATGGGTGGCCAGTTCTCACCAATTCCTTTCTATTCATAAAATCCAAGAAGGGCTCAAATGAGCCCAGTAGCTGTCATTAAAAGGAGCCCTGACTCTGAGAGAAGTGGTTCCCTGGAGCCTGGAGAGTTTCCTGTTAGAATTAATTAGAACTGGACACAGTAACAAGGACAAAACAGTGTCTTTTGTGGATCTCATCTCGGTGGACCGTTGTGTTAAAGACCAAACCGGTTGCAGGGGTTTTCATACTAAGCTGGTGCAGGTGGCAGCCCGGGGAGGGGGGTGGGGTTTGTTCAGCAGGCCTGGGGTGCCATGGGCTAGAGTCGGGTGTTACTCATTTGTCTTATCGAAAGCCACAAAGCGTCCCGGGTGCCCTTGGAACCATAGCCTGTTGATTTAAAGACGTGCATTCCATGTGGTAGAATGACTGCATTTTCTGTGGTCTCCAGCTGATGAAAAGTGCTTGATGAGGTGCTGTTTGATAGCGTGATTCAGCCCTTCCTTCCTCCTTTCCAATCCTCGGTTCAGATTTATTCAGTGTACTTTTCTTACGAACAACGTTTGTCTTCTTGAATGCCCGGAACACACAGGTAGAGTCCCACAGACACTCCCTCCCTCCAGGTTATCAGGAAAACTGCTTTCCTCGGAGAAGCTACTCCTTTCCTCTCGAACCCACGCAGGCTGGGCGAGGGCCGTCGCGAGCAGCCGTGTCCCAGCTGAGGGACTGAAAGTCTGGTGAGCTTCTGCACGATGGAATCTGATGCAAATAGACATTACGTTCTGATTAATTAAATTCAAGAATAAGCTCTTGAAATTGGCTGTCGGTTCTGGTTGTAAACTGGCCCGAAAATGATGAGACGTTCTGACATCTGTTGCTACTTCTGGCTCTTGTACCACATCAGAGTATGTTGTTTTTCTTAGTGTTTCCTTTTGGCTTTCCTTGTAAACATGGGTGGTTCCCAGAGATCTCTTTCTTGGTTTAGGACAGTGGCTCTCAAGTGGGGGCAGTTTTTTACCCCCAGGGGACACTTGGCAAAGTCTAGAGACATATTTGATGGTCACATTTGATTGATTTGATTGGGGGTGTGTGTGATACTGGTGTCAAGGGATGCTGCCAAACACCCCACAGTGGACAGGACAGTCTCCCGCACTCCGTCACACACCAAAGGATTATCTGGCCCCAGATGTCAGTAGCATGAGCTTGGCTGCTTTGGGATTTGGCCCAAAACTTGGCACGTATTGAATATCGCCCTCTGTCTCCTTTCACAGTAGTTTAGTGGCTGTCGGCATTGACTCTGAAGCACCACAGTCAGGAGCTTTTGATCCTCCTACGATGTCACGAATACGCAGTCTGACTATACTTTTAGAAAAGAATATGTTTGGATTTCTGTTCCTAAGTTCTGTTTTCCTTTGCAGGAAGAAATACATTTTTTTGACATTGTGATCGTATGTGTAAATTCATAGGCATCAATTCACTTCAACTTCATTTAATTTATAGTCTGTTAGAAAGTTTGCATAATTTTTTTTTTTATGGTCAGTAATAATTCTAGATCTTATTACTTAGAATAATTGCGGGGAATTTCCTGGCAGTCCAGTGGTTAGGACACGGCGCTTTCACTGCCCAGGGCCCAGGTTCGATCCCCGGTTGGGGAGCGAAGATCCCACAAGGCATGCTGCACGGCCATCAGAAAAAAAAATTGTGGGATCCTCCAAGTTCCTACTTACTGATTGATTGATTGATTGATTGATTGGCTGATTGATTGGGTGTACCACGAGGCATGCGGGATCTTAGTTCCACGACCAGGAATCCAACCTGCACTCCCTGCAGTGGAAGCTTGGAGTCGTAACCCTCTGGACCACCAGGGAAGTCCCCAAGTTCCTACTTTTATAAGATACCTCTGTGCACAATTAGCAAATTTTTAAGGGAACCCCCGACATGAAAATTGTCTTCCAGAAGACTATAACTGAAAGATCATGCCTTTCTTTACTTAATAGCTATTTAAGTCAGATTTACAAGGGCTTATTTTTTATAGTGATAATATACGTAACATATAATTTACCATCCTAACCATTTTTTTCCCAATAGGTGACAGTTTTATTTCCCATCTTAACCATTTTTAAATGTACAGTTCAGTGTTGTTAAGTATGTTCACATTGTTGTGCAAACATCCACGTGCGGAACTTTTTTCATCTTCCCAAACTAACACTCTACACGCATTAAACAACTCTCTATCCCCCTCTCCCAGCCCCTGGCACCCACTTTTCTTCTTTATGTCTCTGAATTTGACTGTTCTAAGGACCTCATATAAGTGGAATCATATAAGATTTGTCCTTTCGTACCTGGTTAATTTCACCCAGTGAAATGTCTTCACACTTCAGCAATGGTGTAGCATGTGTCAGGACCGTTTTCCTTTTTGTTCCATTGTGTGTGTGTGCACCATAGTTTGTTTATCCCTTCCCCCATCGTTGGTTAGTTGAATGGTTTACAAAGAACTGTTTTAAAGTTGGGTCCCTTTGTGTCTGACTTGTGACCACTGTTTAGACATAGAAAGTGTTCCAGGCAGTGTGTGGGGCAATGATGAGGTACTTACACGGAACACTCCAGAATCTTCCTTGTACTCTTCCTCAAGTGCCCTTAACACATTTCTCTGCTGATGTAGGAACTGCCTTCTGAGATGAGCTTATATGTTCATCCCACCTGCGTCGTCCCCTTCAGCTTCCAAAGGAGAGAGCAATAGAAGAAGTATTTTGATGGGTAGCGGAAGTGTTCAGAACGGCACCCTGTGCCAGCCCATGTCCCACCGTGCTCTCTCTTTATTTTTTTTATTTTTTTTTTTTTTGCGGTACACGGGCCTCTCACCGTTGTGGCCTCTCCCGTTGCAGAGCACAGGCTCGGGACGTGCAGGCTCAGCAGCCATGGCTCACGGGCCCAGCCGCTCCGCGGCATGGGGGATCTTCCCAGACTGGGGCACGAACCCCTGTCCCCTGCATCGGCAGGTGGACTCTCAACCACTGCGCCACCAGGGAAGCCCTAAGTTTTTTTTTTAATGTATTTATTTTTGGCTGCGTTGGGTCTTCGTTGATGCACACAGGCTTTCTCTAGTTGTGGAGAGCAGGGGCAACTCTTTGTTGCAGTGCGGGGGTTTCTCATTGTGGTGGCTTCTCTTGTTGCAGAGCACGGGCTCCACGCATGCGGGCTTCAGTAGTTGTGGCTCTTGGGCTCAGTAGTTGTGGCTCATGGGCTCTAGAGTGCAGGCTCAGTAGTTGTGGCTCACGGGCTGTAGAGTGCAGGCTCAGTAGTTGTGGCGCACGGGCTTAGTTGCTCCGCCCGTGGGATGCGTGTGGGACCTTCCCGGACCAGGGCTTCAACCCGTGCCCCCTGCCTCGGCAGGTGGATTCTTAACCACTGCGCCACCAGGGAAGACCTCCATCCACTTTGAAGACATTTTTCTGTGTGACCACATAGTGTTCGGTTTACAAAACGTATGTTCCTCTAAAACACCAAATCTAAGCTGCCAATGTGTTTTCAACTGAGTCTCGTCACAGTGTTTACTGGCATAGAGTATTGTCACTTTGCGTTCTGTAGCTATTTCTTTGTCAGCGGATGTAGGCAGAATATTAATCTTGTATGAAATTCAGATAAGTAGGGAGCAGGTCGATTTATGGCTCTCGCAACCTGTACACTCTGCAGCTGTGGTGAGTTCTTGAACTGTGAATAAAGAAATTCTGGACCGTGGCTAGCAAGGGCCGGCGTGACCTGATTGGCCACAAAATGCATCGCCCTGTCAGGGATCTGTTTCTGGCGATGTGTCTTCTCTGGTTTGCTCCTGATGCTGTGATGCTGCAGCCGCGGGCTCCCTTTGGGAGAAGAGGCAGACGCCTCCTTCGTGTAGTAGCCCGGGCATGGGCAGAGCTGCTCTGCACCCCCGGCAGGCTTCGGGGTCCCAGTGGCTAAAGCAAGTTCTCGGGTCCATTTAGTCTCTGGAGGTTGAAGAGTATCCGCACCACAGGCTCTGTGTCAGCCAGATAGGGTGCGTGCGAGGCTCGGCGCGCGGGCGCCCCTCCCGGTGTCACAGGACTCCATCGACAGGACGGCAGCACCTGCAGGACGAACGGAGTGGGGTGTACCGGCCCGTGCAGGGATTTGGGGAATGGCAGGCTGAATTACTGCATTTTGGAATCGCTTTTGGAATCTCAGGGTCACGGCTGGGACAGACTTCCTGCCCCGTGTGTCCACTGTCCCCCAGCAAGAAAGATTGTTTCTTGGAGAAAGTGCAGAAACAATTGTGAAAATGTTCCCTTCTGTTGATACTGCAGAAGTGATTATGAAAAGTGAGTGCCCCTGCCACCCCCCCACACACACACACGCACACACACACACACACACACACTTCCCTAGAGTGGAAACATCCTCTGCCTCCTGACTGCATCCACCGTCTCAGAGAAGGAATGAGCTACATTAGTGCATTTGTGATTCGCCGCCCAGGCTGGATGGCTTGTAGGCGCTTCAGCCAAAGCCACTTTTTTCAGCAGCTTTATTGAGGTATAATTCACATACCATCAAATTCACCCCCTTAAAGTGTATGATTTGATCGTGTTTAGGGCATTCACAGAGCTGTACAGCCGTCGCCACAATCTGATCTTAGAGTATCTTCAGTACCCCCAAAAGAAACCCCATACCCCTGAGCAGTCACTCCCCTTTTCCTCCTTGCTCTCCCCAGCCCCTGGCAACTGCGGGTCTGCTTTCTGTCCCTGTGGAATTGCCTATTCTGGACTTTTCGTATAAATGGAATCATATGATATATGGCCTTTTGTGACTTGTTTCTTTCACTTTGCATAATGTGTTCAAGATTTCGTGCGTGCTGCAACATGTGTCAGTGCTTCATTCCTTCTTATGGCCAAATAATACTGTTTCATTGTAGGGACAAACTGAGTGGGGTGTACCAGGCTGTGCAGGGATTTGGGGAATGGCACCTGTCATTTTGTCCATCTATTCATCAGTTGATGGACATGGGTTGTTTCCACAGTTTGACCACAGGAATCATGCTACTGTGAACATTCCAGTACAGAGTTTTGTGTGGATGTGTGCAAAAGTAAGATCAAAATGACCCAGTGAACCATCCGCTATCAAAATATTGGATTGGCCAGAAAGATGTTAGATGTTCCGTAAGAGGTTACGGAAAACCCCGAGCAAACATTTTGGCCAACCCGATAATAAAGGGAGGTCTGTAAGATGAAAATGTACAGTTTTCCAAGTTAAGGAGTTTTAAGGTAAGTATCCTTGAAAATGTGTCTGTGTCTTTTAGCACCTGCCCCGTCCCCCAAAGTATAGCACAACAGGGCTACCTGAAGTTTAGAAGGTGTCGTGTCCTTCCCTGGGTTGGGACAAACCAGGGCACCTGACGAGTGCGCTGTACCCAGGAATCACTCGGACGCCATGTGCTGCACATTTGGGCAGATACCGGGCCTGCTGAAGGCGGTGCAGTATTGAAACAGGTTTGTAGATGGACCTGGACGACTCCAGCAGCACAAAGCTGGGAGCAGACTCATCAGGAAAGATTGGGTAACATGGTGAGATGCAGCAGTTCGTTTACGTGGGTCCTCATGGCTTGTTTGGATGAGGTAGGTTCAACCATTTTCCTTTAACCCAGACTATATTTTTAGGCCAATCTAAATAGTTTCCAGGTTCATACATTTTTCATTTCTTGCATGAAAATTTGGAATAAATGCCTTCTCTCTCGACTTCCTGTTTTTAAAAATACAGTTCTTAAAATTACCAACTTGTCCAAGGGTCCAGGGGTCAGTTTGTAGAAATTCCCATTCTTCAAATCTTTAAGAACCACCACATTTTCAAAAATGAGTCGCTCTTATTTTTCCAAGCCCAGATCGTCCATCGTGCCTGGTGGTAATTTGCTTCCCGGTCATTCTCCTGAGGTCTTCGAGAAGCATGCGCCGCGTTAGAACTGTAACGAACGCCCTCGGTCAGATGGCCTAGGGCAGCCGCCCCCAATAGAACTTCCTGCAGATGGGGTCGTTCCGCACCCGTGCCATCCGGTGGAGCGGCCACTGGCCCCGCGTGGGTCTTGAGCATTTGAAACGTAGCCAGTGTCCTGAGAAACTGGATTTTAGATTTATTTCATTTTAACTCATTTAAGATTAAAGAGCCACATGTGGCCAGGGGTTACCCTTCGTGGACAGAATGGGTAGGTCAGGAGCCTTATTTGATGGGTGAGTTCAGTGAGGCCCACGGTGGTGGCAGGAGACAAGATCCGTCTGTAGAAGAGCCAGACTGACCTGGGCCTTTATTTGGAGCGGGGGTGGACACCTGACCTCTTGAGAACAGTGGTTCTCTGAGGAGGTGACTTTGCGTTTGCTGCCCCTCCCCCTCCGCAGATATCTGTCAGTGTCGGGAGACGCTTTGGGGTTGTCACAGCTGCGGGCAGCGGAGCTCCTGGCGTCTAGTGGGTGGAGGCCAGGGATGCTGCTCTGCACCCTGTGGTGCACAGGACGGCCCCCCACACAGAGTGATTTGGTCCCAAATGTTACCAGTGCCGTGGGGGAGAAACCCTACTGCAGATTCACGAGGCGGGCCTGGTCCTTGCATGTGGTGCGCACGGCCGCGGCCCCGCCTTGTAAATGGCGAGGTGGAGCTTGCTCACGGGGCCGAAGCTGGGCAGGTGTGCAGCCCGGTGAGACCAAGGCGGAGGCGGTGAGTGGGGCGTGTGCCTCCCGTGTGCTGGCCCGCTAAGTGTACGGCTAGGAAGCTGGCGTTTGTCAGGGGTCAGCGTGAGAGTGTCCTTTTAAGTGGCAGAAGCCACAGAGTCCTCCCTGCTCTGCGCTGCGTTCTCTCAAGTTGAATTACAGGAACCCTGCCCCTCGCTGGTCACCAGCATGACGAGAGATGACCACGGGGCCTGGCTATGTCCTCATCACTTAGGGTTTGGTGACTTACCCCCACCCCCCCGACAAGATACTCAGAAAGCATTTGGAAAGGTCCTTTTTTGCCAACCTGTCTTGGCAATTTCGAGCCCGTATCTGCTGGGTAACCGCAGAGGAGCATCCATCTCTCGTGAGGGGCCATGAGGGAATTCTTAAGAATGTGTCCTGGGGGGCTCCCCTGGTGGCGCAGTGGTTGGGAGTCCGCCTGCCGATGCAGGGGGCGCGGGTTCGTGCCCCGGTCCGGGAGGATCCCACGTGCCGCGGAGTGGCTGGGCCCGTGAGCCATGGCCGCTGAGCCTGCGCGTCCGGAGCCTGTGCTCGGCAACGGGAGAGGCCACAACAGTGAGAGGCCGGCGTACCGCAAAAAAAAAAAAAAAAAATGTTTCCTGAGTATAGTAAACGGCCCCGGCACTCACCCCAGCTGGAGGCGGTCCCCCCACCTCCCAGCACCCCCAGCCCTCCCCCGCAAAGCAAACTGCTGCCGTGGGAGCTGGCCCTGGTCCCAAGAAGGACGGGGCGTCGTGAGTGACGCGTGCACGTTTGAGGGTCGTGGCTTAGCACTGCATCACGCCAACCTGCAGGAAGTGGAAAGGAGCCCTGGGCGATGCGGGGCCGAGAAGGGCCCTGACGGTGGTGCAGCGTGCAACGAGACGCTGCAGTCAGACAAGCGGCGTCCTGTGCTCGAGCACAAACGGGTCGCCGCGGCAGGATGCAGGGGCAGCTTTGGCAGCGAGGCCGCTCCTGGCATCGTGGAACTGAATTGGCCGTTTCTTTTAAGGATGCTGCAAAGTGTTGCGACCTCTGTCATCCTAAGGAAGCTCAGACAGCTTGCCAAACAGATAACATCGATAATGAGAGAAAAAAGAAGGGAAACCATGATGCTTCTATTCTGTGGAAGTCATTTTTATCCTGTTTGCAGAAACCATAGATTTAAGTGGGACAGATGTGTCAGCAATTTAATAAGACAGTTATCCTAGGAGTTAAGTTGAAATCATTCACAAAAAGGAGCTCTCTGGCAAACTTGAAACCCCAGGGGAATTTTGGATCCTATTTAATATAAAATTCCTTAAAACTAAGACTAGCAGGCGTTTTGTGACAGTTCCAGGCAGTTTAATTATTTATTTATTTTCCCCTAAGTATTTGTGAACGTATGAATTACTCTGTGTGCCAAGCATGGAAAATAAAACCACAGAGAGGGGGAGGGCAGTGTCAGATACATTCCTCTTCAGCAGAGAATTGAGGCGTCTTGTTATAACAGAACCCAAATCCGCAGCAACGTGACGCAAGAAGCCGTGACAGAGCTGAACTTTGCGGACTGTGCCTCCACGGTCGATGCATTGGGAAGCCCGCCCAGGCGTCGTCGCAAGCTCCAGTCTTAAATTTGGTGTGAAAGGGGCTTTAGGACACCTGCCTGTGGAGTAGTGTAGGCACAGCTTCTAGGATTCCGATTTTACGTTTTCTAGGGGCTGGCCTTGACGGGTCTTGCATCGATGCTTACCGATAGAACTGGAGATTGGAGCCAGAATAATTAGATGGACTTTTCAGATCCCGTATGTGAGCCGAGAAGGGACTCGAAAGCACGCCCTGTTTATTCTTGCAAGGCTGAGGGAGGGAAGGACGGGGCCGTGAGTCCCTAAGAGCTGGTTGTCATTTTCCTTTACGCGGCACGGGATGCCCTCTGCACTTGGGGGTTCCGGATCCGGCGGGTTAGGATCCCCGTGCGGCCATGAAGAGAAGTGAGCGCACGGGACTGCTAGCTGGTTTACACTCTGACCTCCTGCCAACAAGTCAGCCTTTTAGTCCTTGTCCCCGTCTCCGTCCCCGCCAGAAGACAGCAGAGGAGGGAGCCCACAGCCATTTCACACGCTGGATGTGAGCACTGTTCTGCAACTGGGAGCGATGGAAGGTCGAGGAAGGGAACAGGAAGATGGAGATGCCAGAGGGAATCTTTTAAGTGGGTTCATGAAAGTAAAGGGAGCCACACTGGTACCAGCGTTTTTTTTTGTTTGTTTTTTTGTTTTTTCTGGCTGTGCCACCTGGCATGCAGGATCTCAATTCCCTGACCAGGGGTTGAAGCCATCCCCCTGCAGTCGAAGCATGGAGTCCTAACCCGTGGACCGCCAGGGAATTCCCTGGTACCAGCTTTGCTATTAGTTAAAATCATATTGATTTAACCCCTGTCATTATTAGTACTGCTATGGTTCTTGTTGCTCTTGGAAAAATTATCGCACATCCATCTTGAGTCCCTAGAAATGACAGCCCTGCTGAGTGAAAATGGTAAAGGCCCCTTTCACGTGAGGCCTGACGTTACACAGAAACAGTTTTTTTTCATCTTCCCAAAGGCCATCTGAGTTGGTTAAACTCGTGTGCTTGCACATCTGCAAGTTCTTTTCTCGTGCTTTCTGTGTTATGATTGGTTCTACCATTTCTTGTCCACCAGGATGCTTCAAAAGGAGTCAGAGTTCACACTTTGCTCCAGAACATTCCAAGGATTAGGCTCCAGTGAGGAGCCTTCAAGGGCTCTAGTTCTCACTGAAGGGGGATTTTACCCCCCGGGCGACTCTTGGCAATGTCTGAAGATGTTTTTGGTTGTCCCAGGAAGGGGGGTCCTCCTCTCATCTCTTGGGTGGAGACCAGGGATGCTGCACATCACCCTACAGTGTACAGGACGGTCCCAACAACAGTGTCATCCAGCCCCAAACGTCACTAGTGCCAAGGCAGAGAAGCCCTGTCCTAGGGTACTTTCCACTTGTTCGGTGCTGCAGGAAGGGCTCTCTATCTAAGGATTGTCTCCTTGGAGAGGGTCACGTCCCTGTACACTGGCCAGCTATGCATGTCCCCAAATTCTGAAACGAAGTTAGAAATGTGAGGGCCGAGTCAAAGGAAGCCTACTGCCCGTTGAGCACAGCAGGGACCCCTGTGAGCTGGAGGTGTGCTGCCTGGCCCAGCCCAGCCAAGGCCTGACTGTGTTTCCTTGTTTTTTTTCTTTTTAATTTTTATTTATTTTTGGCTGCATTGGGTCTTTGTCGCTGTGCATGGGTTTTCGAGCAGGGGGCCACTCTTGGTTGCCGTGCGCAGGCTTCTCGTTGCGGTGGTTTCTCTTGTTGTGGAGCACGGGCTCTAGGCGCACGAGCTTCAGTAGTTGTGGCACGTGGGCTCGGTAGTTGTGGCTCACAGGCTTCAGTAGTTGTGGCACGCGGGCTTCAGTCGTTGCGGCACATGGGCTCAGTAGTTGTGACTCGTGGGCTTCAGTAGTTGTGGCATACAGGCTTCAGTAGCGGCACGCGGGCTTCAGTAGTTGTGGCTCATGGGCTTCAGTAGTTGTGGCACACGGGCTTAGTTGTTCCACGGCCTGCGGGATCTTCCCGGACCAGGGCTGGAACCCGTGTCCCCTGCATCGGCAGGCGGACTCTTAACCACTGCGCCACCAGGGAGGTCCCCCCGACTGTTTTCTCATCGCATTTTTCATGTGGGTTTCGCCCAGATTTCTCCTGAAGGATGCTGACTCAGGGCTGCCCCTCCGGGTTCACTTCTTTCCAGAGCAGTTAAGGCGAAGCGTGAGCTCAGTGCTCCCCGAGGAGGAGTTATGAGAATCAGGCCCACGTTTGCTAAGTGAAGGTATCGGAAGCTTCAGCATCGTTACCAGAATGCTGCTCACCATTTCCCGAGGGTCGTTAGGGTTGGAGACCGGGTAGCAGATGCCTGTGGCTTCTGCACAAATGAGATGTGTCGTGAAGGCCCCCGGCCAGCACACTCACAGCCTTAATTATCGCTTCAGAACAGCAAGTGAATGTTGAAGCAGTGTTTTCGTACTCACTTGAAGTGCGATCTCTCATGTGACGGTCCTATTGTTGGACCTGCCCGTGTTGCATTCATTAGGTCTATAATGAACGCTGCTTTGTTGATGCTCCCCAGGGGAACCTAATCCCCACAGGGGTAGGCTCAGGAGAGGGTCAGGCGTGCAACGTGTTGATTCCATTTGTTAGTTCTGTTTGTGCGCTACGGCCCTAGTGCCTAGAGAAAAGAATTCCTTATTTTTATCCAGTGCACCTAAGTCCGTGATGCTTGTGGTACCGTTTATCTGATCAAGCATATAGGGAGATGAGGTTTGTGAATTTCAGCTTTATTTCAAGAAACTCAGTTGGATGATTACTGGCCATTCATCACTGTGTGATGGCTGCTTTAATCAATGGGGTTCCCGTGGTTTTTGCTGTTTCTGTTTCAAAGAGGGTAGTGAGTAAAGTTGGATATTAAAGTTGATTGCCTTGGTTAAAGATTGGGACAGCGTTGCATATATAGTTGAGAAGCTAGTCGGCTAACGTCTGACATATATACACTCTTAGCTTGTTATCATGGATATTGTCAAACATACAAAAGTATATAGAAGATTTTGGTATATTCCCCCTCACCCGGCTTCACCCACTGTCAGGATTTCATGAGCTGGTGTCACCTGTCCCCTCACTATTTTTTTTTCCTTTTTGTTAGAATAATTTAAAGCAAATCTCAGGCATCTTGTTATTGAGTATTTTCGGATATATCTCCAATATAGAAGTATTTTTTTAAATGTATTTACCAAATACCATCATTATCCTGTATGAGTTTCCTCTGGCTGCTGTAAACAAAGTACTACAAACTAGGGGGTCTTGAAACAGCAGAAATGGATTTTCTCACAGATCAGGAGATCAGAAGTTCAAAATGGAAGTATTGGAAAGGTTGGCTGCTTTTGGAAGCTCTGAGCGAGAATCTACTCTGTGCCTCTCTCCTGGCTTCTGGTGGCCCCGGGCGTTCCTTGGCTTGTGGCCGCATCACTCCAGCCTCTGCCGTCATCTTCACACAGCCTTCTTCAGGTGTCTGTGTCTCCAGGTCTCTCCTTTCACTTCTAAAGACGCCAGTCATTGCATTTAAGGCCCACCCTAGTCCAGTATGACCTCATCTTAATTTGATTTCTGTCTGCAAAAGACCTGATTTCCATATAAGGTCACATTCACGAGTACCAGGAGTTACAACTTCAACATATGTTTTTCAGGGGACACGATTCACCCCACCCAGTAACTGTGAGCTTAACTCTGAGCCAAATGTGCTGAGTTGATTACCTCACCAGCTACCTGAAATCTTTGCTGGAACATGTTCATTATACAGATGGTTGCCTTTAATTGAGAGGTGGTTTTACCTGTCATCCTGTCCCCAGGAGGGAAGCGAGTGTACTTGCTCAGGGTCGCACTTCTGGCGAGCTGTGGGGCTGGGTAAGAACCCTGTCTGGCTCCAAATCCAAGGAAACCGGCTACAGTTTATAATGCAGGTTCATGAGATGTGTTTGCTTGAAGTCTTAGAATGTAACGTGTGTATTGGATGATCTCCGTGTGTCTGTAAGGCTGTACATCCACTCTTTCTTAATTATTTAAGCAAGTTGTTGGTGCTCTAAAAGTACACTATTTTTTCACCAGTTTTACATGTATTTTAAAGCTTTACATAACTGTGTCTTTAGCGCATTTCTTTAAGTATGCTAAACTTGGCCGTCCTTCTCATTTGTACACCACCCACCACGCCCACCTGAAGGGGGTCTTTCCGTTGGGTTGGCCCCCGTCGGGATTGCAGACCGATGCTTGCCGATGAATGAATCATGCCCTTAGGTCTCGGTGATGTGGGTCTAGAATGTTAGTTTGCTTGTGATTTCAGGTCATGCGGATGTTTTCTACAATAGTGCATCATAACTCATTTTTTAAAATGAATAGACTTTTTTTTAAAAGCAATGTATGGGGTACAGAAATCATTCTTCTTTTTTTTTTTTTGCGTTACGCGGGCCTCTCACTGTTGTGGCCTCTCCCGTTGCGGAGCAGAGACTCCGGACGCGCAGGCCCAGAGGCCATGGCTCACGGGCCCAGACGCTCCGTGGCATATGGGATCTTCCCGGACCGGGGCATGAACCTGCGTCCCCTGCATCGGCAGGCAGACTCTCAACCACTGAGCCACCAGGGAAGCCCCATTCTTCTTTTTAATGAAAGTGTTTATTGGCAATAAACTTAGCCTCAACTTACGTGTTTTTACAGTGTCATTTTGAAATGGATACTCTAAGAGAACTTTTGTTTATACTCAGGATAAAAATCACACAAAATTAAGTGATGATTCTGAACGTCCTTCGGATAGATTAGTGGCAAGATGCCTCATGGACCGAGGCTTCCTCTTAGGATGTGTTTTTGGGATTGACTTTCGTGCTGCTCTCAGCTGCCTGGATTCCTGCTCACACACAGATAATCCCTCGACATTTTAAGCATTGTACTTACTCTTGCTTAACTCTTCATCAATGATTGAACTCAGAGTTCTTTTTAAAAATTGCATTAAAAAAAATTTCCCCTTGGGAGCTTTCCTTTTGAAAAGGATACAAATGGTGCTAATTATGTAAAGTATACATTGTTAGCCATATGTTAATTTTTATATCCCTAACGTCTAAGAATCATGACGTAATCCTAGTATGGGCTCCGAGTATGTCCCCTGAGATATTTACCAATTTACCAAGGAGACGAGAGCAGTGATTTATGGGGAAGAATCTCTGCAGATACCACCACCTGAGCCCAGTTGCTATGGATAACCTCACCAGGAATAAGGCATTGTGACATCATGTGATGCCCTGAGAAGGACACAGCATCACTTCTGTGGAATTCCTGCCGGGAATGCATAACCTGCATCTAATCGAGAGAAGTGGACAAACCCAAACGGGGGTGGGGTGGGGGGCGGCATTCTACCAAATAACTTCTCGCGCTCGTCCAAAGAGTCTGGCTTTGAATGGCAAGGAAAGAAAGGGCGACTGGGCTTCCCTGGTGGCGCAGTGGTTGAGAGTCCGCCTGCCGATGCAGGGGACACGGGTTCGTGCCCCGGTCGGGGAGGATCCCACATGCCGCGGAGCGGCTGGGCCCGTGAGCCATGGCCCCTGGGCCTGCGCGTCCGGAGCCTGTGCTCCGCAACGGGAGAGGCCACAACAGTGAGAGGCCTGCATACCGCAAAAAAAATAATAAATGGGCGACTGTCACAGGTCAGTGGGTTGTGGGGTCCTGGATGGAAATAGGAGACAGAAAAAGGACCTGTGAGTTTGCTTAAAGTCTGTAGTTTAGTTAGCTGTATTGTGCCCGTGTTGATTTCTTTGTTTTGACCATTGCTGTGTTTATTTAGGATGTTAACACAACAGGAAAGCTAGGTGAAGGCTACATGGGAACTGTCTACTATTTCTGCAACTTTCTATAAGTCTAAGCTTATTTTAAAATAAAGAGGTTTTTTTTTTTCCCCAAGGAATTATTTTACACATGATTTAATATGATTAACTAATGTTTTGGTTGGTGTTGCCATAACTTTTAGCAGTTATGTTTCTTTGTAAAGAACATGCCAAAATGTATTTTCACGCAAAACTATCAACTGAGACCTTATTTAGTTTGCACAAAGTGTCATGGAGGTAGGGCTGGTTTTGCATAGGAATTCTGAACATTTGCACTTTTTTTTAAAGGAAGTTCATTTTGTAGCGTTCCTCTCCTTGGAAGAAAACCTACCCATGTACAAAACACGGCATCTTTTAAAGGCATTTGAATTTTTAAAGATTTTTTTCCCCTTACTTTTGCTTTGCTTCTTATGAGTAGGGCTGTTCAGGGGTATATTCTGAATTTCGCCTTTAAATCAGTGCTGCATGCATGTCATTTTGGTTGGCCTGTAGTCTTATCCTCAGCCTCACTGGAAGGGGCCCCTCCTTCCCGTTCTTAGCAATGTTAAGAGAAACCAATGAGAAGATGGGGCTGTTTGAGTGGTGCATCCCATAGGGCAAAGGATGCCCCTGGGGGCATCCCTCAGAGATGCAGGGGCTACCCCCAATCCAAGTCATTATGGGGTGTGGGGGGGCTTGTGCGGGGAGGAGTGACAGAAAAAGTGGGTCGGGGCCAAGAGGAACCCAGCAGGGAAGACCCGGTACAGATCCCAAAGGTGGAGCTGGTCCCACATTTCTTGGGCTCTGCCACCCCAGCTGGGACTCTTGTTAACTCCATGTGCCCTTGAGCAAAACTCCCAAGTTTTAAGCCTAAGTTTTGTGCTCTGTCAAAGAATATCTTTGCCCTCATATGAGGATTAAATGCAGTTGTCCACGGAAAGCACTTAGCACAAAGCCTGGCCCTTCAGCAGTCACTAGGCCCATTTGATGTTATCTTTTGTCCTCATTTCGTAGCAGAAGAGATCACTGAATCGCACAGCCTCCTATCTGCCTCTCTTTGCTCAGATGCCATGCTCTGTGTCCCAGTTCACTGCTCTCCCTTGTCCCAGCTGACTTAAGCTGTCTCTTACCAGTTGATATACTTACAGACTAAATCGTTGTTATTCTGAAATGTATGTATTTCTTCAGGGATGACGTAGTGACTCATGCTTTGCGCCGGTTATTATAATCAAGTGGTGTCAGTGGGGTGGGTCGGGGAGTGCAGAGGACCAGCCAGTCGTCAGCCGTCTTACGGAATGCCTGATGGGGTGCAAAGCCCTGCCCCTTCTTCTGGGAAGGGAGGACCCCTGAGCATCCTCCTGTGGGGTGATGACAGCTGTGTGGGGCTGCACCTGCCTTCTGGAGGTCGGGGAGGTGACCTCTGAGCCAGCGCACCGGTGATGCAGAGGTTTTTGGAGTCCAGAGGACGGCATCCTTGGCTCAGAGGGCGGCATGTACTCCTAGGTCATGTCTGGGAGATGGGGCCTTCGGTGCAGCTGGGACCAGGAGAACGCCCAGGGGACAGGGGCTGGTCCAGAGCATTGCCTGGGAACCATCCAGCTTGTTTATTTTTTTATTTTATTTTTTTTGCGGTACGCGGGCTTCTCACTGCCATGGCCTCTCCCGTTGTGGAGCACAGGCTCTGGACGCGCAGGCGCAGCGGCCATGGCTCACGGGCCCAGCCGCTCCGCGGTACGTGGGATCTTCCTGGACCGGGGCACGAACCCGCGTCCCCTGCATCGGCAGGCGGACTCTCAACCGCTGCGCCACCAGGGAAACCCCAGCTCGTTTATTAATGAGTGAAACAAAGCCACTTGGTCACCCGAAGAACAGCTTTGATTTTATTTTGGCAATCTACATTATTTTGAATAGGAATGTAACACTAAATTTTCCACGGGCAAATGCGTTTCTTAACCGTTCATTCCCTTAAGCTTCCATGAAATAGTTTCTTAGGCGTTGACGCCATTTCCCCGCTTCCTGCTGACTCCTGTGCCTGTCGTTCCCCGTCTGCTTTTTCCTTCGTGATCTTTGCCTTCTTGACGTTCACTGTCACCCCCTGCTCTGCATCCTGGTCCTTCCTTTGCTTCTTCCCATGTGTCCACTCTGTTTACTGCCCGGGGCGCTGACCTTTCTGCCAGGCGCTAACCATGCAGCATTTTCAAGAAGTGAGATCGTGTCACAGCTCCTGGGATGTAGCCGTGGCTTCTCGAACTTGGGACTTCTCACCCACCTTGTTTGTGGATAGTTAGGGAAACCTTACCCCTTGGGTCGTTATTTGTAGAGCAAGTCAAAGAGCCTACCTAGTAGTTATGAAAACTTTCACGTCCAGTCATGTATTCTTCTCTTCTTTTAAAATTTTATGGCCACGCCCCGCGGTGTGTGAGATCTTAGTTCCCCAACCAGGGATCGAACCTGTGCCCCTTGCATTGGAAGTGCAGAGTCTTAACCACCGGACCGCCAGGGAAGTCCCTCTTTCTTTGTTTTTATTGTGGAAAATACACATAACAATATCATTTTAACCATTCATAAACGTACAGTTCAGTGGCATTAAATACATTCATAATGTTGTGTAGCCAGCCATCTCTACCTGCAACTTTTTCATCATCCCCTCCAGATAACTCTGAACCAGTGAAACAGTACCTCACCCTTCCCTATCTCTCCCTGCCCCTAGCGCCTTGTAACCTATGTTCTACTTCCTGTCTCTAAGAATTTAACTATCCTATAGGTGCCGCATATATTTAGAATCGTGTAATACGTGTCCTTTCGTGTCTGGCTTATTGCCCCAGGCACAGTGTCTCCAAGATCCTTCCATGTTGTAGCCTATGTCAAAGTTCCATCACTTTCTATGGCTGAGTACTGGTCCACTGTATGGTCGCCGCTCCTTTCAGAAGAGCGATCAGTGTACTGCCCACGTCGTGGTGCCAGAGGCCAGAGTGCTCGTGGGTCTTCCCATGTTACATGGTGTACCATGTGCTTCATGGGAGAGACGTTTCCTCTTGAGTTTTCACGTATGTTGCCAGTTTTCACACCTCGCTTCTGGAGAGGTGGGCGTGGGATGTGGTACTTTGTCTCTTTGATACTGTCATAATGCGATTGCCTCCATCTGACTTATTCAGACCAGACAGAGCCCTTCCTCCCTCCCTCCCTTCCTTCCTTCCCCTCCTTCCTCCCTTCCTTCCTTCCCCCCTTCCCTCCTTCCTTCCCCTCCTTCCTCCCTTCCTTCCTTCCTTCCTTCCCTCCTTCCTTCCCCCCTTCCCTCCTTCCTTCCTCCCTCCCTCCCCTCCCCTCTCCCCCTCCCCTCCCTCCCTCCCCCCTCCCTTCTCTTCCCCCCTCCCCTCTTTCCTCTCTTCCTCATTCAGCCAGCATTTCCTGAGCTTGTACCAGGTGGGGCACTGACTACCAGCTAGTGGACGGGCACAGGCCCAATCCCCCCGATGGGAGACTTTGTAGCTTCAGGATGTACTTGGCTCGGCTACATCCTGTTCCCTAGGTGTTTATCTTGCCTTCTCAAGGAATTGTTAGACTTTTTAATTTCAAATAAAGGGGTTTAACATTTGTTTCTGTATATCTCATCCAGTGCGCTTTAAAACTCACGTTTCCTGTTTTTTCTTTTACGTGAGAATAGCCACAGCCGTGAAAAAAAATCAATTTAAGCGTGATTCACCACCACCATTTGTAACTGATTTCCAAGTAGGACTTTTTCTCTGGTTCTTGGATCACTGTGATGCAATCTACATAATTGCTCTACTTGAGGGGAAAAAATAAATGTGTGTCTGGGGTGTGGGGTGGGTGGGCATCTTTTGGGCTTCCGAGGGTCGGGCGCTGCCCCCTCCCAGTGTTGACATATCACCAGAAGATTAGGGCATACCCGACATGAAGGTGGTGAAGAATTCAGCTGGGATATCTTCTGTGTTCTGTATTGTAGAGAAATCGGCTGATTTTCACGCCTGCACTGATGAATCAACAGGAAACATGGTGGCAAATGAAGTCTTGGCTTCTGCCCTAGTGAGAGCAAGTTCTTCTCCTTGTCTTCATGCATCCCTTAGTCCTGCTTAGGAACTTGAAGCAGACCACACCTCTGTGAAGTCCGTAGGTGTCTCCATGGTGAAGGGGGTGTACACGCACGGGTTAGCCTAGTTTCCTGCCCCTGAGTGCGAGGAAACCGCTCGAACACCACGGAGTACATTCAGATACGCTCTGCTTGTACCGTACAATGTCTGGGGTGAGGGAACGATGGATGGAAGGGGCGGTGGATGACAGTGCCCGCCTGTTTGGAATGTCCCCAGGTTGAAGAACAGCAGGTGAAGTTCATTTAGCAGATGGAGGCCTCCTGGTGTCCCAGGTGTCACCCACCTCTACCTGCTGCCCAGATCTAGTGTGGCGAGGTATAAGGCCAGGTGGGCGCCACAGGAATGGCTTTGGTCTGGGGACGGGTTCTCTCCTACCTGCTCCCCTCCCCCCAGCGCCCTTTCATCTGTCCTGCACCTATTCCCCGTGCTGCACCCAGCTCCCTACCCTCCCGAACCCAAAGCCCTCCCTCTCCCTACTGCACCCCACCCTTCCCCAAGCCCACCCTCTACCCAGGGCCCGTCCTCTGCCGTACACCATCTCCATCCCTTCCCCTCCCTCACCTCCTAACTGCCCTGCCCCTACCATTACTTCCCCTCTCCCATGCCCACACCTGCCCTGGCCTCACCCCCCAGAGCCTACCGCCTGCCCACCTGAGACAGCCCCCCCGGAGCCCATACCTTTAAAATGGGACGCAGAGAGACTCCATTGGTGCTGTTATTCAAGGAAATGCCTTTCTTAGGATAGAGCATCACAAATCAGAGTCCTGGAGGCACCAGCGTGTATTAAAATTAAGTTTATAAAGCAAGGCACTCTCCCAGAGTGAACTTGTTCGAGATTCCTGACAAAACACCTTAAACAATTTTTCACATCCGTGCACGTGTTACTGTAATAACCTCCCCGGTTCTAGGTATCTTTATTCTAAAAGGAACAGAGTGGTATGGGGGCACATTGTGAGCGCAGAGTAATATGTTCCAGTTCTCAGGGATTCCTAGGCGGTAATTTGATAGCGTCGGTATTAATAGTACTTGGAAAAATTTCTTGGGAAAATTTCTCCAGGAAAATGTTCCCTGTTGATGTGCTCCGGCCCTGTCCTGGTTTACTCTCTTTCTGGGGTTTATTATAAGAATTTAACCTTAGCCGTCTTCGTGGTGCTGCCTTCCCTAGATGGAGGGAGAATTATTTGGGAGACTAACTTCTTAACAATCCACCGGAAATAGATTTTCGCCTCAAGGGATCCTTGTAGTGTCTTGTGAGATTAGAGCTTCAAACAAAACGGATTATTTTTAGAGCCACATACTAGAATCACTATGTAGCACCTTGGTGGGTTTATTTTACTTTCTATCTCGAATTATTAGTATATACCTGAATCCTTGGAGGCTTCTCCCCCATCCCCCAAGCTCTCCAGATGCCTCAGTTTGCATTTCCTCTGTCTGAGGCAGAACCCTTTAAGCAGCACGCTGAGGTTTCAGAACTTGGATTTCATCCTCACCTCATTGTCAGCTAGGGGGGTGGAGGTGTCACATCGAAGTGGCTTAACAACCTTGCTGATAAGAGGGAACTCATTATTTCGTGTTTGAAATGTAAATACCTTTTTGCCCAAATGTTAATCTTGTTTCAGTTTTTCCATTTAGGGGGTTCATATAATAAATAATTCCCTTAACAGAGTCACTGACTGCATGGCTCCTGGGAGCCACGTGTTAGGTGCCCTTCTTTTCAATGTCTTGCTGGCTTTTAGGAAAAGGTAGACAAACATGAAAGGGAATCCTTAACCATGGCTCAGATCCCTAGGACATTTTAGGAATTGAAAACCCTCAGTGGAAACAAGCACAACTTAAAAGTTGAGGTGCTTTTTCTTTTAAGTGTGCCAGCGCCCCAAAATGGGTTTGGTCAGCAGCCGGAGTTCAAACCAGCGCCAAGATTTTCACAGCTGACATCTGGCAACAGTATCCCTCAAGTCTGACTTGTACTGTGCTACGTTTGATACAGTTTACCATGAAATCATGCAAAAAGTGTTGGGGGTGTCCCTCCTGAAGTTTTAGGTAATTCTGTTTTAATTTAATTGTTTACATAAAGTCATTCTCCTAAACTTCAGGAGAGCTAAAAATCAAGTATACAGAAACACTGTGCATGTGGAGTTTTTTCCAGTCTGCGCTTGGTGACGTTTTACCATTCACCTGGGCTCAACGAAATAAATTATTTTGTAAATAAAATCACAAGGAGACTGTTTAGTCTAGTAAGGGACCAGACGGTTGCAGTAGTGACTGGGAGAACGTTGCAGGCAAACGTGTGGCCTCATTGGTGGAGAATAGACGTGCAGTGTTTAACAAGTACTTGAAAACATTGAGCTAAAGATGGTTCCGATGTGGCTCCTCTCAAGTTGCCTGACGGCTAGTAGGGAAGATAAGAAATGTCTACCATGATTTGTCATGCAAGCCAGCCCTCTAAATACGAGTATCCATAGGAGGCATGCGTCAGCAAAGTTGGCCGTTCACCCTGGAATGGCAGTCCCAAGCCAGGGCAGTTTTGCCTCCTAGGGGCCTGTTGGTAGGGTATGGAGATACTGTTGATTGTCACAGCTGGGGGTAAGGGTGCTCCTGGCATCTAGTGAGTGGAGGCCAGGGGTGCTGCCTAGCATGTAGCAGTGCCCAGGCCAGCTCCCACCATGTGGAGTCAACCCCCTGGTAGATGCCAGGAGAACCTGCCCCTTCCATTTGGGACAGCCCAGAATGTCTGCAGACATTGTCCAGCATCATCTGCGGGCACTACCGCCCCTGTTTGGGAACCACCACCCTATCAGCTCTGAGGCTCTGAAACCGCCCGTTGACTGCCCTTCCCTCTCTTTGTGGCCTCTTGAGTTCAGGGGAGCTAAGCGGCCCCTGGGAAACTGGCGTAATATCTTGTAGGGGCAGAAAGGGAACCCCAGGTCCTCATTCCTCATCGTCTAGAGCGCCGCCCTCCGGCACGGCCCACGACTTGTGTCATAGTCTCTGGAAATGCACACGTTAGCGTCTCGCGGAACCCTCTCTGGGTTGCATAAATTTTATATTGTTTTGGATGTCGCTTGAAAGTCATTCATGGAGGCTGGTGGATGTGTGAAGTGCGTGTGCCTGAGGCGTGTGCAGGGGGCTGGAAAGTCATCACAGAGCTTTCCCTCTGTGAATCCGAGCGTGGACTGGGTGGTCGCCAAGGTGTATGTAACAGTCCATAACGTGCCCCGCGTGGTCCTGTAGCCGTGCTTTTTTCTCGCTCTTAAAGCTGCACGAGGTGCAGGTGTCCAGCCCCAGTAGAGAGCTGTGTAATCGTTAAGCTGTCTCCTTGCAGTTGCCCCCAACCTTCTTAGGGAAGACCTGGGAATAAGCTGGGGGATCCCGAAGCCCCCACGCCACGGTTTCCCTTAACACCAGTCATGCCTGGAACATCTCATTATAGATGATGGGGTGGGGGCTGTATACATCTTTTGATATCGATTTGAAAACAGTGCTAAGGAGAAAGTCATAAGGGAAACTAATGGTGAAGGAAGAGACTAAGACCTCAGTGGATAGAAGAATCGGGAAAGTAAGTTAGAAATACAGAGTCAATGCCGATAAAAGTGGAGGAGGGTGTTTAAAAAGCTTTAGGCTTGAGGCATATCCACTGCTTTACTTTAGAATGTGAGCTTAGCTGTCGATTTCAGAGGACTGAAGTGCCTCTGCCCCTGGACCCTGTAGAATTCTTTGCTCTTCGTTTTCTTTATGAAATTCTGGGAGCATTCTTCCTCGCAAAGATTTCATCGGGAACAACAGGGAAATCTCTCACGGCTCTCCGGCCCGCACACATATTCAGCCACCCGCTGGCCAGAGTATATCTAAATGCCCGAAGTCAGAGACACTGACAGAATCCTTTTTTTTTTTTTTTTTCTTTAAAGAAAGAAATGCATGATATGCCCAAAATTTATGGAAAGTGTTTAGATCAAGCATCCCTTGAGTCAAGTGTGTGTCCTTTAGGAGTTGTGCAGTGGGATGGCCCTTGGCCTGGCCTGCCCCCCACTGATACAGGCTCAGGTGTTTTACCCAAGCACAGGCCCAAGTAAGGAGTTCTAAGGCCCCCCTAGTCCTGTCTTTAAGCAGTGTTCTCCTCTCCTGCAGCTGTTGTTAACTATTGCCACTACTAGGGCTTTACATATTATATAGTCAACATCACTGTTATGGATTGAACTGTCTCCCCCATCCCCCCAAAAAAGATACGTTGGAGTCCCAACCCCTGGCACCTTGGAATGTGACCTCATTTGGAGGTAGAGCCTTATAGAGGTCACCAAGACAGGGAGGTCCTTCGGGTGGCCCCTGACCCCGTGTGACTGCTGTCCCGTAAAAAGAGGAGATCTGGGCACAGATGCATGTGAACACAAAGCTGCCCATCCGTAAGCCAAGGAGAAAGGCCTGGAACAGACCTTCCCTCCCAGCCCTGAGATGGCGCCAACCCTGCCGACTGCTTGATCTCGGACTCCCAGACCCCAGGACTGTGAGGGAATGCGCTTCTGTTTGACCGTCGGCTTGCGGTCCTTTGTTACGGTAGCCCTGTGAAACAAAAGAACTGTTTGCCCTACGAAACTAGGACACTGGCGCCGGTCTTTCCATGTATTCCAGTCCATGAAGTGAGCCTGGGACTTTTTTGAGGAAAAGGACCATCGTAATGAAGTTATCTTGATTTCCTTCTGCAAAGGGCCGTACTTCCAAACAAGGCACGTTCTGAGGCGCTGGGGCTTAGCACTTCAGTGTATCTTTTGCGGGAAACGTCAGGTCAACCCAGAGCACCCTGCATGAGGAGGCTCTGTCGTCTCCTCCTGCGCACTGCCACTTGGTTCGGTGGAGCTCCCCCGCTGGAGTTGGCGGGAGGGTCTTTCTCAGCAGAGTTGGGTCACTGCAGCGAGAAGGGGAGGGACGCACGGGGGGTGAGCTCTCGTCAGAGGCGGTGTGCCGTGAACCCGCGAGTGTGTACGGAGAGTTAACTTGATTGTTTTCAGAAGTGTTCTCTTGGGAGCCTCTAAACTTGTCACCTTCATCCTCCCCCGTTTCCTTTGATGGCTCTGGCCACATTACTCCTCCCAGTGCAACTGATTCAGTGACTCGTTTATAATTCAAAATTCGTTTTGGGGTATAGGTCTCCCCAGAGCTAAAAAAAGAAAAAAAAAAAAAAAAGGACTGCCATGAATGTGTTACAAATTTTGCCCATAGAGAAGGGTATATAACCCACAAGCAATATCTTGATTGGAAAATAAAGTACATCATATGTCGGAATACAAGGAAAAGAGGGGTTTTTTTTTTGTTCTCTTAATCTTTATCATTTTAGATGTAGCCCTAACACCAATTCATAGTGGATGACCAAGCTTAGACTCTTCCATGAATAAATTGGGGGGGTGGGGAAGGGTTGTAGAAGGGTTCACACTGGGAGGAAGAATACGTGTCTCATCACGTGATGGCTGATGCCCGAGCGCTCATGGGCATTAGAGATGGAAGAGAGGCAGAGACACTGGCAAGTAACTGGGGTTTTATTGGGCCAGAGCTGGGTGTGCATCGCCAAGAGTACTGCAGTTTGTACCGTCAGGCAGGCTCCTGATAGAGAACTCTTAATTAGATTTGGAATTGAGGCTCCCACCCCCAGTTGGAGCTCCCTGGTGGGAAAGGGAAGAGTAAAACTCTCTTGGGTTCACAGGAAAACAGTGGGTGTTATGAGGAATTTAAATGCGCTTCCTCCTACCAGCCTCTGGTTTCTAGGAGCTGATTTGGTCTTGGTGAGGCTGAGGACTCAGAAGATGGTGCCCAGTTTTCCTGCACCGCCTTGGAGCACAGTGCAGGGTAGTTAGTGCCGCTTTGGAAGTAGCTACAGGGCCAAGGTTCCTTTCATTAAAGACCTTGAACGTTGGACTTCCGGGGTATTACTGAAACTTCCAGTTTGCGGGGGGATCTTTATAAAAGGAAGAGGTGCTCACCTCTTGGACTGTGAGTCGTATTGAACCCCACGGAAGCGCTGGAGAGAGAGTGGAAGAACCAGGGAGAACGCCTGTTCAGTCCGTGACTCTCTGCTGTATGGCTGTACTGAACCTGCACCCGTGACGGGAAATCAATCATCTTTGGCACTGCTCTGTCTCTCTCTGTTGGATCAGTAAAGCTCCCCAGGTCTTCATTTGCTTTTAACTGCTTACGATGGAAACCCAGCAGGATGTCACAGCTTGGGAAGAGTACCAGAGAGCATCGTTCCTTTGTAACAGAGGAGAACACTCATCTCTCCACTTAGGTAACGTTGATGAGCATTTCTGACCCCAGTCGGAAATACTTCTTGACAGGTATTTGAGTCATAAAATCGAAGAGGCCCAGAAGCCTGCCTGTGTTGTTCCTAGATCCGTGGAAAGCCATGCTTTTTCCTGTAGTGTTTTCATAATATTGTATCTGAATTTAATTCAGTGCAGCCAGTACTTGCTGAGTATCTCGCGCAGATCAGGCGCTGTGCTGGGCACGGGAGGTACACCGGTAAATAAAACTTCAGTTTTACCATCTGATTGGATAGGACAGGCCTGAACATGGCCAGACCCCTCAGTAATAAGGGAGCAGAGAGACGGGTCTTCTTTCTTGCTAGAGGGAACAGACCGGTCAGGGCATGTGGACTGCGTTACAGTTGCTCCGGGGACCACTTGAGAGTTTGTTGAATGGAGAATGATGTAATTCACGATGTAACACGTTCTAGTGTGTTTGTTACCTTTGGCAGCGGTGGGGTCTGAGTCTCTCAAGGGGGGAGCACGTCAGTGACAAACTGTGGCAGAAATCCGGGTGGGGGGAGTTCAGGGCCTGGAGGATGGCACCCCTGCCCCTACCGTCGGCCTCTACCAGCTAATCTCTGCCCTCACAGTTAGACCACCACGAACATCTGGGGCAGGTAGCGCTGGGGTTCTCGTGGCCACGTGCGGGCTCCATGGAGTCTGCAGGAAGCGGGTGTGGGTGAGGGCTGGCCCCTCCTACAGGAATGTGCTCCTCGGCTGGGTAGGTATAGGGTATTTTATCACGTGAATCGCAAAGGTTGGTGACAGCTGTCCAGCTTTGGGCAGCCTCTGTGAGGACAGAACTTGTTTCTGGAAGCGAGTAGCAGACACAGACCCGGTCACTCCCCCTCGAAGTGTGACGTGGGCATGAAGGTCGCGTAAGGAAATACGGCAGCGTGGTGTCTTCCATCCGGGTCCCCCCGTTTCTCGTTTCTGGGATCCCGGCTCTCCGTTCACTCTGCGTCGGACCCCTCTCCCACCTCTCTGACGGGGGTGGTGAGGGGCTGCGGGGTCTCGGGTGGGCAGCAAGGGAGCCCAGGGGACCGTGTGCGGGAATTGCAGCCCTGGCCCGCTGCTGTGTGCTCAAGTGAGACAGAAGCGCTGGCTGTGTCCGCGGCAAGTCAGGTGTGTGATCACCCCGTGGTTGCGGTTTCCTCCTTTTCACCGTCACACGCAAATGCTGTCTTTCTGAGAGGGATGGCTGTGAGCACGGCAGTGTTCTGTGCTGTGTGCACTTCTCACCTGTAGAACGATCTGGAATGTCTCGTAATACTGTTGAAGCCCAGTGAGGTGACTCCAGGGCTGTGAAGGATGCAGTTAATGATCGTTACGGATGCATGTGTCTTCAGGCTCCTTTTCTTATGCTGTGCCCTGGGAGCCTCAGCCTTTCAGCTTGTCTTGCCACCAGTTTTCTGGTTTCCTGACCGAGGTGAATTGTATCCTTTGTAAGCCCTTCCTGTTGGTTCTGAGAATTCCTGGCTCAGAGAGCTTTGTCGTGAAGTCGAGTCAACAGCAGTGACTGGTCCTGGATTTAGAGTTCATCTGCTTTAAAATATGTAGCTTGTGGGCTGCCCTGGCGGTGCAGTGCTTAAGAATCCGCCTGCCCAGGCAGCGGACACGGGTTCAAGCCCTGGTCCAGGAAGATCCCACGTGCCGCAGAACAGCTAAGCCCGTGCGCCACAGCTACTGAGCCTGTGCTCCACAACAAGAGAAGCCACCGCAATGAGAAGCCCGCGCACCATAACGAAGACCCAAGGCAGCCAAAAATAAATAGATAAAATAAATAAATTTATTTAAAAAAGAAAATATATAGCTTTGAAGTTGAATGTTAACATATATTTTTTAAATGGTAGCTGATTAATTAGATAAAGTCAAGAGGTGGTTTCTTTCACACCAAATGGATGACAGGTATTGGGTAGAGTTGACTAAGATTTCTTCATCTTTTTTCTCATATACATATACTCATTGAATCTCCACCCTTATAAGGTGTATACTATTTAATAAATGATAATAGACCGTGTTTTTTTGCTTTTATAAATGTCACGAAGTCCTCAGTGGTGTTGGCCCTTGTAGTTTCTAATAGTTGAACCTGGTTGGCTGGGTGTGGAATAACAGAATCCAGTAGTTCGAAGAGCAGACTTAGTTCTTTTTTTCATTTTTTAAAGAAAATTTTATTGGAGTAGAGTCGATTGACAATGTTATGTTAGCTTCAGGTGCCCGGCAAAGTGAATCAGTTACACATATACGTATTATCCATCCTTTTTCAGATTCTTTTCCCATAGAGGCCATGACAGAGTACTGAGTAGAGTTCCCTGTGCTGTACAGTAGGCCCGTCCTTAGTTACCTGTTTTATATATTAGTAGTGTGAATGTGTCAGTCCCAGCCTCCCAGTTTATCCCTCCCCCCCCACCCCCTGGGAACCATGAGTTTGTTTTCTACCTCTGTGACTCTACTTCTGTTTTGTAAATAAGTTCATTTGTACCCCCCCCTTTTTTTTTTAAGATTCCACATATAAGTGATATCATATGATATTTGTCTTTCTGTGTCTGACTTACATCACTCAGTGTGACGATCTCTAGGTCCATCCACGTTGCTGCGGATGGCATGACTTTGTTCTCTTTTATGGCTGAGTAAGCAGGTTCTTGATCACACAGAGAACTGTTCGTCATTAATCCACGTGGAGTCAGCATTCTTGTCAGTCCTGCTAAACGAGAAGCATGAATCGTTGACTGACATGCCTGAGAAGTCCTGGAGTAAGTGACGATCCCTTCACTTTTCAGACCTCCTAAAAGGCGAGAAGACAAAGAGGGTGAATAAATGCACACACAGATACGAGCTGGTTTCTGCCCTTCTCAATAAGCATATGTTTCTCCTTTTGAAGAGAAACCATTTCAGAATTTTGAATGCATTCTTCAAGAGGACTCATTACTGGGAGGAATGGAGAACGAGCTCATTATGGTAATGGTTTCTCCTCCGTTCTGTGGTTTGATGTCGTAGACCCTGGGGGCCCGGCTAGGCTCTAGTTCCAGGGCCTCTTGTACTGATCTGAAACCCACACACCACCTTGGTTTTTAGAATAATTATTTAGTGATGTTAAACAGTAAAAATGGTGCTGTTTTAAAGGATCTGAAAATGCATACGGGGACATGCGTGTAGATAGCAGTCATATCAACAGACATGCTCTTTTTTTTAAAACATGCTTTTTTATGTATACATTTGTAGGCAGCGTTTTGTAAACCCGGAAATTTCAACTCGGTAACTTGGGATCTCGTACATTGTCCCTCTCCACTCCCGCCCGAGCCCCAGGTTCCTCCCAGGACATGCAGGTGACCGTGGGTTGAGCAGAGAAACCACTCGGGTGAGGATGGGCTGAAGTCCCATCGCAGGACCAGAGCCCATCAGAGGGACCGTTTTCCTTACACAGGGATTCTCTGAAAGGCTGCTAGGGAAGCCTGTTTTTTTTTTTTTTTTTAAAGAAATGCATGTCTTTTATTATGAAAATTGCTGTTACATTACAGCCAGCATCCGAAACAGTATTTTAATAAGCACTTGTCTTGATCATAAAGTAGAGCAGAAACCATGATTCTTAGTGATTGTATCGGTTTCCTAGGGCCGCCTTACCAAAAGTACCACAAAGTGACTTACAACACCAGAAAGTGGTTCTCTCACAGTCCTGGAGGCCAAAAGTCCCAGATCAAGGTGCCACCAGGGCGGCCCTCCCTGAAGGGCCTTCCTTGCTTGTGTCCCGTCTTCCGTGGTTTCTGACAACCCCTGACATTCCTGGACTTATAGACATGTCGCTCCAGTCTCTGCCTTCTGTGTGCCTCTGTCTTCACGTGGCCATCTTCTTAGAAGCACACCCAGTCGTTCTGGGATTAAGAGCCCACCTTACCCCGCAGTGACCTCATTTGATGAATTCTCTGTGTGGTGCGCACATTTTCTTTCTCTCTCCGCCTTATTTTTATTGACATACGATTGACCTACAATACAGTTATTTCCAGGTGTACAACAGAGTGGCTCAATATTTCTGTATGTCCCTGAATAATCATCACCGTAAGTCGTTAACCATCTGTTACCATACAAAGATATGACATTATTATTGACTGTATTCCCCGTGCTCTGCATTTCATCCCCATGACTCATTCATTTTGTAGCCGGAAGTCTGTACCTCTTAAGCTTGTCACCTATTTCACTCACCGCCCACCCTCTCGCCGCTACAACTGCCTGTTTCTGTGAGTCTGTTTCTGTTTTGTTGTGTTTGTTCATTTGCTTTGTTTTTTAGATTCCACATAGAAGTGAAATCATGCAGTATTTTTATTTGACTTATTTCACTTAGCATAATACCCTCCAGGTCCATCCATGTTGTCACAGATGGCAAGATTTCATTCTTTTTTATGGCTGAACAGTATTCCTCTGTGTGTGTGTGTGTGTGTGTGTGTGTGTACACACATTTTCTTTATCCATTCACCTGTTGACGAACACTTAGGTTGCTTCCATATCTTGGCAATTGTAAACAATGCTGCAGTGAACATAGGGGTGTGTATATCTCTTCAAATTAGTGTTTTTGTTTTCTTCAGGAAAATACCTAGAAGTGGAACTGCTAGGTCATGGGGTAGCTCTATTTTTAGTTTTTTGAGGAACCTCCATCTGTCTTCCGCAGTGACTGCCCCGGTTTCCATTCCCACCATCACTGTGTCAGGTTTCCCTTTTCTCCACATCCTTGCTAACCCTTGGTTCTTCGTTGTCTTTTTGGTGATGACCGTTCTGACAGGTGTGAGGTTGTGTAGCGTGGTTTTGATTTGCATTTCATCTTGATGAATTCTGTCTGCAGCAAACCTACTTCCAAGTAAGGTCACATTGTGAGGTCCGGGGAGTTGGGACCACAGCATATCTTCCTGTGGGGACCCAGTTCAACCTGTAGTGGTGGCAATTCCCCACACCATCCCACCCCACCCATCTTCTCCCAGATGCCCCTGGTGTCCTGACGTGGCTACCTGGCCATGCACGACTCATGCCCGTGGCCATTTACAGGGCAGCCAAAGAAATCCACACCGTTGTAGATTCTTTGTCTTTAATAAAATGCACGAGTCAGTACGACAGAGCTGCAGGTGCAGTGATCCGTCACCAGCCAATCCTGGTTCCCAGGCGTGTGTGCAAGCAGGGCGGGCAGCAGCCTCAGCCGAACCTGAGATCGCCTGGGTGGATTCTTTATTTCATGAGTTTCCTGCCAAAGGTCTGCAGGCTCTCGTGGGCACTCCCTCAGGAGGTATTTTTCGTGTGCTACAGTTCACAGGGGGCTGGGGCCACTTTGCTGGCACATGGAGCGCGTGTGTCGCCTGTTCTCGGTCACACGCGAGCGGGCCGGCGGCGGTGGGCTTTCTCTCGGGACTAGATGGGAGGGACGCTGCCCATGAGGACGGGGTTCAGGGGACGGTGTGGACTGTGGGCCCGCTTGCCTGGTCCCTGGACTCTTCCGTGACTCAGCCTCCTGGTGTTGACATTGCTAAGCTCCCAGCCACGACGGGGGGTGGGGTGGGGGGAGGCACCAGGGGGGAGGCCCCAGAGCCAGCATTCCAGAGTGCAGCCCCCTTCGTGTTCTCACCAGAGGTGCTCGCGAGACGCAGCAGCTATGCCCTAGGGTACTTTGGCTGCCTGGAATCAGAGCGCCCTTCCGTGGAGTCTCGCCCAGTTTCCTCTGAAAGAAATTATATTGTGGACGAGTCATTGGTGCAGTTAGACATCTTTTGAGACTCTCGGGCTCTTTTCAGGGAAACGTGTTAAACAAACAACACGTATGCTCAGAAATGTTCCGAACTTGGAGGTCTCAGAGCACGGTAGGTGAAACCTTGACCTTGGATTTGTCTCTCTTGGCGGCAGTGGCTTCACATGGTAAACAGGAGGTCACCTGGGTGTCCCGTCACCGTGTTCACCCCTTGGAGACGGACGTGGGGCCTTAGAGGATCAGCTTCCAGTAGCAGTTTGGGCAACAGGGAATACGATTTCACATCATAATTACAGCCCCCAGGCAAGATCCAGCTTACTAATTAGAGTCCCAATTAGAGCATGTGCACATCCATCGCTTCTGTTCAATCTGGGCACTGATGTCAGACTCGTGAGAAAGCCAACCAAACAGAAGCGGGAATTTGCATTGGAGGGAAATAATCTAAATTGTTATGTAGCATAAGTAGTTTCAAGCCACACAGGGGACCCCTTCATGATGAGGCAAAATGCAGCACAGGTTCTCAAGTTTTTACGTCAAGAATTCGCTAAAGTCAGTCAGACAAGTTTAGCATTTACCTCATCGTGAGTCAAGAACTTAAAGCCCGAACTTTTCTTCTAATCTAATGAAAAATGCAACTTGTACCATTTGGACATAGAAATGCCTAGCTGAGGAGAGCAAGTGATTTGCTGGGGGTGTAGGGGTAAAAAAAAATATCTGGTTACTAAGGGTGCATGAGTCTGGGAGGTAAATGATTTACCCAGTAGATCCAGATTTTACTAAAACAGAGCTATTTGATGGTGGCAAGATAGACTGTTTGCTGGGTCTTATGTTTTTCTGTGTTTGTTTGCATGCTTGGTTGAAGGCAAACAAATGGAATTAAATAATAACTGGCTTGGAGGAGGTGATGGGGGAGCAGATGGGTGGTATTAGTTCCTATGGTACTGTTCTTTCAGGTCCACTAATGCGCTCCGGTTTCAGCCCCTGTATTAGTTATCTATTGGTGTGTAACAAATTACCCCAGCACTCAACAGCTGAAAAATACAGATATTTATTATCTCACAGTGCCTCTGAGACTCAGGAATCCAAGCACAGATTAGCTGAAATGTTCTGGCTCAAGGTCTCACATGAGTTGTAGTCAGCATGTTGTCCTGGGCTGCGGTGTTTTTATTTTGTTTTTTTTTTTGTTTTTTGATTTTTATTGGAGTAATAATTGATTTACAATTGGAGTAAAGTTTATTGGAGTATAGTTGATTTACAATGGTATGTTAGTTTCAGGTGTAGAGCAAACTGAGTCAGATATATCCACTCTTACTCTTTATTTTTTGGCTGCATTGGGTCTTTGCTGCTGTGCGTGGGCTTTCTCTAGTTGCGGCGAGGGGGTGGTACTCTTTGTTGCAGTACTTGGGCTTCTCACTGTGGTGGCTTCTCTTGTTGCGGAGCACGGGCTCTAGGGTGCACGGGCTTCAGCAGTTGTGACGCGTGGGCTCAGTAGTTGTGCACACAGGCTTAGTGGCTCCACGGCATGTGGGATCTTCCAGGACCAGGGCTCAAACCTGTGTCTCCTGCATTGGCAGGCCGATTCTTAACCAGTGTGCCACCAGGGAAGTCCCTATCCACTGTTTTTTGGATCCTTTTCCCATATAGGTCACTACAGAGTATTGAGTACAGTTCCTCGTGCTATATAGTAGGTTCTTTTTTTTTTTTAATAAATTCATTTATGTCTGCATTGCGTCTTTGTTGCTGGGCGCGGGCTTTCTCTAGTTGCAGCAAGCAGGGGCTACTGTTTGTTGCGGTGTCCGGGCTTCTCATTGCGGTGACTTCTCTTGTTGTGGAGCAAGGGCTCTAGGCGCATGGGCTTCGGTAGTTGGGGCACACGGTATCAGTAGTTGTGGCTCGTGGGCCCTAGAGCACAGGCTCCGTAGCTGTGGCGCACGGGCTTAGTGGCTCTGCAGCATGTGAGATCTTCCTGGACTAGGGCTTGAACCTGTGTTCCCTGCATTGGCAGGCAGATTCTTAACCACTGCGCCACCAGGGAAGTCCCTATGTAGTAGGTTCTTATTGGTTATCTGTTTTATATAAATCTCCCAATTTATTCTTCCCTTCCCTCTCCAATAACCATAGGTTTGTTTTCTATGTCTGTGACTATTTCTGTTTTGCAAATAAGTTCATTTATATCATGTTTTTAGATTCCACATATGAGTGATATCGTATGATATTTATCTTTCTCTGTCTGACTCACTTCACTTAGTATGATAGTCTCCAGGTCCATCCATGTTGCTGCAAATGGCATTATTTTGTTCTTTTTTATGGCTGAGTAATATTCCTGTGTGTGTGTGTGTGTGTGTGTGTGTGTGTGTGTGTGTGTGTGTGTGTGTATGTACACCACATCTTCTTTATCCATTCCTCTGTCTTGGATAGGTTGTTTCCACATCTTGGCTATTGTAAATACTGCTGCCGTGAACATTGGGGTGCACGTATCTTTTCAAATTATGGTTTTCTCAGGGTCCATGCGCAGTAGTGGGACTGCTGGGTCGTATGGTAGTTCTATTTGTAGTTTTTTAAGGAACCTCCATACTGTTCTCCATAGTGGCTGTATCAATTTACATTCCCACCAACAGTGCAGGAGGGTTCCCTTTTCTCCACACCCTCTCCAGCATTTATTGTTGGTAGATATTTTGATGATGGCCATTCTGACCAGTGTGAGGTGACACCTCGTGTTTTGATTTGCATTTCTCTAATAATTGGTGATATTGAGCATCTTTGCGTGTGCTTTTTGGCCATCTGGATGTCTTCTTTGGAGAAATGTCTATTTAGATCTTCTGCCCATTTCTTGATTGGGCTTTTGGTTTTTTATATACAAACAGCTGCATGAGCTGTTTGTATATTTTGGATATTAATCCCTTGTTGGTTGCCTGGGCTGCAGTCTTTGAGCGTGGACCTGGGCTGGGGGATCAACTTCAAGGTCATTCCTGAACGTGGCAGTTGGAGGGAAGCTTCAGTTCCTCACCTCTATGTAGGGCCACCCACGACCTGGCTTCCCCAGAGTGCATGATCTGTGTGAGTGTGAGAGAGACTGAGACAGGGAGAGGGGAAGAGAGCACGGGAGAAGGAGATAGAGAAAGAAAGTGCTAGAAACTATGTGCTTTCATGACCTAATCTCACAAGTGACGTGCCATTACTTCTGCCATATTCTGTTGGTTACACAGACCAATCCTGGCCAGTGTGGGTCGGGGCTATTCCAGGGTTCAAATACCAGGGAGTGGGGCTCCTTGGGCACCGCATAAGAGGCTGCCTACCAACCACAGCCCTCTTATTTTTTACACCCATAAATTGGCGTCTTGGTTAGAGAATTACTCATCTGAGTACATAGTCAACTATCGGGAAATGTTGGGAAGATTCTTTAACCAGGTCCATTCCCTCACCTTTGGAGCCATTAAAATGTACAAATGAAGACTCTCACTTTAACTACATAGTTAAATCAATATTATGTACCCATTTTGTGCTCTTAACTGTATTCTTGGATGTAAAAAAGCAGTTTTCTTCCCATGAAATGGAAGCATCTATTGATCCCCTAGTGGATGCGCCCCATCAGCTCCCCTCTCCTCCATAAATTCACTTCAATCTTCCAGTTACTGTCAGAATCACTGCTGCCCCTCTACATGCGCCCTCTGCCCCGAGACGTGAGCGAAATGTTGACCTTGCCTTTTCAAAATATGAAATAATTGAATTACCCTTTTTTATCGTCTTCTGTGCAAAGTTAATGGGGAAAAAATGAATGAGAATTTCTTCCGAGCTCTTACTCATGATTTCAAAGATGATAACATCTTTATTTAACTCTGCTCTCCTAGCACTAAAATCTTTCATTCATTCAGCAGGTACTGATGGAATACCTCTGTGTGCCAGGCGTCAGCGAGGCCCTGGAGTTTGCACTGTAAAGGTGCAAAGGTAGAGCGTAAGGGCAGACGATCTTTTAACAGTAATTTAAGGCATATCAGATATAAAGAAGTGAACCTGGTGGGTAGTGATTTCGTTTTGTGAATTCTGGGTACTCGGATTGACTTAATGGACATTTCACAGGATCCCAAGGTTTGAGATTCTCTTGTAGCGCTTCTGTTTTCTAAAAGGCAGCTGCCGTGTAGAGAGAGGAGTGGCTTTCCTGAATTGGTAACTGGAGCTGGCACGAGGTGGACCCTAAGGGGTTGGCCCCCAAGGCAGCACTGGCCCCGAGCCAGGTCTGCTCTGTTAGTGCCTGCATGGTCAGAAGCCCCCAGGCGGTTCATTCACATGCGGTGCTGCGTTGGAAGCCCTTAGCTCGTCCTAGATGTTGCCGGTCGCTTTGGCATGAGCTTGGGGATGTCAGTGTTTCCACCTTTACAGCTAGTGGCCCTCACCCCTGAGACCCAGGCCTTGGCCAGTTATCCCTCTTCTTGCTTTAATTTTTCCCTGATGGACGCTCATCTTCCCTGCTTTTCAAGTCCAGCTAAGGCAGATAGCCAAAAGTTCCGAAGGGGGGAAAAGCTGAAAATATTGATAAAAAAGGTTAAAGAAGATGGCGTTTTGAATGGTGGAAATGCAACTTGTTAGGATTGTGTGTGTGTGTTTCCTCCAGGGTTGCCAAGGCTAATGATTGGCGATGTGTTGAAGGTTTGCAGCAAGGCAGACGCGTAACTATGAAAGAATTATTGATGGTTTTGCCCCAGTAACAGATGTTGACCCAGATGGGGTTGGGTTGTGGATCTATTTATGTGTGCCGGTTTTCTACACAGGGAAGTGAGCCACTGTGTAGATGGCAGGTACCACTGCTTCTGCGCTGGTTTCTTTCAGTCACAGTTGCGCCGTCTTAGCTGGAGGACTGAGACGCCTCTCCGGGCAAATTCGTCAGAAAGCATTGGGTAAGTCAGGGAATCATAAGAAATGAAACACATATATGTGGTTTTTAAAAACTTTTATCAACTGTATTGATACAGTTTTCTGGATTCACCCTTTTCCCCATTAATCTCCTTTTTCTGTCCCAGGATCCCATCCATGACACCACATTGAATTCAGTTGTCCTGTGTCCCTCTTTCCTTTGGGCTGTGACAGTGTCTCAGACTTGTTTTTTGTGGCTCTTATTGTTTTGAGGGATGCTGGCCATGAGTTTTGTAGAATGTCCTTCACTTTGGATTTGGCTGAGGTGTTTCACGTGGTCAGACTGTGGTTATGAGTTTTGGGAACGAAGACTGCAGAGGTCGAGCACCCTCTGATCATGTCACGTCAAGGGTGTGGGCTCTCAACGTGACTTATCTCTGATGAGCTCAGCCTGACCTCTGTTTAAGGTTGCGTGGGCCAGCTTTCTTCACTATCGAGTTCACTGCTTTTCCCTTTCTTTCCGTACACCGTTCTCTCAAAGCCCATCGTCCCCAGTAATGTAGGGGGAGCCAGTAAAGCTTCACCTCCTGGAGATTTCAAGTTAAACTATGTAAACACAGGTTTATTCACCCATCGCTTGATAGAAGGTAATAGAGCCTTTGCTTGGAATGGCGATCCAGTAATTCTAGTTTGGGGTCACCTTTCCTTATAAACTGTACCCTTGGTGCACCCTCTACAGTTGGCAGTATTGATTTCGTTAAAGTGCAGTGGGACTTGAAGGACATTTGTGAAACCGTCTCAGTGCAGGATCCATCTTCAGGTTTACTGCCTCTTCCCAGATCTCTTCAGTGTTGTCCACCCTGCCAGCATTTCCATGATACATGTCTTTTAAATTAATTTATTTTTGGCTCTGTTGAGTCTTAGTTGCCGCGCACGGGCTTTCTCTAGTTGCAGAGAGCAGGGGCTACTCTTCATTGAGGTGCGCGGGCTTCTCACTGCGGCGGCTTCTCGTTGTGGAGCACGGGCTCTAGGCCTGCGGACTTAAGTAGTTGTGGTGTGTGGTCTTCAGTAGTTGTGGCTTGTGGGCTCAGTAGTTGTGGCTCGCGGGCTTAGTTGCTCCGCGGCATGTGGGATCTTCCCGGACCAGGGCTCGAAACCGTGTCCTCTGCATTGGCAGGTGGATTCTTAACCACTGGGCCACCAGGGAGGCCCCATGATACATTTTTGTTCGATGATCTGTCTATAACGAAGCATCCGAAGTAATTTCTGTAGGAAAAAAAGCTGGTACTCCTAGCTCATTAGTTTATATAATATTTAATTACTTTTCATAAATGCAATATGAAGCCCCACTGGCATAAGGAGGTTTGGGACCCAAAGACACTATGGGTTATAAAGCACCCAGGTACCCAGCTGGGGTGGAAAAGCCCTGGGCTTGCTGGGAAGGAAGGAGGCCCCAGCCCAGTGAGCTCCAGGGCCCGTGGACAGCTGTCAGCACATCCGCAGAATAGACTGCCTTGAGAAGGTCAAGTGGAGGCCTCGTTAAGAGACCTTCTCCTCTGTGTATTTTTAGAAACAGCAGATATCAACCGTAAATATTTAATGTTGTGTTTATAGACTTTGGCATCATAAAACTTCAAAAAGGTGACTCAGAGGTGGTGGCTGAGTGTGTACGTCAAGGACCAAAGAACTTCCCTAGCACGCTGCACTGTGTAAGGGAAACCATAATCGACATTCTTAGAAAAGAAGTGAATAGGTACATAGCCGTCTTATTTATCTTATTCATATTCACCAGATGAGGAGTTAGTCATTATTCCTTGCTGGCCAGGGTTTTCATAACTCTTTTCTGATGTTAAAATATAATGTGCTGCCTGTAATGAGCAATTTGAAAAAAGACAATGAAGTCCGGAAAGAAAAAAAAAACACTTCTCAACCCACCCATAGCAGTTCGCCCGTCAGCGTTGCGGTATATTTTCTTCCAGATGTCTGTATTCATGTGTATGTAACGTAACGTATGTTCAGCTTTGTAATACGGCTCTTCCACTTAACCTTACAGAGTAAGTGTTTGATCACCGCTGACATTTATTGAAAATATTTTCATGCATCTATCTGTGCCATCGAGTGCATGTACTGTAATTGATTTAACACATGTTGGAGATATAGATTGCTTCCAATTTTTGCTTTAGGATAGATTGCTGAGAATAAAGCTGTAGGGCTCTTGAGACTGATTACCAAATTGCTTTCCTGAAGGGTAGTGCCAATTGTATAGCCTTGCCAGGGGGTGGGGGAGGGGTGCCAGCCTCTCAGGCAGCTCGTGAGATTGTGGTCAACTGAGCCGAGAATGCAGGCACTTCTTTGTTTGGTTTTGTTTTATTTCTTTGGTTTAAAAAAAAATGAGGTGGAATATGTTATCTTGTTTGCCAGTCATTTGCACTTCTTTTTCTGTGAATTGGACATAAGCTGCTTTACAGGCATTTCTCAGGTTCTGTTTTGAACGTTATGCTTTCTGGGTTTCTTGTGAATGCGGTGTCCGAGTTTCAGCTGGCATGGGCCGTTTCTGCTGTTTTCCAGGATATTAATCTCCTGACCTTAGCCACACTGGGTGTCTGCCTATCAGGGCTGCATATTGAACAAGAGTTAAGTCCAGAAAACAAGAAGGCAAGTTAGCAAATTAATTCGTTACTAAGATTATACCTACATGTACACTTCTGTCGTTAACTCTTTGACCCCTTTCCTTAAAGCTGGCGTTTACGTGTGAGAGTTATGACGGCTTGTTAATGAGAGTTGATGTGTTTGAATGTCACTCTGGTATGTGGATACAGCTCATCTTATATTTCCTAGTGTGTTTATCAGAAGACAGTATCTTTATAGAATGACGTCTGTAGGAAAAGTATAGATTCTTATGTTAGCTAATAAAAGATTTTAAAATATATGTAATTATAAATTGGCAAGCTTGCTAACTTGTTTCTACTTGTCATTGGCCAATGTTTGTTTCCCGAGGGTGTGTGTATATGTGTGAATGAGTGTGTACGCGTGACATGTGACATATGTTTTGTTGTGCCAGTGAATTAATTGAATATCTATTATGTGACAAGCTCTGCGCTGGCTTTGAAGCATTGAGCTGGTTCATAATACACTGGGGACAAGGAGAGAATTTTCTTTTTTTTTTGCTCTGAAGTCACTGGCTGTTACTATTCTCTCCTTTCACTGTTCTATAACATTACCCAGAAAGCTTTACAAATATTCTATTTCAGTTCCTCCTTTTAGAGTGTTTCAGTATTTCTTTTTTTTTTTTTTTTTTTTTATTCTCTAAAGAATGCTTTCCAAACTTGGAAATGAAACTAATGAAAGGGGAGGAAAATGATGATTCAGAAATTAATGATAGGAGGACTTACCTGACAGTCCAGTGGTTGAGACTCTGTGCTTCCACAGCAGGGGGCGTGAGTTTGATCCCTGGTTGGGGAACTAAAGCCTCACATACCTCACGGTGTCGCAGGAAAAAAAAAAATATATATATATATATATATATATATATATATATATATATATATGATAGTTAAAAAGAAACACTGATGAATTTTTTAAATTAATTTATTACTGATTTTTGGCTGCGTTGGGTGTTCGTTGCTGCATGCGGCTATACTTGCAGCGAGCAGGGGCTACTCTTGGTTGTGGTGCGTGGGCTTCTCATTGCAGTGGCTTCTCTTGTTGCGGAGCTCGGGCTCTAGGCGCACGGGCTCAGTACTTGTGGCACGCAGGCTTCAGTAGTTGTGGCTCGTGGGCTCTAGAGCGCAGGCTCTGTAGTTGTGGCGCAGCGGCTTAGTTGCGCCGAGGCATGTGGGATCTTCCCAGACCAGGGATTGAACCTGTGTCCCCTGCATTGGCAGGCGGATTCTTAACCACTGTGCCACCAGGGAAGCCCCTCTGTGATGATTTTGGAGTGCGGTGTCTGTCGGTTTATAGCTTAATGGATTTGGCTTCTCAGTGGTGTTTGTGTATTTTTGCTCAAAATTATGTTGAATAGGTAAGTCTAGCCATGAGTCATTTCCCGCCAAATTTCAACAGATGAGGTGTAACGCATGGAGAAATGGTCGTATTTCTGTAGTAAGGAGTACCTTGTCAGGACTCAAGGTTCTGTCTCCTTTCAGTGTGTTACTCCTACACGCGCTAGGCGTTTTCTTGGTTCTGCGTTATGCAGTACACACAGAAATGAGGAATGGAGGGGACAGCAGGACCCACTCCCAGGTTCCTTTGCAAATTGTGGCTCAAGGTCAAAGACGTTCAGTTTGAACTCAGTTTCCCAGGGCATATGGGTGCACATACATGCACAGTACCAGTTCCAACTGTGGACAAACGGAATCCATATTCTCTCCACCGAAAACTGTTTCGGACACATAATTTAAAAATTTGCTTGTGAACCAATTAAAGAGGAATTGCATGGCCTAGAGGGTCCCCAGAGCCTTCCATCCTGCAGACCACAGTCAAGGGATTTTGGCTGCTGCAGGCTCTGAGACTGACTTGGAAGGGAGCCACGTCCTCGGTCTTCACTGGTTTTCTTGTACCTCGGCATCCCCGTGAGATATAGATGGTTATTCCCACTGTGCACTTAAGATACAGGGTCTCAGACAGGTTGAATAATTTGACCATGACTGTGGAAAAGAGTAAGCGTTCAGAGCCAGGAATTAAGCCCAGGGCTGCCTCCACCAGATGCCGCCTCTGATGAAAGGGATGCTTTTCAAGCGTTGTTTATGTGGTAAAACACCTCAGGGTTCCGGACAATTAAAATTGGTTCCAAAGACACACCGTGAAGACTTAGGTTTCTGACCAGGAAATCATTAGTCCCAATAGTTTTTAAATAATTTTTTTTGTTTAATATTTATTTATTTATTGGTCTGCACCGGCTCTTAGTTGCCGCGTGAGGGATCTTCATTTGTGGCGTGCGGGATCTAGTTCCCTGACCAGGGACTGAACCCGCGTCCCCTGCATTGGGAGCTCGGAGTCTTAACCGCTGGACCACGAGGGCAGTCACTAGTCACTATAGTTTTATTTCTTTACTCCCTCTTCCCCTATGATGAATCTCTCTGTGTTGTATGAGGTCAGTTAGCAGCTTTTAACCTTTCTAGCACGTTGGAAGTGAAGAGGGGAGTCATTCAAGTCAGCTGGTAGCCTGGGATGTAACTTTATATAGCTTTGACGGGGTGACGGAACTCTGGTTCCCTAAAGCACTGCCTTACAATGGGGGCCCCAATGTTCTGTCTTACCTCGTATCTGGGATGGCTGCTCCAGCTCCTGCCCTCACATCATATCCCTCTCCCAGTCCTTGAGTAGGAGTGAGGAGGGGGACTTCATTGCCTTTAAGAGCACAGACAAGAGGTTTCTTTCCTGACTTCTGCTCATAGCCATTGGCCAGAACTGGGTTCCGTGGAAAGTTTCTCCTTGTGGAAGGGGTGTGGCCATGTGCCCACACAAAATCCAGGTGTCCTGTTCTCAAAGGGTGAAGTGGGGAAGTAGATAATGATAGTCTAGCCGACCCTGTCCTCACTTTAGTGGGAAGGTGGCGTTACTAAAACAACAACACATTAGATTCAAAATTCTAGACTGTGGGACAAGGGTCATATATGGTACAGCAAGGGCTCCTGCAAAGCGCATCCCTGGCCCATCTTTTGAAACTCAGCTGTGAGTACTTCCTGTCTCCTGGCCACCACTTACTCTGAGTTTTAACCAGGTGAAGAGAGACCTCTTTCTTTGTGCACGAAGTGGGAATATGATCCACCCCGTGTTACAAGGATTACATGGAGTAATGAAGATGGAAGGGAGCGACTCTGTTGCCTTTCTCAGCGTAGGTTGGAGGTCGCCTAATGCGCTGTTGGGAGTTACCTTTTTACACGAGTGTGTGTTGTTCATAACGCAGCCTTCTTGTACAGGAAGGGACTTTGGCATCGCATAGCACGTTGCGTAATATTTGCACACGAAGTTCTTGATGAACTTTTATGCTCTTTGGTCATTTGCATTCACTCCATTTCTCAGACTAACACATTCACCTAACCAGTAAATGTTTATTGAGCACCTACCACGTGTGTCAGGAACTCTTCTAGATGCAGGGAATATAGCTGTGAACAAACCAGACAAAAAGCTTACATTCTAGTGGATAAAAATATGGGTCAGGTATGGCACACTGGGTGTTTTGGTACCAAAAATGAGTGCGTGTCAAATCACTTTGATATTTGCACTTACGTTGCACTTTATAATGTTTAAATACGGGCGTTATTTAGCAAAGAGCAGATACTAACAGTCATATACCCGCACCCACAGAAGAGGAATACAGTAGAAATGTTGAGTATTGATCGAATATTTTTAAATGTTAATATGGTATATTTGAATTATTTGTTTATAATTTTCAGTCATGTAAGTAGAAAATTAAAGTTCGTTTAAGTTCTTTTTTGTTTTCAACAAATGCCTAAAATACCACCTCCCTCTATATAATAGTACTGGGTTGAACAAAAAGACAACACAACACTCTTCAGTGTTGCCAGTTAGAAAGAGTGTAAGGAAAAATTGACTGCTCCTGGGGTTTGTGTAGAAATGAGCAAACCTAATGATGTTCCCTGGGCATGCTCTCTTTTAAGCTACTGAGAAGTTTATAGTCATGCAGGTTGAGTGGAGCGGATAGTGATTTAGAGAAGAATTGAGGTGACTAATAAGAGGCCTCTGATTTTGTTTTAATAACGTACTCTGACCCAATAAGGAAATTTCAGACTATATTTTCTTACAGTGGGTAATGCTGTTAAAATTTATGCACATGGAACGCTTTTATGTATTACTAGGCCTTTCATAGTATTTTGCTTTCCAGGGAGCTTTGTAAATCATTATATTTATTTTTTACCCGGTATATCGGTTCTAAATGCTCCTCTTGACCTGCCACCGTGAATTTTCATTCGGTGAGAATCTCACTGTTACACGGAGGTTTATGCCATGTAGAAATTAAGGAGATAAATGCAGACAGACGCAGCTGTGTGAGGTCCCAGTGTGTGATGAATTACTTCCTTACATTTATGGCGGACTTCTCTCCCCCTGATGTGCACGTGGGAGCAGCCCCATCTATGAGTGCTTAAATGGGGACTTCCTCTGTATGACACCGTTTTGACTGATTGAGCCATTAAAATCCAGTGGGAACAATGCGATGGGGGAGACAGCAGAGAGAGCTCCAGGACATCATATTTGTTTTACTTGAGCAACTTGTTTGGGGCTGAAGTGACTAGATTTGTGGTGTGTGGCGGGTACAGCTTTTCGTGGCACACATTCTGATGACACAGGGTTAAAGATGGTTGATCTACTGCATTTTAAGTAGATGCCTCGTAAATTCTTAGCCCACTGATGCACGTCTGATCGTGTCGTCTTCCTTTTCTCACCTCCCCCTCCATCCGTCCACGAAGCCTGCCCTGATAGTAGACACGGGTTCTCTGGTCAGAACAGTGCGGGACTCCATGCAAAGTGCCTTGTAGGTGGAGTGGAAGGTTAGCTTCATTGCCATCTGGAAGATTCAGACCATCCTTGGGTTTCTGCCGTTTGCTTTTTTCCCTCTTGGTGAAGCTGATGCTCTAAAATTTTGTACTAAATATGGTGCATTGATAGTGGTATTATCTGACCCATAATTCATAAAATTGAGTGGCATATCTACAGTGTTTTTAGTCTGTTAACTTTGGGGAGAATGTATTTGTTTCCCAGTGGGAGTTAACCTGTGGAGAGCAAAGGAGTTGGCATGAGAGTTATTTTTGTGAGGTAGTAGCTTTATTTTTTATTTTTTTAATACATTTATTTTAGGCTGCGTTTGTGTCTTCACTGCTGCGCGCGGGCTTTCGCTAGTTGCAGTGAGCGGGGGCTACTCTTCGTTGCCATGCGCGGGCTTCTCGTTGCGGTGCTTCCCTTGTTGCAGAGCACGGACTCTAGGCGCGTGGGCTTCATTAGTTGTGGCACGCGGGCTCAGCAGTTGTGGCGCACGGGCTTAGTTGGTACGCAGCATGTGGGATCTTCCCGGACCAGGGCTTGATCCCGTGTCCCCTGCATTGGCAGGCGGATTCTTACCTACTGCGCCACCAGGAAAGCCCGTGAGACAGTAGCTTTAGAAGAGAGAAGTGTCAAAGCTGTGTGGATTGCCAATGTGTGAGGACATGCTAGTTGCCCATTACAATGTGAAGAGTCTTTGAATGCGGGAAAGACAGAGAAGCACGATGGGGTTCCTATCAGTAGAATGAAGGTGTCTTACAGACAACGTAGGAGCCCGAGGAAAAAAAGGTTCAACTTGTATAGAACATGAAAACTGGTTCTAGGAAGAACAGATAAATTCCCCAGTACATAAGGAGATGGAATGGGTTTCTGAATCTTGGTGCTGTTGACATTTGCAGCTGGATATTTTTGGTAGTGGGAGCTGTCCTCTGTATTGCGGAATGTTGAACAGCATCCCTGGTTTCTACCCAGTAGATTCCAGTAGCTCTCCCTCCAACAGTTATAGCAACCACAAATGTCTCCACATATTGCCAGATATTCCCCCCGGGGCAGGGGCAACATCACCGCAGTTGAGACCCACCAGGATAGATAGATAAATGCAAACGGATACGAGGATCTTAGGTTCTTTCATGGCGGTGCGTACGGCGTACCATGGGAGCCCAAGGAGGCGACCGGCAAACTGTTGGTCTTGGGGCCCAGAAGGCTTTTGACTTATACTCATCTCCCCCAGAGATCATTAAGTCAGTAAAGATAGAGGTGGGGGAGGAGGAGGGGTTAGATGTTGTAGAGGGTCAGCATGGTGTTTTTTTTTTTTTTAATTTATCATATTTCGTGGGTATATAGCTCACTTCACAGATAGCTGCATTTAAATAAAATTTTCATAAATGAATTTGTATAAGCTAATATATTCAACAGTACAGAATTTACTCATTTCAATATGAATTTACTTCAGATTCCATTGTGTATCCTTTTCTAATATTAAAAGGCTAGTTGTAGTGAAAATACTCTTATTTGTGTTATATATTCAGCATTTAGACCCTTGTATCTGGTGAAGGGGCTTCAGCATATTGGGGGTGTCTGGAATATTGTGATATAGTGATTTACTGCATTAATTTTGTATTATAAAGTTATAGCCATTTAACTTTGGGCCCTCTCAGGACTCCACAAAGGGTGAGTAATCACTGGTAACGATCAGAACTTCCTGGCATTTGGAAGCGCAAGTGACTTCTTGATTTGTGCACATTAGACATGGATATTTATCACACGGATAAAGTAGGCAGTTCAGTACGAAAGGACCATGGAAACCTCTCCCCGACCACCCCCCCCCACCGTCAATCTGACCTGAGCATTGTCATGTTAATTGGAAAAGTCTGTTAAGCTGGGAATCATTAAAAAAAATGATACATACATGCCTTACTTTTGTTGTTGTTGTTTTAACCTAAAGCATGTGGATATTCCGTCATCTGCCAGTACCTTTGCTCTGAGGAAGATTCACAGCCATGAAGTTCTGCCCTTTGGTCTGACACCATCCACACCCGTAGTGTATTTCATGTGGTTTCCAGTTTCTAGTGAAAACTCAAGGACACCTGCACGGAAATCTCAACTTCTGCATCTTTCTGCATTTCCACCTTGCCTTCCAGTCATCTTGGTTGTCCTTCCCACACCTCACTTCACAGGATCTGTTAAAATGATTCCCACTCACCCTGTCCATAGAGCATCGACTTCATTTTTTCAGCAAAAAACCAGAAACAGCCTCTGTGCGCAGTCATACTTCATCATGTGAAATACCTCAGTGAAGTGTGTCGTTGCAGCAGCAGGGACAGCTGAGCAAACTTGGACCGGCTTTGGGAGCAGGTGTGTCCGGAGGTGGGGGAAGAAGGGCGGGCGCGGTTCTGAGCGCTCCTTTCCAGCTGTGCACATCCATCCCTGTGTCTCGGGCATCCCGCCCTAAGTTTCTTCTGTAGAGGAAGTAGAAAGCACAGGTAAGTGTGTGTCGGTTCCATGGGCCTCCTGGTGTCACTTTCCTGAGCTGTGCACACGTAAATTGCTGCCTGGCAGGCGACAGCAGACAGCAGGCTCAGCCACTGGGAGTGGCAGAATCCTTTACGAGAACTTTTTGCCGTTTACCTTTTAACTGTTAGACCTTCCAGCAAAGAGAGAAGCCTAGTAATGATGTATGTGTCGGACTAGCCTGGTTGTCAGTCTTGTGTACTGATGATATTAAACTCTTCAATGTAGCTGACACGGGGATGCACCAGCATCTACTCATAACCATATGAATTTAGAGGGATGTGATTCCACATGGCTTACACGCACACACTTTATGGTTGCCGTTAATGCTTGTTATAAAAGCCCTGTAAGACCTGAAAATGGCACATGAGTCGTCAAGGAGGAAAATGCCATCTTCACTGGAGTCTGGGTGTGAAGTACGTCGTGTTGTATTCTGAGCTTCAGTTCATATACTCTTCCGTGTCCTAGGCTGTTTATTAAGCATCTTCGTTGGTCTGGCACAAAGCTTAGCTTTGCGGATGGAGCGTGAGCTGGACACACTCTGAGCTCAGCCATGTGGATGCAGAGGCCGTGCCCTGCTGGAGCTTGCCTGCTGCTTGAAGACAGGCAGTAAACAGGGGAACTGGCCAGCAAGATGTCTCGAGAGTAGCACATGCTGTGAAGCATGAGCAGGGTGATGTGACCAAGGGGCCTGGGGTGGAAGGGCTTCCACGTTGGAGTTAAGAAATGGAGACTGATGAGTTGAAGTCTCAAGGATGTAGCTGGGAAGAGCCTGGAGAAAAGAGTTCCAGAAGGAGGGAACAGCACATGCAAAGGGCAGGCAGCGGGACGGAGCTCTAGAAACTCGAGGGACGTAAAGGAGGCCAGGCCAGCATGATGGAGGCAAGCGACTGACCAGGAGATGAGGTGAGAGCTGTGTGTGTGCAGGGGACCCCCAGACAGTTCCTTACAGGATGTGATGGTAATGGTGATGTGTTTGGACTTGAAACCCTCCAGCGGCTTCCCACTGCACTAACTGGTGGCTGGCTGCTGCTGGGGGAGGGATTGAAGTGGCTCCAAGTGGGTTCCAGGCATAAGGCAGTCTCATTTTCTCCCTCCCTTCCTTCCTTCCTTCCGGTGGGTCTTAGTTGCGGTTCCCCGGCTCCTTTGTTGCAGCAGGCGGGCTCCTTAGTTGTGGCATGCATGTGGGATCTAGTTCCCTAACCAGGGATCAAACCTGGGCCCCCTGCATTGGGAGCACAGAGTCTTATCCGTTGCACCACCAGGGAAGTCCCAGTCTCACTTTCCACTAGCATAGCTCAGCGGACCTGGGAAGGAAAGCACAGACTTGGGACACTCTTCAGCGGGGAGCGCCAGCAGACATGCAGATGGCCTAGCTGGAGGAGTGTGGGTCTGGCACGTGACCCTGAGTAGGAGGCAGGTGTCATTTATTCGGACGGCAGGCTGGAGTAGGAACGAGTTGGTGTGGGTGGCGGGTGGGTGGACATGCGCGAGATGCTGGTGGGACCTCTCAGTGAGTGCATCACGCAGGCTCGTCCAGAGATGCGTGTGCAGCTGGGAAGGCCAGGACCCTGAGACATGTATTTGGGATTTGAAGCCAGGGGCTGGGTGAGTTCACGGGGAAGATGGATGGCAGTGCAGTCCTGTCCAAAGGGGCTCGATTTGCAGTCAAACAGAAAGCAAGCCAAGGGTCAGAAAGATGCCTTTGGAGACTTCCCTGGCAGTCCAGTGGTTTGGACTCGGTACTCTCACTGCTGGGGCCCCAGGTTCAGTCCCTGGTGGGGAAACTAAGATCCTGCAAGCCAAGAGGCACAGCCAAAAAAAAACAAAAAAGGTTCCTTTTGGAAACTTAAGGTGGCTAAAAGGTTTCCAAAGTCATTCGATAATCCCTTGTATTTTCATAGAGGTTTACAAAGTAAGCTTGTAGGAGATCAGAATTTAGTGAACCTGCCATCGGGAGACTTGACAGAAGGTGCATCACTATCATCTTATTCTTCTTAACTCTTTTCTTTCTAATAAGGGAAACAGCTTCCACTAAGAATTACGCTTAAATTTCCCTTTTTTCCATCACTTTGCAGCTTTCATCTTAGGTGGGAAGAAATGATTCAGCCTAGATTAAGTAGATCTGAATACCTGCTGTTTTTCTTGGGCTTCTAGAGTTTTTGCTACAGTCACAAGTACAGTCCTGATCATCATATAACAGCAAAATGTGTTAATTTTTTTGAATGACTTTTAGGATTAACCTTGATTTAGCAATAACATTGATCCCATTTCCCAACCACGAAGATCAATACAAATTTAATTAACCAAAATGTGTCATTCTGCCACTGGGAAGCTAAATTCTCCAAGGACAGAAGCTGCTTAAGGATTTCTGGGTTTGACTGACATTCAGATATTCCAGAAACTACCAAAATCCTGCGATTGTTTCTAGGGAATGCCTCTGCTTCCCTGGGAAGTATCTCAAAATGTCACCTGTGAGTTTGAAGATAACTGAGTACAACCTTTTTTCACAGTTGGAGAGTTTGACTCTGGCTTATGGAAGGAAAGCAGTCATTTATTCCTGACTTGCTTCAGAGTAAATTGTTATAGACATTTCGATCTAAGTTTGTCTGTAGCCAACAGCAGGGTCTTTGGAAGAAATACATTTGCATTGAAGGTTCATTTTCTTTGAGATCTTTTTTATTATGGTAAAACATATGTAACATAAAATTTACCATTCTTTAACCACTTTTAAGTACACAGTTCTGTGGCATTAAGTGCATTCACCATCCATCTCCAGAACTTTTTCATCTTCCCAAATTAAAACTCTAAGTAATAACTCTCCTCTCCTCTCCATTCCCCCCCCCCCCGCCCCCCAGCTTTCTGTCTCCATTTCTGACGACTCTGGGTACTTCATGTAAGGGGGATCCTAGGTTATTTGTCCTTTTGTGTCTCACTTATTTAACGTAACATAATGTCTTCAAGGTTCATCCGCGTTATAGCATGTGTCAGAATTTCATTTTTTTGGTAAGCTAAATAATATTCCACTGTACGTATATACGACATTTTGTTTATCCATTTGTCCATCGGTGGATATCTGGGTTTCCATCTTTTGGCGATCGTGAATACTGTTACTAAGAACATTGGGCTGCAGACATCTGTTCAAGTTCCTTCTTTCGGTTCTTTCGGTTTTATACCTAGCAGTGGAATTGCTGGATCATCTGGCAATTGTATCTTGAATGTTTTGAGAAACCATCGTGTTTTCCTGGAGGTTCATTTTTAAGTAATCTTGGTAAGGTATGACAGCAATGGAATCTTACCATACTTCATCTTATCTCACACAGGAGTTAGCAAACTATAGCCTGTGGGCCAAATTTAACCCATTACCTACTTTTGTACACTCAACAAGCTAAGGATGGTTTTTACATTTTTAAGTGGTCCAAAAAATCAAACCAAGGAGAACGACAAGTCGTGATGCGTGAAAGTTCTATTAATTTTATTGTACGTAATTAAAGTTTCCTCGGAACACAGCGGTACCCGCTTATGTCTGCATTGTCTTACTGTTGCTCAGTACAATGGTGGAATTGAGTGTTTGTAACTCTGTATGGCCCATGGAGTGAAAAATATTTACTGCCTGACCCTTTAAGAACAGGTCTGCCAACCTCGAATCGAACAGGTTAACATGACAACAACTCAGATGAGCGTGTTTACACCTGTTGAATGCTCTGCTCATGTACGGGGTCTTTTCCAGTGGTCTTGGTGGGTCGTCAAGCCGTCTCCTTAATTTATCACACTGTTCTGAACCTCATTTGTGTCACCGTTTCACAATTAAGCATCAGCCCCTGGGGAGACTTCCTTCGGTCAGAGATGCAGGTGTAAAACCCCAACCAAGTTTGAAACTCGCCCGCTTCAGGTACATTTGCTTTTCTGTTCCCAGTGCCAGAGTTTTGCCTCCCTGTCCTTGTAAGGGACTGTCTCTTCCCACTGAAAAAGAAGTAAATCTCTGTATAATGGAGGATCCAAACTGAGAAAGATTTCCCCAAATTCGCTTACTTTTCTCATATACTTTTTTGGGAACAAAGTTTGTACCCTACTAAAAGGCACTGTCTTCTATTTTTAGTCTGTGATATTTCTGTAAAACCATGTAAATGTCATACTTAGAACGGAAGGGCATTTTCAGCATTTTTTTGCAAAGTGCTTTTCTGTGCAGTTAGGGCTGTGTGTGACTTGTGAAAATTTCTGTTCTCACAACCGGAAATCTGACATAGCACTGGTTCCCTCTGTTAACAGTGACATCTTCCAAGTACCATTTTAGGGTAACACTTTGTTCGGTTTAATTTGTTGTCAGAAATATCATCCCCAGAGCTTCTTAATATACACAAGTACCTATCTACTTATGCATGTAACATGTTATTTTCTTTAATTCATGAAAGTGATCTTAAGGCCTGAGAGAAATTTGAACAGCTCAGAGGAAATCAGGCTACGCTTAAACTAGGAAATTCACTTAAATTCTAGTCTTCCTTTATATTTGTTTTTTATAGGAAAGAGGGCGTTTGCATTTTTGAGACTGTGTTTGAAATTATATTTGCCTGAGGAAGCCTGTTGCCTACTAGGCTGGTAAAACGGTATCAATAAAATAGAGAAAGGTGGGCAGGTAAAATCATTTGGTTAAGTGTAGCGTGAAGGTAACCGCTAGTCAAGAATTGTAGCATCTACACTCAATCTAATCTGATTTGTCTTCTCATGTGATCCTGTTCTTTCTTTCTTTCTTATACACGCTTGCTCACTTTAGAATTCCGTTGTTTGAAAACCAAGTAATTTGTTTCCATTTAAGAAAAACTAGGGGGCTTCCCTGGTGGCGCAGCGGTTGAGAGTCCGCCTGCCGATGCAGGGGACACGGGTTCGTGCCCCGCCCGGCCTGGGAAGATCCCACATGCCACGGAGCGGCTGGGCCCGTGAGCCATGGCCGCTGAGCCCGCGCATCCGGAGCCTGTGCTCCACAGCGGGAGAGGCCACAGCAGTGAGAGGCCCGCGTACCGCCAAAAAAAAAAAAAGAAAGAAAGAAAGAAAAACTAGGGATAAATGTGATTATGTTTCAGTTGAAATGAAAGCGTTATTCTCTTACACTTTTGTGTGACTGTTTTAGTCCCTTTAAGGGAATTCTCACATTTGTTCCTTTGTGGGAGTGACTGATGAAAATGTAGATTTATCTTGGCTTTTTATTTTTATTTATGTTTTAATTGTGGTAAAATACACGTAAGATTCATCTGTCGTTCTGTACAAGCCTACACGTCTGGCTCTGTGTGTATTTGAACATGTGGATTTGTGCAGTGTAACTGTAAAGCACTATACTCCTTTCATGGCACAGAAAAGTTAAGTTACTTACCAGGAGACACACTGGAGTGCTTCATGACACCAGGAGGGCTTCATCACGATAAAAGCGAGCTTTACTTAACTGGTAGCCCTCAGCGAGGGATTCTGGGGTTTAGCCAAGGTCACTCCGGGACCACAGTGCTGCTCAGAGAGTCTGCCAGTTTGCATTGTAAGGGATGTATTGTAAGGGAGCCACTACCCTTTGCAAGCACCGAGTGTAAATTTCAGAGAAACAAAGCCACAGTGAAATCCAGAGAAGAGAAAGCCAGCTTAGACCGGGCATAAATACAGCATGATTGAGATGGGTAAACAAGACATAGGCAAGAGTTTGGCCTTCAAGGCAAGTATAAACTGTTAGAAGAATGACCGGTTTTTAATTTTTTTTTATTTTTACGAGTCCCTCAGAAGTGCCATCTAAAGATAGGCCGAGCGGTGCTGTGGAAGGGCGACGGGATTTAGGGTCAGACACCCTGGCGTGGCTTCCAGGTTCCGCCCCTCCCTGGTGATCGGCTGTCCAAGTCTGTGAGATACTGGAGGATGATGACGAATTCAGTGGTGGGGAATGCATCCATGTTGCACTGAAGCATGACCCAAATGCTGTGTCTCTCTGTACCACACGTGCACATTTGGGCCTACGTATTCCTGATCAGGCACGGTGAGGTTCTCTACATCTTACGTGACTCCAGCATCCCAGGCCCACACTATAAAAGCCAGTGGGGCACCTTCACGCCCGTAGGAATCTGGGAATTCCGATGACCAGTCAGAAGAGGTAGTTGACTCACAGAAATGCTCATGTGTTCTTTTTTCTATCTTGAGGTTCAGTCTCCCTTTTAAACTAGGAAAACTCGAGTCTTTTTTCGACAGAGGCAATGCCAGACCCCGCACTGGCTGTTGCTTCCGTGAGGCATGTGATCTTTCAGCGCCCCACGTCATCCATTTCCAGAGGTCAGTGGTACCTGCTCCCTCGCTGGGCTTACGTCAGAGTGCTTCGTCACGACGAAAGCGGGCTTTACTTAACTGATAGATTTCTTGGTCCTGCTCCACACGAACTGTCTGAAGTGTTGCTTTCCCCAGAGAATTTCATACTAGAAACTGCCTTTTGCAGCCATCACACGTGAGAGTAAACTTAACGCTGATGTGGTTCAGCCACATGAGACTGAGGAAGAAACAGACATAAGCCCTTTAGCCGTCGTGTCCGAGAGACCCAGCATGCGTGTCCTTCCAGCCACCGTCTTTGGAGGACTGATGGAAGGGCACCCGCACGAGTTGATTCTAGTTAGCAGCATCACGTAGCAGGAAAGGGCAGCGAGGAATCAGAATTCTAAAACGGTGGGCAACATTCATTTTAGGAATTGGAAAATACTCATAGATTCAGTAGGCATTGTCGCATGAAATCAGGCCTTATGTGAGAATGCATGTTGTACGTATTTAGTAGTGATTTTGCAGCCATTTATCTTAATAATAATTGCTGCTTATGATTTCACAAGTGTCCAGTACCAGCGATGGAACAGGGAAGCATTAACATCTATGAAGGCAGATCAATCAACGGAGTAAGAATTTTAATGGGAATTCGGGTATGTAGAAATTGCCTAGGTGTTATCCCTAAAGAACTGACAGTCCATTTCTGCTGTGTCATTAGCTCAGCTGACTGCACACTCTGCTGGTTTCTCGGTCAGAGGAATGACCTACTTGGTCACACTGCTCATCTATAAATAAATGGTCTCTATAAATAAGATATTCACTGTAGATCTAAGACTCCATGAGTCTGGGTTTGATGTAATGGGACAGATGCGCACGTGAACAAAACGTAAAGCCCCACGGTAGCTCACTCCTATTCCGGCTACTATGTCCTAGACATAGAGAGTAACTGTGAGAAAGTCTGATGTCAGTCAGGTGAAAAAAATAAAGTGTCATAGAAAATCCAAAAATGAATTCAACTTAGTTGCTTGTCGGTACAGTGCAAATGACTGAATACATTTCAGACCAGCTCGGGAGTGTTAAAGATTAACCAAGGGCTTCCCTGGTGGCGCAGTGGTTGAGAGTCCGCCTACCAATGCAGGGGACGCGGGTTCGTGCCCCGGTCCGGGAAGATCCCACATGCCGCGGAGTGGCTGGGCCCGTGAGCCATGGCCGCCAAGCCTGCGCGTCCGGAGCCTGTGCTCCGCAACGGGAGAGGCCACAGTAGTGAGAGGCCCGCGTACCGCAAAAAAAAAAATAAAAAAAGATTAACCAAATGTGAAAGGGTTAGAATTATGCATTTAATGGGTGCATTGTGTACGTGCAAATTGATTATTTAAAGTGTCTAGAAGACTTCTCTCAATAAAGTGTGTTATTGGTTGCAAATTCCGAGGTACTTCCATTGTGCAAAAATAACTGACTACCGGACTTCCCTGGTGGCGCAGTGGTTAAGAATCTACCTGCCAGTGCAGGGGACACGAGTTTGAGCCCCAGTCCGGGAAGAGCCCACGTGCCATGGAGCAGCTAAGCCCGTGCGCCACAACTAATGAACCTGCGTTCTAGAGCCCGTGAGCCACAACTACTGAAGCCCACATGCCTAAAGCCTGTGCTCCGCAACAAGAGAAACCACTGCAATGAGAAGCCTGCACACCGCAACGAAGACCCAAAGCAGCCCCAAATTAAAAATAAATTAATTAATTTAAAAAAGCCTGACTACTTACCTTCTCTCTAAATTACTGTGAATTGGTGTGCTGTGAAACGATGAGAGCCCCAAAAGTGAAGCTAGAACTGGGGTTTCAAATCCTAACCACTTAAGATCCGTGAAGCCCAGTTCTGTTCACTTGTACTCTCTAGATCTTGGCCTCTTTATCCACAAAGTGGGAATAACGAAAGGGCTGCCGTGATGGTTACGTTGTATAATTAGACTCAGACTTCCTAAGGAGCCTGGTGGTCTGGTCACTGCCATCTGCTCCCAGCAGACCTGGGTCACTGGGTTGTGTCATGTTCACGTATGGATCCCTCACGAAAGGCCGGTGCTCTCCTCCAGGGCCAGGAGTCGATCTGTTTCGCCTCCTGTTCCGTGTCGTCTTCACCTCTGTAGCGCCCTCCCCAGCCTCACTAAGCAGGGAAGAAATACAAGAAATCACAGATGAGAATGATAAGTGGAACATAATAGGAATACATATCAATAATGTATAGTAAATGTATATAATGTATCAACATGTGTCAGATATACATACATGTATTCAGAGACAATATGTACTTACGCAAAGTGGGTTTGTTACAGAGTTGAGTGTGGCTTTTATATCTAGTCTCACACTCAGCCTTTTAATCGGAAAGGTTGTACCATTTGCCGCCAACTTTTTGTTTTCTGCTTGTGTCGTGCGTTCTGGTTTTTTTTTTTTTTCCCTCCGTTCCTCCACTTTTGCCTAAGCTGAGAATTTTTTATGATTTTACTTCACTGTTAGCTTGTTAGCTACACCTCTTTGTTTTATTTTTACAGTGTTGCACTAACGTTTGCAGTATGCATTTTAACTTATCGCAGTCTACATTTGAATGCTACTTTACCACATCGTGTATAAGAAACTTACAACAATCTGTTTCTGTTTGCCTTCTATACCTGTTTCTTTGTGCTTCTGTCGCCATACATCTTTCATATATGTTTCAAATGCTGCAATACGTAGTTATTTTGCGTTAAGCATTTATATGTAAAAGAAACTTCAAAATGAGAAGAAAATATTTTTATATTCACCCCAATAGTTACCATTTCTGTCACCGTTGTTCTGCATAAATCCAAATTTCCATGTGAGATAATTCTTCGTAAAGAACTTGCATTAATATTTCCTGTGGTGCAGCTCTCCTAGCGGTGAATTCTGTCTGCATGTGTTGTTTGTTTGGAAAATTCTTCACTGTGCCTTCAGGTTTTGAAAGATGTTTCGTCTGCGTGTAGAATTTTAGGTTGACATATTCTTTCAGCCCTTGGAAGGTTTTGTTCCGTTGTCCAGAATAATGCAAGCCATAAGACAACAAGTTTGTGGGATTTGTTTATCTTTTTCCTCTGGATGTAATTTTTTTTCCCCCTCTGGCTGCTTTTAAGAGTTTCTTTTGTTGCTGACTTTCAGGAAATTGTGCTTTCTTGGGGTTTTCTCTGGTGTTTATCCTGCACGGGGTTTGTTTAGCTTCTCGGATCTATTTTACCTTTTTCAAACCTAGAATTTTCCAACAGATTTGATCTTGAAATCTTTGCTTTAAATATCACGTTGTCATCTTTAAGAGCTACTGTTTTAGAAATGAGCACTGAAATGAACACAGTCTACTTTGGGAAACGAAGATAAACATGTGTTTATAATCTTTGCGTGATTGTAAGTGTCTGTTGCCTCCTTGGACCACAGAGAGTTGGGTTCCCCAGAAAGTTCTCAGACCCCCGCCCTGGTGGTGTGTCCACATCATTAGCTTGTGTGCAGAGTGTGTCCACATCATTAGCTTGTGAATGAGGTTTCATCAGTAACTGTCTGGGTAACTGCCAGCTTTACGGGCATGCTGCAATAGTAACCATTTCCCCATCTCAAATATAGGTCACAAACTTTACCAAAACCTTTCTCACATTTCATACAGTAATGATCTATTGACACATTAACGCACAGGAAAGGAGAGTTGATGGCACACCCAAGATTACTGTCTACAGATAGCAGTACTAAAACGTTACTTACAAATAACATTCAAACTCTGCATTTTTTTTAGGCATTGGACAACAAATATTACCATTTAACTATGGAGACTTTTTAAAAATAATTTTTTCAGGGCTACCGATTTTTTTAATTTTCATTTTATTTATTTTTGGCTGTGTTGGGTGTTCATCGCCGTGTGAGGGATTTTCTCTAGTTGCGGTGAGCGGGGGCTACTCTTCGTTGCGGTGCGCGGGTTTCTTGTTGTGGAGCACGGGCTCTAGGCGCGTGGGCTTCAGTAGTATGGCACATGGGCTCCGTAGTTGTGGCACACGGGCTTAGTTGCTCCGCAGCATGTGGGATCTTCCCGGACCAGGGCTTGAACCCGTGCACCCTGCATAGGCAGGCAGATTCTTAACCACTGCGCCACCAGGGAAGCCCGACCATGCAGGCTTTTTAAAAGGAAGATGTTTTAGGATGTTACTTGGTTTTAATTTATAGCTTTCTGTTGTTTTTATGGTGTATATGCTTATCCTTAAAGAATATTAAAGGTTAGCCCTTTGGAATTTATGCACAAAATTAGTATTTATCATTAAGAAAAAATTCAAAACATTTTTTCTGTGTCATAAACAGAACTTTAACAGAGAATGTATCCCTTTAGTGTTGTCTCTTCGAGTTTACACATAAACAGAGAAGGGTATACTCTTACCACAGTGGCAAAAAAATAAAGAATTCACTTAAATAAAGGGTATTCCAAAAATAGATTTTTTTAAAAAGATGAGATGATAAGAAGTGAGATAGATGATTAATGCACCGTGACCTTTCACCTCACAGTACCCATTTTCTTAGTTCGGTGAGTGAAAAGAGAAATGAGGATGATGGCCTGATTTTAATTCCCAATGTATAAAGGCTCATCTAGAAGTGTCCTACTTCCTGACACTATTATGATATTAAAAGTAACATTTATTTTTGTAAGTCATTACCAACTTGGCACACTTGCATTCACTTCTGTCAAGTACTGTCATCTTTAGATTTCAGACTTCCAGAGTCTAAAGAATTGCACATTGGTTTTATATTCTCTTGGAGAACGTACAGTCTTCCAACAGCAGAACCTCCCTTCATTGGACTGTCTAGCAACTGATATATTCAAAGTCAATCAGAAAGTTGTCTTTAAAATTTCAACATATTTCTGAAAAGTCAGAAATTTGGTCAGAAATTTGGGAGAGTTGGGCAAACCATAGCATATTGTACATGGAGTGTCATTATCTAGGTGGATACCTGGGTACATGGAGGAGCCAGATGAGGAAGGTGGTTCACAAAATTTCTGCTGCCTACAGCTCAGAGCCATGAGAAAATCGTAACAGGAGAGACATAATTTAGTGTATGTGAACCCCTGGTACCCACTTCCTCATCTGGCTCCTCCATGTATGACACTGTTAGTGGTGGTTCGTGGATATTATCATTGAAAACACATGGTGAGATTCTGGTAGGAAGGATTCTTTCATTGTTTATTAAAAGGATTACATAACTTAAAGCACTTAGAACAGAGCCAGGCGGATAATAGATGCAATTATGTGTAAACTTTTTTTTTTTTTTTTTTTTTTGCGGTATGTAGGCCTCTCACTGTTGTGGCCTCTCCCGTTGCGGAGCACAGGCTTAGCGGCCATGGCTCACGGGCCCAGCCGCTACGCGGCGTGTGGGATCCTCCCGTACCGGGGCCCAAACCCGTGTCCCCTGCATCGGCAGGCGGACTCTCAGCCACCGCGCCACCAAGGAAACCCTGTGTAAACTATTTTTATTGTTTTTTTTTTTCTTTTCCGTTATAGTTTCTTACAAGACATTGAATATAGTTCCCTGTACTTTATAGGAGGACTTTGTTTATCTGTTTTATATATAGTAATGTGTATTTGCTAATCACAAAGTTCTAATTTATCTTCCCCTGAACCCTGCGCCTGCCAAATCCCCTTTGGTAACTATAAGTTTGTTTTCTACATCTGTGAGTCTGTTTCTGTTTTGTAAATAAGGTCATTTGTATCATAGTTTAGATTCCACATATAAGTGGTATATGATATTTGTCTTCCTCTGTCTGACTTACTTTACTTTGTATGATAATCTCTAGGTCCATCCATGTTGTTGTAAATAGCATTATTTCATTCTTTTTTATGTCTGAGTAATATTCCTGTGTGTGTGTGTGTGTGTGTGTGTGTGTGTGTGTGTGTGTACCACATCTTCTTTGTCCGTTCATGTGTTGATGGACACTTAGGTTGCTTACGTGTCTTGGCTATTGTAAATAGTGCTGCTATGAACATTAGGTTGCATTTATCTTTTTGAATTAGCGTTTTCTGCAGATATATGCCCAGGAGTAGGATTGCTGGATCATGTGGTAACTCTGTTTTTAGTTTATTAAGGAATCTTCATACTGTTTTCCATAGTGGCCACACCAATTTACATTCCCACCAACAGTGTAGGAGGGGGTTCCCTTTTCTCCACACCCTTGCCAGCATTCATTATTTGTAGACATTTTAATGATGGCCATCCTGATCTGTGTGAGGTGATACCTCATTATAGTTTTGATTTGAATTTGTCTAATAATTAGCAGTGTTGAGCATCTTTTCATGTGCTTATTGGCCATATGTACGTCGTCTTTGGAGAAATGTCTATTTAGGTCTTCTGCCCATTTTTTGCTGGAGTTGTGTTTTTTTTACTGAATTATATGAGCTGTTTATATATTTTGGAAATTAAGCCCTTGCCAGTCACATCATTTGCAGATATTTTCTCCCAGCCCATAGGTTTTTTGGTTTTGTTTATGGTTTCCTTTGCTGTGCAAAAGCTTATAAGTTTGAGTAGGTCCCATTTGTTTATTTTTGTATTTATTTCTGTTGCCTTGGGAGACTGACCTAAGGCAACAGTGGTATGATTTATGTCAGAGAATTTTTTGCCTGTGCTCTCCTTTAGGAGTTTTATGGTATCATGTCTTATATTTATAGGTCTTTAAGGCATTTTGAGTTTATTTTTGTGTATGGTGTGATGGTGTGTTCTAACTTCCTTGATTTACATGTGTCTGTCCAGCTTTCCCAGCACTACTTGCTGAAGAGACTGCCTTTTCTCCATTGTATATTCTTGCCACTTGTGTAGAAGATTAATTGACCGTAGCTGTGTGGGTTTATTTCTGGGCTCTCAGTTCTGTTCCATTGATCCGTATGTCTGTTTTTGTATCAATACCACACTGTTTTGATTACTGTAGCTTTGTAGTAGTATTGCCTAAAGTCTGGAAGGTTTCTGCCTCCTCCTTTTTTTTTTTCCTCAGGATTGCTTTGGCATTTCTTGGTCTTTTACGGTTTCATATAAATTTTTGGATTATGTATGCTATCTCTGTGAGAAGTGTCATGGGTACTTTTCTAGGGATCACATTAAATCTGTAGATTGCTTTGGGTAGTATTCTGTAATATTGCTTTGGATAGTAATCCATAGTATTGCTTTGGGTAATCTGTAGTATTGCCATTTTAACAATATTAATTGTTCAAGTCTAAGAGCTTGGGATGTCTTTCCATTTCTCGGAATCATCTTCAGTTTCTTTTATCGGTGTTTCATAGTTCTCAGCATATAAGCCTTTCACCTACTTGATGAGGTTTATTCCTAAATATTTTTTTGAAGCGATTTAAAAGGGATTGTTTATTGTATTTTTTTGTTTCTTTTTATTTATTTATTTATTTTTACTTTCCCTTTCTTTTTTTTTTTTTTTTTTTTTTTTTTTTGCGGTATGCGGGCCTCTCACTGTTGTGGCCTCTCCCGTTGCGGAGCACAGGCTCCGGACGCGCAGGCTCAGCGGCCATGGCTCACGGGCCCAGCCGCTCCGCGGCATGTGGGATCTTCCCAGACCGGGGCACGAACCCGTATCCCCTGCATCGGCAGGCAGACTCTCAACCACTGCGCCACCAGGGAAGCCCTACTTTCCCTTTCTGACATTTCATTGTTAGCATAAAGAAGTGCAACAGATTTCTGTGTGTTAATCTTGTATCCTGCTACCTTGATGAATTCATTTATCAATTCTAGTAGTTTTTGCCTGGAGTCTTTAGGGTTTTCTATATATAATATGTCATCTGCATATAATGATAATTTAATCTCTTCCCTTGCAATTTGGATACCTTTTATTCCTTCTTCTTGTCTCATTGCTGTGGCTAGGAATTTCCAATACTGTTGAATAGATGTGGTGGAGTCGGCATCCTTATTACAGATATTAGCAGAAAGACTTTCAGCTTTTCACCACTGAGTATTATGTGGGTTTGTCATAAACAGCTTTTATTACGTTGATATGTTCCCTCTGTGCCCACTTTGGTGAGGGTTTTTATCATGAATGGATGTTAAATTTTGTCAAGTGCTTATTCTGCATCTATAGAGATGATCACGTGTTTTTTTTTTTTTTCTTTTCTCCATATGGTGTATCACATTGATGGATTTGTATATGTTGAACCATCCTTGTGACCCTGGAATGAATCCAACTTGATTATGGTGTATGATTTTTTTTTTTTACGTGTTGTTGAATTCAGTTTGCTAATATTTTGTTGAGAATTTTTGCATCCATATTCATTGAAGATATTGGCCGGTAATTTTCTCTTTTGGTAGTGTCTTTGTCTGGTTTTGGTATCAGGGTGATGCTGACTTCATAGAATGTCTTCGGGAGTGTTTCTTCCTCTTCACCCTCCTGGAAGAGTTTGAAAAAGATTGGTGTAAGTTTTTCATTGTTTGTTTGGTAGAATTCCCCAGTGAAGCCATTCGGTCCTGGAATTTGTTTGCAGGAAACTTTTTTTAAATTATAGATTCTATTTCACTTCTGGTGACCGGTCTGTAAAAATATCTCTCTCTCCTTGATTTAGTTTTGGTGGGCTGTATGTTTCTAGAGACTTGTCCATTTCTTCTAGGTTGTCCAGTTTGTTGGCATATAATTGTTCATAGTGTTCTCTTGTGGTTTTTTTACATTTCTGCAATATCAGATGTCATTTCTCCTCTCTCATTTCTTATTTTGTTTATGTGGGTCCTCTCTTTTTTCTTCGTGGTGAGCCTGGCAGAGGTTTGTTGAGCTTTGTTTACCCTTTCAAAAAACCAGTTTTTGGTTTTATTGAGTGTTTCCCTTGTTTTATAAAACTCTATTTAGTTCCTCTCTGATCTTTATTATTTCCTTCTTTCTGCTGACTTTAGGTTTTGTTTGTTCTTCTTTTTCTAATTCTTTTAGGTGGTAGGTCAGGTTGCTTATCTGACATTTTTTCCTTACTTTTTGAGGAAGGCATGTATTGCTATGAACTTCCCTCTTAGGATTTCTTTTGCAGCATCCAAAAGATTTTGTATGGTTGTGTTTTCGTTGTCATTTGTCACAAGGTAGTTTTTAATTTCCTCTTTGATTTCATCGTTGACCCATTGGTTTTTTTAGTAGCATCTTTAGTCTCCATGTAATCGTTTTTTCCTCATTTCTCTTTCTGTGGTTCAATTCTAGTTTCATGCTGTTGTGGTCAGAAAAGATGCTCGAAATAATTTCTGTTCACCTTAAATTTCTTGAGGCTTGTTTTGTGTCCAATATGTGGTCTGTCCTGGAGAATGTTCCATGTGAACTTGAAAAGAATGTGTATTCTGGGGCTTTTTTGGACTTAATGTCCTGAAAATATCAATTTTTGTCTAATTGTTCTGTTGCATCATTTAGGATCTCTGTTGCCTTATTGATTTTCTGTCTGGAAGATCTGTCCATTGATATCATTGGGGTGTTAAAGTCTCCTACTATTATCGTATTCCCATCAGTTTCTCCCTTTATGTCTGTTAGTATTTGTTTGATGTATTTAGGTTCTCCTTTTTATTGTTTTTCAGTAACTTTAACCCAGGGTTACCAGTCCTATTGAACGTGGAAAATTGGATCTCAGAACTGTTTTTCATGTGGTGATACTAAACACATACTAACAATCTGGAAAACATCGTTGTGAAGAACATGCTTTGGCAAACTCTCTCCTACTTCTTTGAAAGCTCCGTGTTCTTGGCTTCCAAGTCCCTGTGGTTCTAGGCTTTCCTGGCAGCAGCCGTGCATGTCATTGTCCCATTCTATGGATGATGATGGAGAGGCAATTGCTGAAAAGGCCTGCTGCCCCAGGTGTCTTTCCCACCTGTCCTTTGTGCTGTGTTAGACTCTGAGGGTCAGGAATGCTATGGTGACTTAGCAGGGTGGTTCCGGTAGAGGTCTCTTTGAAGTGGCAGTCAAGACATCAACTGGAGCTGCAGGGACTTGATGGTCTGATTGGTCCTGGCTGATGCAGTGCGATGGTGGCTCTCGTGCTGCTGGCATATGGTGCTGGCTGCTGGCTGCTGGCTGCAGACCTCAGTTCTGCTCCATGCTGACCTCTCCACCAGCAGTTAAAGGAATTTAATTGTACACATTTGATTCATTTTTATCAGGAGATATAATCAGTCTGTATATAGTTAAGCATTTCATTTATGATCAACAAAAATGTAGGTTTATCCTGAATTTTCACTTAGTGAGCCATATGGATTATTCGTTTTGTTCCACAGATTTAGGCAACCAAGAAGGAAGCATTATGACAATCTATGAAAATATCCCCTAGATAATTCTTTCTGAATCTAAGCCCTGTGTGAAACTGTTACTTCACCTTCTCATATTTCACAGTAAGAATCAGGCCGAAGTCATAAAGAGATGAACTTAGTCTAAAATCTCTTCTGTTAAAAAGTTTCTTGGCATTATTGGCATTCGGGGGCTGATGAGTCTTCCGTGCAGGGAGGCTGTTCTGTGCGTTGTAGATGCTTAGCGCTATTCCTGGTCTCTACCCACTAGGCGCCAGTACCTCCCCTCCTCCACTTGTGACGACCGAAAGATGTCTCCAGACATTGTCTAATATCCTGCAGTCCCCAGGGGCAGAGAGCACAGCCATCCCTGGTTGAAAACCACTGTGTTAAAATTGGACACACCATGATAGTTCCATGCTGCTATTAGGGGTTACATACGTGGATCCATGTCAGATATCAGTGTGAGAAGGTACCTGGGTAGCCAGAGTCAACTCAAGGGGTTCTGGGAAGCCAGAAGTGCAAGCAATTCCCAACTCAAAACTTTGGAGCTAAACTACCTCAGGGGAGGGAGAAGGATTTGGAATGATAGCCAGGGCTGCAGGCAAAACAAAACCAATCCAGCACCTCTGGTTGCCCCGATAGACTTTGTAAAGCTTCTGAGTGGAAGAGTAAGTTGGTTTGCCCCAAGGAGAGTGACACTGCACTATTCCTTGTCTCTGGCAAAATGATGTAGAACAGTACATACCCAAGGGATGGAAAACGGGGGCTCAAACACATTCCTGGACATCAATGTTCCGAACAGCAGTATTCACAGTAGCCAAATGCCCATCAACTGGTGGCTGGAAAGGTAAACAAAAGGTAGTCCATGCATTCAACAGAATAGTATTCAGCCATACAAAGGAATGAAGTACTGATACACGCTACATTGTGGAGGATCCTTGAAAACATGATGCTAAGTGAAAGGAGCCGGACACAAAGAAGGTATTGCATGGTTCCATTGATAGGAAATGTCCAGGACAGGTACATCTGCAGACAGAAAGCAGGCTGGTGGTTGCCTAGGTGGGGGGAGCGGGGAGGGGGATTGAGGACTGACTGCTTAATGGGCCCAAGGTTTCCTTTTGGGGTGATGTAAGTGTTTTGAGACTTGCCATAGGGGATGATTGCACAGCATTGTGAATCCACTAAAGGCTTTACGCCTCCTGTGTGGAAGGACCGTTAGTCATTGTCTACACCATTCCGTGCGAAGAACTGACAGCAACCAGAAAATGAGTCCTTTTTATATTTATTACTACCTTTGAGAGTAAAGAATATATTGCATTTGTTCAAATCATTTGCGTTTCAGACTTCCCTGGCGGTCCAGTGGTCAAGACTTTGCCTTCCAGTGCAGGGGCTGAGCGTTCGATCCCTAGTCAGGGAGCTGAGATCCCTCACGCCTGGCAGCCAAAAAACCACAACATAAAACAGAAGCAATATTGTAACAAATTCAATAAAGACTTTAAAAATGTGAGGGGGGGACTTCCCTGGTGGTCCAGTGGCTAAGACTGTGTGCTCCCAATGCAGGGGGCCTGGGTTCGATCCCTGGTCAGGGAACTAGGTCCCACTTGCTGCAACTAAGAGTACGCATGCCGCAACTAAAGATTCCGCATGCCGCAACGAAGATCCCATGTGCCACAACTAAGACATGGCACAGCCAAATAAATATTTTTTAAAAAATCATTTGCATTTCACACAAATCTTTTTCAGCACATAAAATTTTGCCCGCACTGTTTTTTGTTTTTGTTTTTGCGGTACGTGGGCATCACCCATTGCGGCCTCTCCCGTTGCGGGGCACAGGCTCCGGATGCACAAGCTCAGCGGCCATGGCTCACGGGCCCAGCCGCTCCGCGGCATGTGGGATCTTCCCGGACCGGGGCACGAACCCGCGTCCCCTGCATCAGCAGGCGGACTCTCAACCACTGCGCCACCAGGGAAGCCCTGCCAGCACTGTTTATTGATAGTGGTTCTATTTAGGTGTTAATAATGGGAAAATCAGGACTGATCAGGGATTGGAAGTTCAGGTTTCTCACTTTAACTTATTATTTCTAGTAATGAACTAATTAATTTTGACATGTTGCATAACCAGAATGTTATTAACCAGTCATATTTCACATTTTTTGTGTTTATAACACACAGATGATGTTAATTACATGTACTGAATTTAACAACTTGTATCAAAGATAACCTTCAATTTCTGAGTTACCATCTGTTTTGGGCCAGAGAATAGGAATTTGATACTAAAGCTTTTTCCTGAACAGCTTGTCATGAGAGCTGTTTATATATTAATTACTTAATTGAATTATTATGGATTTTAATGTTTTAATTTTCAAGCCGTTTGGGGCTTATTGTGGTGACATCTGCTCCTATTTTGGTACTTCGTGGTGTCTAGCAGTTTCATCTTAAGGCTCTTTTGGGTTTACAACCCAATCCTGAAAATAATTTGCTGTGTGCTTCAGGTTTCGTGTCAGGGGTATCGTCCCCTTTCATCTCCACTCCCGAATTTTTTTCATGATGAAATGTATTTTTATTTTGTAAGCAGCGTCAGTACCCCCTTGTGCCTACTTCAGTCTGGTGCCCTTTCATTTCTATTCAAAGAGCTATAGAGGAATTTTGTTTAAATCTTACTATTTCCCTTCAGTGGTAGATTTTCTCAGTTGTCCCGGTTTTATCTTCTATATCCTTGTGTGGTTTAAAAATGTACTGTAATGAAACTTAAGGGCCTGTGAACCTGCTCATAGAATCCTTTTAGTCTCCTTGCTTTGAACAGTGTAGCTATAAACGTGACTCAGTGGGAGTAATTTACTTGAATTTCCTTAAAACATTTCACGAGGTTCTGTATAAATTCACTAATAAGAAACACCTTCATTCATAGCCTCACTTATGGATTTGAATTATATTAAACCTGGCACCTTTTTATTATCACTTAAGACTATTGAACAGGAATTTAGAGAAGACAACAGGCATTTAATTTCCTTAGTTCTTGAGCTTGTAGATAATTTAAACCCTGTAGGAGACTGGATTCTCTCACAGCTGAAGAGAATTTATGAGGAAGACGGTAAATATCATTAAGTCGATCCTGGTTGACTGCTTACTGTTTATACTGACTGAAAAATAAAAATGAGTTTTTGATATGAAGGATTATCTTATGAGATACACCCCTGGCTACTTCAGAAATCTGTGCAAGTGGAACCCCTGTGAAATGGAAATGTAGGGAAACAGTAATGTAAAAGTTGAGAGTCAGTGCTTGCTTTCACTTTATTTTAGGGAAGCCAAGAAAGGAAGAAAAAGGGTCTAATGTTTCTGTGTTTTTTTGAACACATAAAAGAGTGGATATGTGCACACAAACATGCATGCCGTGATTATTGTAAACACGTGCCCAGGCAATGTCTATAATGTCAGAAAAGATGTCTGGAGCACCTTTTCTTCTCTTAGGGGTGTGTACAGTTTAATTTATTGGTTGTATGTGACACGGTCCCTAAAACAAAGATATTTCAAGTGGGCATTAATTATCATTGAATGATAGCAGGAACAATGTCTGAGCTAAAATCAATTTTATTTACTTTGAGACTTTTTCCTTACAAATCTCTACATGTACTATAATAGTGACTGGCCGTTTTAATTTCTCCTTTTTCACACTGCAAACAAAACTGCATAGTTTGTGTTAAAGTTTTAGGACAGAGATTATGAAACAGTAAAATGTGTTAACTTTGAGTTGGGCTGAAAAAGAAAAACAAGAATAGGACAGGTCAGAGGTGAACAATTCCCAAAGAATTTTAAGGTGTTTTTTGTTGTTACTGTTGTTGTTATTGTTGTTTTTCAAATCTCCCTGTTTCTCACCAGGCAGGTCCCAGCAGACACTTGGCGTTTTATATGATCGGATGCTGGGGAGCAGGTTCAAAGGTCTACACATGAAGTCAGCCTAAAGGTAAACGCCTGCCTTTGATCTTTGTCTTTTACCTGAAATTCGTTTGAAGCAGAGCTGCGTTTTGCCAAAACTGAACACCTTCTGTTTTAAAATACTGTCGTGAGAAGGAGTCTGGGGTCTTTCTCCTTGTTGAAGTTGAAGGTAGTAGGTAGAGCATCATTAAATAATGATGGGCTATTTAGTGCATTCTACGTGACAGATTGCCCTTTTATTGCCTTCTAAGAATTGTGGTTACTGGACCAGCTATTATAAACTTTTCTGGGTCTGACCGGAAGCAGATGACACTTTCTAAATTCATTCCTTCTTGTCAGCACTGTGAATGAGAATTAAGCTGCAAAATTAATTATCATTGGGCACATGAGTCTAGATCTTAGTTGGCCCCTGTATCTTAATGCTATGGTTTATTAGTTTCTTGATACGATTTGTGTCTGTCTGCCAATTGATTTACTACTTAACCTTGAAACTTCTTAGAAAAACGTGTAGCTTTACTATTTATAGCTCTAGCGAGAGGCTAAGGTATCCAGAAGAGCAAACCAACCAATCATAGATGCACAGGCATCAAGAGTTGAAGCCCAGGGAGTTCCCTGGCGGTCCAGTGGTTGTTGGGACTTCACACTTGCATTACAGGGGGCATGGGTTTGATCCCTGGTTGGGGAACTAAGATCCTGCAAGCCACATGGCCCCCAAAAAAAACAACAACAAAAAATCCAGAGTTGAAGCCACATCCCAAACTAAAACCAATGGCTCCCTCCCCATCCGCTACCAAGAAAAAGTGCTGTTGTCTCTTGGTAGATGGGATTTTAGGGTTTGATTTGATCATTTACTGGTTTGTGTTTTCCGGTTCTTCCTTTAATTTTTCTAAATTAAACAACTGATAGAACTTTTGTGCTTTTAAAAACATCAAGATGGAAATTTGGGGAAGATTTTTTGCTTTATTGTTTTAAAGGAACCAATCAGAACTAAAATGATAGACCCAGGTTTAACCCAAGTAAGAACCTTAGAGGGGTCGGGTAGGGAGGGAGGGTGGGAGGGAGGGAGACGCAAGAGGGAGGAGCCATGGGGACATATGTATACGTATAGCTGATCCACTTCGTTATAAAGTAGAAACCAACACACCATTGTAAAGCAATTATACTCCAGTAAAGATGTTAAAAAAAAAAAAAGAATCTTACTGAAGTATTTTTGTTTAAAGCCAAATATATAACAAGGTAAATATGTACAGTTGACCCTTGACTGGGTTTGAACTTCACGGGTCCACTGATAACATGGATTTTTTTTCAATAAACCATGGACTACTGTATACAGTCCATGGTTGAATCCACAGATGAAGAATCATGGACACAGAGGGCCAACTGTAAAGTTATAAGTGGGTCTTCAACTGCACAGGGGCTAATCCCCCTAACCCCCATGTTGTTAAAGGTTCAACTGTATTAGAATTTCAGTATTTTACTTAAATATTTGAAAAGCGTAGTTTGTTTTAAAAAATAAAATATTATAAAAGGTTAATTGAATCTGTGACGTCAGATGTTGACATCCATGTTGTAACGTGAATCCTTTTTGTGGCCAAATAATATTCCATTGTATGGACGTACCACATTGTGTTTATCCATTCATCAGTTGACAGACATTTGAGTTGTATTTACTTTTATTGACTGGTCATGAATCATGCTGCCATGAACATTCGTGTACCAGTTTTGTGTGGACGTATACCTTCATGCCTCTTGGGTGTATACCTGGCAGTAGAACTGCTAGGTTGTTGTGGTAACTCTGTTTAACATTTTGAAGAACTGTCCAACTTCGGCAAAGTGGCTGCACCATCGGTCAGTATGTTTTGAAATGCAGTTGAACCGTATTTTAAACGTCAGAGGGAAGAGGAGAGAGAGGAGGTGTGTTGCTCATGAGTGTTTCGATTGTGTATTAATTCAGTATTTAGGGAACGTAAGCTTTGCTTGGATTGAATTGAACTGAGCACACGCTGACTTTCTGCTGTGTGTGAGGCATTGGTGTTTAGCTTTATAGATGACTCTGGACATTTTTGTCGCCTTTAGCTCCTCGCACAGTTTATAGGTGCAGATGGTCATTTGGGATCGCGCTGGGAAATGACACACTGTTGCTTACCTACCACAGTACCCACGGTGCATCCACGAGCTTGGGAGTCATCTGTATAAAAACCACATGCCCTTCCTCTCTGTGTTGGGTGCTGTGCGTCAGAAAGTGAGGGCTAATATCTGTTCCCCTTAGACTTACCTAGTTTCAGCAGCTGTCTGCCTTGAAAGCCATTCACAGCAGACTGTGGCTGTGGTGTTTTCTTGGCTCTCCATTTCACAGTGGTTGCTGTGTTCACCAGGAACATCCACATTTCGGGGCATCACCTTCAGGTTCTCAGACAGGTTCTCAGACTAAGGCAGGTGTGCTCTGATGTAAAAAGGGGAAGATCATCTTCAGGAGAGCGAGGTTGGCAGACCTTTTCTGTCAAGGGCTAGAGAGTAGATAGTTGAGGCTTTGTGGGCCAGGGGTCTGTGCTGCAGCCGCTCAGTTCTGCCCTTGTCGTGTGAGAGCAGCTACCGATCTTACACAGATGAACAAATGTGGCTGAGTGCCAACAAAACTTCACTGATGGACACTGGAATTTGAATGTCATATCAGTTTCATGGGTGGCAAAATAGCATTGTTTTGATTTCCTTTTCAACCATTTAAAAATGTAAAAGCTATCGATAGGTCACAGTCCTTGCAGAATGCAGCTGCAGGTGGGAATTGGCCTGTGGGCCACAGTGAGCCCACCTCGACCTAGAGAAACACACCTGTTTTATTTCTCCCTCTTCTGACTGCCGCCTTTGAGTTGGAGGACCTCCGAGGTGCAGCTCTGCAAGGTCTGTGGCGTGCTTAGGACAGCATTCAAGTTGTGGTTACTCGACGAAAGCACTGCAGATTCTCAGGGAATCTAGACGTGTAGGAATCTGAGGCCCTTCCATGTGAAGGGCGGCTCCGGACTTCTGTAACCGCCGCCACTCAGATGTTCTCAGCCCTAGGCAGTTCCCCGCCCTCCCCAGGGGACATTTGATCATGTCGGGAGACGTTTTTCAGGGAGATGGAGAGCTTCTGGTGTCGAGTGGGTGGAGAGCAGGGATGCTGCTCTACACCCTGCAGTGCACAGGGCAGCCCATCCCAGAGATTTCTGTGCTCCCAAAAGTCCGGAGGACTGAGAGTGACGAACCCGACTCACTGCTGCTGTCACTATTTTGTGTTTTAATCTGAACGGTTTTGTGGCTGTGGAAATTTAAGATGCCGAGCATTTGACTACAGGACTGAGTTCCTGCATCTGCCGACATAACATGAGGCTCGTTGAACTCTCAGCAGATACTTGGGTTCACGATGCTTTAAGTATTCTTCTTTTAAAACTTTCTGTTGTTGTTGTCATTCATTTAAATTGAAGCATCAAAATACTCTTTAACACCAAGATTTTTGAGACCGCAGGCTACCTCACAGGGCAAGGCATCGCCCGCCTTAACACCTACGGAGAAAACCACAGGGTTTATTTTTCAGAACTTTGGAGGTCACCTTATATGAGTAAATGACCTCACTTACGACTCCACCTACCGCAGAAAAGGGAATTATCAGGGCCCAAGTAAATCCTGCGTTACGTGGGTGAAAGTCACAGTGTCTTAGCGGTTTCATAACCAGCCTGTACATATTACGGAAATTTGTCTGAGGGCCTAGTGCACATTGTAAAGAATCCGATTCCAGCCTCTGAGTCTTAGAGATAATTAAAATCTGTACGTTAATTTACAGGTTAATCGGAAGCATTAGCTTTTACAAGAGCAAAGCCATTAGAAAAAGCAGACAGACTAGTCTTATGTGGAAGCAGTGGCTGTCTGTGTCTCCCAAGGCCCTTTGCTTTGAAATCCTGGGTACCTGAACTGGCATTTCACTGTGTAGAGGAAAAGCCTAAAACGATAACTGTGCTGTTGGTCTTACATGCATCGTCTGGCTCCGTGATGCAGCCTTTCTTAGCAGGGCTTTCCTGTTACTGGGTGGGACATTTTTCAGGGAGGCTTCCTTCTGGGTCTAGCCTCCCGATCAGGCAGAGAACTGTAGGGTGTGTAGGGTTTGCGGCTCAGAGGGTTTGCGAGAGGACCCGGTGGCCGCCTTGGAGATGCACGCATGGTCTTGGCGGTAATTCCAGGACGGGACGCCTCTCTTGTCACGTCAGCAGCCTTCATGGCTCTGCACACAGGGTTGGGATGGAAGGCCCCAGCCAGCCGTTAATTAACCCAGAAGGGCAGCCAGACACAGAAAGGACCCTTTCTGAATGCCTCACGCAGGGGATGGTTTGGGTTTTGTGAAGCACAGCATGATTTTCGTAACCCAAGAAGACTCCCTTCTCTCTGCTCTCTCGACCCTGCGGCTTTATTTCCTACTTAGCCGGGTTGCTCTCAGAGTGATGATTTCTGAAGATGCTGCCAGATTTTAATTACATCTTAATGAATACAAAAACAGTTCACGTTCATAGGAGAAAATTTGGAAACTACAGAAAGGCACGCACACATACACAGATAAAATTCCAGCATGATCCCACCCCTGGAGAGATGGGTGTATTTTATTATCTTTTTTATATTTTACAGGGTATCTTTTCTGTGTGTGTACAGAGTGAAATTTAGCAACATGCACATTCCATCTTGAAACCTATTTTTTTCATGTATCGCCGTATCATGGGCATTTTCTCCCGTCATGAAAATCCTTTTGAGGACTGCATCTTACTACACTAGTTCATTCTTATATTTAAATGGCAATTCCACTGCTAGGCATGTGAACTCGGATAATAAAATAATAGTTCTTTGATTATGTTTATAATTTTGGACCATTTGACTCCCAAGTAAGTAAATATAACTGTAAAATTAGTGAAAAATCTTACCTTTGGGGGGATTTTTTTTTTCTTACTGTAAAATAATAGACATACTCATTGGTGAATGAAGATATGTCTATTAAAAAAAAAAAGATGAAACCACTGTTAACATTTTCCCGTTCCCCGCCCAATCTTGTCTATGTATATATTCTCCTATAATTGGGGTCCAACTGTAAGTGCCTTAATTTATCGAATCACACTCATGCTGTCATTGGACGACAAAAGAGCTTTCAGTACTTTCAGTGGCTACATATCGGCTTCGTTACACTTAGGCCGGAAGAACAGGTATATGCAGTGTATAAAACAAGCCTGCTGGGCTTCCCTGGTGGCGCAGCGGTTGGGAGTCCGCCTGCCGATGCAGGGGACATGGGCTCGTGCCCCGCTCCGGGAGGATCCCCCATGCCGCGGAGCGGCTGGGCCCGTGAGCCATGGCCGCTGAGCCTGCACGTCCGGAGCCTGTGCTCCGCAGCAGGAGAGGCCACAGCAGTGAGAGGCCCACGTACCGCAAAAAAAAAAAAAAAAAACGAGCCTGCTTCATCTCCACAATAAGCTGAGTCCCCATCAAGATGGTACAGAAGGATTTATATGGAAATGTTGATGCGTCACTTAAAACTCTTCATCTTACACTGACCGCTGGGAAACTCAGTTTCCGTTTGAAGAGAGAAAAACATTACGGATAAAGCAAGCGGGGAGGTAAGAGCCAGTGCGTTCCAGTCAGCAGAGAATTTGTGAAATGCGGAGAGAAGAAAAGTGCCTTGTTACGATGAGGTCATTTCTAGCAGGTTTTCCAGCTGCCCTGGCGCTCGGTCCTCAGTCTGCATGGAATCAAGTCCCAAAGCGCCCTGAGCCTCGTCCAGAAGATTACTTTAATGGATGGATTCCTCCAGCGTGAGAGCCAGCAGACTAATAGCAGAGACAAGACATGAGACCAAGTTTCTTCCGTCCCTGCTTTAAAGGATTTTAAGAGAACATTTCATAATGGGACAGATTGTTAAAAGAGAAACTTCTGCCACCAGTGATATCAGCCGAGCACCACGGCCCCCCCGGCCTGTAACCGCTGTGCGCTTGCTTCGCTGTTTCCGAACCAGCCTCCCCTCCTGTTGGCAGGGAAGGCGCTTGCCCTTTCTGTCTTCCTCTTGCAGAGCCATCTCTCAAGTAGCTCTCTTGTGATTATAGCCCTTACGATAATTAAAGAGCAGTGAAGATTTTGTTGTCTTGGGGGCAGCCCTCTCCCTTCCCAGAGCACGAGAGCATATTAAATACTGTAAGTGCATACTCGGTACAACGAAACCCTCAGACACCATTTCTCCTGCAACTGAATTATTTTGTGAACAGTACTGCGAGTCATAGAAGTTTTTGCCACCTTGAAATTAAACTGTGAAAAGGAGAAATACTATAAATAACAATGGTAAATAATCTTCCCTTTAGCTTCCTGATGGATTTAACGCCGAATTATTACTTATGTTGGAATACGCATCTTTAGTGGGGCACCTCCAGGGATGTCATCCGTCGGCACTAATTTTTCCGCCTCCTGTAAACAGAACGGTGAGGGAGTGTGTAGCTTTACCTCGCGGTGAGGGCGGTTATTTCTTTTCTGCACAGTCACAACGCCAGAGACCTCAAATCAACCTGACTGGAGGTGCCTCGAATCAAAACTGGGCCCAGTGAGGCAAGAGAATAAACACAATTGCAGTAATTAAGAACCTTTTAAATTTTTTTTCCTTCTTTTGGAGGCCGAGGACGATCTGCCGGTGCTGAAAAAGCTCTCCTTTATTCTAGAGCTGGGGAGGTTGGAAGGCATCCACGGGAGTCAGGACTTGAGCTGGCCGCGGCCCGCCGCTCCGGAAACCGGCGAGGTGCTGCAGGGAGAGCCGGCCCTCCGGGTCTCCGTGGTAGAAGTGCCGGGCCGAGTGTGGAGGGAGGTGCTCCCTCGGACGGGCTCTCGACCTGCCTCTGGCCTGTTGACGCGTCACCTGCTGCCAGCTCTGAATCACTTTGGCGAGGGTGCTGTGTTCCTCGGGCCCTTTCAGGGGGCTCTTTGCTTTGGGGGTGCTCGCCGGTAGCCGAGTGGGAGTAATAGCCGTCCTACCTCTCTCCTGTGCCCGGGGCCCTGACCTGGGAGTTTGTATAAAAGCTGTGCATCCTCACCACCTCTGCCGGGTGTGACGGCTCTCGTCATCCTCAGTTTGGAGAAGGGAAAACTAGCCACGTGACTCGCCCTGCAGTCCACAGCTAGAAAGGGATGGAGGTATGATTAGGAATCAGGCCACCTGGCTCTGAGCCACGAGGCCCCTGAGTCCTACGTTTTGTGCTCTCCTCTGTGGCTCTCAGGACGTTAGTTCCCTTACCTCTGGCCAGTAAGTCGGTGGACACTGGAACCATCACCCTGGTGTACCCCAGCTTTATTGCAACCAGTACAAGCATTTCGAGCTCCACATCATGTGCCCACAAAAATCGTCCTTGGCAGAAAGGACACAGGCCAACTTCTCCCCCACCTCACAGCCCACGGTGATGGCACAGAGGGCCATCTTCCTGCCCTGGGTCCCAGGGAGTGCTTGGTACGTCCTTGAAGGTTACCCAGCGCCCCACCCCCACCCCCACCCCCTACACAGCTCCTTCCTTTTCCTCCTTTTTCATACTTCGCCAAATCTTGTGTCCGTCAGTCAAGGATTTACCTTCTCCCTCTTCCAGACCTTCCTCCCTCTTCCCTGACCTAGCCTTGCCTGGAACCCTGCTGCCGTCCCTCTTAGTACCTTGTGGTATAGGCGCGGGGCTTTAACTACAGGAGCTTTTGGTTGTTTGCATAGACATCTTACTAACAGCTTCAAGGAAGCGGTTGTGCGTGTGTGTGTGCGTGTGCGTGTGTGTGTGTGTCTGTGCGTGTGCGTGTGTCTGTGTGTGTGTGTGTGTGTCTGTGTGTGTGTGTGTGCATGTGTGCGCCTGCATCTGAATTTGTTTCATCCCTGCCATTGCCACCACCATGCCTCGAATATCGTAGGCACTCGGTAATTTTTTCTATCATCACTTTGTATCTCGTTTATCTCAAGTGCGGGCAAAGCAGGGTGAAGCATTTGCCTGTGTTTCGATTTGCAGCGGGGTTACAGTAAACACGAGACTGGGGTCCACATGCTCATCTCACGTGAGGAGTGGCGCCTTCTCACTGTGGGGTCGTCTTCTCGTCCCAGACCGTTACTTTCTGAAGAGGTGTTTGTAGGAAATAATGTCCGGCCCTCATGGTGATTGAAGCAAGTCCATGGCGAGCGCCAGGGCTGTGCTCGTATTTGCAGTTGCAGGGTACCTCAGAACTGATGGAAACCGCCTTCCCACCTGCAAGATGGAGCGCTGGCTCTCATTTCAGACTCACAGAGACAGAAAGGAGGCAGAAGAGTGGTTCCCAGGGCCTGGGGGAGGGGGGAACGAGGAGTTAGCGTTCACTGGGAACAGAGATCGTTGGCGGCGGTGAACGAGCTGTGGAGGTAGGGAGTGGTGTGGCTGCACAAGAATAGGAATGTCCTTAATGCCTCCACCGGATTGTGCACTTCAGAATGGTCACGATGGTAAATTAAATGTTGTGTATATTTTAACAAAATTGAAAAAACAAAACAAAAGAAAACACCAGACCTGGGAATTGAGGCCCTGAGGTAAATTTCACTTGTCTGTGTCTGGGGCAGAGAAGCCTGCGCCCGTCCCTGAAACTGTGAATAGCGCTGCAATGCCAGCACGTTTATTTATTATGCATGAAATTATACAGAAAATCCCTGATTTTAAAAAATCCATAATTTTATTCCAGCATCTCTCTCTGGAAATTGAGCTCTCGTCTTGGAGAAAAGAGGATAGGTAACTTTTTTCTCCCAACCTTATGTAGATCTTGGCGAAATTTGTCTAAAACAGTAACTTTTGCCAAGTGAAGATCAGCTGCTTTACTCATTTGAGTCAAAATAGTGATGTTGACCCAGTAAAATGACAGCAGCCACCTTCAAGCACTTCGCTCAGAGGTACTGCAGTTAGACCCCAGTTAATTGTTGGTTTCTCTTGATTTGGGTGTAAGCAAACCCAAAGTGTTGGAGTGGATTGAATGTTGCTGTGGTTTATGGTCGGTTTAAAGAATGTTCTCCTGTGTGTACTGAATAGTCTCACAATATATATGTGCATTTCAGTTCACTAGTCACTGTAAATCCTTTTGTTGGAACTAGTTAGGTTTCAGAAGAAATAGTCATTTAAGAAGTTTAAGCCATTTAATTTAAGAAGGTGTTTTATTGGTGGGGGGGACTTTGATCCAATTATTAGATCAGTTTTTTTGTTTTTTGGTTTTGTTTGTTTTTTGCAGTACGCGGGCCTCTCACTGCTGCGGCCTCTCCCGTTGCGGAGCACAGGCTCCGGACGCATAGGCTCAGTGGCCATGGCTCACGGGCCCAGCCGCCCCGCGGCATGTGGGATCTTCCCGGACCGGGGCACGAACCCGCGTCCCCCTGCATCGACAGGCGGACTCTCGACCACTGCGTCACCAGGGAAGCCCTATATCAGTTTTTTTTAATTAATACATGTATAGGCATACCTTATATGTGTACATACATGTACCTCATATGTGTACAGTCATACCTCATAAATGTCACATGTTGTACTTCGGAGACATCGCGTTTTTTACTAATTGAAGGTTGGTGCCAGCCCTGCAGCGAGCAAGTCACCTGGCGCCATTTTTCCGACAGCATTTTTGCTACTTTGTGTCTCTGTGTCACATTAGGGTAGTTCTTGCACCGTTTCAGACTTTTTCATTATTATTGTATCTGTTATGGTGATCTGTGATCAGTGATTTTTGATGTTATTGCAAAAAGATTACAGCTTACTGAAGGCTGAGATTTTGGTTAGCATTTTTTAGCAGTAGATTTTTTAATTAGGGGATATGGCTTGTTTTAGACATAATACTGTTGCACACTTAATACACTGCAGTATAGTGTAAACCTAACTCTTACATGCACTGGGGAATCAGAAAAAAATCCTGTGACTCCCTTTATTGTTGTGGTCTGGAACTGAACCCACGATACCTCCAGGTGTGCCTATGTTGAGGTGGACCAGTCAGTAGAAACACATGACATTCCTGCGGACCAAATGGTATGACATCCCTGGTTCTGTTGCAGGCTGGGGATGGTTTGTGTTTTCTTTCCTCTGCTGTTTACAAATCAAAAATCCTTTAAGAAGTTAGCACCATATTGGGGAAAACACTCTGATCCTTGGATCCTAACTTAAAATTTCAGAGAGAAGATGAATCTGGGATCAGAAAGTAGAGAGATAGAGCTTAAGCGGAAATGTTCTTAGTCGGGAAAAAGGCTAATGCATAAAGAAAAGCAGAGGGACGGACCGACAGAAGTCGTCCATAATTCCCCGTCCCGTGAGCATCTTAAATTCTCTTGCTCCAGAGTCCTGTGCTAACGCTTGTGCAGACACTTCTAATCTATGTCACAGACACTTGTGGGCTGGGGAACGTGAACCAGGCTTTGGGTGCAGGGGTGTCGTCCGTATGTATCCAAATACCTTCTCCTTAGAAAACAAAGATCTGGATATGCTGAAAGACAAAAATCAGTACTTTCCTTGTGAAAATGTGATTTTGTGGAAAGATTTTACATAGACTATTTGAAAAAGCCAAGCCCTAATGGTGCATTTTAAAGGATCCTTTTTCGTAGCATGGCCGTTTCATTAAGCGGTGTCTATGAGCTATCTCCACGGTGTCTTACAGTTTTATAAATGGAATTCATTTCAAACAGAAAATGCTTAGTTTTCCTGTATAACAGTTGTTCTCCGCCAGCAGCAGTTTAGCAATTTGTCGTGTTAGGCAATGTCTGGGGGTGTTTTTGATCATCACAACCGTACGGGATGGAGGGAAGGTTGTGCTGGCGTCTAGTGTAGTGAGAAGAGGCCAGGAATGCTCCTAACCATCCTACAGTGTGCAGTGTTCTCATAACACAGAATCGTCTGGCCCCAGGTCAGACACCCTGAGGCTGAGACCCTGTTGGTCAGATTAGATTTCACTGTTGATAAGTACTCAAAATGACAATAAAAGAAAAGGGGGTTAGGGGTGGTGTCTGAGTCCATTCAGGCTGCTATAACACAATACCATAAGCTGGACAGCCTAAACAACAAACACTTATTTCTCACAGTTCTGGAGGCTGGACGTCCAGCATCAAGACACCAGCAGAATATAACTGATTCACTCTGTTATAAAGTAGAAACTGACACACCATTGTAGAGCAATTTTAACCCAATAAAGATGTTTAAAAAAAAAAAAAAAAAAAAAAGACACCAGCAGATTCGGTATCTGGTGAGGGCCAGATACCACCGTCTTCTCTTCATGTAAGGTTTACGCTGTACTGTAGTCTATTAAAGTGTGCGACAGTGTGTTCTTACATGGCAGAAAGAGGGAGAACTCCCTGGGGTCTCTTTTTGTAAGGGCACTAACCCATTCATGAGGGTGGAGCCCTCATGACCTAATCACATCCCAGTGGCGCCACCGTCTACCATTTACCATAGAGAGAACCTGAAACCGAATTCCTCATGAGAACTGAGTCACCATCATTTCTGCCACTCAATATCATCAAACGTCTCCTCAGAGCTACACTCTTCTGCCATGCACATCCTTGTTATTATTTGTTCTGTCCCTTGAATAATGTTTTATTTTTTCACGTGTATATGCTCAGATTTCATAGCTTTTTATTTCGTCTCCAATATCTTCCTAATGCCATCTTCTGTGTGAACTCCCCAGAGTTCAAGCAGACATCTCAGGACAAATTTATGTTTTGACTGTCAAATTTTCTTTCCAGTGTCTACAGAAGTACAGAAATACCGCCTAATTAAGTGAAGAAGATAAGTATTTTTGCATGACAAAATTCTGGTAACTACAAATTAAAATCTTGTTAAGACGACAAAGTGAGAACTGGAGTGTCCCAAGAGGCCACTGTATTAGTTATCTGCTGCTGCATAACAAATTACCACAAATTCAGCAGCTAGAAACAACACGTTTATTCTCTCACAGTTTCCCAGGGTCAGGAGACTGGGCACGTGCAGGGCTCCTCTGCGCAGGGTCTCGAGAGGCTGCAGCCACGTGCTGGCTGGGCTGCATCCTTATTTAGAGCTGGGAAGGGAAGGGTCTTCTTCCAAGCTCACGCTGTTGGCAGAACTCAGTTTTCTCGTGGTTGTAGGACTGAGGCGTACAGCTTTCTAAAGACTGCCCTCGGTCCTCTGGGCGGTTCATGTGAAGGCTGGCAGGAGAGTCTTTTCTCTAGTCCAGTAAGAGTCTTATACAATGTAATGTAACAGTTACAGGAGTGACCTCTGGTCATCCTTGCCGTATAACCTAACCAGGATGTGGCATCCATGTCCTTTGACATATTCTGTGGGGTAGAAGGGAGTCCTAGGGCCTGCCTACAGTGGAGGGGAGGGGATCATATCAGGTGGGACTCACTGGGGGGCCATCGTGGGGCGTGTCCATTATGACAACCTTTAATTCAAATCCTCCCAACTTGAAATGTGCATTTTGTCCTTTTATCTTGTTCTAAACAAATGGAAATTTAATTGTAGTTCAATAATGAAAGATTTGGCCACCATAAAGCTGCCTGAAAACGCATGGCACGGACTCAGGACAGTTCCCAGACAGCCTGAAATGTTCAGTACTGATGACATAATTCAAGGGAGTTGTGGCCCTTCTTGGCCACTGCCGTTTGGAGTGATCGCTCTTACACATGTGTGAATTCTGCCCTATCTGTGGGTGAAAGAGTTCTATTTGAGTGACTTCTGTCCCCTTGGGGCCACAGGGTGCTCATAGGTCTGACCTAGGATCGTGAAGAAAACAAGGCTCTTTCTTCTTGTCTGCCTCAGACACAGAGGCTTCCGAAGTTCTCATCATCCCCTCACTCCTCCTCCAGGCTGCTACCTGCCTTCCCGTACTGCAGCCTCGGCCAGACGGATGCAGCCAGTTCTGTGGCACAATACAAACGATGTAGGTTCTCTCTGTGTGCACGGGCTGGCTTCCTGACACCTGGCCTCTGTACAGAAGTCACGTCAGGGTGACGCATACGCTGACGTAGCTCCGCACTGACGTGTGTCTGCCTTCTCAGGGCCACGTGGGCCCTGTCGGTTCAGTGATGGTCAAGTTCATCACTGCACTTTTATGAGTGGAAGGTGTTATGATTAATCGCTGCTTCAGAGCCACAGGTGTTTTCCAGACCATGTGGTCGCCCTGCCTGGGGGTGTCGACGTGCCTGCTGGCCTACCCGGTTGTCTTCCCCATCTGTCTAGGGAAGGGCGGCATCGAAGGCAGCCGCGTCTGTCCCACTGCGCATCGGGATTTCATTCAGGCTCGCTGTCAACTGCGTTGTGATCATAACGCACACGGGATTTTTAGTGAATAAAAAATCCGTGTTTGGGGGCTTCCCTGGTGGCGCAGTGGTTGAGAGTCCACCTGCCGATGCAGCGGACACGGGTTCGTGCCCCGGTCCAGGAAGATCCCACATGCCGCGGAGCAGCTGGGCCCCGTGAGCCATGGCCGCTGAGCCTGCGCGTCCGGAGCCTGTGCTCCGCAACGGGAGAGGCCACAACAGTGAGAGAGGCCCACATACAGGAAAAAAAAAAAAAAAAAAAAAAAATCAGTGTGTGTTCTCATTTTCTGTGGCCCCTGAGTTTGTCTCCATTAGTGGTTTATATATGAGTCCATCCCAGCATTATAAAATACACCAACTCATCTTTTTTGGGTAAACTTTCACCTGTATGAATGTGTCTCTATACACACACACACACACACACACACAATTATAAAATCTTTATGTAATCACAAAATACAACACAGATCAGGCATTAATTACCTTCACATGTACAACATCCTGAGTATTATATTTTTTAATCATCTCAAAAAGAATGCAGTAAAAAAGAAAAAAAAATACAAGCGGTGTTTCAAAACTCTCTTCCACTTTCTCCTCTCAGCGTTCTCACAGAAGGTGGCCCCCGCTTCGTAAAGACCTCATCGCCGCGAGGTGAGGCTAAGATGAGCATAACCAGTGACGAGGTGAACTTTCTGGTGTATCGCTATCTCCAGGAGTCAGGTAAGACGGAGCTTCCTGTCCGTAGGAAATCACCTTCCACGTGCCAGGTGCAAGGCGAGCAACCACGCACTGGTCGAGCACCCAGGCTGTAGGAGAAGAGCTCAGAACACGCTTGTTCAGAGGATTTTACAGGGGGGCGGGTGCCGGGGCCGTCCCAGTTCCGGGGGCGGGATGAGGCAGTATGCGCTTCTTTCCCTTGACCTTTCTGTTCACGTGAAATCAGATTAGAATTAAGATCAGGAGCGGTTGTGATAGATACGGTGAGGGGTAGGGGTGATTTGGGGTCTTGGCCCCCAGCACAGGGAGGATATTTAGGGGCTGGTGTGTATATACAGGGGTGGGGTGATTTGGGGTTCCTGGCCCCCAGCGCAGGGAGGGCATTTATGGGCTGGTGTGTACATATGGTGTGTATATGTGGGGGTGGGGTGATTTGGGGTTCCTGGCCCCCAGCAGAGGGAGGGCATTTATGGGCTGGTGTACACATATGGTGTATTTATATGGGGGTGGGGTGATTTGGTGGGGTGGCTTGAACAGGAATATATCGTCTCAGTGTTCTGCAGGACAGCAGTCTGAAAGCAAGGTGTCAGCTCCCGTGGTTCCTTCTGAGGTTTGCGATGGAGCCTATCCCAGCCTCTCTCCCAACTTCTGGTCCATTCCCGGCTGTCTTTGGCTCTCCTTGGCTTGTAGGTGCATCGTCCCCTGATACCTACCCTCACCTTCATGTGGCATTCTCCCTCTGTGCATGTACCTCTCTGTCTAAATTTGTCAGGTTTCTCCTTTTGTAAAGACACAGTCATATTGGATTAGGGGCTCATGGTATTCCAGTACGACCTCATCTTAACTAATTACATCTGCAGTAAGCCTTTTTCCAAATAATGTCACATTCTGAGGAGTACTGGTGGTTAGGACTTCAACGTATGAATTTGAGGGGACAATTCAACCTATAACAGTTCTGTGCACATTTAAGCTTTATACACTTGGTGTCGTGTCTTATATATTCTGCAACTTGATTTTTCAAGAAGGAAGCCAATTCCCAGGTCCCACTTGCCAGAAACACACATGCTAGGACTCAGCGTGAACCAGCTGTGGGCCCCTGGGACGGGCTCTTTCAGGGTCAGCCCAGAAGGGTGCGATGGGCAGGCCTTGCAGGCAAACCAAATGGCTCGATTCTTATTCTTTTTTTTTTTTTCGGTACGTGGGCCTCTCACTGCTGTGGCCTCTCCCGTTGCGGAGCACAGGCTCCGGACGCACAGGCTCAGCGGCCATGGCTCACGGGCCCAGCCGCTCTGTGGCATGTGGGATCTTCCCGGACCGGGGCACGAACCCGCGTCCCCTGCATCGGCAGGCGGACTCTCAACCACGGCGCCACCAGGGAAGCCCTCGATTCTTATTCTTGAACACATTATTTACCCATTAGAAAAATGGTTATCCTGGGGCTTCCCTGGTGGCGCAGTGGTTAAGAATCCGCCTGCCAGTGCAGGGAACTTGGGTTTGAGCCCTGGTCCAGGAAGATCTGACATGCCACGGAGCAACTAAGCAAGTGCGCCACAACTATTGAGCCTGCGCTCTAGAGCCACGAGCCACAACTACTGAGCCTTCGTGCTGCAACTACTGAAGCCCACAGCGCCGAGAGCCGGTGCTCCACAACAAGAGAAGCCACCGCAGTGAGAAGCCCGTGCACCACGAGGAAGAGTAGCCCCCGCTCGCCGCAACTAGAGAGAGCCTGCTCAGAGCAACAAAGACCCAATGCAGCCAAAAAATAAAATAAATAAGTTAGAAAAAAATTTAAAAAGGTTATCCTGGGCAAAAGGGATGAAATACATCGGGCATGTAGCATGTTATAAATAAACCTCTCCCCGCCCAAGCCTGGATCTCTCTTTCTGCTAGCGACCCCAGCTAGCATTAGTCATGGAAAGTACACGTTCTTTCTACATATACACTCGAACATTTGGATTAGCTTTTGCCAGAACATAGTATAAAAAATGGATAAGCAAAACAAGATAGGCAGTGCCTCACCCCTGTAAATCAGGGAAATCACCACCACTGCTCTGATACCTTAACCTCAGAACTTAACCAGGGAATCTCTCAGCTGGAGTACAAGTGTTCCCCTAGCACTGATCTGATAGATTCCCAGAAACGATTGGAAGTGAAAATTCCATGTACCACACCCTGTCTCCCTGCAGATTTCCAGCATTGAATTTGGGATTCTTTCCCTTTAGAAACACCTCCTCCCAAAGATAGGATGAAGACAAAAGCAAGGTCAAAGTGTGTAAACAAATCACACGCTAACATCAGGGTAAATAAAGGGTGTGAAAGAAAGCTTTTCTGTAACCCAGAGAAAGGTGTCTCCCGGTGGTTGGTTCTTAGGACAAGAGCGGTGGTTGGTTCTTAGGCGGTTGGTTCTTAGGCCAAGAGCGTTGCTGACCTCTTTGAGTAAACACAGAAATCTCCATTCCTCCCCCAGAAAGGCGAAACTTCCTTTTTTGGTGTTTGTTTACATTTGTCTCACATTTGTTGATAAAGTTTCTGTAACCAGGCAACTGAGAGGGAGACATGGGAGACAGCAATGTATAGAATTTCATCAACGCTGATTGCACGTAACGTCTGCTGAACTGCTGTCCTAATTTGTCAGACTCCCTAGAGAAAGTCCCATAGGTTGAGTGAGGAGTTAAGAGATTACTCTGTGTTCCTCTGACGACTGACTCGAGTACCCCACGAGGACATGCCCCAAAGAAGAAATGCCTAATGTGTAAGTGTTCATTTTGGGGTTGTTGCACATGTTTATCTCAAATCTCAAGCTTTGGTTAAGCATATATTTATTGAGCACCCACCAAGTGCAAAGAGCACCTTCCCCTCGGCCTGTGAATGTCTCCTTTCTAGTTTAAAAAAAAAAAGAAAGAAAGAAAAAGGTCTCTTGATTAAGTATCTGTGCTCTCTCTCCTTTACCACCATCAAATGCATTAAAACTAAGTCCTGTATTGTGACAAGTGATTCATTCCTCAACCCCTCCCAGCGTGGCTTCTCTACTAGAGGTTGAAAGTTCTCTGTTGTGAAGTCTTCAGTAATCTTCATCCTCAGGTTGTATGTAGAAGAAAGTGGGTGTGGAGGAGGACGGAGATGGTAGGTGGTGAGGACCCCGCAGTGAGGCGGACCCCGCAGTGAGGCAGACCCCTGGTTCTCTGGTAGATCTGCTCATCATCTCACAACCAGGAATAGACTCAGAGTTCCACCCCCACCTCGAGGGACAAGTTCCCTGCAACCATGGGCACTCCTGGTCCTGCCACCTGAGCTGACGCAGAGTCCTGCACTAAACGTATCACATATCAGGTAGGATGCTTTCAGCTGCAAGTAAGATAACCGACAGAACATTCATCTCCCCAGATAGCAGGAAGGCAGGGTATTGAAATGATACTTTCCTGAAAGTGTTGTGCGAATCCACATCTCATCTCTGCAAACTCAGGAAGGAATCTTGAAAATGGACTCGTTTTGTGTTTCTGCCCTCAAGAGGCAGAATTCGTATCATCTGGGACTCTTCCCTGGCCTTCACCCAGCTGTATATATATTCCACAGCCTTTTCCTTAAAGGCTTGTTGGCACTGTTCGTTGTCTGAAGCACGGGCCATCCATGCCCGTAGAAAGCACTCCCTAAATACTATTGATTTGTGACATCTCACAGTTGAGCTTCATGGCAGCCTGATAAGTGAAACTGGTTAGTAAGCAAGGCTTTTCAACTCAGCAGGAGGAGATTTTGACCGGCTCTGGCACCAGAGTGTCTCAGTTGGTTTTTGCATGAGTTACGGTAGTCCAGTTTTGAGGGCTAGGAGTCTGTTGGCCTCTGCCTTACAGGGGTTAGTCGTGTGGTCAGATCTGCCATCTGGGCAATTTTTAAGAAGCAGATTGTGGCAGAGCGTCATTGCCACGCAGCCCATAAGTTCCCTTCATGATCCAAGCAAAGGCTCACTGCCCAGCACGCATAGAAGCCAGTACTGGTGTCACCAGCTTTTGCGGGAAGAAGGAGGTCTTTTGCGAGGTCAACCTGCCAGGACACAAGGGGCAGGACTCACATCTGCCTCCCTGATCCAGGGTTTGGGGCAAAACTCAAAGGGTTGGGGGAGTTCTGAACTTGGAAGCTGACTGGCTAGTCTCCCATCAGTCCGTACGAGCTACTCGCACTGCTGGAAGCCAGGTCTTCCTTATTGAAGGGTCTCCCGCTTCATGAAGGGCTCTGGTGGCAACGTTTCTATTTTCTGAGTTCCACAGACTGAAGATTCTTGGTTCCAGGGTCATCCTGGAGATGGGTTCTCGTCTTGTGCTGACACAGGGCTGTCTCTGTAAAAATAACTCCAGGTTTGATCAATCAACAACCTGTTTAAGAAGGCAAAGCCACTTTGAGCTGGTCGGTGTTCTCCGTGCTCTTTCACTGTGGATGCGTGTCAGCCTCTGCCTGGGCTTCTGCGAGCAGCCCCTCCAAACGCTGGGCGAACCGTGAGTTCCTCCCCGCTGCCCTTTGTGAATACAGTAGCGGAGCCCGGCGTCGGTATGAGAAGTGAGCACGTCTGATAAGTGAGTCTCTGTAGGCATTTAACTATTTCCTCTGGGGCCTCATCCTCAAATCTAAATTATAAAGGAAAATTGTTCTCCCAGATCCAGTGGGGCAGGGACCCAGTGGACGCTAGCGTCGGTGGCAGGCAGCTCTTTACACAACCTGGGGGGTTACCTGCCAGGAGTTGCCAAGACTCAGGTGAAGAGGCTGTTTGGAGATCTGTCACGAGCAAGCTCGAGTGTCTTTGTTATGTCGTGTGCACAGGACCAGCTCCGTGACGGATGGAGGGAAAGATGGTCTCATATGGAGCTGGGTCAATGTCACCATTAATTCTGGAAAGGAGAGACGGTCTGGGGGTTTGGGGCGAGATTCTTCATGACGTTGAACGATGACAAGACCTTTTTCTTATTCATCTCAGTTGGCAGCCTTGGAGGAGACAGACGTGACCTTTCCTTGTTAGATGTGGTTGCTTCTCCCCTCCCCACCCTCATCTGTACCATTTTTTTCTTTTTCTTTCTTTCTTTTTTTAATGTAAGGTATAATTTTCATGCCATAAAATTCACCCTTTTTGGAGTACAGATTTGCAGTGTTGGCCAAACGTTTACAGTTGTGTAGCCACCAGCACAATCAAGATACGGAACAGCTCCATCACCCCAGAAAGTCCCCTGTGGCCCTTCCACCCACTGCAGCCCCTGGCAAGCACCTCTCTGCTTCCTGTCCCTGTAGTTTTGCCTCTGCAAGGATGTCTTAGGAGTGGAATCTTACAGCAGGGAGCCTTGACGGTCTGGCCTCTCTCGGTGCGTTTGACGTTCACCCTGGTGCATACACCAGTAGTTCCTTCTTTATTGCTACGTCATATTCCATTTTAGGGATGCAGGGAGGTTAGTCCTTTGTCCTGTGTGAGAACATTTGAGTTGTCCCCAGGTTTTGACGATTACAACTAAGGCTGCTACAAACGTTTGCTTACAGGCTTTTGTTGTACGTGGGTTTTCATTTCTCTTGGGTTGGTATCTGGGAGTGGGATTGCTTGGCCGTGTGACAAGTGTGGGTTTAGTTTATCAGAAGCCACCGCATCCTCTTCTGTCTCACTCGGCAGCAAGGCACTTGACAACCGTCAGTGGTTCTATAGGTTTGATTCGAGTTGTAGAGCTAATTGGTGCCTGGGGCACAGGACATGTTGGAAAGTAAGTAAAAGGACACAGATATATCTACAGGATCCTGATGAAGTTATACGCCTCCTCTCAGGGTTTAAAGTTAGCCTTCGTGAGCCTGTACCGGGGTCACGGTTTCCCCAGATCTGCTGAGTGAGAGAACATCCGCCCGTGCACGCCGGCTCCTCCTTAAGCAGGCACCTTTCTGCGGGAAACTAGGAAACTCTGCAGCCCTCCAGTAGGTAAGACCGAGCCTGTGGGCAGGACATGTGTCCGTCTGGGCCGGCTTCCAGGCAGATAGCAGGACTCCTGCCGGCAGGGCCCCAGGTAGGGCAGATGCTAAGTTTCCACGCGTTGATTTGACTACACACCCAAGGTATTAACGTCATTGAAACTTGGAAGTGTCTCTCTACTGTGAGTTTTGTGACTGACATTTGCACACCATGACAAACAGACAGAGGCTTAATCAAAACCACTTGACGACTGTGGCGGTAACTATAACAGTAAACAAGGAACACAAGAGAGAAGTTGTTTCCCTAATGTTTTGCCAGGTGCGGGTGTGTTACCAGGCTGCGTGTGGCTGTCGTTTTTAACATTTTAGACGGTAAAAGGAGCTTATCGTTATGACAGATGGTAGCAATTCATTTATCATATATCACAAATCAGCAGGATGGTGAACTTCTTTCTTCATTGTAGAGATTTAAAGACTTCCCAGTAGGATTGAAAACTCCTCATACGCTGGAATTTACTTTCTGATCTGTCATGGTTCGTGGTCGAGAGGCCAATCTATTACACATATATATTGCCTGTATTAGCATTGCCGTATGTACCTTATTCTGAGAGGAACATCAGTGGTTTTCAAAAGTAAAAGTCTGGGGCTTCCCTGGTGGCGCAGTGGTCAAGAGTCCGCCTGCCGATGCGGGGGACGCGGGTTCGTGCCCCGGTCCGGGAAGATCCCACGTGCCGCGGAGCAGCTTGGCCCGTGAGCCATGACCGCTGAGCCTGCGCGTCCGGAGCCATGACCGCTGAGCCTGCGCGTCCGGAGCCTGTGCTCCGCAACGGGAGAGGCCGCGACAGCGATAGGCCCGCGCACCGCAGTGAAGAGTGGTCCCCGTTCACCGCGACTGGAGAAAGCCCTCGCACAGAAACGAAAACCCAACACAGCCAAAAAAAAAAAATCACAGTGGAAGCAACCCCGTGTCCTCGGACGAATGAGAAGGAAACACAGTATGGTGCCTCAGTTCAGTGGGATGTTACTCGGCCTTACGAAGCAAGGGAACTCGGACCCCTGCTACCACGGGGATGGACCTTGAGGGCCCTGTACTCAGTGAAGTAAGCCAGTCACAAAAGGCAGATAGATACTGTGCAATTCCACTTATACAAGGTCCCTGGAGGAGTCACATCCATACGGACGGAAAGGTGGGTGCTAGCAGGTGACGGAGGGAATGGGGAGTTAGTGTGGGATGGGGATAGAGTCTCCGCTCGGGAAGACGAACGGGTTCTGGAGATGGACGGTGAAGATGGTTGCACAACAATGTGAATGTGCTTCATGCCACTGAGCTGGACACTTTAAATAGGTAAAACGGTGCGTTTATATCATGTATATTTTAACTACAACTTTTAAATAAATCACAGTATTATAGGTAAGTTTTGTGTATAGAGTATTTCAGAGTTTGGAAAACATGTCTCAAAAGGAAGGTAAGAAACCACTTAAATTCTACAGTAACATTATTAACACTGAAAGGCTTTTTAATAGAACTACAGCATTTGGGGTGAGTCCTTGGCATACATAGTGTTTTTTTTTTGTTTTTTTTTTTGCAGTACGCGGGCCTCTCACTGTTGTGGCCTCTCCCGTTGGTGGAGCACAGGCTCCGTATGCGCAGGCTCAGCGGCCACGGCTCACGGGCCCAGCCGCTCCGCGGCATGTGGGATCTTCCCGGACCGGGGCACGAACCCGTGTCCCCTGCATCGGCAGGCGGACTCTCAACCACTGCACCACCAGGGAAGCCCCTACATAGTGTCATTTTTAAGCTAGGTTGGTATCCTACAAAAATCTGGTTATTTTTTAAAAATGATACTGAAAAACAGCATTTTTTGCAATAGCAGTATACTGGAGATTTCCCAAATGTCTGTGATTGGCTCAACAAATTGTGGTATGTCCATATCCCAGAGTCCCACTCAGCAGTAAGTGGGAACGAATTATTGATACATGACACAGCCTGCGTGAGTCTCCGAGGAGATGTGCTGGAAAAAACAAGCCATCGTCAAAGGCCGCAGACTGTACGGTTCTTTTTGTAGAGCGCTCTGAAAATGGCAAGCCTGCAGAGATGGCTGCCGGCGGTCGGGTGGCTGGTCCACCTGCACAGGGCTGCTTTGGGGGAGTTCTTTCGTGCTGATGAAAGAGCTCTGCGTCTTGACCGCAGAGATGATCACACATGGACACATGGGATAAAATTATACACGCTACGTGCGTAGGTGATGCACATGTGCACACGCACACGCACAGGTCAGAAATGGCGAAACCTGGAGAAGGTTTGCAGTCAGGTGACCAGTCAGTTGGATGTAACTTCTCGGTTTTGATATTGTCCTAGGGCGAGAGAAGATGTCACCATTGGGGGAGGCTGGGTGAAAGGCACACAGGACTCCACTGTTTTCACAACTTCCCGTCAGTCCATGATAATCTTGAAATTATTAAACAAAAAAATTAAACAGCAGTGATAATTTTGCACTTCCATGGTCTGCAGAGCTGTGTGTGTGTGAGAGAGAGATCAGTAATACAACCGAGGCCGAGACATTTTAATTAGAATTTGCAGGTCATTAGCCATTATGTAGTCCTAGGTTTTGATGGGGTGCCTATTTTACTTGAATTCGACTAGTAGCTGTTTAGCTAAGAACTGGATAGCCACACTAACCTTCTGGGGCTTTTGGAAGCAGAAAAAATAATGAAAAGTCATCTGAAGGTGAACAGCAGTTGTCATGTATACATAGCACAAATTTTTGTTTCCTTGGGAACTCAGCAAACTCAGATGTGCATCGTATGCCGTGCTCACCTGGCCGTCTCCTCCTGGGTAATTTTCATGAGAAGCAATTCTGCGTTTGATTGGGACCATAGGTACTGGACGGGCTGTATTTTTACGGGGAGGATAAAAGTCTATGCAGTGTTCCCCACCCCTTTTCCAGTGTTGTACAAGGTTTTTAAATATCCCCTTATGGTCTTTAGCTTGAAGAATTCTATTAGGTGGGCAGAGTTGAGGGTCTTAATCTCTGGAGAGATTCTGAATGGCCACAAGACCTTGCATTATCAAAAGGCTGTCAGCCTCTCCTGGAAGTCAGGAAAGAGCCAGGGTTTCTCAGCCTCAGCACTGTTGACATTTGGGGCGGGTCGTCCTTTGCCTGTGCGGCTGTGCTGTCCGGTATTGTAGGTTGTTAAACCGCATCCCTGGTCTCCACCCACTGGATGACAGCAACGCTTCCCCGCCCTCCCGTGTTAGAGCCGAACATGTCTCCACTTTGCCACATGTCCCCTGGAGGGCAGAATCATCTCCGGTTGAGAACCACTGATACACATCCTTGAGTTGTGGGATGTTTCTTCTTCCAGTTCGTTTTTATTGGAAAGTGGAGTTGTAATGGGATTCTCATTTTCTCACTCTTTATCATCTTCTTGGGCTGCATTGTGATTCCTTCTGCTGCAGAACTCAGGTAGACTTTAACAGTGCGCATAATGCAGTCCCTGTTTTTATTAAATTTTTCCAGGGTATTTTTCCCCTCGAGGAAGAGGGAAGTCTGCCAGAACCCTTCTCTAGCAGGTAATAAAATAATGGGGAGTAGCAGTCTCCAGTCTGGGTTTTGTTTTTGGTTTGGGGGGGTGCGCTTTGGACTCCCAGTGAGGAGTTCAGATAACCAGGAAAAGGGTGTTCCTCTTAATACTTTGGAATAATTGCATCTCCAAAAATGATTAAGCGGCACTGCCCTCTGTAATCCCAGCAGCTGACAAATCACCCGGTAGGCTCCGCTGTGTTTCCTGGGACCGTGGAATGACTTCTTATGCAAGACACGTTTCCCTGGATTTGGGAAGTCATTTTAACGGTTCAACTATCTTAATTTAAACACAAGTTCAGGGCTTATTGTTCAGCTGAGTCTCTAAAAATATTTTTGACTGCAGTGGCTCTTTTACATTGCTAATGTTGTCCCTATTTAGAAAGAGAATCTTTATGAAATGGTAAAGGCAGGCATTTCTCTGAAGTAATGGTAGCCTTTGCTTTAGAAATCATAAAGGAAAATACTAGTTTCATCAAATAATAAATCAGGAAGACCTGAATAGTTTGTCCATATGAGTAAAGGATGAAAGTACCTTTAAAATCATGTGAGGGAATTTCCCGGCGGTCCAGTGGTTAGGATTCGGTGCTTCCACTGCCGGGTCCCGGGTTCGATCCCTGGTGCGGGAACTAAGATCCCGCAAGCCGCCCGGCCAAAATAAAATAAAATAATGTAAAACAGTAATGTCTCATGTCCTCATGTTTTCCAGTAGATGGAAGCAGTGCCTTTTTGGTGGTTTGTTGGCTGCACCCCCTACAGCACCCTCAGGCTCTATGGTTTGCTAGAAGGATTCACAGAATTTAGGAACTGTCACACTCAGTGGATTACAGCACAAAGATGCAGATTATAATGTACTGCATGGTGCTGTCACTGAAGTAGATACAGGTTAACTGTGTGAGGCCATGCCTGTGTTAAGTAGCCTGTTGCCTAACCTTTCCACAGTGTATATCCATGTGTCAGAGCATCACAGTGTACACATTGGTATATGTCAATTATACCTCTGGAAGGCTGGAGAGAAAAGATACAGATGAATCAAAGTCAATCCTACGTCTCCATTTCTGTTATGTTCCTCTTAATTGTAGTATAATTGGGTTTATATTTTGTTTGTTCAAATGTCTTGTTTATGCAATATCTGATAGTGCCCTTTATTTTGAATTGATAGCTTCAATTTTTCTCCCTTAAAATTTAATCAAGGGGCTTCCCTGGTGGCACAGTGGTTAAGAATCCGCCTGCCAATGCAGGGGACATGGGTTCAAGCCCTGGTCCGGGAAGATCCCGCATGCCGCGGAGCAACTAAGCCCGTGCGCCACAACTTCTGAGCCCATGTGCCACAGCTACTAAAGCCTGTGTGCCTAGAGCCCGTGCTCCACAACAAGAGAAGCCACCGCAGTGAGAAGCCCGCGCACATCAACAAAGAGTAGCCCCTGCTTGCCGCAACTAGAGAAAGCCCGCGTGCAGCAACAAACACCCAACGCAGCCAAAAGCAAATAAAAATAAAATATAAAAATTTATTTTACAAAAGTAATCAGTACACCCCCCTCCCCCCAAAAAAAGATACCGATTACAATCAGCCAAGGGAAAAGGTGCATGGGGTCCAGTCGAGGAGAACCAGGGACACGCCTTGCAGGTGTGTCCCCTCCTGGTGGAGCGACCTGATGGCACCTAATTCTCCCAGCAGCGTGTACGATGACACACACGCAATGTTGCTAACCACCCAAGCTTTGGTGTCCAGGTTTATATCAGAGGGCAGTCATGTGGGCCTGCAGCACCTGCTGAGGGGGACAGAAGCAGAACGTGGACCGACCCTGGCTGTGTGCATCCTGCCCCAGGCCAGTCCAGGTTGTGGTTGCATATCTATCGTTTATGCATTTGTGAGTATGCATTTACCTCACTTTTTAAAAAATCACTTTAAAAAATGTAGGGGTGGATAAGTAGCTGGAGAATATGATACCCACGCCTCTTATGTAGAAAAGAGTAAAACACCCCCCCAGGAGAGCTTTGTGGCATCACTAACGCACACTTCTCCTCCAGCGAAGCCTGCCCACGTTCCCTTTGCAGAGCACAGTCTGCAGAGGGGCTGAGCCTGCCCGTAACGCTGTGCACGGGCGTTGGGAAGAACCTGTACTATGAGAACCGTCTCATCACAGACCCTCTTGTGGTGCTAGTTGCCAGTGAGCTCCACTTCCTTCAGAAAGAGTGTTTTCCTAAACGGCTGTTTGGGTTTGATGATAACCGCTTAGAGTAGCAAAACAGAACCGTGGAGAAGTTGCCTTTTTACGTCCCAGATGTTCCCAATCATCCCATTTCCCGTGCAGTTTTGGTTGTGCAATCTTTTCTAAGTTTACTGCTCTCATTTGTATGTGTGTAAAAGCTCGGATTCAAGACTTGCCATTCTTGTGCTCGTTAATTTGTCCCGGGGGGGGGGGGTGGGGTGGAGGGAAGCAATTAGAATAAAAATCACTTGAAAATCAGTTGAGTGTTTATAAGTTACGGTTGTTTAAATATGCGTCTTGCTCAATACAGCCAAGCAATTTCCCTTGGTATTGCCGTCAGAGAGAGGTTAGATGCTGTTGAAGATGCCCTTAAGTCTTATTAGACCGTAGTTTCCTGCTTTAAACGTTAGTGATGATATAAAAAAAACCTAAGATGGTTCCTGTTTCCTTTTTTTAGCTAAGACGAAATAACCACTTACCAAGGTGCCTGTTTCCAAAGTTCATACACCGTTACATTTAAGATCCGCCTGCTCTGAAATTCTAATGTGACTTTAAAAGTGTCCGGCTTTGATGTATTTTATTTCCTGCCAATTTCAGTTCCCTTTCTTCCTTCCAGACTGAAGAGCCAGTCGTCTGGACTGTCAGACACAACACTGTCCTTTTTCTCCCAAGTTTCTATATGTTGCTCTACTGATGTCTCCACCACCCACTTCTTAAATGCCGTTGTCCCCAAGGTGACATCCTTTTCTTTCCGTCCCATGTCTGTGTGGCCAGCGTGCTGTTCCTTCTGCAAGTCTAGGTGTCCATCCTAGCCTCTCTACTCACCCCCAGTCTCGGTGTCCATCCCTGACCTCTCCGATCCCCCAGCCTGGGGGTCCATCCCTACCTAACCCCTCTGATCCCCCAGTCTTGGTATCTACCTCCAGCCACTCTGTTGCCCTCCATACTGCTGTTTTGGCTGTATATCTCCCAAGCATTCTTTAACATAATTCCACACTTGATACCATTGCCATTTCCTGACCACTGTCCTTCCCCGGCAAAGAAAAACTTCCTCTGTCCCATAATCGTGTCGCGGTTTAATATGAAAACATCAGAATCCTGTTCAAATATTCCTTCTCCATAATATCTTTCCTACTGTCTCCATCAGCTGGGTACTCCCCGTATCTTGTCAGTGCCACCTCTTTCCCCATTGTCACTGCTTTGCCTTAGTGACAGTGGCGCCCATTTATTGAGCACGTGCTGTGTGCCAGGCATGATTCTAATTACTTGACCAATAAAACCGTTACCCCTAAGAAGTAGGTACAGCTGCCACTGTCGTTGACAGATGAGAAACCCAAGGCATTGAGAAGGTAGCCATTTGCCCAGGTCACACTGCCAGGAAGTCGTACAGCTAGGATTCACAACAGGCCATCTAGCTCTGGAACCTTACACTTAAGTGATTTTTCTTGACTCTTTTTTTTTTTTAATTAATTTTTGGCTGCCTTGGGTCTTTGTTGCTGCGCGCGGGCTTTCTCTAGTTGCGGCGAGCAGGGGCTACTCTTGGTTGCGGTGCGTGGGCTTCTCGTCGCGGTTGCTTTTCTTGTTGCGGAGCATGAGCTCTAGGCATGCGGGCTTCAGTAGTTGTGGCTCGCGGGCTCTAGAGCGCAGGCTCAGTAGTTGTGGCACACGGGCTTCGTTGTTCCGCGGCATGAGGGATCTTCCCGGACCAGGGCTCGAACCCGTGTCCCCTGCATTGGCAGGTGGATTCTTAACCACTGCGCCACCAGGGAAGCCCTTTCTTGACTCTGAATGTGGTGGAATTGTTGATTTATCTTTCGACATTAAAGCCTGCATTCCTGGAATAAACCCCACTTGGTCTGGACATTTTGTCCTCTTCATATATATCATTGAATTCCATTTGTTCTGTGTCTGGTATATTTGAGTGTATTTTACCAAGAGAAGTTAGGCTGTGGTGTTCCTTTTTGGATTTCCTCATCAGGTTTGGATCTTAGGGTTATACTGGCCTCATAAAACAAGTTGAGGGATCAGAAACTGCTTTCCTAAGCACCTGTTGGTCCCATCACCTAGTTTAGGTCTCTCCCCTGGATTAGTTGGAGGAATCTTTCTGTAAAAGATAGTAAGTATTTTCATCTCTGTCACAACCAGTCATTTCTGTCTTTGTAGTGCAAAAGCAGCCACCAAAAATACATAGACATGGGCTTCCTTGGTGGTGCAGTGGTTGAGAGTCCGCCTGCCGATGCAGGGGACACGGGTTTGTGCCCCATTCTGGGACGATCCCACATGCCGCGGAGTGGCTGGGCCCGTGAGCCATGGCCGCTGAGCCTGCGCGTCCGGAGCCTGTGCTCCGCAACGGGAGAGGCCACAACAGTGAGAGGCCCTCGTACCGCAAAAAAAAAAAACAGACACATGAGAGTAGCTGTGTTTCAATAAAACTTTATTTGCAAAAACAGGCAAGGGAACTGATTTGGCTCAGAGGATATAGTTTGCAGACTCCTGTCCAAGCCTACTAATGCAATGTAGGAGTTTCTTCCCATCCAGGGAACCTGGACGCCCCCCCGCCCCCATGTGTGTAAAGTGAGTATTGATTACTTCCTTGTCCTTTGGACACTTCTGTTGCCCTCCTCTGTCTACACGTGTATTTCCCATCCTCAGCTCTCTTGTACTGTCTACATCATTTTTGCATATACCTAAAAGTATTTTGTTAATATTTATTAACAGTTTTCCCTAAATTGAAGCAGTTACTTTATCCTAAAATTTCAAATACACCTATTAATTGTACTTGCATGATGCACATTAAAGTAAATAACTTTGATTTTAAAATATTTGCCCCTGTGCTACGTAAAATTGTTTTAGGTACTGTCAGAGGTATGGATGCCATCCGGGAATCCTTGATATGCACGAATAAAGCAGTTGTCATGGTTTGCAGTTCTATACATGTCTCTCGCTGGCTTGTCTGTTGAGTGGTGGCACTGCCCTAGGTGCTAGGTTGGAAGGACAGATGGGAGTGGGAAGTCTTTTCCTCCCCACCTAGGGAGTGTCGTAGATATTAAAGAGGCGTCTGACACAGAGGCTGATAAATGTGAGGTTGGAGGAGTTCGCAGAGGACCACAGCGGAGGGTGCAGAGAGCAGGAGGCACTTGAGCTAGAACTCTTCAGGCAAAGGAGAAACGAGAGTATTTCAACCAAAATCAAGAGCCAGAGTTCGTGCCGGGAGGCTCAGCAAAGGCCCGCGTGTTTATGGAGGAGGAGCCATCTTGGCGAGGGGAACAAAGGATACAGGACCGGAGGGGAAGGAAGGAAGTACTGGGACGCTGGGTCAGCAGCACAGGAAGGCCAGGCTGTCCAGTGGGAAGCCACTGATTAGTCTTTGAAAGTAAATCTGGAGGCCGTGTGTGTAAGTCAGGGATGACTCGCAGTGAAAACTGAGACTCAACCAAAATGGTGACTATTGAGACCAATTAGCAACCAGAGGAAACGCTCATATTGTGTTAGGTAAGAAAGAACACGGGTGCGGAATTCTAGGACCCCAAGAATTACATGTAAAAATTAATTTGCGGGCTTCCCTGGTGGCGCAGCAGTTGAGAGTCCGCCTGCCGATGCAGGGGACGCGCGTTCGCGCCCCGGTCCGGGAAGATCCCACGTGCCGCGGAGCGGCTGGGCCCGTGCGCCGTGGCCGCTGGGCCTGCGCGTCCGGAGCCTGTGCTCCGCAACGGGAGGGGCCACAGCGGTGAGAGGCCCGCGTACCGCAAAAAAAAAAAAAAAAATTAATTTGCATAGGGCAAGCGGACTGGAGGAAATCCCCCGTGTGAGAACAGCACTTGTGTCGAGCATATAATGCTTGACTAACTCCCCCTCTCCTCCAACTTGGTTTCACTGGTTTTCCCCCAAGTCCTATGTTAATTGTAGTTTCTAACGGTGCTGTCCATTGTAAACCTCCGGTTTGGCAGTCGTGCTCGACTTTCCCAGTCAACGAATAGCGCAGCTCCAGAAAACACGGGGGTTCAAAGCTGTTGCGGCGACGGTGCCAGAGGAGCGGGCTGCGAGCGAGGCTTCTCCGAGTGGCGGCCGGAAGCCGGAGCTGAGGTCTGGGTGAGCTTGTGGGGGCAGGCAGCCGCCTCCCCGGCGCCCCTCGCGGAGCCGCCGCCCCCCGGCCAGCTGTGGCCCCAGGAGGAAGTAGCCTCCTTGGTTTATAACCTGACTCGTGCGCTCTCCTCCTGGAGGCCTCCCGGGTTTAGCGGATGTTACAAGTCTTGGCAGGGGTGCGAGGTCTGCGACAGCCAGCAGCCCAAGCTGCTCTCCGCCGCCACCCCTGGGGTCCAGGCCAGATGTTAGAAGTGAAACCCTATTTTTAACGAGGTCCTCCTGGTATTTCTTTTGGGCGCCATCCGAGCAGTTCCACTTTACGCTGAATTCTATGTTATGGCAGGTCAGTGAGAACAGGTCTGCGGCTCATAAAGCCACCTCCCTGCACTCAGTTTTTTCTCCAGCAAGATACTGGAGAATTGGGACAGTATGGGAGAGCTGGGTCTCGGGGATTTTTTTTTTTTTTTTTTTTAAGATAAACACATTGAAGTGTCGAGTTGTTATGAACATGTATAGTGATGTAGATTGAAAAATCAAAAAGAACTCTCAGCATATGTTTGTGCTTTTTACCGTGGGTAAAACTAGAGTTTACGGTTATAAACTGCTTCCCGGGCAGAAAATGTAATCCTCTGGTGAGACGAATCCATCACTTCCAAAAAGAAGAAATGAACTGATAATACATCAGCCCCCAGAGATAAGGGTATGATTTCTTATTCTCTCGCCTTTTCTGTTTACATCTTCTCACTCCGTGTGTGTGTGTGTGTGTGTGTGTCTGTGTTCCTCTGTTTATTTGGTCCAGCTCTCTTTGGACCACCCTCAGCCTCTCTCCCGTCTTTATTTTTATCGGTACTGTCCCCACCCGCACACCTGAGTCACCTGGTCCCCTCGCCCTCCTCGCCCCCCAAGAGGAAGGCGGGCCGCTTTGCAGGCAGCTGCAGTTCTGTTAGAGAAAACTTTATGATCTGGGAAGTACTGACAGGAGAAGGTGTGCTGACTGCACCGTGTCCAGGGATGTTCCAGAAATAAGGAAGTGCTACGTATTCCTTAGCAGTCCACAGTTTCGTTTTCAGAACGACCCCATTGTCAAATCCAGGTAGCCAGTTGGACTGGATGAGCGTGTTGACCCGTGGCTGCTTGGTGGTCATTAATCTTAGGGCTGGACCGACGGCCAGAGCCATTGGCCCCCCTCTCTCTCCCTCTCTCCCTCTCTCTCTCTCTCTCTCTCTCTCTCTCTCTCTCTCTCTCTCTCTCTCTCTCTCTCTCTCTCTCTCTCGGTGCCTTTTGCAGGCACGTGGAAATCGTATTACAGTCCCCCCATCCACAGACTCTCACATGTGTGTTTTCACCTTCTGTCCAGTAGGGGGCATCCCCACCAAGCTACTCCCCCTCCATTATGTTCATAAAGCCGCAGTCCCGGTTCCTCTCTCTGTTTCTTGCCGTTCTGCTCCCTGCATGTGACAAGGTTTCTTGTGGCCCTGGGGGCCTGGCGTGGCCGCTTCCCACTGGAATTGTAAGTAATGGCTTCTTCTTTCCGTGGCTTCATCTCTCCGTGTCATCACTCACTCACCTCCATAAATTAAAATCCCGTGGGTTTGATTGGGACGATGAGGTCATTTTTTTTCTCTGCCTAGAATTTTAGAATTGAAAGGGACCTTGGAGATCGCCTAATTCCACCTGTTTGTTGGTCAGAAAAGGAAGCCGGGGAAGCAAGTGAGGGCAGGCCCAGGCCTCGGAGCACATGGGTGAAGTGTGTTCTCTCTGTGAACAAAAAGAAAAACAGTACCAGGGCTTCCCTGGTGGCGCAGTGGTTGAGAGTCCGCCTGCCGACGCAGGGGACACGGGTTCGTGCCCCGGTCCGGGAAGATCCCACGTGCCGCGGAGCGGCTGGGCCCGTGAGCCATGGCCGCTGAGCCTGCGCGTCCGGAGCCTGTGCTCCGCAATGGGAGAGGCCGCAGCAGTGAGAGGCCCGCGTACAGCAAAAAAAAAAAAAAAGAAACAGTACCAAATTCCTGCATCACTGCATCTGACTTTGCTGTCTCTTGTTCCTAATACAGCTCTCTTTATACACTTCGTCTTTGTTTGCCTCTTTAACCTGGAAAGCATTCCGTCTAGTTTCTGCAACGTAGGCCTCGTTTGCAGCTTATTTCGTTGAAATTTGAAATATAAATGGTATTAACTGATGAGATGACTTTCTTCCTCTTTTTAAAAAGGGTACCATTTTGAATCATTCAGAGGTTTCTAAACAACTTTCAGTAGTGTCTGGTGTGTGGGTTAAGAGAATGGACTCAGAGAACAGATGGCCACTTGCTAGCTGTGTGCCCTCGGGGAAATCACTTTTAACTGCTCTGTGACTCAATTTCCCCATCTGTAATAGGGAATTATTAAGACTAACTCATAGGTTGTTGCCAACTCGCTAACCTAATTCATGAAAAGGGCTGATACACATAATAAGCACTTAATATCATTACCTTTATGATTAACTCTTATTATTCTCAAATAACATGATGGGTTTTTAATTCTGGTATAGACATATGGCCAAGAGCCCTCTTTGGTTTTTTGAGACTGTTACTTGTATGACATCTTCATCTAAAAGCTGTTTTCCCGAAACGGAGTTATTTGTAGTGAGGTGGATGGACCCAGAGACTGTCATACAGAGTGAAGTAAGTCAGAAAGAGAAAAACAAATACCGTAGGCTAACACGTATATATGGAATCTAAAAAAAAAAAAAAAGGTTCTGATGAACCTAGGGGCAGGACAGGAATAAAGACGCAGACGTAGAGAATGGACTTGAGGGCACAGGGAGGGGGAAGGGTAAGCTGGGACGAAGTGAGAGAGTGGCACTGACATACATACACTCCCGAATATAATATAGACAGCTAGTGGGAAGCAGCCGCATGGCACAGGGAGATCAGCTCGGTGCTCTGTGACCACCTAGAGGGGTGGGATAGGGAGGGTGGGAGGGAGACGCAAGAGGGAGGGGATATGGGGATATATGTGTATGTGTAGCTGATTCACTTTGTTATACAGCAGAAACTAACACAGCATTATAAAGCAATTATACTCCAATAAAGATGTTATAAAAAAATAAAAGCTGTTTTCCTTCTGTTGTGCCGTTGCACCTAAATCCTTCATTCTTGTACTTCTCCCTAAAGTCTTTCATTCTGAAAACAATGAGGACTCAGTTTTATTCAGTTTCTCGCCCCCTTCATTTACATTAGCTTCACCTTCACCGGTGTCTCTCAGCCATTCTACCAATCCATCTTCAGCCCCAGCTGCTGTACTGAGGAAGGTGCTCTGTGTTATCCGGTGAATCCAGACGGGCTTCCTGCCTTCAAGGAGCGTCGGCCTTCTCAAGAGCTAGGAGACGATTGGGGGTACAGAGGATGCTGCCCACTGCAGCACGGCAAGGTGGAAGAATGGGGAGGCTGCCACGGGAGCTGGGAGGAGAGAGCGGCCGTCTCCTGGCGAGAGGACAAAGAGCAAGGATGCGCGGCCACAGGCCTGGTGACCGAGAGGTCTCAGCAGTAAGGGAAGGGGAATGGAGCGGCAGGGGCGCTCAGCCTGACCCCACTGGCATCGAGACTGCTTGGAGTATTCTTGGGCTTGGAGAGCTGTCCTGCGCATTGTAGGTGTTTAGCAGCCTCCCTGGTCTCTACCTACTCACCGACAGCACACACACACACAGTCCCTGGTGATGAGCAAAAGTGTCTCCAGATACCACCCAGCATCTTCCTCTGGCAGATGGAATCGCCCTCGCTTGAAAAGCAGGAACCACTGTTCTAGGCCAAGAGGGCAGAGTACAAGCAGAGTCATCCTGCAGGAAAGCAGGTATATGCTTCTAGCCAAACCAGCCTGGAGAAGCAGTGAGATAAGGCCAGGCTTAAAACCGGGAATGAGGGCTTCCCTGGTGGCGCAGCGGTTGAGAGTCCGCCTATGCGGTGGACACAGGTTCGAGCCCCGGTCTGGGAAGATCCCACATGCCGCGGAGCAACTAGGCCCGTGAGCCATGGCTGCTGAGCCTGCGCGTCCGGAGCCTGTGCTCCGCAACGGGAGAGGCCACAGCACTGAGAGGCCCGCGTACCGCGGTGAAAAGTGGCCCCCGCTCGCCGCCGCTAGAGAAAGCCCTCGCCCAGAAGCGAAGACCCGACACAGCCAAAAAGAAATATATAAATAAATAAAATTTTTAAAAAACAAACAAAAACCCCAGGGAATGAGAGGCCTCGAGGGCTATTCCCAGGCCTTCAGGCTCTTCACTGCTTTTGAGAAGGAGAGTAAGCCCTAGGTTCCTTGTGCTGAATCACCCAGGTTACTGTGGTGGTTCCGTGTCCCATCAAATAGCACCTGGAAAGCTTGAACGCTGCTGCCTGACACAAAGGAAGCACGGAGTAAGTGTCGGCTGCTAGGCTGCTACCGTTGTTACCCTTGTTAATCAGAGCAGAAGGAGAGTCTTGGTGCCTTTGGGCTGCTGTAACAGAACGCTGCAGACTGAGTGGCTGATAAACACACACACTTTGTTTCTCGCCGTTCTGGAGGCTGAGAAGTTCTGGGGGCCGGCAGATTCGGTGGGACCCGCTGACAGCCCAGGAAAGTGCTCTGGGAAGAACGTTGTATTTACTCCTACAAAGATAACTGTGAGAGTTTTTGCTCGTGTTGATATATAAGGACACTAATCCCATTCATGAGAACTCTGCCCTCATGACCTCACCGCCTCCCAAGGCCCCGCCACCTAATACCATCACCTTAGGAGGGTGGGTGTCAACATATGAATTTGGGGGAGGCAGACATTCAGTCCGCAGCAGAAAGAAATGAAAGAGCAGATACGGGAGGCCATGACATCTGCTTTTGTGTGGTCTGTGTGTGTGTACACATATACGTATATGTACATATATCTACGTGTCTCTGTGTATGTGTATATCTATCTCTCTCTGTATATATATATGTATAGTAATCAAGTTGGCACACTTTTCCTATAAAGGAGTAGATAGTAAATATCTTCGGCTTTGTTGGCCATACTAGCTCTGTTGCAGCTACTCAGCTCTGCCATCGTAGTGTGAAAGGAGCCGTAGGCAATATATCAACTCATGCGCATGGCTGTGTTCCAGTAAAACTTTATTTCTGAGCACAGGCAGCGTGGGCCTCAGCTTGCCTATCCCTGGGCTAAATAATTTTCATATCGTGCCCATTGGCCTTGGATAGCTGTCAGTATTCCAAGTATAAAGTCCATTAAGTACTTTATAAAGATTATGCGTTTCAGTGCCTCACATTGGTGCCCTTGGTATTGCTTCCAGCTGGAGATGCAGAGCCAACGGCACAGCTGCCTAAGTATTACATGTGTGCTTTTCTCTGCCGAGTAAGCAGTGTTTCTCAGGGCCGTGAGTGATCATTTAGCAGGTTTTGCTGGTGAATCAGGCCACCATGGATGGGGCAGGCTGGTTCACTGCACAACTCGAATGGTGTGTGAAGCCATTCGTGCAAGAGGTATGGTTTAGTGGTTTTGCAAGAAACAAAGCATGTACTTAGTTTGTTTTAAATCTGTTTTTATCGCCTAGTTGGATGAAGCACCTTCACGCACCTGCTGTTTTCCTCTCTCCTGAGACGGCAGCACCTTTCACCCTAAATGGGAAGGATTTTACTCTTCAGGATCTTTTTTTTTTAATTTATTGTTTTTATTGAAGTATAATTGATTTACAATATTGTGTTCGTTTCAGGTATACAGCAAAGTGATATGTGTAGAGATATGGATATATATCTACATAGATATGTATGTATCTATATTCTTTTTAAAAATTCAATTCCATTATAATTTATTACAAGATATTGACTGTAGTTCCCTGTGCTCTACAGTAAATCCTTGTTGGTTATCTATTTGATGTATAGTAGTGTGTATCTGTTAGTCCCATACTCCTAATTTAGCCCTCCCCATCTTCCCCTTGGGTAGCCGTAAGTTTGTTTTCTATGTCTGGAGTCTCTTTCTGTTTTGTAAATAAGTTCATTTGCACTATTTTTTTAGATTCCACATACAAGTGATATCGTATGTTATTTGTCTCCGTCTGATTTACTTAACCTTAGTGTGATCATCTCTAGGGCCATCCATGTTGCTACAAATGGCATTATTTCCGTTTTTATGGCTGAGTAATGTGTCTCATTGTGTACACACCGCATCTTCTTTAACCATTCATCTACTGATGGACACGTAGGTTTGCTTCCATGCCTTGGCTGTTGTGAATAGTGCTGCAGTGAACATCGGGGTGTGTGTACCTTTTCAGATTAGGTACTCGTGAAGGTCTTACCGTGCTTTATAAGAAGCATGGTCCAAAAAAAAAAAAAAAAAAATCTGGGGCTTCCCTGGTGGCGCAGTGGTTGAGAGTCCGCCTGCCGATGCAGGGGACATGGGTTCGTGCCCCGGTCTGGGAAGATCCCACATGCCGCGGAGCGGCTGGGCCCGTGAGCCATGGCCGCTGAGCCTGAGCATCCGGAGCCTGTGCTCCGCAACGGGATGAGGCCACAACAGTGAGGCCCGCGTACCAAAAAAAAAAAAAAAAAAAAAAAAAAGAAGCATGGTGCTTGTTTTCAACCTTTCCCAGTTTATCACGTTGATGCCCTTTTTTCTCCTTGGAAATATCTTCGCTTCATCTAGTTATCCCCCGTTACCGTGTGTTATCTGAATTCTGTGGCTTGCTCTTCGATGGCAGCAGTCCACCCACGGTGTTTATAACTGCAGCAGAAGTGTGAGTAGACTAGACCTGTGGATTGTGTCCTTTCGGGGGGTGTGCTTCCTCTGGGTCATTGGTTGTCTGCCATGGTTAGGGTGAGTTAGGCAGTATCTGCAGACCTTTCTGGTTGTCATGGCCGGGCGGAGGCTTGCTACTAGCATCGGGTGTGTAGAGGGACTTCCCTGGCGGTCCAGTGGGCAGGACTCGGCACTTTCACCTCCGTGGCCGCAGGTACCGTCCCCTGGTTGGGGAACTAAGATCCTGCAAGTGGCACAGTGCAGCCAAAAAAAAAAAAAAAAAAAAATCTACCATGTAGAGACCAGGGGTGCTGCTAAACACCCTACAATGCACAGGACGGCGCCCCTTCCAACCCCCCGGCCCAGCAAAGAATGGTTTAGCCCAAGTGTCAGTCATGCCACAGCCGAGAAACCTTCCTGAGGAGAGATTCATCGGGGATGCCTCTTGCTTAGCAGGAGGCAAGTCTGCGGGCTTCAGTGACGGCTCAAGGCTGCTCGCGCAGTGGACACCAAGGAGGCTCATGCTGAGCCGTCCCAGGAATCTTGCATCAAGGTGCCGCCGAGTTCTGTATTCTGCCCCTTTTTACCAGCTCCCACACCTGCCATCGAGCCAGTTCTGAGCATTTCTATCTCTGTTACTGACGTCCGGTTCTCTGTTCCTCCCAGTGTCCCGTTGGGGAGAAGAAGGGATGCATTGAAAGCTGGGGGGAAGCTGAAGAGGCATGAGGCACAGAGGTCGTAGCACTGGCAGACTGAAAACGAATGTGCTCATTAGCCCTGGACTCTCGTTGGGAGGGGTGGGGCACTGGTGCTGGCATACGGAGGCTGGCCACCCCCAACACAGGGGCATCCTCCCTGGAGATGCCAGTCTTCCAAGGTGGCGCATCACAGGGCAGCAACCGTGACCTAAGAGGAAGTGCTCAAGCAGGCCTCCCCGACAGAGGCTGAGAACATCCCCCTGTTCCACGGTGAGTGAATTCCAGAGCCGGGAGGTACCCTAGCGACATCCGTTGTCCTCATTGCATGGACAAGGCAACATGGAAAAGGGATGTTTGCACTAGTTCATGGTCTTCTATCGAGATTAAAAAGCATCCGTGGGGGCTTCCCTGGTGGCGCAGTGGTTGGGAGTCCGCCTGCCGATGCAGGGGACGTGGGTTCGTGCCCTGGTCTGGGAGGATCCCACGTGCCGCGGAGCGGCTGGGCCTGTGAGCCATGGCCGCTGAGCCTGCGCATCTGGAGCCTGTTGCTCCGCAACTGGAGAGGCCAGAACGGTGAGAGGCCCGCCTACCCCAAAAAAAAAAAAAAAAAAGCATCTGTGGAAACCATGTAAATGTCCATCGACAGATGAATGGGCTAAAGAAGATGTGGTACATATATACGGTGGATTACTTACTATTCAGCCATAAAAAAGAATGAAGTAATGCCATTTGCAGCAACATGGATGGACCTAGAGATGATCATACTGAGTGAAGTCAGTCAGACAGAGAAAGACAAATACCGTATGATGTCACTTCTATGTGGAATCTAAAATATGACACAAATGAACCCATCTACAAAACAGAAACGGACTCACAGACATAGAGAACAGACTTGTGGTTGCCAAGGTGGAGGGCGGGGAAGGGATTGAGTGGGAGTTTGGGATTAGCAGATGCAAACTATTATTATGTAGAATGGATAAACAACAAGGTAGAGTACAGGGAACTATATTTAATGTTCTGTGACAGATCATAATGGAAAAGAATAGATACATGTATCACTGAGTCACTTTGCTGTACAGAAGAAACTAACACAACATTTTAAGTCAACTATCCTTCAATAAAATTTTTTTTTTAAATCTTGTGATAAACCATAATGGGAGAGAATATGAAAAAGAATGTGTATATGTATAACGGAACCACTTTGCTGTACAGCAGAAATTAACACAGCATTGTAAATCAGCTAGACTTCAATTAAAAATAAATTTAAACTAGAAAAAGTCTCTGTGTTCCTGCTGCTCTCGCCTCTGATCCTCCCTTCAGCTCCTTGAGGTACTCCTTAGCCCCTCGTGGTAGTAAGGGAAACGGAGGCCCAGCCCAGTGAAGTGGCCTGGCCCAGACCCTCAGGCCCTGTGTGGCTGAGCGCAGATGGAACCCAGGACTCCTGACACTTTGTCTGCCTGGCCCTCCCGCTTGCCTTGATGAAATCTGGTTGGCCAGAAATCAAGAAGAAAGTCTCAGAAACAAATGGACTGAAAGCAACCATTGATCTGGAGGCCACACATAGATCTGTCCAAAGAAATGCAGCTAATGTAAATTTAAACAAATAGGAGGACTCTTTTCAGCAGTGACACGGAACATTACAGCAAGGGTTTGAAGATAACCTAGCTTCCAGTCATGATTTACTGTCATCTCCAATAGCGGACCCAAGTGTTCAAGGTCATGGTTCCCTTATAGAGCTTTCTCCTCCTTAGTCATCATTTTGCTTTAGTGCGGGGGACATTCCTTCTAGCAGATGGCTTTCAGCCCTCCTCTTTGCAGAAGCCTCAGACTCCCACACACGCCCCCCATTCGTCTTCACTGCTCCATCCCCTTCTTTCAGCCGTCCTTCACTGAGTATCATCATCAACATGTTCTAGAAATGGAATCTACTTTGAAGAGCAGTATCACGGGGAGAGATAAGAAAGTTATGTAAACAAACTACATACCCAACCCAAATAAAGAGAGCAGTCAAGGACATATTCAAGTCTTGGCTTAGAAGTGGGTTTGCACCCAGTTCTTTTCAAGTTGCCTGCAGTGTATCTGTGGCTGCTGCTGACCCAGAGCCACTGGTGGTCCAGCTGGGAATGGACTTGGCATCCACCTGGAGAATTTAAGAATTTTGGTTCCTGTGCCTGTGGGTCTTAGAGTAAGTAAGGTTAAAAAGGTGAATCTTGGAGTCACGTAGTCTAGAGTTGAAATTCTAGTTCAGCCTCTCATCTCACATATGGACCTTGGACAGGTTATCTTATTTCTCCAGCGTGTGTCCTTCTCATGTGTAAAACAGAAACACCAACTCTGAACAGCTGCTGTGAAGATTGAGATAATGGACACAAAGTGCCCAGGTTTGATTAAAGGTGGTAAGGTAGTCAGAATCTGCTGTGTTTCATGTGACTTAAGTAGCATTTCTAACAAATATCCTATATTATTAACACATAGATGTGGAACCTAGAAAAATGGTATAGAAAAATGGTACAGATGAACCGGTTTGCAGGGCAGAAATAGAGACATAGATGTAGAGAACAAATGTATGGACCTCAAGGGGGGAAAGTGGCAGGGGTGGTGGTGTGATGAATTGGGAGATTGGGACTGACATGGATACACTAATATGTATAAAATGGATAACTAATAAGAACCTGCTGTGCTAAAAAATCAATAAAATAAAATTCAAAAAAATGTAGCATTTTTATGGCCCTGTGTTACTTGAGGGAATGAGTGGGTGAGCAGATGAATGAAATAATACTTCTGTAGACTGATTTTGTATTTCCCTTCCGAACGAACACACACACACACACACACACACACACATACATACGCTGAAGCATAATCCCCAGTGTGATATTCGGAGGCAGAGCCTTTAGGAGGTGATTAGGTCATGAGGATGGGGCCCTCGTGAATGGGATTGGTGCCCTTCTAAGAGGCCGCATGGAGCTCTCTTGCTCCTTCCACCTTGTGAGGTTACCGGGAAAAGACAGTCATCTGTGGACCAGGAAGTGGGCTCTCACCAGACACCGAATTTGCCAGTACCTCGATCTTGGACTTCAGCCTCCAGAACTGTGAGAAATAAATGTTTGCTGCTGACACCACCCAGTGTGTGGTGTTTTGTTACAGCAGCTGGAACGGACTAAGACATACACCAAAAGCTTGACTTTTCTCCCACAGCTGCTCCATCAGTCACTGAGATGTGTTTGTCAGAAGCCCTGGTCACAGTCAAAGCTGTGCTCTGGTGGAACAGTCTGTACAAGTTTCTAGGTGGAGTTGTGCGGTGGGCTGCGATGGGTGTCCTGCTGCCTGAGTTTGGAGCCAGTGACTGGGGGTCTGTCAGTTACCCTCGGGAGATCTCAGGACCCGACCCGTGAAAGGGAGAAAAGGGAACGAGGGAATGACTGCAGAGGGTTACGGAATTAGCAGGAAGTCCTTGGAGCAGTGCCTGGCTGAGAGAGTGCGTACCGTGTAAGGGCTGGCGGGTGTTATTTTATTACTACCGTGGCGGGCGTAGCCCTGCACTAGACCTTGTGAAGCTACCAGGAGGATAACAAATGGCTCTCAGTCCAGTGTCCTGTCCCATCAGCTGGTGGAGACACGAATGGAAGAGATGGTAGGAGCCAGGTGGGCGGGGCTGTCACCCAGGAAGAATTGTTACGAGAGAGAAGCCACTGTGGCCCGGAGTATATAGGGATGAGCCCGTGCGATGGGGAGTCCGGCCAAGAACCCACTCGGTCCTGCTCCATCCATTGACCTCAGATTTTTCTAGTCCACCCCTTGCCGGAAAATGAGTGATAAAAGCTTAGAGATTAAGACTGTCCACAGGGTGGCAGAGACTCGGGGGGGATAGAGTCATTGGTTAACACAGGGGTGGGTGGTTCTGTTCTGGCAGGAGTGGGTAGGGGAACGGAGGGCAGTGAGAGAGAAAACAAGTTAGAGGGAGAAGGGAAGGCTGACTGCAAAGGGCGTTTGTTCATGTCCTTTGGAGAGTAAGAGCAGAGGGACCCTGTGCAGGGAGAGCCTCCGAGGTGCTCTCCTGTACAGTCTAATTTAGGGGGTTACGGTGTACAAAGAAATGTACACAAGTTAATAGCAGCTACAATGCTACTCCTGAAATAAGTATCAAGTGCCTATTTTATATATTCTTAATAACGAGGCCATGAGCGGCAGGTGGGCTGAGGAACAGGGAGTGGAGAGAGAAAGGGATGCAGATGCAGACAGAGCTCTTCTCGCGTGAGGGAACATTCCCATCTGCTGAGCGTTTTGTTCATTGCAAAGGCTGGTTGTGTTTTGGTAACGGAAGGCAGAAGCACTGAGGATGTGGACTCTGATGGAGGACGGGGGGGCCCGCTGGGCTGATGAACGTGAGTGTGGCTCGAGAGGCGGGGAGACCCCCGCCAGCCACACACCAGCACGTAGGATGAGCCAGGGGTGATGGGCGGGCGCTCGTGCCGGAGACACCTTGGGAGCGGGCTGCCCGGGACCTACACGCGTGAGGGTCTGACAGAGCAAAAGGCAACCAAACTGTGCCTCGGACCCGCATCCCCCATGGACCCCCAGCTCCCCTGTCCTGCCCCGTGCCCGCCTTTATTGAAACAGGCATTGTTTGCGACCTGCAGTCACCGTCCCGACTTTCCTCCCGACGTTTGCATCCAAGCGGCTCCACCCACACCTTACCTGCGAGCCCCTCTCACTTGCCCAGTGTTGTCAGCAGCTTCCTACAGAGGCGCTTGGTGAGGGGTGCTGGGGGGGAAGGGAGGAGCCCAGCACCCCTTAGCCAAGGGGATCGCCCAGTTTTTCGGTAAAAGGACCCAAGGCCACACCACTGAGTCCGGACTAGCCTCTTTTCCTTCGGACAGTTGGTGGTGAGATTCATGTGCTGTGAGCATTGCAGGGAGGGTGCAGGCAGACGTGAGCCTGAACTTCTGGAAGGCGCCCTGCAAGGCCAGACCGAGAGCCCCGCGGTCTGACTGCTGTAACAAGAAACCTTGAACCCGGGCAGACACGGGCCTGTTTTGCTTTTAATAACGCGGAAAGGGCTCTCTACCTTTACAGCTGTTTTCCCGTCCCGCGCAAGCAGAGGCCTGCCTTGGTCTGCGTCTCTCCCTCTCGCTGCCGGATCCTGCCCACGACACCCCACATCAGAGGCCGGGCATCCTACGGCCACGTCCCTTCCGCTATTAAGCGCGTCTGACATCAGCGGTGCCGCCTTTTAGGTCTCAGTGGCTGCGCCTTCCGCCCTTGGTCCAGGCTTCACGGAACCCTGGCCTCCCTGTCTTGCTGCAGGTTTTTCCCACTCGGCGTTCACATTCGGTATCGAGAGCCACATAAGCCAGTCCAACATCAATGGGACTCTAGTGCCGCCGGCTGCCCTCATCTCCATCCTGCAGAAGGGCCTGCAGTATGTGGAGGCCGAGATCAGCATCAACGAGGTAGGTGCACCCCCCGGGGCGGGCCCAGGCCGCGCACACCCTGGATCGTGCGTGCGCTGGGAAGACGTGTCACCTTAGCACACGGTTCCCCACCATCTCTCACAGTCGGTTAGGGTTCCTTCTCTCTTTGCGGTAAATACTTTCTTCAGTGGGGGATGGCGCTTCTCTTGTACCCAAGGAGCAATCTTCCGAGGCCCATTAGGTGGTTGTGTTGTTTTCCGTATCCATGCGCACATCGCCAGCTGTGGACTGATGTCACACTACGTTGCCAAATGGGAAAAACACGCAGCAGATCTGCAGCTGCTTTATACGGTCATCCCTGGGTATGCACCAGGGGTTGGTTCCATGACCTGCTGCAGGTACCAAAATCCGTAGTGCTCAGGTCGCACAGTTGGCCCTCCGGTATCTGGAGATTCCACATCCACGGAGTCTACCGACCGCGGATGGTAAACGTAGCAGTAAATGTGTTGAAAAAAAAAATCCGCGTATCGCGGACCTTGCCAGTTCAGACCTGTGTCGTTCAAGGGTCAGGGGTACTTCGGGACAGGTGTGGGCCTTGCACGTGCACAGAAAACGCCCTCCCCCCTGGAATATTTTGAGCAGTTCAGTCGAAGAGGGATCCTGCGAAGCATTTGCCTAGAATCTGTGTTTCATGTGCACCCGACAGAGGGCACAGCCAGAGACCACGGAGGATAGATGAGGACTGTGGTGTTCGAGAGGATTCCAAGGGATGGTTTTGTTACCCTTTGAAGAGCTGCAGGGGAAGGGGGCAGTAGTACCCATAATTATAAATTTAAGTCCCTCCAATTTGTTATTGTCCCCTCCCTCTTTATAGATTGGGGCACAGTGTCCCCTCCCTGTTTATAGATTGGGGCACGATGAGTCCTTGGGCCAACTTCATACCAATTTTTAAATGGGCTCTTTCGGTTGAAAACAGTGCCCCTCTCCCCTGTTCTGTTTTGCTCTTGGGATCGTCCTGTGAAGATGCCCGGGGCCTCCTGTGATGTCCGAGGCCTCCCTTGCATCTCGGTCTGAGCCCCTCTTACTTTCACCGCACTTCCCGCCCTTTCTCCTTCTTTCTGCCCTCGTTTCTCCCACCTTGGTCTGGCACCCTGCTCTGCCCCAACTTGCCGTCTCCTGTCACGGTCCATCCTGCACAGCTGACGCCGTCCACTGCCCACATGCCCCTCTTTACCACCAGGTGTCCCCTTCCCGGGTCACACCACCCTCGGGCCCGTCTTCCTGAACCCTTCCAGTTTCCTCCATCCCCTCTCCCTCTGAACTGCTCTCACCCTTAAAAGCCTGTCTTTTTTTTTTCTTTTCTTAACATCTTTATTGGAGTATAATTGCTTTACAATGGTGTGTTCGTTTCTGCTGTATAACAAAGTGAATCAGTTATACATATACATGTGTCCCCATCTCTCTTCCCTCTTGCGTCTCCCTCATAAGCCTGTCTTACGCATAGCATTTAACTCCACTTTCTCTTCAGCTTTTAAAACTACGGAAGGAATGTATCTTGTGTTCTGTCACGTGTATTCCTCTGCTGTTTTCCAAAACCCCACATCCTTGAAAACACCTGAGTGTCTGCCTACCCTGTGCTCTTTCTTGCCTAACAACAGGCAGTCTCCTCTTTCCTTGTCTTACATTGGGTGCCTGGGATCTTCCACCAGCAACTTGAGGCCCCGTCAAGTCTCTCTTTCCACAAAACAAACAAGTGTGGGGATAGGGTTACAGGACTCCATAGGCCCCACCGGCTCTCAGATTGTGTGATGCTGAGTGAGATTGGATTTCCCGTCCCCTTGCCCCTGCGCCCCCCCTGCCCCAGTTTCCACGTCTTTCATCCGCGCAGAAGCCCCCATACCTTCTCTCCCTTGGCAATTCAAAGTCCAGTGTGTCCAGAGGAGAACGAAAGGTCGTCCCATTTGTCACTTAGGTTTCGGGTAGTTAAAAGTGAGACAGTGTGCTTTTAGAGCTTAAACTAGAAGGTTTTTTGTCACCCTGGGCAGTTACAACCTTTTGCAAAATCATCATCCATTTGGGGCTTGAATATATGAAGAAGAAAGGTGACGGAGAAGCCAGCTGACCAGTTGGTCAGCACTGGCCCCTCTATGGCTGGAACCCGGGCAGCTGATGAGGTGACTGGCTACTTTTTCCCATGTCCTGTATTATTTCACATTGTTTCCCTTATTTTCAAGTATTGTGTAGTAACCTGTAGTCAGCTGGAGTGATGTTTCATTCACTGTGTTTCTGAAACGTAGGTCCTTCAGTTCTTCCTAATTTATGAGAAAACAGGCTAAAACGTGTTTGCGCATCCCGTAGACACACTGAGAGGCTCTGAGTTTCGTGTGACTGATATTTGGAGCGCTTTCTAAGGAAAGAACTCTCTCCTGTGTTGCTAAGTGTGTATGGAAATGTTTTCATCACCTATGGAAGCCAGAGACTCCAAGGAAGTTGGGACAATAGGACCTATCGTAACTAAACAATATGCTGTTATTAGAATATCGCGGCTGTGTTAGTCTGTGCCCTGATCCCAGGGAGTCATTTCAGATGGTAGCAGATGTGTGTGTTTTAGTACATCAGGCGGACAGATGCATTAGGAATCAGGTCGTGAGCGGTGCAGGAATGTCTGATCTGGGCCTGCGGTCTCTGTCCTATCAGAGGGGAGTGGTTCCACCCTTGTCAGAGCGCCTGGGCGGGGTTTCCCACCCTCGGCGCTCTTGACACTTGGGGGCCAGATCATTCCTTGCTACGGGGCCGTCTTGGGCCCTGGGGGGTGTGGAGTAGCGTCCCTGGTCTCCACCCAGTAGATGCCAGTCTAGTTGTCACAGTCGTGACAACCAGAAATGCCTCCAGACTTGACCAGTTGTCCCCCAAGGGGGTCAAATCACCCCCCTGTTGAGGACCAGTGCGTCAGGGGTAGCCCTGTTGTCATGACAGGAAGTATCCGGATTCAGGTCGGTATTTACCGAGTGCTGGGTGCCCTCTGGCGGCAGCAGGCACACCGGGCCCTCCACGGACACTCACTCTTGCCGGCCCCTACCCGCCTGCGCACTCTGGGATCCCTTCCCCTGGCTCAGGACGCCCGGTCCGACGCGTCCTCCTCGGCGACCCTGCGGCTCCCGGGGGCCCGCGTGTCTGTCCCCGACGCGCACCCGTCCCGCTGGGAGCTGACGTCTGTGCCTGGGCTCTGTCCGCAGGACGGCACGGTGTTCGACGGCCGCCCGATAGAGTCGCTGTCCCTGATCGACGCGGTGATGCCCGACGTGGTGCAGACGCGGCAGCAGGCCTTCCGGGAGAAGCTAGCGCAGCAGCAGGCCAGCGCGGCGGCGGCGGCAGCCCCGGTGGCCCCGGCGGCCCCGGCGGCCCCGGCGGCCGTTTCCCAGCAGAACCCACCAAAGAACGGCGAGGCCACGGTGAACGGGGAGGAGAACGGAGCACACGCGATAAGTGAGTGTGGGGCTCCAGAGCTTCGCGCTCCTGGCGGCTTCTCCCTCGTCTCTGAGTCTGGGCAAGTGCCGCAGACCCCTTCCAGGCCTGCCTGCCTGCCTGCCGGGCGGTGCGTAGGCGGCAGTGTCCCGGGCTTGCTTGCTCTATGGCCAGGAGGGCTTCGTGCTCTGGTTTCTCACTGAGATCCTTGGACACAGCGTTCGTTACTTACACGTCCTCAGCTTTAGGAGCTTGTGCTGCTCTGAGAACTCATTTGTTCCATCTTGTGATTACTGTCGGGCGCAAAAAGGAGGCCCCCGCGCCGTCCTCGCGGACAAACTCTGACCTGACCCTCGGAGCTCACGGTCACTGACAGGGCGCCCGGTACAGACAGCAAGTGCCGTCTTATTTGGCGGTTGCAGCAGGGTCCCCGTGAGGTGATGGCCCTAAAGTGTCTGGCAGACAAGGCGGAGAGCGTGAAACTTTACCCAGGGAGCCTGCCGGCACTTTGACACGCGGCTTATCAACTCGGAGACGGCTTCAAGGTGTAAGCCCAGAGTGTGTGTGCGCATTGCACACGTGCGTGTGAGTGTGTGCATGCGTGTGTGTTCTTCCTCCTTTGACAATTATTTCCCTCCGAGCAGCCGTGCCACCCGCGTGGGGGCAGCTCATCCCCCTGCCCTGGCACAGGCCCTCTCCCGCTAGAGTCGGGATGCAGCGCCAGCGCTGCGCGGGAAGCCGGGGCAGGCTGCAGCGCGGGTTGTGTTACAGCAGGGTGGCTTAAAGCCCATCTGTCTAGCGTCCGATGAAAAGACCTCCCACCGGCAGGCCCCATGATCACTGTTAACGAGGTCCAAGATGACGGGACAGGGAAAGAAGAAGAAAAAATAGGCGGCTTGTACCCACAGATCATTTATGGGCTGCCCACTCCCGTGGGATACATCCCTCAAGGCGCCAAAAATAAAGAAAACAGGAAGGAGGTACATGTCCTTGTCTTCTTAGGCTTCCGCCGCAGGCAGTGATCGTAATTGGTGAGCTCTGAGAAACCTCTATATCTGCCGAGACAGAAATTTTGCAAACTTATAAATTGCACCGTGTATTTTAAATCTTAACCTCTAAGGGAGTGTGGCCACGTGGAGACCGTCGCATGCCTTAAGGAACGCTGGTGGCTGGCAGGCCTTTGTTTCAGGAGTCCCTGAGCGTTACTTTTCACCCAAGGGCTGGCCGGCACCCCATCCCACGTACACCGTCTGGTGGTTTCCGACTCTCACTTTGTTCTGGAAACTAGTCCCACCTGCTCTTTGCTCCCGTCTTGCTGCAGGGCAGGCTGTGGCCTGAATGTAGTCTCTGAAGTGATTGTTCATTCTGATCTTCAAGAATCTTTTTTCTTGTGCCACATAGGGGGAAAACGGCCACTCTGCAGGGTGAATCTCTTCTGGGTGGCACTTAGCATGGGTGTCGCCCTTCCCGAGCCTGGACCCTATGGGTCATCTCGAGGGAGGACTGCCTGGGTTCAGAAGCCTGGTGGTTGTGCTTGGCTTGAAAAGCATGGTACGCAGACGACTCCAGTCAGAAAATAGCCCTTGAGTCCCAAGACTCTGAGGGGTTGAGGGTGGCAAGCCTTCCGGCAGAATGATGGCATGCCCCCGTGGTAGCGTCACAGGTAGGGAGCTTCATAGATAAGCACCTCACTAGGGTGCTTCCGGGTAAGACCTGTTGTCCCGTCAAGAGAAGGAACCTTCCGTCTGCTCAGGAGCCAGCTAGCTGGCTGTTAGCCTTTCTGTCCAGTCTTCTTCCGGCTGTTGTTAGAAATTAGCCTCGCCCTAGTTATAGACAATAAATACCAGTTTTTATTCCTCTGTCAAATTCGGAGCCTGTAAGGAAATGTCACATATCTACTGAATTACACAGAACCCATGATTTGGTTGTAATCGCCATGGGTGACAGCCAAGGAGGTTGTTTGTAAAACCCACGTGCCCTGAGGATGTTTCCTTGGTATCCGTCAGACCTGTGTCTTTTCCTGTTTCCCGTGACAGATAATCATTCGAAACCAATGGAAATAGACGGAGACGTGGAGATTCCACCCAACAAAGCCACAGTCCTTCGGGGCCATGAGTCTGAGGTGTTCATCTGTGCCTGGAACCCTGTCAGTGACCTCCTGGCTTCCGGGTAAGGGTGTCCGGCTGGGGGTGCCCAGGGTCTGGCTGTCCGAGTTCTCGCTCACAGGACATGCGCTCCCCCTCCGTACCTTGTTGGTGGCATCTTCCCAGTGAGTGCAGACCAGGGCTTGGGGCGCCCCGAGTACCTCAGGCTGTGCAGAAGTGCCCGGTCCAGACGTTTTCTCAGCGGGCTGGGGAGCAATGCACAGACATTTCAAATTACTAAGTGCCAAAAAGGTCGGGAAGAGAAAACCACTGTGAGTCAGCGATATCAAAAAGACGGAGGACCCTGTGCCGAGGATGCCCGACCTAGCCAGACAGCAAGTAGTGATGAGCATTGCTGGCCCTGGGACCGGAAGCTGAATGCTGTGTGTGTTCCTTGCGCAGATCTGGAGATTCAACCGCAAGGATATGGAACCTCAACGAAAACAGCAACGGGGGCTCCACGCAGCTCGTGCTGAGGCACTGTATACGGGAGGGGGGGCACGACGTCCCCAGTAACAAAGACGTGACCTCGCTGGACTGGAACGTAAGCCTCCGCCACCGCCCAGACACTTGAACATCTGTAAACCACAGCGAGGGCCGCCGTGATGCTGATGGAGCCGGGCAGACGCAGGAAGGGGGCAGTATTGTTGCCCAGCCCACCCTGGGGGGCTGGCCCCCGTTTCTGAGCGCTCCTCCCGAGGCCCTCCGTGTTGGCGGGCCTCTAGCTGGGTATTCAGTAGCCACACGTTGGCAGGATGGAGTCTGGTGGTTTTGTCGGGGAACCCGTTCTGCTGGCACCCTGTGAGTTGTCACAGAGGGAAAGATGACTCTCCACCCTGACACTTCAGCACCTGTGTTACGTGCATTGAATACTTGAGAGACACAGAGCTCTCTGACTCTTCTTTTTTTTTTTTTCTTTTTCCTGATTGGAACATCTTTTGATTTTCTTGCCCTTCATCACGTTTATGCATATTCTGTCATTTCACCACTCTTCTCTATTTGCACATATTTTTAAGAGCTCACCTAAGTCTCCAGGAGTCTCACGATAACTTTTCGTACCATATTTTTATGGACGTCATCAGTGGCGAGGGGTTGCAATGTGTGTTCCTTGCCCCCTCGCCTCCTTGATGGTTGTATGCGGGGAGCCTGTTTGTTTGGTCTCACGTTTTAACGGAAGGGCAATGCGAGCTAAAGTAGGCCAGCGTGACTGGTGAGCCTCGTGACTGGGAACCTGTTGTTGACATCAGGCGCTGCAGCCCAGGGATAGTGTGAGGGGCTCTTTTCCACTGCTGCCTCTACTAAGCTGTTTCTGTTGGTCTGTGTTTCTCTCTGGCCTGCAGAGTGACGGCACACTGTTGGCTACAGGTTCCTATGACGGTTTTGCAAGAATATGGACGGAAGATGGTAAGTCCTGACTCCCTTGCGTTGGGGTCGGAGAGGAGGTGCTTGGTTTGTCATCACCCGGTGAACAGACTGAGGCTCGGAAGTCACCCTGCTTGCTGTGTTTGTGTTTTACGTACCAGGTAACCTGGCCAGCACCTTAGGCCAACATAAAGGCCCCATCTTTGCCTTGAAATGGAACAAGAAGGGGAATTACATTTTGAGTGCTGGAGTAGACAAAGTGAGTGTTTGCTTAAGATACATTGGTGTGACCTGTGGATGCTTAATTTATGTTTAATCTCAGATAACATCATGCTTTCTATGAATTCTGAGAATTCTGCCTCCCGTTAAGAAACCAGAAGGATCTGTTTTGTTTGTTTCTGTGGTTTTGATCTCAGTGTTCATTTCTAGCGCGTCGTGTCTTAATGTACCGTAGACTGCTCTACAGACGTTTATCAGAGTGCTCCCTGGCCGTCACACCTTTTACCTGGAGGCTCCTAATTCACTGATAGAAAGAAGAAAATCCCCAAATTGCGTTTGTCCACTGCTTGAAGAAGCCCACTGGCGTGGGGTGTCGTCTGCAGCAACGTACCCCACCCCACCCCCACCCCCAGAGTGATTTTAGGAACACAAACGGTTTTCTCTCCCCAGGCTTGCGTTTTCCTAATCTGACGACTTGTTGCTTTGCGCTGTAGGCTGTAGACCGCAGGCTTCCCTGAGGGCAGGAGTAAGGTAGACACCCATGCGAGGGGCGGGGCTCACTGCGATGATGTGGCCCTTTTCACAGAGGGGGAACTGGAGCCCCAGAGAACTTCAGTAATTTGCCTCGGGACACACTGGTATAAAGTCGGATTTGAAACTGGAATCCGACTGGACGCCAGTAACAACTGCCCTTTAGCTTTCACACTCTTCCAGAGAATTCGTTGCACCTTCAGGTCCTCCCTGCCCCTGAGGCCGTTTTTTTATGATCATTTTGGATTTTCGACCTGATTATCTTCTGTTTCTACCAGGCGATGAACTGGATGGTTAGTGGAAACGCGTTTGGAATTCTAGTAGCCTGTGAGTCAGACACTATCTGCCATGATCAGTCAACCGTGGCAGGAATAATAGTCACTTTCTGTAAAGTGATATATTCTCGGGGAGGAAATGTAATTCAGGGATGTTGGCTTTGACCTTCAGTGCCTGCTTAACCCAAAGTGGCTATAATGTATTTCAGTTTCTTGAAAGCTTTTGTGTAAGGAATACTCTTTTGCCCAGTGTGTATTTAACGTTAAAACATCAACAAGTTGTTCCAATTATTGACGTAGTAGGTGAAATTGGTTCAGAATTGTGGAAGGGTTTATATGTTCTCTGCCTTGCTAGATTTGTGAGTGGCTCAATTAAGAAAAAAAGTTATACTCCATCAAACAAAATATTGTTGGGAATTCCCTGGCCGTCCAGTGGTTAGGACTCCGCACTTTCGCTGCCAAGGGCCCGAGTTCAGTTCCCGGTTTGGGGAACTAAGATCCTATATAAGTCCTGCGGCGCAGCCAAAAAGAAAAACAAACTGTTAATTGGTCTAGAGCTGACCGAAAGTTTCAGAGATACTCATTGCTCTGAGTATTTCCTCTGAAAATTACTGCTGTTGATACGAAGTAGAACTAGTTCTTCTTAAAGTAAAATCTTTATTAAACGTCCTTGACAGGGAGGTGTAAAGGTTCCAATTCAGTTGAAAATTCCAGTTGACTAAGAACTAATTCCAGTGGTCTTCATCGAGCTGCCAGATGGCTCCTTCCCTAAGTGTGTCCCAACATTAGTACGTTCGTAAGCATTTGTGATTTACTTTGTTTTCCAGGGAGGAGATCTTTTTTTTTTTTTTCTCCTTATATATAGACCAATAAATCAGTGCCAGACCCCAGTGTAACCCGATTCTCTACTCTGTCTAGTGATCCCAATTCGTGGAGTGAGTGATGGTCAGGGGAATTTTCAGAAATATCCATTTCTGCAGCTTTTCATTGGGAAAAGTGCCAAAAAGGTGTTTATCATTACAGCTTTTTCAATAGTTTTTATGTTTGGGGATAAGGGGGATTTCCCACCAAAGCTGGTAGTTTTGCGAGTATCAGTTACAGCTGCTGTGTCCGCTGGAGTAACCAGTGCGTGTGGCCAACTTCATGAGTGTGACCCTCCGGATTGTTGAGTGTGTAAGAGACACCCTGGATTCCAAAGACACGGATGAAAAAGAGAATGCCAGATATCTGGTCGATACGAGTATATTGATCTTATGTTGAAACGATAATATTTTCGCCATGCTGGAGTGAAATAAATTTTATTGTTAAAATTAGTTTTACTGGTTTCTTTTTTAATTTTTTAGTGTGGTGACTGAAAATTTTAAACTTCCTGTGTGACTTGCATGCCATTTATATACTGTTTATTGGACAGTGCTGCTTTAGAAAACAGAGGGGCTCACTGCATTTTCTTATATCATAAATTTTTCTAGAGAAAACTTTGCAAGAAGAATAGTAACTGACTTTTTTTGTTTGTTTTTTTTTTTTTTGCGGAACACAGACAACAATAATTTGGGATGCCCACACAGGAGAGGCCAAGCAGCAGTTTCCGTTTCATTCCGGTGAGTATTTTTTAAAATTTCCCTTTTTATTCTTTGTCATTCAAAAATAATAATTCAGAGTCCTAGGAGGTGTCCCTTAAAGTAATGGTGAATGCTTAGAGGATGGCATGCACGGAATATTAGGTGGTGGGGAGGAAACCCATCTCACAGGAAGCACTGCTCTTGAGGTCTCCAACATACAGATACCCTTGGTGCTCGTTTGCTCAGAAGTTTAAAGACAACGCTGCGAACCAGCCCCACAACTGGTGTGGTCTCCTTTCTGCTGCTGCCCCAAGGGCGCTGTGTCAGGGGCGTCCCTAAGACCTCGCCCACCTTCAGCAGTTCACCCGGGAGGACTCCCAGGGCGTGCAGTTGAATTCATAGCTCAGATGTATTACAGTAAAAAGGATACAAAGCAATGTCAGCAGAGGGCAAAGGCTCATGGGGCGAGATCCACACCTTCCAAAGGTTGTGTCTCCTGATGGAGTCGCGTAGGACACGCTGGGTTCCCCCGGAAGCAAGCGGTGATCGTGCGTGTGAAAGGTCGTGTGAAGTCAGCAGAGCCTGGTGTCCAGCATTCCTGGTTAGTAGGCACCCTATGCCCGCCTGCACCCGAATTCTTCACTCCCAGGAGGAGCGTGGGATTCAGTATAAACCACGTTGTTTGCACAGACGGTGGAGGCACAGCAGCTGTTCTTACCAGTTAGAGCACGGTGGGAAATCGGAATTCCCAGACTCGGGCCAACGCCATCCTTGCCGCCAAGCCTTCCTACAGGGAGCAGTGGCAGGCCTGTGGTCTTGCCTGCACGGATGTGTAGCTGCTGTTCTCGACCACACCCGTCTGTGTGTGTGTTGGGTCCTCAGCAGGCCACGTGGGGTAGCCAGGGGTCTAGGGAATCCAGGTTCCCAGATTCCCACCTGAGGCTTCACGTTCCGTGTGACTTGAGTCCTGTTGTTAGATGTGGTCTCTTACGTTAGGACAGAGGTGGAAACTAATAAACTGTTAGGAGAAGCTCGCTTGAAGTCGACAGCAGGGGGTAGATGCCGCTTCCCTTCAAGGGAGGCGTCGCTCCATTGAGAGGGAATCGCTGAGTGTACCGGGTGAACATTTACTGTGTCAGGTGGCCCCGGGACAGTGTTTAGGAGGGGATCAGGGGGTCTTTCCTGCTGGGTATTTCTGGGTGCCTGGTGATGGTCTGAACCAGAGGACTGGCCCCGAGGGCTCCCCAAGACGGCGCATCTCCTCCGTGCCCAGGGAGGGCTCCACGCGGGGGACATGGTCCTGCAGGGAGCAGACTATGAGGAAAGGTCCCGACAAGGCCTGACACGACTGTGACAAATGCGTGGACGCCAGCGTCTGTTACTCCATGCGGCACTCCATTCCCTCCTGACGGAGGCAGACCCGGGAGGCGCCGGCTTGCACTCCACTACCCTGGAGAGGCAGCCCATCTCTTCCCGGCTGTCCTTGGGACCACACCGGAGACACCTGCTGGGGCTGCCAGTGAATTTTCTCGTTGCTTTAATCTGATACCATTGATGATGTGGAAGTTGGTGAACGTTTTATAGAATATATTTCCCCACGAGGAAACGGACAGGGCTCCAAGAGCAGGCAGCTTGGCATCCCAACCTGTGTCTGTGTCTGTTTGTGTGTGTATGTGCCTGTGTGTGTATGTGTCTCTGTGTGTGTGTGTTTGGAGCGGGCAGAATATACGAAGCATTCACCACTGTCTAGTTCCACAACATTTCTGTCATCCGATAAGGAGACCCCTTACGCATTAAGAACTCACTCTCCATTCCCCCTTTCCCCAGTCCCTGGCAGCCCAGTCTCCAGGTTTGGGTTTTTTTTGGGTTTTTTTTGTTTTTTTTTTTTGCGGTACGCGGGCCTCTCACTGTTGTGGCCTCTCCCGTTGCGGAGCAGAGGCTCCGGATGCGCAGGCTCAGCGGCCATGGCTCACGGGCCCAACCGCTCTGCGGCATGTGGGATCTTCCCGGACCGGGGCACGAACCCTTGTCCCCTGCATCGGCAGGCGGACTCTCAACCACTGCGCCACCAGGGAAGCCCCAGTCCCCAGGTTTTGATCTGTGTGTGTCATCTCCATGTCAGACATCTGTGCCGCAGACCAAAGCAAGTGAGTCTGGTGGATTTCCATCGTGTTTGGCATAAATCCCAAGACCATCCCTACCTTTGCTGTCAGGACGGATGCAGTGACAGGGCAGCGGCGTAGAACACCAGGTGTGCTGACTTCCGTGCTCACGTGGTGGGGGAATATCTGTGATGAAGAGAGCTCTGGCTTCTGTTTTTCAGAGAATGATTTGCCCAAAATAACCATCAGTAAGGTTCGTCTAACAGTTTTATGTTAAGAATTCGTGTACCAAGGCTTCCAGCGGAAATTAGTATTCCCAGAGCATTCCCAAGGTCCGTGGAATGGCTTTCCATTCCACAGACCACATGCCTCTTGTGTCCTGAGAGAGCTTCTCACCTGCGGTTTTGCTGCCCATGAGATCGACCCATATCCCATTGCTGGGTCAGGAAGCTCTGTGTGTGTTATTTGCTCTTTCTTTGTAGTGTCAAGTGGTGCGGTAGAGACTGTCCAAGATGGAAGGAAAGAAAGGGTGCTGTTTTTCAGGATGAAGCGCAGGCAGGGAGAGCGGTAGGGGCACCTTTCTTTAGCGTTTGATGGGTTGATCGGTGAAACCGCCTTGCCCCGCAGGTGTTCGCCATGAAGGAGGCCTGGCGGGGCGCATCCGCTGTTGACCAGTAGCAGGAAGTGTCAGCTCAGAGCCTCACGGCGCTCCCCCGCTCAGCAGCGACAAGGAACAGTTACCAATAGACTATTGATAACACGCGACGGCTTGGCTAGGTTCTCAAGGGGGTTCTGCCGCGTGGAAAAAGCCGGTCTCCACGGGTCACATGCTGGATGACGCCATTTACATAACATTCTCGAAATGACGACATTTTAGATGTGGAGCCGGAGTTGAGGGGTGGCCCCGGGAGGGCTTGGCGTGCTGATAACGTGGCCCCGGGAGGTCCTCGTGGTGATGGAACAGGGTTCTCGATCTTGACTGCGGTGGCCGTTACACAGGCCTGCGCGTGTGATCAGTGCCGCGCTGCACACACGTGGCGCCCGTTCACCTTCTGGGTTTGGGCGTTGTACTGTAGGGGCGTAAGATGCCACCAGTGGGGGAAGGGTACAACGTGGGGCCTCTCGATTACATCTCTGCAGCGTCCTGCGATCCTGTAAGCATTTCACAATTAAAAGTTTTTCTTTTAAAAAGCGGAGTGACGCTTGGCTGTACCTAGAATGCTGCTGACGGTCAAACCTCATTGGCCAACTGTGGGCAGGGAGGCCACACAGACCCCCAGAATAGCTTAGCCCTGTTACCTGTCCCCACCCACACTGGATGGTGAGCTCCTGTGGGGAGGGCAGGGTCCTGGCAGCACCATCGACGCAGAATGGGGCCGGACACCTGAGTACACAGCATCCTCCGTTTAGATGGCAGGGGTTCAGCGCACGTTAATTCTTAACGGCCAGGTGCTGGTCACCAGCCCCCGAAATGCCCGCCAGATTGTCACTCTTCCAGGCGTATTAATTGCACGCCCCACTGCAGAGGCTGGCCCAGGAATTCGTGATTTGGCTCGTGCAGTGTCGTAAACAGCAGCCGCTGCGGCTTTGCTCTTCGCTCTCTGGCTCCCGGGAACATCCTTCTGACCAAGTGGATCCGGTTCCTTTGTTCCGCTGGGCACACGTGGGAAATGCAGCAGAAACCGTGGGCCCTTGCTGGACCGCTCTGCAAGGGGTGTGACACACAGAGATGCACGCCCTGGGGTGTTGAAAAAGCCAGTACTGCCTCCCGGCCACATCCTCCCACCCGTAGCCTCTGTGTGGGGACAGAGCTGGACAGGGGAGCTAAGGGGACCCAGCCCTGCAGCTGTGGAAGGCTGGCGCGTGTGCACGGGTGCATCTCTTACTTGAAAGCTGGGCACTGGAGGGGCAGTCCGAGTTAGCGTATCCTGAGGAAGCTGGATTCCTCTCCCAATTCAGCGCTGAGCTGCCTCTAAGAAACACACGTGGGACCCGGGTAGGGATCGATCTGTCGATGAAGATCTCACCAGGGGCTTGCAGGACTTAACCCTCTGTTTGCCCAGAAGCAAGGAAGTGTGTGGAGAGAACAAAGATGCTGAGTAGTCTCCCGGGGAGGTTGGGAGAAGGGAAGACGGCCGTCACCATCCCCCAAACCACACAGAGCTCTTGGAGCCACTTGCCCCTGGGAAAGGCCCAGGAGCCAGGGGCAGTGTTCACCATAAGTGTTCACTTGTGTTCCCTCAGGCTGTCCCCTTGTCAACGATAAGCATCCTCCAGTTGGTGGAATGCATTAATTGTGTGGTGGGGGATTTTTGGGGGCCGCGGCAGTGAGAGCACAGAGTCCTAACTGCTGGACCACCAGGGAAGTCCCTGTGGGAGATTTTCTCGGTGCGGATACCTCGAACATAGGATGTGAAATCGTTTTCCTCTCCTCTCTATCTAAAACAAATCCAATCAGCCCAGCACAGTGATATTCCTGGGAACGGCAAGGTGCGGGAGAAGACGGCCTGCGTCTCCCCTACCCTGTCTCACCTGTGCCAGGAGAGCAAGAGACTGCACTTATGGCACCCGAGGTGTCACGGGGTCTCGCTCCGGAGGCCTCTGGGCATCCCTCCAAATGTGAAGGACAGACTTTCAGGTCTGTGGGGGACAGAGGCTGTGTTCCCACTGGAGGTGCTGCTTTATCTTGTCCTTAGGCATCTTGACTATGCTGTTATACTTCTTCTAAGTCACCTGAGCTCTGTGCACAACTGCTAAATGCAAATGTTCCCCCCTGACCATTTGCTGCTCCACAGCCCCTGCCCTTGACGTGGATTGGCAGAACAACACTACCTTTGCTTCGTGTAGCACAGACATGTGTATCCACGTCTGCAGACTCGGCTGTGACCGCCCGGTCAAAACGTTCCAGGGACACACAGTAAGTGCGAGCTCTGACTGTGGGGCTTAGGTTCGTGCGGATGTGCTGGGAGCTGGGAGCTGGCTCCTGTCTGCCTAGGGTTAACGGATACTGTGACTGCAGACCAGTTCTTGTGCAGCCCACTGCTCCCTGGGCTGTAGTGGCTATCTCAGGTGATTGGCTAACCCCGTTATCCATCTGGGAAGGCAGTGTTAAAAAAAAAAAGGGGGAGGGGGGACCTGAGATGAGCCAGATGTTGGATTTTGCTATTTAGACTGTATGAGGAAATAAAGGAAAGGCTGTTTGTAATGAGTGAATAGATGCGGAAGGGCGGCAGAGGAAGGAAAACTGTTCTTAAAACAGTCAAGCGGAAATCTCAGAATTGAGAGGTAGCATGTCTGAAGTGAAAATCTTAATGGCTGGTGGAGAGATTGCAGAAATTCGGTTAGGAAACCTGAAGAGAGATCACAGAAACTAGCCAGTTTGAAGAATTGATAAAAGATTGAATGAATGAAGAGAGGTTTAATGACCTACGAGACAGTGTGAAGCACTCTAGCATATATGCGTAATGGAGAGAGAAGGAAAGAGAATGGAACAGAAAAATTGCTTGAAACGATGATTTTGCCAAATGTTCCTAAATTTGGTGGAACACATCAACATTCAGTCCAAGAAACTCAAGACACCAGCTGACTTCTCACTGAATTCCTTTTTTTAATTAATTAATTTTTTAAATCGAGGTATAGTTAATTTACAATATTATATAAGTTTCAGGTGTACAACACAGCGATTCAAATTTTTAAAGCTTATAATCTATTTATAGTTGTTATAAAATATTGGGTATATTCCCTGTGCTGTACAATATATCATTGTAGCTTATCTATTTTATACCTAATAGTTTGTACCTCTGAATCCCCTCCCCCTGTCTTGCCCCTCCCTTTTCCCTCTCCCCAGCAATAACCACTAGTTTGTTCTCTGTATCTGTGAGTCTGCTTCTTTTTTGTCATATTCACTGGTTTGTTGTATTTTTTTAGATTCCACACACAAGTGATAGCACACGATATTTGTCTGACTTAGTTTATTCACTAAGCACAACACTCTCCAAGTTCATGTTGTTGCCAGTGGCAGAATTTCATTGTTTTCTTGTCTCAGTAGTATTCCGTGTGTGTGTGTGTGTGTGTGTGTGTGTGTGTGTGTGTGTGTGTACGTACCACATCTTCCTTATCCACTCATCTATTGATGGACACTCAGGTTGCTTCCATGTCTTGGCTATTGTAAGTAACGCTGCTGTGAACATTGAGGTGCGTGTGTCTTTTCAAATTAGCATTTCTGTTCTCTGGATGGATCATCAGATCCTCCCGCATAGCCCATGAGGCTCTTCGCAGCCTTTCCCTGGCAGATCCCTCTAGTGTGCAACGCCCCCGCCTCTACGCTGGTCCTCCTGGAGGACCTGCTGGCTGTGAGCACCTCACATCTGCACTGTTCCCCACCTTTGACTCACAGCGTCCCTTGCCACTCACTTACCTGACATAAACTGCATTGTCCTTGGCACTTGCCTGTCTCCTTAGTACCCACTTTCTCCAGCTTCTGTCCCTACAGGTCCCTGCTTCCAAAGGAAGGTCCTTTCAGAGCCCAGGGACCAACTGTCCTGTTAACATCTTGTCGTGGCTATAAACAGACCCTCCTTTTTTAATTTTTCTGACCTAAACTTATTTCTCCTCTATGCCTGGACCGTCCCCGAGCTTTTACTAGGAAATCTTTGTGAATTGCCAGCTGCCCCGTTTGCGACTTTCATGCCATCGCACCACCTGGCTCTTTAAACGGGTCTCATTGCAGCCCATCATTCCACACAAGCTGTGAGCTAAATGTAGTCGGGCTGATTTCCTCCCGAGACCCCGTGAGGCGCTTCTGGTTGCTTTCTGGGAATTGTGACTTGGGCTGCAGAGGGAGAGAGAGGAGAGTCCACTTTCACCCTGGAAGATGGGAGGGGGTGGGAGGGGGGTTCGACTGGGGACAGTCAGTGGGCACCAGCTCCCTCTTGCAGGCAGGCCATTGGAGGTGTGCCCTCGGGTTCTGTTCTCAGCAGGTACACTCAGTGTGCTCCCACGCTGCCCTTGTCCCCGCTGCGCACCTCTCACCAGGCACCGCTACTCTTGGTGTCCTCCTGGGTCCGCTTGCCTGTGCACACACACTCAGTCCGACCGCCTCGACCTCCCGGGCTTGCCCACAGGCCTGCCCCTTGTACTTCAGGCTCCAATCCCTCCCTTCTCTCTGGGCCTTCCACCACGGGTACCCCATGGAACACAGACGCAGCCTTATCCCTCCGTGTCTCGCACCGTTCAACACTCAGTGTCCTTAGCAAGTAGCGTGACCATTACCATTTATCATCCAAACCAGAGCAGTTAGCAGCGTGGGATTAATTGGGAAGTTAATTATGAGCGTGAAGTGAGCTCATTGTTAGGCTGCAGCAACAGGCATGAGGGAACGGGACGGAGCTCCACGGTCCCCCTACTAGAAATGGGAGGCCCGAGACTCACGGCCGGCTCCCGCCGTCTCTCCCCGGCCCACCCCGCCGGGCACAGCGTTCCCCGCCTCCACTCGGCTGCAGGCGGCTCCCTCGCCCACGGGAGCATCTGCCTCGTCCTCCAGGATCCAGCCTCAAGGTCCCCTGGCCCCCAGAATTGGAAGGCCGCCTGCGGCCTTGTTCCTTTATGGCGCCTCCCCCCGGTCCCCTTTGCACACTGGCCCGCCTGCCAGAGCTTTCCATATGTGCCGAGTTACAGCGTTCTGTTTACCTGGCCGTTTGTTTGCTCTGGAAATAGCCAGGTAACGTGTGCTCGTCTGCGTGTGTGTGTTCAGGTCACATCATCTTGGGCCTGGGTTTACCCCTCTGGTAACCTTGCTTCTTTACGTTTCCTCCCCCTCCACTCAGCACCAAAAGAGAGATGTCCTGACAGATTTAGACAGAGTGGGTAGCTGTTGTATCAAGAGTGGGCAGGAAAATGACTTTCTGAGTCAGCTTTAAAATAACGTACTGGTCTTCCTGGTTTTACGTGCTGCCCTTACTCTGTGTGAATTCATTCGGCTTCCTTCCTAGTTGTGATTTTTTTTTTTTTTTTTCCTTAGAGAACTAAGATGAGGGTGGCTGGTTATGTGTAGCATACGGCTGTGCATTTTGTATCGCTGAACTAGGCGGGGTAAGGAAGGGGGGCATATGCACGCGGCCTGGGGCGTGTTCTTTTCTATCCAGGGTGGATGCAAGTAGGCTCTTTGCAGAGAGGACAGTGCGCTCCTTCCCCCTGCTGGAAGGTTGTATTACTGCGCCCAGGCCCTTCTTTCTTTTTGAAACCCTTTGCTCTCTTTCAGAATGAGGTCAATGCCATCAAATGGGACCCTTCTGGGATGTTGCTAGCATCCTGCTCTGATGACATGACATTAAAGGTAAAGCATTCTAAAAGGCTGAGCCCTTTGACCCCAGATGACCCCCTGTACTCCCTGCTCCCCCAGTTGCATATTCTGTTCTGAGCGCTGTTCCCACTTGGCAAATGGCAAGTCTCTGTCCTGCAGTGACCTGCTTTCGTCCTGCCCTTCCCGCGGCCTTTCTCATGGGCGCCCCCTAGTGTTCAGCCGGCCCCTCTGCTGACCGGTCTGCCAGCTGCCCGCGCCGCTGGGCGTGAGCTTCCCAGAGGCGGGAACCTAAGGAACGCTCCCGGCGGGGATGGTGGAGAACCTCCCCCGGTGGAAGTTGCTCACCTTGTGCCCAATGTGTTCTCTAGATCTGGAGTATGAAGCAGGATACATGTGTCCATGACCTTCAAGCTCACAGCAAAGAGATATATACCATCAAGTGGAGCCCCACCGGGCCAGCCACCAGCAACCCAAACTCCAACATCATGCTAGCAAGGTAAAGGGGAGACAGCCCTCAGCCCGGTCTCGGTTCCTAAAAGCAACCGTGCTCACTGTGGCTGAGCCAGCAACATGGCCGGGAAACGTTATTCGTATCCAGAGAGCCCAGAAAATATTGCCAAGTTGTCTTCCAAATGTGCTTACACCCTTCCAAAGTAAATGGAGAGGCGGCTGATTTTGAAAGGGCCCCGAGATATAAACTATCACGTGATGGCTAACTTGAGGTAAGGACGGTCTTAAGCATGAGGCTGGTGGGAGGAATCAATGTATGTCCAGGCCCCCGGCACTTTGCTTTCCTGATGGAGAAAGGAAACAATTCAGCCTGGACCTTGGGCTTGGTGTAGTTGGTTCAGCTTGGAGCTGCAGGTGATGAGAATGCTGAATGGTGATAAAGTCTCCCCAGCCGCAGCCAGATCTGACCTAACTGTTTATACAGTGAACACCCCCCTCCCACCACCACGACACCAGCATTGGAGGCAGAGGAGTGGCTAGTCAGTCAGATGCCAGAATTGAGAAGAGTGGTTGTAAGTCACCACAGTGGCCTCTGCAGAACTCCATCACTTGGGCTGCGGTCAGCAGACTTGTCCCCGTGCTCATTGGACCCCATGCAGGATATAACGTTCCAATCCCAGTATGATATTTTAACACTAACCTTTAGAAAAACGAACTAAAGAGATCCTGAGGCTGAATTTCCGGATTACTTAGGGGTCCGGAGACCATGATCCAAGAGAGCGTGGGTGTTTGTTTAGCTGTTTGGCCTGGGAAAGACCAGGCTTGGAAGGACTGTTTCCCTGCCAGGAAGCAGCAGTGGGTTTGTTCTGTATAGGTGCAGAGAACAGGGTTGTGGGGAGAAGTGGCAGGTGGCATGGCCCTCCGATAAATGAGGGAGAGCCCTCCGTCTTTGTTGTGTAGCCGTGGGGTGGGCAGCCTCGCCAGGCAGCAAGGACTCTTGTTACTGAAAGGACCAACCCCAGGCCACCTCTTAGAAAACACTGGACAGAAGTCCCACATGGGCTGAAAGGCCGATCCAGAAAGACACGAAGGCTGTTACTCTCTTATTTCAAGTAACTGTCCTGAAATGCACTTAAATGTCTGGGGTACAGAACGCTATCTTTTCTCTTTTTTTTAATAACTTGGAAGGTGCTTTGTATCACGTGGCACCCGTTACGAGCGTAAGCGATCCTTAACAAGCATAAAGGGACATGCTGCTGCCTGTAAGTCCCTGCAGAGAGAAGGAGTGCCGGGTAAAGCATCGTTGTGCTGTGTACGCTTCTTTCAGATTTGGAAATTACTAAAATGTGCAGCTCCCAGGAGTGCGATTGTGTATTTGGATGCGATTATATTTTAATTCTGTACTCGCTCGGTTTGCTATTTCCCCAAATACGGCTCTCAGCACTATTTTAGTTGGCAGCGATAGATGTTGTGTTGTAAGTTGTGGGAGCACTTTAGAAAATGTAGTGAATACAGAAGCACATATCATTCATATCTTAGAAAAACACACAGACAAATGAGTGTGGCTGTCACTTTGTTTTCCTCGTAACAGCACCCAGAAAAAGAAGGAGAAGATGTGTTTTACGACCATGGCTTTGTTTTCAGTATATCTGGTTCACGGTTTAGAAGAGGGAGAGTGTACCCGCTTGTTGTCTCTCGAAACATAAGAGCCAGGAAGGGAAAGCAGCGCCCGCTGTCCGTGCCGTGTCTTAGGGAAACAGTCGGGAACCCGCGTGAGTTGTGGTGACGTTTTCTCTCCCGTCTTTCCAGTGCTTCGTTCGATTCTACAGTTCGACTGTGGGACGTGGAGCGGGGCGTTTGCATCCACACACTCACCAAACACCAGGAACCGGTCTATAGTGTAGCTTTTAGCCCCGACGGGAAGCACTTGGCCAGCGGCTCCTTTGACAAGTGTGTGCACATCTGGAACACTCAGGTAACCCCCCGACCCCCACCGCCCAGTCCTCTCCCGAGGGAGCGCCCCCACCGTCGTGTGTTTGGTGGCCCACGCCCGGAACAGCGACTAGGGAATGAGCGTGTGCTCAGGAACGCCCCGCCTCAGACGCAGAGCCGTGACACAAACCCCGGCTCCCCGGGTGGACCCCAGACCCAGTGCCACCTGCCCTGTGCTCCGTGGGGGCGGTCGGTCTTCCCCGCCAGGGACGCCCATCGACTCGTTACTTTTTCTGAGTCCTTGGCAGGTAAGCCTTCCACCTGCCACTGCCTTCTCTTGGGCATGAGCAGTCACCTTGGAAGCTCGTAACCCAGTCATCTTCCCACCCGAGGCGCTGCCCTGTGGGTACTAAGGTCTAGGTTAGAAGTGCCGTCCTACCCGAGCTTTCCGGGGGGCACGGGCTTCCGGGGGAGGCCAGCCCTGACGGCCTCTGCTCCACACCAGCCCTGTGGCTTCTTAGGGGACAAATCAAGACCGTGGGGAAGGTTCGTTGGCTGTCGTCGTGGCATTTTGGTTTTCGGAAGGGAAGTGTTTTATGTTCGGGTAGCAGCAGGAATGTCCCTGTTGGTTACGCTGTCACAGAAGTGAAAGGAGACGGTATACTGGGCTCTTGTGTCTCCTGCTAATGGAAGAGAGAGAGGTGCTATGGGAGGGATCACTGCAGGCAGCCAGCGATCCATCCTGTGTGGCCTCAGGGTGGATGAAGTGGCCTCTCCTCTCCTGTGTTTTGGGGTTGTGTTTGTTTGTTTGTTCCGTTTTGTCTTTTGTTTTTGTATGTTTTGGCCGCCCTGTGCAGCGCGCGGGATCTTAGTTCCCCGACCGGGGATTGAACTTGTGCCCCCTGCAGTGGAGGCGCAGAGTCCTAACCACTGGACGGCCAGGGAAATCCTCCTCTCCTGTTCTGTTCCCACGCTCCTTCGTGATTGCTTTAGGCCTGGGTGGCATTTGGATGAACGTACTTTCTCAAGCCCGCGCCCCCTTGTGGCTGGTGCAGGGAGGCGGTGCGGGAGCCACGTTAGCTGGCGCGGGGCCCGAGGGTGGTCCACTGAGACCTCAGGCTTCCCAGGAGCCGCCTCACGTGCTCATGTCTTCTCCGCGAGTAAGAGGCGACGGTGGCCCTTACGTGGAGCCAGCCTGGTGCCGAGCCCAGCCTCAGAGCCCCAGATAGGCCACCTGGAAAACAGACATTAATGTGTAGCAGTCCGTTCATGGAGTTCTCGCTGGAAATAGTGATGGACGGATTTCTGAAATGACATCATCAGTTAGATAAGTCCTGCTGTCAGCAAGTCATTAAGTCATTTTACCCCTTTATTATTATTTTTTTATAAGTCACAGACCTCTTTGAGACATGTCGAGGGTCTCTTTAATCCTCAGTGCGATGGGCGCCTTCTCTAAATATAAACACACGCGTGATCTTGTTGACGTGCCCCTTCCCCAGCTGCCTCAGTCCCCCCGCCACCCTCAGTCGCTGGCCCCCCGGGAATGACCCCTGGGAGGCGTGACCTCGGCTGCAACATGTTTAGGCCGACTCCGCGGGCTGCCGTAGGTCAGCTGTGCCCCCCGTGGCAGCAGGTCCGAGATGCGCGTTACGGCCCCTGAGAACTCCGTTAGCTTCTGTGTTTGAAAGTTTCTGTGCTGATGCCCTGGGGGTCCACGTCGGCGCTCTGCATCGCGAGTGACGGTGGCTTTGCTTTGCAGAGCGGAAGTCTCGTCCACAGCTACCGAGGCACCGGCGGCATCTTCGAGGTGTGCTGGAACGCCCGAGGGGACAAAGTGGGCGCCAGCGCGTCGGACGGCTCCGTAAGCAGCACCCGTAGTTTCCTGGGGGGCGGAGGGCTCGGCGGTGGAAACGCAAAAAGTCAGACCCCTGATACCCGCGGGGGCTTCGGGCGCTGTGGTGGCCTCCGAGCCCCGCGGCCAGTGTGTGTTGGTGAAGGAAACTTCGGGGCTGGCACCGCCTCTGGGAGCAGCCGTCTCTCTGACTTCCTGAATGACGTTTTCTCGGTGAAACTGGTGGTCCGCAACCGGGGTGATTCTGCCCCCGGAGGACATCTGCAATGTCTGGAGGCGTTTTGGGTGCCACCGCTCTGGTCGGGGGGCTACTGGCGTCTGGTGGGCGGAGGCCAGGGCTGCTGCTCAAACCTCCTACAGCGCACGGGACGCCCACAGGAGAGACGCGACCGGGCCCCAAGGAGCGCAGGTGCCGAGGCTGAGAAACTTGGTCCTGTCTTGGCTCCCGGCCTGCTGGGCCCTCTGGTGATAAAGACCCGACTTTGCATTCCACGGGTCTCCGGGGTCACAGTGGCCCTATGTTGATCCCCTAAGATGTGTAGCTTTTGGATTCACGCCTGCACTTGGAATTGCCATGAGCTGTAGGGCAGGTGGCAATGGGCCGGCTGGCCAGATGTCAGCCCAGCCCCCAGATGTGTGCTCAGGCATGATTTGCCCTCTGCCCCGCCAGGTCGGTGTCTGGTCTGTGACACCCGCTGATGGCTGTGGCCACCCCATGGGTTCTTAGCATAGCCTTTGACCTGGCTGTTCCTCCCTGTCCTGTTTGCCTGGGGTTGGTTGGTCAGATGCTCAGATGTTAGTCTGTCGTTAGAGGTGCTCTGAACCCTCTCTACTGTGTACCAGTAAAACTTTGTCAAAAGTGGGTAACAGGCTGGATTTGGTCCATGGGCCGTTTGCCATCCTCTGCTCTAAAGGCATCTTGTGTCGTGTCTCAAGATAACAGGAGCTTTCTCTTTCCTTCCAGGTGTGTGTCTTAGATCTGCGAAAGTAAACACGAAATATTTTAGAAACAAGAAGAGAATTCTAACGGACCAGCAGTGAATGTGTGGGGTTGTAGCACTGTTCAAACACAACTCTGTCAGCTCCAAAACTGTATGAACTTGACCTTAGAGTGTACTTTGAAATCAACTCATCCCTGGCCACAGGAGTCTCTATTTTTTTGTAATCTTTATCAAGAAGTTTAAAACAAAAACATACACACAGTCATATCAAAGGGGGAAAGAATGGTTTCCACCTGGAACATTCAGCCTGGGAAGCATGAAGCCACCAGCTAGACGGTGCACGGTTTGGTTTCCATCCAGAACAGTCTCTGATGGCTGAGAGGAAAAGAAAAAAAAAAAAAAAAACTGTGCCAAAAAGAAAAAGAAAAAAAATGCTGTGATAAACCAAAAGGGGGGGTGGGGAACTCCTCACGTGGTGGGTTTTTTTTTTTTCCTTCCTAAAAATTTGGACACTACAGTTAACTCTCACAAGGATGTTCAAAGACCAGTTTGTACGGATGACATGGGCAACTTTGTAATCCCAACACTTTCTATTTTCTAGACTCTTTGTCACGTGGTTTTTCTATGGGCTGGAATCCTGTCGTCCGGGGGCCTTGGGTCTGAGGTGGAAACTGTTTTGGGTTTGTTGCTTCTTTGCTGATGTCGCCTGCCCCCTCCACCTCCTTCCTTCCTTCGTGGTCTCGGTTGGCATCACGCCCTCACAGAGTCTCTGACAGGCGGAGCTTTCTCGCTCCCCCCTCCCCTCCCCCCCTCCCCCTCGTGCACTCTCTCCGCCCCTTCCTCATAGTTGCTTCCCATCTTAGGTCTCAAGGGCACTTTTGGCGCATAATAAGTGCTTTATGTAAGAAGGCAGGGCGGGGGACTTTTTACAGGAGGAAGAAAAGAATAAGTGACTTATAAGAGAAAGAACCCAGAGTATTTTTGGAGAAAAAAAGATATTTTTATGTTAAAACAATTTTAAAATCCTAAAACGGCCATCAGACATAGCTTCGTGTGATTCATATTTAAAAAAAAACAAAGTTTAGGAAGACACAGGCAGGGTCTGAGGTAGCTTTTTCCCTTCACTTTCAGCTTCTCGAGAGGCAGTGAGGAATCTGTGTGGGAAGGGGCCAGCTCTGGGGCCGGCGTTGGGACTGTTCTACGGCCAGAGAGGAAAAATCGGGGCCCTTCCAGCGCGAGGACGACCTTGGCATGTTTCAGGGTGTGTTGCCCACATAGTAGGCAGCAGGAGAGACCTGGAGGAAGAAGCATGCCTCCGGACCCAAGAAGTGTTCCCAGGACCAGCGGCGTGGAAGGGGCCGTCACAGCCGGTCCACTCGGCAGGATGCCGCCTGGCATCGTTCAGGCCGCAGGGCCACCTGTGGTCCCCCCACCAAGAGCACCTCGGCCGGTCCTTGCACAGCTGACGGGACGGGCTCCAGGATCTCACTGGGTCTAAGAACGACAAAAACGAACAGGGAGAAGAGAGGTTTTCGGTCCTGAAGGTGAATTCCGTAGGTAGAGTGTCACTAATAATTTCTGTCCTCTTCATAGTTTCTTCCTCTTGCAACAGAGGAGGAGAAAGGTTTCCTTTTTGTAATAATGAATCTTTTTACTGTTTTTAAAAAATTAAACGTGGCTTTGTGTTCCTAGAGGAGTTTCCTTTCATTGGATCAGGTGACCTTTGTACTTTTGTTGTCATAACCCGACGCTGACCCATCTTTTAAATTAGCAGCGGGGGCAGCAGCGGAAGACAGGGCCTCTGGGTTCATCCGTCTTCCTGCAGGCACAGGCCGGGCTGGGGCAGGGGGCCGGGCCCGGGGAGCTGGCGGCAGGCAGGGTGCGGCCATGTGTGTGTTCCAGCAACAAGGCCGGATGTCACTTAGAGAGGGTGCTGTCTGTCCGTGGAGTCAAAAGCTAACGGGCAGAGCAGACCGGGCCCTCCTGCAAAACTTGGGTTGTCCCGGGACCAACCCCAGGTGCCAGAGTGCATTCATCTTTCTCGGATCATTAACGGGCCTCCGTGGATCTGCGAGTTTCAAGCCCCGTTTGTAGAACACCAACAAGTGCTCTGTTTATGTGTGAGTGGAGCACTTTACCCAGGATCTGTCACCTAAACGCTTGGCCTTTAAGAAGATCAAAGTTCTCCAGAGTCTCCACTGCCATCTCTGAAGATGGCAGACATCCCCGGGTACCCTGGTAATGCCCTGCCACCAAGAAGTTACTAGGTTTGGGGTGCAGTTTGGGGGGATCTAGACGAACACCATCTGGACCCCCTCACCCAATGAAAGTGTGTCACGCCTGCAGGCATCAGCTGTCCAGGGTCAGGACCCAGTTTGCGCTTGACAAGCCAAAGCCTGCTGGCGGGTGAAGATAGTCGGTTTGCGACACAGCGCTCACCGGACGGTCGGTACCCAGGGTCTCCAGGCGCCGACTTTAGCCTCTTGGTAAATCTGAACCAGTTGGGACTTGCCGGGTTGGAGCCGAGGGCTGTGAGGCCGCGGACATGGGGGCTTGATGCTGGGCCTGGCAGCGCCCTCAGGCTAAGGAAGGCAGACCGTCCGCATTCCTGGCGTCGTTGGCCGGCCACTGGGAGGGAGTCTCCCAGGCGCCCCAGGGAAGCAAGACGAGGAGGCAGCCAGCGCCCCTGGAAACCCGTCCCCGCTCTCAGCAGGACGGCAGCCGTGCCCTGAGCCGCAGACGCAGCCCACCAGCTGCACCGTGCCAGCCAGCGCTCGGCGGGCGCGTCCCCGTCGTCGGTGCCCCGTGGCTCGTGTTAGCATTGGACGTCATCTACAGCTTCTAACACTTGGCAGTAAATGCTTCAGTCTCAGTGACCAAATGGGACCTTGATTCTGAAAGGAGTAACGCAACGATCCTCCCCGGAATTTTCGGTTGGGTTTGCAGTGACTGAGAACTCATTCTGCGCACACCTGGGAAAGGGATGCTGCCCCCGCGGGGCACATCTGACCCCACATGACACCCGGAATGTGACGTTCGTTTTGTCTTTCTAAAAGTAGATCTTGGAGCCAAGTGAAGTGCACTTTGTCAAATGTAAGGGTCTGCTTTTGTTCCTTGTTATTTTTCTCTCTTAACCTTCTGTTCCACCTTTTTTTTTTTTTTTTTTTTTAATCGTGTTTCTTGTCAAGTGCAGAATCGTTCCTTCCACCGCCCACCGAGGTGAATTCTGGCTTCTGCGGTTTTGATCGTCTGTGTCAGACGTGCAGCCGGATGTGCTGCTGTCTAGATTCTCTTGCATCCACACGGCCCCCGTTTCGTTCCCCCCCCCGCCCCCCGCCCCTCACCCTCTCGCGCTCCCAGAAAATCACCTGTGCGTCATAGCTCATTGGTCTCAAGAGAGAATCAACAGATCGTATGCAGTGTCTTGAATAAATTGCTCTATTTTGATAGAGAACTTGGTGGGTGTGCTTTCTTCGTCTTGGTCGGCACCTGTGGGGCCCACGCTGACACCCCTGAGTGTGGACGGAGCTCTGCGTTTTCTCCGGGAATAAATGGGAGGGCCGCCTCGGGGTCGCGACGGCAGGAGGGTCAGCTGCCCCGTTACGATATAAAGGGAGCATGCTTTTTAGTACGTTTCCTTTGTGTTACTGCGTTTCAGGCTGGCTGTTGTAGAAAGTCAAAGCGGATGAATTTTCTCCTGTCAAGAGGGGTTGGTTTGCTGGGAGTTGGAGTTCAAGGATGAGCTTTGAGTAGTTAGCAGATAGGATACTGGTGAGTGGACACTGGACACGATGCAGACAGACATCTGGAAACGTTGACCGGAGTCTGCTCTGTGCCAGCCCTGGCCAGGTGCTTCCATTGATGCCACTTTCATCAGTGAACGGATGTGACACAATTGAATTGAGCTGCTGTCCCCGTGGTAGGCAGACGCAGCGAGACGGGCTGCGTTTGGCCGTACACGTGAGTCACAAAAGAAGGTCGTGGTGCCATTTCCTCTAATCCCAGCTTGATCCTGGGCTGGAACAGAGCCAGGGGCTGGCCCACCCCTTCCTCCCTCTGCCCCAGTGTTGTCTGGGGTTCAGCCTTGCCTGGTTTTGTTTTTCTCTTTCTTAAGTCTTGCCAAGTTGACCAAGCGCATTCCCACATGGGGGATTGGGGGTGAAGCTCTGAGCACCCCAAGCCCTGCTGCTAAAGCCACGGGGAGGCCCCGGGGAGACCTTTGTAGCAAACACAGTGGGCTTGCACAGCGCGGGGCAGAGCTTCCCGGGATGGATGCGTGTGGGTCGCGGGCTTTGGTGGCTTCAGCAACGATGCTGGTGGCATATTCATAGCTTCAAAGGGGTTTCTTTGTGCTGTGAAGGAAACTGGGTTGAATCCAGATTGTCCAACTTTCATCTTCAGATGCATGGAACCCATTGCTACAGTGATTCTAAAAATGTTTTGTCCGTTGAGGCTCCCACTTTATTTCGGGAATCCAAGTTACCCCTCACTGCGCAGAGACCTTTTTTTTTTTTTTTTTTTTTCTTTTTTTCAACTGCCCACATCTGGGTGCTGTTCCTAAAGGGTCCTTGAGGTGTTCTTTATATTCACGGAAAGGTTTCTGTGCACCTGTGGATGCTGGTGGTGTTCACTGTTGGTGGAAGTCTGGAAATCACTTGGTGAGATGCATGAAAAGGGCTGGGAGGGGGTGGGAAGCAGATAACGTACCCTTACAAAAAGACTCAGAATTGGGTGGAATGTTTGTTTTTTTTTTTCTTCCAGTCTGGCTCCTTTTTCTCCCAAGTGTCTTCATCCATTTGCAAGGTAAGCAAAGGAAGGTGGAGCACCGCGTGGGGGGTCGCGGGGAGGGGGACCTGTGATGGGGGAGGGCTTGGGGAGCCTCGGGGTGGGGGGAGGGTGGGGGGCGGTACCCATGGTGGAAGGAAGCAGGGACTGTTACAGTATTACCTTGTCCTCAAACTTGAAGTTAATCCTCTGGAGAATGGGGGCTCCTATTAGGAATATACTTACCCTAGAGCAAAGTTCTGGAGAGAAACGGCCACCAGAAACACAACTGTAAGCGACGAAGAGGGTATCTTTGGAATAGGGGTAATAAGTAGACTCATTTAAACGTTTCTTAAGGTGTGGTAAATAAACTGGCCAATAAGTTGAGATCAAACAGAAGCCACCTGATAGGAGCAGGCTTACCTTTCCACCCAAGCAACACTCCCGGCTACACCTGTCACGTGCAAACTCCTGGTTCTGGATCCCAGTTCCCTCCCCTTTTCGAGAACATTCCCATCTCCCATCACCATCGGTTCCTCTCCCCTAGATCTTTCCCCTTAGATCTTTCCCCTTATCGACCCAGCTACCGTCTACAAAACAATAACGTAGCAGCCCCCTGCAGCAGCCAGCCTTACAGGGAAATCGCTTAAAGCCAGGCGTGGTCTGTCGTGATCTGCCGTGCGCTCGTTTGTTATTCCCCAGAGTGACTGATAGCATCTCTGTCCCCAGTGCCCAGGTGTAGCTTAGGGCATGGCAAGTAGCCACGTGAAGGTATCCGCTCACCGTCTCACTCTGCCTCCATCCCAATCGAAACCACCCTGCCAGCTGCGATGCTGACACCGCATCCACTGAGAGAGTTCCCTTTAACCGGATAGTCACAGCAGCCTGGGTTCTCACGTGCAAGCTCTGAAGCTGACTGTGGCTAATGTGAAGCCAACAGAACGGGTGAGGATGACATTGAACACCTCGGGGGAGTCTCTGGAGAACCAGGCTTGGGGGCCGTGTTCGCTGCAGGATGGGGCCCATACACATAACACTGGGTACAGACACGGCGCTGGGAGCTGCCCACACCTTGATACTGGACACTGGGCTGGCCCCTGAAAGCACACCCCGGATGCCTTCCAAAGCAGACGCCCCAGCTGCCGACCCCTTTCCGGCAGTACTTCTGCACGGCCCATTGCCTTGGGTGCCAGCTTCCAACCTAGACTTGGGACACGAATCTGATTTTCTGCCAGGCCCATGCTTTGCTCTAGCTGCGAGGGAGCCTGGGAAAGTGAGCAGCTGGCAGCTTTGCTCTAGAGTGGGGTTGATGCTGTACCTCATTCAGCGTGGGGAGTCCTCAGAGGACGGGCTGCGGATGCTGGGGGCAGATGGAATGTCGATGCAGAGATTAAGAATGCAGATGATACCCGGGAAGTTCAAACTCCTTCACACCTGCTGGACACTTTGGGTCAAGGTGGCTGGGACGTCGGTCCATCTTCAGGAGCACGCAGCCCTGGGTACCACGGTCACAGTCACAGGATGCTCTGAATCCGTCTGCGGCCACGTGACTCCAAAAGCACAAATCCAGAAGCATCCTGGACAGCTTTTCTAGAGCAGGATGGAGTCCTAGTCTTGATATAGACGAGGGTCACATGACAGAGCTGACTGCAGTGTCCTGAGGAAATGGTGCCTTGCCTTTCGATAGACTTACCTACGTGGCTTACGTCTGCAGTGAATAGTATACACAGTATTTTTGCCCCTATATATATATATATATATATATATGCACTTGTATATGTTCAATATCTATAGTATACAAATTTTACGAACAGCCGACCGTCTGCACTGCCCATCCCCCGGCCCGCGGCTCCCGCGGATGCGGAAGACCCCCCCGCGGGTGCAGACCAGGGCATCTGTGGATTTTGAAATCCGTGCGGGTCCTAGAACAGATCTCTCATGGATATCAAAGGACAGCTCTATATAATTATATATGTATACTTTATATATGTAATCTGTATTTCAACTGACGGAAAGATGGAAACGTAGGCAATGATCTGAGCATAAGTCCGGTCCCCAGGATTCCTTAGGCTCAATCATTGCTCAACACAACGTGGGGACCGAGGGCTAAATTGCCGGTCCAAGCCTGTCCTCCGCTGCCCCCTAGTGGTGGATAAGGAGCTTGCTGTGCAGCTGCTCCTCGGTGCTCCGTCGGTCCTGCTGCCTCTTTTCGTGGCCTTTTGGCATCATCACTATCTGACTCAAGAGCATTCGCTGGAGGTGCTGTTCAGACAGAATCCAAGTCGGGCTGGGAGCTCGGACACAGCTAGTTTATTAGCTTTTCCAAGGACCTGGATCTTCCATTTACGTTACAGGCAGATCAGAAAAACTAACGTCAATGGAGAGTCTGGAGAGTGTCTGATCTGGAAAGACGCCCCCTGCCATCCCCAAGCGCAGGCTCACGGATCATCCCTCCTACCACAAAGAGGATCTTGGGGAATACACTACCGTGGCCATGGGAGTGAGATTTGCAGGGATGCTACACCCTGCAGTGCTCTGACCGCAGGCGAGAACACAGTCCTAAGGGATGAGAAACGTGGAGTCTGCGGAAGACGGGGTCTGGACCTCTCTCTTGTCTTCTCACAGGTCTCCCTGGGCTTTTGGAACAGACTCAGCCTCCTTTCCGTTGCGGGACACACTTGCAACATGGATTTCAATTGTGCTGGTGTCAGAACCTGGGGAGGAGAAAAAAACTGTCACGTGACGGTGTCCGTGTCCGAGAACATCCTTCACAAGCTTCACAACCGTCTGTATTTAAAAAAGAAAAGTACATGATACTTTCACCTACATGTGGTTAAATCATTCCGAAGGACAAAAATCCTACAGAATGATCTGGGGCAGCTGATGTATGACCTCCCTGAAGGGAGGTGCACCCTGCCTCCCTTGCTCCAAACCTCGCCACTGGGCAGCTCACCGCATCTCAGCTGAACCCTGTGGATGCTGCAGCCCAAGGGAAACAGCCTGTTGACACGGGGGAGTTTCGGAGCCCTGGGACACGCTGTCTAAGGGGCCCGAGATCTCAGTGCACTGTGGTGACGGTGGGCACAGCTGCCTCAGGGGTCACTCGGGGGCAACAGGGCTCCGGGGTCGCCCGGCCACCTGCTCTCAATTCCACGAGGTGCCCCAAGGACTCCTCTTATTAAAACTTAAGAGGAGGGACGTAGGTAACAATCAGAGTGAAAGCAAACATCACTCCAGTCAGAAGAGTAATCCTGGAGGTCTGTTTAATCACCCCAACAACACGCCTTCCTTTAGAAGGTGTGGGAGATCTTTGCAACAGATGCCAGAATTGTTCTTTCTACGGATATCACTCCACAAATATCCAGGCTTGCCTGCTGGGTGCCAGGTTCTAGGGTGTGTGTGTCAGGAATACAGCGAAGGAAGACGCAGAGAAGGGTGGCCTTTTCAGCTGTGCATGGGGCAGGTGGCTGCCCTTCAGGAACATCTCCAAATCCCAACTCCCTCCACCGAGAGGCCCCGCTGATGGCTGCAGCCTCCTCCCCTCCCGTCCCTCTGCTCGCTCACAACCCTCAGGCACATGCTTCTCACATCCAAGCCCAGTGCTGCCCCAGGGCAGCAAAGGCACATCTCTTTTTCTGCCCGCAAAGCGCTCCAAATTTTCTCATGGCTCGCTCCCACACTGCACTCAGGTCTCAACTCAAATGTTACCTCCTCAAGGAGGTGTCTGGGACGCCTATCTAAAACCACTCTCCTGCCCCCTCTTGACGTGTTGTTCTTCGCAGCACTTCTCGCTGCCTTGAATGTTGTACAGTTCTTTGAGACTTTCATTCACAAGTGCTGATATAATAATTATTATATAATCATATGGAGAGTCTCAGTGGACAGTGCATTTGTCTACCTTAGTCACCACGGTGTCTGTAGTGCCTAAACAAGCCCCCGGCATGATAAACTAACGTTGAATGGCTAAATACCGTGGGGTCACCGCCGTGACCTCCGTGGGACACGGCGCAGGCACCTCAGAGCACTCACGGAGACTAACGTATAAAAACCGGCAGGAACAAGCCCGCAGTAAGGAGAGCCACATGTAGGGTTTCAGAGGACACTTAGGGGAAAAAGGAGAGGCCGTCGGCACTCTGTGGGCTTGGAAATGCCTGGGGAAGCCGGAGCTACAGGTACAGGTGACGATATTGCCCAAGAGGACGCAAGCGCGGGGTCTGCCGCGTGGCCGACACCCCACCGTCCCCACCACCACCACCACCCAAACCCCACAGCGGCCTGCGGCCTCCCAGGGCGGCCCGGAGGCGAGTCGGGAGCTCACAGGTCGGAGGGAGCCGCCCCAAGCGTGAAGAGCCCACCAAGGGGCGGGAAAGGGATTCAGAAGACGGGGAAGAGCCGGCGGCTCCGACGAGAGGCCGCGCTGCCCTCGGGGAAGGTGGGAGCGGGGAACCTGCGCTTCCAGCCGGAGGGGTTCACTGGCGCTTCCCCGAAGGCTCGGTTCTCTCGGGGGGCGTCGCTCGCCGTTCATGAGCGCGTCCTGGGCTCGTGGGAACTTGTGTGCGATTTCTGTGGTCTTTTCAAAAAGCCTCTGGGTTTGGAGGGTCACACGGGGGCTCGGGATCAAGATCTGGCCCGTGACCTGACACTTCGGGACATACTCTGCCCCCTTTTTCAGAGTTCCTGCTTCCTTCCCCGGCCCCCGGGGCTCCACGGAGGAGACCCCTTTGTGTGACGACAACCCTGAGCGTCAGACGCCAGCGCTGCCGCTGAACACATACACACATACACACACACACACACACACACACACACACACACACACAAAAGCACGCACGCCCCGCGCCCCCGGCCCCCAGCCCCGCCTGCAACGAGTTGGCCGGGTGCTTGCAGCGTGGGCTTTCCAGCAGGCCTGCCTTTCCAATTGTTTCCTCGCCTGGTCTTAAAGTCTCTGAGAAGCAAATCCAAAGAGGCCATGGTGGGGGTGAGGGACTAATTCTCTGTCGGTGCATGTGCACATCTGAGTGTGCGTGCGGAAAATGCATCCGCCAGCGACCTCCCAGTGCCCAAGGGCCGAGCGCCTTCCTAGCAACTCCCAGCAGGGAGCCTTGCGAGCCCAGGCAGGTTCTCGAGGACTTCCTGGGCTCCGCGCAGACCTAACATTTGGGAAGCCACGTTGGATGCCCCGGTGCCCTCAGCTGTTGCTCTTGAATCCCTTAAAACCTCGAGGCCCTAGATCAGAAATCCCAACCAGGTGGTTAGTTGCATGAGCCACAGAGAGCGTACAACCCCTGGGCCTGCGTCCCCTTCAAGGTGTTGAATTGGGTCCCGCCAGCCCGAGAGTTGGAGGCCCTGGTGTGTGTTCCCTCCCCAGGCAAACACAACCCATGGTGCCACCTGGTGGTACGTGGAGGGCCAAGTGATGGCAGAGAGAATCACAAAGAATGAGGTGTATGAGAGAACAGAGAAATGGGGACGGTAACGGGGAAGTGTGGGAGAGGACAGGGAATTTGAGGAGGTGTGAAACTGTGATGGAGGATAAAGAGATGTGGAGAGACGCAATGGTGGGAGAGAGAGTACTGTGGGAAACGGCAGAAACTTGGTTGGGCCGGGGGGAGGGTGGAAATACGCAGAACAGAGAATTATGGGGAAGAGAGTACTGTGGGAGAGACTGGCCGTTGTGGAAGAGAGGCATTGTGAGAGAACTGTGGGAGATGACGGGCGGTTGTCAGAGAGAAGGAATTATGCTGGAGAACAGAAAACTCTCCGAGAAAAAGAATTTGGGGAGCAGTGGAATGCAGTAGCAAAAGCAACTGCAGAAGACAACAGATTAGTGAGAAACCATGAAGAATCCAGAATTGTGGCAGAAAATGGGAAATTGTGGGAAGAGAATTGTGGGAGCAATAGGGGGCCGTGGGAGAAACAGAACAGTGAGAAAAGCAAGGGGTTGTGGGAGAGGATGGAGAATTGTGGGAACAACAAGGGATTGGGGAGAGAAAGGGCAGTTGTGGGTGAGAGGGAATGGTGCAAGAACCAGGGTACTGTGAGAGAGACGGGGAGTTGTGGTAAAGACACTTGGGGGGAGAGAAAAGACGTGAGAGAGAGAGAGAGACAGACAGACAGACAGACGGTTACGCCCCCTCACGTCCATCCACTGTGTTCTGCATAGGCCACAAGCTTCCTACTTGTGGACACACTACATGTGCTCTCTTCTAACGACAGCCTGCTTCGTCTCCCCACACGCCCCGCGTCTCGGCCCTACCCCACTGACGCAATCCTTTATACCCTGTGGTCCATCTTGTCCACAGCCACACCCCTATCCCTGTGGCCACGCCCCGCTGCCACAGCAAGGGAAGGCCTGTTCTCCTCAACGCCCCTCCCCACCAGGCCTCTGCCTAAGACCGTGCCCCCTTTGTGACCACGCCCCCAGCTCCACTGCCGTCCCGCCCTGCCACCAGAGCCGTGCCCGCTGCCGGTGGGCAGGGCTTGGGGGAACCTGGTCCAAGGTGACGTTGAAGGCTAGGGGAGCAGATCTGAGAAATACACCCCCCAACCTTTGAAGGCAAGGATAAGGTTAAAGTATCCATCAGATCCCGAACTTCTGCGTTGTGAGCACAAAGTGTCCCTGGTAAAGAAGGGCCAGAGATCTGACCCTACGCTTCGTAAAGCTCATGGACAGAGGAAATAATATTTTAAGGTTTCCTGGCGCTCACCAGATAAAAACCAACGAGGTGTTTGCTTGTTTGTGAGAAGTGCCCTTTCTTCTTGACTTTTAGTCCCAAGGGAAATTCTGATTCTTCATAAAGATACGATTTTGAACGAAGTTGTCATAGGGAGTTACACACAGATCCCCTCAATGTTCGCTGTTGCCATGGTCACGAAGCATGAGCATCCAATCAACTCGCCCACATCCATTCACTAGGCTAGTCCTACAAGCAAATCTGAGCGCATCTCTCCACTTAAAAACCTTAACTGGCCGCTAGATAAAATGCAAACTCCTTGGCAGAATCTATAAAAACCCTTCGTTATCTGTTCCCGACCTGCCTCTCCAGCTTCCCACAAATCCCACGCTGTGGCCGCCCCTGAACAACGTACAGACATTCTGCCCTAAGTCTCCACACAGGGCGCCGTCCGGGCTTCCTCCCCTCCCATTCCAGCCTGCGGTGCAAGACCCAGTCTGAACATCACCTCCTCCAGAAACCCTCACCCATGCGCCAGCACCAACGGAGGCCCTGCCTGTTCTGTGTTCCTTTGACGCGTCAGACTTTTTAGAATAAAATACAGCATTGTCTTTACTTAACTGATACTTGCAAGTTTCCTACATGATACTTCCCAGGGACACTCACAATCCACACACACCGCCCCCGCCCCTCACCTAAAATGCTGTTGACCATATTGCAGAGGCTTGATGAATATTTGTTCACACTCAGTTGACTTACGTCAAGTACCTAGTAAGTGCCAGACACCACGTCAGATACCTCCTATCGGAGGCTCAGTGTAAGCCTGTTGGCCTCGAAGTGAATCCTAAAGTAGCAGAGAGAGGCTTAAGGATATGATAAACGAGTCAAGGTTCATCTTTACCAATGCAAACAGGGAGAAGCCTAACTGTATTTACTGCTTCGAGTTTGCATCTCTGGGCTTTTCTCCCACATGTAGTAGTACTTTCTGTATTATGAGTAGCTCCCTACCTTTACTGAAGAGACTAAAAGCAAAGTGGCTGGAAAGGAGGAGAAAGGAAACGGCCCAAGACCAAGCCAGCTGTATCTCATTTCCAAGATTACCACTGTAGACGGAAGGCCGCCGTTTCCTGAGGGTTCTGGCAGCAGCGTGTAGAGCCTGTGCTATAAGAACAGGGGTCTCCTGCGTGGGGATCATTCTGCCCTGGGCTTGTTTCCTGACACGTATCCACATCGTTTGCCCAGATCGCTCCGCCTTCATACTTTAAACGCAGATTGGAAATTTTCACGGACTCTTTCATTCTCTATCTCACCAACATTTGCTCCATGTCTCCGCTCAGGTTATGAATCTGTCATGGGATTTATGCGTGCTTACTAGCGTTAGCATTTACGGAATGCCCTCTGTGTCCCAGCACTATTTAAGCACATAGCACAAAGATCTGTTTCATCTTATGAAAATCACTGTCGTTAGCACCCTGTTAGAGGTCAAGAAATACTGAGTGAGATTTGCAGGAAGGGCTGTAGTCCTCAGCTCCCTTGGAGGAAGCAGAGATGGACAGTCCTGTGCCCAGAAGCCACGAGCCCTCCCTGGAGGGTGTCATCATGGCTGCTGCGTAGCAAGTCCATTCCTTATACTTAGACCGTATGTCACCTTGCTTCTAACCAGCTTGACAAACGTTGCTTTTATTCAAAGAAAGTGCTTACTCATTATAAAGTCCTACAAAAAAAAAATGGTTAAGAAGATCTCAACTCTTTTTTTTCCCCAGCTCTTTTGAGATATATTTGACATAGTACCCCAACTCTTATGTTACTAAGAATTCTTTAAATCTTATGTCTAAGAAGTCTTTACATCTTACAGTTAATTACTCTTAGGCCTTTTAGAACTAATTTCCCATCAAAAAATGTGTAATTTAACATAATTATTACCAACGACTGTTGGGCCCTTACCACGTGCAGTGGTCAAGCATGAGTGCAAGACGGTACATGGGCTGCAGAGGGATACATTCCGGTTAAAAGCGTTTGCAACCAGCCCCAGTGTAATAAAGTGGGAAGAGGGAGGGGCTCCAGGGCCTCAGTGGGGACAGAAGGAGGGCATGGGGTGGCCTCCTCCCCAAGCAGCATTTGTGGCAATCAGCCCCCTGACCCCCAGAGGAGGTGCTGCAAACATGTGTCCGCTTCCTGTAAAGAATTTCCAGTCTTGTTACTCAATGCGAACAGCAAAATGTCTGCTCAGGAAGAATCTTTCAAGGGAATAAAGGTCTGCATAGACCAGGGACGGTAAAATTAATAAGTTATCATAACCATGACAGTCCCTGAGATCTCGTTAGGAATAAGGATCATAGGTCTAGTGATTTTTCTCTCTCATTACCCATCTTGATTAGAATATACGTGAGCTTTTTGTAATAGTAAATTCAGAATACAGAGCAAATGATAAATTATAGGGTTACAGTATGTTTAATGAAAACTACATATAATAGATTTATTTATATATATAAATAGTATACATGAATATATAAATATAAAACGTATGTAATAGGTTTAGTAGATGGCAATCTTTAGAGAAACATTATTGGGGCCTTGAACTTTCTTCTTCCTTGTCGGCTGGGTTAATAGACATAACCCCAAATCAGATTAAACAGGAGTTTAAAAACAGGACCAATTTGAGGACCACAGTGCTAGAGTCTTGAAATGAAAAGGGCAGATCAGAAGAGCCAGCAATGGACGACCAGCGTGTTACCTTAAATGTCCCCGAATGAGGCGGACAGACCAAGCTGCAACTAAACGCTGCAGAGGTCAGGTTGTACCGTTCATTGTCTTACAGCAAACGTTCGCGACGGGTTTGAAGTGGCAGTTTATCTCATATTCAAAAGGCCATCCAGCCCAAGGTGGAGCCACTTATAATTATTACAAGGCTACTGTGCTTAAGAACCTGAGTAAAGGTACCACTGTCATAGTAAAAGGAGAGGTGGATGATGCGATGCAGGCCTGACGCTGTCACTTTCCACTCTTGCCTTGAAGCAGGTTCCAGACATCAGGACAGAAATGCTATGCACCAGCCACGTGGCCGTTTATAAAGCATTTCCAGGGGAGCCAGGGGCCCTGCCGTCCGCCTGCCTTGGCGGAGGGGCTCTTACCTTCAGACAGCAGGCTCACGGCCTCGTCGGAAGTGTGCCCGCTGGCCCACACCTCCTTCCCGGCAGTGAGGCTCTCCCGGGGCTCACGGGAGCCCCTCGGGGACGGGGGACCCCGCTCGGCAGCCGAGGTGCTCATCGATTCCCACTGGATCTCCTTCCCGGGAGCCCAAAAAGCTGGGCGGCAGCCTGTCCAGCCATAGAAGGCCAGGGACAACAGGAACCCCTGGGCTGGATTCAGTATCCCCTGGCAGGGAGGACAGAGAGACAGGGGTGAGTCAGGGTGGGACCATGGGAATCAGAGCACTGGGTGCTCCCAGGGTGACTCAGGGCCCGCTGGGCTGGCCTCACTGCGACCTGCCCCACTGGCCGGTGTGGGGCGAGACAGATTGGCTGGAGGTGCTGGGCCCTCAAAGGTGCCTGAATACACAGGAAGTGGGGTGGGGAGAGGGCCCGAGTCAGACCAGGGAGGAGGCGGGAGAGGGAAGGCCCTGGGCGGCCCAGCCGGGCTGTCTCACCTCTGGCCCGTGGCCGTGCTCCCTCGCAGGGACTCGGGGCCCTGCCCCTCGCGCCCCTGGCAGCATGTGACTGCACAAAGGCACCTGAGCCTAACAGTCAGTCTAGGAAACTCTGCTTACGTGTGGTCCCTGCACGTGACCACAGCACAGGCAGGGGTGGAGGCAGTTAATGCGGGTCTCATCCTCCTGCATCAGCTTTCCCCCCGACTCCGAAGCAACATACATTTTAATTCTGTGTAGGGCACCGTGCATCTCTCCACTAACAGCTCGTGTATGGATTTTTGTATTTGGAAATGCGATATAATGAAAACACTGAGGGAAACGACCCATGCTCTTTCTGCCTTATTATGATTTTGTGTATTTCTCGCCAATATTTTTTCATGCATGTGTTACTAGGTAGTTGAAATCAGTATAATTTTTAGAGCTTACATTTTTCACTTAACACTAGATTTCACAATTGTCATTTTTTTCCACTGTCATCTTCAACGTCGGCAAAACATTCCTTAAGATCAAAGACCATCGTTAATCGTTCCCTTTTGTTTAAAACAGTGTGGATTATCTATAATGCTTTATAATTACGGATAATGTTATAAGCAATACCTACATCCCTATGGTTTTTTCAGTCTGAAACATTTCTTCAAGAGAAACTCCCTGATATTTTAAATCTGCCTGAAAGGTTTGATTCACTTGCCAAGTTGATTTACCAGAGTCACATCCATTTAATAACGATCCCAACACTGAATGAAAATAGCTAGCTCGTGGACCCAGGCCAGATGTAAGCATCCCAGGAACCTTTTCAACTCCCTGCATATTTAAATAACATATAGATCATACTTCTGAGTGGTTTTATCCCTTCTGTTTTTTTTTTTTCTTTAGGAAGAACATTTTAAATTAAGATGGACCTACCATCATGAACCACGTGGTCTCGGCTGCATTTCTGACCTGTTTCAAAGAGCCTCCATTGATATCTGGTTGCATTTCAAGATAGAATAAAAGGCTTTCATTGATGATATTCGACACCCAACTGTTAGAAAGAAAATGGCCCACAGGTGAAGAGAACATGTGACATAATGATTTTTTTTTTTTTTTTTTTTTTTTTTTTTTTGCCGTACGCGGGCCTCTCACTGTTGTGGCCTCTCCCGTCGCAGAGCACGGGCTCCGGACGCGCAGGCTCGGCGGCCATGGCTCACGGGCCCAGCCGCTCCGCGGCACGTGGAATCCTCCCGGACCGGGGCACGAACCCGCGTGCCCTGCATCGGCAGGCGGACTCTCAACCACTGCGCTACCAGGTAAGCCCCCATAATTCATTTTTAACGCTGGGGGTCAGGGACCATGCCTCCCGAGACCTAGAAGTCCCGGGGCGGGGGCAGTGCCTGCTTGGCAGCAAGGAGGACGCAGCACACCAAGAATCTGACGTAAGACATGCCACCCCTCTCAGCCCAAAGCAGAGACCAACAGATCCTTCCGATGGTCGCACTCAACACCACATCAGGTGGAAGGTTCTAGCACATGTCAAATAACCCAAGAGTTCATCCTTCTGAAGAGTAAGCTAATGTTTTGATGGAGACCAAAACAAATCTCGACATTTTATGTTTGAATTTTTTGAGGTTATTGTTGGCAGGGAGGTGACGTTTGAAACCACAAGCTCAGTGTATTTTTAGAGGGAGCTAATTTACGTCTCTCGTAGGAGACTGTCCAAACAAACCTGCTCACATCACATCAATTATTAACACCACAAAGGCGTGCTCTGTCTTGCGAAGCATTGCTTCACCACAGCGAAGTGTTTCCTGATTCCAGTCGATTTTGCGTTGGTTACAGGTCTATGCCCAGCACACCCACTTGAAATGCTGGAGCAGGACACCTGTGGTGGGGCGCGGGGAATGGGGGGGTGGGGTGGACAGTTGAGGACAGGAAGATTGCTCTCTACCCTTCTTTTTTTAATTATTATTTTTATTTTTTTGGCCGTGCCACGCAGCTTGGGGGATCTTAGTTCCCCAACCAGGGATGGAACCCATGTTCCCTGCAGTGGAAGCGTGGAGTGCTAACCACTGGACTGCCGGGGAAGTCCCACTCTCTACCCTTCTTGCCTGAGCGGTGAGTCATATCACTAAAGATGGGCCCTTGCCCTCGTATCTTGTCAGATACAGGAATCCTGGTGTCAAGACTGATGCAAGGACTTCCCCGGTGGTCCAGTGGTTAGGACTCCACGCTTCCACTACAGGACGTGCGGGTTCGATCCCTGGTCGGGGAACTAAGATCCCACATGCTGCGCGGCAAAAAAAAAAAAAAAAACTGCTGCAAATGGGTGGATTTAGAAGGCACTTGATTTGAATGCTAACCCCAGCGATGGGGCAAAACTCCAGAGGCATATGGCTGGGATGCATCAAAACCAACGGGACTTTTCATTCTTAGGGCTCTTTATGTAGCGTCCTTAGGGCTCTTTATGTAGCTTGAGTAGATGTGAATAGCTTTCCAGAAGTTCACGGATGGTACAATTGCCTTCCTGTCTCGCAAGCATCTCCTCCAAAGGCACCTAGCACAAGTTTCAACAATTTCCTCTCCAAAGACTCCTCCCTTAGGAACTTTCAGGTCACACTTGGAAAAGCAAAGGACAGGCGGTTTGCATCTCCCTTCCCAGGGACAGTTTTTTAAAAAAAGAAGAAAGGTTACCAAAGAATGAAAACCAGCATTATTTTGAAAAATCGGGTCTTGATCATGTCTCCCATCCGCCTCTCGTTCTCCGTGTAAACTCCTTGGCTTCCTTTTAGTAAAGAGGCCACTGTGAAGAGCAGAGGGGAACAGCGCGTCATTTCGTTATTTACGTTTCCCGCGTGCAAAGGAAGGGCAGTCAAGCGGGTGGGAGCTCCGAAGCACGGCCGGGAGAGCGTGACGCCCAGCAAGACCCTGCCGTGCTTTCCTCACCACCCCCACGTGGGACTTCTCGGAGACTCACGGGAATACAGAGTTTTTAAACGTTTACTATGAAACCACTTTAGATTTACACAAGATATGCAAAGACAGTACCGACAGTTCCCGTATACCTACACCCAGCTGTCCCCAGAGTTAACATCGTACACAACCACAGTCACATTGGTCACCATGAAGAAATCAACACTGGTACAGTGCTGTTAACTACACTCTGGATTTTATCTGGATTTTACTAGTTCGGGAACTACACTCGTTTACGGTTTATATATTTTTTACTATAAAAATAATGCATGCTCACTATTGTAAAATGTTGAAAGGTTTGACATTTATCCTTGTAGACAAGTTGGAAAATATAAAAAAGTTTAGAAAAGAATTGATAACCCATAGTTCACCCAGAGACAACCATTGTTAGCACCTTAGTGTATTTCCTTCCAGTCTTTTTTCTGTAAGTCATTTTCATTTGTTTGATGTAATCAAATCACTATTTTTAAATGCAATTTTGTTAAAAAAAAAAAAAGCTATATTTAATAGACTAGTTTTTGGGGGGAAGGGGTTTTTTGTTTTTAATTTTTATTGGTGTATAGTTGATTTACAATGTTGTGTTAGTTTCAGGTGTGCAGCACACTGGTTTTAAATGCAGATATGCAAAGAGAGATCCAAAGAGCCGCAGTGATTTTTCTCTCCCTAGTGGTACAGTACTTCACTTAGGTTAAAGTTCTACAACCCACAGCTGATCATCAAGTGATCTTTCTGTTAAGGTGTGTTTCTTCTCATTCTGCCCGTGAGGGACCCACAGGGCGGCATGAGGGGCCTGGAGACTTGACCCGGGGCACGTTTCCTTGAGGGTGGGATGGGGGCTGGAATGCAGGTCCCCTGCCTTGGCCCGGAGGTCTGTCCAGTGCATTCTGCTGACGCACAAGATCCCTCTCACCCAGTTCTTCCTGATGCATTTGACTCACTTCCTGTGCTCTCCTTCCTGTTTACTGCCCAAGTGGGAGAAGGCACAGGCCCAGACATCACGGGAGGGCCCCGGCTCCCAGGACGGCTCAGTCCACATCCATCCCTTCCCCTCGGCTCCCCGTTCCTTTCCTGCTCCCGTCTCCCCTCCTCCGCAGTTTTCCAAGGCCGCTTGGGGCCTCTGGGGCTCGCCAATGGCAGACTCAGGATGAGCCCAGACAGAGGTGAAACGTCCCCTGGTCCCGGCTTTGAGCTAGCAGACGTTGGCCAAGGACTCGTACAGCCCACAATTGAGTAGGCTCGCTCCCTCTCGTTTACTAAACCCCCTCACTTTCCCCAGCTGTATTGTGCTCCTGTCTGGAGGATGACAGATGAGGTCCGCGGTCCTGGATAATATCAGAGCCTGTGGCCCCCAGAGCACTTCCCTGCGGTTTACCTGCAGTCACTGTCTTTCGGAAGAGAATGGGGTTGGCCACAAGGACGAGCAGCAGAGGCAAGTATGTGGTGACATAGTGGGGGATGGCGTGCTCCAGACCCCTCTCACACCTGAGGGAGGAAAGCCGGGTCATTCTCGAAAAGAACCGGGGCTTTGCCTGAGATATGCCGACTTCTCTGCAAGTCGAGATAAGAGGACCAGATCGAAGGAAACACACAGATCGACTTCTGACTCTGCCCGAAGGAAACCTGACTCCTATCTCACGTCTGTGGACAAGCGATAAATCACAGAAGGAGGATCAGTCATGGTTCTGTGTGTCTCGTGAATCGGGGAGCTTTTAAAGTTCCCTGCTGGGAAAAGGTGATGAGGGGAAAAGGCTCTCTGGGGTGGTGGATCCCCCCCCCGCAACTCCCCCACTGGGCCTCTCAGACAAGTGGGCCTCCCCCTACTTGTCTTTCAAACAAGACAAAGGCGTTCTATGAACCTGCTGGGTTTTCGGCACTTACTCCATATGTACTAAGCCTGGCTGACGTCACGCATAGGATCCAAGCTCTGTCCTCGACCAACTCAAAATACCCAGGCCTCACCCTGCACAGGATATCTGTTGTCATGGTGACAGGTAATCATTTCAGGGGTTCTTTTCGGGGAGGCAGACCCAGATTTCTACTGATGGGTCTTGAGAATCATCCAACACCACAGGACACGGTGGGGCGCCACACGCAGGTATGCTACCAAGGCCGGGGCCATCACTTAACAAACACATAGTGTAGAGGAAAATGGCAAAGAGCGAGAGAGAATCCAAAGCAGACGGGATGTTGCCCAGGCCCGACCCCAGACGGGGTGCAGAGGCAGAGGAGGGAACAGCTCCTGTGGCCACGGAAGGCGCAGTGATAACGGCGCTCCTGCTCTCGTTTTCATAAGTATGAAGTGCTCACACCAGAGGGGAACGTGGCTGAAAGTGCATGGAAACAGGTCAGAAAAATGCAGTGCCCATCTTTGCTACCTTAAGGATGACAGCACCACCTGAGGATGGTGCCTTCTTTTTTTGTTTTTTTTGTTTTGCGTGTTTTGTTTTTTACCCTGAAAGCCGTATTTTATTGGAGTATGGTTGACTTACAATGTTGTGTTGCTACCTTTTTTTTTAATTTAACTTTTATTTTTTGCTACCTTCTTTTTAACAGAAGCTTTCCTCTTCAGCTGTGAAAGCTAAACTGTGGTCTGGAAGGGCTTGAGGGGAGAAAGGGAAACAAGAGGGGGAAGAGATGAGATTCGGGTGCCCGTACTGAACGTAAGGAACAAACGAGAGGAGGGTGGGAGCCACCAAGGGCTCTGGGTCGTCGTGGGCTCTGAGGATGGATATGAGGAAGGATGGAGATGCTTCAGGGGGGCGGCCTCGTGGAGACCGCGGGGCACCTTGACGTCCCCGAGTGTCCTTGCAGCAATGGCTCCCTCACGCTCCGACGCAACGTCCCCAGGATCTCACAGGCGGAGGCCAGAGATTAAAAGCTCCCTTTCCAATTAAGCGCATCCCTCTGTAACAGCTGCTAACTCTGTATTTGTCCTTTTAGGGTTCCTGGGGAGAGTGGGCTGTGTGGAGGGATCTGCACAGAGGCCACAAAGCAACGCCAGCGTGGAGACATCTGAGTGAGTGGCTACAAGAAATCGAAAAAGAAGGGGCAGAAATGGTCTACACCACAGGTCAGCAAACTTTTTCTGTAAAGGAGCAGATAGTCAATATTTTAGCCTCCAGAACCCTCACAGCCTCTGTCAAAACTACTCAGCTCTAATGTGTAAAGCGGCCATAGACCATACATACACAAATGGGCACGGCTGTGTGCGTATAAAGCTTTATTTACAAGAGCAGGGCAGAGGGCCGGATCTGTCCTGAGGGCTGCGCTGTGCTGATCCCGGGTGTACACTGCCCTGAAATCACAGACAAAGAGACAATGTCCAACCTCTGTTTTTCAGCTTTCCATTGAAAATTATATCCTTGGAGGGACCTTGAGGCTTTACAAATGGTTGCACTGATGGGGTTTTGAACTTGAAGAAATGCCTGAGACAATTTCAGAGGTCACATCGCCCAGTGTCTGTGTTCAGAACAGCACAGGATGGAGAGAGGTGAGAAAAGTGCAGACAGCAGAGGCTTAAAATAAGCTCGTCAAGAGCGAGCGACCCTTTGTGTCTTCCAGCCATCTCCAACTCATTCTTGGGACGTTCAACTCACCTGCTCGCCCAGAGGAAGCTGATTTGAAGAATGAAAAATAAACAGTGGGCAGGGAAAGGCTGCGTCCATCTGGAGGGGGACAGGCCTGGAGGCTGGCACACAGGCTGGTACGGGGGAGCCGTGCCCCCAGCTCTGCATCCACACCGTGCACAACACCGACCCACACGCACGGGACAGGCAGAGGCAGGGACGGTAACTCAAGGTGCCACAGCCACTGTGCTCTCAGCTGCACAGATCCAGGACGATGGCCTGCCCGCCCGCTCGGGGTCAGCGCCCGGCGTCTCCTGCAAGAGAGGCAGGGGCGGGGGTGGGGGGGGTCCAGGCATTGGGGGAGTGGGCTTGCTGGGAGTCCCGGCTTACCTGGCCACGGAAGGGTAGTACAGCATGAATGCTCCCTCGACGCACAGCAGTGCGGCCAGGCCCCAGGCCATCATGTGGTAGAGCAGGATGGTACTGGGGGAGGAAGGGGCAGAGGGGCGGCCACGCCTGAGGTCCAGCACTGAACAAGCCCCGAGCTCCACGAGTGGCAGGAAGATGCACCCAGAGCAAACCCTTAGCAAACAGCTGCCTGATTTTGCCTGTGAGGTTTTTATTTTTCTCTGATTGAGGTGAAATTCATATAACATCAAACTCACCCTTTTAAAATGAGCAACTCAGCGGCATTTAGGACATCTACAGTGCTGTGCAAGCACCACCTCTATCCAGTTCCAAAACATGTTCATCCCCCCAAAAGGAAACCCGGACCCATTCAGTGGTCTTTCCCCATCATGCTTGTGCCCTCAGCCCTGGTAACCACTCATGTACCATCTGTCTCTATGGATTTGCCTATTCTGGACATTTCATCCAAGGGGAGTCATACACGACGTGGCCTTTTGCGTCTGGCTTCTTTCCCTCAACGTAAGGCTTTCCAGATTGAGAGGAGGGAACTCCCCTGGTGGCATAGTGGTTAAAACTCCACGCTCCCATTGCAGAGGGCCCGGGTTCGATCCCTGGTCGGGGAACTAGATCCCACATGCATGCTGCAACTAAGAGTTTGCATACCACAACTAAAGAGCCTGCATGCCTCAACTAAGGAGCCCGCCTGCTGCAACTAAGGAGCACACATGCCGCGACTCAGGAGCAGGTGACCGCAACTAAGGAGCCTGCCTGCCACAACTAAGACCTGGAGCAACTGACTAACTAACTAAATAAATAAAAGACTGAGAGGAGTGAGGCACGGGTACCTCATAATTCCTCCTAAGTGCCTGGCTCCCCCAGTAGGCAAGCAGCTCCTGGCCTCTGTCCTTCCTGAGGTCACCTCCATACCTAATATGCAAGCGTCTTAGTGCTCAGTCCAAACCAAGAAGAAGGTCTCTAAGAAATGGGTGGTTATTCGACGTTCCAGGACAGCGGGGAGGTTTCCTATCTTGTCCCCCTACCCCCCATTCCCTGCATAGTTCAAATTCTGTCATCGTTACCATCTCCATCCTTCATCTCTGTACTCCCACGCACCCCACCCTGTCCCCCTGAGAGGTTCGAGGCAGCCAGCCTTGCAGGTGGGGTCAGGACGATGGACCACCTGAGCCCGTGCAGAGCTACCTCGCTCTTCCAAGACAGCCTTCGTTTGCCTCTTCTGTGCAATGGGACGTGGCCCGGGGCTGCTCCCTCAGAGGTGCCCACTGTTACTCAAAACTCTGCCAGATGGGACTTCCCTGGTGGCACAGTGGTTAAGAATCCACCTGCCAATGCAGGGGACACGGGTTCTAGCCCTGGTCCGGGAAAATCCCACATGCCGCGGAGCAACTCAGCCTGTGCGCCACAGCTACTGAGCCCATGCGCCACAACTACTGAGCCCGCGTGCCACAACGACTGAAGCCCGCGCGCCTAGAGCCCGAGCTCAGCCACAAGAGAAGCCACCTCAGCGAGAAGCCCAAAGAGTAGCCCCTGCTCGCTGCAACTAGAGAAAGCCCGCGCGCAGCAACAAAGACCCAACGCAGCCAAAAATAAATAAATAAAATACATTTTTTTAAAAAACCTCTGCCAGACGCCTGGCAGAGGGTGCAGCCCCTGGCCCATCAGGACTTTAACCCTGCGGACCCGCCGTGGGGACAAAGGGCGTGGTCAGGGATGCGGTGAAGGACGCCCTTCTACAAGGAGACAGGAGGGAAGAGAGATGGCCCAGAGGGCATGCTTCAGGGAGGAAACACTGCACAGCTGGCCCACTGGGCGGCCACGCGGACGCGGCTGCACCTTCGCCTCCCCTAGCACTGCTGGCTCTGGAGCAGCCCTGCCCTGCCCGTCCGGCTTTGGGAGCGCGCGGGGCTCTGTCCTGCCCACAAGTCACAGGCTTTGCCGGACACTCAGGAAACTAAGGAGCGGCTTTGCGCAGGGGCTGGGCTGTGGCAGGGTGGCATCTGCGTTCCAGACGCCAAGCCTGGGCTGCAGGGAGCCGCTGGGGTCATCTCCTGGGTGGGAGGGCGAGGCCAGCTCGCGCTCCCCAAAGCCCGGCCCCCGGTTCCCGCCTCCCCCCGGCCCCAAACGCCCACGAAGGGGGTAAGTCAGAGCCAGGCCGGGGACGCAGGCCGCGGCCCCGTCAATAACCGATACAGCCAGAAAGCCACACCCATGTGGCCGCGGCGGATCGGTCCGGAGCAGCCCCGTCTGGAGACCCTCATCCCTTTTTCTGACGACAAGCCAGGTTTCACGTGCAGGCGCGCGAAGGCCCCCCCGCCCCCCCCCACGACCCTCTTTGCTCTCACACTCTCCTTTTCTTAGCGCAAGCAGAGCTTCCCCGGGGATCTCAGGTGCCGGCCGGCATGGCTAAAGCGTGCGTCTCCCGCACCTGGAGCCCAAGAGGCAGTTTACATGTTAACTTTCAATCTGCCTTAATGACGTTGCTTAGGGAAAATTCTCCCGCGCCAAAGGAAACAGCTAAATGCTGGAAGGATCTAGAAGGGACTGTGGAGTTTAATCCAGCCATACCGGAGAGGTGTGGCCCCCCCTTCTGGGGATTCCTCGGGACCCCTCTCCACCAGCTGTGCGTTCTTCATTGCCACCGACAGAATCCACTCCGCCCTCGGCTCTGGAAACAAGCTGGCGATTCAAGAGGGGCTCCAGAGGCTCTGGGCCCACACACTCAGCTCTGGCTCTAAACCACCCAGGGCTGGCCCCTCAGAGACCTCACCCTGGGAAGCGTGACTTTGCTAGGGACGAGGTCGGGGCTGGGTCTCCGTGGCTAGAGAGCACCCGTCTTACTTCTCTGCTGTGTGCCCGCTCCTTGTCGATGGCAGAGCCCACTTCACTGCCGACGGTCTTCCTAGCCCCGGAACCCTGCCCTTGGGAGGCATCTGGATGTTTGGCATCCCTGGAGGGCGGCCTCCTGTTTGATGGGCGGGTCCTTGGAAGCCTGGCGTCCTCTAGTCCCTGCACATCCGCAGACTTCTGCCTATCCTAACTCCAAGCTCCAAGATGAATTCCAAACACCCGCCGGGGTGTGAGGAGGGCTTCCTGATCGCCTGTCCTGGCTTCTGAGGGTTCTCTCTGTTCTCCGGCTCCAGAGAGCTGTCACTCAGCCCTGTCCAACTCCAGTCCCTCACGGGTGGAGGTGCATTTCCTATGACAGCAGGAGACATACTCTTCTAGCTTCTGTTCGGTGCTCCAAGGTTCCTCTTATCTCCACAACTGAGTGGGGGTCTATGAGACCTCTAACTGTGTCATAGCTCCGATCCCTCCCAAACTGAGTGAGGGAACCATCCCACCTGCACTCAGCTTCAGGGACAAGGTCTCCGCATGCTGCTTGCTGCCTACACAAAGTCATTCTCCCCTTTTTCCTCAGCAACAGCACCTGGATGTCAGGCAGAGCAGCAGCACTTGGATAATCAACTGTATTTCCTACCTCCTCTTACAGCTAAGTGTGGACAGAAAACCAAGTTCTGGCCAATAACATGAAAACGTTATTGTTGTGTAAAACTCCCATGGACAGCAGGCCTGCTTAAAACAGCTCCCTGCTTAAAGGGATCTGGCTCAGGGGACAACAGGCCCCTTTTGCATTGCCCTCTACCTCCTTCCTGTTTTCTGGAATGCTGATGTGATGACTGGAGCTCCAGCAGCCATCCTGGGCCATGATACCTTGAGGATGGAAGTCACGTAATAGAATGGTGGAGCAGAAAGAGAGAAGGAGCTTGGGTCCCTGATTTCCATCATAAGAGCCCTAAATTGCCTACCTCTGGCCTCTTTTAGTGTGAAAGAGAAATTCCTATCTTAAGTCACTATTGGTTTATGTATTTTATGTAGCCAAAACTAATTCTGATATACCTGGTTGGCAGCCTTTAACCTTAACTATCTTCCCTACAGAATTTTCACAACCAAGTATACCTTGGTTTTGTACAGATGTGTAAGAGCTTGGGAACTAAGGCAAAAAGGTAGAAGAAAGAAACTCAAAAATGAAGAGAGTACTAAATTTCAGGCCAGAGAGACAAAGTGAATGATGATGTGATATACGTAAGGAATACCAAGGATTTTAGAGTGGTGATTCACTAAGATTGCCCAGTGTAGTCTATAGCCTTAATATGGTCTTTATTTGGTTACTCACGTTGGTTTTAAAAGTGAATTTATTCAACCAGTGGTGCTGGGGCAACTGGATATCCACCTACAAAAGAATAAAGGCAGACCTATCCTCACCTCCACACAAAAATTAATTCAAAGATCTAAATAAAATTGTTCAAACTATAAAACTCTTAGAAGGAAACAAAGGTATAAATAAATCCTTGTGACCTCGGGTTAGGCAATGGCTTCTTAGATGACAGCAAAAGCACAAGAAATAAGAGAAAAAAACACAAAAACTGGATTTCATCAAAATTAAAAACTTTTATGCTTCAAAAGGTACCATCAAGTAAGTGAAAAGACAGCCTGCTGAATGAGAGAAGATGTTTGTAAATCATATATCTAATGAGGTACTCGTATCCAGAATATATAAAGAACTCCTATAAATCAATAATAAAAAAGACAAACAGCCCAGTTAAAAACTGGAAAAAGGAAGCGAAGAGATATTTCTCCAAAGAAAGTACACGAATGGCCAATAAGCACATGAGAAGATGCTAAACATCATTAGTCATCAGGGAAATCAAACCACAGTGAGATGCCACTTCACACACAGTAGGATGGGTAAAATCTCAAAAAAACAAACACACAGAAAACAGTGTTGTTATCAAGGATGCGGAGAAACTGGAACCATTAAACATTGCTGGTGCAAAGGTAAAATGGCACAGAGTCTTTGGAAAGCAGTTCAGCAGTGCCTTACAAGGTTATACAGAGTTACTATATGACCCAGGAATTCCACTCCAAGGTGTATACCCATAAGTATATGGCGAAAACATATGTCCACACAAACACCTGCATACAAATATTCATTGCAGCATTATTCGTAACAGTCAAAACAATGGAAACAATCTAAAAGTCCAGTGACTGATAAACGGGTAAAATGCAGATAACGAAACAATGGAATATTATTCAGCAACGCACAGGGATGAAGTACTGATGCGTGCCACAATATGGATACATCTCGAAAATAACAGGCCAAGTTTAACCAGCCAGATACAAAACGCCACATATTGTATGATTCCATTTACAGGAACTGTCCAGAACAGGCAACTCCAGAGACAGACAGTAGATGTGAAGTTACCAGGAGCTGCGGGAGAGGGAAGAACGGGAAATGACTAGCAACCAGTACAGAGATTTGGGGGATGAATAACACGTCATAAAACCAAATAATGGCTATGGTTGCACAATTCTGTGAATGTGCTCACAAACAATGGATTTTATACATTTAAACAGATGAACTTTATAAAGCTATCTAAAAAGAAAAAAAACACCAACAAGGGCTCCACGCAAAGGGGGCCTAATGGAAGTGGACCACGAACTTGGTCAGGGACCCATCCTTCCTGGGCCTGGAGCCAGGAGACCAGGACACCCGCCGTGCCCTCCTGCTTCTCTTTGGCACATAGGTTCTCTGTGTTTCTGTCTCCTCCATACGTGCACATCCCAGCTCCAACCCCAGCTCCCAGTTACTGAGCGCCTGCTACGTGCCAGGCTCCATCCATAACCATCCACAGGCACTATCACGTTGACTGTTCCCAGGAACCTCCCGAGGTGGGTACTGTTTTACAGCTGAGAAAACGGAAGCCCAGAGAGGTTCAGCCACTTGACAGCAGTCACACAGCTAGTGAGTGACGGGGCAGGAATTTGAACCCACCAGGACCGAGGCGCTAACCCTTCCTGGGTTCCTCCCAGGCAGCCCCTGGCAGCTGCAGAACCCTTGGGCTCCGTATTTAGCATCCTGTATCAATACATACATCTAAGAACTTTTCTCCTAAACCTTTAGGCACCATCAGAATTTTTAATTTTCATGCCAATTCTTTTTTTTTTTTAAGTCTTTGTCGTGTTCCAAATATTTAATTTTTTGAAATACTGTTTTCAGGGTTTTAAAATCCTGTTTTTTTTTCTTGGTAGGGGGCACCCGGAGAAATCCTCGATATTTCAATTGTGCCTTCAGCCTTTTATAAAAATGAGCTGTTGGCACAGATGTTTCTCGGTGGAGGGGTCAGCTGCAAGGGTTCTGATCAGCTGTGTCTGCCATACAGAGATGCAGCGCTCAGCGGTGTCTCCAACCTTCCCTCAGGCAACAACCTAGGGCAGAAGCCAGCTGGCTTGTGCTCCGAATACCTCAGTCCCGCCGACCTCCGGATCACCAGGTAGGCATCGACCGCATAGCAAAACAGCCACCAGAAGCAGGCGCTGTACAGCAGCTGGATCCACATCTGTAATCGGGAAGAGCCGGCATCGAAGCTCCCGGACACGGGTTCCAGACTGCCCCGTCCGCGAAATGAGCCGGCAGACGCCCACTTCCTCTGATGTCACGGGGATGCACATGAAAGCCCTCCGGAGAGGCTTGGGAACCCAGGCTGGGATGTGGCCTGGGACGGGCGTGCGCCTTGGTGCCCCGTCTGCTCAGCTGCACCGGGTCCAGCGAGCCCTGCCTTGTGCTACGCTTGTGGTCAGGGAGATAAAGGGCTCAGGTGTGCAGCTTGGCCTGGCCTGAAGGTCGTTGAACGAGAAACGAGAAGCCTTTTTGCTGGGGACCAAGGAGGATGGGCAGGAAGGACCTTCCCAGTAGAAGGAAGGCGGTGGTGGCGGGGGGGGGGGGTTGCTCTGTACGTTAGAAGCAGCACGAGATCTATATACTAAGACGGAGGCTCCATCGGGATGCAGCTGGGAAGCGACAGAGGGGAGGAAGGGAGAGATACAGTTGTGGCACAGATGGCTGGGTCAACAGGGTATATCAGTGTCCTTTGAGGTCATTCACTGGAGTGTTAACTTGGCGGACAGAGCAATATGGATGAACAAATTGCTATTTTTAAATATATATTTTGTTAAGTAAATACATCCATTAAATCGATAACTTTTTTCTTTTTTTTCTTTTTTTCCAAGCTGGTTTTGATTGTGGCTGGATCTAAGGTAAGGATTGAACGTGTGTTTAAGGGTGGGGATGGCAAACATACTAGCACAGTGGTTCTAAAACTGGAGTGTGGGTCAGAGCCCCCTGGAGCGTTTGTTAAATCACAGACAGCCCGCACCCGAGGGTCCCTGGTCAGTGGGGTGAGGGCTCTGAGCATGTGCATTTCTAAAAGCTACAGTGGGCTGGCGGGGGGGATGCGACCACACTTTGAGGATGCAGCGTAACGCAGCGGGGCAAAGGGGAGGGAAGGGGGAGACCAGGGGAGGTACACTTACTGCACTCCCCATGCAGAAGGTGGCGGGCCACACGTCTGTCCCGTTCACGGCTGAGATGTCGTCCACGAAACTCGGGAACCCTAACCACACCGTAGACCGGACTGTGATACCTAAGGGAGAATCAGGTGATGCTTTGTATCTGCTCCTAATGCAAATCTAAAGGTGACTTGTTGACTCTGTCAAAATGATGGATGGACGGATGGATGGATAGATAGGCAGACAGACAGATAGATAGGAAGGGAAAGAGAAAGATGTGAGGGAGACAGGGAGGAAAGAGACACACGCTGGTGTGTGCAGAGAGACAGAGAAAAAAATAAGACTCAGAAAATAATGATTATGGTAGAGTGGAGCAATCCCAGGCACTTTGATTTCAACTTCAGCCACCATTAGCCACAGTGCTGTCCCTAATGTTGTCTGTTTGTTTATTTGGCACCCAGAAGTGATTATGTGAATAACAATTTATATTTCTTGCCTATATATATATATATATATATATATATATACATTTTTTTTTTTTTTTTTTTTTTTTTTTTTTGCGGTACGCGGGCCTCTTACTGTCGTGGCCCCTCCCGTTGCGGAGCACAGGCTCCGGATGCGCAGGCTCAGCGGCCATGGCTCACGGGCCCAGCCGCTCCGCGGCACGTGGGATCTTCCCCGACCGGGACCCGCGTCCCCTGCCTCGGCAGGCGGACGCTCAACCACTGCGCCACCAGGGAAGCCCCTTGGCTATATTTTTAATGACCAAGTTAACTAGTCCTCACATAAAACAGAATGCTTGAAAAAGCACATTCTGAAGTTTAAAAAGATAGTTCTTTCATTCTTTAAAAAATATACATTTAAGATTTTCACAAATTAGCTCTTGATAATCTACTTTTGACGTTTATTATTTGTGAGTTTTACTTGCTACTTGACCCAAATATCTAATTCTCCTCAACACAGTATACACACCTAAGGCATATATTAGGGTTCTTTGTTAAGTAATTCGATAGATAGCCTTTGTTTAAGCAGTCACTATGTAACACACCGCTCAAGGCGACCTGTGAGCCATACAGAGTTACACACTAGTGTAGTGTGTGTATTTCACGTACAAAAATATACACTGTGTCACATGCTACCAAATATACACTGTGTCACATGCTACCAAATACACACTGTGTCACATGCTACCAAATATACACTGTGTCACATAGCACTAAAGGGTGAGTATGAACACTAAAAGCCTAAGATACAGCGTTTCATTCTTAAGCACAGATAACAAAAATAATGCTTTGCTTCCACATAGTGCTTTGTCGTTTTCAGTACAGAGCTCTGCTTTGAGCTCGATAAACACTTTTTTTTTTTTTGTATCTATATGAGGTGATAGATATTTACTAAACTTGTTGTGGTAATCATTTCATGATAAATGTAAGTTATTATGCTGTACACCTTAAACTTATACAGTGCTATATGTCAATTATGTCTCAGTAAAACTGGGGAGGGAGTTCCCTGGTGGTCTAGTGGTTAGGATTCTGTGCTTTCACTGCCGTGGCCCGGGTTCAATCCCTGGTCAGGGAACTGAGATCCCGCAAGCTGCACGGTGTGGCCAAAAAAAAAAAAAAAAAAAAAAAGACGTATTTAAAAAAAAACCACCCCGTGAGATAGACATCTGTATTTCTTTTTTTTTTTTTTTTTTTTTTTTTTTTGCGGTACGCGGGCCTGTCACTGTTGCAGCCTCTCCCGCCGCGGAGCACAGTCTCCGGACGCGCAGGCTCAGCGGCCATGGCTCACGGGCCCAGACACACCGCGGCATGCGGGATCTTCCCGGACCAGGGCACGGACCCACGTCCCCTGCATCGGCAGGCGGACTCCCAACCACTGCGCCACCAGGGAAGCCCTGTATTTCTTATTTTTCAGCGAGGAGGTGTGGTCACCAAGCCTCCCCCTGACCCGTGCTTCTGCCCATTTGCCCGCACTGTCATGCACCTTCCTTCTAAAGGCCAAAGGGTATACGAATATTATTTTGCTGACCTTCAAAAGATGTTTGGGTGCAGCTCTATTTTCAGATATTCAAGTTACAGAAACTAGATTATTATTAAGATGCTTTTCCAAAATGCTTTAGCACAATCAGGAAGAAAACCAATTTTTTATTTTATTGTCCTGCACCAAATTGATTTTATCGCTATAGCTTCCTGTCTTACTCCTCGAGTCTAAGCAAGTGACTAGAGGTTCCATAGCATTTATCCGAAGCCAAGATTCCTGAGTGTCTCCAATCACACAACCAGGAAATGGAGAACAAGGCCCTGGGACACACAGCCACCTGTGCCCAGAGAAGCATTCAAGGTGCCCCAGGAGCTGCTGCCACCCCCTCACGGCGGAGCGGGCGGAAGGCACTTCAAGTACCACCAGCAGTCCTTCCTTCAAGAGCAAACATGACTGAAAAATACAATTCCAAAATGCCAGCACCTGTCAGCCAATTACAAAACACGGACAGTATTTGGACCCTGATTCGAACAAACCAATTGTAAAATAGCATTTACCAGACACCTGAACATACCCCAGTGATGTTAAGGAACTGGTTTTCATTATTTTGGGGTGATAATGATATCTGTGTGATATATATGTTTTTTTTAAAATTCTTATCTTCTACAGCTATATATTGAGATGTGTCTGGGTGAAATGATATAAATTCTGGAACCTGCTTCAAATTAATCCATTGGAGAGTGGGATACGGGGATGGGGTATAGATGAAGCTAGGGGATGGGTACAGGGAGTTTGTTATACAATCTCTCTACATTTGCATATGTTAAAAATTTTCCAAAATAAAAAAGTTAAAATGCTTGGCAATATCTAGCATAGAGGTTTGTCAAATGTGCCATGCTGGAGTTGAAAGCAGGGGCCAGCCAAGTCTCTGTAAAGGGGCCAGAGAGAAGATATCTTAGGTTCTATGGGCCATAGTTACTCTGTTCAGCACTCACTTCTGCCCTTGTAGGGCCAAGATGCCCCCAAACCATGCACAAGTGCAGGGCATGGCTGTATCCCCATAAGACTCCACTTACAGACGCTGCCATTTACATTTCATGGAATATTTACATGTCAGAAACAGTCTTCTTCTTTACATTTTTCTAAAAACACTTCAAAATGTAAAAACTTTGTTAGTTCCTGGGCCATAGGTAAGAGGCAGCAGGCAGGATGTGGCCTAGAGGCTGCAAGTTTGCCCATCTGTGGTATAAAACCCAAACTTAAATAGATAAATAAGTAAGTAAGTAAAATTGTAATATATATATTCCTGATTCCGCTAAATCATTTTGGAAACGATTGTGTGTGTGTGTGTGTGTGTGTGTGTGTGTGTGTGTGTGTGTGTGCGCGCGCGCACGCGCACGAAATATTAACTGTTAGTCTCTCACTAGTGGTACAATTAGGGATTCATTGTATTCTCTGGGCTTTCCTTCACAGCACCGTCTAAAGTTTCCCTAGTAAGTGCAATAACAAATACATCAAACTGTTTAAAAAACAAAAAAACCAACGGTCCCCCGAAGGAACTGTTACCGACCATGTTGTATCGCAGAGTCCCCTGGTCGTCCAATCCGGCCCCTGGGGAGCCGCCTCCGGCTCGGCCCTCCCACCCGTGGGCCGGGCGTCCTTACCCGAGCGGCGACCAGGTCCCAGGCGGGGGCCGCACGCGCTCATCCACGGCCCCGGCCGGGAGCGACCTGCGGGCCGCGCGCCCTCAACCGCGCGCGGACGGGTCCCCACCCGCGGGCGCGCCCTCACCCAGGCAGCCGAGCAGGTCGCAGGCGGCGGCGGCGCGCAGGATGCGGGCGGAGGCCGGGGTGCGGGCCGTGGCCGGCGGGGAGGCTGAGGGGAGCCCGGGGCCCGCGGGCCGGCGCCCGGGCAGCAGCCGCAGGAGGCCGAGCGCCAGGTGAAGCGCGCCGCTGCCCAGGCACAGCGCGTGGAAGGCCCGCGGCTGGAAGCTCAGCACCAGCTGCGTGGCGGCGTCCCGCGTGGCGCAGCAGAAGGTCCCCAGGCGCGGGGAGGCCATGGTCCGTGCTGGGGATACGGCTCGGGTCTGCCTGGACCCCACCGGCCAGCCCGGGTCATGTGCTGGGCCGGCCCTTGGCGGGGGTGGGGAGGCGGGGAGCCGTCATGTGCCCTGGGCCTCTCCGCAGCCCCCGCCCGCTCCCCCGCGCTGGCAGTCAAGGCGCCAGGCTCGCTGGGGGCCTCGCGCCTCTGCAGGCGCATCACGAGGGTGATGCTTGGTGGGGGTGGGGGCGGGGGCGGGGGCGGGGGGGCGGGTGAGGGGAGGGGGAAGGAGCGCGCCGGGGTGGGGAAGTCAGCTCTCTCCCCTTTCACCAAGGCCTTCCCAAGGGGAGGCGTGGGGCGTTGTTAATTCTCCAGAATACAGAGCCCCCCCCCCCCCGCCCCGAAACCGCCGTCTCATCTTAACTCTTAAGAAAGCATGCCTCGTGCCAGATCTGCCCTGTGTGGGACTCTGACGTCCCTAGTTTTGATCCCTTCCAGGTTCATAAACTGTGACTGCAGTGATTGGCATTAAAATACTGCTTTTTTACGGTCGCTCTCCCATACGGAAACGACCCTGTAGAGCTAGGATTTTCCCTGAAAATCAACAAATCTTGAAGAAAGGGGAAACTGCTTTGCCCAGCTACACACATACACGCATTGTGCACCTTTCAGGGCTGTTCCATTTTTACTCATCTCAACAATGTAGGGTTAAGTTTTTCACATTGTAAAATTACTCGCTTTTGAGAGTAACTCTGTTTAGGAAAAATATGTTCAAGTTTATTCAGAGTTTCTTAACTTCTTTCATTTCTAGATGAATTTCAGTATACATTGAAAATCGTGCTTTATTCTCTATGTATAAAAGTTTCAAAATGATATTAATACTAATGATAATATACTGAGTGGATTTTTTTCTTAAAAACTCGTCAGGGTTGAAAATAAAAGAGCCCCCTCTAGATTCTGGCTTTACTAACCAAAGCTTTATTTTTTAAAAAAGAAACCCCCCACCCCACCCCCAGCTCCATTATATTGATTAACAGCAAAGCCTAATAGGCCTATTTGCAGCCAGGAGCAGACACACTTTGACCTCTCCCTGCAGTAAATGTGGCCCCCTCTAGAATTTTTCCAACCAAACAGAGGTAAGTCATCCGTATTGTTTTCCTCTGTCTCCTCCCACCCTGTCTTCTCGGCTACATTTCCACCACCGGCTTTGCAGTTTTAAGTAAGACAAAGTTTGGGCTCAGGTCCTCAGCCTTCTTGCAGGCAAACCACAGGGCTGGGCTTCTGTTGGGACCCATGAAAGGCAGACGGGAGCTGCACTGCCAGATGGAAGCAGAGCCTTTAACCAAGAGCTCCAAGTGCCACTACTTCAAAAAGATCTGCCCCGGCGCCTCTGTAAGCAGGGGCAGCTGCTTTGATAGAAGTCCGGAACAGACCGACATTGTCATAACCTTAACCGCTCTTGGATATTACACCCTTGCTTGGAAAACCAGTAGGAAACATCCTAGGACTACTCCCCAAAACGCTGGTCTGCCATTCCTTCAGAAGGCATAAATCTCAGTATCTGTTTTGAACAGTTGATCTTCTATTTCCTTAGCTCTTGGAAGGCAGAAGTTGCTTCTGGAAGTCTGTGTGTGGAATGTGCTTTAAAAGATAAAAATGAAAAAGGGTAGTCTGTTCGTTTGCTCTAATGCCAGAGGTTCCGGGAGCCAATCTGTGCGAAAGCATCACTGTGTTTCAATCTCTGTTGCAAGCCCAAGCTGCACGTCCCCCACCTCTCCGCTTCCCACGTGCACACCTGCAGGCTCTGGAGGACTCAGGTGCCCAGTGTCCTCCAGAATGGACAAAACTGCTCAAGGTTGCCTACAAAGCTTTAAGAGGTTAAAAAGCGTTGCCGTGGCTTATATCTTGGTATTCAACTCCTTTTCTGCCTCCTGGGGAGTTCAGTAGTTCTGCAAATATTCCACACGATGGATGGGTTTTGAACCCAGGCTTAGAAACCAAAGAGCCTCCTGACCTGTGGTTTTTGTTGGCAATTGACCTCACCTGGCACGACCTGAGAGTCTTGGCTTCTGAAGGAATCTTGTCCTTTCCTCTGAAGAAACAACAGAAATGGATGGATTGAGAACTCGTGCCTCTTCAGTACGGCTTCAGCTCTGCAGCAGTCCCAGAACCAATCTGGCAGCTACGCCGTGTCAGCCTGGGAAGAGATAAGACCGAGCAAGCCCTGGAAAGGAGAGGGTGGGATTTGTGTCCTGAGAGGAAAAAGGAAACTAAACTAACATGAACATCATCGCTACCCCGACCGCCTCCCGTGAGCTGGCAGCATTAAGAACTTAAAGTCTTGCTTAACTCGTAGACCCATCCTTGTGGCTCATCTTTTTATCTCCAGGTTCTGTACAAAGCACCAGAAGAGGTGGGGAAACCTATCCAAGGTCACGGAGGTGGTAGAGCTGATGTTCAAATCCACGCAGATTATGCCATAAGCTCCAGAGGGGAACTGGAGATTCATTTCCCCGTCAACGTGAATGTCTACGAACTGGTCAGACCAATGAAAGCACTTTCTCCACTCACCATCTTGAAGCAACAAGAAGTCCGCTTTTGAGAAGTTGGAAGCAGGTCGCAGATGGCCAAATTTGATGCCATCAGAATGTGACTGCACTTTCTAGGAAGTTGGGGGGGGGGGCGGCAGTGAATAGGATGGACACACACATATATGTGTTACCTGTTTCAAACTTCGTTTAAATTTTATGTTTCTTTTTGTGGCATAGTATACTAATATAGTAAAATGAGATGAAATTATTTCTGGGCAGGCTATTTGCTCTGGAGTCCTGATGCATATGAGACTGTCAGATCTCAGGTATCTAGTAAAAGACTAAATCCGCTCATTAACCACAGCCTTTGGCTAATTTTGAAATGACTGCTTCGCTGCTACTCAAGCAGCTGTGAGCAGAGGCAATAGGAAATCCACAGAAACCTCAAGAGCTTGGCTTGTGGCGAGAACTCCCGCGTGTCTGCAGATGATGGCAGCCTTACGTGCAGCTGGTCACACACACAGCAGAAACATTTGTCTGATGCACACGGCAGAACAACAGCTCAATCTAAGAGAGACTGAAAGGCAGTCACAGAGAAAGTGTGGGTCAGTCAGTCCCCTGAGGGAGCCCATGGTTTAAATGTGATGGCTCTTCCCCCCAAGTCTTTGGGTCTCACTGTGTTGCCTTTAGTTGGACATCTAGAATAAACCGTGTGCATAACCCCAGTCTCTCAAACTCATGACAGCTCTTTGGTCTATCACAGGGGTCAGAAAACTTATTCTTCAGAGGCCAAATGGTAAGTATTTTAGCCTTTGCAAGCCGCATGCTCTCTGTGGCAGTTACCTAACCCTGCCGTGGGACCCCCCAGACGAGCCATCGGCAGCAGGTAAATGGATGCGTGTGGCGCTCTACCAAGAAAGCTTTATTTACAAAAGCAGACAGCCGCCCCTCGGGCTATAATTTGTCCACTGCTGGTCTTTTCTGTCAAACTAAGCAAACCAAAATAACAGTAAACTAAGAAATATGTATGGGCTTTTTTTTGGCCACATGATGTGGCTTGTGGGATCTTAGTTCCCTGACCAGGGATCAAACCCAGGCCCTCAGCAGTGACAGCCCAGAGCACCAACCACTGGACCGCCAGGGAATACCCTGTGGGGGCTTTTGTAAGGTGTGGTAACTAGATTTTTCAAGAGTACTTGATTCTTCTTTTGAAAATAAGAGAAACTCTGCGAAGAAACAAGTAGCGCATGAAACACATGAGACCGAGAAGCCTCCGAACATTAGTGAGCTTTTCAATTGGCCATCACTGGTCCCTTTCTCTCAGCGCTTTAAATTGTCTTAATGTTGTGATGGGAGCATCTTAATCTGGTCTCAGGGATTGCCTAGCCACTTATGAACTTGGTGGCTACCATTGAATCAAAGTGATTTCCCACGGAACGCTTTTGAATCATAAAGATGTTAAAGGCGTCGGGAAAAGGAAAAATTTCCCTGTAACTTTGTAGTGAGAAACCTGGCAGTCACTACCTTACCCTAGAGGTCAAGGTGAGTGTCACCAGTGACAAGCAAGTGGATGTCAAGTACCCCCTGAAGGGATGCGCTGAGGGCACTGCATCACTTCCGCATGTTCCTCCCGAAATTCATAACCCAGTCTGGTCGTGAGAAAAATGTCAGACAAGGCCACACTGGGGGACATTCTATGAAATACGTGACCAGTCCCGCTTAAAATGGTCCATGCCGTGGAAAACAGGGAGAGGTGGAGAAACAGGCCAGAGGAGGCTAAGGAGACGTGACAACTAAGTGCAGCAAGGGATCCTGGGACATCAGCGCACAAACTGGAAATCCAAATAAAGTTGCAAGTTTAGTTACTAGTAAGGTAACGACGTTAATTTCTTAGTCTAGACAAAACAACCATAGTTACGAACGCTGTATTCAGGGAAATCAGGTAAAGCACATACAAGCTTTTTGTGTATTATCTTTGCAACTTTTCTGTAAACCTAAAATTATTATTATTATTATTTTCTGGCCGTGCCGCGCAGCATGCGGGATCTCAGTTCCCGGACTAGGGATTGAACCCTCTCCCCTTGCGGTGGAAGCGCAAAGTCTTAACCACTGGACCGCCAGGGAAGTCCCAAGCTAAAATTATTCTAAAATTTTATTGTTTTAAAAGCCAATCACAGCGTATCTCACCTTCTGAGATGCTCTACACTCTGTCTGTGGAGTGTGTTTCTCTCCAAAGAAATCCAATTCTTACCTATCAAAAAAATAAATAAAAATAAAATAAAGAAATAAAATAAATAAAAGCCAATCACACGATAGTGCCTGCAGGCCTTCTACAAGTCTAATTGTGCAAAGGTAAAGAATTATCATAAATCAGTTAAATTTTTAGACACGTGCTCTGTGTGCCCGGAAGAAATCTCTACATTGCAGTTAAAATTCTACCACCTTGGGCTTCCCTGGTGGCGCAGTGGTTGTGAGTCCGCCTGCCGATGCAGGGGACGCGGGTGCGTGCCCCGGTCCGGGAGGATCCCACATGCCGTGGAGCGGCTGGGCCCGTGAGCCATGATGGCCGCTGAGCCTGTGCGTCCGGAGCCTGTGCTCCACAACGGGAGAGGCCACAGTAGTGAGAGGCCCACGTGCCGCAAAAAAAAAAAAAAAAAAAAAAAAAAAATTCTACCGCCTTTCAGAAAGCCTGCCTCCGATACTTCCTGTTATTTCTACTGCTAGTCAAGTACTCCTACATTCCTTGAAATTCAAATAGATTCAATTGAAACAAGTATTTTGGCCAGCAGCCAGTGAAGGAACTTCCAGCAGCCCAATCAGTAGCCCTCCAACACCAAAGCAGTAGCGGCTTCCGTTTTCAGGGCCTCTCCTTCCCATGCAGCCCCCGAATTGTTTCAACTCTGAGGATGCACAGATGGCCAGTCCCTTTCTCCTCGTGTGTATGGTTGCTGTTGTGCTGGGAGTGAGAGGCGGAACGGGATGCACGTTATCGAGCTCCCACAGTGTCCGGACTCTCCTGGCTGTCGTTTTATTTCCGTGCTTCTCACGGTGTGCTCTCACTAACGGGACACATCACCCTCGGAGTTTGTCAGAAATTCAAGTTCATCGTGCCTTCTCTGAGAACCTCTGATAAGTATCTCTATTGTTTTTTTCTTCCCCCCTCAAACTGTGGCGTTTGAAGCTACAAAGGCCTTCATTCCCTAATCACTCAAATGATATGGTCGTGAAGGAGCAGAAAGTTCATCCTGCCTTTGGGAAAATCAATCCGTTCAAGGATCTCTCACTGAAATCTCACGCGTATAGAATCTTTTTCTTTTTCTCCTTTGTGGCTGCGCCGCACGGCATGTGGGATGTCAGCTCCCCGACCAGGGATTGAACTGGGGCCCCCAGCGCTGGAAACGCAGAGTCTCAATCGCTGGGACCTCCAGGGAAGTCCCTAGAATCCTTTTTTTGCTGTTTGGAAATTGCTTGGGCTGGTTTTCACTAGAACCCAGGTGCCGCATTTTCATGCTACGATTTCGTTGGCACCGCTATCCCCAAGTTGCAAGCAGGCTGAGTCCCGGAAGGCGTTCAAGATTTGAAAAAGAGGTTCCCCAAATGTAATTCTCCAGATGGAGATAAGGCTGCCAGGCTGGCCTCACAACTCCTGTTCTCTCAGGAGCCGGGAGCCCGGCCCCCGGGGCAGAGCTTTGATCTCTGAGCCCTGACCTCAGCTGAGGGTCACTCAGGGGTGGGTGGTGGACATGGCCCAGGCAGGGGGCCACTTTTTATTCTGCCCTTCGTCCCCTCACCCCTCCCTGAATTCTCCCTAACTTTGAATGTTGAAACAGGGGCTGAGCTCTTGGTCTCTCTGAAAGCCCTGGGCTTTTCTTCGTAAAGCAGAGGACCGCACCAGAGACCCTGGGGAGAGAGAACTAATACTAGACCCAGCACGCCTAGGGCAGCCACTGAGAACTTGGGTCTCCGATTAGAACTCAAGAAAGCAGCGACAGCAGATGACTCACACCCCCTCTACTCATTCCCCAGGGAAAAGTGTTCTGTCTCTGGCAAAGACGTCACCACCATTCAGAATGTTTCCTGGGATCACGGGGAATGAGACACCATTAACCTGAGTAGTAAACCTGGATTAGGCCTGAGTTTGTGGTTTTAAGCCCCTGAATTTCAGGATGGTTTTTGCTATGAAGAGACGTCATCTTCATTTTCTTCTTATTATTTTTTAAAATTAATTTTTATTGTAGTAAAGTTGATTTACAATGTTGTGTTAGTTTCTGCCGTACAGCAAAGTGAATCCGTTATACATCTACATGTATCCATTCTTTCTCAGGTTCCTTTCCCACATAGGTTATTAAAGAGTACTGAGTAGAGTTCCCTGTGCTATGCAGTAGGTCCTTATTAGTTATCTATTTTATATGTAGTAGTGTGTATATGTCCATCCCAATCTCCCAATGTATCCCTCACCCCCTTTTCTCCCCTGATAACCATGAGTTTGTTTTCCACATCAGTGACTCTACTTCTGTTTTGTAAATAAGTTGATTTGTGCCATGTTTTAGATTCCACATATAAGTAATATCATATGGTATTTGTCTGTGTCTGACTAACTTCATTCAGTATGACAACCTCTAGGTCCGCTGAAGTGACATTTTCAAGTGTACTTGGAGAGTCAACCCACTGCTCAGCCCCCTTGCTGTGATGCTGTCTTGGCCCTCTGCTCCGCTGGGCCCAGAGAGCCCAAAGCAATCAGTGCTATTCCGTGAAATACAACCTGAGAAAGAGATGCCAGTGTCTCTTTTGTAGGTATCCCAAATCTTTTTTTTTTTAATTGCAATATAGTTGATTTACAATACTGTGGTAATTTCACGTGTACAGACAAGTGATTCAGATATATATATATATATATATATATATATATATTTCAGATTATTTTCCATTATAGGTTATTACAAGATATTGAATATAGTTTCCTGTGCTATACACTAGGTCCTTGTTGTTTATCTATTTTATGTATAGCTGTTTGTATCTGTTAATCCCAAACTCCTAATTTATCCCTCCCCTCCCTTTCCCCTCTGGTAACCATAAATTTGTTTTCTATGTCTGTGAGACTGTTTCTGTTTTGTATATAGATTCATTTGTATTATTTTTTACATTCCACTTGTAAGTGATATTGTATGATATTTGTCTTTCTTTGTCTGACTTACTTCATTTAGTATGATAATCTCTAGGTCCATCCATGTTGCTGCAAACGGCATTACTTTATTCTTTTTTATGGCTGAGTAGTATTCCATTGTAATATTTTATATATATATAATATATATATATATATATATATATGCCACATCTTCTTTATCCATTCTTCTGTTGATGAACACTTAGGTTGCTTCCATGTTTTGGCTATTGTGAATAGTGCTGCTATGAACAGTGGGGCACATGTGTCTTTTCAAATTAGTGTTTTGGGGTTTTTTGGATATATGCCCAGGAGTGGGAATGCTGGGTCATATGGTAGCTCTATTTTTAGTTTTCTGAGCTGTTTTCCACAGTGACTGAACCAATTTACACTCCCACCAACAGTGTACAAGGGTTCCCTTTTCTCCACACCCTCTCCAGCATTTATTGTTTGTAGAATTTTTGATGCTGGCCATTCTGACTGGTGTGAGGTGATGCCTCATTGTGGTTTTGATTTGCCTTTCTTTAATAATTAGCGATGTTGAGCATCTTTTCATGTGCCTGTTGGCCATCTGTATGTCTTCTTCGAACAAATGTCTGTTTAGGTCTTCTGCCCATAGGTATCCCAAATCTTTTTTTTTTTCTTTTTTTAAATATTTGTTTATTTGGCTGTCCCGGGTCTTAGTTGCAGCACATGGGATCTTTAGCTGTGGCATATGGGATCCAGCTTACTGACCAGGGATCAGACTCTGGCCCCCTGCCTTGGGAGCGCAGAGTCTCAGCCACTGGACTACCAGGGAAGTCCCAGGTATCCCGAATCTTTATGAGCGCTTCCCTCGGAGCAGTCCTCACGTGGCTTGAGGGTGGGACCAGGCTTCCCCAGGTACCACCTGAAGTCAGCAAATAGCTAGCCTGTTCTGCTGGCCCTCAAGAGAGCACTTAGGACCAGCAGCAAGCTGCGGGCCTTTAGCCAGGCTTTTCCCACACTAACAGGAAAAGTCCCATTCATTGTCTAGAACACCTTAGAGTGGTTTCCATATCTGCAGTAAGCCAACTAATGTTCCCCAAAGATGACAGGTCCTAATCGCTGGAACCTGCACATGTTACCTTATTTGGAAAAAGGGTCTTGGCAGATGTGATTAAAATAAGGATTTTGAGATGGAGAGATGATCCTTGATTCTCTAGGTGGGCCTTAAGGGCAATGACAAGGAACGCCCGCAGCCACCTCGCTGGAAGGGGCAAGGAACAGATTCTCCTCCAGAGCCTCCCTACGGGGTATTGGCCCTCCTGACACCTTGATTCCAGCCTTCAGGCCTCCCAAAGGGAAAACATTTCTCTTGTTTTAACTAGTTTACGATACTTTGTTACCACAGCCCTAGGAAACTAACACAACATCGCTAAAGCGTCTCCGATTCAACCTGCCCAAATGAAAGCCATCAGTGCTCCCTTCACTCATTCTTCTGCCCCAAATTCCATGTATCAGCTGCTCAACTCAAGTAACTTCAGCCAGAAACCCAGGAGTTGTTTTTGACAGCCCCCGACTCCCAGGATACACACTCGCCCTAGGAGTGGGGTCTGGAGGCTCAGATGGATTCAGAATGAACAGGATTGCGGAATTTCTGTGCTCATTTACAACAGAGAACATTCCTCTGCTCGTGGGGTCCCCACCTGGTGAAACGTCGCCCCTACTTCCTCTCAGCTGGCAAGATAAGCTCAGTCACTCCCTCCTGGATGTGCTATGAAATACTTCACAGAAAAAAAAGTGGGCAGGGATGAAACAAAAGAGGTCTATTTTTGTGTCTGCTTGAAATTTCCACGATAAAAGATGAAATTTTTTTTCAAAATTTCACCTGTGGTTTTGTTCATCCTTTTTTTCCCCTTCTCTTCTCTACTTGGATTTCTTTCCTGCTGAAACTTTTGCATCTAAAAGACGTTTTGCCTGTAATTGTGCTCTAATTGTTTCAGGGTGGTTCATGATTTTTTCCCTCACAGCCACAGTTAATGTTTCATATTTCCGGCATCCTTTACATTCCTTCGCAAGCCCTCCCTGGTGTTGGAGAAGTAAAAAGGGCTCAAGAAGTAGATGCTCGTTGGCTACTTTTTTTTGTTTTAATTAATTTATTATTTATTTTTGGCTGTGTTTGGTCTTCGTTTCTGTGCGAGGGCTTTCTCTAGTTGCGGCAAGCATGGGCCACTCTTCATCGCGGTGCGCGGGCCTCTCACTATCGCGGCCTCTCTTGTTGTGGAGCACAGGCTCCAGACACGCAGGCTCGGTAGTTGTGGCTCATGGGCCTAGTTGCTCCGCAGCATGTGGGATCTTCCCAGACCAGTGCTCGAACCCGTGTCCCCTGCATTGGCAGGCAGATTCTCAACCACTGCGCCACCAGGGAAACCCTACTTTGTTTTTTTAATTTATTTTTTATTGGAGTAAAATTGCTTTACAATGTTGTGTTAGTTTCTGCTGTACCATGAAGTGAATCAGCTGTATGTATACCTATATCCTCTCTCTCTTAGACCTCCCTCCCGGCTCCCCTCCCCCCCCCACCCCCCCATCTAGGTCATCACAGAGCATCTAGCTGAGCATTTATTGTTTGTCGATTTTTTGATGATGGCCATTCTGACCTGTGTGAGGTGATACCTCATTGTAGTTTTGATTTGCATTTCTCTAATAATTAGTGATGTTGAGCACCTTTTCATGTGCCTGTTGGCCACCTGTATGTCTTCGCAGGTGAAATGTCTATTTAGGTCTTCTGCCCATTTTTTAATTGGGTTGTTTGTTTTTTTTGATATTGAGCTCCATGAGCTGTCGGTATATCTTTGGCTACTTCATAAAAAAAAACAAAACTGAAAAATAGCCAATGGCTTTCTAAAAATGTACTTTACAATATAAAAACGTTTAGGATTTCCCTGGTGGTCCAGTGGTTATAGGACTTGGAGTGTTCACTGCCAGGGCCTGGGTTCGATCTGTTGTTCGGGAACTGAGATCCCACAAGCCACGTGGCACAGCCAAAAAAAAAAACATAATAAAAACTTTTACAATAGTAGCTTCAGCTAAGTACTCTCTTTTAAAGTACTTCTGATTTGCATAGTTAGGTATTGTTATATATATGTGTGTGTGCATTTTTTTAAACACCATTTATTTAGTCCCTTTTAGTTGCCAGCAGGAAACTTGGCCCTTCACATATATAACAGTTTAAAGAACATGTCCTAAAGGTAAAGGAACTGGGACTCACACAGACCTAAGCAAGAATCTAGTTTTATAGGCAAAGCTTCCCCATAGAAGGTTTCAGCCTGTTTGTGGTGATTGGCATTTGAAGATCCACGGAATCTCAAAAGGTGGTCAAGTGCCTACATATCAATATCTTACAGAAGGAAGTCAGCTCAGTCACTCAGTGAGAACCGCCCTCTGGTACTGGAGCTGGCGCTGGTTCCCGTGAGTGGTAGCGTGTGAGTCCTTCACGGGGACCCGGGCTCAGTAACCTCAGTCACGTTACTTAACCCTGATGAGTCTCAGTTTCTTCTTCTGTAAAATGGGCTGATGCATGCCCTGAGAAGATCTGCTGAGAGGACCCGAGTCCATCTGAATAACATGCTTGGCACACAGCAGGTTCTCCGTGAATGAGTCACTGTTTCTCAGCTGCTGTGGCTGCTTTGTTTACAGTTATGATTGCTGGGCCCTAGGATGCAAACTCCAAAGATAGGGGCCACAAATACTATCATGGTGCCAGGCACATGGAGAGACCCAGTGGTCTCTCCTCCTGTCCTCTGCACAGAAAGAGGAAGTCTCTCCCCCCAGAGGTCTGTAAATATTCCAACTAATAACAAGATCCCGGGTAAAATCCTTGTAAGGTGAGAGGGAGAAAGTGGTTGCTGGGTTGTACAGACTCAGCTTTATCTACGATCTGCAGCTAAATTCCAGTGTTTGTAATAATAGCTTGTAGGAATCAAGAATAAGATGACAAACATTGGTGGCTAAGGGCAAAGTCATTGGGTCAAAGTTTTCCTCTAACTGCCACCATACCTGTGCTCCCTGATCTTGACTGACCCTCTACCGGTCTTAGTCATAGGGTCCCCAACTCAGGTACACTGTGAGTCAGGTAGGAAACGGCTAAACCTACCTTTTAAAAAATAGCCCACTCAAAGGTGGTTCAGGAAGCCTGAAGGGTACTTGACCCTACAATGTGAAAGGAAAAAGCAAAATTCGGGAACTCCATCCTCCATTACGTTTTATAATTATAAATCTCCTGTTAGAACAAAAAACTAAAATAATCTGAGCTCTGTTTCATAGAGAGGACTAGCTATTTTTTAAAAAATAAATTTATTTTTGGCTGCGCTGGGTCTTTGTTGCTGCCCGCGGGCTTTCTCTAGTTGCGGCGAGCAGGGGCTACTCTTTGTTGCAGTGCGTGGGCTTCTCATTGCGGTGGCTTCTCTTGCTGTGGAGCACGGGCTCTAGGTACGCGGGCCTCAGTAGTTGTGGCTTGCAGGCTCTAGAGCGCAGGCTCAGTAGTTGGGGCGCACGGGCCCAGTTGCTCCGTGGCACGTGGGATCTTCCCGGACCAGGGCTCGAACCCATGTCCCCTGCATTGGCAGGTGTATTCTTAACCACTGCACCACCAGGGAAGTCCAGGATCAGCTATTGATTAAATCTCTGAAAGTCGGTTTAATTTGCCCTTGGTTGACGAATTCATTGACTGTTGATCAAGTGAAAGCAGAACTCACTTTCATTTCACCTGTTTCCTCTCTATCAAAGGAAATAAGCCTCAGACTTGAAAAGGTGGCACACACACCCCTGAGGCTATTGAATGCCTAGGTGTGGATGCTTAGAGGATGCTCCTTGGGTCCAGAGGGTATATGCTCAGCCTCATGTTCTGAGCAGTGAAGATGAAAGTCCAAAAAGTGAGAAGCTACACAGAACAAATGTGCCCTGGGCTTTCTAGAAGAACAAAAGCTATGTGCTGACAAACATACTCCACTCTCAGAAATTCTGGCTGAGCTGTGAGTTCCTAGAAAAGAAAGCTGTCACCACGAGAAGTCCACACTGGTTCAATGTCATACTGAATTCTTTCAGAAGGGGTGCAAGGTTGATAAATTGGGACTATGCCTTTCATTCACAAGACAGTGATAATTTCACAAGATTGACAGTCTTGTCATAATATGTCACACATGATACAGAAGTTTAGGTGTGACAGGACCACAGGCAGATGTGCTCAACTGTGTAATCCCAAGAATGTTGATGAAAGATTTATGAGGGGCTGAGAGGAGAGCATCTATCTCACAGCAGGCCACACACGGCGTGGTGCTGTCCACTTCATCATGTTTTTTTTTTTTTGCAGTACGCAGGCCTCTCACTGTTGTGGCCTCTCCCGTTGCGGAGCACAGGCTCCGGACGTGCAGGCTCGGCGGCCATGGCTCACAGGCCCAGCTGCTCCGCGGCATGTGGGATCTTCCCGGACCGGGGCACGAACCCGTGTCCCCTGCATCGGCAGGTGGACTCTCAACCACTGCGCCACCAGGGAAGCCCCCTTTCATCCTGTTTATTAATGTCAATGTAGACAGCTTTATAAATATTCAAATGATGCTAAGTTGGAAGGGATGCCTAATGTGAAGATTAAAAAACAAACCCAGCAGAATGATGTTTAGTAAGGATGAAGGTAAATTTACACCTAAGTTCAAGGAATGACAGTATAACACTTTCAAGTGGCAGGTGGGTGATCTGACAATAATTATACAGTGAACATAAAATGTTAAAGACGATTTCAGCTGTGATTTATGAAGGCAATGATTTCATGCTTTAGTGAATATTTCAGCCCCAGGTAAGATCTGAGATTTAAACTGAGATTTTTTTTTTTTTTTTTTTTTTTTTTTTTTTTTTGTGGTATGCGGGCCTCTCACTGTTGTGGCCTCTCCCGTTGTGGAGCACAGGCTCCGGACGCGCAGGCCCAGTGGCCACGGCTCACGGGCTCATCTGCTCCGCGGCATGTGAGATCTTCCCGGACCGGGGTACGAACCGGGGTCCCCTGCATCGGCAGGCGGACTCTCAACCACTGCGCCACCAGGGAAGCCCTAAACTGAGATTTTTGTCAATACCAGCTTTAACCGGGGGCAGCATGTTTTGGGATAGGGGACGTGCATAAACTCTAGGTGCATTTATATGGTCCTTTAACTTTTGGTTGATCATATACATCTTTTTATTTTTTTCCATCCACTTTTACCTTAATGTATCTAGGCCATGCCACGAGTCTTTCAGGGTCTTAGTTCCCAGACCAGGGATTGACCTGGGGCCCTTCGCAGTGAAAGCGTGGAGTCCTAACCACTGGACCACGAGGGAATTCCCTCCATCCACTTTTTTTTTTCGGTACGCGGGCCTCTCGCTGTTGTGGCCTCTCCCGTTGTGGAGTACAGGCTCCGGACGCGCAGGCTCAGCGGCCATGGCTCACGGGCCCAGCCGCTCCGCGGCATGTGGGATCTTCCCAGACCGGGGCACGAACCCGTGTTCCCTACATCGGCAGGCGGACTCAACCACTGCGCCACCAGGGAAGTCCCCACTTTTTTTTTTTCCTTTACTTATTTATTTTTGGCCAATCCTCACAGCATGTGGGATCTTGGTTTCCTGACCAGGGTTTGAACCTGTGCCCCCTGCACTGGAAGTGCAGAGCCTTAACCACTGGACCACCAGGGAAATTCCCCCCAACCACTTTTTAAATTAAACTTTTTATTTAGAGATAATTATAGATTCACATGTAGTTGTAAGAAATAATATAGGGACCTCCTTTGTATCCTGTACCCGCCTCTCCCAATGGATCATCCCGGAAATGACAGCATACTATCACAACCGGGATATCAACACTGATACAATCTGGGCTTCACTGGTGGCGCAGTGGTTAAGAATCCGCCTGCCAGTGCAAGGAACACGGGTTCGAGCCGTCATCTGGAAAGATCCCACATGCCGCAGAGCAACTAAGCCCGTGCGCTACAACTACCGAGCCCGCGTGCCACAACTCCTGAAGCCCGCGTGTCTAGAGTCTGTACTCCACAAGAGAAGCCACTGCAATGAGAAGCCTGCACCACAAGGAAGAGTAGCCCCTGCTCGCCACAACTAAAGAAAGCCCGTGCACAGCAATGAACACCGGACGCAGCCAAAAATAAGTAAATAAAGAAATAAATTTATTTAAAAAAATTGATACAATTCACCAAGCATATATATAGGCGTGTATTTAGTCCTGTGCAATTTAATGGGACCACCACAGCAAAGGTGCACTTGAGATGGATTTTTCAAGGCACCTTCCTTTCAAGTCTCCATTTACAAAGGAAAAGTCACCTCATTCTTCTAAGTAGAGGCATTCACACTGCAGCCTGGAGTTACTTATGAGGCGGTAACCCCGTGCCCAGCGCCGTGACCGGTGCCCAGGGGAGCTTGCGCTCTTTCTTCAATTGTCCGGATAAGATGCAACAGATCAGCCACAGGACCAGAGAATGCAAATCTCTCTCTTGACCGCTGAAGACACGGGCACTGCTGCTGAGATTCCTCGTCCTGGCTCTACAGCGGCAGATCCCCGACAAGGACCCAGGGACCCCTGACTCTCTGTGCAGCGCTCTCCTGGCTTGTCCTTGCCACGTACTTCCTGCATCATCACCTGGATGAAGCGTCTTCGAGGAACCAGCTGTTCCCCAGCGTCCAGCTACAGAACAGTAATATACCTAATACGTCAAGTCCTCTGGGTACAGCTGTACCAAAGCGAGAGCGGGGTTTGAACGCAATGACTTCCTCAGCTGTAACTACAGAAAGAGCCAACACCGGCCACTCGGTATCTGCGCTGCAGCGCCGGACAATGCGGGCGCGCGCAGAGGGCTCCAGGGACCCGCCATCCCGCTGCCCTGCGCTGGGGGCACAGTGGGCCGGCGCGGGGACAGGCGGGCGGCACGCGGGTGGGCGCGGGACGGCGGCGGGGACCCCCCCACCCCGCGGCGCTCCCGGCCTCACCTGCGCGGCCGCCCACCGCCCGCGCGAACAAAGACGGGGGCGCCGGCCGGCCGCGCGCTCCAAGATGGAGGGCGCCGGGGGCTCCGGCCGGCGCTGGGCCCGCCTCGCCCCGGCCCGCCCAGCGCGGACGCTTCCGCTGCCTCACCTGCCGCGCCTAGGCCACCCGAACAGCGGGCGGACGTGCCCCGAGCCTCCGAGGGCGGCCCGGCGCCCGAGACGGAGGAGGGGCCCCCGGACCTCAAGCCCCCACCCCCGCCCGCCCTCTGGCCCCGCGGGTCGCGCCCCTCACCCCGAGCGCGCGCCCCCCCCACCGCCCCCCAGGCCTGCGCGCGCCCCGAGCGTGAGCTCCGGCCCCGGCCCACAGCCCACTGCGCTCGGCTGGCGGCGCGAGGTACTGAGCGCGCTCCCAGCGTCGGAGCGACTTGGGGAGCCCCGGGCGCGCGCGCCCGAGCCCCGCTCCTCTCCCCGCCCCTCCCACCGCCGGCGGCGGCGAGGGTCCCGGACGGCGCGCCTCTCCCCCAACTCCGCCTCCCACCCTCCGGGCAACTCTCGGGAACCCGAGCGCTCGCCTCGCCCCCTGCCCCGCCGAGCGGCGCGAGCCCCCGAGCGCGCGCCGGACCCGCCGCTCCCCGCCCCCTCCCCGCGGGCCCGCCCCCTCCGGGGCCCGCCCTCCCCCGCGCGCCGCGCCGCGCCGCGCCGCGCCGCGCGTCCTCCCGGCTCCCTCCCTGTCCGGGGCCGGTACTTTCCTCCCAAGTTGCAGCGCAAGTTTGCCAGTGGCCGGCGGCGGCGGCGGCGGCGGCGGCGGCGGGGCGCCGGGAGCCTCCCTCGCCCTCGTCCGGCCGGGGCTCCCCGGAGTGCATGGGCGCAGGTCGGGCGGCCCTGGGGGCCTGAGCGGCCGCGCCGCCTCCGAGCCCCGCATCATGGAGGGCGCAGAGTCCCGCGTGCGGCCAGAGCGCCTGGCGGAGGCCGAGGCACGGGCGGCCGATGGCGGGCGCCTGGTGGAGGTGCAGCTGAGCGGCGGCGCCCCTTGGGGCTTCACCCTGAAGGGCGGCCGCGAGCACGGCGAGCCGCTGGTTATTACGAAGGTACGGAGGGCGCGGGACACGCACGGTGACAGCCGGGAGGTGGCCTGGGGCCGAGGGACTCGTCGTGGGGGTAGGAGCGCTGGAGGGGTGTCCGGTTCGCGCCCCCGGGTCCGCGACGCGCGTACGCCTGGGTCACCTGCGAGGACGTGGGTAGTAGGACTCGCATAGGTGTGTGGTCCGGGCGCCACCTTGGCCCCTCTGCGTTGTTTCCCGGTCCTGCTGGCTCCCAGCGCCGAGCAGTTTCAATGGCTCCTGTTCCGGGTCCCCTCCCCTCCCCCTCCGGGGAAGGGCCTGGCAGGGTCCCCTGTAACTCCCGGCTTCGCCTGCGCCGGCCTGCACCTGTGGGCCTACCCAGAGGTCGGGGAGGGACATTCCCACGTGCCGGGGATGGACAGAGACGTCCCCACCTGTGTTTGCCTGTCTAGGTACTTGTTTCTGCACCCCTTGGACCTGCACCCGTTATCGCTAGGAAGCCCAGACTAGCAGCTGCCGCCAGCCTAGCTTCTCGATTCCCAGAAGCCCATCAATATTTATTGACTTTCGCTTCCAGCCCTAGACCCACTGGCGCTCTGGATACCTGCAAAAACAAATTGAAACTTTTCATCGTCCTTTATGAAAGTGCGATTTGAGCCCCCAAAATAAGTTCCTAATGTGTGTGTGTGCGCGTGCGTGTGTGTGTGTGTATGTGTGTGTGGGGTTACTTTAGAACTCTGAATTCTCTTGTCTCAAAACAGAAAACCCATCTTGAAACTTACCAGCCGAACCTGTATAAACCTGTAAAAGCACACAAACAGCAAACCAGTCGTCCTGTTTTCTTCTGGTTAAAAGTGTCTCTTGGTCAGTTTCTCCGGGAAGGTCTGGGCCGCGCCATTCCTGGGGACAAAGTTCCCTTTAAAATGCAAAAATTCTTGGCTTCTTGTAGCGTTTGAAGGTGACTTACCGGTTTTCTCTGCTTTCCTGCTTCACCACAGCAGGAAGAACTGAAGTGACTCCTGACCCACCCCGCCGGATTGAATTTGGGAGGCGGTGTGGCTTTGTTGTCTAGATAGTAAATGAGACACTAAACTTCTCTGATCTTCCTTTTCTCTCATTTTTATATGTATAAAACTAGAGACTTTGAGGGGAGATGTGCACTGAATTTATGTGGAACCGGGGAAAGAGGCTGTCGTTGTTATAAGTTTCACCCATGTGCAACCCATTAATGAATCGGATTCTTTGGAAAAATGTATGTGGTGGAGTAGCCATAGAGTGTACACCTTGTGCAGGACAGGCATTTCCAAGGCATAGTAGCCTGTGCCTTTTCAATAATAAAAGTTTTACCGGGCATTTCTAATGGTAAAAGTTAAAAAGATATCAGGTAAATTACTCAGACTTTTATCGTTTCTAGAGATTCTTTTAAAAAAGAATACGCGCACGCGCGCGATTCAACCTGTCTTCCTCTGACCTGTCTTTACAGCAGATGGAGTAAGTCGTAAAACATTATTTAAGATGACATCTTGCTTTTTGGGCTTATGCAGTGTAAGAAAGCTGGACTTAAACTCTAAAATTCAGCTGTTTGACCGGAAGCTGGAGAAGGGGACCTCCTCCTTTCGTTGTACCTCAAGTTCTAAAAAGCCCCACGCATTCTTAGTGGTTTCTCTTCTGCTTGTGCAGGAGGACCCTGTTCTAGAAACTGAAGGAGGTGGGCAGGAAAACCCATGGACACACACCAGGGCCTCTTCAGGGCACAGGCGGCAGGCAGTCTGCTCCTGATTTGGCCCCTGGGTTGCCTGTCACGGTAGTTGCTGAGGTGTGTGGGTAGGTAGGGCTAGGCTGGTGGCGGTGTACACACTCTGCCTTTCCATATCGTGTTTCAGGATTTTGCAGAAATAAAACTGCTTATGAGCCTTATCTGAGATGCTCATATGTCCCTCCCTTAAACTGCTGCTTGGTTTTTATAGGTGCTTTACTGTGACTGGAGATGTGAGGTTTCTTTGCTGAGGATGGAGAGGGTTCAGGACAGTTTGGGACATCTGTGACAAATTTCCACGCATGCTTGTGTACACATGCACACACGTGTGCTCACACATGCACACACGTGTGCTCACACATGCATGTATATATTCCTTAACCACACATTGTATTGCATATGGTATTTGCAGTATTTCACCTACTTGTCTTTTCTCGTGGATTAAGCCATCACTGATGCTTGCTTACAATCCAACAGCTGGTAATTAACTGTCACATTATTAGAGAAGGATAAAGGAAAGCGTGTCCATTATCATCACTTAAAAAATGGAAACAGACTGTCGTGATGGAGACTGGGGATATTTGTTTCACCTCCAGAATTTAGATTAATCCAAGCCTTGAATCTTCTTTTCCCAGTACCTACTAAAAAATCTCTAGGGCTCATTAAATAATAGACCTTCTAATAGCTTTTTTTTTTTTTTTTTTGCATTTAAAAAACCTTGTGATTAAATTGTTACCTATTAGAGCCCTGGGATATTATACAGCTCATTTGTAACAGAATCTGACTTGGAAGAATCTTGATCCAGTGGAAGAGGATGCACTCAGTTTATGATGATGAATGTCTCAGTTGAAAGCCTCATAGGAGTGTACATCTTAGTACTGGAAGTGATGCCAAGAACAAGGCTGGTTCAATCGCTGATCTCCTAATGGAGTTTTTTATTTTATTTGTTTATTTATTCATTTATTTTTGGCTGCGTTGGGTGTTCGTTGCTGCCCATGGGCTTTCTCTAGTTGCGGCGAGCGGGGGTGGGGGGCTACTCTTCATTGTGGTGCACGGGCTTCTCATTGCAGTGGCTTCTCTTGTTGCGGAGCATGGGCTCTAGGCGCGTGAGCTTCAGTAGTTGTGGCTCGTGGGCTCAGTAGTTGTGGCTCGCGGGCTCTAGAGCGCAGGCTCAGTAGTTGCGGCGCACAGGCTTAGTTGCTCCGCAGCATGTGGGATCTTCCCGGGTGAGGGCTCGAACCCGTGTCCCCTGCCTTGGCAGGCGGATTCTTAACCACTGCGCCACCAGGGAAGCCCCTTGATGGAGTTTCATTAGCCCATTTTGTAGATGAAACAGCTAAGGCCAAGGAGGGTTCAGTGGTGTGCCCTGAGGTCACAAACCTGGCAGATCTTGAGAAGGGTCCTCAGGGCCAGATCTTGACCCTGCATGTCTCTGCTCTCTCTCCACGTGGTGCCATCTGCTCTTGTCTGGAACCCCTTGCAATGCCATATTCAGTAACTTTGTCGCATCCTGTGAGGGTTTTTCAGCCTTGGCACTACCGATGTTCTGGCCTGGGTGTTTCTTTGCTGGGGGCGGTGGCGCTGTCCTGTGCATTGTAGGGTGTCCAGCAGCAGCCCTGGCCTTTGCCCACTGGCACCACCCCCCAGGTGTGACAACCAGAAAAGTCTGCAGACACTGCCAGATGTCTCCTGGGCACAAATCACCCTCGCTAGAGTAACTGTTTATCACCTTTGCTTTGAAAGGATTTTAGCTTTGAACGCTGGTGCTTAATTCTTCTTTTTGAAGATCCTCAGAGGCCCCTGGCATAGTCAGCTTTGGCGGGGAAGAGGCTGTTTTCTTCCTAAGCGCTCGCTGGCCCTGATAATAGGCTTTATTTACATAGTAAAACTCAAACAAATACTTGCTTCATCTGCATTTTTGTATCTGGAAAAAGGAAATGGAAGCAGGAACTCCCCGAGTGCTGTGTTTCATGGGCATTCAGCGGGGCTGCTCGGTGACGGCTGCCTTTGGCTGCCTTTTCTCTGGGTCGGGTTTGGAGTTAAAGGGATACTGACCTCCCGGGAGTGGCATTCCTGGAATTCAGAGGGCACACTTGAAGTCCCCCAGCAAGGTGGCAACCAGATTTGTAACCATTCGTTACACCGACACTGACCTGTAGCTTGATGTATTACCAGGGCTGGAAGATACACAGAACCCCAGTTTTTCATACTGCTGTCGGAGAGGAGCAGAAATAATGTCCGTGCCTTAAGAAACTCCAAAGACTTTGACTTGTTAGTGTTTCTGAGACTGTGCTTTGATGCGGGACCTCTCAGGACCTGTGTAAGTAGGTGCGCTGTTGTACGTGGTCCTGCTGTCTGCGTGGCACTTTCTTTCCCCATCAGCTCAGCAAGTGTAAAAGTTCCATGGGGGTGGCTAGGGCCTGCTTTCTAACGTGTCACTGGAGGGGCTAGAATTCCAGAAGGGCCGTTGGGGATTCGTTAGGAAACCTTAAGTGGGCCAGCTGGGTGTCAGCAGGCCCCCTTCGGCCTCAGGAATGTTTGTTAACCGGGGAAGGAATGAAGCCCCTGCCCCTCCTTTTCACTGTTTCTTAGCCCTCCCCGCCCCTTCCTGCCAAGAATGCCAGGAGCTCCAAAGAAGACAGTAATTTGGGCCTGGCCTGGTCCCACGGGCGGCTCCTTTGGGAACCCGTTGATTTTCAGGTTGCCTTTGGGGACCAGAACCGTCCTGGGGGGTGGTGTGGGAGAGCTGGGGCTTGGGGTGCCCAGCCTCTCAGGAGCCTTTGGACCGTTCGGTGTTCCGCTGGATGCCAGGCCGTGTCCTTAAATGTCCTTCTTGGTCTGCATGCTGAAGGTGGGGTGGGGGGGAAGCAGGGCACATTTTTGGGGGGTTGGCCCACACACCCAGGTGGCAAGTGTCCTGTGTCAGCCGTTACAGCTCCTAGAGCTCCTGATGGCGGAGGCTTGGGGCAGAGACTAACTGTTGGTTGGGGGTGGGAGGTACCTTCCGCGGTGGTCTGAAAGGGGCTCTGTTTCATGGGCTGTGCTGAGTCACGGTCGTTGGTGACCTGGCGACCCCGGTCAGGACAAGCTGTTGTCTGGACGTCCTTATATTTGCCCCCAAGAGCCAAGTTCTTTATCAGTTACCCCTGAAGGCTGTGAGAAAGGTGGGGGTGTATGTTGAATTCAGCTGTGTATCGGGAACCGATGGATCTCAGCCTCTCTGGGTTTTGATCGATGTCGGTGTCGAAGCACAATCCCACGTCAGCACCCGTCTAAGGACCACTGCCACTTTCCCAGGGCTCCATAGAAATAAATGGTGGGTGGGCGAGGGCTGGGCGCCCCTCCTCGGCAGACCCAGGTGGTGCTGTGGGTACTGTCATGGCCGAGGCAACTCCTGGGCCCTATGAGATCCCAGCCTCTTTAAGGCTAGCTGCAGCCTGTTCAGAGGGGTGTAATGCCAGAGACTCATGTGTATTTAAAAATTAACAGTACAGTTAAAAAAAAAAAAAAAAAAAAAAAAAAAGAAGGGTGAGTTTTCTTTCCCGTGTTGAAACACCTTTCCAGTTGGTGGAAAGGCAAGAAGACCTGCCTTGCCAGCGGGCGTGCAGATATATCTTTACCCCCCTGTCCCAGCCTGCGCCTAGCTGGGTCCTGTTAGTTCTTAACCCTGGTCCTCCGGAGCTGTTCTGGGTGCAGGGGTGGGAAGTCTGGCAGAGAGAGCCAAGTCCCATGCCGAGCTCTGGAGCTGGAGCTTTGAGGTGCAATGGGTGGGGGCTTCATCCTCTTGTAGAAGTTAATTCAGCAGGACTCACATCTATAAATCCAGAAGTTTCCACAGTGTGAAAAGCTATAAACGTAGGCTGTGCATCACACTTCTGCGTTGTGGTGGATTTCGCCCTTCCTGGTGCAGTTATGAGCGCTTCGTAACATGTCCTAACATTCATCTTTTGAAAAGAAGAAAACAAGTTTGCCCCAGAGCTGAGTGTAGAAGGGAATGAGAATGGAAGGCTCGTAAAAGTAGCCGTTTTCACCTTGTCCTAACGAGCTGGGATTTCTTACTTCACCTTTCTATTTCTCGGCCAAAGAAACTGGGCTCCCAGCTTGGAAAGGGCTGGCTTTTCTATTTGGAAGGCATTTTGGAGCTGTCCTCTTGCAGAAGTTGCTTTGTGTCAGCATGCAAATGAACCTGGATTTGAGGATGTCTTCGGGACTCTGGGGAGCTTTTCTTCTTGTACACTGGGCGCAGTGTAAACAGTCAACGAGATAATTTAAGGACTTAAAGGCTGAACAGACTTTTTATTCAGCCTTACCTCTTTTACTTTTCATGCACTGCAGTCAGGCATGGGGCCATCCTTTGATGAGAAATTATGCAAGCCGCACCCTTCCAAGCTGCAATTTCCACCCACACGAAGGGTTTTGAAAGCCCTCAGGGTTGCATATTGCTCTTTTGGTCTTTTTTAAACCTTGCCAGTGCTCAACAGAGGGAGGGTGTATTCTGGAAGAATTGTATTCCTGTTAACCTTGCGGGATTCGATATTTGCACGGCCCTGTGGTAGGTGGAGCCTGTTTCCCTGACCAGTGCGAACGTTAAGGCCTCTCTTTGGGGGAACATATCTTAGTAGAAGGACGACGGTAGGAGATGGTTAAAAAATAATTGGACCAACTTTATTTTAGGTTCGAACAAATGAGGTTGTTCTGAAAAGCCAGCACATGCTGAATTGCAATGCAGAGGTGACTTTTTTTTTTAACCTGGGCTGTTTTTCTAAAATCTCCTGGGTATGAAGTTGGAGGCAATGTCTGCCGCCTCTGTGGGATGGGTCTGGAAGAACAGTGCTCTCCATGGCCTGGGAGGGGTTGGGATTGTCTTTCTTTTGGCCAGAGGTGACCAAGACTTTCAGATCAAAGGCAAATTGTGAAGGTCAACAAGAACCCAGGCAGGGTAGATTGTGTGGGCTCTAAAGGCAACATTTTACTTATTCAAGGGAGGAAAGACACAAAATGTTAGTGTATCTTTTTTTTTTTTTTTTTTTTTTTTTAGTGTATCTTTTTGAGATTTGTTTTTATTTTTATCAAAGTGGCTCTTGCAGGGTTGAAATAATCAAATAGTTCTGCTGGGCTTGTTATCATACCAGCAGTTCCCCCACTGTCATTTCCTCTTCCCTAGAGAAGCTATTGAAACATTTTAGCTGATTTCTTTGGGCATTTGCCTGTATTCTGTATGCCTGCTACTTTCATTGTTCCGTTTCGGGATAACTGTTGACTTCCCCCTATGGGAGCTTGGGATGTAGTCTTTTTTTCCACACCAACTACCCAGACACATACCTTGGGCACCCATACTCCCAATGTAACTACATCATAATTTTGGTTAGAAGAGGGTTTTTTCAACCTTAATACCACTGACGTTTGGGGCCACATAGTTCTTGGTCGTGGGGGGCCGTCCTGTGCCCTGTGGGAGCAGTATCCCTGGTCTCCACCCACTAGAAGCCAGTACGGATTCCTCCGTCTCCTGTAGCCGAGATGGTCAGAAACGTCTCCAGACGTTGCCAGATGTCCACTGGGGGACAAAAATCGCCCCCTTTGAACTGGGAGTTTGGGATGAGCAGATGTAAACTATTATATGTAGGATGGATAAACAACAAGGTCCTACTATAGAGCACAGGGAGCTGTATTCAGTATCCTGTGGCAAGCAATAATGGAAAAGAATATTAAAGAAAAAGAATGTCTCTGTGTAGAACTGGCTCACTTTGCTGTACAGCAGAGATGGGCGCACATCGTAAATCAACTCTACTTCAATAAAAAAATAAAATTAAAAAACAAAACCCCTGTGCACTGAGAAGACCATGGTTCGGGGGAGAGTCATGTGCCACGGTGTTCGTTGCGGCCCTCTTTTCGGGGGCTAGGGCCTGGGGGCATCCTGGCTGTCCATCGACAGATGAATGGGTGGGGAAGGTGGCTGGTGGGGGGCGGCCGCGTGGCACGGGGAGATCAGCTTGGTGCTTTGTGACCACCTGGAGGGGTGGGATAGGGAGGGTGGGAGGGAGGGAGATGCAAGAGGGAGGAGACGTGGGGATGGATGTATGCGGGTGGCTGACTCGCTTTGTTGTACAACAGGGGCCGACACACCATTGTGGAGCAATTGTACTCCAATGAGGATGTTAGAAAAAAAGAATTAATACAAAAAAAATAAATAAATGGTAAAGCATCCTGCTAATATGTAGAAAAAGTTATTTAAAGACAAAATTTATTTTTAAAATTTGTTTTTCATCTCATAATTGACAGAATAAAGTGTTATAGCATTTGCAAAAAAATAAAAACAAAAAATAAATTGCCCCCTTTGAGAACCACTTGGTTAGCAGTATTCGGTGTGTATGTTATTTTGAACGCCAGTGCCAACACTTGCTGAGCCTGGTGGTGCAAACTATGATTATTTCTCCTGCACAAGTTTTCAATAACCACCAAGGGTAAGGACAGGCTTTGTTTCTTTGCCTAATTTTCTATGTGCGTATCGTTGATTCATCCGCCACATCTTCCCCAGTTGCAGAAAATCTTTTACTATATTCAGACACACAGTGGGTCGTCTTTTGAGACCTTCTCTCTCTGAGAATGTCATTATTTTACCTTGACAGTAAATGGATTGTTGGGTGTGCAAGTCTGAGTTGGAGACGGTTTTCCCTAGGCACTTTCTTTGCAGGTGGTGTTCTAACCTCTGCAGGTGTACAGTATTGTTGGGGAGACAACAGAGCTTTCTGTTTCTTTTCTTTTTTTAATTTAATTAATTAATTTTTATTTTTGGCTGCGTTGGGTCTTCCTTGCTGCACGTGGGCTTTCTCTGGTTGTGGTGGGCGGGGGCTACTCTTCGTTTTGGTGCGCGGGCTTCTCACTGAGGTGGCTTATCTTGCTGTGGAGCACGGGCTGTAGGCGCGTGGCCTTCAGTAGCTGTGGCACGCGGACTCAGTAGTTGTGGCTCGCGGGCTGTAGAGCGCAGGCTCAGTAGTTGTGGCGCATGGACTTAGTCTCTCTGCGGCATGTGGGATCTTCCCGGACCAGGGCTGGAACCTGTGTCCCCTGCATTGGCAGACGGATTCTTAACCACTGCACCACCAAGAAGGTCCCAAAGCTTTCTGTTTCTTAGTCCTTTGGACTAACTCTAATTTTTTCTGTCTTATTTTTCTTTTCTCTGTATTTTTGTTCTTCTCAGGAGATTTTGTACAGCCTTATCTTCCAACCCTTCCATTGAGTTTTATATGTGTGCTTTTGGGTTTTTTTAATTTCCAGAGTTGTTTGTTTTTTGTTTGTCTGTTTGTTTTGTTAGTGTTGTTCTCGAATATTCCTTTTTGATACCATACTGATCTTGTTTCATGGTTCTTCTTTCACACCTTTGAGAATATTAACTGGTTTTAAAAAACGTCTTCTTGCTGTGTAGATTCCGTTTCTGAGCTCCGCTGCTTTTTGTGTGTTTGTTTGGCTTCTGTCGGAGGCTCAGTTCGTCCTTGCCGTCTGCGGGTATGTAAGAGTGGGTCACCACAATGCTTTTTGGAGGCTGGTGCACGTGGGCGAATGATCTAGCCAGGCTGCTTCTCTGGGGACTCCTTTAAGGCCATAGCTTCGCTTGTTTCTTTTGCGCTGGTCACATCCCTTCAGATAATAATGTTTTCCTCTACTGAACGTAAATTTCTGGTGTAGGGCAGATTTGAACGTCGGTGCGGGGTTTGCCAGTTTGGAGGAGCCCTGCTTTGCTTGGCAACGTGAGAGTGGTCACCTCTGCCTCCTGCTGTGGCCACAGTGGTTCCAGCCTGGAGAGAACGTCTTGCGTATGTAGGTGAATCGTGCACTCTGTCCTTAACCTTTTCTCACCCATAATCCTTCAGGCTGTCAAACTAGAATCATTCCCACTTCAGTATATTGACGCAGGGGTGAAATGTGTCAGTACGGAAAGCTAGCTCTAGTAGATTTCTTTTTTTTTACATTTTAAATTTTTTATTTATTTATTTTTGGCTGCATTGGGTCTTTGTTGCTGTGTGCGGGCTCTCTCTAGTTGCGAAGAGCGGGGGCTACTCTTCATTGCGGTGCGTGGGCTTCTCATCATGGGGGCTTCTCGTGTTGCGGAGCACAGGCTCTAGGCACGTGGGCTTAAGTAGCTGTGGCTCGTGGGCTCCGTAGTTGTGGCTCACGGGTTCTAGAGCACAGGCTCAGTAGTTGTGGCGCACGGGCTTAGTTGCTCCACGGCCTGCGGGATCTTCCCGGACCAGGGCTCGAACCCGTGTCCCCTGCATTGGCAGGCGGATTCTTAACCACTGTGCCACGAGGGAAGCCCTAGTTCTAGTAGATTTAAATTCCATCTCTCCTCCCCCTTCCCCCCTTTCCCCTACTTCATCCTGCTTCACTAAGAATTTGGAAAACTATAAAAAGTAATGTGAAAAAATTTCTTAAAGTAATGTTAATGTATGAAATTGCCAATTTATTATGGAAAGACTTTAAGCTGGATTTTGTATGGCAACATCTTAATGTGTCTTCTAGAGATTTTGGTACTTATTCTGACTGTTTAGCATTGGATTTGTAGAAAAGCATTTAATTCAAATACACATCTTATGCCAAGCACCAGTACATTAGTTGTGCTATTTACAGCCCACTGGAAGTGATTATTTCCTCCTTTCCACCAGAAATTAGTTTTTAAAAAATATATTTATTGGGGCTTTCCTGGTGGCACAGTGGTTGAGTGTCCGCCTGCCGATGCAGGGGATACGGGTTCATGCCCCGTTCCGGGAGGATTCCACATGCCGTGGAGCGGCTGGGCCCGTGAGCCATGGCCGCTGGGCCTGCGCGTCCAGAGCCTGTGCTCCGCAACGGGAGGGGTCACAGCAGTACTGGGCCCACGTACTGCAAGGGGGAAAAAATATATATGTATATATATATATATATATATTTATATATATATATTTATTTAAGCTGCACCGGGTCTTAGTTGTTGCATGCGGGATCTTTAGTTGCAGCATGTAGGCTCTGTAGTTGCGGCATGCGTACTCCCAGTTGCGGCATGCGGACTTCTTAGTTGCGGCATGCAGACTTTTAGTTGCAGCATACATGTGGGATCTAGTTACCCAACCAGGGATCGAACCCGGGCCCCCGCATTGGGAGCGTGGAGTCTTAACCACTGGACCGCCAGGGAAGTCCCTAAAGTGTTTTTGAATAATACTGATTTTTTCTTTTTATAATATGAATGAAAGGTAGTTCTTTCAGATCAATGTGGTATTCAGAAGAATTAGGTTTTAAAAAGTGGCTTGGGAAGTGAAAATAGTAGGAAAGATGAAGGTTAAATATCCCATGGCAACAAACTCCATTTCCTCACTGCTTTGCTTTCTGGCAGTAGAAAATCTTTCAGGGCATGGAGTCAGACCCACAGGCTTGGTAGAGATGCTATCTGTTCACTGGAGCCTGCGTCTCCTTTTCCTTCTGGACATGCTGCTGGACTACACTTCCCAGATTCCCTTGCAGCTATGGGGCCATAGTTCTACCCAATCAGAAGCAAGTAGAAGTGATGCAGGCCATTTACCGCCTGCCGTGCTTTCCTCTTCTGGTTGTCTGGAATGAAGATGGTCCTAGGGCAGAACCTCATCAGCACGGGTCCCTGAATGCCTGAGGAGGAAGCTAGCTGACCATAGCCTGGTTACCCTCCCAGTAGTACCAGTATATGAGCAAGAAATAAGCCTCTGTTGTATTTGGGCCATTACATGTTTCTTTGATTACTCACTACAAGAGTTAGACCATTCTAACAAACGAAATCTGGAGAGAAGTCAGGAATTTTCTCTTTTGTTGCTGTTGTTGTTTTTGTTCTGTTTGTTTGTTTTAAATTTTTATTGGAGTATAGTCGATTTACAGTGTTGCAAATAGTTTATAGTATAGTGTATAGCAAAGTGGGTCATTTATAATATACATATATCCACTCTTTTTTAGATTCTTTTCCCATATAGGTCGTTACAGAGTACTGAGAAGAGTTCCCTGTGCTGTACGGTAGATCCGTATTAGTTATCTATTTTATATGTAGTGGTGTGCATACGTCAATCCCAGTCTCCCAATTTATCCCTTCCCCCACGTTACCCCCCCTTGGTAACCATAAGTTTGTTTTCAAAAGTTTTCCTTTTAATGAATACCGCTAGCTTTAAGAGACTGAATATCTAATGTTTAATTTACACCCATACAGAGGGAATGATTATTTACTTTGTAGAAGGAATCACTGTGGGTGTCCAATTCGCATGTACCTTATTCCCTGCACACTTATTACGTAAAATGAGACCTGCACGCTCAGAAGTTCAGCTTCTTTCCACTGTAGCTTTTCCCTCAGCTGGTAATTTAATTTTCACCCTGTGTTGCTTTGCCTTCCCCTCCCTGCAGACGATTGCCTGGGAGCTAGGGAGAGGTGGGGCAGAGGCAGGGAGGCTCCCCAGTCCAGCTGCTTAGCCCCCTGGGAGGGCTGAGCACAGGAGAGGAGGGTGGCTGCCCGGCTGCCCGTATGATGTCAGGGCGTGCACCTTTCTCCTGGTTGAATTGTGCTTTACTTACCACTTTGGTTCAAGTGCAGAAGGTATCTATCGCCTGGGTGGGTTACATTAAATCCTCATTAACCGGGCTGCCTCTGTCAGATTCATCAGTTATGATCTTGTATGGCAAGCTCTTCTTTTCCCTAGGGAATAGAATAATACATAGACACATGAGGGAGACCATCAAGGAAAGGGAGATAAAGGCGAGTGCCAAGTAAAGCTGGTCCCCGGAGGAAGGTGGCATTTGTGTGGGGATCTGAGGGTTAGGGGGCAGGGGATGCTGGGAGGGGTGGGGAAGGAGAGCCTCTTCTGTTCCAGGTGTTGAAATGCTTACCGAAAGCCTGCGAAGGTGGGTGGGGGGAACCCCGGTGGCCCTCCGTGACTTTCAAAGGAGGTGAAGGGATTCTTTGCTTGTGGCTTGGAAATGCTGAAGTTGATGAAATACTGCTGCTGATGAAATTCTGATGTCTGTGTGAATTGTGCCATGTTTGTAAATCTGTAAACACAGTGATACTTCTCTGTGCTAATTGTACATGTGCTTGTCAATTTGTAAGCATAGCAGTACTGTTTTTTTCTTCTTGCAGAAAGATTCAAACCGTCTTCAGAAAATTGAAACTACGGGAAAAGATAATCAACAACCCAAAACATTTAATAATCTTATTTTTGGTAGTAGAGCTCCATTGAATTTTTTTTCCCCGTCTGTGGAATTCTTCGCTTGGTACCGTGCAGATCTAATTACGAGTTGCTGGAACGTAATTCTGTTAAGAATTACGTTGTCGACAATCTTTGGAATCACATGCTAGCTTAAAGGAAGCTGAGTTTTGTGTATGCCACTTGGAATTTTAAAAATGATCTGTTTCGTTACTATGGTATATATTGAGTTTTATCATTTAGCTTTTTGTAGACAAGCATATAAAAAAGAAAACCCTAACTTCTGGAAAACTGAGTACTTCGTATTGATCAAATATGTTGGTCTTTAAAACAACTGTGTGCTTTTTTGGGTAGGTGCAGCTTTTCTTTTAATTTTCATTAGTGTTTAGATGCCCTGAATCTTTTTTTTTTTTTTTGCGGTACGCGGGCCTCTCACTGTCGTGGGCTCTCCCGTTGCGGAGCACAGGCTCCGGACGCGCAGGCTCAGCGGCCATGGCTCACGGGCCCAGCCACTCCGCGGCATGGCATGTGGGATCCTCCCGGACCGGGGCACAAACCCGCGTCCCCTGCATCGGCAGGCGGACCCTCAACCGCTGCGCCACCAGGGAAGCCCAAGATACCCTGAATCTTGAATGAAAGTTTGGAAAGGAAACATCTGGACTTGAAAAGACAGGCCTGCTGCTGCTCGAGTCATATTTATCGAGTCACATTTCATCCACAGAGTGGATGAAATCGTCCAGAGTGGATGCCTCCGTGGGTTTCGAGCTGGGGTGGGGCTACTGTTTCCCCTCTTCCTCCCCACTTTCAGGGGCTGGCATTTTGGAGAACAATTATTAGAACCTCACACCACTGCAGGTAGTTGTGCAATTTTACCCCCAAAGGTAAATTTACAGTGTCTGCTGCTGACTGAGGACACTCCTTCTCGTGCTCCCTGGCAGGGACTAGGTTTGCTTTTACAGAGTGTAATTCTCAAATTACCTGTGGTGTTATTGCCCATCTGAAAGAGATGTCTCATTCACGCAGAAACGCTTTCTCTTTCTTTTGACCCTTGTGAAAGTGACCTTGGCTGGCTCTTCCTGTGGGCCGTGCGCCGCAGTGTTGGTTTCTGCTGGAGGCCCCTCATTTCTCTCTCCTCTCTTGTCTAGGTGGTCTCGTGCGCTTCCTTGAGGCAGGCCGACAGCGCTCAGGTCTCCACTGCAGGCCCAGAGTCTGGGAGAGCCCCCTGGGTACCGCCCAGGCTGCTCCAGCTCAGCGTGTTGCAGATGCAGATCTTGCACCTTCCTTTACCTTAATTCTCCTGCACTTCCGGGCCTGCCGACAGGTTTATCCCCAAATGCAGGAGTCATCCTTGATGCTTGTCTCTCCTTGACCTTCCGTGGCCACCCGATCGCCCAGTCCCTGGAGCCTCAGTGTTTCGTATCTGTACCTTCTCTTTCACCCCCGGTGTCCCGGCCTCCGTTTTCGCCTCTCGGGGCAGTCACGGGACTGGTCTTGCCCTGTCACCACCTCTGGACTCTCCGTGCGCCAGCCTGCTCTAGACCCCCAGCAGTGCATGTGCCAGAGCCCGGCTGGGCTTCTCAGGCTCTTGCTGGAAAGGTAAACTCCTCGTGTTGCGCCTTAGCTGGTCCAGAAGATTCTTTACCTTTCAGCTCCTGCCCGTTTCCAGCCTCGTCTTCTGCAGTCCTCCCTCCTGCCTTGACTGACCGAGGAAGGAACCTGAGGTGTTTGTAAAGAACGAGGCCATGCGTGTTGTGAAGCCATTACAGAGTGACGCTTCCCAGGCCTCCCAGCGGCAGGGGATGGCTTGCGGTGTGTGACGGGCAGTGGAAGGGAAAGCAGAGTGCGGGACTGGAGGAGTCTGCCCTGTACAGACGGGGCCCCCGGCCTCACCACAGCGGCTTGCCTTGCGCATTGCTGTCGCCTGGTCCCGCTTTACCCTGGGAAGGCAGGCACGCGCACATGTGTGAAGGAAGCCCTGCCAGAACCCGCCGCGGAAGGGAGAAGGGGAGAGGGTCTGTGGGCTGTCCTCAGTCTCCCTCACCTGCTCTCCCGGGCTGCATTTCTGCTGTCTTTGCTGCCTCCGAGGTCCCTTGTTAACCAGACTCCAGTGTCCTGGGCAGGTGCAGGAAGGGGTGGCCCAGGGAGTGTGGAGGACGCAGAGAACCCGACCTGTGACCAGCCTGGGGGCCAGGCCCACCCTGAGCACCTGCGGCCCCGCGCTGTCAGCCAGAACCAGCCTGGGCCTGGCGCCGTGGGGCGCTCGTCCCGTGGATCCACATGGAGACCATGGCCTGGCTTCCTTGCCATCCTTGCAGCCTGGGAGCATTCTGACCAGTGGATCTTTGTGCATGTCTCCCAGTTCTGCACCCTCTTGGACTGAGGGTGCATGCACAGTGTTGAGGAGGCCCGTTCCATTCCCTGGGGGGGGCTGGAGAGCGTGTAGGGCAGGCCTGCCGGAATGTTTTTTCCCTTGAGTTAAAAAAAATTTTTTTTTTTGGGGGGGTACGCGGGCCTCTCACTGTTGTGGCCTTTTCCGTTGCGGAGCACAGCCTCCGGACTCACGCAGGCTCAGCGGCCATGGCTCACGGGCCCAGCCGCTCTGCTGCATATGGGATCTTCCCGGACCGGGGCACGAACCCGCGTCCCCTGCATTGGCAGGCGGACTCTCAACCACTGCGCCACCAGGGAAGCCCTAAAAATTTTTTTTTTAATTGAGACATAACTCACATAGCATAAAATTCATCCTGTTAAAAAAGTGTACAGTTTGGTGGGGTTTAGTATACTCGGTTGTGCAGCCATCGCTCTAATTCCAGAAATTTTCATCACCCACAAAAGAAACCCTGTGCCCATGAGCAGTGTGCCTCCCTGTTCGTGCTGCCCCCAGCCCCTGGCAACAACCAGTCTGCTGTCTGTCTCCATGGGTTTGCTTCTTCTGGACATTTCATCTAAATAGAACCAGACAACGCGTGGCCTTTTGTGTTGGCTTCTTTCACTCAGCATCACGTTTTCGAGGCTCATCCATGTTAGCGTGTGTCAGGACTTCATTCCTTTTTGTGGCTGAATAATATTGCACTTTATGGATAGAGCACATTCTGCTTATCATTTGTCAGTTGATCGACATCTGGTTGTTTCCACCTCGTTTGCTTTTATGAATAAGGCTCCTGTGGAGAGTCGCACATTCACATAGTTGTCTGTGTGTGGATGTATGTTTCACTTCTCTTGGGTATTTTCCTTGCATTTTTGAGCTTGCTGTCCACACGCCCAGGCGTGGTACCTGCCATTCCCTGGACACGGTCGGCGGGGGCGGGGGTGGGTCATACCTCTCAAATCAAAGGAATAGAATTGGTCATTCTGGCTTCGAGGCTGTTTAAGCACAATTGAAACTGACCACTTGGAAACCTTAAAATCTTTTAAAATCTTAAAAAGGACACTTTTCAAAACTCATGGGACTTCTGCCTTAACGACAACAGAGGGGATGTGGGCCCCTGCTCTGACACACGCGGTTAGCGTCTCACCTCGGCCCCTGGAACACTCCAGAGTGTGTGTTGGTTCCCGGCATCGTCTTCGTCCGTAGGATGGCAGCTGACTTTCTGAAGCCTTGCTTTTGGCTACTGTTGCTTGCTTTTGTGCAGGAGTGTAGAGCATCTCCAAACAGCCCTAGAAAGTGGACACCCGTATTTCTCCTGTATCACAGATGAGGGTAGAGATTTACCAAAAGAGGGGACTGTACCCACTGCCCTGGTCACCCAGCAGGGCCGTCCTCGGGAGGAGGGAAGCTACAGCGTGTCTCTTGAGTGCGTGGAAGAGGCCCACGGACCGTCTTGGAAGGAGGACACCGTCCTTTCCTCCTGGCACCCTGCTGACCTCCATTCTTCTGTTGAGGGATGCCTTTTCCTGTCTGCAGGGGTGGATTCTGGGGTGCAGACGCCAAGTAGGGTCACTCTGTGGCCAAGGGCAATAACAGCTCAGCAAGGCATCGCCCCTCCTTGGGAAATGAGCGTCTCTCTTTTCCTTTCTGCTCTCTTTCCTCTTTCGAGTAACACAGCTTCAAATGAAAATGAGGCTCCGTATCTTGAACCTTTCTGGTTGTTTAATGAACCCAGACTACAGGGGAATACCTGAATGGACTTAACCTTTTCAGGGTGGGGGGGGTGTCTTGGTATTATCTTGATAGCACATTGTACAGTTTATCAAGTTTTCTGTTGAGTCTTTCTTTTCACCCTTGTTCTGTACTGAGCCTGCTGGGAGGCTTGACCAGGGTTGTTTATGTTTATAGGTGGCAAACCAAGCCCCAGGCAGCCTGCTTGCAGATCATATTAGGTGGCTGGGACTACACGACTCTAGCCGGAGGCCTTTGAGTACAGGAGTGCACTAAAGCTCTTTTTTCTATGTGACTTAAAAAAATCTTTCTTTTTCTCTTTTTTTTTGGCTGCATGGCTTGTGGGATCTTAGTACCCCGACCAGGGATTGAACCCAGTCCCCCTGCACTGGGGGCATGGAGTCTTAACCGCTGGACCACCAGCGAAGTCCCCAAAAGTCTTTCTTAAGGTCATTGTTTAAAGTGTAAAGATCCTGAGGACTTTATAAAATTACATGCCATCCCCCCTCTTGTCTGAACTGCATATGAAATGCCAGAAGCCTCACCTTGGCCATAGACGTACTCATCATATTTCTAATACTAGGATCATCCTCTATAAACTAGAGGTCAGCAGACTTTTTTCTGCAAACGGCCAGGGTCAGTGGTTTTGGCTTTGTGGACCGAACTACTCCTTTCTGCTCTTGTGGCACGAGAACGGCCATAGACAACGTGGAAAGGCCAGGGGGGTTGCGCCCCAGCCAGCGGTGGTTTTCACAGTGTGGCCCCCAGACCAGCAGCATCAGTCTCACCTGGGGCCTTGTTAGAAACACAGCGGCTTGGCCCCATTGCAGACCTACTGAACCCCAGACTGGGGCTCGGTCGGGAATCCTCGTGGGGATCCTGACGCTCGCTCCAGTTTGAGAACTGCTGCTCTAGAAAGGTGTGATTCACCTGCCATGTCTATCGGAATTAACAAGTGCTATCCTACTGAATCAGGGTTGGTGGTGCCCAGGCATCTGAATTTTAACAGTGGCCCCCAAGATGGTCTTATGCCCATGAAATAAGAACCAATTTCTAAAGCAGGACTAGTTTGGACCAGTAGAGGAGATGGGGGAGGTGTCAGGGAACTTCTGAAACCTCAGCTGGGACTTGCTTGGGGTAGGGGGTAATGAGAAGAGGGTGATGTGGAAGATTGGGGCAGCGGTGGCCTTGTGTCACCTTATTATGAACTGTGCCTGGAGTCCCTGGTCCCAGAAGGTGGATGTCTTTCTCCCAACCCCTCATGTGTGCCCCAAAGCTGGGAGTTCCTGGAACTGAAATTCAGCCCTTCTGTTAATAGCTGTCGGACACCACATTTCCTAATGCGTGTGTTCGGTGTTTGAAATGAAAACAGGTCAGGAGCACACCGTATGTTTCCTTCGATATAAATGTCCAGCGTAGGGGCCAGACGCACAGAGACAGAGCTGACGGGCAGTCGTCAGGGGGAGGAATGGGGTGATGAAAATATGCTGGAATTAGAGAGTGGTCATGGCTGCACCGCTCCGAGCATGCTAAACCCCACTGGATTTCCTCTTTTTTTTAATTAATTTTTATTGGAGTAGAGTTGACTTACAATGTTGCGTTAGTTTCAGGTGTACAGCACAGTGATTCAGTTATACGTATACCTATACCTGCTTTCTTTTAGATTCTTTTCCCATAGAGGCCATGACAGAGTATTGAGTAGAGTTCCCTGTGCTGTACCGTAGGTCCTTGTTAGTTATCTATTTTGTATATGGATTTACTCTTTGAAGGGGTGAATTTTATGGTATGTGACTTACAGCCCAATAAAGTTGTTACTTCCCATAAGGAAATGGGTCAAGGTGTTCAGCCTTATCCTTGAGTTGCCCAGACCTGGCGGAGAGGAGGCTGATGGGAAGGCCCCTCCTAGGGCTCATCCTGTGGGCAGACCCTCCACACCCCTCACCATGCATGTCAGAGGGATTCCTCTGCTGGTGCTGGGTGGACCCACAGGCAGACAGCCTGGGGAGAGAGTCGGGCCCTGGGCTGGGGGAGGGGCCCACGCTGTTCCTGCAGGTTAGGGGCAGGGGAGGGGGCTGCTGTGGGTGAGGTGGGCGCTGAGAGCCAGGGAAGGTTTTTTTCTTAAAAATTTAGTTATTTATTTTTGGCTGTGTTGGGTCTTCGTTTCTGCGCAAGGGCTTTCTCTAGTTGGCGACGAGCGGGGGCCACTCTTCGTTGCGGTGAGTGGACCTCTCACTGTCGCGGCCTCTCCCGTTGCCGAGCACAGGCTCCAGACGCACAGGCTCAGTAGTTGTGGTTCACGGGCCCAGTTGCTCCGCGGCCTGCGGGATCTTCCCAGACCAGGGCTCGAACCCGTGTCCCCTGCATTGGTAGGCAGACTCTCAACCACTGCGCCACCAGGGAAGCCCAGGGAAGCCCAGGGAAGGTTTTTAAGCAGGAGGTGATGGTGGGGATCTCTCCGCAGCAGAGGGCAGATGGGTGCGGGGGTGTGGGCAGGAGTCGGAACCCTGTGGGCTCTGGTGCCGATAGAGAGAAAGCAAGGGATCTGAGGGGTACCCTGGGGCACAGCAGGGTCCACCTAGCGCTTGGCTGGAGGACGCTGGAGATGTCTTGAAGGAGCTGGGCGGCTGTGGGTGCTGGTCACCTCTCCCATCCCATTTGGTGGAGGCCCGGGGCTGCACGGCCATGGGAGTCCCAGTTCCTACGTGCAGGTGGCACCTCTAGAAAGCCCCAGGGAGGGAGGAACTGTGCTCCAGGGCAGCCCTGGCCCCTCCTCTTTGCCCAGGTGTAGTTGGGGTGATGTGGCAGGTGTGGTCTCAACACACTTGCCCAGGGCCACGTGGAGCCAGGTGTGCTAGCGGCGCCTCCCCTGGGCCTCTGTGCCTTCCGGAGGGTTCCCGACAGACACTTGGCTTGCTTTGCTGCTGTGTTTTCCATGCTTGGTCCTAGGTGCTTCGAAAGGAAAGGAATCACTTGGAGAAAAAAAAAACTCCCTTTGAGTGTAATAATTATTGAAAAGTAGGTGTCTAGTTCAACCATTGGAGTCACTTTGGCTCAATTTTTGTCCTCCCCCCACCACCTCGTTTTTATGAAGCATCCATCAAAATAAGGATGTCACAAACAAAACAAAGGCTAGGTACTGGCTAGGCTTCTCTGGAAGGGAAGATTAGAGTCGTTTTGCTTTTCTTGTTTTAAATAACATGCAGCCAGCGATATCCTGGTGAGGATGAAATGTCATAATGATGATTTCAGGGGCTCTAGAAGTGAGGAGATAGCGGAGAGTTCAGATGTCCCTTTCATTACAAAGAGTTAGGAAGAGTGTCTCTACATGGACGTGTGTTCACTGTTGAAGGGATTACAGACCATGTGTAGGAATGACCTCTGTGCATAACAGAAAAAGCAGTAATTTAAAAGTGCAGTAAATGTCAAACAGCCCTGGGCTGACAGCCTGCACTTTGGGTACCCAGTTCCAGTAGTAGCATTGAAAGCTAGACTTCCCTTGTAATTTAGCGCCAAGCTGTAGCCCGATATAAATAATATGAATCCCCACAAAACTGTAACTCGTCAAATGAACCACCTCATTTTGCACAGATCAGTAACCATTCTGGTTATGTGACTTCCGCCAAATTGATCGCGCTCTAGAGTAAAAATCGATGGCTATGTAATTGAATAAATCTTTTCCATGCTTTGTTCTCTTACCTTTCTTGTTATTCTTTTTTTTTTTTTTTTTTTTTTTTTTTTTTTGCAGTACGCGGGTCTCTCACTGCTGTGGCGTCTCCCATTGCAGAGCACAGGCTCAGCGGCCATAGCTCATGGGCCCAGCCACTCCGCAGCATGTGGGATCTTCCCAGACCGGGGCATGAACCCGTGTCCCCTGCATCAGCAGGCGGACTCTCAACCACTGACGCCACCAGGGAAGCCCTCTTGTTATTCTTAATTGTAGATTGTATATATATTTTTAATTTTTATATTTATTTATTTATTTATTGGGTTGATCTGGGTCTTAGTTGCATCACGCGGGCTCCTTAGTTGTGGCTCGCTGGCTCCTCAGTTGCGGCATGCATGTGGGATCTAGTTCCCTGACCACGGATTGAACCCAGGCCCCCTGCATTGGGAGCGTGGAGTCTTAACCACTGTGCCACCAGGGGATTCCGTTGTAGATTGTATTTAAATTGTCACTAGATTGTATTTTTATACTTGTGCCTTCAATTCATTAAAATTACATGCTGTGAAAACAGAATCAGGTATTACTTTTCTCAGAAAGAGGGAGGATCTGAGAAAGTCAATTTTGGTTTTTGGCTATGTTTTGTTCTTGGTGGTAATCAGGAAATCATGTTTCAGATTTAAATAAAGAAACATTTAGGTTTTAGGCGAACGAGGTTAGTACATTCTGGGTTTTCCCTCAAATCATTCTAGTTTAACTGTTTAAGCGTTTAAAAAAATCATTGATTTCTAGTGAGAGAAGGGAAACACGTTAAGTTCAGATACATAAAACCTAGAAGTCTTCCATTGAATCTCCCCGCCTCCCAGGAATGAGGCGTTTGGACAAAAGTAATTGCACGGAACCTTTGTTAGTTCCAGAATTTAGAGCCTCCGAGTCCAGGGAACAATGATGGAAAGCGGGAGAAGCATTCTGGGGATTGGAATGCCTGCGAGCGGATCAGTAGCCCCGCTGTGCTTCTATGATCCCAGCACACAAGAATTCTGCCCTTTTGCACCGTGCAGGGTCTTGACTGGGCCAGGCCAGTTAATGTAGCTGTTTTCCCCCATTCAGACGCTGCATTAGGGTTCAGGACCTGGGCAAGGTAGGGAGAGCCTCTCGAAGCCAAACGCTCCCAGAAATCCCAGGTGGAATGCAAGGGAGCGCCACCCACGGGGACCGCCAGCATCTCCGCTGCTCGTGACGCTCTGCTGAAAGGAATGAAGCAGTTTCACTTCTTGCAGTGGAGTAGCTCATTTTCAGATGTGGTGGAGTAAAAGCAGGAAAGATTTTGGACTTCCCTGGTGGCGCAGTGGTTAAGAACCTGCCTGCCAATGCAGGGGGACACGGGTTTGAGCCCTGGTCTGGGAGTATCCCACATGCTGCGGAGCAGCCGGGCCCGTGCCCCACAGCTGCTGACCCTGCGTGCGCTCTGGAGCCCGTGAGCCACAAGTGCTGAGCCCACATGCCACAACTGCTGAAGCCCGCGCGCCTGGAGCCCGTGCTCCGCAACGGGAGAGGCCACCCAATGAGAAGTCTGCGCACCGTGGCGAAGAGTAGCCCCCGTTCGCCACAACTGGAGGGAGCCTGCGCACAGCGACAAGGACCCAGTGCAGCCAAAAATGAAAACAAATAAGTAAATTTATTTTTAAAAAAAAGCAGGAAAGATTTCTCCTGAATGAAAGATCACTGTTCTTACATCAGGAGCTTTGGGAAAATAACCCCTCAATATCAAAATACAAAGGTTATGGAATAATATGTGCTTGGAATAGCTGTAAAGGGCTCCGTCTAGAAACTTCAAGTTTCAAAAATTTCTCTGTGCAGCTCAATGTTTAAGAAAAAAACCAGACTGCTCTTGGACAAAATGAAAGGAATTGCAGGGAATGTATTTTAAGCCTGCTTCATTGACTGGGGTAATTACCCATGATTCTGTCTTCTGAGTAGAGACCACATTCACTGTGTAATTAGTTTTTGCTTCAAGAAAACAGTATTTGCACAGATACCCTCCTGATGGCATGAAATTTTAGCTTTTAAAGCTTTTTGGGTTCCCACTAAATGGTGAGAATCTGGGGTTGTATTCCCATCATCCGCTTGGCAGTGAGAAAATTAATGGGCTGGCATTTTAGGGAAACTTAGGGAAACTTAGGTTTAGGGAAACCACGTGCGTGGTTACTTCTCTTCCTGTGTTTATATCCACACTGTCAAAAACGCACCCTGGCTAGCTCATTGTTTAGGAACTTGGGTGTTAAGGACAGTCACTGGGCGCTCAGGCTGTGTTCATGCCACCGTGTGTATTGCATGAGAGCAAAGGGATGGGCTGCTTCCCTTCTGGAAGGAGAACCTATGGGTGTGTTTGAAGCTCTCCGGGTCACTCCACGTTGACCCGTGGCCTCCTGCAGCTCTATGGCCCCCTTAGCATGAGCTTCCGCAGGTAGCAACTCCAGGGCCTGGCAGCGTGGGCCCAGCATTCCCCTGGGATCTGCATCCCCACTTCACTGCCCAGCGCCTGACACGTTTTAGCTGCTCAGTGAATGTGTTATGCAACGGCCTTTGTCAAAGTCAAGGGCACCTTTCTTCCTTTTACTTTCTTTTTGCATATTGGGTTTTGAAAGCAGGTTTGTAGTCATCCAAACTGAGCTCTTTGTGGATAACCTAGTGGTATGTGTCACCGCTGGGCTCTCGGGTGACCCAGACAGAACAGCTTGATATAAGGTAACCGTAACATCTAAAGTTTACACCAAATGACTTTTTTTTGATAGCTCTCATTTTACTTGATTCAGCTCTCGATTTCTAAGAGTAACTTTACTTTCATTTAAACACAGTAAGAACAACAATAACAAAATCACTGCACAGATTCTCACTTTTCACAAGATGAGCACGAGTTGGGAGATCTCGTCCAAAGGCGCAACTGCTTTGTAAGATGGACCGTGGCAAAGGATGCCGAGCCTTAAAGCCTCTGGTCAGTTTTAAAACCCGAGTGACCCTGACTCCTGGAAGTGTCACTCACTGTAGGTTTGGGGTATGTATGGGAAGGGGCACGGCTTGACAGTTCTTGTGGGTGGGGGGCAGTGGATTGAAACCCTGGCTGCACATTGGAATCACCTGGGGGAGGGAGGGGCTTTGAAAGCTATCGATGCCTGGCCACACCCTGGGCCAGTTAAGTCGGGGTCTCGGGGGTGGCCCAGTGTCAGTGACTCTAAAGGTGGCCAGGAGATTTGAATGTGCAACCAGGTGACGAATCACGGCCTTACGTTTTAGTTCTTACTCATGTTGGTAGGTTTACAGACAGGCACCAAGAGCTCCCTGCAAAACTCAAAAAGAAAATTCAGTCCGTCTGGCCAGAGGTCCCCTGGGTACCCTTACAGGTGTGTTTTCTTAAGCCAAGGAGGCATGTTTTCAGCCAGGGCAGGGAAGCAGCATCAAGCCCTCTCTGGCTGGGTTCTCGTGGCCGGGGCGGGTGGGGGTCACGGGAAGTAGGGGCGGAGGGGGGCGCAGCCTGCAAGCAGAGGCTGGGGCCGAGCGATTTTAACACAGCAGGAGAGCTGGGGTGCTGAGCTGTGCTTATGGGGTCCTGGCTGCCAGGTGCTGGGGTAGACGCTTGAAGTGGGCATTCTCTAGGTGGGGTTTCTGAGTCAGCAGTATTCTCCTCAGGGAGCTTGTCAGAAATGCAGAGTATCAGGCCCTGCCCGTGACCCACTGCTTCAAAAACTGCACCAGAAACCCCGGGGTTGAGGGGGAGCTTAGCAGGATGTGTTTAAGGCCCCTCCGGGAGCTCCTGTTCGTAGCCGAGGTTTGGGAACCTCAGCTGTATATCCTTTCTCTCGCTTACTCCTTACATCTGCTCTGTGGAAGTGCTTGTTATCTTGTAACACGTTACAGCTGAGGAGATCATGCTTTTTTACGTTTTCCGGCTGCTGGAAATTGAGGCTCGGGGATATATCAGTCCAGGGTAGCGACGTTGGCGGACGGCGGAGCTGCGAGCCGTGGTCAGCCGGGTGCCCTGGGGCTCTGGGCGTGGGCGCAGGACTTGGGGCCACTTGGAAAGCCCCTGCACCCCAAGTCCATCACCTTTATGACTTCTGCTTCCAGGGCTGACAGGATTAAATGAAGTGTGAGGTATGTAAGCGTGGGACCAGCAGTTGGTGTTAATAGATGGTTAGCTTTTGTCGTTTTTAAATCTTTTTAAAGGTCACATACTGTGCGGTTCCATTTATTTGATATTCTTCTTTTTTTAAATAAATTTATTTATTTTATTTATTTGCTTTTGGCTGCATTGGGTCCTTGTTGCTGCGCGCCAGCTTTCTCTAGTTGCGGAGAGCGGGGGCTACTCTTCGTTGCGGTGCGCGGGCTTCTCATTGTGGTGGCTTCTCTTGTGGAGCACGGGCTACAGGCGCGAGGGCTTCAGTCAGTAGTTGTGGCTCGTGGGCTCTAGAGTGCAGGCTCGCTAGTTGTGGCGCACGGGCTTAGTTGCTCCGCGGAATGTGGGATCTCCTCGGACTCATGCCCCCTGCATTGGCAGGCTGATTCTCAACCACTGCACCACCAGGGAAGCCCAGGTTGTTAGCTTTTAACTAACATTTATGTGGCCCTTGTGGGGGGTTACTTTCTACTTTATGCCCTGCTGTAGCGCTTGCGGTTTTTTAACAACATCGTGGCCTGTGTATACATATACACAAGTCTGTGTACAGATAGTAAAGCAATGGTTATTTCCATTTGAACAGGCAATTAGAGACTCAGCACGGGTAGCATAAAGGCGTTAGAATTATGCATGAGTTAGGAAACGGGACGCTTCTGAGTTGAGCTTAGACAGCCACTTAAAAATCTCTGGACACATGGGCTTCCCTGGTGGCGCAGTGGTTAAGAATCCGCCTGCCAATGCAGGGGACACGGGTTTGAGCCCTGGTCCAGGAAGGTCCCACATGCCGCGGAGCAACTAAGCCCGCACGGCACAACTACTGAAGCCTGCGTGCCTAGAGCCTGTGCTCCGCAACAAGAGAAGCCACCTCAAGGGGAAGCCCGCGCATGGCAACGAAGAGTAGCCCCCTCTCGTTGCAACTAGAGAAAGCCTGCACGCAGCAATGAAGACCCAACGCAGCCAAAAATAAGATAAATAAAAAATAAATTTTTAAAAAAGTAATTAAAAAGAGACGTCTGGACACAGTTCTCTTCTACCTCTAAACTTGGCGTGCACAGGGTGGTTTGAGCAGTGGGCTGGAGCGTGTTAGAAATGCTACAGCAACACCAGTCAGATTCCCGGCTTTTCAGTGTCCTTGCAGTAGCTGTGATTGGTGTGTTTGGCCAAGCGGACGCCTGGTCAGAGGGGGCAATGAACAGAGCTGTCCTGTGGCCATGGAATCCCGGGGATGCCCAGTCACCACGCTGGGAGAGGTGGTAACAGGGCCACCGTCTGTCCAAACAGCAGGTGGCTACACACTTGCTTCCCTTTCAGTCGTTAGAGTGACAAGGGCCCACCGAGGGTTCTAGGGCTCACAGGCTGGGAGTCCATCCTAGTACAAGAGATTTTTTTTTTTTTTTTCCATATGAAAACTGGAACAGAGAACTTCAGGGTTGAGAAATTGCTTTTGGCTGAAGATGAATCACACATGAGTGTATTTTCTGAAGTTAGCGTCCAAGTCAGGTAGAAAGTATGATTCTGACTGGGAGAAGAGCATATACCTGTTTGTCGGGGCACAGTTACCTGAATGCTTATTGTGACATCCTAGTTGGGGTAGGTACCAGGGTTAGTTATGCTGAGTGTTTTCAGGGTGAGAAAACCCAGGACTGGGATCTCACACAGTATGATTCAGCCGTCAGGTTCAGCTGGGAGAGCATTTCCAGCCAGTGCTTCTGAGGACCGAGAGCTACTAGCTTCAGAAAATGATCAGGTTATTTCAGATTTCCGGTGGCACGTTCAGGTGCTTCTGAGGCTTTGGACTTGGGAGAGGTCGGGGACTCGCTTTTTGCACTTTGTCAGTGAGCCTGATCAGGTTGGCAGGAGGTGGAAAGGAAGACTCAAAGCCGGGGCCAGGCGCACGCGGGCCGGGGCTGCTCTCTCTGCTATCAGAGTCTTGTGGGGCTCTGTGCTGGTTTCCTGTGACTGGAGTGTACGTGCAGGCCGCCGGGACAGCTGGTGATGTCGGCAGGCTTGGTAGTTAGGAAGCCGTTGGCTCAGAAGCAGCCCGATGGGAAGGGAGCGGGCCAGGCCCGTTCGGGGAGTCGCCACCAGCTGGGAAAGCAGCCCAGCCCGAGTGTGGAGCAGATGTGTGGCCGTGAGCGATGGAGTGCGCGGCGGGGCCGTGAATCACCGGGCGCCCCTGCTGGTCCAGCATCGACGTGTGCACCGTGCTCCGGGGCCCTGTCACTGGCTCCCAGCCGCCGTCGTCCTGATGCCCCCCCGGCTGGCTGATTGACCAGGCGCTCCCCCGGCCAAGGTTAAGGTGTCAAGTATTTGATGTCTCTCGTTCGTGTCTATGTCATAGGAGAAACCCACCTAATAAATGGGTCAAAGGGACGGTGAGGACGTATTCCTCCTAGTTTCCGCAGCAGCAGTGGCCAGGTGCGAGGGTTTTGCCGTGACCGGCTGTGCGCTTGAAGAGGAGAGGATAGAGCCGCCAGGACCACTGTGAGTGTTTTCCTTCCGCCTCTACCAAGTGTTCTCTGGTATCGCTCTGGTAAAGGAAAGCTGCAGGCAATCCTTCGACTCTGTCTTCTAGGAACGGACACACCTGAAAACTGCAGCCTGGCGCAGAGCTCACTAGGCACCCTTAACTGCGTGGGCCGGCAGGCTGCTTCTCACTGGGAACAGATGGACCTCAGTGGGGAGTGGGCGTTCTCCTACCAGCCGTTTCTCATTGCCTGTTTGGGGAAATGAAAGCTTGCCAAGGTTTCTCTCTGGCTTTCCTGTTAAGACTAGTCACACTAGTCCTGTGACTAGTCTCTCCAACGGTGAGAATTCCGCTCTGAGTTTTTCCAGCATTTCTGAAATTCCCCTCTCCTAGGTCATGATTGTGAAAATAGTACAGAATCCTGGGTGTGACGTTTGAGCTGCAGGCTATTTTTGCTTGTAACCGTATCGTGAATCTCTCAGCGTTTTTAGCCTCCCCTTACCCGCAGGGACCTCATAACTAAGCACTTAGTTACTAAGACATTGACCACCGAATGGTGACCCGCAAGCACATTCGTACATGTGGCTGATGATGGGAACAGAGCCCTTGCGAGAGCTGGACCATTTCGGTTGCAGGGAGCCAAAGCGCATTTTAATACCCAGAGTAGAAAAGGGAATACGCGCACTTACCCAGCTGGGACATCTCCAAGGTGCATCAGGCGTGGTGGGAGAGGGCCTTGTGCCAACGCTGGAGGCCCGCGTCTCCCTCCACCACCCCCTTAGGTCTGATTGTGCCCCTCCTGCCGGCTGGCTTCTCGGGCAGGCTTCCCCACGGGATGGGGATGGTGTCCGCACGTGGCCCTGGGCATGTGCTCTACAGGCGTGCCTTCTCAAAGGGGGTCCTTTCCTCCCTGTCAGGCCTCACAGAGGTGCTCACGTAGACTGCAGCCAGGGGTGACTTTGTCCCACACACATCTGGTGATGTCTGGAGGCACTTCTGTCAACTGAGGAGGAAGGTGGCTCCTGGCACCTGGTGGAGAGAGGCCAGGGATGCTGCTTGCCGTGCTGCAGTGCACAGGATGCCCCACCATAGAGAGCGGCCCATCCCGGCGTGTCAGTAGTGCTGGGTTGAGAGCCACAACGCCAGACCCAGCCACTGGTCCCTCGCGTGGGTTCAGCGGTGAGCCTTCGCCGTTGGGAACGGGGCAGGGCAGACGGGACGGTGGTGGGGACACCTGTGGGGGACAGATGGTTTCCTCAAGAGGAGGGAATGTTGACAGACAAAAAGGAATCTCTGGAGTTAGCTGCTAGGTGTGGGCCCCTGGGGGGCCCTTCCTGTGTGTTCTCCGGAGTGGTGAGTACACAGCGGATGCTCCGTAGTTGCTTGCTAAAGTGCATGGAAGTTGCGGATGCATCTGGAGCTCTTTAGGCAGGATTGCATAGCTCAGCATTTACTGCTGTGGTCAGGTGTTGGGAGTTTGGGGAACATACTGCAGATCAAGCAAGGGTAATTGATGAGCTCTGAAAAGTCACCTGATACTGGTCCGCAGTGCCCCCCCCAGCCCGCTTTCTCTGCCTTGGTTTTGTTTGTACAAACCTTGCCACTTCGTCAGCTATTTTTACACCCACTCTTTTTCCCTGCCCGGTAGATACCATTTCTTAGTTGAACCCCCCTCCGTTTCTTCATGTGTCATCTGCAGACCCTGATGATGTCTTAGGGCAACAAAGGACTGGGAGTTACACACCGTCGTGTGATGGAGAAAACACCGAAGTCCAGGGAAGTAAAGGACACTCCCCAAGGTCACACAGCTGGTTTTTGGCAGAATAATGCTAAAAGGAGGTTGGTTTGGGGCTGTTTCTTAAAAAAAAAAAAGAAAAATTAACACGAATGGCACAATTATATAGTTACTTTTAAAAAAATAAATTTACTGGGCTTCCCTGGTGGCGCAGTGGTTGAGAGTCCTCCTGCCAATGCAGGGGACACGGGTTCGTGCCCCGGCCTGGGAAGATCCCACATGCCGCGGAGCGGCTGGGCCCGTGAGCCATGGCCGCTGAGCCTGCGCGTCCGGAGCCTGTGCTCCGCAACGGGAGAGGCCACAAAAGGGAGAGGCCCGCGTACCGCAAAAAAAAAAAAAAAAAATTATTTATTTTTGGCTGCATTGGGTTTTCGTTGCTGCGCACGGGCTTTCTCTAGTTGCGGTGAGTGGGGGCTACTCTTCATTGCGGTGCGCGGGCTTCTCTAGTTGCAGAGCACAGGCTCTAGGCGCGCGGGCTTCAGTAGCTGTGGCGTGCAGGCTCAGTAGTCATGGAGCACGGGCTTAGTTGCTCTGTGGCATGTGGGATCTTCCCGGACCAGGGCTCGAACCCCTGTCTCCTGTATTGGCGGGTGGATTCCTAACCACTGCGCCACCAGGGAAGACCGTATATAGTTACTTCTAAAGAGTCATAAAAACAATGGTAGTGGATATGGATTTTAAAAAGCAATAATTATTCCAGCCTGGGGTTTCAGAGACTTGTGCAAAATAGATGCAGGCTTACGTCCTCCTTTTTTTAATAAATAAATAAATAAATAATTTGGTTGCGCCGGGATTTAGTTGCGGCTCGTGGGCTCCTTAGTCGCGGCACGCGTGTGGGATCTAGTTCCCTGACCAGGGGTCGAACAGGGCCCCCCGTCATTGGGAGCTCAGAGTCTTAACCACTGGGCCACCAGGGAAGTCCCTAGACTTGCCTCCTTTGAGTATCTTTATTACGTGGCATTTTTTCCAGTTATAAATTTGTGAACTGGCAGTGTGACATTATACGGTAACATCTGGGTTTTTTTAAGGCTTTATTTTTTAGAGCAGTTTTAAATTGACTGTGCAATACAAAGATTTCCAGTGTACCCACCCCCCATACACACACAGCCTTCGCCGTTAATCAGCCTCCTCCACATTTGTCACCAGGGCTGAACCTGTGTTGACACACTGTCATCAGCAAGTCTGGAGTTTACATTGGGGTTCACTCTTGGGGTGGGACATTCTCAGGTTTGGATAAATATATAATGATATCTATCCATCATTATAATATACAGAATAGTTTCACTGCCTTGAAAGTCCTCTTTGTTCCACCCATTCATCTCCTGATGAATCTTTGGACTGATCTTTAGACTGTTTGCATAGTTGAGCCTTTTCCAGAATGTCGTATAGTTGGAATCCTACAGAATGTAGCATTTTCAGATTGGCTTCTTTTATGTAGTAGTATGCGTTAAGGTTCCTCCATGTGTTTTCATGGCTTGATAGCTCATTTCTTTTTAGTGCTGTGGAGCAGAAAATTATGTTACTTCTTATGGAATGAAATTTTGATTAAAAAAAAAAATTCCCTGCCCCTCATTTGTCCTTCTCCTCCCTGGGTTGCAGAGCGGCTTCTCTTCTGTGTCCAGTTGGTCCTGTACAATGTCTTTGGAAATAATATCGCTCAGTGAGCGTTTATTATGTAGCAAGTTCTTTGCTACGTGTAGGACATAAATTATCCATTTGATTCCTCGACAGCGCCAGCGCTGAGCTATGTACTGTTACGCCTACTGATAAATGAGGAAACTGGAGTGTGCACACCTTAGTTAGTCCAAGACTATGAGCCAGTACTTAGGGGATGCAAATCAGGGCTCTTGCTTTCTGGATCCTGTGTGCTTTGCATGTGCACCGTCTCTGATCGGAGTATGTGCTTTAATATGGTAACGTGGGTGTTCTCCAGTAGGGCAGGGCTGAGGGTTCCCTGAGGACACCACGTGGTGGTCTAGACCATCTTCAGAACACTGTTGATCATTGCTGTTGGGATTGAACAGGAGTCACTGCAGAAAATACTCTTCTATTTGGTTAAAACCTGCTGTAAGGAGTGAAGTAAGTCAGAAAGAGAAAAACAAATACCGTATGCTAACACATATGTATGGAATCTAAAAAAAAAAAGTCACGAAGAACCTAGGGGCAAGAAGGGAATAAAGACGCAGACCTACTAGAGAACGGACTTGAGGATACGGGGAGGGGCAAGGGTAAGCTGGGACAAAGTGAGAGAGTGGCATGGACATAAATACACTACCAAATGTAAAATAGATAGCTAGTCGGAAGCAGCCGCATAGCACAGGGAGATCAGCTCAGTGCTTTGTGACCTCCTAGAGGGGTGGGATAGGGAGGGTGGGAGGGAGACGCAAGAGGGACGAGATATGGGAACATATGTATACATATAGCTGATTCACTTTGTTATAAAGCAGAAGCTAACACACCATTGCAAAGCAATTATACTCCAATGAAGATGTCAAAAAAACAAAATCCTGCTGTAAGGAATTCGTATTTCTAGCTGAGATGCACAGTTTGTTCCTGTCCTTTAAGTCCTATGTCGTGTTTTGTTTGAGTGTTGCTTGGTGAAATTAGCTCTTGTCTTAAAAGAGGACAGCTGGCCCCTTTCTTGGGCACTTGTTCCTCCAAGTCCTCTGTGGCTTTGTCCTCTCCTGTCCCCACTAGCTGGTGTTTGTCTCTTATCTGTCTGAAGGATCAGCCCCTCGGGAACCTTCGTTTCCTGTGTGGCCGGCCCGCTTGGGTCCTGAGTTCTCGGTGCTGGCCGGGTCCTCCCGCCCCCGCTCCACTCCCGCAGTTTGTCGTGCTCTCCACGGTCATGGACTTAAGAGATCGTTCGATGCTTTGCCTCATGTGCAGTGGACTGTGCAGCCGTAAGACCGGTTTGTCTTCCCCTTTGACAAGCAAGGGAGAGCTGGAAATGCCCTCTCTCGGAGCTGGCCAGGCGGAGGTCAGGGGCTAGAGGTCCCATTTGGTGGACAAGTTGCTGCTCGAAGGCGCCGGATTAGAGACGATCCCCCGGCACAGGGACAGCGGAGAGGGGAAGGGAGCAGGTGAGGGAAGAAGGGGACAGCTGGATGGAGAGGAACGGGTGTGAACACCAACGGAGGGAGGAAGCTAGAAATGATGGGATAACAGCGGTCCAGCGCTGGCGTGAGAAGACGTCCCCGAGGAACCTCGTCTCTGCGCTGGCGGGACGCTTCCTACCCGCCTGCCTTCTCATTCACCCTGCAAATTCCCAAGCCGTGTGGGCGGCTTCCCCCAAAAGAGGCCCTGGAGCCTCTTGGGAAGGAGTCAGGGCGAGCATCTTCCGGGAGGGAGAAAGGGAGCCCCAGGACAGAGGGGCTGTGTGGTGGGGGTGACCGTCGCCTCAGAGCTGAGCAGAAACGGCTCCACACGCACCCCGCCAGGGCACACACGGCAACGCGGCCGCCGGTGGCCGCAGAGCCGCTCTCCAGCTTCCGCTGCGGAGCCGTCCCCAGGGCCTGGCCAGTGCGGGAGGGAGGAGGTGTTGGCGAGCACCCTCTCCCTGCCGGACCGCCGGTCTCCAGCTCACGGGGAACGTCAGCCTCGCCCCGCATTGGCCCTGGAACTTCAGCAGCCCCCGCAGTGCCGAGCCCCAGAAGGTTCCCTTGGAGGGAGCGGGCTGGCGTGTCCTCCTCGGCCGCTCGAGGTCGTCCCGGTTCATCCCGACGGACGCCAGCTCCCAGTCTCGCAGAGAGCTGTTCGTCGTTACGGAAAGCAGGTTGTATCCTGCCAACCCTGGAAACAGCTCGCCGATGGAAACAACGCAATGCCAATATTTACTGTAAATATGGTGACCTAATCCTTTTCATTTCAAAACTGGGAGTCGGGAAACTTAAAGCACGGCTCCTCTTTTTCTTCCTGACAGGTGACCTCAGGTGAAACATCTGACTTGCACTTTGTGGTTGCTTGGAGGACCAGAGCTCTGCAGGAAGGAGGGGTGGGTTGTGTACGTGTACTGCACGTGTGGATGTATATAGGTGGCAAATAACTTCTGGGAATCAGCCTGTCTGCCTCCCCAGTCCCACCCCTCTCCTCCTCAGGGGTCCCAGTTCCTTCATCCCACTCTTTGTTTTCTTCCTTGACGGGTGAGCTCAGGTAACATCTCACCCCTGGCCTCAGTTTCCTCATCTGTAAGATGGGTGGAAAACCCTCCCTGTGGCCCTGTTTCCAGGACCTGCAGGGCCTGATGTGTTGCCTGACACTCAGGCAGTGCTGAGCAGATCGGAGCCTCAAATTACGAGGGACGTCTGTGACCCTCGTTTGTGTGTGTGGAATGTCCGTCTTCCCTCTGCACTGGCCTGTGCCGGCTCGTCTCCTCCCTTGTTTGCCTGCCTGTTTTGTCTCCCTTCCCGTCTTCCTCCCCCTTCCGTCCTCCTTCCCCTCCCCTTTCTTTTTCTGCAGCTTTATGTAGGTATGTCATTTCCATACTATACAATTCGCCCATTTTTAAGTGTCCAGTCCAGTGACTTTTAGTAAAGTCAGAGTTGGGCATCCATTCCCAGAATCCAGTGTTTCAGAGCATTTCCGTCACCCGAGAAAGATCCTTTGTTCTGCCTGGTCCCACCCCGGCCCCAGGCAACCGCGAATCTCCTCTCGGTCTCACTGCATTTGCCTGTCCTGGACATTCATATAAATGGAATCGTGTTCTCTGTGGCCTTTTGTGCGTGGCTTTGCTCCCTCAGCATCACGTCGTTTCGGTTCATCCGTGTTGTAGCCTGTGTCACTAATTCATTCCTGTTTCTTGCTCAATACTAGTCCGTCGCGTGGACAGACTGCATTTGTTCATTTGTTCATGGGCTGGTGGACACTTTCGCGGTTTCCCGTGCGTGCCCCTGTCTTAACTGTCCGAGTGGGCGCGTCCCCACCTCTGGTGGGCAACCGGGGGAGGTGATCAAGCTCTGTGGCCAGGGGGAGACAGGTCACTTAAGTCCTTGGACTGTCAATCAGTTCCATCACTTGTAAGTAGGGTTCCTAAAATATGCCATAAGCTCGTTAGGAAAATCCAGTAAACCAACTATTTGAAAAATGTGTTTCGTGTCGTCTCTGTCTGACCTCAGGCAGTAACTCTGAGTTCCTGTAACGTGGAGAAAAGTCCCCACCTTCATCAGACTGACAGCTAAATGGAGAGAAGCTTCGGGAGGCACCTCTTCCACGTTGCTTTTCTTAAGATGAAGTGTGTAGCGGGCTCGTGTCCGGTCTTGCCTCCTGCAAGTGTGGAATGGGTTTGTCTGTAGAGTGTCAGGACGTCTGGGGGTGGCGGGCTGCACTCCGAGGCTGAGTGCCTTGTCTTGCATTGTTCTGCCCTCTCCATGGAGTGGAGCAAGCGTCAGGTGGTCACAGACGCCTTGTCCTGCGTCCAGGCCCTCCTTCACGGGGTCGGTGAGCCCCTCGCGGCCCTGGCTCTGCGGTCAGTGCCCAGCCCGGGACAGTGGGTGACACTCGTCCCCGTGTTGTGCATCAGGCCACTGGGCGATGGGGGACGCAGTTTATCAGCAGAAGCACGGGAACTGGGTGGTCCCGGGCGCTTGGCTTGCGGAGCGGGGGTGCTGAGGTGGGTCGGGGTTGAAGTATGGGGGTTGGCTGGAGGTGGCCCCGTGCTCCCCTCCATGATGGCTGGAAACCGCTATTAGTGTGTTTTATTATGGTCTGCGTGGCTCAAGGGAGCCTGGGGCTGTCTGAATCCCGCAGCACGCATCTGGTCTTGACCACTGAGGAAGGGGTTAGAGTAACTTGCCTGTTTCCAAGTTTCTAGAAGAGCAAGCAACTCGTCATAGAACATCCTTTGTTTCTTTTCAGAACTTTCACAGCAAGTCCAGTGCAAACTTAAGCCCTCTAGAGTTAAGCCAAAAGGAAACAAAACCTTAGAGAATGTTAAGACGACCTCCCTGCCCTGCCTCAGTTTAGTTTGGAAAACATCTGCGTATGATGGTCAGAGAGGGGAGAGGGCCGGCGCTTTCTCCAGAAGAGGCCTCAAGCTCTGTGACCTGCACGGGAGAGCAGTTATCTGCTGAGATGCAACACGAGTCTTCCGTGGAAGGAAACGGGAAACCAAACAGAGGGCTGGATGCATGGAATCGGCAACATCGTTATCTTGACTGAAATTTCACCAGGCGGCTCTCGGGGTTGAGATAGACGACACTGAGTAATATACCAGGTTACACCGAATATTCATGATTTTTGTCACTTCCCTCCGTGTGCTTGAGGCCGGCAGCCATTGCCTGCCCGGCGAGCGGTGTTGGTTTTTCCATAGCCGTGAGGGGGCTCTGGGGAAGGGGAGGGTTTCTGCTGGTCACCCGCTGTGGTTTGGGTGGCGTGTATTCAAGTGATGGGTCTCCTGCTCTCCTCACCCGCGTTTCCTTGCTGCGACCTGGAATCTGGCCAGGAAGGAAACCTTGTGTGGTGTTCTAAGAGCTTCCCCAGCCCCTGACCCTCCAGAAAACAAGTGACTGAGGGTGAGTCTTTGAAAACCACAGCTGGAGCTCCTAGTGCCTTGTGTGTGCTTCGTAACTGGTTAGTACAGCCCCACCTCGAGGCCTTGCGAACGCCCTTCCAGAGGAATTCTTTTAAAAAGGCTTTAAGGGGAGTTCCCTGATGGCCTAGTGGTTAGGATTCCGGGCTGTCACTGCCATGGCCCGGGTGCAGTCCCTGGTTGGGGAACTGAGGGTCCCGCAAACCACACAGTGCAGCCAAAAATAAAAATAGAATAAAAGGCTTTTAGGAATAGAATTCAGTTGAATGACGCAATGAAGTTTTGACTTTTTTTGGTTTTTTTCGGTTTTGACATTTTATCTGTACGTACTTGTATACACACACACGTACGTATATGTGTACACTGTACATGGGAAACAGTCAGCAGCATCGAAGGGTGAACAACAGCCATCGCTCTGAAAGTGTCCTCATGCTGCACCCTTGCAATCTCTCCTTCCAGCCTCGCCCCCAGCCCTGACGCCAGTCTGCTTTCTGACCCCCTGTGGGTCAGTGTACGTTTTCTGGAATTTCATACGAACGGACTCTGTGGTCAGTACTCATTCCTCTCCGGCTGCTCTCCTCAGTAGTTGTTCTGAGGTCACCTGTGCGGACGAATATACCGATAGTTCATTTCATTTTTTCACTACTGCACTGGCAGGTTGTGCGTTACATGCTGGTGGAAATCTGTATTTTTGAATATTAGAGGCTACTTTCTAGAAATAGTTGAAAGGAGAGCTAACGAGGTGAACAGAGTCAACTTCCCTTGTCTGTGAAGGCTGCCGCTCTGGACGCATGGAGAGAAGCACGTGTCTGCCACTTCCGATTCCTGTGTTTAGTCCCAATGCCACGAGCTCTGACTTCAACCTTAACTTAGGTCTTCTCAAAACTGGGAAGGTTGTTTCCTACCATGTGGGAGGCCGTTGGGCACCTTCATTTTATCACCAGCAGGAGAACAGTGGAAGGTTTTTTAGGGGATTATTAAGGGGTGTGATGTCCGTTTGGGAGGAGGATGTGGCTCTTCACAAGGCCTTGCACACGTGCTTCAGTGTGCCATTCCCAGCCCACCTGCTATACTAGTATCTTTTTTTAAAAAATTCAAAGAATGTCTGTAGATGTACTTAAAGGCAGTCTTTCATACAGAAACAAATGTAAATTGAACTCCCCCGTATAGTTGATTCCTGTCTTAAATTCTTGACTGTATGTTAGAAAACAAAAATTTGAACCTCAGGGTTAAAATCTGCTGTTCTCATGGTTGCTAAGTGAAAACATTCAGAATTCTAGGCAGGTATTCAGCCCATGGAATATTCTGCAGCAATTCAAGCTGCTGTTCATGAGGAGTTTATAGGAGGGCAGATGCTTGTAACTTAATGTAAAATTGAATATGCAATGTAGAAAGAGGAAACAAAATTGCGAGTACAGAAGGATGTTACATGTTTGTGTTTTGGTTGTTGAATGTCGATGAGTCCCCCCCCCCCCCCATTTCTTTAATACTTTCAAGTAATTTAAAACTTCTCTGTAGTGAGTACTTGTTTTTAAGAAGGAAAATGAGTGTCGCACGCAACCTGCTTTGCAAACCTGGGCTTTCCCGACTAGGGTTACTGGCAGACTGAAAGACGTTCTCTCTTTAGAAGTGAATATGGTAACGTGTACGCAAGGACTTTTGTAATGGAGAAGATATTATAGTATAGATTACCGTACATGCGTTTGATGTGTTTGCTGCCTTCGTCCTTTGGCTTACATAATAAATGATGAAAACCCTGTAGAGTTTCCAGCTGGGGCCACCGAGAATTCCTAGGAAGGGAAAGAGGAGTAGACAGGAGAGAAGCTGGGAGAGATGCCGCTGCCACGGTAGCTTTGTCTTTCTGTGGTCCGCCGTGTGTCAGACGCAGGATGCGCACTGCATCGTCCCTTGCCCCGCGGTTAGTATTCCCCTTCCTTGCCCGAGGTCCCACAGCTCAACAAGGGCACTTACAGTTTAGTCCGCGAGGTCCCAGTCTGCCTTTGAGGCATTGCTGGACACTCCTCAGCAGTTGCTCACCAGGAGTTACATGCAAAAACGACCAGAGACTTTTCAGTAACAGGCCGCAGAATTGAATCTGATATCGCGATGCTGTGCGGTGTGTATGTTTCTGTGTGGTATCGTACCTTGGCAACTTCTTTTTTTTTTTTTTTTGCTGTACTGCGTGGGATCTTAGTTCCCCAACCAGGGATCGAACCTGTGTCCCCTGCATTGGAAGTGCAGGGTCCGCTGGACCGCCAGGGAAGTCCCAGTAACGTCTTGAAAAAGCATTCTGTGTTAGAAGTTTCTCTTATTTATGAGTTCCTGAGATTCTTTCAGTGCTTGTTAAAGCAACATAAATTTAAGGAGTTTGGACCTTTTCCCCTGAACCTAGTTAGCGTTCTACTTGATGATTGATATATCTTTTATTTAAAGGAACTCCTGAAGGTCCATGTGGGGTTCTGAGCGATTTCTGAAAATACACCCAACACTTTTCCGTTGCACCGTGGCAGCCGTACGCCTGTCCTGGGGTCCTCGGGAGAGAGTTCAGCTGCTGGGCGTGCAGCGGTTGGATGACTTGTAGTCCTAGCCTGTGAGCACGGTGGGCTCTTAAGGGGGAGCGGAGGTCCCCCTCCTGTCCCTGAGTCTGAGGGCGGCACGTAATCTGATGGCACGCAGGCCTTTGGTTCCTTCAGAGCCTGCAAGGGGACCTCCCCCTACCTGCTCTCGCCCCTGTGGCCCCTACCTGCTCTCGCCCCTGTGGCCCCTACCTGCTCTCGCCCCTGTGGCCCCTACCTGCTCTCGCCCCTGTGGCCCCTACCTGCTCTTGCCCCTGTGGCCCCTACCTGCTCTCGCCCCTGTGGCAGGCTGGGGAGCCAGGCAGGATTCGGTCTGGTCTTCCGGTTTCCTCGGAGATGCCGTCTTGCGTTCCACACCAGTGCCACGTCGGGGAGGCCCGGAGGCCCGGTCTGTCCCTCTCTCACGTTTCCCCTCCCTCCTGCCTTTCCTGGAGGTGGGGTGGGGTCTGTCTTGGGAGGGAAGTGAAGAAAGCTGGCATTTGTCTCCAGTGCTTCCCACGTGCCCTTTTCTGACACTGTCCCGCCCGTCAGGTGGCTGGGGTGCCGTCTGCCTGGCAGGGGCTCGTCGTCCAGTGGGTTGACCCAAGAGGTCTGCAAACCCTGTCGCAGTCAGGCTTGTTGTGGAATCCTTGCAGCTCTTCTGTGGCTTATAGGACTTTTCTAAAACATTTTCTTTAGTGACTTGGATCTTAAAAACAGACGATGATCTGGGTATCCATGCCTTAAAGGCTGAGTTTTCAAGTTCCTCTTGGGGAAATAATGCGAGTTGACTTCCGCCTTTTGCCTCCATGGTCCCTCGAGCTGGATGCTGCCGTGTTTAAATGGAGAGCCCTGCCGTGCCGAGCCCTGTTTCTCCAGGCTTCTGCAGGCAGTGGAGTAGGGCTGCCTGTCTGCTTACTTGCTGTCCTGTTCCTGTGTCCCTACAGCCCGGCTGCTCTGGAAGTTCTCACTTGTGGGCTTCACCCAGCAGCTTCCCTGGGCATCGTGCCCTGGGTCCCACAACTGCTAAAACACTTTGGGGTGGCATCTTGGCTTCCTGGTGCTTTGGCTGACGTGCGCTTTATCAATCAGCGTGACCTTGACCCCAGGGGCCCTGGACCTCTTACCGGGCAGTGAGCTGGCCTGTCATTGGATATGGTTGTTGAAGTGCAGATGCCAGTCGCCAGTGTCATGGTGGTATTGTTGTAAGAGTGGCATAACCCTGCTGTGGGCAGTACTGAGGGACACCCCAGCAAGGGGCTGATTCTGTTCTAGAACAGATGCTTTTGGGGCTGTGCTGCTATGTGTTTTCTGAGTTTTGTTGCTTTTTTATTTCCTTGAAATAGTAGACACCCTCTATTTTTTTTTTTTTTTTTGGCTGCACCTCGCGGCATGCGGAACTTCCCCGACCAGGGATCGAACCCGAGCCCCCTGCAGTGGAAGCACAGAGTCTTAACCACTGGACCGCCGGGGAAGCCCTGTTTTTTTTTTTTTTTTTTTGCAGTACGCGGGCCTCTCACTGTTGTGGCCTCTCCCGTTGCGGAGCACAGGCTCCGGACGCGCAGGCTCAGCGGCCGTGGCTCACTGGCCCAGCCGCTCCGCGGCATGTGGGACCCTCCCGGACCGGGGCACGAACCCGCGTCCCCTGCATCGGCAAGCAGACTCCCAACCGCTGCGCCACCAGGGAAGCCCTCAGTGTTTCTTTTTCTAAGGGCACTTCTGAAAGTGGTTTTGAGCTTAGTTGTAGTCCCTTTTCATCCTTCCCCAGAGACGAGCCATCTTGAACACAGATTTGGCGTCTGTGTTGCCTCGGAGCCTGTGTCTGGCTGCTCTGCGGTTGGTGTCTGCCTTCCAGAAAATTCCTTGTTTTCCCACAGCCAGTGGGTAACTATTCAGTAGAGCCTTGGGGATCACGTGAGCTGCTTCTGGGTTTCATTTCCTGGCCGGCACACCTGAAGGTTGTAGAGGTTTGGAGGTGGTGGGCTCTTAGAGGTGGAATCTGCACTCCAGGACAGGTCGACTTCCCACGGTTAATTAAAGGGTCATCCAACTGCCAGAAGATGGCTTTGGACCTTGTTGGTTTTCCTCGTTTGGGTTTCTTAAGACTGTTAACCGTGTTTATCGTTCTGTGCTTGTCTTGGCTTCAGCTGAGTATCCACGAAGCCAGACAAATCTCGTAGAATAAGGCTGGCGTGCCAGAGTGACAGCATTCAAACCCAAGGGCAACGGATGGGACCTTGAAATTGTACATCCGTCTCTGGGTCCGTCGTTGGTCGGGGCTTTGACGTGACTACGAGATGGTGCTCGAGGAGTAATGGTCATGTTGGGGCCTTTTGGGGTGCATCGTGGTCTGCTGGGCGAGAATGCTGTTTCATAAGCTGTCTTCTGCAGCGAGTAACCGTGGCGTGCTGAAATGCAGTGTGTACCAGAGGATGGTAGGATTTTGCGGAACATACCAGCATACTGCTGAGGTTTTCAGCACAGGGGAGCATAGGAGACACAGTGTCCTGGGGGCGTCTGCATAAGTAAGTAGAGGTCCGGTGAAAGGGAGAGGAGGGGGTGCTGAAGGAATCATAAGGGAAAAGTTTTACCGGGAGGAAAACTGATCAAATGTCCAGTTGTATAAAATGTGTTGTTCCTTAGAACTCCACTGGGCAAGGTGTGGCCAGTCCTGAAACGAGTGCTATCTGGGATTTATTTTAATCGGTGTTCTCATCCTCACTAGTGATTGGGGAACCTGCTTGTGCTAACCTCCGTGTGTCGACTGCTGTAACACGGTCCGACTTTTCCGCGTTTCCAGTATTGCCTCGTTCTTTCTAAAGATTTCTTCCATTCAACTTATTCCTGTCCCAGTCGCTTTGTCATTTTAAAAATAGTTTTTTTCCCTTTTTAAACTATTTATTTATTTGGCTGCACCAGGTCTTACTTGTGGCATGCATGCAGGATCTAGCTCCCCGACCAGGGATCGAACCCAGGCCCCCTGCATTAGGAGCGCGGAGTCTTACGCACTGAACCACCAGGGGAGTCCCAGAATAGTTTTTCTCTTTAATCTCTGGCACCTGTAGCTGCATTTCTCCTCACCCACAGTGCAGGTAAGGGGTGGAAGGAGGAATATATTATGGATTTGAAAGGCTTATGTTCTAAGGGGGTTAATACCACCCAGGCCTTGGAGTACGTGTCGTGAGGGTTATAGATGTATGAATCCACGTTTTGTGAGCTCAGTTCAAGGTAGCTTTGGGGGATCCTGCCTTTGTTTTCCACCCTGACTGTTGAAATACGTTTGTTATGGTTCTTGAATTTAAAAGGATTTTCAAGATGCTTGTCAGAATGCTTCGCACACGACGTGCTCATTGGTTCTAAGTATACTGGGAGTCAGATGACAGGGTACATACAGTCATACACGGTTTGGCGTATTTGTTCAGAAAGTAGTGGAGCCCTTCCCATAAGCCAGGCTCTGTGCTGGGAGGTTTGGGGAGACTTCCAGGAAGAAGACTTGGGTATGAGGTGGGTAGCTCGTCACAGAGCTCATCACCTCCCTTCGTAATTTGTGTCCTGAACTCATCAGTAGGCTAGTATTTCAGAGTTGACAATCAATGAGTTTATTTTAGGAGTCTACCCAAAGTAAAGCAGGACAGACTTTAGTTCTATTGACCCCAAGGGATTGTTCATTTAAAAATTGTCCATGAAATTCTGTACTCAAATGAGAATATGGTTAAAAATCTCACACCGTACAGACGTCCTATACTTCCGTTAAGTGCAGAGGGACATCACGTCTAATTCCCAGGGTTTGGTTTAAGTGAGCTAGATAAATTCCCGTCAGTGAAGCATTATTGTTGTTCCTGTCTAGCTGTCAGTCGAGATGGAAGAAGACATACTTCCTTTTTATAAAAGCTGAGTGCCTTTAATGGTGTGGATTTAAAGCCAAGTTCTGTGTCTGCCTGGAGTGGTGGTAGAGAGAAGGGCACTGCGTTCCACATGCTTAAGTTCCCCCCTCCCTGCTCCCTGCTCCTTTTGATTACTGTAACTGTCGAGTTTTTTCCGTGGGCTGAGTTGTTGATAGTCTGCTGAGCGTTAGTGGCAGCAAACAGGCTGCATCAGTAGAACGTGGGTAGTCGTTTTTCTAAGACTTTGCAAAGTGGCTTCAGATTATGAAGTGAGTGAGTGGCTTGCTGACCGGCTGCTGGGTGAGAGTTCACGTCCTCTGAAACGAGTAGTAGATGTTGGTCAGTGTTTGGCTTCCTCGCTCCCATGGCCCTTCCTTGGAGCACCCCGATTTCTTTACGATAATCGCTTCCCCGTTGTTAAGCCTTGGCTTGGGTGGGGAGCCCTACCTGTCCCCACGGCCTCCCAAGGGTCAGCCAGCCACAGCCCTTCGCTTCTGCCCCCGGAACAACCCGGGTGGCCGTGTGATCCTCTCTTGGCCAGTCGCTTTAATTAAGCTTGTATTTTGAGAGAACTGTAGATTGACTTGCAATTGTAAGACTATAGAGAGATGCCACATACCCTTTACCTGGTGTCTCCTAATGGTAACACCTTGCAAAGCTCTAGTAACAGTGTCACAGCCAGCATGTTGACATGGATACGGTCAAAATACAAACCGTTCGATCCTGCATGTGGCCCCTGGATAGCCATACCCGCTCCCCTCCTGCCCTCAACCCCACCTCAACCCCTGGCTGCTGTTTTTGTAATTGTTTCATTTCAAGAATAAGACATAAATAGAATCAGACAATATGTCACCTTTGGGGATTGGCTGTTTTCACATAGCGTAATTCTCTGGAGATGTGCCCACGTGTATGTATATCAATAGTTGGTTTTATTGCTGAGTCATATTCCATACTGTTCACTCACTAAACGACCTTGGGCCAGTCTCTTGTCTTAGATTCCTAGGACTTTTGTCCTTACACGAGGAAGTATGGAAAGAAGGAGGGGTTGGAGCACATTCACGCAGCCGCCTCCAGGTCCTTGGCATGCCAACCAGCCGGTTTCTGCCCAGGGGCCGTTGCGGACTTTCCTTGTCCTCTTTGCTCTCTGGAACCTGCTTGGGCAGTTCCCAGTCCTGTGGTTTGCATGTTTCCCCATCTCTCTGTAATAAATTCCACTTTGCTTGTCTCTCGGTCGGAGACTTAAATGATCCAGAACCCGGCGATTACTTGGCCATATGTGCCCCACCTCGAGCTAACTGGCCATCCAGGAGGCTGGAGTTCAGAGAAAACAGTGCAGCGCTGCCACTCAGATGTTTGAGCTTCTCGCCGGTTCGTTCCAATATATTCCTCTGAAGTTTGTGTGTGCAGACAGTGCTGTTATCCCAGGCGCATGAATAGACATGTGGAAAGGTACAGAATTGCTTTTCTTCTACTCTGTCAAAACACTGCTGCTTCCCCTTGCTGGTGACGCTACCCTTTTAGCTTTGGCTTTGGGTTGCCTCCTCTGTCCTGCTTTTATAAGGATAAAAAGTTCAGAAGCTTATTCTGTGGTAAAACTCTGTTAATCAGTCATTGACCACTTAGCCTGGAATTTAACTTAGAGCCTGGGATGTTCCCTAGGTGACGAGTGTCTGTTTTGTCCCATCAGTTTCTAGTCTTGTGTTAACAGGAGTTCACTGTGTCAGACAAGAGGCCTGTCTCTGCCTCATTCTGTTCCTTTTAAGTTAGGGTCCAGCAGGAAGGGCCTGCTCGTTAAAGGCAGTGTCTCGTGAAGCTGATGGAGATGTACAGCAGGGCAGGGTGTGACTACCAGCTGGCTGAGCCGTCCGCATCCTTTGGGGGAGGTTAGTGCCCATGAAAAGGCTGAGTGGTAGTCTGTAAAAAACAACAACAACAAAAAAACCTGACAACAGCTCCCAACAACATATTCAGCTAAAGCTTTGATTACTTGGAATATTCAATTGACAAGATTGATTTTCCACGCTCTGCTTTTAAGGACCTTCCAGGCTCCTCTGTGCTGGGGTGGAGAGCAGCAAACATATGACCTCCTGATGCCCAAACCATCTGTACAAGTTTTCCTGTTGAGACTTGTCTAGCTGCTTGCTGGGGTTTTTTGTTTGTGTGTTTGGGGTTTTTTTGTTTGTTTGTTTTTGGTAGCATCTGAGGCTTAATTCTTTTTTATTTTATTTTATTTTTGGCTGTGTTGGATTTTCATTGCTGTGCACGGGCTTTCTCTAGTTGCGACGAGCGGGGGCTACTCTTTGTTGAGGTGCGCGGGCTTTTCATTGCCGTGGCTTCTTGTTGTGGAGCACGGGCTCTAGGGCACATGGGCTTCAGTAGTTGTGGCTCGCGGGCTCTAGAGCGCAAGCTCAGTAGTTGTGGCTCGCGGGCTTTGTTGCTCTGCGGCATGTGGGATCTTCCCAGATCAGGGCTTGAACCTGTGTCCCTGCATTGGCAGGCAGATTCTTAACCACTGCGCCACCAGGGAAGTCCCTGAGGCGTAATTCTTAATGCCACCATCTTAAATTTCTGTTTGAACTGGGTCTGCCGGAGGCTTTCTTTCTGTTATGCCCAGTCTCCCTTGGGACACACATCATACCTTATTAGGGCACAGGTCTGCATGAATTGCAATTTTCAGGAGTGTTGAATTAGACCCACAATAAAAATGACTGTAGAATTGCAGTTGCAGAAAATTTTAATTATGCTAATAATCGAGGCTAAAATTACTAAATAATTTTAGTAATTTTAATAATTTTAGTAATTACTAAAATTACTAATAATCGAGGCTAAAATTGTAGATATATAACATTGCCTAGTAACTTTAGTCAGGAAATGGAAAATTCTCTAAAACACATTACAACTTAGAGAATTTTATAAGGATACTCTTCATAGATAAAGTTATATTTTTAAAGTGAGATACTAATTTTCTAGATTATAGAAAAAAATCATGCAATAATCATTAGTGCCTTGGGGGAAAATGGTATTTTAGATCATCATAGAACATAAGAACATTAAGAAATGTCATCTTTTAAAAAAAAATTATTGGAATATAGGTGATTTACAATTTTGTGTTAGTTCAGTGTACAGCAGAGTGGTACAGTTATACGTATATTCATTCTTTTTCAGATTCTTTTTGCATACAGTTATTACAGAATATTGAGTAGAGTTCCTTGTGCTGTACAGTAGGTCCTCGTTGTTTATCCATTTTATATATAGTAGTTTGCGTCTGTTAACCCCCAACTCCCAATCCATCCCTCCCCCTGCCGCCCCCTGGGCAACCACAGCTCTGCCCTCTGTGTCTGTGATCTTGTTTCTGTTTCGTGGTTAAGTTCATTTGTGTCATATTTTAGATTCCAGGTACAAGTGATATCATTTGGTATTTTGGATAAAGGATTTTTTAATACCCTGTCATGGGAAATAGCTGCCTCCCTCCCTTTTTTGAACCCAGTGATAAAAGTCCCAAATAGTCCCATATCAGTCCTAGCAGACGAATGTGTATTTTGTATTAATTTGTCCCCCGTAGGACGGAATAAAGCACAGGAGATGGAACCAAGGCAGGCTGTGGCCAGCTTCAAAAATGCCCTTGCACAGCACTGTAAAGCAGCTATACTCCAGTAAGAAAGAAAAAAAAAAAAAATGGCCTTGGTGCTGCAGCTTGGCCATGCTGAGTGTTACAGCGCCCCAACCCAGGAAGAAATAATGGCTCCTTCCCTCCTCCGGGCACAGTCTCGGGGTGTGTCGGGCTCTCACGGTCCGTGCCTGCCTCTGCACACTTCTGCCCATCGTAAACTGGCACGTGGTTGACTGTTTTCCCTTGACTAATGAATAATACAGTCTTCAACCTGGGGAGGAAGGAGAAGTGGGCTACTAAGCAAATTCTGACGTCCTGATAAAACGTTGCACGCCTCCCTTCCCGCGAAGCGCAGCCCGGAAGCTCTTGCTGTGCTCTGCCTCGGCAGACGATGAGGCACTACTGTGTCAGAAGAGTTAAAGTCATTTTAATACGAGTCTTTTTTTCTTTTTTTTTTTTTTTTAAACTTAAGAAGGTGTCCATTTTTTCCCCAAAGCTGTGAATGCACTTGGGAGACATAAATGTAACATTAAGGAATGAGGATTTCGCCTGTGAAAGCTGGCTGCTGAAAAGTCGGCAAAAAGTTTGTTTCTTTTCGGTGCAGACTCATCAGGATTGGAGTAGTTTAAATCTTTTTTTTTCTTTTTATTGAAGTATAGTTGAGTTACAGTGTTGTATTAATTTCTGCTGTACACCACAGTGATTCCGTTATACATATTTACATTCCTTTTCATATTTTTTCCCATTATGGTTTATCGTAGGATATTGACTGTAGTGCCCTGTGCTCTACAGTAGGACCTTGTTGTTTATCCATTCTATGTATACTAGTTTGCATCTGCTCGTCCCAAACTCCCAATCCATCCCTCCCCCACCCCTCTTCCCCCTTGGCAACCACAAGTCTGTTCTCTGTGCCTGTGAGTCTGTTTCGTTCATTTATGAACGAACTATCTGACTGATAAGTTCATTTGTGTCATATTTTAGATTCCACATATAAGTGATATTCTATGATGTTTGTCTGACTTACTTCACTAAATGTGATAATCTCTAGGTCCATCCATGTTGCTGCAGATGGTACTATTTTGTTCTTTTCTATGGCTGGGTAGTATTCCATTGTATATATGTACCACATCTTTATCCATTCATCTGTTGATGCACGTTTAAGTTTCCATGTCTTGGCTATGGTGAACAGTGCTGCTATGAATATAGGGGGCGCATGGAGTAGCTTAAATCTTAAGTGCTTTCTTTTTTTTTTTCTTTCTATTTTTAGATGACAGAGGGAGGTTACAAGTCAGAAACATAATATTTTGGCAGTTTTGGTTTGATTCTAAACTTCAGTTCACTGGGGAGAAATAATATTACTGGGGAGATGAGGAATGTGTTTGGTGAAAAGCCTGTGTTCGTGTTGTCCCATTGATTTAAACTCTCTAGATTTTATAAGTATCCAACCCTCACTCCCGTCGTCCGTGATATATTTTTTAAATGCATTATACTCCTCTGTCAGCCAGGAGTACAGGTGTTAGATGAGGAGAAATGTAGTGACTTGGAGCTGGTAGATTTCTAGAGCGTACGCAATATGTCTTAAATAAAAACATGAGTACAGCAAGACGTTATAGGTTTTCGTAGCCTGTGTCTCAGACGTGATAATAAATGATGCCTCTCAGCGGTTTTTTGTTTTTGTTTTTGTTTTCTTTTTTGGCCACCATGCGTGGCCTGCGGAATCTTAGTTCCTCGACCAGGGATTGAACCTGCACCCTTGGCCGTGAAAGTGCAGAGCCATAACCCCTGGACCGTCAGGGAAGTCCCTCAGTAGTTTTTTAATTAGAAAAGCTAACAAAGTTTTAGTGTTTCAAACTGTTGTATTTGGTGTTGATTTTTTTTTAACACTATAAACATTGAAAGGAAAAAACGATTTGTATTTATAAAGAATTAGGACTCATTCTAATTAGGACTCATGTCTTCTGGATGAACCCTTCTGGTTCTCTAAGGACCTCGCCCCAGGCCCTTCCAGGGACCCCCGGGGGAGTGTGGGGTGGGGTGTGTGTGTGCTGCTGCCTCAGCGCCCAGCCTCATGCGCACTTAGGGCCCTGGGACCCTTCGGGTCTCTGCCTTGCGGCTGCGTGGCAGCTGCCACATCCACAGTCGGTGTCTTTGTTCACGGCCAGAAGCAAAGGGAAAGGGTGGTACCAGATGTTTCTGCCCCTTTGATGGCAGAGACAAAGGCTTTCCTCACAAGCCTCCAGCTGACATCCGCTCCCGTCTCCTGTCAGGACCGTCACGGCTACCCTCCCTGTGAGGGGGGACGCACGTGGCCCCTCCCGTGTCTGCGGGGACTCTGGCTCCACAGTGCTGCCGGTCACCGCGGATGGTCGGATCCTAGTAACAACGGTGGAGGGCGGCACCTCCGAAAGGTGGGGTCAGGGATTCTGGAGGATCCGGAAGGGAGCGAAGCCCTGATAGACCGGCCGGCCGTGGGGAGGCAGGAAGAGGACCTGGTGGTGGGCGTAGTGGAGACCACCTTGGTGTGCGCAGCATCCTGCATGGGGGTGGATTCTAACTGCAGAGAGGAGGCGTGTACACAGAGTAGGACAGAACGCCCCAAATCACAGGCTGCCCCTTGGGGGTTATGCGCATATGACTTTCCCATGCAACTTTTCTTTTGGTGTGGGGGGTGGTCTCGCCAAGTTTTAAAAGCAAGAGAGTGCCAGCGATTTGAGGACAGAGGAATACCCGTAAAAATCCAGATCTCCAGCTTCTTTCCAAAAAACAACAACAACAACAAAAAACTGGAAGATCCGCCTACACTGGCTGTTAATTTCCCCGGGGCTACCAGCAGCCGGGATGGTTAGTAGCTGCTGCGCCTTCAGAGGGGAGCGCCCTGCCACCGGCGCTCCCACCGCCCCAGGGCCCCCTTCGAGCGCTGTCTTTTGTACCCCGGTCCCCTTCCCTCCTCCCTGGGTGCTAGTGTGTGCAGCCCCGAGATTCCTGTGCTTGGTTAGGCTCCCCAGGCTTGGCCTTTGACATCTACCTTTGTCCATTTGAGCTGCTGTAATTAAAAAAAAAAAAAAAATCCTATAAACAAGAAACATTGATTTTTCATAGTCCGCAGGCTGGAAGTCCAAGATCCATCCAGGTGCCGGCAGATTCTGTGTCTGGCGAGGACCTGCTTCCTGGTTCATAGGTGGCATTTTCTTGTATCTTTACACGGTAGAAGGGGTGAGGCAGTCGGCGGGGCCGGGGGTGGGGGGGGCTCCCGTATAACAGCACTGATCTCATTCCTGAAGGTTCCACCTTCATAACCCAGTCACCTCCGCGAGACCCCACCTCCCTATACCGTCACATTGGGGGCTGGGTTTCAACATGTGAATTTGTGTGGCGGTGGGGGGGGGGACACAAGCATTCTGTCTGTGACAGCATCCCTGAGAAGAGGTTTTCAAAGAGACAGTCCTCGTGATGGGTGAGATCTTCTCTCTTTTACCCAAGAGAGAGAGAGAGAGAGAGAGAGAGAGAGAGAGAGAGGGAGAGGGACGAAGCCTTCCGGGGAGCTCTGACTCACCTAAAGGGAAGGTGAGGTGGCCTTGGGCGGGTCCCCTTGGAGCAGCCCCTCTCCTGCATTGCCCAGCGGCAGCTTTATCTAAAAGAACAGGCGCCGTTTCTTTGAAACAGCAGAAGGCTGGGAACGTCCATTACAACAGCCGTGTGTCTGACAAGCGGGGACACTTTGTTCTCGTGTCCAGCAGTTCCGCTTCCTGTTTCTCGATTGCCCGTCAGCTCCTGCAGATAGCTTTTTTTCTTTGAAAACTGCAGAATTAAGTCATTCCAGTCATCCCTGTTGAACCGGTGCTTAAATGTTCCCACTACTCATTTGCAAAAGATGTGTGAGAAAAGGTTAGAGTCGGGGCAGGTCTCTGTTCCCAGACTGCTGCGGAGCCAGCTGGCTTCTGCCCGGTCAGCGCTTGATACGTGTAAGACGCACTGCGAAGGGCAGGTCTGCGTTGTATTCCCCCTGTGGTGTAAGGTGAAAGCTGGCTCTAGACGAGAACTTCACTCTCCAGGCGGACTGTTTCCCCTCTCTGTTCACCCTTCCCACAGACGTTGCCTGTTGTGTCGTGACAGACACTGGTATCGGAGGGGAAGAAATAAAGATACTCTTGGGGTTTTATCCTCCAGGAGATGCTACTCTTGCTGTGGGGCTGGCAGCAGAAGCAGGGAACCGAAAACAGGGGGTTTGGCATTGCAGGGAGCGTGGGTTCCATCCCTGGTCAGGGAACTAAGATCCCGTGCGCCACATGGCACGGCCAGAAAGAAAGGAAGGAAGGAAGGAAGAAAAGAAAGAAAGGAATATACAAAAACCCCAAACCAGGGGGCTTGGAGCCCTGAGTGGTGATGCGCCCAACGTATGCAGGAGGCCAGGAGGTGGCCACTGGGTCCCACGGTGGAAGCGGTGTTGGGGGGTCCTGGTGTGGGACCCAAAAGGATGAGTGGGGTGAGCCAGGTGGAGTGAGTGTGTGCGTGTCAGGGGCAGGGGTGTGTGAATAGAGGGGATCCAGCCGACAAAGCCTGCAGGCAAGGAGGACCATTTCTTCGGGGAGAAAGGGCAAAGGCTTCTTAGTCGCAGGCCCGCGCTGTTTGGGTGGGGCTCATGGTGTCCAGAACAAGGCCTGTTCTGCCTGGTAATGGTGGGATTTGGTTGAACACAGTGGCTCCACCTGGCCTGACTGGCTGGCCCCTCACGTTGCTTGTGGAAGAGGCTTTGTGGCAGGTTCAAAGGGGGTGTTAGAGCTGTCCGGTTTCCTGTGTTCCCCAGGAGTTATGATGACTGTCGCAGGCACTTCGTCCTTTCTCTAGAACAGTGGTTCTCAACTGGGGGTGATGGCTTTTGTCCCCAGCCCCATCCCCTACCCCCGGGGCACCCTGAGTAGTACCCAGAGACGCTTGGGTTGTTCTGAGTTGGGGTCGGGGACGCTGCTGACACCTAGTGGGTGGGGACCGAGAATGCCGCTCCTCAGTGTCTGACGGCCGCCACCCAGAGCACAGGACTATCTAGCCCTGGTATTGGAGGGGAAGCCCTGGTATTGGATGTCTGTAGCACCGTGGCGGGGAAAGGCGGTGTGGTACCCCATCGTTAGGCTATGCCGCGTTTTGTCTGCTGGACATTTGGGTGGTTTCTGTGTTTTAGCTGGTGTGGTTGATGCCAGTATGATCATTCTTGTACGGGCCTCTTGGTGAACATACCTACACAGGGTTGACTTGAAGGTTATTCTCTCTGTTTCGGCAAGTGGTTGTATTGATCTTTGCATCCGCCCCGTACACAAGAGTTGTAGGGGTTCGAAGCAGCCCAAGTGTCCATCGACAGGCGAAAGGATAAGGAAAATGTAGCATACACATACGACGGAATATTAGCGTTAGAGAAGTGTGATCACGTGGGTGAACCTCAAGCGCTGTAACCAGACACAGAAGGCACTCCTGTATGATTCCACTTACACAGGGTATCCTCAGGAGTCAAGTTCATGGAAACAGAAAGCAGAATGGTTGTTGCCAGGGGCCGGGGAGATGCTTGATGGATATGGAGCTGTGCAAGATGAAGTTCTAGGGATCGGTTACGCACAGTGTAATTATAGAGAACACTGCTGAGCTGTACATTTAAAAACGGTTGATGGTAAATTTTCTGTGGGGTTTTTAAGCCATGCTTTTAAAGATCAAGAGTTACAGGTGCTCCTTGCCAAGCTGCTTTCCTTCAGGTGTCCTGGTGTCTTCGTGGTCGCACTGCGCTCCTTGGCAGCTCGTGGGACCCACCCTGCCTCTTCTTCGAGGCGCGCTCGCGCGCTCAGGGCAGCAGAGGCGCAGTGGGTGTTACAGGGTGACAGGAGTTGGAGCTTATGTAAATGTGGGAGAGGGTCCGTAAGGGAGACCTGGGGGATCCTGGACGGAAGGAGTGCCTCTGAGAAGCCACGCCCAGCCGGCCTGGGGAGCTGGCCGGGAGGGTGCCTCCATGCAGCCACCTGTACGTGGGCCTGGGCCAGGCATCTCTTTGTAGGAAGACGGGGGATGCAGAGCAGTGGGGTGTGAGAGAAGCTGGAGGCTGCCGGGCTCTTCTGCATCCCTTCCGCCTTCTATCCTTGGACAGATTCTCCTTTGGGCCCGATCTAACCGACCATACAGGGATAGAGATTCTAGGAAATGTGGTTCCTGTGTTGACCAAGAGGACCCAGGGCTGTGCCTGTGATAAACACCTGACCTGCGCATGCAGCATACATTTCAAAGGGCCGTCTGGGGAGATGGGGCATATGTGTCCTTTTTTCCCCTTTGCTTGACTGCATAGCCATAGTATGTAAACCATGACATCTTTTATTTATTTATTTTTTTTGCGGTACGCGGGCCTCTCACTGCTGTGGCCTCTCCCGTTGCGGAGCACAGGCTCCGGACGCGCAGGCTCAGCGGCCGTGGCCCACGGGCCCAGCCGCTCCGCGGCATGTGGGATCTTCCCGGACCGGGGCACGAACCCGTGTCCCCTGCATCGGCAGGTGGACTCTGAACCGCTGCGCCACCAGGGAAGCCGATCTTTTAAAGAGGTATTTGTGTCTTAGCCTGAGAATTTAAGTACCACTTCAATCATGGTTTTGTTTTGTTTAAATGTGAGAAATGCGGTCTGGGTTTCCATGAACATAATCCACTTAGGAGAAACTTTTGTAAAACACTCCATGTGTAAATGGCAACTTGGTGTATTTTAGAAGTTTTCTGTAAGGCTATAATAGCTAATCAAGGGAAAAAGGAACTTTAAATTAGGTTGAGAATAGCCAGTAAGAACATCTAGGATAACTGAGCTTCGGGATTTACTTTTCCCCCAAACAATGTTACTTGCAAGGACTTAGAAACCACTCTACCTAAATAGCTTGGAGTGTTGTAAATGAAGCAGTCTCCCTTGACCACTTCAACGTCTGGTTTCCCCGTGTTAATGACCAAGAATGGGGATCATTTGTCACTGAACTTTGAGAGTCCAGGAACCTAGCCTGTGCTGTAGACCTGATTGGAACACCAGCAAATTACAAGTAAAATGATTTGTAAACATACTTGTATAATACTTCTGAATTTACAAAATATTTTCATAATTGTCTCACTTTTATCCCCCTTTTGGTCCCGGGTTGTAAGACAACCAACTCTTGCCACCTTTGTTTTGGGCGACAGAATTGAGGCGAAGAAAAATTAAGTGACTTCCTTCAAGCTGTGTAGTGAAGTGGTCGAGGTGAGTCCCCGGCCCTCGATCCATCACCCCTCGTGTCTGTGAAACCTTGCCTGATACCCCTCCCCGTACCCTGTGGTTTGACTCGTCCCTCCTCTGTGCCACCGGGGCCCACGAGCGCCTCCCTTGCTGTGCTTGTCACATGGAATTTATATCCGTCAGGGTCCAGTTGGGAGGCAGAAAGCGCATAGTAATTGGAACAGGGCCTGCATGATAGGAAACAGGATTCCGCAAACTGGCCACATACCAAAACACCCCTTATGTCTTGTCTGTCTGTCCAGCAAGGTTGAGTAGTTACCATAGGGACCGGAAGGCCCCGCAAAGCCTAAAATATTTACCATATGGCTCTTGAAGGAGAAGTTTGCCAGCCCCTGGTGTAAAGGATTACTAACTATTAGCAGATAATTACTTATTGTCAACTTACTGAGTCACGATGAGCTAGGAACTCCCCCGGGGTAGAGAGAGCTTTAAAGAGTGCAGGAGTAGCAGGTGTAAGGACCAGCCACTGCCTCTAGGGCTGAGGCACATTACCTATAAAGGAGGAGGAAGGAGGTGTGCGACTAACCCCCTCTTACTGCCCTCCCTTTCCCCAGTCTGAGATTCAGATCTGTATGGCATGGGTGTGACAGCAAAGTCACTGAGCCCCTGGGGCTAGTTGACAGACAGGAAGCTGCCCGTGCAGAACCTAGCAGGTGGCCAGGGAGCTGGCTGGCACGCCAGTGGAACCCCTGGGAAGCCGTCCGAGGGCATGCTTCTAAAACTGGCTGGGAAGCTGCCCACTGGAGTGCTCGTGGAACTTGGCTGTGGAGCCACGGTGGATTCAGCCACTGCCTTGTCCACAGGAGGAGGCAGAGAGGACAGCAGCCCCTCCAGCGCCCTCTACTGAGGACCCTTCCAGAGGTGCCAGCCCACGAAGGAGAGCTATCCTCAGGTCCTGCCCCAGTATCACTGCTCGCTCGGGCAGCGACGGGTGGTTTACAGTTAAGAGGCTAGCTGGCGTGGTGTTGGAATGGGTCGTTTGCACACCTTGCTCCTTTTCGATTGTAACTTACCAGGCAGGGGTGTTCGGAAAATGCTCCCTGAATGTTGGTCTCGAGAAACTGTCCCTTGCACGGGTTGCCCCGTGTTCTCTATAGAGTGCTGTGCTGTGCTGAGGCTGTGGACTCTGAAGGGTCCTGAGGCCCCTAGACCTTTGCCCCACCTGGAGAAGAGGCACAGACCTCGGGCTTTATCCTCCCCGGGGGAGGCCGTGGCCCCTTGGCTCCGAACGAACGCTCCTCCGGGGGTTCTCTTTTGCAGCCAGCCTGCGGTCTGAGCCCCTGTTGCAAATTCCCTCCCCTCTCTGTTTCTTAAAACCTCTCCCTGAGCAGCCGGCTTCTTTTCTGTGTCTGTTTGGACTTGTGGCTGCTCACTGCAGCCTCCACTGCCTGTGGGTCTTCACACATCTCATTGACCTGCTCAGCCCCTCAGCCTGCCTCTGTCGCCTTGTCGGGGCCACACCTGCCTTTCTTTGTCTTGGGGTGGCATGTGATCCAGCCTTCGCTTTGGCCATGAGTGGCAGGCGTGTGTTAGAATCTTCAGAGCAGACCCTCACGTTCTTACGCGTGGGACTGAATACTGACGTGCTCATCTGAATCCAAATGTATGAGGTGGGTTTTGGTTTCTTAGGAGTTTTTGCATGTGGGGGTAGTTATCATTTTTCTTGCTTTTTGATATGTTTGTTTGTCAACCATGAGGAAAGCAGTTTTCTTCCCTAATTGATATTTTATCGGTTGTTCTGAGGATTGGTACACACACGGTTCAATTTGTACATCCTTCCTAATGTATGTAGGACTGAGGAACTAAGAAACCACGTAGCTGTGATTCTTTGCTAAACAGGTGTTCCACTGACTTTCTGGCTTAAAATGTGGAAACACCTTTTCCTTAAGAGGATATCAAGTATGAATACCTTCAAAGGTTGATAGGCTGTGACATCACAGGTCCCACTTCACTGTTTAATATCATCAGCACCACATGCTCAAATTTCCATGTTTTTCATGGCACATTCATGGCGCATTATTAGGGAAACTGGAGTGTCATGACCGGGGACAGGAAGGGCCAAGATCAAGAAGTGGTTTTCTTTAGGAAGTAATTCTATTAAAAAACATGGGAGTACAGGTAATTTTATTTTTATTTTTTTAACGTTTTGTTTTGTTTGTTTTTACGGTACACGGGCCTCTCACCGCTGTGGCCTCTCCCGTTGCGGAGCACAGGCTCCGGACGTGCAGGCTCAGTGGCCATGGCTCATGGGCCCAGCCACTCCGCGGCATGTGGGATCTTCCCAGACCGGGGCACGAACCCGCGTCCCCTGCATCGGCAGGCGGACTCTCAACCACTGTGCCACCAGGGAAGCCCTAACTTCTTATTTAATGTCGGAGTATAGTTGATTAACAATGTTACGTTAGTTTCAGATGTACAACAGAGTGATTCGGTTATATGTATGCATGTATCTGTTCTTTTCCAAATTCTTTTCTCAATTAGGTTGTTATAGGGTTTTGAGCAGAGTTCCCTGTGCTACACAGTAGGTCCTTGTTGGTTATCCATTTTAAATATAGCAGCGTGTATCTGTCAGTCCCAAACTCCCTAACTATCCCTCCCCCCCACCCCCACTTGGTAACCATAGGCTCGTTCTCTAAGTCTGAGTCTGTTTCTGCCTTTTGTAGCATTTTTTTTTGCGGTACACGGGCCTCTCACTGCTGTGGCCTCTCCCGCTGCGGAGCACAGGCTCTGGACGCGCAGGCCCAGCAGCCATGGCTCACGGGCCTAGCCACTCCACGGCACGTGGGATCCTCCCGGACCGGGGCACGAACTCGTGTCCCCTGCATTGGCAGGCGGACTCTCAACCACTGCGCCACCAGGGAAGCCCTTTTGTAGCATTTTTAAAAATTAAAAAAAAATTTTTTTATTTTGCGGTACGCGGGCCTCTCACTGTTGTGACCTCTCCCGTTGCGGAGTACAGGCTCCAGACGTGCACGCTCAGCGGCCATGGCTCACGGGCCCAGCCGCTCCGTGGCATGTGGGATCTTTCTGGACCGGGGCATGAACCTGTGTCCCCTGCATTGGCAGGCGGACTCTCAACCACTGCGCCACCAGGGAAGCCCTGTAGCATTTTTTTAAATATTCCACATATAAGCATTATCATACAGTATTTCTCTTTGTCTGTCTGACTTGTGTCACTCAGTATGACAACCTGTAGGTCCATCCGTGTTGCTGCAAATGGCATTATTTCATTCTTTTTAATGGCTGAGTAATATCCCATTGTGTGTGTGTACCACCACGTTTTCTTTATCCATTCCTCTGTTGATGAACGTTTAGGTTGCTTCCGTGTCTTGGCTATTGTAAACAGTGCTGCAGTGAACACTGTGGTGCACATATTGTTTTGCACCATGTTTTTCTCCGGGTATCCTGTTCAAGACCTATTACGTGCGTGACTGCATCTCCAGATTGCCATCGAGTATGTTTTGTGTTGTCAGGTTAAAAAAAAGTACCCCCCATGGAATGTTAAGCTGAATTCATTATCCCACCCTTCCCTGGTTGGACCAAAAAATAACCAACGAACAATTTCACCTCTTCAGAAAGCGTTTATACTCCAGAAATGGGGTGAGGTGGGATTTCCTTCTTAAGCATGTTTCCAGAGCTACTGCGAAGCTTGAATTCCCCAAATAGTCGATAAAAGCACTCCTCGGGATGTACAAGAAGGGAGACAGGGACCAGTGACTGATGGTATGTTCACGTCTTAACACTCGAGAGGTTTTTGGTTTTCGATGGGCTTCTCGGTTACCGGAGATGCACTCTCCGATTATTTCACAATTTGATACTCTTCCTGGATGAGTCAGCTCTCTTTTCTGAGACAAGGGAGCTCAAGGAGAATGAGTCAGAATAGTTAAATTAAGCAGACTAAGGAGGTGACATCAGTGATTGTCCTGGCTCACAAAAGGCAGCGCTTTCTCATGGCTTGTTCTCCAGACAGCAAAGCTTTCTTTGAGATAGTCATAACTGATTAATCACGGGTGTGATTCATGGCCTTTGAAATATGATACTGGACTTAACGCATTCTTCCTCCTTTGGTTTTGATCTCTGGGTGTCGCGATTTTCCGCATCAGTCCAGCTCAACATCTGAGCTCCTCCCCCGGCCGACCCCTTGCCTGTGGCCCTCGACGTCCAGCATCGATTCTGTCCTTAGACCTTCCTTCCCAGTGTCTAGAGCGCTTGCTTACGTTAGTGTTCTCTGCCCTGTGTTGGTTCGAGCCCTTGTTTCTGTCTAGTACAAAGGCAGACCCCGCTGCCTTCGGCCCTCGGGCAGAAGAAATTCTTTTCGTGTCAACCTCCAGGATAAAGCTGCCAGACGCATTTGCTGCAATAAGAAGGTCGCTCCCCTGCTTCCGTGCTGGCCTTCTGGGGCCCCCACTGCCTCCAGGATATCATGCCACATTCTGACTCAAGGTCAAGTTCCTCATCTTCCTCTTTCTTCCCTTATCTTCAAACGCTCCCCAGCCGGAGCTCTGCGCTGGGCCAGGCTGACATTCCTCAGAGCGGCCCGGCTTCCTGCCTCTGCCCCATCTTCACATCCACAGCCCCCTGTGGAATGTCCGCCCCCATCCATGCCACCCCTTTCAAGTTGCTCTTCGTGAAGTCTTTCATCTCCAGCCCCGAGGCCAGGTGAGCCTGGCGCCTCGCGCCCCTGCTGCCCTGACGTGGCTCCTTCCCACGGGAGTCCCGGCTCCCAGGAGAATCCAGGTTCTCCGGCCTCCGTGGATGTCATCCTTGAACATCTGTAACATCCCTTGGATGAAATACACAAACTTTGTTCCAACGAGACTTCCACTGACTGTTTTTTTCCCCCCGCTGCTCTTGCCAGAAACAATGTTTCTATAAGAACAGCAAGGAACTCTGCACGTCTGGGGACACTTAAGTCTTCATTGAGGTGCTAAGCAGGAGCTTTCCAGTGCCGGTGAATACCCAGACCAGAATATGTGTCCTGGCACGTGAACTTGGGACTTGGCTTCTGCCACTGGCACATGGACAGGCATCATGGGTGTGGAGTCCTTTGTTCTTGTGTGCCTGTCTTTTGGTAAAGGGACTTTTTTTTCTGAGCTACAGCGAGCGACACCGAGAACTTTGCCTGGAGGCTCTAGGCCAGGACTGCCCTGTTTGTGGCTCCCGAGTGCCGTAGATGTCGGGCAATTCCCCCTGCTAGTGGCAATGCCAAGCGCTCTCTTGACTATAAGGCGGGGGTCGGTGACAAAACGATCCTGAGTGTCTGTGATGTGTGATACACTGTACAGTGCTGGCAGGCAGAGTCAGTAAGTATCCTGTGAGACTAGAGCCAACTTCAGGTTTGCTCTCTACCAAGTTCAAGCCTAATTAATTCTTCCTAATGGGAGAAGTTTGATGGGGTCAGGAGTACAGACTGGAGGTTTTCAAAACGTCTTCTTTTACGGCTGTTTTCTCCATGAGCACAATAAATGTCAAACAGACAGTTTGTCTTGGCGAGGAAGCCAGGCAGGGAGAATTCCCCAGCTTCGGTGTCTCCCAAGCCCAGAGCCGTCTTTGCTGGGAATGTAGGTAGAGTGTGGTCGGGACGGCGCAGGTGGACCCTTCGGAGCGCGGTCTTCACTGGTGCAGGAGGAGCTTGGGAAGTCTTTGCAGATGAGGGGAAGCAACACGATGTCATCAGACTTCGATGACGGCGCTTGGAGACAGTCTCGCAGAGCTTGTGCATCCAAGGGTTTGTGGGAACGAGACTGAAAAACCCACCAGGTCACGGCTGAGTCACACAGGTTGCCTCCAGGACGTCCTGCCTTGGAAACCTGTCCTAAGGCCCTTGCAAGTTCCTTGGTCTTAGCAGTCTTGCCTGAAGATTTTTCTTGGGAAGCTGAAATTCAGAGAGGCATCATCGCAAGGACAGGGACGCACGTACTCGCGCTACCCTCACTTCTCGCCAGGTCTGCGCATGTTTGCTTGTTTGGGCTTTTGTGACTCTCACCCCCTCATTGTTCACTTCCTGCACCTTCCCCCACCCATCTTCCAGATTTCTCCGTGTTGGGGCCCCAGGGTTCTGTCCTCAGCTCTTGGTGGGTCTGTTTTCTGTGTAGGAGACCTCCATCCCCGTCCCTCCGGTTTTTAAATTCCTTCCTCTGCTGGTCACCCCGTGAGCAGGTGCCCTCTCCCCGGGTACCCTCCCCTCCCCTCAGCCAGCCGCCCACTGACCCTCTTCCTGGACGGCCCCTTGGCCTCCCACCCGGGGACGTGCCAAAACGGAAACTCTCCACCACGTAACCTTCACCTTGGCTACGTGTGGCTGAGTGTGTAATCTTGGTGGGGTGGAAACTTACTTACGATCTGTTATTATGTCGGGATAAAAGTTGTCTAGACTTTGAAACCGGTTGTTAACCGAATGATTCGCTTCATATTTTAGTTAGGAGTGCTCATTTTGCTTATGCTGTTGACTTGCACTGAATAATTGCTTTATTAACCTAGGAAAAGTTCAGCTGTCCTTGGGTTCTGGCGGAGACTTTAGGGAAGTACCACGTGGTTTCAGAGCTGAGCCTGTGAGTTGCCTCGTTTCCAGCTTTGTAACTACCAGAGGAGAAACCGTTTACGGCTTTAGTGCTTTGTGAGGTTCGGAACGGACTTTTAGGTTAGCCCTGGCAAACAGAGCAGCGAACTTCCAAACCCGTACACCTCTGTGCCTATAAGCATTCATCTTTTTCACTAGTTTTCCTAGCACTTTGTAAAAATAATGGCTTTCCGGTGTGAAAGGGGGGTTGGCAACTTTCTTTTAATAACAAGCCAAGTAGTAAATATTTTTGGCTTTGTGGGTCAGACTATTCTATTCTCTCCTGTAGCAGTATATAAACAAATAGCTCTGGTTGTATTCCAGTAAAATTTTGTTTGCAAAAAACAAAAAAAAAGGCAGCTGGCTGGATTTGACTCATGGGTCACAGTTTGCCAAGCACTAGTACAGAAAACAGGTTGGTTAATTGATGGATTATTTGATGCTGACTTGGATTATTACTGTATAGGGAAAACAAGGGTGAGGATTTAAAGATTAAGATTCCTCCGGATAAAAATCATAGAATGCTTTTAAGGAGTTAGTCAATACACAGTCATACACACGTGTTTAACACTGAGTAGGGAGTACTTTACGTACCCAGCATGGTGTCATAATCTAGGGCTGTAATGAAAGGAATCAGATACTAAGTGTCAGCAAGGATGTGGAGAAACTGGAGCCCTCGGATGCAGAATGTAAAATGGTGCAGCTGCTTTAGAAGGCAGTCTGGCAGGCCCTCACAGTGTTCGCCATAGCTACCGTACGACCCGGCCGTTCCACTCCTCGGCGTACCCCCAAGGGAAATGAAGATGCACGCGCGAGCACAAACTTGTACACCAGTGCTCACGGCAGCATTAGTAGCCAAAAAGTAAAAACGGCTTCAATACCCATCACCGATGAACGGATAAATAAAATGTGGTCGGTCCGTACAATGGAGCTTCCTTCAGCCATAAAAACGAATGAAGCTGTGACACAGGCTACGACACGGATGCACCTTGAAAACCTGAGTGAAAGAAGCCAGACACAAAAGGCCACCTGTTGTATGATTTTGTTGGTATGAAACATCCAGAATAGGCAAGCCCTAGACGCAGAGGAGCAGATGCATGGTCGCCAGGGGGTGGAAGCATCGGGAAGTGACCGCTGACAGGCACGAACGAGGTTTCTTCTGGGGTTAGGAAACCGTTCTCAAATGGCTGGTGGTGGTGGTAGGACAACTCTGTGAATATACTAACAAGCCACTCATGTATCTTTATATGGGTGAATTGTGTGCTATCTGAATTGTATCTAAATACAGCTGTTAACGGAAATAACTAGGTGCAGGATTAATCTATGAGAAATAACCAGTAAATAATCATTTTTTAAAAATCCATCATTGTTTTTTGGAGGAAGGAGATCCAGAAGGTGAGTCGGTACTTCTGGCTCTGCTGTTTCTGGTGTGTTTCTGAGAGCTCGTGCGCTTTCCCGCCCCTCCGTGAATGGTAGACCTTGCGGAGGCAAGACCAGGTGAGGGATGCATCCCTGGTCTTCTGCTGGGAATCGGGACCCAGGTGGGTCCCTTTACCCCTGGGCTGTCCTGAAGCCAGTCTGAGAAAACCTGTGGGTGGCATGTGTCACGGGCATGTTGTATTCCTGGCCGAGTCCTGGGGACTTGTTTGCTTGTTCAGGAGGCTCACAGGACACACTTCTGTGTTGCAGATCGAAGAAGGAAGCAAAGCCGCGGCAGTGGACAAGTTGCTGGCCGGAGATGAGATCGTTGGCATCAATGACGTCAGTCTGTCGGGGTTCAGACAGGAAGCGATTTGCCTGGTGAAGGGGTCGCATAAGACCCTGAAGCTGGTGGTGAAAAGGTAAGACCTGGGCCTCGTGCCTTGTTTACAAACAGAGATGAGCGGGACAGTGAAACCTGGAGTCTGTTGGCTGCGCCGTGTCACTGTGGCAATCGTGATTTGGACTTAAGTCACGCGCGCGCGTGTGTGTGTGTGTGCATGCGTGTACACTTAGGAATCTCTCTCTTGGCCGAGGATGAATCCAACATCAAAAATTTTAAACATTCTTTTTTTAAAATTAATTTTTATTGGAGTATAGTTGATTTACAATGTTTTGTTAGTTTCTGCTATACAGCAAAATGAATCAGCTATACATATACAGATGTCTACTCTTTTTTAGATTCTCTTCCCATGTAGGTCATTACTAAGTTGTTTTTTTTTTTCCCAATAGTTATTTATCTTGTCTGCGCTGGGTCTTAGTTGTGGCACTCAGGGTCTTCATTGCAGCATGTGGCATCTTCAGTTGCAGCATGTGGACTTGTAGTTGTGGCGTGCAGCCAGAGATCGAACCCAGGCCCCCTGCATTGGGAGCGTGCACTCTTGCCCACTGGAGCACCAGGGAAGTCCCTACAAAGTATCGAGTAGAGTTCCCTGTGCTATACAGTAGGTTCTTAAAAGATTTCTTCTTTTATTACTGTTGACTGTTAATTTTGATATAAGTGATTTTGAATACTTAAATCTTATTCTTGGCAACATGTAGGTGATTTTCTGGCAGTGAGGAAACTGCGTATGCTCCAGATGATGAAATGTCATTGCCTGTGTTTTACACAAGGTGGCAGGCTACCAGGTTTGGGGGTTTTATGCTAAAATAATGTGATGCATATAGACTTACAGGTCCGCTAGCAGGTGTTTCCAGTGCTGTGCTGAGGTCTGAGGGGAGCAAGTGTGTATTCCAAGAAAGGAGATTGTGGATAGGAGTTGGGATTATTTGAAGGGGTCAGAAAGTGAAGTTGGGCACGTGATGCTTTTACACACAGGCACTAGAACGGTACTACTGGGCAGCGTGGAGGTGTTTTGTGACTTTTTTTTTTTTTTTGGCCACGCTGCACAGCTTGTGGGAATCTTAGTTCCCCAACCAGGGGCCAGGAATCGAACCTGTGCCCCCTGAAGTGGAAGTGCTGAGTCTTAAGCACTGGACCGCCAGGGAATTCCAGTGACCGGTTTCATATAGAAATAATTCTCGACCTTGTGTTCTACAGTTGGCTGATTCATAGTAAAGTGTTGACGTGCCCCTTTTAGCAGAATTAGTGCAGTCTTTCCAAGGTTGGCCGTAAATTTTATTTTAGTTTTTAAAAATTTATTTATTTATTGTTTATTTTTGGTTGCATTGGGTCTTTGTTGCTGGGTGCGGGCTTTCTCTAGTTGCGGCGAGTGGGGGCTACTCTTCATTGCGGTGCACGGGCTTCTCACTGTGATGGCTTCTCTTGCTGCGGAGCACAGACCCTAGGTGCGCGGGCTTCAGTAGTTGTGGCACACAGGCTTCAGCAGTTGTGGCTCGCGGGCTCTAGAGCACAGGCTCAGTAGCTGTGGCGCACAGGCTTAGTTGCTCCGCGGCATGTGGGATCTTCCCGGACCAGGGCTCGAACCCATGTCCCCTGCATTGGCAGGCAGATTCTTAACCACTGTGCCACCAGGGAAGCCTGGCTGTATATTATAAAAAGTAAATTGATTCAAGGCCTTCAGGTTTTAGTACAGACTTGAAGACATATCCTTGTGGACTTTTTATGTATTTATTTTTGGGGGGGACCAAAATAGCATCCAAGGAGGATGTTCAGAAACGAAGAAGGAAACAATTTCATTCTTTGCCACATTAATGTAGCAGCCTCATTTCTCAGTGGAATAGACCGTCCTCCTTGTAAATCAGAAAACTGAAGTCTCAGAATTGCCGTTTTGGAGCCTTCTGGGGGAGCAAGGGACAGGACGGGTGCCATCATGGTGTATAATTTCTTTGAGGTCGCCTTATTAAGCCTCCTAAGGCAGGACGTGTGAAGTTTTCGCAGGATTCCGTTAGACTTGGTGGAGCGCTGGTGATGGTGAGGGACACTTGACCCACACAGGGGAGACAGCGGTTATAAACCACCACCTGAAATGTCTCCGTTGCGGGGCTGCGCGAGCCCCCAGAACACACAGACGGCTCGTTGGCTTACTGTCCATCCCCCGCCACGGGGAGAAAGAACACTGGCTTAGTTGACGCGGTGAGCAAACCGTCTCGCCAGTTTGCGACTCCTTACCACAGTGCCCGATGCGCAAGGGCAAATGAAGGGCTTGGACTTACTGAATCGAATTGATTTGAACTGCACCGGGATGGGCATCATTGGAGGGCCTCGTGGGGATGCTGACACTGAGGTGCTCATTCAGTAAAACCTGTCAGTGTGACATCGGCCAGCCCAGGGGAGGGAGCAGCGAATAAAACCGAGCCAGTGACACATCCTGGGGGACGGAATCAGGATGCATGAATATTTTCACCGGTTGCATCTCACAAGGTAAAAATGAAATGCCGGTCAATGTCAGATCTTATTCTAGGGTCCCCCCCGCAAAAAAAAAGCAGGTGTAATAAAGTTGGTGTAGTAACAACAGCTATAAAGAAGGGAATTTTCACCCCAGTAGAAAGTTGGATAAAAGACGCTCATAGGCAGTTCCTAATATGAGAAATGCGCATAGGAAACAAGTGTTTAAAAAGACGTTTAACTAGGGGTCGACAAGTTTACTTACAAACTAGGTTTTGATTCTCCAGCTGGCCGAGATCTAATGGAATAGCAATGCCCATTGGTGCTGAGATGTGGGGAAACAAGTGCTTATTTGATGCAATGCTGATGAGACTTTCTGGTAAGTGGTTTAGCAACATGTGTCAAAAGGCCTATTTTGGACTCAATTTCATTTCTTGGATCCTAGATATTCAGCAAAAGGAAATGACTGAAGTGAATTAAGGACCATCCATACTGCAGAGTGCTGCCGTCATAAATGGTGTCAGCCAAATGAACTTATCTACGAAACAGAAACAGACTCCCAGACACAGAGCACAGACTGGTGGTTGCAAAAGGGGGGTGGGGGGTGGAGGAGGGATGCATTGGGAGGTTGAGATTAGCAGATGCAAACTATTATACATAGAATGGGTAAACAACAAGGTCCTACTGTAGAGCACAGGGAACTCTAGTCAGCATCCTGTGACAGACCATAATGGAATAGAATATGAAAAAAAATATATATATATGTGTGTATAGCTGTCTCTGCTGTACAGTAGAAATGAACACAACAGTATAAATCTATACGTCAATAAAAGTTTTTTAAAAGAATACAAGTGCTACTACAAAATTAAAAAATGGTGTCAGTGGGCTTCCCTGGTGGCACAGTGGTTAAGAATCCTCTTGCCAAAGCAGCGGACACGGGTTCGAGCTCTGGTCCGGGAAGAATCCCACATGCCGCGGAGCAACTAAGCCCGTGCACCACAGCTACGGAGCCTGCGTGCTAGAGCTCGCGAGCCACGACTACTGAAGCCTGCACGCCTAGAGCCCGTGCTTTGCAACGGGAGAGGCCACTGCAATGAGAAGCCCACGCACTGCAGAGGGGACTGAGAAAGCCCGTGTGCAGCGACGAAGACCCAACACAGCCAAAAATAAATAAATAAAATAAATTTATGGAAAAAAAAAAATGGTGTCAGTATTTCGTGACATGGAAAGATGCCCCTCAAAGTCCAGTTGAGTGGAACACATACAAGCAGTTATAGAACTATCGGCCCCATGAAGAAAAGTTTTAATTTTTAATTGTGGTAAAATACACATAACAAAACTTACCATCTTATCCATTAAGTGCACAGTCTAAGTGTATTACTTCTCTGATGATAAAAATGGCGAGCTCGTTGCACTTTTTTTTTTTTTTTTTTTTTTTTGGTGCGGTACGCGGGCCTCTCACTGCTGTAGCCTCTCCCGTTGCGGAGCACAGGCCCCGGACGCGCAGGCTCAGCGGCCATCGTGGCTCACGGGCCCAGCCGCTCCGCGGCATGTGGGATCTTCCCGGACCGGGGCGCGACCCCGTGTCCCCTGCATCGGCAGGCGGACTCCCAACCACTGCGCCACCAGGGAAGCCCTCGTTGCATTTCTAAGGAGGAGAGGCCTTTGGGGTTCCGTGTGATGTGTTCACAGGACTCAGCAGGAGGTTTGGTCCCCAGGAAGCGGTCAGCTGTGCTCTGTTCTGGGCGGTGCCCCCAGGAGGCTGTTTATTGCTCTGTGATCAAGACAGACAGGATCACCCTCAGGGGTGGGTGTTGGAATGCCGGCTGCAGTTACTCCAAGGGTGACTTTTTATTCCGCATTTATGAGTACTCAGAGTAACCCGTGGGCGTGGGAGAACGTTCACTTTGGAACGGGAACTGGGTGGGATATATCAACCTTTCTCCCAACCCCTCTCATTCTCCCATTTTGCCCCTCTGGAGAGCGGCCGTGTTAGTACTAATCTCTTAGGTTTCCTTTTAGAAATAGTACCTACTTATGTGTTACACATGAAAATGGGGGTTGGTCCAGGTTGAGTGCTCTGGGTCGAGATTTCTCCTGACCCCATGTGGCTCCATGGTCTGGATACTCTCCTGTGTGTCTGGCAGGTCCTCTGTGTGTGGACATTTATGGTGCTTGCAGGTGTGTACAGCAGGCAGTGCTGCGGTGTGATGCTTTTGTACCCGAGACCACATACATGTGCGTATAGGCCGTCCTGTTCCATTCCTAGCGTGGGAAGTTTTGAGGCAGAAAGTACCGTGCACCGTGAAGTTTGTTTTTGTTGGCTTCGTGGATGTGACAGGTGACAGATGCTTTTATTGTTTAAATGGGCATTTCTGTCATTATGACCGAGGTTGGGCATCGTTCCATGTGTTCAGAAGCTTTTATTTTTTTTGAATTCGAGGAACATAGTTAAGGATCTAAAAACCGGATGATGGGAGTTCTGTTCAGAGTACACACCATGAGAACGGGGGGTAGAAGGAGACAGAAGGCCTAGGGGCCCGGCCCGTTCGCCGTGGAGCTGACTGCGTATCCAACAGACTTGTGGGGAGACCGATCAAGCTTTGGCCGTGAAACGTTGATGGGAGCCCTGGTATAGAATCCCACTTTTGTAATCCGCATGCCCGGTTTCCCTTTAAGTGAGGGGTGTGCAGAATGATTATCTAGATAGAGCTTAATATTCTAAGTAACACATATAACCCAATATAAAACCAAACCAAGCAGTTTGTCCAAATGTTTTTTTTTTTCCCAAACACACTTTTAAAAACAAACTTAGGTGTTTTTAAATTTTTTAAAGATAATTTTGGGTTAAATTTTAATATGGTGTGTGGGTATTATTTTTGCCTATTAGAAAAGTCTGAAACGGTGGTTTTGCCTAGAAATATGAATAAAATTCTACAAAACGGTTCATTAGTCAATACTGGGATCTGTTGATGTCATCTGGCACATGGTGAATTACGGTTGTAAGTACTGAAGATGCACATAATAAGGAGTTTTAAAACTCCATATGGGGCTTCCCTGGTGGCGCAGTGGTTGAGAGTCCACCTGCCGATGCAGGGGACACGGGTGCGTGCCCCAGTCTGGGAAGATCCCACATGCCACGGAGCGGCTGGTCCCGTGAGCCATGGCTGCTGAGCCTGCGCGTCCGGAGCCCGTGTTCCGCCACGGGAGAGGCCGCAACAGTGAGAGGCCTGCGTACTGCAAAAAAAAAAGAAAAGAAAAAAACTCCATACTAACTTACCATTTACCTTATTACAAAGGCACCAGTGAGTGCTTTTAACATGATTTCTCTTAAATCGGTGGCGTTTTCTTCTCTATCTAAATCTCACCATTCTCATGTTTCTTTATCCCTAGGCAACCACTAATCTGACTTGTATCTCAGAGATTAGTTAGCATTTTCTAACTAGTGTTATATGTAAAGCTCCAAAATGGATCATGTACTCTTTTTATATATATATATATATATATATATATATTTTTTTTTTTTTTTTTTTTTTTTTTTTTTGGCTGCGTTGGGTCTTTGTCGCTGTGCGTGGGTTTTCTCTAGTTGTGGCGAGCTGGGGCTAGTCTTCGTTGAGGTGCGCGGGCTTCTCATTGTGGTGGCTTCTCTTGTTGCGGAGCATGGGCTCTAGGCGCGCGGGCTTCAGTAGTTGTGGCGCGTGGGCTCAGTAGCTGTGGCTCGCGGGCTCTAGAGTGCAGGCTCAGCAGTTGTGGCGCACAGGTTTAGTTGCTCCGCGGCATGTGGGATCTTCCCGGACCAGGGCTCGAACCCGTGTCCCCTGCATTGGCAGGTGTATTCTTAACCACTGCGCCCCCAGGGAAGCCCTGGATCACGTACTCTTTAAAAAAAAAAAAAAAAAAAAGGGTTTAGTTCATGAAAGCACTCTGTAGTTAATTCATAGACTGAGCCACCAAACACATCAATATCAAATGTTGCCCTACCTGAGGATCACCAAATGGTAAATGAGCTGCCTGAATCCTCAACTACCTGCCCAGCCCAGGCACCTTAAGAAAGCGTGGCTTTTCTGACGAAGATTGAAAACAGCCTAGGGTCCTGAGGGCGAGAGTGGCCAGTGCAGGCTTGGTTTTTCTCGGAGGTTCTGGGAAGAGGCATGTACGCGCCTCGGTGTAGAACACATACCCGTGGTTTTATGAACAAAGTGGGCATCGTGGATCACATCCTGACGCGCTCCCGCTGGTGACAGCTGCTGGGTGTGCTTGTCTTGCTTCGAGCAGGGCACCCGGCGGCCAGGCGAGGGTGGTGGCGGGCTGACTTCATGAGGCGGTGGCGTCTGGTTTCACGGGGCATGGGCACCGCGTATCTTGTCATCGTTTAGAAGCCGGGACTGGGCGAGCGCGATGCCTTAGGAGACAAGGACCCAGATCACTGTCTCTCCCCAGCCACGTTTCTTTCCCAGGCGGCCGAGAGCCAGCGCAGCCCTCCCAGAGTTGTGTCGGCTGGAAACAAAGCAGGGTAACAGGAAGCCCCACCGGGTGCACACATGTTCTCCTTTGAGATGTCCAGGTGGTATCCTGGCGTCTGCCTGGGAGTCAGTGGAACCAGGGCACCAGCAGGGGCAGCCTGGCCGTGCCTCCCGGGCACTTTGTCCTTCCCTCTTTGTTCGGCCAAGGAAGTGCTGCTTGCAAGAAAGTGTGGGAGGATGTGGTAACCTCTTCTTCTGTGTCTGTCTCTCTGTGTACTTGTCGCCTGCACTTTCTTCCCCGGTGTCGGCCCCTCCCCGGAGATCTTGATGGGCAGGTGTGGGATGGATCTCGGCGCTGGTGTTTCCCTGAGGGCCACGGGCTATTTTGCTGGGTGGCCGCAGTGCTCATACCACTGGCTTAAGCAAATGTGCTTGGAAAAGGTTAAGACCCGAAACTGGGTCACTCGAGGCCTTTTCCTGATTAACGCCGGCGTCGGTGAGCCCCTTGCTGTGGGAGACGTGCTGAAGTGGGGGATGCTTCTCGCTCGGGGATGGGTTAAGGCTGTTGCCGTCCGCTGCTGTAAAATGCTCACTAAAAGCTCTGTGTGCACAGCACCGGGACACCATGCCCTGTCCTCCATTCACAGGGAAGTTGTTACCATACGTTCAGCTCCTAAAACGTACATGGAATTTCAAACACCGTAGGGAAAATATCTCTTAACTGTCAGGCCGTGAATTATATTGTATAGCTTGTAATGACTCTTTTGGTCTTCCTTCCAAATGTATATGGTAATATTAGTCTTGTTTACAGGGAACTTCGCCTGCCACTTCATCGTTCGTGTCACTCTTGAGCCGTCCACTGCTGCGAGCGGTTTTTATGCCAGAGCCGCATTATGCACAGGGTTGACGTATGTTTCCTGCCTCTTGGCCGGAGGCCTTAAACCCTTCCGTGCCTCTGCTTACGTCCGCTAAGCTTGCCTTCGGGAGGACATTAACACCCAGGGATGGAGATTCGCTGCAGGAGGACGTAAGGGACGGCCACATGGGGTGGCGTGGCGACACATCTGAAGAAAGGAGGTGTCTGGTCTAGTGACGGCACCCACGCCTGCTAGGAGTAGGTTTCTTGCCACGTGCGTGGGTTCCTGGACGTCACTGAGTTGCAGTGAGTCCTGCACCAAAAGCCAGTGTCGTGCCGGGCTCCCCTCTGCGGCTGGCTCCTTGGAGCTGTCCTAGGGCAGGTGGCTCTGTGCGTGGCCCCAACATTGATGAGCGCAGGTGTTCCTGAAGCAGCCAGAGGAGAGGGATGGATAGGACGTCAGCAGGTTGTATCCCTCCTGCTTTTCCCTCCTCCCCCTGCCTCTCCTTTCTCCCCCCCTCCCCCCCCCGCAAGAGCTCTTCCTGGGGCAGAAACTGTGGGTTCCCACAGAGGGTGTCTGTCTTTACTGGGGATGCTGGTGGGTGTTGCTTTTGGAGGGTGGTCTGAGATTGATTGTTCAAATTTCAGGGGAAAAGTGTCTGTTTTGAGCATTTGCGGGATTTGTTCCTCTTTGTTCCTGTGCTTATTTTCTTCTTAAAACACAGTAGACCCAGAGGTTTATCCTGGACAGACGCCGACTCGTTTGGGCTGTTTGCTGCCATTCTTGTTTTTATGAAATAAAATCAGGGGGGAAAAAGCCACATAGAGCAGAGCTGTTTTATTTGGGGAAAGGTTGCTTCTCTTCAGATGTAGATTTAGTGTATGGCTTAACCAACTTAATCAGTTGAATCCGTAGGTGAGATGTTTCATATTCTAAGCCAAGCAGAGAGTGGTAAACAGTTATGATTTTGTTTTTCATTAGAAGGCACGCGCGTGATGTTGCTATAATCTAGTTTGGAAACGCTGATGGTTTCTGATGTATTAAGGCAGGCAGAGAATGTTTCACGTACTTTTGTTTCTATACCCTGACGTATAAGACACTGTTGCTCTGTTGCTAATCCTTAGGGCTGCTTGTACTTAGTTATGTTAATGGTTTGCACATTTGAGTGTCTGGGGTGTCTTTACCGAAAAATCCATTCTGTTTAAATGTAGCCAAGAAACTGCATCGGTGCCTTTCTGAAAACTGGGGACGTGCGCCGTGACCTCGGGTGGTTTGGACAAAGCGTTTTTAGTACCGGTAGTGCTGGGTGAGACAGTCCCCTTCACCCGCCTTTGCAAAAGTTAACGGAAGAAGAGCCAGGCTGTTTGGGTGTGCTCCAGTTCTGCCTGCGTTCATTGTGTGACATTTCTACGCGGTCTTTCCTGCTAATGCACCCGGGGAACGCCAGAGGCCGAGACAGGCGTGCACTTCCCCTTGCTGGGAGACAGATAAGGGGTGCCCCGGCCTCGTGGGGCGGAACCCTGATGCTTTTATCCCGTGTGAATGCTGCTACATGGCCCTGGCGTTGGTTTAAAACGCAGCTTTGATGTCTTGTATCAGTTTCAGCTATTTAGGTCATTTGGGAATTTTCCTCTTTCCCTCTTTCGCCTCGTGTATAAAGGCAGGAGCTCCTGGACTCTTATCCCGTTTTATCAAGTGTGATGTCACCACCCACAGCATCGTGTTGTCAGATCAGTGCCCGGGAAAACAACTCCGCCATTCGCAGAGTCGTCTGACCTCTGTTTTTATTCGTTCACGTAATGTATGTTGGAAGCGCTCCAGCCAGGTGGCTGAAGTCATACCCATAGGTCCTGCCCTCGGGGCGCTGGCAGCTGACGGGGCTGATGCGCATGGACCGGAAAAGCTCTAACAAGCGGTGGCTCTGGCAGAAGGAGGGAGGGCTAGAGCAGAGCTCAGCCGTCAGGCTGTCCTTTGAAGGCTGAGCCAGGTTTGAGACACAGATGTGGACCTAAGTCAGTGATGCCGGGACCTCCTGAAGAGGCTGGCAGAGCGGATGAGGGAAGGGAGGAAGGGTAGCTCGGGGCTAGAGCGGCGAGTCTCAGAACTGGCGAGTCTCAGACCTGAGCTCGCACCTGAATGACCTTGAGGGCTTGTGCAAACACAGCCGTCCCGGCAATGCCAGTGCCGCCTGGCCTGGGCTTCGCTCCGTGGCAGTTGGGAGCAGCTGAGGGTGGTGGGGTGAGGGCAGGAGCTACCAGAGCTGAGTTGCAGGGAGACTGGTGTGGTAGAAGGTAGAGACAGCTCGGGAGAGGGAGAGGCCGGTCAGCATCTGAACTCTAGAGGCTTGACCGGCACAGGAAGGGAGCAGCAGCTCAGGACAGGCTTCATCTTGTGTCTGTAGGGTGGTGCTTTTTATGTGTATGTTTCACTTTTAAAGAATAAGAAGGCTGTTTGCAGTTGTCGCCCTCCTCCAGCCCAGTATCTCCAGGGCCTGTACCCGCTGTGGGCCTGTCCCTCGGGGCCTCTGCACACCCCCCCTCCCTAAGCTCCTGGGGCTCCTTGCCCGGAACTCACCCCCGTCACCCGCAGGACTTACTGGGAAGCATTTGAGGAACTTTCCAGCCTGCCCTTTATCTGGAAGGCCCCTCCCCACTGCCGCCAACCTTGACGCTTGCTTCTAAGATGCCCCAAGCATCACTGTTCCTTTTAGTTTCCCCGAGGACTCTTCCCATTGCCAGTGTCGCCTGCAGCCAACACCCCCTGTGGTGCCCCCCTCACAGTGTCCCATCAGGCCCTTCCCGTTGGCTTCCCAGCCTGCAGGCCTGGTGCTGTCAGCCCGCCCCGCGCTCCTGGGGACCACATGCTGACTGCGTTTGTTTTCTGAGGCAGCGCCTGTTGGCTGCACTTGGAAAGGTTAGGAAAATAACCCGGCGTTCACGTGATTTTTTTTTTTTTTTTTTGAGGGACTTGTGCTCTTTCTCTGAATGAGAAACATTTCATTGAAGCCCTTATTTTAATAATTACTTTTTAAAAATGAATTCTCTGTATCTAGATCCATTCTTAATTTTCATCGGTATCCTAGTATTTTTTATATTTGTGATCTAAACCCCTTCCCTTCAAAAAAACAAAAAGACTACCTAGCATAAAAAATTATTTTTAGAAATTGAAGTAAATTTAGATTAATTTTGGTGTGCACCTTGTGGGAAAGGTTTCAGAGAACCCTCATTAGGGCGAATAATTTGATTTGGAAGCCAGAACACCCGGTGTTAATAGTCAGCAGCATTGCTTTTCAGTATTTATGTGGAAGGAATATTATGCCGTATTAAAAATGACATTTTGGAAGAGTGACAGTGGCCTGGAGCTCACCAAACCAGGCGGGCTGCAAAGAGAAAGGGCCCCGCCAAGTCTGCACGATGCTCTCAGCTGTCTGAAACAGGGGGAAAGAAATGCAGAGATGTTACCCACCGTTCATCTTCAGATTACGGGTCATCCTCCTTTATTGTGTTAATTGCATTTCAATTTTTAAATGTTCCATGTTTTCTACAATATGCCTATTCTTTAAGATTGCCGAGCAGCAGTAGCCATTTTTTTTGCGGTACGCTGGCCTCTCACCGCTGTGGCCTCTCCCGTTGCGGAGCACAGGCTCCGGACGCGCAGGCTCAGCGGCCATGGCTCACGGGCCCCGCCGCTCCGCGGCATGTGGGATCTTCCCGGACCGGGGCACGAACCCGTGTCCCCTGCATCGGCAGGCGGACTCTCAATCACTGCGCCACCAGGGAAGCCCAGCAGTAGCCATTTGAATGAAAAGGATTTCGTCCCTGTACACTGGGGTGACCATGGTAGTGACTGTTAGTCTCCCGTGGGTGTGACTTGGACTCAGCCCCGTTGCGTTACCGGAGCTGGCAGGATTGTGCAGCTGCACGCACAGGAGGGGTCAGCACCCGCACCGCGGCCACGTCACGGCTCTTTCCTCCCTGGCATCGCTGACCACACTGCCTTGCACAGAAGCATGGCCTTTGGATGTCTCTGGGCTGAGCCGTGTCGTCCTTCTTCCTCCCGGAAGGGGCGTCCTTGCTGCTCTCCCCAGCCGAGCTGGCTTGTGTCTGACTGCGTGGCCTGCGGAGGGGGCGTTCCTTTCACAGCTCTCCCTTCTGTTCCTGTTTGATGTCTGTGTGGGGGGTGGGGGGTGGGGGGGGTGGTGCTGGTTCAGCTGTAGCAGACGTCCCGCCCGCCAGGACAGGAAGGTTCGGGTGTGGTTCGCTGCATACCCGCTGTGTGTGTATTTCCTTCCGACACGCGTGGCCCCCTGAGGTGGCAGGGCGGTTAACCCCTAACCAGGTACCACGTGGTCCGAGTTCTCCGAGGCCCTCACATCGGGGCATCTTGCCCACCTGTTTTGGCACAGCCTGTGGCCTGTGCACCCCTCACGGACCCAGACTTCCAGTAACCCGGGTGGTTTAAAGCCACCTGGAGTGCGTATCTTGTGTGGGAAGAAACACCATCGTCTGTTGAAACGAGCGCCTTAAATTGGCCCCTGCCATTTCTGTTCCACCTGGGAACGCAAGGTGGCGCCAGAGCGTTCGGTCCCCAGAGCTCTCCTACCCAGCGTGGTCACGGGCTTGTGATGGAGAGACCAGCCCTCAGCCACATGTCCTCCTCCTTTCATCAGCGGAATCCAGTTTTAGACATCAGAGCGGCTGACAGACAGAAACTGCTTGAACCTTCCTCGATTCCCAGATACGTTCACTGTGCTCTAGGAAAGTCTGAGGACCTGACGAGAGCCACATACGTAGGAAAATTTCAGTCTCCCCAGGAGCCGTGATTCCTCACTTAGAGCTTCTAGGTACCACCCTTTTCACTGTGTTTTCCTTTTTTTTTTTTTTTTGCGGTACGCGGGCCTCTCACCGCTGTGGCCTCTCCCGTCGCGGAGCACAGGCTCCGGACGCGCAGGCTCAGCAGCCATGGCTCATGGGCCCAGCCGCTCCGCGGCACGTGGGATCCCCCGCGGACCGGGGCACGAACCCGCGTCCCCTGCATTGGCAGGCAGACTCCCAACCACTGCGCCACCAGGGAAGCCCTCCTTTTTTTTTTTTTTAAAGCTCCAGTTAGTACCGTAACTGTTGACTATGTCTTCTCGAAGTAGAGGCATGTATCTGTGTACAGACATACCTTGCTGTGTTGTGCTTCAGTTAATTGTGCTGCACACATACTGCGTGTTTTTTGTTTGTTTTTTTAACAAATGGAAGGTTGTAGCAACCCTGTGGCAAGCAAGTCTGTTGGCAGCATTTTTGCAACAGCACTGGCTCACTTTGTGTCTCACATTTTGGTAATCCTCACACTATTTCATACTTTTCCACTATCATATTTCTTACGGTGATCAGTGATCTTTGATGTTACTAATATTATTACTAGGGCTCAGATAATAGTGTTTTTCAGCAATAAAGTCTTTTAAAATTAAGGCATGTACATTGTGTTTTTGTAGGCATGATGCTATTGCACACTTGGTAGACTACAGTGTAGTGTAAACATAGCTTTTATACGCACTGGGAAACCATAAAGTTCACGTGACTAGCTTTATTACAATATTCACTTTATTGTGGTGTCTGGAACCCAACCCGAAACATCTCCAAGGTCTGCCTGTATCATCCTTTAAAATAAGAGGAGAAACATTTACTCTTCTCAAAGAGCACGATTGCCCCAGTAAGCCAGCTGGTTCCCCACTCATTCCAGTTACAGAGTTGAAATATTTTACCACAAAGCGTAAGGCGTTTTCTTTTCCAAGCCTCTTTTTCCTTTGCCTGTAGTTTGTCTAGTTTGTTTCCTTCATTAATTACCTGTAAAGGAAGATGACCGGCGTTACGGATATTATAGCACAGGAAAAGCCATCTGAAAATGAAGTTCACGTGGCCAGAACCTTCCTTACGAGGATTTTGAGAAACTTTATGAGGTACAGTTTTGGTTTTACAATCCCTTTACTTCTGTGGTGTGATGAATTCGTCTGTTTTATGCTTTAGCTCGTGGGAAACTATCAAAAAGTCAACACATTCCACATTTTGCCACCCGTGCATTTTTTCCTCGTTTCTGAGTCATCAGAAGGTTTATGTAATAAATGCTATCTGGGTTTTCTTTAATATTCGTTGTTGCATAATGTTCTTTAATGTTTTTGCCTGTTGGAAGAATGTTTGAGCCCCATCAGGTACTTAGAAGCTCAGTTGAACCCTTTCTCCGATCTCGATTGGGCTGTAAAGTGTCCCTGGTGAGGCTAGACCCGCCTTAAATTGCAGGAGGGGGCTTTCCTGGTGGCGCAGCAGTTGAGAGTCCGCCTGCCGATGCAGGGGACGTGGGTTCGTGCCCCGGTCCGGGAGGATCCCACGTGCCGCGGAGCGGCTGGGCCCGTGAGCCATGGCCGCTCAGCCTGCGCGTCCGGGGCCTGTGCTCTGCAACGGGAGCAGCCACAGCAGTGAGAGGCCCGCGTACCGCAAAAAAAAAAAAAAAAAAAAAAAAAAACAATTGCAGGAAGAGGAGGGGCGAGCATGGGCGGTGTGCTCGTGCAGCAGCTTTCCCCGGGAGGCCCTGTGATGTTCCTAAGGTGGCTGCAGGGATGTCCAACTGGACATGCTTTTTCACACCTGGGCAGGTGTGGTCAAAAACCTAATAAGCCACCCACGGATGGTGGGGACGGTGGAGTGGGGCAGGGAAGGCTCCTGCCACGTTCAGAAGCCCTGGCAGGAATGGACTGGGGCCTGTTGGTCTTAGGGCGTGGTGATTCCCATGACAGGCACCCTTAGATGACTTTGGACGCTCTGGGAGGCTCAGAGGAATACGTGCCCACCAGTCTCCGTTAACTGCAGGATAGCTGTGTTCACTTAGGGAAGTGAGTGAATAAATAAATGCAATCGAAACTCTGCGGGACCCAGCTCAAGCTTTTCTGCAGCCCAGTGCCTTCTCCTCAAACAGGCTAAGGGCCTGTGCAAAGTTGCGCTGACACCGGACAGACAGAAGATGTTGCTGTGTCTTGGGGACGGGGCAGTGGGGGTCTGTTACTTAGAATAAATTTGGAAGCCTAAGGGCTGGTTCACATTCTGGAGCCTGTGATTCTCACCCAGGGATGTTCTCCGGTAACGAACCTGTACAAAGAGCGCTGGTGCCCAGATGCGATGGGAAGCACCTGACAGCGATGCAGTCAAATCACACAGGAGTCGTTTCTGCCTCTCGCTCCTTTCTTGGCCTGAAGTTGTCCTTGGTGTGAAGTCCCTGAGCCGTCTGCATCCTTTTTCAGGAGGAATGAGCTGAGCTGGAGGCCTCACTCCTGGCACGTCACCAAGTTCTCCGACAGCCACCCCGAGACATCGGCATCTCCATTCCCCTCTACCGGCTCCTGCTCCTTGTGGCCAGGCCAGCACCGCGCCAGGTAGGCACGCCTTTCCCGCCGGGATGGGAAGCTGGTTTCACTTTCTGCCACACTCGTGACTTCCCTACCTTGTCGTGATTGTGCATTTCTCACTTTATTTTAGTTTTTGTTGAGGAATGGTTAATTTACAATATTATTCACTTCCGGTGTACAACATAGTGATGCAGAATTTCTATAGCTTATACTCCATTTAAAGGTATCTTTTAAAGTATTGGTTCCGTTCTCTGTGCTGTACAATATACCCTTGTAGCTTATTTATTTTATAGTTTATACCTCTCCCTCCCCTACCCCTGTCTTGCCCCTTCGCCCTTCCCTCTCCCCACTGGGAACCACTAATTTGTTCTCTACGTCTGTGAGTCTGCTTCTGTTCTGTTATATTCATTTGTTTATTTTTTTAGGTTCCACATATAACTGATAGCATACAGTATTTGTCTTTCTCTGTCTGACTTAGTTCATTAAGCGTGATACCCCTCTAGGCCCATCCATGTTGATGCAGATGGCAAAATTTCATTCTTTTTTATGGCTGAGCAGTATTCCATTGTGTGTGTGTGTGTGTCTAATATATACCAATCTTCTCCTTGTAAATAATGCTGCTGTGAACATTGGGGTCCATGTATCTTTTCAAATCAGTGTTCTCATTTTCTTTGGGTATAACCACAAAAAAAAAGCCTTTACTTTTAATTAGGTCCCATTTATGTATTTTTTGTTTGTTTTGGTTTGGTTTTTTTGCGGTACGCGGGCCTCTCACTGCTGTGGCCTCTCCTGCTGCGGAGCACAGGCTCCGGACGGGCAGGCTCAGCAGCCATGGCTCACGGGCCCAGCCGCTCCACGGCATGTGGGATCCTCCCGGACCGGGGCACGAACCCGTGTCCCGTGCATCGGCAGGCGTACTCTCAACCACTGTGCCACCAGGGAAGCCCCCATTTGTGTATTTTTGCTTTTCTTTCTTTTGTCTTAGGAGACAGATCCAAAAAAATATTGCGACAGTTTATATCAAAGAGTGTTCTGCGGGCTTCCCTGGTGGCGCAGTGGTTGGGAGTCCGCCTGCCGATGCAGGGGACCGTGGGTTCGTGCCCCGGCCCGGGAAGATCCCACATGCGGCGGAGCAGCTGGGCCCGTGAGCCATGGCCGCTGAGCCTGCGCGTCCGGAGCCTGTGCTCTGCAACGGGAGAGGCCACAACAGTGAGAGGCCCGCGTACTGCAAAAGAAAAAAAAAAAAAAAAAAAGAGTGTTCTGCCTATGTTTTCCTCTAGGAGTTTTATGGTTTCTGGTCTTAAATTTAGGTCTTTAATCCATTTTGAGTTTATTTTTGTGTTTGGTGTTAGGGAGTGTGCTAATTCATTCTTTTACATGTAGCTGTCCAGTTTTCCCAGCACCACTTATTGAAGAGGCTGTCTTTTCTCCACTGTATATTCTTGCCTCCTTTGTCGTGGATTAATTGACTATAAGTGTGTGGGTTTACTTCTGAGCTCTCTATTCTGTTTCATTGTTGTATGTGTCTGTTGTTGTGCCAGTACCATATTGTTTGATGACTGTAGCTTTGTGGTATAGTCTGAAGTCAGGGATTGTGATACCTCCAGCTCTGTTCTTCTTTCTCAAGATTGTTTTGGCTCTTCAGGGTCTTTCATGTTTCCATGCAAATATTAAAATTATTTATTCTTGTTCTGTGAAAAATGCCCATGGTATTTTGATAGGGATTGCATTGAATCTGTAGATTGCCTTGGGTAGTATGGTCATTTTAACAGTATTCTTCCAGTCCATGAACACGGTATATATTTCCACCTGTGTATGTCATCTTCAGTTTCCTTCATCAGTGTCTTACAGTTTTCTGAGTATAGGTCTTTTACCTCCTTGGTTAGATTTATTCCTAGGTATTTAGTTCTTTTTGATGCAGTGGTAAATGGGATTGTTTCCTTAGTTTCTCTGTCAGATAGTTCATTGTTAGTGTGCAACACGTTTCTTTGTATTGATTTTGTATCCTACAACTTGACCAAATTCACTGATGAGCTCTAATAGTTTTTTGGTGGTGTCTTTAGGATTTTCTATGTACAGGAAGTCCCCTACATACGAACGAGTTCTGTTCTGAGAGCACGTTTGTAAGTCCAGTTTGTTTGTTAAGTCCAACAAAGTTAGCCTAGGTACCCAGCTAACACAGTCGGCTATATGGTACTGTACAGTAAGAGTTTTATAATACTTTTCACACAAACAATGCATAAAAAACAAACACAAAAAATAAAACATTTTTAATCTTACAGTACAGTACCTTGAAAAGTACACTAGTCCAGTACAGTAGCTGGCATCCAGGGGCTGGCGTCGAGTGAACAGGCCAGAAGAGTTACTGACTGCAGGAGGGAGAGGAGGTGGGAGATGTAGAGCTGAAGCGTCGTGAGCAGTAGTAGACGGAGGGCGAGCTGCAGTTTCACTCACTCCTGACGCTGATGGCACAGGTTCTGGTTCCTTGCTGGATTCAGTTCTATCCACCTTCTTGAAGAAACGATCCAGTGATGTCTGGGTAGTAGCACTTTTTTTTTTTTTTTTTTTTTTTTTTTTGCGGTACGCGGGCCTCTCACCGCTGTGGCCTCTCCCGTTGCGGAGCACAGGCTCCGGACACGCAGGCTCAGTGGCCATGGCCCACGGGCCCAGCCGCTCCGCGGCACGTGGGATCTTCCCGGACCGGGGCACGAACCCGCGTCCCCTGCGTCGGCAGGCGGACTCTCTACCACTGCGCCACCAGGGAAGCCCGGTAGTAGCTCTTTTTTTCTCATCATAGATGACACGGTAGCACTGGATTGCGTTCTGAACGGCTGCTGCAGCCTTTGTGTACCGTTGTGTGTTGGGGTCCTGTGCCTCCTCAGATAAAGGAAATCCCCTGCCATCTCCTGCATCGTGAATCTCCTTGGTTCTTCAGCTCCTTTCTTCCTCTTGTTCCTCTTTGTGCTTTCCCTGGGCCTCCGGTTCTGTCAGGTCTCCATTGGTAAGCTCCTCGCGTTACACAGCAAGGAGTTCAATGAAATCATCCTCTTGCAGATCTCCCTTGAAATGAAGATACTGTCCCCCTGTCCTCTACACAGTACTGTACAGTACACAGAAGCACAGCCACTTGTAGAGGATGCACGCACGTGACAGTGTGCCAGACACGTGAACTAACGTATGTGATTGGACAGGCGAACGCATGTTGCCGTCTTTGAAAGTTCTCAACTTGAAGGTTCGTAGGTAGGGGACCTGCTGTACGGCATCATGCCATCTGCAAACCGTGTCAGCAGTTTGACTTCTTCCTTTCCAGTCTGGATTCCTTTTATTGCTTTGACTTTGATTGCTGTGGCCAAGACTTCCAAAAGCATGTTGAATAGCAGTGGTGAGTGTGGACATCCTTGTCTCGTTCCTGATCTTAGAGGAAATGCTTTCAGCTTTTCACTGTTGAGTGTGATGTTGGCTCTGGGTTTGTCATAGATGGCCTCTGTTATGTTGAGGTACGTCCCCTCTATACCCACTTTGCTGAGAGTTGTTATCATAACGGGCGCTGAATTTTGTCAGAACCTTTCTCTGCATCTCTTGAGCTGATCATATGGTTTTTCATCCTTCAGTTTGTGAATGTGGTGGATGGATCACGTTGGTTGATTTGTAGATATGGAACCATCCTTGCATCCCTGGGATAAATTCCACTTGGTCATGGTGTATGAGCCTTTTAATATATTTTTTGGATTCAGTTTGCTAATATTTTGTTGAGGACTTTTCATCTACGTGCATCAGTGGTACTGACCTGTAATTTTATTTTTCGGTGATATCTCTGTCTGGTTTTTGTATCAGGGTGATGTTGGCCCTGTAGGATGAGTTCAGAGCATTCCTTCCTTTGCAATTTTTAGGAATGTTCGAGAAGAAAAGGCATTAGTTCACCAGATGAAGCCATCTGGTCCTGGACTTTTGTTTGTTGGGAGTTATTTATTTATTTATTTTTAGATTGAGTTTCGTTACTGGTAATTGGTTTGTTCGTATTTTCTGCTTTCTGGTTCGGTCTTGGGAGATTGTACTTTCCTAGAAATCTGTCCATTTCTTTTAGGTTGTGTTTCTGTGGTATCAGTTGTAACTTTTTTCATTTCTGATTTTATTGATTTGGGGCCCTCTTTTTTTCTTGACGCGTCTGGCTAAAGATTTATCGATTTTTGTTTACCTTTTCGAAGAATCGGCTTTTAGTTTTATTGACCTTTGTTAATGGTTTTTTAGTCTGTATTTCATTTATTTCTGCTCCAGTCTTCATGATTTCTTTTCTTCTGCTATCTTTGGGCTTTGTTTGTTCTTTTTCTAGTTCCTTTAGGTATAAGGTTAGGTTGTTTGAGTTGTTTGTTGTTTGTTTCCTGAGGTAAGCTTGTGTTGCTCTAAACGTCCCTCTTAGAACTGCTTTTGCTGTGTCCCATAGATTTTGGATTGTTGTGTTTTAAATAGCGTCTTTCTTGATCTCAGAATGATGTTCTTTTTCTGATGAGAAAAGGCCGTGGACACACCGTTACTGGTAGGACTCTAAATTTTTTCACTGAGTAGGCAGGTGTATAATGCTTGAAAACAAAAAATAAAACACCAAGAGAAAGGACAAGCAAGTGTGCTTCCTCATTTATGTTGTCCAGCTGATAAATCAGGAGCCTTGGAGACTTCGCTTTCTGGCTGAATCCCTTTGGGCCAGCCGAGTGGGATGGCTGTCCGTGTCACCCACATGTCCACAGCCACCACGTTACTTACTGCTTGGCAGGTTTTTTGGCCAAAGCTCCCCCAGGAAATCCTGTTAAACACCAGCACTCTCTCCCCAAACCCCAGGTTGCTGTGTGGGGAGGTACTGGGGAAACCAGGGGGCTTCGCAGCCCATGTGCCAGGCCTGGTGGTTTCTTGGTAACTGTGAGACAGAGGATGTTAGAATGGTGAGCTGGTGGAAGTAGGGGGGTGCTGCTCAACCTGGCTTCTCTGAAGCCCACATTTTGGGGTCAGAAGGGCTAATGCAAGGCAAACATGGGACAGCACCATGGGTGTGTCGGCTTGGAGATGTTCCTCCTGGCCACGTGGAGCGTCCAGTCACCTGAGGCTAGTGGCCAGTGTCTTCACTGGTCTATTAGAAGGATGATGGTAACAGCAGTAGTGTGGCTGTGGGGTGTGTACACCATTGCACGTGTGGGTGTATATGTGTACCTCTGTGTGTGTATGTACCTGGGTATGTGTGTGTAAGTCTGCGTGTGCGCATATTTGCGGTACGCGCGACTGTGTGTGTCTGTTTGTGTATGTGGTGTGTGTGTGTGTGTGTGTGTGTGTGTGGAGCTAACATAACTATTTCCAAATCAGTTTTCGGCTGTTAGTAAATACTGGTCTGCTGTGGAAGACATAGGTCTTAAATACAGAATTACCTATTTCAAGCCATAAGAGATTATAATAGTTGGAGTCCAGGGTGTTTTTGAAAAAACCAGACTCTCCTCCGTGTGGTAAAACTGAAGTAAACGGTGGGCCTTATATTTCATTAAGCCCATTTGGCGGTTTCTTGATTAAAGAGACACATACGCCCTGTGGAAGAAGTGCGTAGCTTTGCTTGTATCTGCTTGGACTTAGAGTCTCCTGGAGAAATCCCGTTAGGAATACTGGTGGGAGGCTGGAGAAGAACGCGCTCCATTCCTGCGACGGGTACCTGGTCTGTCCTCTGCAGACATGGCGTGGAACGGTCATTGCCTCCCGCATACGACTTAATGAAAGCCCTTAACATGCCCGGATAAATAGTTTCATTGTTGAGAGCTTTAAGTGTGCAGTAGTAGTAGCACTATGTCTAAAAAGAAAGTACATACGTTAGTCTTAAAATACTTTATTGCTAAAAAATGCTAATCATCATCTGAGCTTTCATTAAATCACAGGCATACGTCATTTCAAAATGAGGTACGCCTGTGATGGAATATCTGGGTTTGGAAAAGTCAACGTTACCTCTGAACTTGCCTTTTTAAGTTGAAGATCGTTCTCTTTTGATGGCTTTCTTTGTGTTAGCAGTCCGTAGTATGAATCGTTTCCTGCACTCAACCAGGGGTCCACAGGCTCGTCTCGCAGGGGGCCAGACAGGATCGATACCTCAGGCTGGTGGCCAGTGTCCGTGGCCACCGCGCAGCTCCGCCCTTGGGAGCAAAGCACACAGCCGTGACCGAGTTCCCGTCAAACTCGAGTTAGGAGCCCTGAAATCGGAATTTCGTATCATTTTCACGCATCAGGAAGGACTCTTTTGATTCCGTGCCCCGCCCCGCCCCCATTAAAAAGCTCTGAAAGCCGTCCTTAGCTCACGGGCTGCGGTTTGCTATCTGCGACACTTAACCAGTGATTGAGGATCAAGGTGTTCATAGGCATTGCCGGCTGCTGCCTGCTTGGCACCTGGTCCAGCCTGTGGGTGTCGAGCTGAGAGATGTACCGCGGCGGCGTGGAAGGTTTTCTGTTTGGGGACAGGCGTCGTGTGGGCAGGACTCGGTCCTTTTCAGCCTGCCCTCGGAAAGCTGCTCTTTGAAATGGGAAAGCTTAGGTGCGCCTCACCCAGGGGTCTCGCTCCGGGACGAGTGGCTGCCTTCTGCCCAGGGCCAGCCGCTCCTACGTGCATAGTCTCATCCTGCCCTTTGTTGCAACGTGACTTTAAAGCACGCTGTTGACTGTGGTTCTTGTTTCCTAGCTCTTCGTCCCAGGACCTGTCGAGCGGCCTGTGGGAGCAGACGCATCTGCAGCGCGCCTCTGACCACTTCAGCTCCCTGGGGAGCGTGGACAGTCTGGACCAGCCTGCCCAGTCCTACCCGTCCGGGCGCCTCTCGGCTGCCAAGTCCAACAGCAGCATCGACCACCTGGGCGGCCCGAGCAAGCGGGACTCCGCTTACGGCTCCTTTTCCACCAGCTCCAGCACACCTGACCACACCCTGCCCAAGGCGGATGCCTCCTCTGCTGAGAACATCCTCTACAAAGTGGGCCTTTGGGAGGCCTCCGCCGGAGGCAGCGACCGGCAGGGCCTGGCTGTCGGTGACGCTCAGTGTGTGGACGAGAGGCTCGGGTGCTTCCCCCCCAGGGTTCCCTGTGACAGCAGCGGGAGCCCCAGGCCCGAGGACAGTCCTGAGCCCAAGCTAGCTGCTTCCGGGAGGTCCAGTTTTGGGCCAGTCTGGTATGTTCCCGATAAGAAGAAGGCCTCTTCGTCCCCTCCTCCGCCCCCTCCCCCTCTCCGCAGTGACAGCTTTGCGGCCACCAAGAGCCACGAGAAGACCCAGGGCCCTCCATTCTCAGAGGCGGCCGCCACGCAGTACCCTCCGGGCCTGACCCGCGCTCAGTCCCACAGCGACTGGAGACCGGAAGCGGCCGATCAGCTGCAGAGACCAGCGCGCCTGGGCGACGGGAGGAGAGCCGGCAGCTCGGGCTGTGCGCCGGGTGTCCCCCTGGACTGCGGGTGGCCGCCCTGCGACAGCGGGTCCAGGGCCCTCCCGGGGGCCCCCAGCCGGCTCCAGGCCTCCCTGTCCAGCACGGACGTGCGCTGCCCGCCGCCTTCGCCCGCGTGCCAGCACCCGCGCCATTCCAGCGACGGGAGCCCCTTCTTTCACGAGGGCCCCGGTGCCGCCACGTGGCTCAGGGAGCAGCCGCCTGCCGAGCGCTTCCCGGATGACAGCCCCGCTCCGGTGGGGCGGCCCAGCGCTGGCGACCAGAAGGGGGACTGTGGCGCGCAGAGCCGCTACTACTGCGTGACCTCCAGACGCGGCCCGCAGGGCGGCGCCCCGGCCGCGCAGCCCCGCTGCCACCCGCCCCGGCTCGAGGGGCCCCCGGGCTCCCGGCAAAGGGGGAGGGTGGCGCCGGCGGACAGGGAGGCCGGGGGCCACTGCGAGGAAACCGAGGAACCGCCCGCGGCCGGCCTCGTGGAAACGGCGAGTGTGAAGAGGGTCGCAGGCGGCTTCGCGTGGGCCCCCGCGGGCGGCGAGATCTGCCCCCTGCAGACGCCCATGCTGCACTCGCTGACCCAGGAAGGGGCGCGCCGGCCCGAGGCCGGCCACGAGGGCGCCCCGGAGAGGCCCCCGCCCGAGGCCCCGGCGGGCAAACCCATGCGGAGGAGCGACCGCTTCGCCACCACCCTGAGGAACGAGATCCAGCTGCGGCGAGCCAGGCTGCAGAAGAGCCGGAGCACGGCAACCCTGGCCGGCGCCGCGGAGGGGGAGGAGGCCGCCGCCGAGGCAGAGGCGCGCGGCTGGGGTGTGCAGCCGGCAGGGGGCGCCCCGGAAGCCGCCTTCTCCAGCACCTATAAGGACCACCTGAAGGAGGCGCAGGCCCGCGTCCTGAGGGCCACGTCGTTTAGGCGCCGCGACCTGGAGCCCAGCCCGTCGGACCCCGACACCCTCCCTCGCGTCTGGGAGGCGGCCCCGGCCAGGCTGCCCTCGAGCGCCGGCGGCTCGCTGCACGCCCAGCGCATCGCAGGCCGGAGGCGCTTCACGGCCGAGCAGAAACTGAAGTCCTACTCCGAGCCCGAGAAGATGAACGAGGTGGGCCTCGTGGGGGATGAGCGCCCGCGCCAGCGCCCCGCACCTCCCGACGAGACCGTGCGCACCTTTGCCGACAGGTGGAAGTTTTTTGAGGAAACCAGCAAGCCCGTAGGCCAGCGGCCGGGGCTGAGGCCGGCACCCTGTGGGTTCCCCAAGGAGAAGCCGGAGAGGCCTTGGACAGCGGGCACCGGAAAGGAGGGAAAGGTGGGGAGATCAGACCCACCTCAGAGGCTGGGAACCTTTGCAGAGTATCAAGCCTCGTGGAGGGAACAGAGGAAAGCCCCAGAAGCCAGGAGTTCTGGGAGGTACCACTCGGCAGACAACATCCTGGACGTGGGTCTGGACCAACACGAGAGGCCACAGTACATCCACGGAAGGTCCCGGTCGTCGCCCTCGACCGACCTCTACAAGCAGGTAAGCGTCCTGCAGGGAGCCAGGACAGCGCCTCCGCAATCCTGTCTTAAGGTGCATATAGGACAGCCCCAGGATATCATGGCCCATTGCTGTTGTGACACGTGTCCAGCTGTCTGAGCATTTCCGTGCACCACCTTTTCTAGTATCAGCACCTGGGGACAAAGGCGATACACTCATGACAATTGCAAGTGCCCTGTTTTCACCCACGTCTCGAGTTCCCAGCCTCGTTGTCAGCTCTCGCTGAAGCGGTCTTTCCCTTTCATTAGCTTGCCCTTAATATACAAAGGGAAGAAATGGGGGGAGATGATAGAAAATGGCAAGCTCGCCTCTGAAATTACAAGGGGTGCTTTATAGCAAGGCTTAAGGCAACACATGATAGTTTTCAAACCTTGATGTCACTTGATGCTATTAGTATCCTTCTTAGTCCCTTTTTGTGGTCAAATGGTTTTAAAGGTTGTTCTGGGGCAAATTAATTGAAAATGCAGTGCGTTAAACTATTTCACTTTTCTTTTAAAGTAGGAGTGTTGATGGTGAAAGTTGACGGGAAGCTTTCTGAAAAGCTACACATTTGTATCCGTACCTCAGAGTCCATAGTCAGTCTTCCTCTCCCGCTCTCTGCTTTTTCTCCCCCTTTTCATCTGCATCTGTACATTTCAAAGAAGAGATTTTCTGCAGCATCAGATAGATGGAGGTTCTTTTAAGAAAAACCAGCCATCGGTTTGTCACACAATAATGAACGTCCGCATGTGAAGAGAGGTGCAGGTTTCCGTGCGGCCCCCTGGTGCAGCAAGGCCTGCAGACACCGCGACCGTGTGCCCATGCCCCGTGCAGTGTGGCCTCTGAGAATTCCATGCTTGATCGGTCAAGAAACAAGGCTCCCAGACTCCAGGTCCCGGGGCTGGAGGTTTCGTTGCAGGGAGCCGTGACCAGCTAGCTGGGTTTGATTTGATGAGGGTTTGGGGGCCAGTGTGTCGCGCAGGCTTATGACCCTCACGTAGGAGTTCTGCTTCCTGCCCAGAGCCGAAGGGGACGCGCGGTCCCGTTGAGTCATTTTGGTGAGACGCTTTGGAGAGCCGGGCTCGCGGCTCCCGTGGCCGGCTGACGGCAGGCGGCGTCACTGTCTTCGTGGTGCGGGCTCACAGGGCGAACCCACAATGAAGGGGTCGTGATCACAGAGGTCTCGGAGGCGGCAGCCTGATGACCGGGTGTCTCACTGTTGCCACCCTTGGCAGGAAGCTTCTGTGGAAGTGCGACGGCAAACGGAGGACCCCGGTGCGCGCAGAGAGCTTTCTTCCTCAGTCCAGGCCGAGGAGGGATGCCCCACCCCAAGGTAGGAGACTCTTGGACTTGGGATTACTAAGAAGGCATCTTGGGGTGGGCTGCCTTATGGTGGGTGAGTGCTTGGGTGTCCGGGTTCCGCCAGACCTGAAGTGGCCACTAACCAGGTTCGACTTCCAGCGTCCCCAGGACCAAGCCCTCAGCCCTACACCACTGCCGGCGGGAGAAACGTCCCCAGGGCGGGGACGCTCTGAACGCCATCGTGGCATTTGTGGTTCTTAAAGCAGCTGCTGTGTGTTCCGTACAGTAAAGTTCTTTATGTTCACAGAACGAGAAACCCAGTGTAGTGGGCTTGAATGACATGCTTTATCCAGAACGGCCAGCTGACGGGATGCTTTAACATCGAGGGCACAGCTGGGTTGCTGGGTCTAGAAATCCACATTGTCTGGAAGGATTGTTAGTCAAAGGACTAGGGCGAGCCTTTCTCAACTGGCCTTATTTACTGACTTAATTTTGAGCTTTAAAATAGCAATCGAGTCGGTTGGCTTCCCAAGAGGGGATCAGAGCATCTGAAAGAACGGAATGGCAGCAGTATTACACTGTCATGTGCCCTGATTCTCCAGTGTGCCCAGTGTAGCTGTGTCACTGTAGTGGGGGTAGAATTTAGGTGAAATACATACTGTCGTCTGGACCCTCATCCACGAGGAGGACAGGAGAGGGAAGTGTAGGTCACTGCAGGAACTGGGGCACGACCTTATTTTAAAAGGGCTGATGGAAGAATGGAAGCAAATTTGTACACAGTAGGGTCGCTGAGTGCATATTTTTCTGTTCCTTGACCATCTCTGGGAGTTGGCGTGCTACTGAAATTAAACACCAACCTCAGAATGGAAGATTGTGTCCCAGAGATGACCAGTTTAAATGCTTGCTTTTGAGAGCCTTACGTAATGGGGTTTTATTTCATTTGGCTGTAAGCTGAGCGCTGCTAGCCTTGAACAAGAGTGTCGGTGGCTCTGAGGGAGCAGGCGTGGTGGTCTGTGTGTGCATATGTAGGATATGGTTGCAGTTACTTAACCAGTCTGCACGGCCAAGACCAGAGACCCCTGGGTGAGAGAGGAAGGTCCGTGAATAATACACGTACAGAGCTGAGCTGTGTCTGAGCGGCACAGTCAGAGCTTCATGGCTCTGGATTGCGAGCAGGTCACGTGCCAAGTGCCAGCTGTCGTCTTTATCAAAGCCACTTCCGGGCCCTGCTGCCGTCGTGAGAGTGCGTGCTGTGCTGTAGTGCGGTGCAGTGCGGCGAGGACGCTCCCCGCGCACTCGGGCTTGGGCTTCGCTGCTGCACGGAGGCCTCGGGTATTTATCCTGCAGAGAGACATGCATGTGCTGCTTGGAGTTCAGCTCTCGTGCTGTGAAGAGTCATAACAGATGGCTTCTAATGTACGTACTGTGTGTGTGTGTGTGTGTGTGTGTGTGTGTGTGTGTGTGTGTGTGTGTGTGTGGTAACGGTACCGTCAGCAGCGAAAGGGTCAACGGGAATGGGGGAGGGACCCCGTGCTGCCTGTTTCACAGTTGTGTCTTCTGGCAGGCTGTGTAGCCACTCTGAAGGAACGAGTTCTGGAAGCTTTCTGCTTTTGAGCTGCAAAACCCAGCAATTTTCAGAATCATCGTGTGTGCTTTTAAAGAGGGGTGAGATTCGGTGAAATCCTAGATTAGGGATGTCGAAGAGGCGGTTTTTTGAGCAAATGTTTATCTTCTGAAGGAGCAGTGGGGAAGAGTGCCCTTGAAACATTAAATGGGAGAAAAAAAAAAAAAACGCGCGCAAGGGACTGTCCTTTGCTCCCCAAAACCAAATCCATAATGCAAAGATTTAGAGATGCCCAGTGTTTTGCATAACTTGATGTAACATATCTGTGTAAAGAAATCGAATCGCTGATCTGCTAACGGGAACATGATAATGAAAAGTGGCTTCTGTTGTGTTTGCCGGGATGCCAGAAGAACATGAGAGAACAATTATGCATGCAAATCGAGCATGAGAGAACAATTACGCATGCAAATCGAATTGAGAACATGTTTGTGAGGTTCAGCATTCTGTGTTTTGGATCAAGCAGGACAGAGGTTCTGCCCCAGGGGACCTCCCCGTGTAAGAGGGAAGGAGAGACACCAACACTCAGCGCTGAAGCGATGACGCGTAATTGTCGTCTTTGTGAAAAGTCACGGGATGGGTTCAGAATCTTGGAGGGAGGAGGGTGAGGCGACCTCTGCCTGGGGGTTGTGGGCAAGACAGGTGGTGTTTGAGCAGGACCCAGGCCCTCGGGAGAAGATCTGGCAGTGTTTGCTTGCCTCCAGCTGTGTTTGCATGGGAGTGGCCTCCTCACCCATCGTGTTTCCAGAGCCAGCGCCCACTGTTTTTGGAGGTTCTGTGTCAGATCTCCAAGCTCAGGTGTCCTGACTAACGGCAGTCTGCTCCCTGCCCCAGCGTCACGGGGACCTTGAAAGCTTGGTGTAGCAGTTTGCTTGGGCTGCCATAACAAACTGCCAGGGTCTGGGCGGCATCAGCAACAGACGGTTATTTATTTATTTATTTATTTTGCGGTACACGGGCTTCTCACTGTTGCGGCTCCTCCCGCCGCAGAGCACAGGCTCCGGACGCGCAGGCCCAACGGCCACGGCTCACGGGCCCAGCCGCTCCGCAGCATGCGGGATCCTCCCAGACCGGGGCACGAACCCGTGTCCCCTGCATCGGCAGGTGGACTCTCAACCACTGCGCCACGAGGGAAGCCCCAGACAGTTATTTTCTCACAGCTCTGGAGGCCCGAGTCTAAGCTCCAGCTGCCTGCAGGGTGGGTTTCTCCCAGGGCCTCTCTCGGTGTCTTGCAGGCGGCCGCCTTCTCCCTGAGTCCTCACTTGGTCTTCCCCCTGTGTGTGTCTCTGTCCTGATCTCTTCTTAGAAGGACACCAGCCAGATTGGATTAGGGTCTACCCCCATGCCCTCATTTTGCCTTAATCACCTCTTGAAGGAGCTTCATTCCATCACCTTCTGAAGTCCTGGGGGGTTATAGGACTTCAAGGTATGAAGTGGGGAGCAGAGTTAGCTCATAACACTAGGAGGAATGTCTCTGCTTCTCTCTAACGCCTTTAACCAGTTCTGTCTGCTGCGTCCACTCTCTCAGAAGTGTCCTTTCATTGTCCAGACAAGGTCACACCTGATGTCCTAGCGTTTAAAACAAAGGAGCTGCCATCCTAGCGAGCAGCTGGTGAAGAGGGGAAAACAGCGAAGCCTCTTTGGAGGGCTGTTGCCGGCGTGGAGTTGCACACACCTTCTCCTTCTGTTGGGTAATTCCCTTTCTAAGAGTGACCTTCTGAGCAGATGCCCATCGCCCTGTGAACAGCGCACGGGGACCAGGGGATTCCTGTGCCCCCTCTGCCGCTTCTCATGGAGCTGCCCCCTCGCCGGCTGCGTTCTCCCTGCCTGGGTGGCTGGTAGCGCCCCTGGCAGACCCTGGGCAAAGTGGAGGTGGGGCTCTGTGCTCCTTCTGGATCGCGGGGAATGGTGCTTGCACGTTGGCGTGACCTGCTTGCTGAAGTTTTATTGACGGTATGCGTGACGGTCCACGAAGTGGGCTTTCCTTGCCCGTTAGAGGGGAGTCAGCGACATCTCAAATTTGGTGTGCGCACTTGTTGGCCAGCGTCGTGTTTTAAGCCTTGTAAAAAAGCTCAGTTTTACCACGTGGGGTTTGTGCCCCTCACACGTGAGGGTCTCCTTGAGGACTGCGTCTGGGGGGCTCTGCAGACAGGTTTTGTAGGGGACGAGCCCGGGAGGCTGTGGCCACTGGCAGGTTCTCACTCCCCAGCCTTCTCCCGGCCATTTCTGCCCCCGTAGGGGCTTCCGCCGGCAGGCTGACTCTGACCTGCAGGCTTGTGTTTTGTTGGGACAGATGGGAGAGGAGGGGCGGGGCGAGAATAAGAATAAATCCTAAGTCCCACCAACAGCCAGAAGGTGGAGTCTGTATGAAATCAAGCTCTTTCACTTCATGCGAAATTCATCAACAAGCCAAGCCCACCTGAGGGTCACCTTCCTGTACGTTTGCCCTGAGAGGTGATTTGCGGTACAGAGCTCGACCCCAAGACTGATTTCCATTTACTCCACAGGCTGCTTGCAAGTAGGTTTCAGAGTGAGAGCATTGCCGTCCGAGCTGCACCCCTCATTTGTTGCTCTGGGGGAGACGTTTACTTCTCCTGGCTTTCAGTTAGCTAAGGGGCGGTTGAAGATTTCCATTCTAAACCGCCGTGCTGGGTGATTAGGGAGCCCACGCTGGCATGACCGCAAGGTGAACCTGAGGCTTGGAAGTTTCCTGGGGTGGCGCCCGGCGTCGGCACAGCTTCCTCTCGGGCAGCGCACCGTCTCCCGTGCCCAGAGCCCTTGCCCGGACGCAGACCTCCGTCCTCCCAGAGGTGAAAAGCAGCGGCCGTCGGAAGACCCTGGGCCCCGGGCTCCAGGGGTGTGTTTGCACGTGTTGGTTTGTGACTACACTTTCCCCTTGTGTTATACCCGCGTGGCCTCAGGACGAGGCACGGCAGATTTGTTTACGTGCCGGCTTGGTCTCGTGACTGCACGCTCTTCTGAAGGACGCGTTGTTAGGCGGTGGTTTGAGGGTTCCAGGGCTTGGGGCCCCGGAGCAGAAAGTGAGGCCAGGGAGCCAGGTCCACGGAGCAGCGAGGTGTGGGCAGAGACCGTGCTGAAACGTTAACCACTGCGGCACCGAGGGACAGCGATGGAGACTGGACCCAGGCCTCTGAGTTCCGGACGCGGCGGGGCGGCGGTCCTCCACAGACCCCACTTGGGAAGGCAGCTTCTGCCCTCTGAGAGGGTTGTGACCCACGTCGGCTGATGGCCCCGGTGGCTGCATGCGAGTCCTTTGTTGGGGGCGGGGGTGGGGGAGGGAAGAGCCAGGAGTCCACGGCCCCTCTTCTTGGATGGAGAGACGTCCACCGCTGTTTGACAGCATCCTCTGCTCTGTTATCCTCTGGTCTCCTTTCTTCTCAGTTGACTCCTGTCTTCAAAGCTCAAACCCTTGGGACTTCCCTGGTGGTGCAGTGGTTAAGAATCCGCCTCCCAACGCAGGGGACGCAGGTTTGATCCCTGGTTGGGGACCTAAGATCCCACGTGCCGCAGGGCAGCCAAGCCTGAGCAAAAGAACCGAACTGTCAAGGACCAGGTCTCTGATTCCTGTTTCTTCTAATGGGACCGAGCGTGGCGCCCTACTTAATCCTCACGTAGTAGACTTTCATACCGTTAATGGGTGAAGTCACGCGTCTTAATCCAGGCTGCGTGGTGAATCCGTGCTGGAAACACGAGCACGTCTCCCCCGTGAGCTGTGAACACCGACTTGTGGTTCCTGCCCTGCGGACGGAACGGCCTGTGAGAGGCGCCGCAGCATTCTTGCAGGGTAGAAACGAGATCGAGCTTCGTTGCAGAAGTGGACGTGGCAGAGCCACGTTAGGATGAAAGCTTGCTTCCCAGAGATGATCGAGGGCATCCCTGACGACTGGGAGGGTCGCGGTTGAGTCCACGTATTCTTCTCACACCTGCCTCTGCCCAGGCCTTCTTGAGCAAAATGTTCGGGAACTTTGGAGACCAGGCACCAGACGCAGGCTTTTTCCTCTTGGGCGAGGACGAGGCAGCTTAACTGCAGCAGGTTTCTCCTGTGTTCCTGTCTGTCTGTGTCGGCATTTGATATTAGAACTCTGAAATCATCGTCCGGAGAAGACCAGCGGGCAGGGAGTGTCGGGCCCACCGAGGTCAGGTTCCCTGACGAGACCGCTTCGAGGACCGGACACCTGTCCGGTTTGACCTCCGTCCCTTGGGACTCACAGGCTTGGTAGGCGTCTGTATGTTGGGTCACGTTGGCTGCTGTGTGTGAGGTTCCTGTAAATGACTTGCTTTAATGTTTAAGTTACGCAAAGTAGCTTATGCTGCCGTATTTAAAGTGGATAACCAACAAGGGCCTACCGTGTGAGACAGGGGACTCTGCTCAGTATTATGTAACAGCCTCAGTGGGACGACAGTTTGGAAAAGGAGTAGATAAAACTGAATCACTTTGCTATACACCTGAAATTAATGCAACATTGGTACTCAACTAGACTCCAACATAAAATAAAAGTTTAAAAACATAAAATAAAAAAATAAGTAACTTACGCTTTTTTTGCAATGCGGCTGAAAAGGTTTTATTTATCTGAAGATTGTGGTGGGATCCGTGTAATGTAAAGTTAACCATTTGAGTGTATATGATTCAGTAACACTTAATACATTCACAGCATTGGGCATCCATCACCACCGTCTAGTTCCAGAAGATTTTCATCACCCCAAAAGGAGACCTTGTACCCCTTGAGTGGTCACTCCTGAAGTGGGTTTATTATTTTTCTCCCCCGTCCTTTCCACTTTACATTTTCCATTTTTAAAAAATTTTTAAATTTTATTTTGGGCCGTGTGGGTCTTCGTTGCTGCTTGCCGGCTTTCTCTAGTTGCAGAGAGCGGGGGCTACTCTTTGTTGCGGAGCGTGGGCTTCTCATTGTGGTGGCTTCTCTTGTTGCGGAGCACAGGCTCTAGGCACGTGCGCTTCAGTAGTTGTGGCACGCAGGCTGAGTAGTCGTGGCTCGTGGGCTCTAGAGCACAGGCTCAGTAGCTGTGGCACACAGGCTTAGTTGCTCCGCGGCATGTGGGATCTTCCCGGACCAGGGCTCGAACCCGCGTCCCCTACATCGGCAGGCGGATTCTTAACCACTGTGCCACCAGGGAAGTCCCAGTGAAGTGGGTTTATTTTTAAGGTTCAGTTTGAAGTGATGCCCTCTCTAGAGTTAGACCGCATCTTATACACGGCTGCCATCAGTCAGAGATGAGGTGGACCCTTGGCTGTCAGAGTTGATTTCCTCGTACTCGGTGTGTTAAGTGGTGGTGAGACGCCTGCAGCTAGTCCCAGAAATCAGTTTTCTCATAAACTTTCTGAAGGTCCACACATTGAAAATAAAAAAGAATGGTTCTGCGATTTGCCTCTTAAGCAGCGTACGGTGCACTAAAATATTTCCGAGTGCACGTGAAACGTGCACGAAACCGAGGAGTCAGTGGATCCCCTCGGCCGCCCAGGCAGCCACCTGCTCTCCCCTGGCGCTGCGGAGGTTGCACCACCTCCACCAGCAGCTGGAGTCAGAGGACAGGAGGGTGAAGGAGGAAGACGGTGGTGCGGGCAGTGAGAGGGCGCTAGCTGGGAAAGTGCATGGACTCGAGGTTTCCTCAGATGCGGCACTTGGAGCACATGGGTTCCTGGAAAACGTGCCTGTTCTCCTTTCGAGTTGAACCTTTTGTGTCTTTATTTCCATGTGAATCTTAACATTCTCACCAGGTTATCCTGGATGGTGTGCACGGTCGTGCCTTGTGTGTGTGGGGAGCCCCACTGTCAGAGGTAATGAGGTTGCTGTCCTGTGCAGGGAGGAGAGAATGAGTCCAGGCTCACACGTGAACCCAGCTCTCCTGCCGAGATGAGGGACAGGTCATCAGGGTGCCGTGCCAGCGGAGCTCCAGGTCCTGTCTGTCTGGAGACGAGTGCTGAGTCCTTCCGTGGCATCTGGGAACCCAGGGTAGCTAAACCCACGAGAAGTGGGGTGTCCGGAGCCACGAGAGGAAGAGTTCATTCCCAGCAAAGCCATCAAAGTCACGTTGGCTTTATAGTTCTTTTCCCACGTCCCTTGCAAATCTGTTGTGTGTTATCTAGTCTGTGAGCTATAAAATAAGGAAGATATATTTAGACACATTTAACGATACAACAAAAAGCCACGCGTTGTGTGATTCTGGTGCGTGTATGCTTCCCGGAACAGGTAGGTCCGTAGAGACAGAAGGGAGATGGGTGGCTGACAGGAATGAACACCCGAGGGAATGGCAGTCACTGCCAGCGGGTGTGGAGTTCTTGGCGGGTGAGGGAAACGCTTTGGAATTAGGTAGCGGCGATGGATGCACAACTCTGTGAATTTACTGAAAGCCACTAAATCATTCGCTTCCAAAGGGTGAATTTTAGGGTATGCGAACCTCATCTCCATTTTTAAAATCTGGTCGGTGCTGAGAGCCCCCAAGAAGCAAGGGTTTTAAAACTTAAAACGAGGCCGCGCGTTCCCCAAGTCCGAGAGTCGCGGCTCTAGCTCAGACTTGGCAAAGGATCAGATGGTAAGTACTTTTGGCTTTAAGGAACTCAGTGTTCCTGCTTGCTGACATCTCTGCCCTTGTAGCCCGGGAGCAGCCGTGGACAGTCCGTAAAGAGGTGGGTGTGGCTGTACTCCCATAAAACTGGGCAGAGAAGGTTTGCCAGCCCTGGGATTTGGCCAAGGGACATAAGAGGTTGGCCGTCAGTGAGTGTCCTTCCCAGACGGGGAGGTGAGGCCTGCATGGTCGACTGTCTGGATGTTTGCAGAGAGGCTTCTCGCGTGCTTCTCTGCAGCATGGTGTCCACTTCTCTTGCCATTTGCATTTTACTGGTCTCTCCGGCTTGGTTGACTTTGCTGTGGCCCGTTCACAGCACGAGCGTGCGGGAGAGCGAAGGATGCTGTTAAGCACGGGCTCCTTGGTGATACTCTGACGTGGAGCGTTGGCATCCTTGGACTGTAAGAGCTCAGTTCAGGTGAAGTGACTTGGGGAAGGGTTGAGGCTTCACCAGGCTTGGCCCAGCGGCTATGAGGAGTTCTTGCGGCACTTCAGTGTGCCGGGGTGCGCATCATGTTCTGTTCCCTTCTTATGTGTGGACTTCCTCGAGGACGTGAATGTACTGTATCAAGTAAAGCCACATTTGTATTCAACTTTTTACAAGTATTTACGATGCACAGTCTTAACGGCATGAACACAGCGTGGGCTTTGAGCGTCTTATACGCCTTGATATTTACGCCTTGTTCTAGGAAACACGGATATATGAAAACCCAACAATAAACCTTAATATTATAAAAGCGCTTCCCCTTTACAAATTGTTCATAGAGGGTCTCCTTTAAAAATGGATTCCTAGAGCAAAAGCAAGACCCAGATCCTGGTTTCTAATACACTTCTCCATGAGAAGGACGCAGGGCTCCTTGGAGGAACGGCTGACGCTAGGGCCGGGGCAGAGGGTGTATGCGGAACGAGTATGGAGTGTCTTGTGCCCTAAAAGTAAGGAAGTATTCGAACAAACACAGAAACCCCTGTAACAGTGAGGCTATGCCAGAGGGCCAGCAAGGGTCCACGTAGAGTTAGGTATGAGCAAAGGTGCAGTGAAATAAAGTCGTGCAGGATTATAACCCAGCATATAAAGTATCCCTGAGTCCACACTGATAGACGTAAATGATTGGGTATATTAATAAGTGGGGGAGAAGAGACAAGTCTGTGCTGAAAAATTCCAGATCTCTGTAGATCCTCTGCCCTCAAGAGGGTGGGGCAGAGCCCTTCATTCCTGTAACATGGGCTCCATATGGTAACGTAGTTCCCCAGAGGGCGGGGTGAACAGGTGGGGTGAGAGTCATGTGACCGAGGAGAGGCTGATGCACGCCGTACCTAACCCTGCCAGCCAGCCGATGAGCAGACTGTTGTGTCGACGGCGTGATCCTTGGTATTGTATGGTAAGCAGGGCATTCACCTCTTGTGGCCTGCCCTCCACGTCCATAACTCCAGGGTAATCACGACAAAAGCATCAGACACATCCCAGTTGAGAGGCATTCTGCAAAATGCCCGTACGGTACTCCTCAAAACCGTGGAGGGCATGGAAAACAAAGACAGTCTGGGAAGCTGTCGCTTAGGTGGGAGGAGCTGAAGCACATGTGACACCTAATTGCAGTGTGGTGTCCTGGCTGGGATCCTGGGACAGAAGGCTATTAGGCGAGAGTGAAGAAAGTCTGAATAAAGTGTGGGTGGACTCTAGTTAATATGAATGTACCGAGATTGGGGCCACTAGTTATGGCAAAGGTACTCATGTCATGTGTAGACTAGTAGGGGAAACTGAGGTGTAGGGTACATGGGAACATGCTCCTCTCGTTGCAATTTTTCTGTCAATCTAAAACCATTCTAAAATAAAGTGTTGAGATGTTTCGAGTTACTCGGCTTGTAAACATCAGGAACATACCTTCTGAGCAGTAAGCGGGTGAAATCCCTGATCAGCCGCCAGACTCTTACTGGATGCCTGTTACGTGGATGGCCTCACATTGTGCTCTGAGGTATAGACAGGTATGGAGCTGGCCTGGGGTGGATGGCGCCCTCTCTTAGTGATGGGATCCTGTACTTGGTAGAAATATGTGGAGGTGAAAACTAGTGCAAAGAATGTGGGATGTGGGGGGGCAGACACAGGTTCAAAATCTTTTTTTTTTTTTTGCGGTACGCGGACCTCTCGCTGCTGTGGCCTCTCCCGTTGCAGAGCACAGGCTCCGGACGCGCAGGCTCAGTGGCCATGGCTCACGGGTCCCGCCGCTCCGCGGCATGTGGGATCCTCCCGGACCGGGGCACGAACCCGTGTCCCCTGCGTCGGCAGGCGGACTCTCAACCACTGCACCACCAGGGAAGCCCCCAGGTTCAAATTCTTTCTCTCGTTCTCCATGTGCTTGCATCAGGCCACCTAAGCTTGCTAATAACTTCCCTTCCCTGGATGATGGGATAGCCACACCAGCCTTCCTTGCAGACTCACTTAAATGCCAAATGGGTGTCACACTAACGCAGCAGCGCAGTGCTTATAATCAAGCAGGTGTGAAAAATTGGGAAAAGTCACTCTTGGTGAAGCAGTGGTAACGTGGGAGATACTGCAAAGTAGCACGTGTTAGTTGTTTAAATGAGGAAGAGTCGCAAGTAACCGCAGTGAGTTTTGAAGACCTTGATTGAAGCAGGCGTTGAAAAGAGAAAATTCGTCCTGGAGGGTAAGTGCAGGACTGGGGAGGGTCGGGGCTCTCCGTGTGGCTGTTAGAGACCCTGGTGGGAGGGGCACTGCCTGCGTCAGGGGGCGGGAGCTGCCTTAGGAGGGGAGGTGGGGCGCGGGGACTTTGAATGCAGATCATTGTGAAGTGTCAGGGTCAGCCTGTGACCCCTTTGTGGTCTGCAGCGAATGCCTTGTATGCAGTAAAACCTCCGGAAACACTTTGTTCGTTGTTTGGATTACATTCCTCCTGAGTGTATAATAAACCCCCAAATACAGAAGGACGTAAAATAGGCTATTGAGTGTGTGTTTTTGTTTTGTTTTGAACTTCATTGTTTCATCTGACTTTACGGTTGTGGGATTGAACCTTGGATTGCACACGTTGTACGATGGTCTAGCACAGTTAAACAGGCAAAGCCGCGTAAAATTCATGCAGCAGGCTTTTCTGTATTTCCTTCTTTTAAATTACAAAGAGGAAGACACCCGTGCCTTTAGGGGTTTAAAAGGGCAAAGCTTTGCGGGTTTAGGCAGAGAAGCCTTGGGAACATTTCCCCCTGAGGTCAGGAGTCGTCAGTGAGGTTGCAAGGGAGCCTTGAGTCCCCCGGTTAGAGTGGGGCGGGGGGTGGCGGGGCTGCGTGAGCTTGACCGTCACGAGGCAGCGAGCACAGACGGGCAGGCAGACGCTGGGGCTGCCGCAGAGCAGGTCCGTGGGGCGCTGTGTTCACGGCGGGCGGAGAGCCGGTAAGAGAGCCTGGGTCCCCTCTCGGGGCATCTCCTGCAGGACAGGGATGCTCTCCTGCCGCCATGGCTGTGTGCCGGGCTTTGCAGCGACTCGTGCCCCTTTTGTTGTGCTGTCTTGAAAGAGCAGGTGGTCAGCTCACAGGGCCGGTGTGAGGCCAGCGGGGGAGGTCTGCAGACACACTCCTCACGTGTTGTTCTGCCTGAAAGTGAACGATAATGCAGATCGGCGTGCAGAGTCCACCTGAGCTCTGCCCGTGCGCACGTGTGCGTGTGGGCACGCGAGCCCGTGCTGTGTGTCTCTGTGTGTGTGTGTGTGCTTGTACACACTTGCGGTTTTGGTCGCCTGGGTTTCTGCCGTTGGCTGAAAGCGCGCTGGAGCTAGAAGGCAGTGCCTCTCGGGACGTGCTCTGGGCGGTGAGCTGGTGTGACTGGGAGCCCTTGGTATGTGGGGCGCGCTCCATGTGAGGTCTGCAGACCTGCCTTCCCTGCCGAGGGGTCCGCGAGGAGACCGGCGGGAGGGCGCTAGCGTTTCACGGAGACCCTTCCTTGCTTTGCCTTTTCTTTTTCCGTAGCAGTGAGAAATGAGCGTTCTCACGACGGAGGCTTTGACTGTGGAGGTAGAAAGGAAATGGTGAGTCAGCCACATGAGCATGAAAAAAGCAGGGAAATCAGGTGTGCATGTTGAGTCGTGAAAGAAAATGCTTGGTGGGTAAATTCACTCACCGCCTGCTGATGGCAATGAAAACATGTAAATGGAGAAAATGGCATGGGGTGGTTCTGAGCATTTTGCCGTTTTTGCTCTGCAGTCGTGACAATTTAAAGGCGTGCATTTCTTACGGGTTTTACTCTACATGTGCTGTGGGGTTTTGGGTTTCTTTTTTTTTTTCTTTTTGCCTTTTATATTGTGATAAATAAAACAACTTATTAATTTTGGCCATATTTCTAAACGATTGAAATTGGTGTGCTTCACTAAAGCAGGCTTTTGTGTGTGTGGCGGGAGTGTGCCATTTTCACAGGGAGACGGCTGCACGTATGTGGTACACAGACGCTCACACACAGTTTGGGTCTGCATATTGACTGACTCACGTGGGTAGGAGTCGTCTTGCAATGACTTAGTGGTCATGCTTAGGTGAAACGTAAAGAGGCAGACGGGTTTGTTCAGAAACCTACCTGACAGCATTTATAATGAAAGAACCTGCTGTCGTATACGTTGTCTGAAGACTTACACAATGAAGGAATGGAAAAGGATATTTTAACACGTCGTAAAATAACTGAAGATTAGGGACAGGTTTGGTGAATGGTTGACATATTTCCTTTCCTTGCAAAGCGGAACCTTTGAGGGCGTGTATATTAGAAATATTTTTTATGATGATGTTGCAGAAAAGTATTTGATGGCTGGTAGGAAACTGGACATCTCTTTGCAGCTTTTTGTCAAGCCGAGCGGAAAAAACATTTCACACTTTCTCTCTCTCTGTCTCTCTCACACACATACCCACAAACATATACCCCTTAGGGAAAAATATTTGCAGGGGTATTTTCATTCAGGAATGCCTGAACGAACAAAACACAGAGAAGCCATTAACGAAAGGAGTATTAGAAACCACCATGCATATCGGTGTTGACCGTGCAGGTCAGGTAAGGCGTCTCCTGCCCAGCTGGCGTGACAGGCAACCCTGTAAAATGTATGCTGACGGCTGCGTGTTTAGCATGAACTGGCTGCTCCCCCAGCCGCCGTCGGGTTTTGGAGGTTGTGGAAGCTAATACTTCCTGTGGCCTTAAGAATGCATTTGCTTTATTCGCACTACCTTGAATGCTTTGCCTCTTGTGTGCATTAAAATTTAGGAAGGTCTAGGTGGGGAAGCAGTAGAAACCAGAGGTGGTGTTCTGTGTCCACCGGATCGGCCCGTCTCGCCCCGGTCAGCGGACCCTCGTGTGTTCTAGCGGGCTTTCCCTCCAACAGGTTAGATAAGTCATTTCTGTGAGGCTTGTAGACATCCCTGGATGTCTGGAGAGATCCTAAAGTTATTGAGTTTTTCACCTTTGAGAAAAGACTTGCAGAATCCTTTGTGTTCATTCCTTAAGGTTCAGAAGGGCTTCTCGCCTGTGTATCTTGGACCTCACAACATGGGTACCGTGTTCATTTTACGGTAAGCACACTGGGGCTTCAGTCACTGGGTTCACACAGCTTCTTAATGGAGAGCGCTTGCGTGCAGTATGGCTGCTCTTTAATCTGGTGGGTTCCTGCTGAGCCCTCTACCACCTCGGATGTTGGAAGCTTCTGCAGATCGGCACAGCCTGCGTATAGACTTGTGTAAGATGCCAAACCTCGTCTGTTACTAGCTGTCACGTCCCAGGGCTAGTGCACCAACAGTGCAGTGAGAAGGGGTTCCAGTGTGGGTTTCCGGGGCGGTGGTGTAATACAAAGACCTCTTAACCAGGCTGAGAAACTGCGGGCCCAGGTCTCAAGCCTGTGTGGACGTGACCTTCTGTTTCTTCATCCACGAAATAGGGAGTTGGGATGAAATGATTTCTAAGGACCCTATCAGCTGTCATCGTTTTTGATTCTCAGGGAGAGAAGCCAGGGACTCAGATTCCCCTTAAATGGCACATCCAGGCCAGTGGGTTGTATTGTTGTATTCATTTGCTACCAACGTTCATGTGAGTGAAGACATATATGAGATACACACACGTGCGTAGCATCTTTGAGATCCATATGTAAATAAATAAAATGAGCTCTGCAGCAGACTTGATTTTTCTGCCTGCAGGGCTTTCTTGATGCAGTGGCAGTGTCATTGACAGCACACCCACTTAGGTGTTCTGTGGTGAAGTCAGCTGCTAACAGACGATGTTCTCCCAGGTACAGCTTACATACCATGTGTTATTTAATGACTTTGTTAAAAAGTCCAGCCAGTGGGCGCTTACACATATTTGGACGCCATTAAAAATAGAATAACTAGGGGCTTCCCTGGTGGCGCAGCGGTTGAGAGTCCGCCTGCCGATGCAGGGGACGCGGGTTCGTGCCCCGGTCCGGGAAGATCCCACGTGCCGCGGAGTGGCTGGGCCCGTGAGCCATGGCTGCTGAGCCTGCGCGTCCGGAGCCTGTGCTCCGCAACGGGAGAGGCCACAACGGTGAGAGGCCCGCGTACCGCCAAAAAAAAAAAAAAAAAAAAATAGAAAACTAGAAATTCTAGGAAGGTATTAAACATTTAGACAGACACACGCACCTGCAGATATATGTGTATACACCTGCATGTATACACATGAGCATGCAAGTATGTGTATATATACACATGCGCACATATGTATTATAGACATTTTATATAGGAATAAAGTAAATTTTTATGTACGGTAAATATCTGAAGCCTATTGAGTAAATAATCATTTCTAAATATGGTTCAGGTGAGTAACAATCATGCAATATTCTGAGATGGTATTTTCAAAATTTTGCCTTGTGCTAAAAGGACACGCTTAAAGCAGATGGCTTTCTCTTAATTTACGGAGATCCTATGCTATTCTAAGTATGTTTTAATCTCTTTTACCACAGAGTTTCCCAGAATTAAAAAATGGCTCCTTATTTCATAAGCTTGTTGTATGTTTTTGAGAGCTAGGATTTATGCTTGTCTGTGGTCACAGCCTTCTAGGGTGTGGGGTGTATAGTCTTTAATAACATTTCCTTTAAAAGATCGGTTTTACTAAGTAGAACAGTATTATTAAAAACATACGGAAATTCCGGAAAGCAGAATGAAGACATTAGAAATTGCCCTCAACCTCACCGTCCAGAGAGACCGCCGTACCCACTTTGTGTCCTTTTTCAGCACAAGTGTTTATTGATACACATGTGATCACACGATACGTACTGTATATGAACAGCTTTTTCTCCCCTTGTGTACCTATGTGGTGCCTGGCGTTCTAAGATACGGTGGCCCAGTAGGCACACCATGGGCTTGTAGGGATGTTCCCAGTCTTTCGCAGTGGGAAGTGATACCACAGCAAACATATGTGGTGAAATGTTTGTGCTTTTACACGCTCATTTCCTTAGGAGAACGTTCTAGACGTGGAATTGCCGGGCAGTCTTCTGGAAAATACCCCCAAGTTGCCCTCCATAAGGTGGGTCCCTTTCATAGCCCGACAACAGCCTAGGCCCATCCTCCTTCTCCCGAAACCTCGTCCACGTTAGACGTTTTTAAAACTCTGTGACTTGGTGGGCAAAACTATTTCATTTTTAACCAGCATTTCCTTGGTGACTAGTAAAGTTGAACTTCTTTGTGTGTTGTCATCGAGCCATTTGTATTTTTTCTCGCGTGCATTACTGTTCACGTTTTCTGTGTCTTCCTGCTGACAGTGGGGCCTTCCTTGACCACTGTTCTTTACGTTGCACGTAGATGCCCGAGGTGTGTTGTGTACTTTTCAAACACTAATGGTCGGTTAGGGTTAGATTTTTTTTTTTTTTAATTGAAGTATAGTTGATGTACAGTGTTTTAGGTGTACAGCAACGTGATTCAGTTATACACGTATGTGTATTCTTTTTCAGGTTCTTTTCCATTATAGGTTATTACAAGATTTTGAATAGAGTTCTCTGTGCTGTACAGTAGGTCCTTGTTGTTTGTTTTATTTATAGCAGTGTGTATGTGTTCATCCCAAACTCCTAGTTTATTCCTCCCCTCCTTTCCCATTCGGTGACCGTAAGTTTGTTTTCTTATGGCTGTGAGTCTGCTTCTGTGTTGTAAGGAAGTTCGTTTGTATCATTGTTTAGATTCCACGTATTAAGAGATATCATAGGGTATTTGTCTTTCTCTGTCTGACTGACTTAGTATGATAATCTCTAGGTCCGTCCATGTTGCTGCAAATGGCAATATTTCATTCTTATTTATGGCTGAATAATATTTCAGTGTATATGTATACCCCACATCTTCTTTATCCATTTATTTGTCAGTGGACATTTAGGTTGCTTCCATGCCTTGGCTTTTGTAAATAATGCTGCTGTGAACGCTGGGGTGCATGTGTCTTTTCGAATTAGAGTTTTCCTCTTTTCTGGACATATGCCCAGGAGTGGGATTGCTGGATCACGTGGTAGCTCCTTTTTTTTTTTTCGGCCATGCTGCATGGCTTGCAGGATCTTAGTTCCCCGACCAGGGATTGAACCTGGGCCGCCTGCAGTGGAGGCGCAGAGTCCTAACCACTGGACCGCCAGGGAATTCCCAGCAGCTGTATTTTTAATTTTTTAAGGAACCTCCACACTATTCTCTGTAGTGGCTGCACCAACTTACATTCCCACCAACAGTGCAGGAGGGTTCCCTTTTCTCCACACCCTCTCCAGCATTTATTATTTGTAGACTTTTTGATGGTGGCCATTCTGACTGGTGTGGTTAGTTTTTTTTTTTTTTTTTCCCAAACCGTACAAGTGTTTGGGGCTTTTTCCCCCTTAACTGGGGTGTAGTTGCTTTACAATGTTGTGTTAGTTTCAGCACAGTAAATCAGCTGTATGTGTACATACATCCCCTCTGTTTTGGATTTCCTTCCCATTTAGGTCACCACAGAGCATGGAGTAGAGTTCCCCGTGCTATACAGCAGGTTCTCATTAATTATCTGTTTTATACATAGTACTGTATATATGTCAATCCCAATCTCCCAATTCATCCCACCTCCCCTTCCCCCACTTGGTGTCTGTACATTTGTCCTCTACTTCTGTGTCCCTATTTCTGCTTTGCAAATAGGTTCATCTGCACCATTTTTATAGATGCCAAATATATGCGTTAATATACGATATTTGTCTTTCTCTTTCTGACTTACTTCACTCTGTATGACAGTCTCTAGGTCCATTCACATCTCTACAAATGACCCAGTTTCATTCCTTTTTATGGCTGAGTAATATTCCATTGTATATATGTACCACATCTTCTTTATCCATTCATCTGTCAGTGGGCATTTAGGTTGCTTCCATGACCTGGCTATTGTAAAGAGTGCTGCAGTGAACATTGGTGTGCCGTGTATCTTTTCAAATTATGGTTTTCTCTAGATATGTGCCCAGGAGTGGGATCGCTGGATCGTACGGTAGCTCTATTTTTAGTTTTTTAAGGAAACTCCGTACTGTTCTCCATAGTGGCTGTATCAGTTTACATTCCTACCAACAGTGCAAGAGGGTTCCCTTTTCCCCACACCCTCTCCAGCATTTATTGTTTGTAGATTTTTTCATGATGGCCATTCTGACCGGTGTGAGGTGATACCTCATTGTAGTTTTTAGTTGCATTTCTCTAATAATTAGTGATGTTGCGCATCTTTTCATGTGCCTCTTGACCATCTGTATGTCTTCTTTGGAGAAATGTCTATTTAGGTCTTCCGCCCACTTTTTGATTGGGTTGTTCATTTTTTTGATATTAAACTGCATGAGCTGTTTGTATATTTTGGAGATTAATCCCTTGTTGGTCACTTCGTTTGCAAAGATTTTATGTGGGTTGCAGATATTTTCTGTGGGTTGTTGGTCACTTTGTTTGCACACCCATTCCGTGGGTTGTCTTTTCGTTTTGTTTCTGGTTTCCTTTGCTGTGCAAAAGCTTTAAAGTTTCATTAGGTCTCATTTGTTTACTTTTGTTTTTATTTTCATTACTCTAGGAGATGGGTCAAAAAAGATCTTGCTGTGATTTCTGTCAAAGAGTATTCTTCCTATGTTTTCCTCTGAGAGTTTCATGGTGTCTGGCCTTACATTTAGGTCTTTAATCCATTTGGAGTTTATTTTTGTGTATGGTGTTAGGGAGTGTTCTTAATTTCATTCTTTTACATGTAGCTGTCCAGTTTTCCCAGCACCACTTATCGAAGAGGCTGTCTTTTTGCCATTGTATATCCTTGCCTCCTTTGTCATAGATTAGGTGACCATAGGTGCGTGCATTTATCTCTGGGCTTTCTATCCTGTTCCGTTGATCTATATTTCTGTTTTTGTGCCGGTACCATACTGTCTTGATTACTGTAGCTTTGTAGTATAGGCTGAAGCCAGGGAGCCATGATGGCCATTCTGACTGGTGTGGTTAGACTTTCTTTTAAACCATACGAGTGTTTTTAACTGTCACATCATCACCCTTGCCAGGTGGCTTTGTGCAGCAGTCTGTATTCTGGTGGCCGCTGGCTCCTGGTGGCTGTGCACTCTGCTCAGTGTTTGCAGAAAGGGTGTCCACCCGGGGCTCTATGGGCTAAATCCCCTGTGACGTGTAGAGTGCCATCTGAAATACTCTGCAGTGCTTTGCAGAGAAGATAAAGCTGCTTGGGAGAAGAACCCGCGGGTTTGATGAACGTCTAACGTGGTGATGCCGTGTGGAAGCAGGAGTCAAAAGATGGGCGCTGCAATCCTTGCTCAGGGGGTCGGGCGGGTCACTTAGGCTCGTGGCATCAGTGAGGCGGGCATGCTGTGCTTTCTCGGGTGTGTGGAGCTCTGTAGGTGGAGGTTGGTACTAGATTTGTCTCCCCCAGAGAATAGAGACATGCCCTCTTTCCCAATAACCCCCACGCACCCTCCTCCCTTTTTGCTCTGGGTGGCAGGAACCTCAGGGTCACATTTGAGGCACATATACGCTAATGACACTTGAGGCACATATACCCTAATGACATTTGAGGCACGTACACCCTAATGACATTTGAGGCACGTACACCCTAATGACATTTGAGGCACGTACACCCTAATGACATTTGAGGCATGTACACCCTAATGACATTTGAGGCACGTATACCCCTAATGACATTTGAGGCACGTATACCCCTAATGACATTTGAGGCACGTATACCCCTAATGACATTTGAGGCACGTATACCCCTAATGACATTTGAGGCACGTATACCCCTAATCACATTTGAGGCACGTATACCCCTAATCACATTTGAGGCACGTATACCCTAATGACATTTGAGGCACGTATACCTCTAATGACATTTGAGGCACGTATACCTCTAATGACATTTGAGGCACGTATACCCTAATGACATTTGAGGCACGTATACCCTAATGACACTTGAGGCACGTATACCTCTAATGACATTTGAGGCACATATACCCTAATGACACTTGAGGCACGTATACCCTAATGACACTTGAGGCACGTATACCCTAATGACACTTGAGGCACGTACACCCTAGTGACATGTGAGGCACGTACACCCTAGTGACATTTGAGGCACGTACACCCTAGTGACATTTGAGGCACGTATACCCTAATGACATTTGAGGCACGTACACCCTAATGACATATGAGGCACGTACACCCTGATGACATTTGAGGCACATACACCCTGATGACATTTGAGGCACGTACACCCTGATGACATTTGAGGCACATATACCCTAATGACATGCCTCTTTGTGGTGCTTTTCCACCCTTATGCCTTTCCACTTTTTTAAAAGGTATTATCTCTTGTTGGGATGTTTCTATGTTCATTTTAATGCTCCTGCTGTGTTTTCGTCTGATAAGCCACCTCAAAACATTTGATCATTGAGGGTGTAAGTATGTTGAAATAAGATAAATAGATGTCGTAGAACTATAAGCTAAACAGATTCAAAAGAGCCAAGGGCTTCTCAATAATCAGTTAATATTTTTGTAATGGTCATTGTTTATGGAAAAATCAAGTTAGTTCGAATTGCCCTTAATGACCAAGTCACCCTAATGGAATCTGCCCGTTGGACCATTTCTGTAGCAGCCGGGGCAGCGTGATGGTCACAAACGGAGATGGAGCCGGGGCTGCCCACCTCTCAGGTAAGATGAGGGGGCAACGTGAGTCCTCTCCCAGGCCTGTCGGCTCCAACACGCTGGACTCCTGAGGGTGTGCGTAGGCTTCCAGATCAGAAGAAGAAGTGCATTCTCAGTGGACAGGTCTTTGGGTGACATTGTACATTATCTTACAGGTTACCGATTGTATTCGTGTGGTTAGGTGCCCTGGAGCCTGCAAAGTCGTATCAGGTAGACAGAGCACCTCCCTTGAAGGAGCTTACACTCTACTGTAATGGAAAATAATGTATAACAAATTACCACAGACCAGGTGACTGCAGCAATGGTCATTTATCTCTCACAGTCCAAGGTCAAGGTGCTGGCCACTCCAGTTCCTGGTGAGACCCCTTTCCTGGTGGGCAGACAGCCATCGTCCTGCTGTCTCCTCACACGGTGGAGAGCAGGGACGTGGTGGGAAGCAAGCTCTCTTGTGTCCCTTCTTATACAGTCACTGATGCCACTCACGAGGGCTCCACCCTTACAACCTAATCATTTCCCAGCCATGTAATACCATCATGTTGGGGGTTAAGATTGAACATGAATTTTCAGGGGACACAAACATTCAGTCCATAACATAAGTGTAAATGGCTGTGATGTAGGGTAGTCAGAAGGCCCAAGACAATCAGTCTGCCTGCTTTGACTTCCAGTCCTGTGCCTTCCCTCCCTCCCCCTCCCTCCCTTCCTCCCCCTTCTCCCCCCGCCCCCCACTTCCTTCCTGTTACCTCACTGGGCCCTTGCCGAAACCTGCTTTGTGCCAGGCACTGTTAGGACCCGGGACACACAGGGTAGACAAGACAGAAGTGGGTGCTGTCAGTCTAGCCAAGAGGAGTGATATTAAATTAAAATAATACAGATACGTCAAGTACAGTTTAGGGACAAACCCATAGGGATTAAATCCTTATGGGGGTTCACGAGAAGAAAGGCTCATCTTTAGCAATAGGCCGGGAAAGCGCTTGGTCGAAAAATGGTTGCCCTTCACTTGGATCTTAAGGAATAGGAACGGTGTCCAGGCGGCAGCCTCTCTGAATCAAAGCGGAGAAAAGGGAGCCCCAACTGTGCGGGGCGGGGAAGGGCCTTTGTGCAGGAATGGGGCTGACTGGGGAGTGGCAGGTGGTTTGGGGCAGACGTGAGGGAACCTGGCAGATCAAAGCGGGCAGGCTGGCCTTGATTTGGGCGGGAGGGCGGGAAATTTTAGGGGGAGAGAATTAAGCATATCTGCCTTCCATGCTAACTGTAATTAAGATGTGTGCGTGTCTGTAAAATTGAGGAAGTAGAGGAAACAGGCGGATTGGACATGCCCATCACCGGTCATCTATCACACAGGACGCTTGAACATTCCGGAAGCGTCACCGCGAGATGGCTTTGCTTTCAGAAAATGTAACTTGTGAATGTTGTAAATGGATTCATCCTCTAATGTGTTGAAATGGGGTGTTTCCCCCTTATAACTGCAATATGGTTTGACTCATAGTTCGAATCCTTCCCATCTGCTGCAGACAGTCGGCCATCTTTGCAGACAAGAGTGCTGATTAACTTACAAGGATTTCAGGCAATGACCGCCACAGAGCGAAAGGGAACTTTCTTAGGCAGTGGAATTGTATTTAGGCTTGGTTGTGGCGGTGAACGCACAGCTCTGCACATTTACCCAAACTCGTCCAACGGCGAGTACACCTCGAATCCGTGAATTTTATGGTATGTAATTGATACCTTGATAAAAGTGGGATGGGCTGTGGAGAAAAATGCAAGTGGAAATGTTACGGAATGTGAAAACCTTCTACATCCATAGCTACCTGTCTAGGAATTCAAACGTGCATTTTTCAAACAGCGAAGTGGCTCAGAAGAGCATGTGCCTGTGAGGGACAAGAATTAAGGTGAACCCAAATTCATACGTTGCTTGTTACTTAGGCCCTGACATTTTTAGCTTTTTCGTTTTCATCAACCGTAGATCACACTTAATAAAAATGACACAAGCTAAATAAAAATGACACAGCTTACATGTTCCTAAAACTGTTACTAAGGTCGATGTGTGCCATAATAAAATAATATTTATCACGGTGACTGTCCAGACCTGATTTTTCTTCTAACTCTTATGACTTTTTTTTTTTTTAATTTATTTATTGTTTTGGCTGCTTTGTGCAGCTTGCAGGATCTTAGTTCCCCAACTAGGGATTGAAACTGGGGCCATGGCAGTGAAAGTGCAGAGTCCTAACACCTGGGCCACCACAGAATTCCCCCCCACACCCTTTTTTGTGGACCGTCACGACTTAGAATGACAGTTTGTGGAGGTGCCCCTGGTTCACAGGTGGACGGTCACGAGGGACCATTGCTCCTACTAGCAGCTCAAAAGGAGGGGGGCGCAGAAAAGTAATTAAAATCGTTGTTTTAAAAAAACTCCCCACATGCTCCCCCATCTAAATGAAATCCCTTCCCTAGCATTCTTGTCATAGCCTGCAGAGTGCTTATCAAAATGAGCACTGACAAATGTTTGCATTTTGCAAAAATGACTGTCTTCCTTGATTTCTAGACCAGGGCTCAGCAAACTACAGCCCAAGTGCCCAATCCCCTGGGCCAGGGTTCAGGAAGCCTGTCCTGGTGCAGGACTGTGGGTTGGTCCCTGCAGGCTTGGTACCAAGGGGTATCTCATCATTTTTTGTTTTTTTTTTTTCAGATGATGATGATCTAGTTGGGGAGAGACATGCCACGCCAAGGATGAAAACTTCAGGAGTAGCTTTTAATACCCAAAGTGGATAGAAAAGTGAGAGAGAAGGAAGTTGGGAAGGGAGGTCCCGTAAAGCAGAGCTTCCTAACACTGGCGTGACATCCCGATTGCCTGGGAGGTGTTCTCTCAGACACAGATTTGCAGGCAAGCATTTCCTCCCCTGTCCCTACCTCCATCTGCCCAGGCCTGGCTTTCTGATGGAGTAAGTCTGAGGAGAGCTTAGATCCGTGTGTCTAAAATCATGATCTACATTCTTCAGAATAGTCTCTACAAGAATTGGAGGGCGGGGGGTTGAAGAAATAAGATTGGCTGTGAATACAAAATGATTGTCAGATACTTGGGGATTGCCTGTATATCCTCTCTCACGTGTTCAGTGGAAATTTTCTTACTTCAAAAGCTTTAGGACTTCCCTGGTGGCACAGTGGTTTCAGAATCCACATGCCGGGCAGGGGACATGGCTTTGATCCCTGGTTCGTGAAGATCCCACATGCCGTGGAGACACTAAGCCCGTGCGCCACAACTACTGAGCCTGTGCTCTAGAGCCCGAGAGCCACAACTGTTGAGTCCACGTGCCACAACTACTGAAGCCCGAGTGCCTAGACCCCGGGCTCCGCAACAAGAGAAGCCACCGCCATGAGAAGCCCGCGCACCGCGACGAAGAGTAGCTGCCGCCTACCGCAACTCAAGAAAGCCCACATGCAGCAACGAAGACCCAATGCAGCCATGAATAGACAGATAGATAGATAGATAGATAGATAGATAGATAGATAGATAGATAGCTTTAAAACCAAAAAATAAAACTAAAAATGTTGCCTGGCTCTCCGCAGTAAAGGCAGGGGTGGTTCTGGGTGGGAGGGAAGGGCAAGGGGTTGTGTATCTGCAGCAGTCTATTTTTTCTTCTTTTTGGAAACTTTGGAAACAAGTACGGAAAGGGTAACTTTATTCCTGGGAGGGTGCTAAAGCTTCTGATGTTTGTTACAGTTTGCTCTGTTCTTTTCTGTGGGTTTGGGATGCTTCGTTTGTTTGTTTGTTTGTTTGTTTTTGCGGTACGTGGGCCTCTCACGGCTGTGGCCTCTCCCGCTGTGGAGCACAGGCTCCAGATGCGCAGGCTCAGCGGCCACGGCTCACGGGCCCAGCCGCTCCGCGGCATGGGGGATCCTCCCGGACCGGGGCACGAACCCGCGTCCCCTGCATCGGCAGGTGGACTCTCAACCGCTGCGCCACCAGGGAAGCCCTGGGATACGTTTTAATGGATCCACTTAGCTCTCTAGACAGCCTGGTCTACTATCAAGCAGGATACAGTAGTTTCCTGTGGACGTAGCAGGGGCTGTAGGGTCAAAGGCAGATGGAGCTTCTTTGACCGTCTCTCCTGCCTGTGGTTTGCGTTTTGTTCCGTGCTGCAGGTGTCTTCTGGCCAGCCGTTGGTTGACCGGGCCTGAGTGTGTGGGACTGGCTTGGCTGCCTTTGTGTGCAGCTGGGCCGAGGGGTCCGAGTGCCCATCTGAAGAGGTAGGAGATCCGCACTGGGACTGCGAGGTCACTGTGGATCCCTGAGGACCCCCTTCCGTCCTCCAGCTTCACAAGACAGATCGCGTCCCGCCCGATCGCCTAGTCAGCTGACGGCACACACTCCAATTGTCATCTGTGACAGGTGGCCCAGCATTGTTGATGGCCAGGCCCCGCCTCTCCAGAAATCTTAATCCAATCAATTTGGCCGGTTGTAGGAAAGTTTCAGATCAGTGTCAGGCTTGCCCAAAAGGCTGTGTGTAATGTATGTTTTTAGCAAAGCAAGTAAGAGAAAGCCAGAAGAAAACGTGGCTTAAAAAGTCACGTGAAAATAGCATTTTTATTCCGTTAGTCTATGGTGCTATGGTTCTGTCCTTCTGAAAAATAATTTTGCAACAGAAACCGGTCTGGGGCTTTGGCAGAGGGGATTTGCCTGATTTCTGTCAAAACAAAAACAAAACTTCCAAGGGTCACGTCTTGGGACGAAGAATGAAGGTCTCTAGCGACCAGAAGTAAGAAAGGCCTGGAATAGATTCTTGAAACATGTTCTGAAAACACAGCGTTGGATACTCCAGGGGCTGTCCCAGGTGGTGATCCCTGAATGCAGGGGTTCTCCGTTACCGGACACCAGCCCCTCAAGAAATCAGTGCCTTTACACATTTGGTTTCGGATCATCTGTGAGTGGCGACTTTTCCTCTGTTCTTCCCCACTTAACCACAAATGACATCAGTCTCTCTAATTCGAGTTCTTTCCTCTTACCATCCACGTTTCCTGCAAGCAAAAATAAAACCCAAAGGAAGCAGCAAACCTTTTTACCCATCTGTTCAGACGCGGAAGGAGTCACATTTCAACGGGCTTTGTAAAGTAAATGCTTTCCCCACATGGCATTAGAATCGCGGAAGGGAGAGCCTGCTTGGGGGCTGGCGCAGAGGAAGTTTCCCTGGAGAGGTTGCAGGGAAGAGATGACTGGGGACTTCCCCGGTGGTCCAGTGGTTAGGACTCTGAGCTCTCACTGCCGGGGGGGCCGGCGTTCAGTCCCTGGTCGGGGAACTAAGATCCTACAAGCTGCGCCGTGCAGCCAAAAAAGAAAAGAAGAAAAGAAAAATGAGTGAGTGAAGGATGATTCAGGCTACTGTCTTCCCTGAGGGCGGTCCTCCAGGATACACATTGGGAGGTGAACTTGTGGACACGGCCCTCCTCCATCCTCACTGGCATATCTGTGCATTCATTTGGTCTGTGTTGTTTGTGTGCCTGGAAACAGAGAGAAGGACAGTCGGACAGCCTGTGCCCTTGTGGGGGGGCTCCCCATGTGGGAAATCCCAAGGAAAACTGGTGTCTCCCGGGAGGAGAGTGGTAACGCCGTCATTCCAGGGCATCCGTGCTGTGTGAAGGGACTCTACTGTGTCTCTGTCCATTGATGAAGGGATTGGTTGGTCAACTGGTTGATGGCCTCTCTTGGGTTCCCACGTCTTGCCCCCCATCTCATTTGGCTTGTATGGGGTGGCATGTAGACAGAAGAGCCTGCAGTTCCCCAAGGCGACGGGTGGCTGCTGGGGATTGCTTGGGGGACAGGAAGATGCCCTGGCGACACCAGCGGCTCCTTCAGGAGACCTGCACATGGAATGGTGTGGGTGTCCTGTGTCCCCCACAGCCCCCTGGCCCTGTGCTAAGGCCTGGTGGTCCTCCGGCTTCAGACAACCTAAGTGGCGATGTCCGATACATCCCAGCACGCCAGTGTCCCTGTTCGTTAGCAGTTTGACACTTCACAAAATCACTGTGATTCACACCCGCAACCAACAAGACGTGCGATTTCTAGGAACCTCGGACTGTGACTCAAGTCGTTGGTGGAAGCGTGTCTCTGTTGGAAGGCAGCCCCTTGGGTCTCACCAGCTGTCAGGCAATTTCACTCTGCAGACAGCGCAGACCCCGGACCCTGGCTCTGCAGCACGTTCTCAAGTACACTTCTCGGAGCACCCAGCCGCCCAGTCCATGGCTGACCTCGGCGGTGTGCTGGCCGTGTGCACCGTCTAAGTGGTGGTATCCGCTGGAAGCTCTCTCTGTCTCCCCCTCTCTGTTGTTGCAGTGAGGCAGTTCCACTGCACGGAGTTCTGGTGGTGCCCTTTGTACCCACAGATGCCCCGGGGTGGGTGGGGGGCTGCCACTGGGATGCCCTTCCCTGCTCGGGGGCCTGTGCTGTGCCGTGATGTGGGGAGAAGGTACACAGGGTGTTGGTATCGCGGGGACCTGCTTTGGGGTCTGCTCGGCCGCACGCCGGCCCCTTCCTGGTGGGTGCCAGGTGCAGCATCCGGCTGGTAGGAAGCCCCACTCCGATCCTTCCACACCAGGGGCTTTGTCTGCCTCTGCCTCTGCCCCCAGCGACCCCACATGGCCTGTGGTTCACCCAGGGAGGTTAGGGAATGAATCTCCGTGGGGGCACAGTCACTTGCCCGACGGCACATAGCTAGTAAGTGACTCTGCGCCTGCAAGTGGGTGCCCGAGAGAGCCCCAGTTGGGCGTGGCCTAGTTCTCTCTAGCCGCCTCAGGCCCCAGAGCACATTAGGAGTAACAGCCTCCAGCCATAGCTGTGGGCACAAGTCACACTTGGCCGTGCATCCTTTTCTGATCATTGATTCCAGAAGTACTTAGGAAGGGAGGGAAGGAGCCTGTGTGATTTAAGTTGTCCAAAGAGTTGGAATTTTCCTCTCTTCTTTGGTGAAGATAATTTGCTCACCCTGTTTACAGAGGAGGTGTGGTAACTTACTGATCCCAGGGAGATCCAGAAACGCTGGCTTATGTTGGGAACGTTCGTATGCAAACTCATGTGAACCCTGCTGCCGGCATCTCCCCAAAAACGCGTCTTCCCTGCTTACCTTTCTGCCCGGGGACCGAAAACCATGAATGCATTTGTGCGTGTAACAGACGTCCAGGTCGTGGTGTGACCTAGTACATGTAGCTAACGATGGCCCGCGAGGCCCTGGAGAAGAAAACCTGGCTCCCTGTCTCCGTCGAGGTGCTCTCAGCCCCAGGGTGAGAGTGGAGACCAGTGAACGGTACAGTCATCAGAGAGAGTGACCAGCCCTGTGCTAGGGGCTACCCGGAGGCCGGGAAACCGCAGGGCTGGCGGAGCCGCGGGCCTGTGTGACAGCAGGGCAGCTGTGCAGAAGATGGGGCGGCAGGGAGAATACTGGGACCCAAGGACACAAGGAGCCCAGTGACGTCACTGGGCTCGTCAGGAACAGATGGCATCTGGAAATAGAGCCACCGCCTCTCAGGGACGCAGCCTGCGCTTAGACACAGGGCTGGCCGTCTCCACACCATGATCAGAAGTGGAGACTTGAGGGCTTCCCTGGTGGCGCAGTGGTTGGGAATCTGCCTGCCGATGCAGGGGACACGGGTTCGTGCCCCGGTCCGGGAAGATCCCACATGCTGCGGAGCGGCTGGGCCCGTAAGCCATGGCCGCTGAGCCTGGGCGTCCGGAGCCTGTGCTCCGCAACGGGAGAGGCCGCAGCAGTGAGAGGCCCATGTACCAAAAAAAAAAAAAAAAAAAAAGTGGAGATTTGAATCAGAGCAGTGTTGACGGGATTTCAAGAGCATTTGATACATAACTTATAACTGGTTTTTTTTGATTAGATTTTTGGGGGCTGTTAACAGTGGTTTGTGTCCTCTCGCAGGGTGTTTGCACTACCGGGCAGTGTTGAATGTGGCCTTTCCTTGGCTCTTCCCCCTTCAGGCTAGCTGTGTTTCCCTCTGCAGCCCTGTTGCGGACCTTTCCGCTCCCCGTGTCCTTCGCAGCATCCAGTCGGCCTGCTGGGCTCCAGCTCCCAGAGGGGGCTGCGGGTCTGTGGAATCCTCAGCCGCTGAGAACCTGCCGGCCTGTCCTCCCTGCCCTGGGAGCTGCTCTCTGCTTGGTAACAGGTCCTGAGCGTGTTCCACAGGGGAATGAGCACCCGAACCCGTCTGTCGCCGCTGCCTTTGCAGTTCTCCTTTGCGCTGCTGACTCCCCGCTCCTGGGTCCACCCAGGAGTGCGTGCAGGGAGATACTTAGTTGCTTACTCGCCCATGCAGAGTCCTTAACTCATTGTATTTTCTTGGTCTTTACCTCTGGATCTTGCTATCACCATTGACTATCCGTGAAGATACAATAGCTTTATGGCTTTATGGCTTTCACTTTCTAAGTTCGGGAGGAAGCCAAGAAAACATCGGGGGTGGAGGACAAACTTGGCCCAGAAATTGCTGTGCTAATGGAACTCTGAAGTTAAATGTGGGGTGGGCCACAGGGAACTAACGGTGCTCCTCGAATGAGAAATGACCAGGCAGCCCTCACTTAGAGAGTGCCCTCGGGTCCTGTGAAGGCTGCCGCGCGCTAGTAAGGCAGGAAGGAGCCCGGGGCACCTGCTGACGACAGAAGGTCTTCTGCTCTGAGTCGCTGTCCCCCTCTCAGTGGGGCTTTGCTCCTACAGGTGTGACCTCTACCTTCTCTGGGTAGATCTTAGCGTGTCCTGTCTAAGGCACTTTGCAAATACAGCTCCTTTTATTTTTATTTTTTTAATTTACTTTTGGCTGCATCGTGTCTTCGTTGCTGCACGCGGCGTGTCTCTAGTTGTGGCGAGGCGGGGGCGGGGGGCTACTCTTGGTTGCGATGCGTGGGCTTCGCATTTTGGTGGCTTCTCTTGTTGTGGAGCACGGGCTCTAGGCGCGTGGGCTTCAGTAGCTGTGGCTCGCGGGCTTCAGTACTTGTGGCACAGGGGCTTAGCTGCTCCGTGGCATGTGGGATCTAACCAGACCAGGGCTTGAACCCGTGTCCCCTGCATTGGCAGGCAGATTCTTAACCACTGCGCCACCAGGGAAAGTCCCTAGAGCTCCTTTTAAAGTAACATATTAAATATGAACCCAGTTGGCCAAAGACGCTTAGATTTTAGCAATAAATTGCAGCTGATTTAATTCTCCATTTTAATGAGGCGGTGGCTATTAAATAATAGGTACCAGGTGCTTTTGTGTGGGTCTGTGGATGCCAGAGTTCGAGTTTTATAGTAAGGAAAAAACGTTCAAGTGTTCCTCAACTCTTTGAAGTGAAAGATTGGGGAGGCGTTCATGAATTGTCATGAATTAGGTTTTACTGTCTTAAGAGGCACTATGGCTTCAATGGAAGGGAGGCACGAGGTTTGCGTTTCCTCGGCAGGCCAGATGAAGTAGTGTGTGACAGGGCATCTGAGCTGTGAGTCACACTTTTCCCACTGTTGTCCGTTTGATGACGTCTAAATGCCATTCTGTCTTTTGTAACCAGACAGCTGCTGTGTATTGTTCCCTAAACCATCCATTACATTGTTGGGGTTATTTTCATAACTTCTAGTTTAATGTTGTCAACGAAAATAATCAATAAACCATCTATAACAGGAATAGAAAAGAGTTTTATCTGAGCCAAACTGAGGACTACAGCCCAGAGAAGCCTGCTTCCCAGATGAGTCTGAGGAACTGCTCCCAAGCAGCGTGGCATTCGGCACAGCTTTATTATGTCTCGTCAAAACAAAGAACGTTAAACAAGTCAGGAATACATTGTTTCAAAGTTTCAAAACAGACGAGCACGTACACAGCGAGTCAGTGTGGCCTTGGCACCTGGGAAAGGGAGTCTTAGCATTGAAGGAGGGCCAGCATGGGCGTTCCAGGAACAGAAACATTTAATCTTTATTTTTAACATGGACATTCTTTACTTGTGGTCAGCGTGCCCTTTTCTTTAATAATTAATGCAAACGTACAGTGTATGTTTGCTAGGCCACAAACAGGCTGTTTAAGTTTGCGTAAGATTCAAGTTAACTCATGTATAAGCCGGAATGACTTCCCCAGACCTAAGTTAGCATTTCTTTTATCAATGTGTGCCTAATACAGATTAAAAAAATAAAAATAAATACCACCTAACTTCCCCGAGCTGGGTTAATATTGTCTTAATTTGGAAGCAGAGAACAAACCTGCCCCCTTTTAGGGTCCCAGGAGGTCTGGCTCCCTTCTGTCCTCTTCCAGATGCTGAGCCTTCCAGCTGCTGGCTCTGGGCCAGAGGTAGTGCCAGTGGGGAGCGGGGCCCCAGGTGGCTGGTGGGGGAAGGGAGGGGAGTTGGGGGCGCTCCACGGTCTGCTCTCGACCAGCCGTTGAACCTGGAAGGGACCTTTGTCCTGAGGACGTAGCAAGAGAGATGTGCAACGAACAGCTCCCTGGATGGGGCTGGGACACCTGTAATGCCCGGGCCTGGTATTGTGTCCCGGGAGGAGGGCACACATCCAGGGCCCCAAGGGGTTGCCAGGGTGTGTGGGGAGGAGGTCTTCTATCCCACTTGTTACGCAGTAGGTTACATCTCTTATTGGCACTTGTGCTCTACCTACTGGGTCTCTGATTGCTGCCCTTCTTAGGGTCTCCTTTAACAGCTCTGAGGGTGTCTTAACAGAGAGCAGCTCTTCCTGTGAATGGGAGGGTCAGTCAGAGGCTCATTTTATTACTCAGTCAGGTCGGAAGAAAGTGTGTCAGCGAAAGCAGCGAAGGCATGGCCGGCTGACTTGTTAAGAGTTTGATGGTTATTATAACACCCACGAGCTTTCGCTTCGGCACAGCTATAAGTGCATGTGCATGTGTTTTGCAGGGATGTTTGTGTGTGCGCGTGCGCGTATGTAAGTACAGTTCAGGGAAAGATAGAAATGGATCCGGATGTGGAAATCGATGAGTATGGAAAGATCAGTGTCGTGCTGCAGCTTCCAAAACGAAGTCTTTGTTTTTCTTATATTTAGTAATAGACTACTGATCTTAAAGTTTTTTTTATCAGTTTACTCGCTGCCCGTCTTAGAAAGTTCTGTCCCCTTTGTATATGGCAATCTCCCGAAATAAGCCACATGAAAATATTGTTGCAACATGAAGTAAAATATTTCTGAATATCACAGTTTGAGGATTTCTACACACATGGTTTTTTTTTAAATGTTTGTGTGAATTATATTTTGCCCCCAAATTGCAGTCTGTGTACACGTGTGTGTGTCTGTAATGTGTGTACCTCCTGTCCTGTGGTATGACATGCCAGCGTACTGGCGAATGTCCGGTGTGTGTTTGGAGTTGATGACTTGTGTTAGGCATTGCAGCGGGGACAGGCGCAGGCAAACATAGGTGGGTTGAATTCGTTACTGAAGGAGGTTATGGAGACCTGGGTGTAGTCCTGTTTGGGGAGAAGATGTTAATTGGAACCGCTGGCTCATTTTTCTTTCTTCCTCCCCTAGACAAGCAGATGCCCCGTGTGCAGAAGACAGTCCAGGAGCGCAGCGGGACCCCCAGCAGCCATCCCAGGTCTCGGAACCAGCTGGCTCCCGGGAAGCTCCCGAGGTGCCCCCGGAGGGCCGGGGTCGGGCGGGGACCCTTCCTTGCGATTACAGATACCCGGAGGAGCGCGCGCCCGCGGACCGGCCTGCCGCCCCGCACGCCCGGGGTCAGGACCCCCGGCCCCTGAGCGCCGCCCCGCTCTCCCGGAGGCCCGCCCCGCAGAGGCCGCCGCCGCCCAGGCGTGAGCCCAGGTCCTTGGCGGGTGCGCCTGCGGCTGCTCACTTGGGCGCGCCCGGCAGGCCCCGCCCCCTGGCCCCGGAGGTGTGCTCGTGCTCGGACCGCCCGGCCCTCGCCCGCAGCAGCCCCGGCGCCTCGGCGGAGAAGCGGAGCGCCGCCCGGCCCGCGGCAGATGGTCCGCGGGCTGCGGGGGAGCCGGCCGGGCAGCATGTAGACGAGCGCGCAGCCTGGCCCCGGCGGGAGGCGCCGCTCTTTCCCAAGTTCCGGCCCCTGCAGACCTCCACCATGGAGACCTCGCGCTCCCCGTCGCCTCAGTTCGCGCCCCAGAAGCTGACGGACAAACCCCCGCTGCTCGTCCAGGATGATAATTCCACCAGGTACTGTCTCTGGACGGCGGCCTGAGGCCTTCTTCCCCTCTCCCGGCCCCCTCCCACCGTGGGAGGCTTTCAGTGCTCCTCTCCTGGCTGGTGAGCCACTGCCGCCTTGCTCCCGGCTCCCCGTCCTGCAGTTTAAGTGGGTCCTGGGCACTGATATGGGGGAGAACCCACCACTCGAGTGATCAGCTGGATTGTTAACTTGCTGGGGCTTTTCCTGCCCCCCAGGGGGTGGGGTGGGGGTAAAGGAGGGAGTAGACCGTCCCCTGGTCCTGTTCCCAAGCCCGACAGGTTGTTAGCTGCGTTACCTACAGGCTTCTGCACAGCGGGGCTGGTTTTCCCAGCTGAGTTGTTGGTAATCAGAACCAAGTTTAACTTAAGCATGAGACCTTCAAGCAAAATCGGTGTTTATCGTAATGTCCAGTATTTCCACATTCCTTTTTTTCTAGTTCTTTTTATATGAAAAGGCTGAGGTGGTGTGTATACCTTTTAAAGCAGAGGAAAACTTGATCGCGTCCCATGGTGCTGTTCTCAGAGTTACCGGCGTGGGATTGTCTGTTGTGCCCACTGAGCCATTGGTGAATGCTATTGGGCAGGGACCAGTCAAGAACTGAGAAATATAGAAGGGGGGGAATTTTTTTCTCATTCTCTAGAGCACTGGTTCTCAGCCAGGGTCGGGGGGGGGACATTGCGGCCCCCAGGGGGACACTGGGCAGTGTCTGCAGACGTTTTGGGCGTCACAGCTGCTGGGCGTGGGGCTTGTTCCTCGGCTCCTGGCATTTGGTGAGTGGAGGCCAGGGATGCCGCTTAGTATCCGACAGTGCCCAGGACGGCCCCCACCAGCAAAGAATTCGCTGGCCCTGCATGTCAGTACTGTCTGATCTAGTAGCTACCAGTCGCACGTGGCCGTAGCCATATAAGTTAATGAGAATGAAAGGAAACCTGTCGCTCAGTTGCGCCCTCTGGGGCTAGTGGCTACCACCCTGGACAGCCCAGATTATGGCTGATTTCATCATCATGCAAAGTTCCGCTGGCTCTCCCCACTGTGGAGTCTTGAACTTTTTTTTTTTTTTTTAACCCTTAAGATAACTTGGCAGAGAGGAAACAGTACGGATAGCGTCCTGGGTCTCCATGCATGGCATGGCCAAATGCAGCTGCACCTGCGGGCCGGCGCTGCTCTGCATCGTTCACAATGCAGAGATCTTTAGAGATCCTTTCTGTTGGCAATGTTGTTCAGCCCTGAAAGGGAGGAGAAGCGATGAAGTAGTCTGTGTGGCTGGTGGAGTGTGTTGGTACCGCTGTAGGTAAGGTGACCGGGCCCCTCGGTTCTCGGGAGCTGGTTTGGGCACAGTGGGCTCCGTGGCTTTGCAGGGAAACAGGGCCACGTGTTTGCTCAGCGCTCATGACGTCTGTAGACTTCAGGAGGTGGGGAGTGGTTTTCATTTTTTCTTGTCCCGAGCGAGTGTGGGTTTTCTCAGCCTGTCTTTTGTGTGAGAGGGATTTCAACAACCAGTGGCAGTACTCGTTGACGATACTGAGTGCCGGTGTCTTCAGGCATCCGCTCTGTTCCCATCCAACGTGTCATTTGGGACAGCGAAGGTTGTCTCGTCCCTTGCTGTGCCAGCCCTCGTAGAGCGCCCGATTCTGGTCAGCGTGCAGAGCTAACTCGGTATGTGTCCCCTCAGGGAGCACAGTGCAGGAGACGGTAGCCACGCCACCCATGAAGCTCCTACCGAGGAAGTGGCTCATAATGTACTGAGTTTGGTGTCCCCGTCCCCAGAGCGGGTGTTCCCGGTTAGCGTGGGCCTGAGAGAGTGGCATGCCCTTGGCATACACTGCGAACCTGAGGCCAGCGCTCCACACGAGTGCTGGCCGGCTCCATATCCACCATCAACCACCAACGGGCAGCGAGTGCAACACACCGGCCAGGGCCTCCCAAGCTGCCTGGTGTTTGGGCACAGCTCAGAGACTCTCTTCTTGTCTGCACGTGTGCTGACTGATTTCTTGAGCACTGCCCGCCCCCCTCATCTCCCTCCGCGTTCACCTCTCCCTTCCTCCAGTTACCTCTGCTGGGGAACCAGCCAGGGTGCAGAGCAGCTCCTGTGTCCCTGAGACACGCCTTCCCGAATTCAGTAGGCGGGTCCAGAGCCCTCCCTTGTGCCAGGCTGTGGCAGGGATGCATCGAGGAAGAAAGGGCAGCCTTCCCACCCTGTGGGGAATTTCAGAGTAGTCATTCACTCTGCATAAAAATGCATCAACTCCTGTCCTAAAGCCAGGAAGCTTACTATTAAAAAAACTTCTAAAATTTTGAGGGTTTTGCTGGTTTACAACAACATGGAGACAATGCCCAGCAGCATGGGCGAGTGAAAATGAGAGATTTCATCGCTCCCCACAGTGTTCCCAGGAGATTTCCCGGAGCCGGTTTCTGGCTTTGGGAGCGTGTGTGAGCATGGAGCTGGGGGGCTGCTTCGGGGTCGTTCGGACAGTCTTGTGGTCACCTCGGGCATCTCGTGGTTGGAGAGTCTCCTTTGGGAGTTGTGGTTTATCAGACCCAGGGTCTCAGCATGTGGGCTGAGGGCTCCCTCGGGACTGGGTGTGTGAGCACAGCGGGTTGGAGTGCTTGCTGTCGGGGGCTGGCCCCCTGTGGGCGCCGGGCCGCTCACCTGGACTGAGCCCGCACTCTGGGAGGAGCCGCTGCACGGAGAGCGGGCCAGGCCCGGCACAGCCCGCATCCTCCATCCCTCCTGGTCCGGCTTACCATGAGGAACGGATGCGGTCTGGCTGCGGTAAGGTCTTGTCCACTGTGTTTTGTCTTCACTTTGAGGTAGACGTTCATCAGACTTCTTAAGTGTGAAAGTCTGCCCAGGTTTTAAGAGGAGAGATAATTTGTGCTTAGAAATCACCAGAAAGAGATGCTTTTTTGGAAAGTATAGGACAACCTGCGGAGAATTTGTTTTTGTTTTTACCTCATGTCTTCCTTCGCTGGAAATTGTTTCCCCACGAATCGGGGCCGGGGGAGATGCAAATACAGGCTGACTTTAAGTCCCTGACAGGTGTGGAGGGTCTCTACGCATGGAATGCAAGGAACGGAACGAAGAGGGGTTCTTGTCTGTGTGTCCTTTGCTTCGATAAGATGCCAGAATTTCCCTTTGGAAGTTCAGCATGTCTCAGCTGTATTATCCACAGAGCGACAGCCTTTTGAAATTTATTCACTAAGGAGGCATGACAGGGACTATATATGACCATCTAGATTAATAAACACGTCTGCTCTCAATGGTTTCTGCTGGAGGAGAGAAGAAAATAAAGTTATTTCATTGTAGCCTGTGTGCCGTGCCCCACCCTTAGGAACAAGGAAAGAACCGTAATGTGTTGTGTTATGCCCCTTGTGCACCGTAAGATTACGTCCGTTCGGATCCTAGAAGTGGTTTTACGCTGAGTTAGGAACAAGTCGGGGTTTTGGTTGTATGATTTTGGCCTGTCTTTTGCCTTCCCTCCTGGCCATCAGCAGATGGCTCTCTTTCTCCGATTTGTCCTTGAAGGGTATTTGAAATGGATTTGTGTCCCAGCGGCCCTGGTCCGAGGGATCCCCCGGCACCAGCCGGCTTTCGGGTGGCCCCTGACGAAGCCCCATTGCCTCGACCAGGCCGTTCCTTTACGTTTTCTCTTCCCTGTGGCTGCTCGAGGTGCCTCCCCCGCTTTCACCGACAAACTTTTTTTTTTTTTTTTTTAAAAAAAGGAGGCCTGCATGAGTCATTTCCAAGGTAGCACAGGAGCAGCGTGTCCCATGTTTGCTGCTGGATTCTTATCTGTCTGGTATGAAATGCCGTGTGGAGGGCAGCTCAAAGTGTGGGGCAGTGGAAGGCAGGTGGGGTGAGACCCAGGGCGCACGAGGGTCCAAGGACGCTTCCAACCGGGACCAGGACCGGGCGGTGCTCAGCATCTGCTCAGAACACGGCTGCTTTTTCTAAATGAGTCCTCCGGCCACCACGAGGACCACGCAGGCACCCAGCTGTGCGAGACTCTGGCTGACGCACCGACGCTAATTCTGTGAGACATGCCTGTCTGTTGCAGGGCTCCCTTGCAAAAGAAAATCTCACTGAGCAGGCTTCTTACCGTTGGCTCTGCCACTGACCTAAAAACAAATGAGCACCACACTGCCCTCCTATCTGTCGGTAAGCCCACGGATGTGCCTTCAGGCGTGCAGGTGACCGCTGGAAAACGGAAAAACACCTACACGCCTAGGAGGCTTAGGAGATCAAGGTAGGGGTGGCAGGCACTCCTCAACCTGGTCTCCCCATCCTGGCACGTGTGACCATGAAGGCTTCTCCCCTGGGGCCGCTGCAGGCCTTTGAGTCAGGCTTCCCCGGCTGTAAGGGGATGTGGAAACCAGCCGATTTCTCATCCAATTTCTAATTCTGGTCTGTGCCTGGGCGTACAGCGTGTCTTTAGCAGATGGCCCTTGTCTTTGCAGAATCGAGCGGGTGATGGACAACAACACCACGGTGAAGATGGTGCCCATCAAGATTGTGCACTCGGAAAGCCAGCCCGAGAAGGAGAGCCGCCAGGGCCTGGCCCGCGTCCCGGAGCCACCCGTGCTGCCCAGCGGGCTCGAGCGGGACCAGATCAAGACGCTTAGCACGTCCGAGCAGTCCTACTCCCGCTTCTGCCTGTACAGCCGCCAGGGCGCCGAGCCCCAGCCCCCTGGCACCCCGGTGCCCACGGCCAAGGACAGCCGGGCCTCCACGCCCACGCTCAGCTACGTGAAGGCCAGAGAGAGGACTGCCGAAGACCTCAAGTCGGAGGAGCTGGCCCGCGAGATCGCGGGCAAGGATAAGTCCCTGGCCGATATCCTGGACCCCAGTGTGAAGATCAAAACCACCATGGACCTTATGGAGGGCATCTTCCCCAAAGACGAGCACCTCTTGGAAGCAGCTCAGCAGCGGAGGAAGCTGTTCCCCAAAATCCCCTCTCCCAGAACCGCGGAGGAGAAGTGAGTAGACGCTGCCCTGGGTTCTGCCCCCTGGCTGGACGGGGTTTCCCCCGGTGCCTCTTAGGCTTACAAGGGCGAGGGAGCGTATCTGTCTGTCTTCGTGACTGCTCTTTGGGGACAGATTTCCATAAGTGCTTATTAGCACTCTGGGGCTCTTTTGTCACCCTCCCGAAATGAAAAGCCCATTCTGGGGATGATGACGTCAGGTCCTGGCAAAGATGTAAAAATATACGTTTCTGGAGATGCCCACGGGGCTGCTTCTCACGAGGCGGTGGTTCTCAGCCGGAGGCTGTTGTGTCCCGCCACGGGACAGCTGGCAATGTCGGGATACACTTTCGGTTGTCACCACTGGGAGAGGTGCCCCCGGCATCTATGGGTGGTGACCAGGGATGCTGCTTGCTGCTCTACAATGCATGGGACGGCCCCCCATCAAAGAATGGTCCGGCCCCAAGGGTCACTAGTACGGAAGTTGAGAAACTTGTCACAAGAGGAGTGAAAGTTGAGACTCCTTCTTAGTACATGTGTTTATGAAAGAGGCTTTCTGTTGTTGCTTATTTAACTGAGGGAGTGAACTTGGTGCAATAGGTTTTGTAAAGAGCGCTTTCCAGCCCCTGTCCTTTAGTCACCTGCCCACAGAGGTGAATCTGCTCACATCTCTGCTGTCTCTGTACACGGTCTCCATAAGCATCGTCGATTGACAGTAGGCGGCAGTACCAGGCAGACAGGAAGTCAGGCCGTAGCAAGAGGCAGCAAATGCGGCTGCTGGTAGAAAGGTGCCCGCTGACCTTGGGGCGTGCGGCCACGCCTACGGCCAGCGGCACACCTCTCCCCATAGACCTCAGGCTCCCAGCGGATACCATCTGCACTCTCCTCCCTCCGGGGCGGGGCTTTGAGCACCATTTGGCGGGGTGTTTTAGTTCTGACCTCACAACCTACTCCTTCCCCACTCTTGCTGTCTCATCTCTCTAGCTGGTGCCTTTCTGTTAGCACCACCATTTGCCGGTCACATCCCAGGCTGTGGGACTCGCGGGCATGTCTGTGTGTACGCTCAGAGCTAACGGCTGTTCTGACGTTTTGTTGCCCAGAAAGGAGGAGCTGAGTGTGCCGGCGGCCGTGTCCCTGGCCACCAACTCCACCTACTACAGCACATCGGCCCCCAAGGCAGAGCTGCTGATTAAGATGAAAGACCTGCAGGACCAGCAAGGAGCCGAAGAGGATTCAGGGAGTGACGCCGACCACGACCTCTCGGTGAAGAAGGTAGGGAAGCTGCAATTCCAAACGAGAACGCGCCAGCTGGCAGGCAGGCAGGCTGGCCGGCCGGGGGCGGCGCCCGGCTCCACCCCGACCCTGGGCCCTGCGCCGAGCGCCATTGGTGTTGGGCTTCTATGTGGGACGCTGACATTTGGGCCTGTGTATTAAGCCCTTTGTGGGTGAGTCTTCTGTTCTAAAATTGGGCCTCTCTGCCAGGGTCTCTTTGCCATCTCTTTGTAATGAGATCCAGTGTCAAATTAGCTAGGTGGCCACCAGTCTCTATCATTTTAAGGTCAACTGATATGTCTCTTCTACCCCAGTTAAATCCAGAGGACTTAAATTGTATGACTTTCCGCAAGGCACATGGCCTCTTTGGCTATCCGTTTCAAATTATCTGTAATCCGATGATGTTAATTAAATTCAACAGTATATTGTAAAGTGCGTTGTTAACCAAAAAGCATCATTTGTTCAACTCCAAAAACTCACCCAGGCACTTGGGGATACAGCAGCAGAGACAGAAACAGACTGGAGTCAGCCCTTACTTCCCTGAAGGCACTTGTGTGCTCACAGAGGAGATGGACAGCCAACATAAAAACAAATATAAAAAAAGAAAAAACAGGGCCCCGTGGGCCAATCCCTGCCCCCCACCTGCTCTTGTAAATAAAGTTTTAGTGCAACACGGCCACATTCATTCATTTACATACGGTCTCTGGTAGCTTTCACACTACACCAGCAGTGTTGAGTAGTTGCGACAGTGGCTGTTGTGGCCCCTCAAGTCTAAAATATTTACTGTTCGGCCATTTATAGAAAAAGTTTGCCAACCCTTAATGGAATGGGTCAGGTGGTCAGAAAACTAAAACAGCGTGAAGGAATAGAGAGAGGTAAAGGAGTAGGATTGTAGAGAAGGCTCTGATGAGCTGATGATGAACAGAGACCTGGAGTGATGTGAGGGAATGTCTGGTTGAGGGGCTGGGGGAGTGGGGTTTGGGCAGCGAGTGCAAAGGCCCTGGGGTGGGAGTTTGGTGACACGTTGGGGAAGCAGCAGAGACCAGTGGCTGGAGCTGTGTGGACAAGGAAGGGGGAGGATTAGAGAGGAGGTCAGACATGAAATAGCGTGTAACCATGAGGTCATGGTAGGGACAGAATTACTGCTATCAGTGCCGATGTCTTCACTACTGTACAAGCTTCAAATCTTCATGGCATGTCAACGGGCCAGACTTGTGACATCTAGGTGTGATTACCTGTTTTTATTTTTTAGGAAGGACTTAGCATAAAGGGAGAAAGGAATTGCCCAAGGCAGTCAGTTTCAGAGGACAGCATGTGCTGTTGGTTTATTCCAGGGGCTTTGAGCATGCGTAGTCAGCACCAGGAGAAAAAAAGGAGGGAACCAGCGTTTGGTGCATTTTTCCGTACACTTAGCATCTTGGAAGGGGCTTTCATAAAAAGTACCAATTTGTTTTGACGAGACCCTTGCAAAGGATAATGTTTAATACCTCCTCGTGCTGTTAGTTGTTAAAAGATGCCATTGACTGGTTTCAAATATGATAGACCAACCCGTTCCAGAAGAAATACCCTGACCCTTGTGTAAAAGAAAATGACTTTCAATTTAGGAAGTGACAGCCTTTTTGTAATTCGAAAAGGAAATGAAAACTAAGAGTTTTCCCAGAGTCCTGGGATTTTAGCGGCCCTGTGTCTGGCACAGGGTACCATTTGCTTTCTTCTGGTTGTGTTTTCCACGTTCTTAAAAATAATTTAAAAAACCAAAGTGTTGTTATTCTCATACACCTAGAAAAAATACCCAGTGTGGACAGTTTTAATTCCATCCACACCCTAGATGCAAAGAACTATGTCCTTTGCAGTATGCCTTTGTTTCTCATGATGTACTGAATTTGGGCAGCAGCAGCCTTGGTACCACTCCTTTCATCTGTCTGGTGGCTCTTCCGACTTCTTTGGGGGCACGAGATGCCGGGCACTGCCTCCCCAGAGATGGCGGCTTTGGGATTGAGATGAGTCACTGTGAGCTTGCCCCCTGCCCATCACCCCACCAGGATTAAACTCCTAAGCCAACTGACGTTTTGGGTTCAGTAGGCGTAGGTCGGGCACTTTCACCCCCAGCGGGAAATGCTTTTAAATGGCAGTTCTCTGTGGTTCTCTGTGCTGTCACTGACCCAGTAGTCCTGTTCTCCTGGCTGCGCTGCCTTTGCCCCCTTTCCAGTGCCCTCATATCTACGGTGTCACGCGCTTACAGAGTGTGCACGGGACGGGGAGAAGGGAGGGCCGTGCAGGTTGATGGCTCGCTTGATAGGAAAAATGCTGCATGGAGACCCTCTTTCAAAGCGTTGTCCTGAGACACAGATCACCCGTATCAGGCATACGAAGTGTAGGGTGCCTCCAGTGCTTCAGCGGGTCTCCCCAGGTGGTTTGATCTTTTTTTTTTTTTTTTTCTCCTGCCCAAATAGTCCCTGGGATGGGGCGGTGTCTACCAAACGGTAGTGGTGAGCTCGGAGCAGCTTCTCATGCACACTTGCAGTCTTGCTGGTAGCGGCTGTGGATAGGCGCTTACTGCATGCCAAGCAGGTTCAGTAGTTGTGGCGCACTGGCTCAGTTGCTCCGCAGCATGTGGGATCTTCCCGGACCAGGGCTCGAACCCGTGCCCCCTGCATCGGCAGGCGGATTCCCAACCACTGCGCCACCGGGGAAGCCCCCCGTTATTTACTCATGCAAAACAAGCTGCCGCCCGGCTGAGCTGAGGCACCCGCAGATCGGGGATGTGTGAGGCGGTGCCGCGAGGCGGCCCTGACCGCGTCCCCTGCCCTGTGCCCACAGCAGGAGCTCATCGAGAGCATCGGTCGCAAGCTGCAGGTGCTGCGGCAGGCGCGGCAGAGCCTGCGGGAGGACATGCAGGCCAACAGCGCGCTGGGCGACGAGGTGGAGGCCCTGGCCAAGGCCGTCTGCAAGCCCAACGAGTTCGACAAGTTCCGCATGTTCATCGGGGACCTGGACAAGGTGGTGAACCTCCTGCTGTCGCTGTCCGGCCGCCTGGCCCGCGTGGAAAACGCCCTCAACAATCTGGACGAGGGCACTGCTCCTGGCGATCGGGTAACTACGGCCAGGGCTGACCCGGAAGGCGGGGTGGGGTGTGGCTTTCCTGTGGGGGCGTGGAGCAGACCGCCGGGGAAGCCTTGTTCAGTCGCTGCGGCCACTTGTCCGCCTCGTAGCGCAAGATGCTGTTGAACGCCCGGGGCTTGCTCGCTCCGTCCTTGTAGCGGGGGCGGGCGGTGGGGTGGGGGTGGGGGGGCGCGGCGCACGTCCGGGAGAGTGGACCTCTTCTCGTATAGTCCCACGACCGCCGCTAGTGTCGGTCTCTTCCTAGAACGTAGTCTCTGTTTGTAACCTTTCCCCACCGCAGGTAAGTGGCTATGTGGAGCTCACCCACTGCCTGACGAGTCATCGGCACTCAGTGACAGTGGCGTTTGATGATGACTTGGTTGCTGGGACTTCACAAGAGGGCTGGCAGGGTCTAGAATGAGTCTAAGAGCTGCTCGGCTTTCCTCCTCCCTTCGCAGCAGTGCAACTTGGGACATTTCTTAGTGGGTCTGCCTGTCTGTTCTTTGCAAGACACCATATCTACCTTACAGGCTTTACTACTTCGTAGGTCAGGTAGCAGGAGCACATCCAGTTTGCTTCTTTGCACACAATAGGCCTTCAAAATGATCATCTTCATCATTAATAAGGCACCTTAACTTCTCTACAAGGGGAGCAGACAAGGCACCCCTCCCCTGGCCTCCAGGTGAGAGTGGTTTCAGGTTACACAGAAAGTTCTTACAAAGCGCGTGGCTCTGAGACCGTGATCTTTTGTGCTTAGCCAAGTCGTTAGTGACTATCAGTCACGGAACGTATTGCATGAGGGTTGAAAAAGTAACTGGGGCTTTGGACCTCGATCCCCTTGGGTTACGTTCGCATTCGATTTTGCTGCTCTTGCCATCTTTGCCAAGTTTATCTGAAAGGACTTAGGGAAATAACATGAATGGGAAAGACAGACTTACTGGTAATTGAAATAGTAAACTCTCGAGTATCGATTTAAATGAAAAATAGTATTGTCCTTGCAGCTCAGCTCATCCTCATCTCCCTTGGCTTGGAACTGACAAAGGCTTATTTAGAATTGGAGGAAGTAGAGGCAATCCCACGCTGGGGACCATGCCCGTGGTCCTGCTGGGGACCTGGCTGCATAGCTCTTAACTGCATCCCTAGGGGGTGCGTGGTAGGGAGGAGACGCAGACAGGCTCTCTCCGCCTGGGCTGTGTGTGGCTGATGCACCTTCACCTTCGTGGACCCAAAAGGAGCATTCAGTCACCACGTCCAGGTGCAGCACAGTGGGCTAGCCTCCCCTTGTGGCCGGTGCTGGATGAAAATCTCCGTGTCAGGCAGCCAGGGCTTGGGAAAGCTGCGGTTTGCAGAGACAGGCATGCTAACGAGTGTAAAGATGTGGCCTCAGGCTGTAGGAGGCTTCCCCTGTCTTCCCAGGTAGAAAATGAACACGTGGGCACATGCAGACACGTGAATCCCTCCGTCCCATCGGCAGCTTCTAGCTGCCAGGGAGCCCAACTGACCTTAGTGGCCCGAACCGCATTTCTAGAATCAGTTGAGGTCTGTTTCCCTTTTGGTTGGAATTAATTGGCTTTTTATACCTTGCCTCTTTCCATGAAAATACATTCTGTCTTGGTTTCACAAGCACCTGAAGGTCCGGGTGTCCCCCGAAACAGGTGACCCTGAAAGGCTGTGCAGTCGGGGGCACTTCCCGGAAGCCTCACCCCGGGAGCAGTTTCTGCCTTCAGCCACTGTTTAGTAGCAGCTCATCTCTTGTGAGCGCTTCCTGTGGGTCAGCGCTCCGCAGGGCACTCCCGCATCCTGCATGTTCACGCGTGGCCGTGGGTAAAATGTCCAAGTTGCAAAGTGGCGGAATAATGGGGCCCTGCTGGTGTCAGAAACTCGCACCGAGGACAGGGCATCTGCCAGCCGACACTGGCAGACATTTACCGCGTTCACGTCTCCCCCTCTCAGTTTTCATTAAACTTGGAGAGGGCAGGGGAAGTGGGTGCGCGCCCTGTGGGCAGACAGCGACTGTGAGTGCTGCGCTCTGGAAACGGGGGGCGTCTGTGTGACCCAGAGCGGGACCCTCGGAAGGAGAGAGGGCACCTACTTCCCCGACAGGCGCGGTCTCTCCCCCCGCTCCGCCCCTTCTCACGGCCTCTGCTACAGCCTTGCTGTCGGGCTGCAGCTCCATCTGCCAGAAGGGTCGAGCCGTCCTGCCCTGGAATCTCTTTCGAGCCTGCGCCTCGTGTCCGCTTGGCCACAGTATTGGCAGGGAAAGGCCTTGGACGCGCACCGGCTGCCTCAGCCCTTTGCTCTTTCTGAGCGTCTCCCGGTGCTGGAGCCTTTCGTGCCTGGGTGGCTCCCGTGTTGCTCACGGCCTTTCACGGTGGCAGGAGCAAGTGGAGGTGGCAGCGGCCCAGCAGCGCCAACCGGGGAGCTGGCGCTGGGGCCTCCGCTCTGCGAGGTGCCCCCTGCCCACGCCCCAGGTGCCTCTGTGCGGGTCCCTAACTCGGGTGGCGTCAGGGTCTCCACTGCACCGGTCCCCCCGAAGAGCTGCCGGGCGTTCTGGAGGCGTCGGCCAGACACCGGCCCGCCCCCGCCCCCCGCCGGCCATGGCCTGGTCCCCAGCAGGCTCGTCTCTGTCTGTCTCTCCAGCAATCCCTGCTCGAGAAACAGCGGGTCCTGACCCAGCAGCACGAGGACGCCAAGGAGTTGAAGGAGAACTTGGACCGCCGGGAGGGCATCGTGTCTGACATCCTGGCCGCATACCTCAGCCAGGACAGCCTAGCGGACTACGCGCACTTCGTGAGGATGAAGTCGGCCCTCCTCATCGAGCAGCGCGAGCTGGAGGACAAGATCCACCTGGGCGAAGAGCAGCTCAAGTGCCTGTGGGACAGCCTTCCGCCCGAGAGGGGCCAGGGAGGGGCGTGCCACCCGTCGCCTCCCCGGCGGGGCACAGAAGCCGGCCCTTGAGCGACGGGCCCAAGGAGGCAGACGCACACCCCAGCCTGTACTTAGGGCCTGGAGAGAGAATCCCTGCCAGAACCAAATGGCCGTTAGAAAAGCAATAATTTCCGTTGGTGCATTTGGGATGATTGATTTAATGTCTTAGTTCCCCTCTTGAATGCCGAGCAGAGTGGCTCCCCGTCGCCCTTGGCCTGGAAGCAACCCCACGTGGCGCCCGGCTCCAGTGAACGGTGAGTTCCCGAGTACGGACCGGGCTCTGGCCCCGAGGTGCACGCACGGGGTCCTTGCCGGCTCGGGCCTGTCCTTCCGTCTTCCCACGCTGCACCCCTTCCTCTGCTCAGGAGGGAATGAGCACGTGTCGGGCAAAGCCAGGCGCACGACCTCTCCGGCGGGTCATGGGAGGTGGCGGCTGCCGGCTTCTCATGTTGGTCCAGAAGTGTTGAGCGTTCATTGTGTCTGTCATGTAAGGATCATCTCCGACCCAGCAAAAATCACGATGATACTTTGATAACACTACAAAGGTGAAGCGTTTTCCACGTGGTTAAAAACCAACTGTGAAAAGAAGAGCTTACATGTTGGGTTCACTCATTCTAAAATTGCCACTTAAATAGCGTTTGCGCTTTAAAACACACACAAAGCAGACGCATGGTTTTAGGACTTCTCGGCTGACATCACGGTTCAAATGATATTTTCCTGCAAAGAGAAATTACTTGGCTAAAAGCGTGTCCGGTAGTAATGTGCTTGCTAGGTGTTTCTTTGCTTAAGGCCGACGAGATATTTCTTAACTTACTCTTTCCCCAGAACATTGGTTTTGCGTGTGTAGCATCGCAATTTCTCTCTTTTTGCCTCTATTTGTTACCATGCCGTAAGGGCCACATACCGTTTAAGAACCGTCGCTCTGGTTTCTCGGAGGTCCCGGTGAACCACAGAACTTGTAGACCCGATCTTTTCTGCCACACAGTGTACATACAGCTCCTGTATCCTTTTTTAGTGGTTGAAATTGTGAGGTGGTAAAGAGTCTATTCACTCAAGAAAACTGTCAAGCTGTCATTTTCCACTGGACAGATCACAGGCCAGGAGAAAATAACTTGCAAATCATGTATGTGACAAACCATTTGTATCCAGAATGTATAAATGCTCACACTGAACAGGAAGAAAACAAACAGCCCGATTAAAACGTGGGCAAAAGACTGAAACAGACACTTCACCAAAGAGGATATATGCATGGCGAGTGAGCACAGGATCGATGTGTTGGCCACCAGTGGCGTGGTTCTCACGTACTTATTTTTAATCTGATCACTGTGGCGTGGCGAGTTTCGTCACAGTGCTCATCTGTTGAAAGGTGTGGTGAACGGCGGGAGAAGCCCTGGGAAGGCTTCACGTGGAGGTGATGTGTGGACTTTGGTTTGATCTGTGAGATCGTTTTACTCCGTATTCCTCTTACTCCTATAAAAGAAGTTTTCCAGCGGCGGGGGGGTGGGGTGGAGATGTCCCTCTGTCAGCAGCGGTCGCTGCCTTACCAAACACAGACGCACACAAATATCTTAAAGGACAGTAACTAGTCCACGCCTCGCCAGCCAGAGGGGAGACTGGACTCCCGGGCTGCCGCAGTGATCTCCGTGCACCCGTAGAGGGGGCCGACCTGGCAGGCGTCGGTGACGCTGGCAAAATAAACACTCCTTTGGCAGCCCACCGACGCCAAAGAGAACTGCCTTTTCAACAGTTTTTACTCTTATTCAATTAAGCTATTCCTGACTTGAAAATTCCCTCTTCTGCCAACGAAGTGTCCTTGCCACGTGGTGCGGGTCACTTGCTGTGAAAACTGATCACGTCAGGAGAGGTAAAGCTGGCTGTCCATGGACGCCCCCCCCCCACACACACTGCCCCTGCTTTCTCCCTCGGGGAGACAACCACGGTGATTTCAGTGTGTTTCTAATTGTCACAAAGCTTTTTACCTGTGATTCTTTCCCTTCAAATACAGTATTGTGATCATTTTGATGATATGTCTGTAACATGTGAAAATAGAATTTGTGTCTGTATGCAGCTTTTTGGTGTCTTTTGAGAACTTTGTTTTCTACAAAGCAATACATAGTGCTCTCCTGTCCTTTTGACGAAGCACATAGAATCACAACATTCCCGTTTGCCTCTTAAACGTCTGGTTAGTGGGTACCCAAAGGTTGCAGTGAGTCGATGTACATAACTTCGTATATAGTTACGTTATTGCGTATAAAGACAATCTGGTGCTAACGTTTTGCCCTTGGCATTCTTCGGTGGTGGCTGACGGCTCACCCTCGGTCATAGCTCAGCTGTGGAATGCCCTGTATAGCGAGATTCCAGTCGGGCGTTGCGCCTTTGGCTTCTCTCCTGCAGTCCACTCTGGAAGATGCATACAGATTTCACACTCAGTACTTTCACTTACGTCTCAACAGATCATTCTGCTTGACATTCACAAAATAAATGGTGTCCTTCAGTGAACCGAGCATGTCTTTGATTTACCTTTTTTTTTTTTTTAAGAATTGCAGTATCCTTACCATGTATTAGATTCTTCAACCATTGATAAATGGTGGGATCAATTCTACGTATGTATGTATGTGACTATTTCTGCCAGTCTAGTAAAGGGCAGTCAATTTGCAGTCAGGAAAATATTCACAGAGACAGGTTGTGTAAGTCAGTGCCTGCCACAGCAGTGCTGTGTAACAAGCACTATAAAATCTCAGCAGGGTCCAGTGAGACGTGTTCCCGTGAGCTCATGAAATTGTAGATCAGGCTCTGCTCCACGTGCCAGTCATCTTCCTCCCGGGACCAGGAGTTTGGCCTGGGAAGGTCAGTGGCAGATGCATAAGAGAACAAGCCCAGTCCCAGCGGTGCTTTTCCTGTCTCTGGTTAGAGTGCACTTGCTAAGCTTCCGTTGCCAAAGCAAGAGCCACAGCCAAAGCCAAAGTCAGAGGGCGTGGCATGTGCTCTGCCCCTGTAGTGGAAGGAACTTAAGTCACATGGCAGAGTGGACTACAGGGAGGTGTGAAGCACTGGGGCCGCTGATGGACCACACCTCCCACACCAGGGTCCGATACCGAATAGCACTAAATCGTCCAGGACCCGAAGCCAAGTTCCTGGAGCACAGCCAGCTCTGTCACTTCGGGCGTACGGCTGTGAGCAAGTGCCAGCCTCTCCGGCCTCAGCTTCCTGCTCTGTAGCTGGAGGAGAGCTGCTGTGAGAGCGATTGAGCTGATGTGTTACCGTGCTCAGGACCTGTACCTGGGTCAGAGGGGTGCCATGGGAAGTGTCCACACTTCTGCTGCCATCACAGTATTCTGGATCTCGAAGAAGTGCCTTCCCTGCGTCCAAACGCATCTGTCAGAACCACCCAGCACACGGCAGTTGCTCCTGGGTGGCGGATTAGAAACACTTCTGTTGTGCAGCAGGTTGGTGGGACCCGAAGGTTAGCCAATTGAGAGGAAGGGATTCTTTTTAACAAATTATTTTTGGCTGCGTTGGGCTTTCTCTAGTTGTGGCGAGCAGGGGCTACTCTTCGTTGCGGTGTGCAGGCTTCTCATTGCACTGGCTACTTTTGTTGCGGACGCTAGGTGCACGGGTTTCAGTACTTGCGGCATGCGGGCTCAGTAGGTGTGGCTCGCGGGCTCTAGAGCGCAGGCTCAGTAGTTGTGGCACACGGGCTTAGTTGCACCGTGGCATGTGGGATCTTCCCAGACCAGGGCTTGAACTCGTGTCCCCTGTTTTGGCAGGTAGATCCTTTTTTTTTTTTTAATTTATTTTTGGCTGCATTGGGTCTTCATTGCTGCGCATGGGCTTTCTCTAGTTTCGGCAAGAAGGGGCTACTTTTCGTTGTGGTGCACAGGCTTCTCCTTGCAGTGGCTTCTCTTGTTGTGGAGCATAGGCTCTAGGTGCGCAAGCTTCAGTAGTCGTGGCTCGCAGACTCTAGAGCGCAGGCTCAGTATTGTGGCACACGGGTTTACTTGCTCGGCAGCATGTGGGATCTTCCCGGACCAGGGATCAACCCGTGAGCCCTGCATCGGCAGGCGGATCCTTAACCACTGCACCACCAGGGAAGCCCCGAGAGGGAGGGGTTTTTCTTAATAAGCATTACTCAAAATTAGGAGAGTGAATTTTTACTTGGAACAAGGAAAAATTGACCCAAGTCACAGATTTTTAAAAAGTGCACAAATGCCTCATACATTTTATGTTTGCCTTCTACCAGGATACTCTGCTTGTCTTATGTGAGTTCTGATATGGTCGAGGAATTCATCACACGGGGGGCAATGGAAACGCACCTTAGGCTACTGCTGGGATGGTGCTTCTGGGAGCCAGAGACCCTTGTGCCGCACTCCACGACCCATGGAAGGAGATGCTCAACGCTTTGCTTCTTCAGGGCCAGCTGCACTGCACACACTGAGCCAGTCTCAGGCCCGGGGATGCAGGAGACGTTGACGCCATCGTTAACCTGTCAGCTGTACTGTCCTGTGGCTGTACCCTGAAAGCCCAGGCATCCTGAGGGTGTGTCTTCTGCATTTCCCATTAAAAGAAGAGAACCTGGGAGGGCTGTGTATGTGCTGGTACAGGTTGAGCATTGAGTCATACTTAGATATGTGTCTCTGTGTGTGTGTGTGTGTGTGTGTGTGTGTGTGTGTGCTGTGGTATAAGCTGTGCATTGAGTCACAGTGAGCCGTGTGTGTGTGTGTGTGTGTGGTGGTGTAGAGTGTGCACTGAATCACAGGTTGTGTATGTGTGTGCTGGTATGGGCTTTACATTGAGTCACTGAGGTGTGTGTGCGTGTGTGTGTGTGTTGCTACAGACTGTTCATTGAGTCACAGTGAGCCGTGTGTGTGCTGGTATATGCTGTGCATTTAGTCACAGTGAGCCTTGTGTGTGTGCTGGTACAGGCTTTGCATTGAATCACAGTGAGCCATGTATGTGCGTGCGTGTGTGTGCTGCTACAGGCAGTGCATTGAGGCACAGTGAGCCATGTGTGAGTGCGTGTCTGTGTGGTCTGTGCTGGTTCACACGGTCAATTCAGTTACACTGAGGTGCCTGTGTGTGAGTGTATGTGTTGCTATGGATGGTACACACATAGTCAATTTTTGACAAAAAAGGCAAGAATACACAATGGGGAAAAGTCTCTCCAGCAAGTGGTGCGGGGAAAGTTGGACAGCTGCATGTAAATCAATGAATTTAAAACACACCCTCTCACCATACACAAAAATAAACTCAAAATGGCTTAAAGACTTAAACGTAAGACATGACACCATAAAACTCCTAGAAAGGAACACAGGCAAAACATTCTCTGACATAAATTGTACCAATGTTTTCTTAGGTCAGTCTCCCAAGGCAACAGGAATAAAAGCAAAAATAAATGGGACCTAATCAAACACACAAGCTTTTGCTCAGCAAAGGAAACCATTAACAAAACGAAAAGACGACCTACAAAACGGGAGAAAATATTTGCAAACAATGCAGCTGAGAAGAGCTTAATTTCCAAAATATATAAACAGCTCATACAACTCAACAACAAAAAAATAAATGAACCAATCAAAACAGGGGCAGAAGATCTGAAAGGACACGTCTTCAAAGAAGAAACACAAATAGCTAATAGGCACATGAAAAGATGCTCAAAATCACTATCAGAGAAATGAAAATCAAAACTACAATAAGGTACCATCTCACACTGGTCAGAATGGCCATCATGAAAAACTCTACAAATAACAAATGCTGGAGAGGATATGGAGAAAAGGGAACCCTCTTACACTCTTGCTGGGAATATAAATTGGTACAGCCACTTTGGAGAACAGATGTGGAGGTTCCTTAAAAAACTAAAAAGTGAATTACCATATGATCCAGCAATCCCACTCCTGGGCATATACCCAGACAAAACTCTAATCCAAAGAGATACATGCACCCCTATGTTCATAGCAGCACTATTCACAATAGCCAAGACATGGAAACAACCTAAGTGTCCACTAACAGATGAATGGATAAAGAAGATGTGGTACCTGTATACAATGGACTAGTACTCAGCCATAAAAAAGAACAAAATCATGCCATTTGCAGCAACATGGATGCAACTAGAGATTAACATACTAAGTGAAATAAGTCAGAAAGAGAAAGACATATACCATATGATATCACTTATATGTGGAATCTAAAATACAACACAAATGAACATATCTATGAAACAGCAACAGACTCATGGACATAGAGAACAGACTTGTGGTTGCCAAGGGGGAGGAGGCTGGGGGAGGGATGGAATGGGAGGTTGGGCTTAACAGATGTAAACTATTTTACATGGAATAGATAAACAGGGCCCTACTGTATAGCACAGGGAACTATATTCAGTATCCTATGATAAACCATAAGGGAAAAGAATATAAAAAGAGAGTGTATATATATATATATATATGTATAATGGAATCACTTTGCTGTACGGCAGAAATTAACACAACACTGTAAATCAACTACACTTGAATAAAAAATAAAATGACCGAGAGAAAAAAAAATGGAGTATTTTACTCTGTGTAAAGTTTACATTCAAAGAAAAGCACTGTAAACAAATATGGCTCACTAGTTAATGCCATGCTTGCTGAAATACTTAAGGAGACATGTACTGATGTCTGCAATTTACCACAAAATGCATCAAGGGATAAGATGGATTGCAGCTTTCCTGGTGGCGCAGTGGTTAAGAATCCACCGGCCAATGCAGAGGACACGGGTTTGAGCCCTGGTCTGGGAAGATCCCACATGCCGCGGAGCAGCTAAGCCCGTGCAGCACAACTACTGAGCCAGCACACCACAACTACTGAAGCCCGCGTGCCTAGAGCCCGTGCTCCGCAACGAGAAGCCACTGCAATAAGAAGCCCACACACCACAGCGAAGAGTAGCCCCCGCTCACCGCAACTAGAGAAAGCCCGCGCTCAGCAACAAAGGCCCAACACAGCCAAATTTCAAACAAAGTTTTAAAAAAGAATAATGAAAAGCATATGAAGCATAATTCCAACTTTAAAAATATGAGCAGAAGTATTTACAATAGCCAGGACATGGAAGCAACCTAACTGTCCATCGACAGATGAATGGATAAAGAAGATGTGGCACATATGTGCAACGGAATATCACTCAGCCGTAAAAAGAAACGAAATTGAGTTATTTGTAGTGAGGTGGATGGACCCAGAGACTGTCATACAGAGCGAAGTCAGTCAGAAAGAGAAAAACAAAAACCATACACTAACACATATATATGGAATCTTAAAAAAAAAAAAAAGGTTCTGATGAACCTAGGGGCAGGACAGGAATAAAGACACAGACGTAGAGAATGGACTTGAGGACGCGGGGAGGGGGAAGGGGAAGGTGGGACGAAGTGAGAGAGTGGCACTGACCTATATACACTACCAAATATAATATAGACAGCTAGTGGGAAGCAGCCGCATGGCACAGGGAGATCAGCTCGGTGCTTTGTGACCACCTAGAGGCGTGGGATACGGAGGGTGGGAGGGAGACCCAAGAGGGAGGGGATATGGGGATGTATGTATATGTATATGTATACCGGATTCACTTTGTTATAAAGCAGCAACTAACACAGCATTGTAAAGCAATTATATTCCAATAAAGATGTTTAAAAAAATGAGCTGAAAAAAAGATGGGGAGGAAATGGGCTAAAATATTAACTGTGGTGGAATTAAACATGGTTTTGATTCACTTTTTCATATTCCATGCACTAAATAACCAAGTTCTCTTTTTCCAATATCCACATGCTACGTTCTCCATAATAAAAGCAGTATCACCTGCCCTCTTGCCCAAGGGAGAAAGGCCCACTGGGCAGCAACAGCTCTCCACTCGTGCTCCCATCCTGTGACCGCGGCTTTGAGCACCTGATGGGGCCCCCAGAGCGCTCTAATCACAGCTGTAGAGATGTGTCCTCCTTGGCTTCACACGGATGACGAAGCCTACGGCTGACTTATCTGCTTTGGTTCCCAGGTTCCCAGCCCCACCCACCCTGTCTTCTATCTTTGCCCATCACGGGTGCTAACCCCCTCCCTACTTCTTCCAACCACACCCTCTAGCTTCCTAGCGTCTTGTCGGTTATCTGAATTTCTTATTTTAAGTCATCTTTGTCCAGAAGCTAAAAAGGGAAACTTTATAAAATTTTCTATGTAATGATGTAAAATCCATGCATAGCAAAAAAAAAAATAATTAACTAACAAGGAATTATAAAATGACAATTGAGAAATACGTGGAAGATACAGGACAAATGGCTGATTCACCTAATTTATGCAGAGCTCAAAACCAAGAGTTAAAAAAAGAAGATGAAAAACCCAATAGAAGACAAAGATGAAGTAAGCAAAGGGTACCAAGAAACACCAATCACCAAAAAAACAGGGGGAAGTGTTGAACCTCACCGGTAACAAAAGAAATGAAAGCCCAAACAATAATGGAATATAATTTCTTAACCTTGCAAATTGCCGAAAGGTCAATGAAAAAGTTGGATATCCTCCAGTTTGAGGATGGGAGATCAGAAAATGAGTGCTCATGCATTGCTGTGAAAGCATAAAGGGATGAAACTTTCTGAAGGACAATTTGACAATATCTAGTAAATTTATAAATGCATGGAGCGACTGAGCAAGACCCTGTTTGGAATTTCTATTGTAGAAATATTTATAATTTCACCAAGATTATATATATGATGCTCATTGCAACCCTTTCTTAATAAAAATATGAAAGAAAGAAAGATAGAAAGAAAGAAAAAGAAAGAAAAGGATAGAAAGAAAAAGAATAAACTTGAAGCAGTCTCTGAACAAGGATCAAATTACTAGGCATTTGTAAAAGTACAGACTTGAAGATAGGTAAACGAAGCAAAAATCGAGTATCAAAACCAAATTCTAGGGACTTCCCTAGTGGCACAGTAGTTAAAAATCCGCCTGCCAATGCAGGGGACACGGGTTCGAGCCCTGGTCCAGGAAGATCCCACAGGCCACAGAGCAACTAAGCCCGTGCGCCACACCTACGGAGCCTGTGCTCTAGAGCCCACGAGCCACGCCTACTGAGCCCCAGAGCAAAAACTACTGAAGCCGCGCGCTCATAGCCCGTGCTCCGCAACAAGAGAAGCCACTGCAATGAGAAGCCTGCGCACCTCAACGAAGAATAGCCCACCACCCCCGCGCGCCACAACTAGAGGAAGCCCGCGCGCAGCAACGAAGAGCCAACACAGCCACATAAACAAATAAGTAAATAGATTTATTTTAAACAAAATTTTCTAGGTTAGCACTCCAATGGCAGAACAGTTGACTTTATACTGAAAGAACTACTACACCCTCATCTTTTTTATCTCCCCTGCCCAGGAACTCAGAATCCTGAGCTAAGAATAAAGTGAGGCTATGGGTGATTTTTTCCTTTCTTTGTATTTTTTCTGGGTACTTTACGTTTTTTATATTGCACATGTATTAGTTTTTAATAAAGCTATATAGTATCTTTATCAACATGTGAAGAACACATCCACACTTTATAAATTGCTCTACGGTCACAAGCATTCTTCTCTTTCTCCACCGGAGGGCAGCATAAGCACAGTAAATAGCAAACATAGTTTCAAGGTGTTTGGTCTGAAATTGAAGGCTGCTCTTCAGTTGTTTGTTTTGACAGGCTGCTGGTACAAATTAATCATTAGATTGTTTATTTTTCTGATAAATGACTCTATGTTCATTGTAAAAACTGATATAGAGGAGAAAAGACAACTCACCTATATAATCAGGGACCAGCTGGCATTTATCTCCACATTTCTATGTGTGACGAAGAGAGGAAGGTACGTATTTTTTTAAAGTCTGCTGACAAAACGTCCCCCACACAATAGTTTTCTAATCGACGCTTCACATCACATGTCTCTTGAGCATTCATCTCCCTGCTTCCCTAAGTTCTCTGACATGGTGCTTTCTAAAGGCCGCCTGGTGTTCCAGCCTGTCGACTCGTTGGACCTTGCTTCCCTGATTTAAATTGGTCATTTAGGTGTTTTAACTCTCTTTAAAGTATAAAAGATTTCCCATGTATAAAATATACATAGAAAACTATACCACCCAATTAATCGCTACTCGAATTTGATAGATGGTAATCGTTGCCATTTTAACTTCAGATATTCTGAAGAAAGAAAAGTTTACAGGTAGCGTTGGAGGTCCCCACGTCCAATTAAGTTCTCTCCTTCCATCCCCAAAGTCACCTCTGATCTGAAGCTGCGGCTTACTTTTCCAACCCTTCATCTCAGGCTCTAATTACAAAAGTATGTTCTGTAAACAACACAGTATCGTCCTGAGCTTTTAAATTCTACACGTAAATGTAATCACCACGGCATGCCCTGTATTTGCTTAACTAATTATGATTTACCCGTATTTGCTTAACTAATTATGATTTACCCGCTGTTGATTTAGACCTACTTAATTTTAACTGCTTTAAGGTATTATAATTTATAAATAGAACTTATTGACACATTCCCTATTGATAAGCATTTAGGCGGTTTCTAACCATTGAGTGTCGCTGCTCTTTGGATGGGGCAGGTGCGCACAGCTTCTCTAGCTGTTATACCTAGAGAAGAGTTAACTTTGGGATTCCAGCAGAGGAATGGCAGATTCGAAAGGGTCATCCCCTTCAGCTCTACCGGCTACTGCTGAATCACATTCCTGAATTACCAATTTTCAATTCAGCGGGTCGCGAATTAGTCCCATTTCCTCACTTCCTCTTTGTGGTAGGAGGCATGGCTTTAAGCATCTCGGAGGTTACGCACCTCTGCATGGTCACTGGCAACAAGGTTTTGTCTTTTGTGAATCCACTGCCTTTGCTTATTACCTGCTTGGGTTCTTTACCTTTTTCTTATCGAGTCGTACAAATTGTGTATCTATGTCTGATTCAGACCGGGTGTCTAGAGGAAGCACGTGGCATGCACAGACCGGGTAATTTAAGGAGAGCTTGGGCTTCCCTGGTGGTGCAGTGGTTAAGAATCCGCCTGGCAATGCAGGGGACACGGGTTCGAGCCCCGGTCCCGGAAGATCCCACACGCCGTGGAGCGACTAAACCCGTGAGCCACAACTCCTGAAGCCCGGGCACCTAAAGCCCATGCTCCGCAACAAGAGGCCACCGCAATGAGAAGCCCGCGCACCACAACGAAGAGTAGCGCCCGCTCACCGCAACTAGAGAAAGCCCGCGCACAGCAACGAAGAGCCAACACAGCCACATAAACAAATAAGTAAATAAATTTATTTTAAACAAAATTTTCTAGGTTAGCACTCCAATGGCAGAAAAGTGGGCTTTATACTGAAAGAACTACTACACCCTCATCTTTTTTATCTCCCCTGCCCAGGAACTCAGAATCCTGAGCTAAGAATAAAGTGAGGCTATGGGTGATTTTTTCCTTTCTTTGTATTTTTTCTGGGTACTTTACGTTTTTTATATTGCACATGTATTAGTTTTTAATAAAGCTATATAGTATCTTTATCAACATGTGAAGAACACATCCACACTTTATAAATTGCTCTACGGTCACAAGCATTCTTCTCTTTCTCCACCGGAGGGCAGCATAAGCACAGTAAATAGCAAACATAGTTTCAAGGTGTTTGGTCTGAAATTGAAGGCTGCTCTTCAGTTGTTTGTTTTGACAGGCTGCTGGTACAAATTAATCATTAGACTGTTTATTTTTCTGATAAATGACTCTATGTTCATTGTAAAAACTGATATAGAGGAGAAAAGACAACTCACCTATATAATCAGGGACCAGCTGGCATTTATCTCCACATTTCTATGTGTGACGAAGAGAGGAAGGTACGTATTTTTTTAAAGTCTGCTGACAAAACGTCCCCCACACAATAGTTTTCTAATCGACGCTTCACATCACATGTCTCTTGAGCATTCATCTCCCTGCTTCCCTAAGTTCTCTGACATGGTGCTTTCTAAAGGCCGCCTGGTGTTCCAGCCTGTCGACTCGTTGGACCTTGCTTCCCTGATTTAAATTGGTCATTTAGGTGTTTTAACTCTCTTTAAAGTATAAAAGATTTCCCATGTATAAAATATACATAGAAAACTATACCACCCAATTAATCGCTACTCGAATTTGATAGATGGTAATCGTTGCCATTTTAACTTCAGATATTCTGAAGAAAGAAAAGTTTACAGGTAGCGTTGGAGGTCCCCACGTCCAATTAAGTTCTCTCCTTCCATCCCCAAAGTCACCTCTGATCTGAAGCTGCGGCTTACTTTTCCAACCCTTCATCTCAGGCTCTAATTACAAAAGTATGTTCTGTAAACAACACAGTATCGTCCTGAGCTTTTAAATTCTACACGTAAATGTAATCACCACGGCATGCCCTGTATTTGCTTAACTAATTATGATTTACCCGTATTTGCTTAACTAATTATGATTTACCCGCTGTTGATTTAGACCTACTTAATTTTAACTGCTTTAAGGTATTATAATTTATAAATAGAACTTATTGACACATTCCCTATTGATAAGCATTTAGGCGGTTTCTAACCATTGAGTGTCGCTGCTCTTTGGATGGGGCAGGTGCGCACAGCTTCTCTAGCTGTTATACCTAGAGAAGAGTTAACTTTGGGATTCCAGCAGAGGAATGGCGGATTCGAAAGGGTCATCCCCTTCAGCTCTACCGGCTACTGCTGAATCACACTCCTGAATTACCAATTTTCAATTCAGCGGGTCGCGAATTAGTCCCATTTCCTCACTTCCTCTTTGTGGTAGGAGGCATGGCTTTAAGCATCTCGGAGGTTACGCACCTCTGCATGGTCACTGGCAACAAGGTTTTGTCTTTTGTGAATCCACTGCCTTTGCTTATTACCTGCTTGGGTTCTTTACCTTTTTCTTATCGAGTCGTACAAATTGTGTATCTATGTCTGATTCAGACCGGGTGTCTAGAGGAAGCACGTGGCATGCACAGACCGGGTAATTTAAGGAGAGCTTGGGCTTCCCTGGTGGTGCAGTGGTTAAGAATCCGCCTGGCAATGCAGGGGACACGGGTTCGAGCCCCGGTCCCGGAAGATCCCACACGCCGTGGAGCGACTAAACCCGTGAGCCACAACTCCTGAAGCCCGGGCACCTAAAGCCCATGCTCCGCAACAAGAGGCCACCGCAATGAGAAGCCCGCGCACCACAACGAAGAGTAGCGCCCGCTCACCGCAACTAGAGAAAGCCCGCGCACAGCAACGAAGAGCCAACACAGCCACATAAACAAATAAGTAAATAGATTTATTTTAAACAAAATTTTCTAGGTTACCACTCCAATGGCAGAAAAGTGGACTTTATACTGAAAGAGCTACTACACCCTCATCTTTTTTATCTCCCCTGCCCAGGAACTCAGAATCCTGAGCTAAGAATAAAGTGAGACTATGGGTGATTTTTTTCCTTTCTTTGTATTTTTTCTGGGTACTTTACGTTTTTTATATTGCACATGTATTAGTTTTTAATAAAGCTATATAGTATCTTTATCAACATGTGAAGAACACATCCGCACTTTATAAATTGCTCTACGGTCACAAGCATTCTTCTCTTTCTCCACCGGAGGGCAGCATAAGCACAGTAAATAGCAAACAGTTTCAAGGTGTTTGGTCTGAAATTGAAGGCTGCTCTTCAGTTGTTTGTTTTGACAGGCTGCTGGTACAAATTAATCATTAGACTGTTTATTTTTCTGATAAATGACTCTATGTTCATTGTAAAAACTGATATAGAGGAGAAAAGACAACTCACCTATATAATCAGGGACCAGCTGGCATTTATCTCCACATTTCTATGTGTGACGAAGAGAGGAAGGTACGTATTTTTTTAAAGTCTGCTGACAAAACGTCCCCCACACAATAGTTTTCTAATCGACGCTTCACATCACATGTCTCTTGAGCATTCATCTCCCTGCTTCCCTAAGTTCTCTGACATGGTGCTTTCTAAAGGCCGCCTGGTGTTCCAGCCTGTCGACTCGTTGGACCTTGCTTCCCTGATTTAAATTGGTCATTTAGGTGTTTTAACTCTCTTTAAAGTATAAAAGATTTCCCATGTATAAAATATACATAGAAAACTATACCACCCAATTAATCGCTACTCGAATTTGATAGATGGTAATCGTTGCCATTTTAACTTCAGATATTCTGAAGAAAGAAAAGTTTACAGGTAGCGTTGGAGGTCCCCACGTCCAATTAAGTTCTCTCCTTCCATCCCCAAAGTCACCTCTGATCTGAAGCTGCGGCTTACTTTTCCAACCCTTCATCTCAGGCTCTAATTACAAAAGTATGTTCTGTAAACAACACAGTATCGTCCTGAGCTTTTAAATTCTACACGTAAATGTAATCACCACGGCATGCCCTGTATTTGCTTAACTAATTATGATTTACCCGTATTTGCTTAACTAATTATGATTTACCCGCTGTTGATTTAGACCTACTTAATTTTAACTGCTTTAAGGTATTATAATTTATAAATAGAACTTATTGACACGTTCCCTATTGATAAGCATTTAGGCGGTTTCTAACCATTGAGTGTCGCTGCTCTTTGGATGGGGCAGGTGCGCACAGCTTCTCTAGCTGTTATACCTAGAGAAGAGTTAACTTTGGGATTCCAGCAGAGGAATGGCGGATTCGAAAGGGTCATCCCCTTCAGCTCTACCGGCTACTGCTGAATCACACTCCTGAATTACCAATTTTCAATTCAGCGGGTCGCGAATTAGTCCCATTTGCTCACTTCCTCTTTGTGGTAGGAGGCATGGCTTTAAGCATCTCGGAGGTTACGCACCTCTGCATGGTCACTGGCAACAAGGTTTTGTCTTTTGTGAATCCACTGCCTTTGCTTATTACCTGCTTGGGTTCTTTACCTTTTTCTTATCGAGTCGTACAAATTGTGTATCTATGTCTGATTCAGACCGGGTGTCTAGAGGAAGCACGTGGCATGCACAGACCGGGTAATTTAAGGAGAGCTTGGGCTTCCCTGGTGGTGCAGTGGTTAAGAATCCGCCTGGCAATGCAGGGGACACGGGTTTTAGCCCCGGTCCCGGAAGATCCCACACGCCGTGGAGCGACTAAACCCGTGAGCCACAACTCCTGAAGCCCGGGCACCTAAAGCCCATGCTCCGCAACAAGAGGCCACCGCAATGAGAAGCCCGCGCACCACAACGAAGAGTAGCGCCCGCTCACCGCAACTAGAGAAAGCCCGCGCACAGCAACGAAGAGCCAACACAGCCACATAAACAAATAAGTAAATAAATTTATTTTAAACAAAATTTTCTAGGTTAGCACTCCAATGGCAGAAAAGTGGACTTTATACTGAAAGAACTACTACACCCTCATCTTTTTTATCTCCCCTGCCCAGGAACTCAGAATCCTGAGCTAAGAATAAAGTGAGGCTATGGGTGATTTTTTCCTTTCTTTGTATTTTTTCTGGGTACTTTACGTTTTTTATATTGCACATGTATTAGTTTTTAATAAAGCTATATAGTATCTTTATCAACATGTGAAGAACACATCCACACTTTATAAATTGCTCTACGGTCACAAGCATTCTTCTCTTTCTCCACCGGAGGGCAGCATAAGCACAGTAAATAGCAAACATAGTTTCAAGGTGTTTGGTCTGAAATTGAAGGCTGCTCTTCAGTTGTTTGTTTTGACAGGCTGCTGGTACAAATTAATCATTAGACTGTTTATTTTTCTGATAAATGACTCTATGTTCATTGTCAAAACTGATATAGAGGAGAAAAGACAACTCACCTATATAATCAGGGACCAGCTGGCATTTATCTCCACATTTCTATGTGTGACGAAGAGAGGAAGGTACGTATTTTTTTAAAGTCTGCTGACAAAACGTCCCCCACACAATAGTTTTCTAATCGACGCTTCACATCACATGTCTCTTGAGCATTCATCTCCCTGCTTCCCTAAGTTCTCTGACATGGTGCTTTCTAAAGGCCGCCTGGTGTTCCAGCCTGTCGACTCGTTGGACCTTGCTTCCCTGATTTAAATTGGTCATTTAGGTGTTTTAACTCTCTTTAAAGTATAAAAGATTTCCCATGTATAAAATATACATAGAAAACTATACCACCCAATTAATCGCTACTCGAATTTGATAGATGGTAATCGTTGCCATTTTAACTTCAGATATTCTGAAGAAAGAAAAGTTTACAGGTAGCGTTGGAGGTCCCCACGTCCAATTAAGTTCTCTCCTTCCATCCCCAAAGTCACCTCTGATCTGAAGCTGCGGCTTACTTTTCCAACCCTTCATCTCAGGCTCTAATTACAAAAGTATGTTCTGTAAACAACACAGTATCGTCCTGAGCTTTTAAATTCTACACGTAAATGTAATCACCACGGCATGCCCTGTATTTGCTTAACTAATTATGATTTACCCGTATTTGCTTAACTAATTATGATTTACCCGCTGTTGATTTAGACCTACTTAATTTTAACTGCTTTAAGGTATTATAATTTATAAATAGAACTTATTGACACATTCCCTATTGATAAGCATTTAGGCGGTTTCTAACCATTGAGTGTCGCTGCTCTTTGGATGGGGCAGGTGCGCACAGCTTCTCTAGCTGTTATACCTAGAGAAGAGTTAACTTTGGGATTCCAGCAGAGGAATGGCGGATTCGAAAGGGTCATCCCCTTCAGCTCTACCGGCTACTGCTGAATCACACTCCTGAATTACCAATTTTCAATTCAGCGGGTCGCGAATTAGTCCCATTTCCTCACTTCCTCTTTGTGGTAGGAGGCATGGCTTTAAGCATCTCGGAGGTTACGCACCTCTGCATGGTCACTGGCAACAAGGTTTTGTCTTTTGTGAATCCACTGCCTTTGCTTATTACCTGCTTGGGTTCTTTACCTTTTTCTTATCGAGTCGTACAAATTGTGTATCTATGTCTGATTCAGACCGGGTGTCTAGAGGAAGCACGTGGCATGCACAGACCGGGTAATTTAAGGAGAGCTTGGGCTTCCCTGGTGGTGCAGTGGTTAAGAATCCGCCTGGCAATGCAGGGGACACGGGTTCGAGCCCCGGTCCCGGAAGATCCCACACGCCGTGGAGCGACTAAACCCGTGAGCCACAACTCCTGAAGCCCGGGCACCTAAAGCCCATGCTCCGCAACAAGAGGCCACCGCAATGAGAAGCCCGCGCACCACAACGAAGAGTAGCGCCCGCTCACCGCAACTAGAGAAAGCCCGCGCACAGCAACGAAGAGCCAACACAGCCACATAAACAAATAAGTAAATAGATTTATTTTAAACAAAATTTTCTAGGTTACCACTCCAATGGCAGAAAAGTGGACTTTATACTGAAAGAGCTACTACACCCTCATCTTTTTTATCTCCCCTGCCCAGGAACTCAGAATCCTGAGCTAAGAATAAAGTGAGACTATGGGTGATTTTTTTCCTTTCTTTGTATTTTTTCTGGGTACTTTACGTTTTTTATATTGCACATGTATTAGTTTTTAATAAAGCTATATAGTATCTTTATCAACATGTGAAGAACACATCCGCACTTTATAAATTGCTCTACGGTCACAAGCATTCTTCTCTTTCTCCACCGGAGGGCAGCATAAGCACAGTAAATAGCAAACAGTTTCAAGGTGTTTGGTCTGAAATTGAAGGCTGCTCTTCAGTTGTTTGTTTTGACAGGCTGCTGGTACAAATTAATCATTAGACTGTTTATTTTTCTGATAAATGACTCTATGTTCATTGTCAAAACTGATATAGAGGAGAAAAGACAACTCACCTATATAATCAGGGACCAGCTGGCATTTATCTCCACATTTCTATGTGTGACGAAGAGAGGAAGGTACGTATTTTTTTAAAGTCTGCTGACAAAACGTCCCCCACACAATAGTTTTCTAATCGACGCTTCACATCACATGTCTCTTGAGCATTCATCTCCCTGCTTCCCTAAGTTCTCTGACATGGTGCTTTCTAAAGGCCGCCTGGTGTTCCAGCCTGTCGACTCGTTGGACCTTGCTTCCCTGATTTAAATTGGTCATTTAGGTGTTTTAACTCTCTTTAAAGTATAAAAGATTTCCCATGTATAAAATATACATAGAAAACTATACCACCCAATTAATCGCTACTCGAATTTGATAGATGGTAATCGTTGCCATTTTAACTTCAGATATTCTGAAGAAAGAAAAGTTTACAGGTAGCGTTGGAGGTCCCCACGTCCAATTAAGTTCTCTCCTTCCATCCCCAAAGTCACCTCTGATCTGAAGCTGCGGCTTACTTTTCCAACCCTTCATCTCAGGCTCTAATTACAAAAGTATGTTCTGTAAACAACACAGTATCGTCCTGAGCTTTTAAATTCTACACGTAAATGTAATCACCACGGCATGCCCTGTATTTGCTTAACTAATTATGATTTACCCGTATTTGCTTAACTAATTATGATTTACCCGCTGTTGATTTAGACCTACTTAATTTTAACTGCTTTAAGGTATTATAATTTATAAATAGAACTTATTGACACATTCCCTATTGATAAGCATTTAGGCGGTTTCTAACCATTGAGTGTCGCTGCTCTTTGGATGGGGCAGGTGCGCACAGCTTCTCTAGCTGTTATACCTAGAGAAGAGTTAACTTTGGGATTCCAGCAGAGGAATGGCGGATTCGAAAGGGTCATCCCCTTCAGCTCTACCGGCTACTGCTGAATCACACTCCTGAATTACCAATTTTCAATTCAGCGGGTCGCGAATTAGTCCCATTTGCTCACTTCCTCTTTGTGGTAGGAGGCATGGCTTTAAGCATCTCGGAGGTTACGCACCTCTGCATGGTCACTGGCAACAAGGTTTTGTCTTTTGTGAATCCACTGCCTTTGCTTATTACCTGCTTGGGTTCTTTACCTTTTTCTTATCGAGTCGTACAAATTGTGTATCTATGTCTGATTCAGACCGGGTGTCTAGAGGAAGCACGTGGCATGCACAGACCGGGTAATTTAAGGAGAGCTTGGGCTTCCCTGGTGGTGCAGTGGTTAAGAATCCGCCTGGCAATGCAGGGGACACGGGTTCGAGCCCCGGTCCCGGAAGATCCCACACGCCGTGGAGCGACTAAACCCGTGAGCCACAACTCCTGAAGCCCGGGCACCTAAAGCCCATGCTCCGCAACAAGAGGCCACCGCAATGAGAAGCCCGCGCACCACAACGAAGAGTAGCGCCCGCTCACCGCAACTAGAGAAAGCCCGCGCACAGCAACGAAGAGCCAACACAGCCACATAAACAAATAAGTAAATAGATTTATTTTAAACAAAATTTTCTAGGTTACCACTCCAATGGCAGAAAAGTGGACTTTATACTGAAAGAGCTACTACACCCTCATCTTTTTTATCTCCCCTGCCCAGGAACTCAGAATCCTGAGCTAAGAATAAAGTGAGACTATGGGTGATTTTTTTCCTTTCTTTGTATTTTTTCTGGGTACTTTACGTTTTTTATATTGCACATGTATTAGTTTTTAATAAAGCTATATAGTATCTTTATCAACATGTGAAGAACACATCCGCACTTTATAAATTGCTCTACGGTCACAAGCATTCTTCTCTTTCTCCACCGGAGGGCAGCATAAGCACAGTAAATAGCAAACAGTTTCAAGGTGTTTGGTCTGAAATTGAAGGCTGCTCTTCAGTTGTTTGGTTTGACAGGCTGCTGGTACAAATTAATCATTAGACTGTTTATTTTTCTGATAAATGACTCTATGTTCATTGTAAAAACTGATATAGAGGAGAAAAGACAACTCACCTATATAATCAGGGACCAGCTGGCATTTATCTCCACATTTCTATGTGTGACGAAGAGAGGAAGGTACGTATTTTTTTAAAGTCTGCTGACAAAACGTCCCCCACACAATAGTTTTCTAATCGACGCTTCACATCACATGTCTCTTGAGCATTCATCTCCCTGCTTCCCTAAGTTCTCTGACATGGTGCTTTCTAAAGGCCGCCTGGTGTTCCAGCCTGTCGACTCGTTGGACCTTGCTTCCCTGATTTAAATTGGTCATTTAGGTGTTTTAACTCTCTTTAAAGTATAAAAGATTTCCCATGTATAAAATATACATAGAAAACTATACCACCCAATTAATCGCTACTCGAATTTGATAGATGGTAATCGTTGCCATTTTAACTTCAGATATTCTGAAGAAAGAAAAGTTTACAGGTAGCGTTGGAGGTCCCCACGTCCAATTAAGTTCTCTCCTTCCATCCCCAAAGTCACCTCTGATCTGAAGCTGCGGCTTACTTTTCCAACCCTTCATCTCAGGCTCTAATTACAAAAGTATGTTCTGTAAACAACACAGTATCGTCCTGAGCTTTTAAATTCTACACGTAAATGTAATCACCACGGCATGCCCTGTATTTGCTTAACTAATTATGATTTACCCGTATTTGCTTAACTAATTATGATTTACCCGCTGTTGATTTAGACCTACTTAATTTTAACTGCTTTAAGGTATTATAATTTATAAATAGAACTTATTGACACATTCCCTATTGATAAGCATTTAGGCGGTTTCTAACCATTGAGTGTCGCTGCTCTTTGGATGGGGCAGGTGCGCACAGCTTCTCTAGCTGTTATACCTAGAGAAGAGTTAACTTTGGGATTCCAGCAGAGGAATGGCGGATTCGAAAGGGTCATCCCCTTCAGCTCTACCGGCTACTGCTGAATCACACTCCTGAATTACCAATTTTCAATTCAGCGGGTCGCGAATTAGTCCCATTTGCTCACTTCCTCTTTGTGGTAGGAGGCATGGCTTTAAGCATCTCGGAGGTTACGCACCTCTGCATGGTCACTGGCAACAAGGTTTTGTCTTTTGTGAATCCACTGCCTTTGCTTATTACCTGCTTGGGTTCTTTACCTTTTTCTTATCGAGTCGTACAAATTGTGTATCTATGTCTGATTCAGACCGGGTGTCTAGAGGAAGCACGTGGCATGCACAGACCGGGTAATTTAAGGAGAGCTTGGGCTTCCCTGGTGGTGCAGTGGTTAAGAATCCGCCTGGCAATGCAGGGGACACGGGTTTTAGCCCCGGTCCCGGAAGATCCCACACGCCGTGGAGCGACTAAACCCGTGAGCCACAACTCCTGAAGCCCGGGCACCTAAAGCCCATGCTCCGCAACAAGAGGCCACCGCAATGAGAAGCCCGCGCACCACAACGAAGAGTAGCGCCCGCTCACCGCAACTAGAGAAAGCCCGCGCACAGCAACGAAGAGCCAACACAGCCACATAAACAAATAAGTAAATAGATTTATTTTAAACAAAATTTTCTAGGTTACCACTCCAATGGCAGAAAAGTGGACTTTATACTGAAAGAGCTACTACACCCTCATCTTTTTTATCTCCCCTGCCCAGGAACTCAGAATCCTGAGCTAATAATAAAGTGAGACTATGGGTGATTTTTTTCCTTTCTTTGTATTTTTTCTGGGTACTTTACGTTTTTTATATTGCACATGTATTAGTTTTTAATAAAGCTATATAGTATCTTTATCAACATGTGAAGAACACATCCGCACTTTATAAATTGCTCTACGGTCACAAGCATTCTTCTCTTTCTCCACCGGAGGGCAGCATAAGCACAGTAAATAGCAAACAGTTTCAAGGTGTTTGGTCTGAAATTGAAGGCTGCTCTTCAGTTGTTTGGTTTGACAGGCTGCTGGTACAAATTAATCATTAGACTGTTTATTTTTCTGATAAATGACTCTATGTTCATTGTAAAAACTGATATAGAGGAGAAAAGACAACTCACCTATATAATCAGGGACCAGCTGGCATTTATCTCCACATTTCTATGTGTGACGAAGAGAGGAAGGTACGTATTTTTTTAAAGTCTGCTGACAAAACGTCCCCCACACAATAGTTTTCTAATCGACGCTTCACATCACATGTCTCTTGAGCATTCATCTCCCTGCTTCCCTAAGTTCTCTGACATGGTGCTTTCTAAAGGCCGCCTGGTGTTCCAGCCTGTCGACTCGTTGGACCTTGCTTCCCTGATTTAAATTGGTCATTTAGGTGTTTTAACTCTCTTTAAAGTATAAAAGATTTCCCATGTATAAAATATACATAGAAAACTATACCACCCAATTAATCGCTACTCGAATTTGATAGATGGTAATCGTTGCCATTTTAACTTCAGATATTCTGAAGAAAGAAAAGTTTACAGGTAGCGTTGGAGGTCCCCACGTCCAATTAAGTTCTCTCCTTCCATCCCCAAAGTCACCTCTGATCTGAAGCTGCGGCTTACTTTTCCAACCCTTCATCTCAGGCTCTAATTACAAAAGTATGTTCTGTAAACAACACAGTATCGTCCTGAGCTTTTAAATTCTACACGTAAATGTAATCACCACGGCATGCCCTGTATTTGCTTAACTAATTATGATTTACCCGTATTTGCTTAACTAATTATGATTTACCCGCTGTTGATTTAGACCTACTTAATTTTAACTGCTTTAAGGTATTATAATTTATAAATAGAACTTATTGACACATTCCCTATTGATAAGCATTTAGGCGGTTTCTAACCATTGAGTGTCGCTGCTCTTTGGATGGGGCAGGTGCGCACAGCTTCTCTAGCTGTTATACCTAGAGAAGAGTTAACTTTGGGATTCCAGCAGAGGAATGGCAGATTCGAAAGGGTCATCCCCTTCAGCTCTACCGGCTACTGCTGAATCACACTCCTGAATTACCAATTTTCAATTCAGCGGGTCGCGAATTAGTCCCATTTCCTCACTTCCTCTTTGTGGTAGGAGGCATGGCTTTAAGCATCTCGGAGGTTACGCACCTCTGCATGGTCACTGGCAACAAGGTTTTGTCTTTTGTGAATCCACTGCCTTTGCTTATTACCTGCTTGGGTTCTTTACCTTTTTCTTATCGAGTCGTACAAATTGTGTATCTATGTCTGATTCAGACCGGGTGTCTAGAGGAAGCACGTGGCATGCACAGACCGGGTAATTTAAGGAGAGCTTGGGCTTCCCTGGTGGTGCAGTGGTTAAGAATCCGCCTGGCAATGCAGGGGACACGGGTTTTAGCCCCGGTCCCGGAAGATCCCACACGCCGTGGAGCGACTAAACCCGTGAGCCACAACTCCTGAAGCCCGGGCACCTAAAGCCCATGCTCCGCAACAAGAGGCCACCGCAATGAGAAGCCCGCGCACCACAACGAAGAGTAACGCCCGCTCACCGCAACTAGAGAAAGCCCGCGCACAGCAACGAAGAGCCAACACAGCCACATAAACAAATAAGTAAATAAATTTATTTTAAACAAAATTTTCTAGGTTAGCACTCCAATGGCAGAAAAGTGGACTTTATACTGAAAGAACTACTACACCCTCATCTTTTTTATCTCCCCTGCCCAGGAACTCAGAATCCTGAGCTAATAATAAAGTGAGACTATGGGTGATTTTTTTCCTTTCTTTGTATTTTTTCTGGGTACTTTACGTTTTTTATATTGCACATGTATTAGTTTTTAATAAAGCTATATAGTATCTTTATCAACATGTGAAGAACACATCCACACTTTATAAATTGCTCTACGGTCACAAGCATTCTTCTCTTTCTCCACCGGAGGGCAGCATAAGCACAGTAAATAGCAAACATAGTTTCAAGGTGTTTGGTCTGAAATTGAAGGCTGCTCTTCAGTTGTTTGGTTTGACAGGCTGCTGGTACAAATTAATCATTAGACTGTTTATTTTTCTGATAAATGACTCTATGTTCATTGTAAAAACTGATATAGAGGAGAAAAGACAACTCACCTATATAATCAGGGACCAGCTGGCATTTATCTCCACATTTCTATGTGTGACGAAGAGAGGAAGGTACGTATTTTTTTAAAGTCTGCTGACAAAACGTCCCCCACACAATAGTTTTCTAATCGACGCTTCACATCACATGTCTCTTGAGCATTCATCTCCCTGCTTCCCTAAGTTCTCTGACATGGTGCTTTCTAAAGGCCGCCTGGTGTTCCAGCCTGTCGACTCGTTGGACCTTGCTTCCCTGATTTAAATTGGTCATTTAGGTGTTTTAACTCTCTTTAAAGTATAAAAGATTTCCCATGTATAAAATATACATAGAAAACTATACCACCCAATTAATCGCTACTCGAATTTGATAGATGGTAATCGTTGCCATTTTAACTTCAGATATTCTGAAGAAAGAAAAGTTTACAGGTAGCGTTGGAGGTCCCCACGTCCAATTAAGTTCTCTCCTTCCATCCCCAAAGTCACCTCTGATCTGAAGCTGCGGCTTACTTTTCCAACCCTTCATCTCAGGCTCTAATTACAAAAGTATGTTCTGTAAACAACACAGTATCGTCCTGAGCTTTTAAATTCTACACGTAAATGTAATCACCACGGCATGCCCTGTATTTGCTTAACTAATTATGATTTACCCGTATTTGCTTAACTAATTATGATTTACCCGCTGTTGATTTAGACCTACTTAATTTTAACTGCTTTAAGGTATTATAATTTATAAATAGAACTTATTGACACATTCCCTATTGATAAGCATTTAGGCGGTTTCTAACCATTGAGTGTCGCTGCTCTTTGGATGGGGCAGGTGCGCACAGCTTCTCTAGCTGTTATACCTAGAGAAGAGTTAACTTTGGGATTCCAGCAGAGGAATGGCAGATTCGAAAGGGTCATCCCCTTCAGCTCTACCGGCTACTGCTGAATCACACTCCTGAATTACCAATTTTCAATTCAGCGGGTCGCGAATTAGTCCCATTTCCTCACTTCCTCTTTGTGGTAGGAGGCATGGCTTTAAGCATCTCGGAGGTTACGCACCTCTGCATGGTCACTGGCAACAAGGTTTTGTCTTTTGTGAATCCACTGCCTTTGCTTATTACCTGCTTGGGTTCTTTACCTTTTTCTTATCGAGTCGTACAAATTGTGTATCTATGTCTGATTCAGACCGGGTGTCTAGAGGAAGCACGTGGCATGCACAGACCGGGTAATTTAAGGAGAGCTTGGGCTTCCCTGGTGGTGCAGTGGTTAAGAATCCGCCTGGCAATGCAGGGGACACGGGTTTTAGCCCCGGTCCCGGAAGATCCCACACGCCGTGGAGCGACTAAACCCGTGAGCCACAACTCCTGAAGCCCGGGCACCTAAAGCCCATGCTCCGCAACAAGAGGCCACCGCAATGAGAAGCCCGCGCACCACAACGAAGAGTAACGCCCGCTCACCGCAACTAGAGAAAGCCCGCGCACAGCAACGAAGAGCCAACACAGCCACATAAACAAATAAGTAAATAAATTTATTTTAAACAAAATTTTCTAGGTTAGCACTCCAATGGCAGAAAAGTGGACTTTATACTGAAAGAACTACTACACCCTCATCTTTTTTATCTCCCCTGCCCAGGAACTCAGAATCCTGAGCTAATAATAAAGTGAGACTATGGGTGATTTTTTCCTTTCTTTGTATTTTTTCTGGGTACTTTACGTTTTTTATATTGCACATGTATTAGTTTTTAATAAAGCTATATAGTATCTTTATCAACATGTGAAGAACACATCCACACTTTATAAATTGCTCTACGGTCACAAGCATTCTTCTCTTTCTCCACCGGAGGGCAGCATAAGCACAGTAAATAGCAAACATAGTTTCAAGGTGTTTGGTCTGAAATTGAAGGCTGCTCTTCAGTTGTTTGTTTTGACAGGCTGCTGGTACAAATTAATCATTAGATTGTTTATTTTTCTGATAAATGACTCTATGTTCATTGTAAAAACTGATATAGAGGAGAAAAGACAACTCACCTATATAATCAGGGACCAGCTGGCATTTATCTCCACATTTCTATGTGTGACGAAGAGAGGAAGGTACGTATTTTTTTAAAGTCTGCTGACAAAACGTCCCCCACACAATAGTTTTCTAATCGACGCTTCACATCACATGTCTCTTGAGCATTCATCTCCCTGCTTCCCTAAGTTCTCTGACATGGTGCTTTCTAAAGGCCGCCTGGTGTTCCAGCCTGTCGACTCGTTGGACCTTGCTTCCCTGATTTAAATTGGTCATTTAGGTGTTTTAACTCTCTTTAAAGTATAAAAGATTTCCCATGTATAAAATATACATAGAAAACTATACCACCCAATTAATCGCTACTCGAATTTGATAGATGGTAATCGTTGCCATTTTAACTTCAGATATTCTGAAGAAAGAAAAGTTTACAGGTAGCGTTGGAGGTCCCCACGTCCAATTAAGTTCTCTCCTTCCATCCCCAAAGTCACCTCTGATCTGAAGCTGCGGCTTACTTTTCCAACCCTTCATCTCAGGCTCTAATTACAAAAGTATGTTCTGTAAACAACACAGTATCGTCCTGAGCTTTTAAATTCTACACGTAAATGTAATCACCACGGCATGCCCTGTATTTGCTTAACTAATTATGATTTACCCGTATTTGCTTAACTAATTATGATTTACCCGCTGTTGATTTAGACCTACTTAATTTTAACTGCTTTAAGGTATTATAATTTATAAATAGAACTTATTGACACATTCCCTATTGATAAGCATTTAGGCGGTTTCTAACCATTGAGTGTCGCTGCTCTTTGGATGGGGCAGGTGCGCACAGCTTCTCTAGCTGTTATACCTAGAGAAGAGTTAACTTTGGGATTCCAGCAGAGGAATGGCGGATTCGAAAGGGTCATCCCCTTCAGCTCTACCGGCTACTGCTGAATCACACTCCTGAATTACCAATTTTCAATTCAGCGGGTCGCGAATTAGTCCCATTTCCTCACTTCCTCTTTGTGGTAGGAGGCATGGCTTTAAGCATCTCGGAGGTTACGCACCTCTGCATGGTCACTGGCAACAAGGTTTTGTCTTTTGTGAATCCACTGCCTTTGCTTATTACCTGCTTGGGTTCTTTACCTTTTTCTTATCGAGTCGTACAAATTGTGTATCTATGTCTGATTCAGACCGGGTGTCTAGAGGAAGCACGTGGCATGCACAGACCGGGTAATTTAAGGAGAGCTTGGGCTTCCCTGGTGGTGCAGTGGTTAAGAATCCGCCTGGCAATGCAGGGGACACGGGTTTTAGCCCCGGTCCCGGAAGATCCCACACGCCGTGGAGCGACTAAACCCGTGAGCCACAACTCCTGAAGCCCGGGCACCTAAAGCCCATGCTCCGCAACAAGAGGCCACCGCAATGAGAAGCCCGCGCACCACAACGAAGAGTAGCGCCCGCTCACCGCAACTAGAGAAAGCCCGCGCACAGCAACGAAGAGCCAACACAGCCACATAAACAAATAAGTAAATAGATTTATTTTAAACAAAATTTTCTAGGTTACCACTCCCATGGCAGAAAAGTGGACTTTATACTGAAAGAGCTACTACACCCTCATCTTTTTTATCTCCCCTGCCCAGGAACTCAGAATCCTGAGCTAATAATAAAGTGAGACTATGGGTGATTTTTTTCCTTTCTTTGTATTTTTTCTGGGTACTTTACGTTTTTTATATTGCACATGTATTAGTTTTTAATAAAGCTATATAGTATCTTTATCAACATGTGAAGAACACATCCGCACTTTATAAATTGCTCTACGGTCACAAGCATTCTTCTCTTTCTCCACCGGAGGGCAGCATAAGCACAGTAAATAGCAAACAGTTTCAAGGTGTTTGGTCTGAAATTGAAGGCTGCTCTTCAGTTGTTTGTTTTGACAGGCTGCTGGTACAAATTAATCATTAGACTGTTTATTTTTCTGATAAATGACTCTATGTTCATTGTAAAAACTGATATAGAGGAGAAAAGACAACTCACCTATATAATCAGGGACCAGCTGGCATTTATCTCCACATTTCTATGTGTGACGAAGAGAGGAAGGTACGTATTTTTTTAAAGTCTGCTGACAAAACGTCCCCCACACAATAGTTTTCTAATCGACGCTTCACATCACATGTCTCTTGAGCATTCATCTCCCTGCTTCCCTAAGTTCTCTGACATGGTGCTTTCTAAAGGCCGCCTGGTGTTCCAGCCTGTCGACTCGTTGGACCTTGCTTCCCTGATTTAAATTGGTCATTTAGGTGTTTTAACTCTCTTTAAAGTATAAAAGATTTCCCATGTATAAAATATACATAGAAAACTATACCACCCAATTAATCGCTACTCGAATTTGATAGATGGTAATCGTTGCCATTTTAACTTCAGATATTCTGAAGAAAGAAAAGTTTACAGGTAGCGTTGGAGGTCCCCACGTCCAATTAAGTTCTCTCCTTCCATCCCCAAAGTCACCTCTGATCTGAAGCTGCGGCTTACTTTTCCAACCCTTCATCTCAGGCTCTAATTACAAAAGTATGTTCTGTAAACAACACAGTATCGTCCTGAGCTTTTAAATTCTACACGTAAATGTAATCACCACGGCATGCCCTGTATTTGCTTAACTAATTATGATTTACCCGTATTTGCTTAACTAATTATGATTTACCCGCTGTTGATTTAGACCTACTTAATTTTAACTGCTTTAAGGTATTATAATTTATAAATAGAACTTATTGACACATTCCCTATTGATAAGCATTTAGGCGGTTTCTAACCATTGAGTGTCGCTGCTCTTTGGATGGGGCAGGTGCGCACAGCTTCTCTAGCTGTTATACCTAGAGAAGAGTTAACTTTGGGATTCCAGCAGAGGAATGGCGGATTCGAAAGGGTCATCCCCTTCAGCTCTACCGGCTACTGCTGAATCACACTGCTGAATTACCAATTTTCAATTCAGCGGGTCGCGAATTAGTCCCATTTCCTCACTTCCTCTTTGTGGTAGGAGGCATGGCTTTAAGCATCTCGGAGGTTACGCACCTCTGCATGGTCACTGGCAACAAGGTTTTGTCTTTTGTGAATCCACTGCCTTTGCTTATTACCTGCTTGGGTTCTTTACCTTTTTCTTATCGAGTCGTACAAATTGTGTATCTATGTCTGATTCAGACCGGGTGTCTAGAGGAAGCACGTGGCATGCACAGACCGGGTAATTTAAGGAGAGCTTGGGCTTCCCTGGTGGTGCAGTGGTTAAGAATCCGCCTGGCAATGCAGGGGACACGGGTTTTAGCCCCGGTCCCGGAAGATCCCACACGCCGTGGAGCGACTAAACCCGTGAGCCACAACTCCTGAAGCCCGGGCACCTAAAGCCCATGCTCCGCAACAAGAGGCCACCGCAATGAGAAGCCCGCGCACCACAACGAAGAGTAACGCCCGCTCACCGCAACTAGAGAAAGCCCGCGCACAGCAACGAAGAGCCAACACAGCCACATAAACAAATAAGTAAATAAATTTATTTTAAACAAAATTTTCTAGGTTAGCACTCCAATGGCAGAAAAGTGGACTTTATACTGAAAGAACTACTACACCCTCATCTTTTTTATCTCCCCTGCCCAGGAACTCAGAATCCTGAGCTAATAATAAAGTGAGACTATGGGTGATTTTTTCCTTTCTTTGTATTTTTTCTGGGTACTTTACGTTTTTTATATTGCACATGTATTAGTTTTTAATAAAGCTATATAGTATCTTTATCAACATGTGAAGAACACATCCACACTTTATAAATTGCTCTACGGTCACAAGCATTCTTCTCTTTCTCCACCGGAGGGCAGCATAAGCACAGTAAATAGCAAACATAGTTTCAAGGTGTTTGGTCTGAAATTGAAGGCTGCTCTTCAGTTGTTTGTTTTGACAGGCTGCTGGTACAAATTAATCATTAGATTGTTTATTTTTCTGATAAATGACTCTATGTTCATTGTAAAAACTGATATAGAGGAGAAAAGACAACTCACCTATATAATCAGGGACCAGCTGGCATTTATCTCCACATTTCTATGTGTGACGAAGAGAGGAAGGTACGTATTTTTTTAAAGTCTGCTGACAAAACGTCCCCCACACAATAGTTTTCTAATCGACGCTTCACATCACATGTCTCTTGAGCATTCATCTCCCTGCTTCCCTAAGTTCTCTGACATGGTGCTTTCTAAAGGCCGCCTGGTGTTCCAGCCTGTCGACTCGTTGGACCTTGCTTCCCTGATTTAAATTGGTCATTTAGGTGTTTTAACTCTCTTTAAAGTATAAAAGATTTCCCATGTATAAAATATACATAGAAAACTATACCACCCAATTAATCGCTACTCGAATTTGATAGATGGTAATCGTTGCCATTTTAACTTCAGATATTCTGAAGAAAGAAAAGTTTACAGGTAGCGTTGGAGGTCCCCACGTCCAATTAAGTTCTCTCCTTCCATCCCCAAAGTCACCTCTGATCTGAAGCTGCGGCTTACTTTTCCAACCCTTCATCTCAGGCTCTAATTACAAAAGTATGTTCTGTAAACAACACAGTATCGTCCTGAGCTTTTAAATTCTACACGTAAATGTAATCACCACGGCATGCCCTGTATTTGCTTAACTAATTATGATTTACCCGTATTTGCTTAACTAATTATGATTTACCCGCTGTTGATTTAGACCTACTTAATTTTAACTGCTTTAAGGTATTATAATTTATAAATAGAACTTATTGACACATTCCCTATTGATAAGCATTTAGGCGGTTTCTAACCATTGAGTGTCGCTGCTCTTTGGATGGGGCAGGTGCGCACAGCTTCTCTAGCTGTTATACCTAGAGAAGAGTTAACTTTGGGATTCCAGCAGAGGAATGGCAGATTCGAAAGGGTCATCCCCTTCAGCTCTACCGGCTACTGCTGAATCACACTCCTGAATTACCAATTTTCAATTCAGCGGGTCGCGAATTAGTCCCATTTCCTCACTTCCTCTTTGTGGTAGGAGGCATGGCTTTAAGCATCTCGGAGGTTACGCACCTCTGCATGGTCACTGGCAACAAGGTTTTGTCTTTTGTGAATCCACTGCCTTTGCTTATTACCTGCTTGGGTTCTTTACCTTTTTCTTATCGAGTCGTACAAATTGTGTATCTATGTCTGATTCAGACCGGGTGTCTAGAGGAAGCACGTGGCATGCACAGACCGGGTAATTTAAGGAGAGCTTGGGCTTCCCTGGTGGTGCAGTGGTTAAGAATCCGCCTGGCAATGCAGGGGACACGGGTTCGAGCCCCGGTCCCGGAAGATCCCACACGCCGTGGAGCGACTAAACCCGTGAGCCACAACTCCTGAAGCCCGGGCACCTAAAGCCCATGCTCCGCAACAAGAGGCCACCGCAATGAGAAGCCCGCGCACCACAACGAAGAGTAGCGCCCGCTCACCGCAACTAGAGAAAGCCCGCGCACAGCAACGAAGAGCCAACACAGCCACATAAACAAATAAGTAAATAGATTTATTTTAAACAAAATTTTCTAGGTTACCACTCCAATGGCAGAAAAGTGGACTTTATACTGAAAGAGCTACTACACCCTCATCTTTTTTATCTCCCCTGCCCAGGAACTCAGAATCCTGAGCTAATAATAAAGTGAGACTATGGGTGATTTTTTTCCTTTCTTTGTATTTTTTCTGGGTACTTTACGTTTTTTATATTGCACATGTATTAGTTTTTAATAAAGCTATATAGTATCTTTATCAACATGTGAAGAACACATCCGCACTTTATAAATTGCTCTACGGTCACAAGCATTCTTCTCTTTCTCCACCGGAGGGCAGCATAAGCACAGTAAATAGCAAACAGTTTGAAGGTGTTTGGTCTGAAATTGAAGGCTGCTCTTCAGTTGTTTGTTTTGACAGGCTGCTGGTACAAATTAATCATTAGACTGTTTATTTTTCTGATAAATGACTCTATGTTCATTGTAAAAACTGATATAGAGGAGAAAAGACAACTCACCTATATAATCAGGGACCAGCTGGCCTTTATCTCCACATTTCTATGTGTGACGAAGAGAGGAAGGTACGTATTTTTTTAAAGTCTGCTGACAAAACGTCCCCCACACAATAGTTTTCTAATCGACGCTTCACATCACATGTCTCTTGAGCATTCATCTCCCTGCTTCCCTAAGTTCTCTGACATGGTGCTTTCTAAAGGCCGCCTGGTGTTCCAGCCTGTCGACTCGTTGGACCTTGCTTCCCTGATTTAAATTGGTCATTTAGGTGTTTTAACTCTCTTTAAAGTATAAAAGATTTCCCATGTATAAAATATACATAGAAAACTATACCACCCAATTAATCGCTACTCGAATTTGATAGATGGTAATCGTTGCCATTTTAACTTCAGATATTCTGAAGAAAGAAAAGTTTACAGGTAGCGTTGGAGGTCCCCACGTCCAATTAAGTTCTCTCCTTCCATCCCCAAAGTCACCTCTGATCTGAAGCTGCGGCTTACTTTTCCAACCCTTCATCTCAGGCTCTAATTACAAAAGTATGTTCTGTAAACAACACAGTATCGTCCTGAGCTTTTAAATTCTACACGTAAATGTAATCACCACGGCATGCCCTGTATTTGCTTAACTAATTATGATTTACCCGTATTTGCTTAACTAATTATGATTTACCCGCTGTTGATTTAGACCTACTTAATTTTAACTGCTTTAAGGTATTATAATTTATAAATAGAACTTATTGACACATTCCCTATTGATAAGCATTTAGGCGGTTTCTAACCATTGAGTGTCGCTGCTCTTTGGATGGGGCAGGTGCGCACAGCTTCTCTAGCTGTTATACCTAGAGAAGAGTTAACTTTGGGATTCCAGCAGAGGAATGGCAGATTCGAAAGGGTCATCCCCTTCAGCTCTACCGGCTACTGCTGAATCACACTCCTGAATTACCAATTTTCAATTCAGCGGGTCGCGAATTAGTCCCATTTCCTCACTTCCTCTTTGTGGTAGGAGGCATGGCTTTAAGCATCTCGGAGGTTACGCACCTCTGCATGGTCACTGGCAACAAGGTTTTGTCTTTTGTGAATCCACTGCCTTTGCTTATTACCTGCTTGGGTTCTTTACCTTTTTCTTATCGAGTCGTACAAATTGTGTATCTATGTCTGATTCAGACCGGGTGTCTAGAGGAAGCACGTGGCATGCACAGACCGGGTAATTTAAGGAGAGCTTGGGCTTCCCTGGTGGTGCAGTGGTTAAGAATCCGCCTGGCAATGCAGGGGACACGGGTTTTAGCCCCGGTCCCGGAAGATCCCACACGCCGTGGAGCGACTAAACCCGTGAGCCACAACTCGTGAAGCCCGGGCACCTAAAGCCCATGCTCCGCAACAAGAGGCCACCGCAATGAGAAGCCCGCGCACCACAACGAAGAGTAGCGCCCGCTCACCGCAACTAGAGAAAGCCCGCGCACAGCAACGAAGAGCCAACACAGCCACATAAACAAATAAGTAAATAGATTTATTTTAAACAAAATTTTCTAGGTTACCACTCCAATGGCAGAAAAGTGGACTTTATACTGAAAGAACTACTACACCCTCATCTTTTTTATCTCCCCTGCCCAGGAACTCAGAATCCTGAGCTAATAATAAAGTGAGGCTATGGGTGATTTTTTCCTTTCTTTGTATTTTTTCTGGGTACTTTACGTTTTTCATATTGCACATGTATTAGTTTTTAATAAAGCTATATAGTATCTTTATCAACATGTGAAGAACACATCCACACTTTATAAATTGCTCTACGGTCACAAGCATTCTTCTCTTTCTCCACCGGAGGGCAGCATAAGCACAGTAAATAGCAAACATAGTTTCAAGGTGTTTGGTCTGAAATTGAAGGCTGCTCTTCAGTTGTTTGTTTTGACAGGCTGCTGGTACAAATTAATCATTAGATTGTTTATTTTTCTGATAAATGACTCTATGTTCATTGTAAAAACTGATATAGAGGAGAAAAGACAACTCACCTATATAATCAGGGACCAGCTGGCATTTATCTCCACATTTCTATGTGTGACGAAGAGAGGAAGGTACGTATTTTTTTAAAGTCTGCTGACAAAACGTCCCCCACACAATAGTTTTCTAATCGACGCTTCACATCACATGTCTCTTGAGCATTCATCTCCCTGCTTCCCTAAGTTCTCTGACATGGTGCTTTCTAAAGGCCGCCTGGTGTTCCAGCCTGTCGACTCGTTGGACCTTGCTTCCCTGATTTAAATTGGTCATTTAGGTGTTTTAACTCTCTTTAAAGTATAAAAGATTTCCCATGTATAAAATATACATAGAAAACTATACCACCCAATTAATCGCTACTCGAATTTGATAGATGGTAATCGTTGCCATTTTAACTTCAGATATTCTGAAGAAAGAAAAGTTTACAGGTAGCGTTGGAGGTCCCCACGTCCAATTAAGTTCTCTCCTTCCATCCCCAAAGTCACCTCTGATCTGAAGCTGCGGCTTACTTTTCCAACCCTTCATCTCAGGCTCTAATTACAAAAGTATGTTCTGTAAACAACACAGTATCGTCCTGAGCTTTTAAATTCTACACGTAAATGTAATCACCACGGCATGCCCTGTATTTGCTTAACTAATTATGATTTACCCGTATTTGCTTAACTAATTATGATTTACCCGCTGTTGATTTAGACCTACTTAATTTTAACTGCTTTAAGGTATTATAATTTATAAATAGAACTTATTGACACATTCCCTATTGATAAGCATTTAGGCGGTTTCTAACCATTGAGTGTCGCTGCTCTTTGGATGGGGCAGGTGCGCACAGCTTCTCTAGCTGTTATACCTAGAGAAGAGTTAACTTTGGGATTCCAGCAGAGGAATGGCAGATTCGAAAGGGTCATCCCCTTCAGCTCTACCGGCTACTGCTGAATCACACTCCTGAATTACCAATTTTCAATTCAGCGGGTCGCGAATTAGTCCCATTTGCTCACTTCCTCTTTGTGGTAGGAGGCATGGCTTTAAGCATCTCGGAGGTTACGCACCTCTGCATGGTCACTGGCAACAAGGTTTTGTCTTTTGTGAATCCACTGCCTTTGCTTATTACCTGCTTGGGTTCTTTACCTTTTTCTTATCGAGTCGTACAAATTGTGTATCTATGTCTGATTCAGACCGGGTGTCTAGAGGAAGCACGTGGCATGCACAGACCGGGTAATTTAAGGAGAGCTTGGGCTTCCCTGGTGGTGCAGTGGTTAAGAATCCGCCTGGCAATGCAGGGGACACGGGATCGAGCCCCGGTCCCGGAAGATCCCACACGCCGTGGAGCGACTAAACCCGTGAGCCACAACTCCTGAAGCCCGGGCACCTAAAGCCCATGCTCCGCAACAAGAGGCCACCGCAATGAGAAGCCCGCGCACCACAACGAAGAGTAGCGCCCGCTCACCGCAACTAGAGAAAGCCCGCGCACAGCAACGAAGAGCCAACACAGCCACATAAACAAATAAGTAAATAGATTTATTTTAAACAAAATTTTCTAGGTTACCACTCCAATGGCAGAAAAGTGGACTTTATACTGAAAGAGCTACTACACCCTCATCTTTTTTATCTCCCCTGCCCAGGAACTCAGAATCCTGAGCTAATAATAAAGTGAGACTATGGGTGATTTTTTTCCTTTCTTTGTATTTTTTCTGGGTACTTTACGTTTTTTATATTGCACATGTATTAGTTTTTAATAAAGCTATATAGTATCTTTATCAACATGTGAAGAACACATCCGCACTTTATAAATTGCTCTACGGTCACAAGCATTCTTCTCTTTCTCCACCGGAGGGCAGCATAAGCACAGTAAATAGCAAACAGTTTCAAGGTGTTTGGTCTGAAATTGAAGGCTGCTCTTCAGTTGTTTGTTTTGACAGGCTGCTGGTACAAATTAATCATTAGACTGTTTATTTTTCTGATAAATGACTCTATGTTCATTGTAAAAACTGATATAGAGGAGAAAAGACAACTCACCTATATAATCAGGGACCAGCTGGCCTTTATCTCCACATTTCTATGTGTGACGAAGAGAGGAAGGTACGTATTTTTTTAAAGTCTGCTGACAAAACGTCCCCCACACAATAGTTTTCTAATCGACGCTTCACATCACATGTCTCTTGAGCATTCATCTCCCTGCTTCCCTAAGTTCTCTGACATGGTGCTTTCTAAAGGCCGCCTGGTGTTCCAGCCTGTCGACTCGTTGGACCTTGCTTCCCTGATTTAAATTGGTCATTTAGGTGTTTTAACTCTCTTTAAAGTATAAAAGATTTCCCATGTATAAAATATACATAGAAAACTATACCACCCAATTAATCGCTACTCGAATTTGATAGATGGTAATCGTTGCCATTTTAACTTCAGATATTCTGAAGAAAGAAAAGTTTACAGGTAGCGTTGGAGGTCCCCACGTCCAATTAAGTTCTCTCCTTCCATCCCCAAAGTCACCTCTGATCTGAAGCTGCGGCTTACTTTTCCAACCCTTCATCTCAGGCTCTAATTACAAAAGTATGTTCTGTAAACAACACAGTATCGTCCTGAGCTTTTAAATTCTACACGTAAATGTAATCACCACGGCATGCCCTGTATTTGCTTAACTAATTATGATTTACCCGTATTTGCTTAACTAATTATGATTTACCCGCTGTTGATTTAGACCTACTTAATTTTAACTGCTTTAAGGTATTATAATTTATAAATAGAACTTATTGACACATTCCCTATTGATAAGCATTTAGGCGGTTTCTAACCATTGAGTGTCGCTGCTCTTTGGATGGGGCAGGTGCGCACAGCTTCTCTAGCTGTTATACCTAGAGAAGAGTTAACTTTGGGATTCCAGCAGAGGAATGGCGGATTCGAAAGGGTCATCCCCTTCAGCTCTACCGGCTACTGCTGAATCACACTCCTGAATTACCAATTTTCAATTCAGCGGGTCGCGAATTAGTCCCATTTGCTCACTTCCTCTTTGTGGTAGGAGGCATGGCTTTAAGCATCTCGGAGGTTACGCACCTCTGCATGGTCACTGGCAACAAGGTTTTGTCTTTTGTGAATCCACTGCCTTTGCTTATTACCTGCTTGGGTTCTTTACCTTTTTCTTATCGAGTCGTACAAATTGTGTATCTATGTCTGATTCAGACCGGGTGTCTAGAGGAAGCACGTGGCATGCACAGACCGGGTAATTTAAGGAGAGCTTGGGCTTCCCTGGTGGTGCAGTGGTTAAGAATCCGCCTGGCAATGCAGGGGACACGGGATCGAGCCCCGGTCCCGGAAGATCCCACACGCCGTGGAGCGACTAAACCCGTGAGCCACAACTCCTGAAGCCCGGGCACCTAAAGCCCATGCTCCGCAACAAGAGGCCACCGCAATGAGAAGCCCGCGCACCACAACGAAGAGTAGCGCCCGCTCACCGCAACTAGAGAAAGCCCGCGCACAGCAACGAAGAGCCAACACAGCCACATAAACAAATAAGTAAATAGATTTATTTTAAACAAAATTTTCTAGGTTACCACTCCAATGGCAGAAAAGTGGACTTTATACTGAAAGAGCTACTACACCCTCATCTTTTTTATCTCCCCTGCCCAGGAACTCAGAATCCTGAGCTAATAATAAAGTGAGACTATGGGTGATTTTTTTCCTTTCTTTGTATTTTTTCTGGGTACTTTACGTTTTTTATATTGCACATGTATTAGTTTTTAATAAAGCTATATAGTATCTTTATCAACATGTGAAGAACACATCCGCACTTTATAAATTGCTCTACGGTCACAAGCATTCTTCTCTTTCTCCACCGGAGGGCAGCATAAGCACAGTAAATAGCAAACAGTTTCAAGGTGTTTGGTCTGAAATTGAAGGCTGCTCTTCAGTTGTTTGTTTTGACAGGCTGCTGGTACAAATTAATCATTAGACTGTTTATTTTTCTGATAAATGACTCTATGTTCATTGTAAAAACTGATATAGAGGAGAAAAGACAACTCACCTATATAATCAGGGACCAGCTGGCATTTATCTCCACATTTCTATGTGTGACGAAGAGAGGAAGGTACGTATTTTTTTAAAGTCTGCTGACAAAACGTCCCCCACACAATAGTTTTCTAATCGACGCTTCACATCACATGTCTCTTGAGCATTCATCTCCCTGCTTCCCTAAGTTCTCTGACATGGTGCTTTCTAAAGGCCGCCTGGTGTTCCAGCCTGTCGACTCGTTGGACCTTGCTTCCCTGATTTAAATTGGTCATTTAGGTGTTTTAACTCTCTTTAAAGTATAAAAGATTTCCCATGTATAAAATATACATAGAAAACTATACCACCCAATTAATCGCTACTCGAATTTGATAGATGGTAATCGTTGCCATTTTAACTTCAGATATTCTGAAGAAAGAAAAGTTTACAGGTAGCGTTGGAGGTCCCCACGTCCAATTAAGTTCTCTCCTTCCATCCCCAAAGTCACCTCTGATCTGAAGCTGCGGCTTACTTTTCCAACCCTTCATCTCAGGCTCTAATTACAAAAGTATGTTCTGTAAACAACACAGTATCGTCCTGAGCTTTTAAATTCTACACGTAAATGTAATCACCACGGCATGCCCTGTATTTGCTTAACTAATTATGATTTACCCGTATTTGCTTAATTATGATTTACCCGCTGTTGATTTAGACCTACTTAATTTTAACTGCTTTAAGGTATTATAATTTATAAATAGAACTTATTGACACATTCCCTATTGATAAGCATTTAGGCGGTTTCTAACCATTGAGTGTCGCTGCTCTTTGGATGGGGCAGGTGCGCACAGCTTCTCTAGCTGTTATACCTAGAGAAGAGTTAACTTTGGGATTCCAGCAGAGGAATGGCAGATTCGAAAGGGTCATCCCCTTCAGCTCTACCGGCTACTGCTGAATCACACTCCTGAATTACCAATTTTCAATTCAGCGGGTCGCGAATTAGTCCCATTTGCTCACTTCCTCTTTGTGGTAGGAGGCATGGCTTTAAGCATCTCGGAGGTTACGCACCTCTGCATGGTCACTGGCAACAAGGTTTTGTCTTTTGTGAATCCACTGCCTTTGCTTATTACCTGCTTGGGTTCTTTACCTTTTTCTTATCGAGTCGTACAAATTGTGTATCTATGTCTGATTCAGACCGGGTGTCTAGAGGAAGCACGTGGCATGCACAGACCGGGTAATTTAAGGAGAGCTTGGGCTTCCCTGGTGGTGCAGTGGTTAAGAATCCGCCTGGCAATGCAGGGGACACGGGTTCGAGCCCCGGTCCCGGAAGATCCCACACGCCGTGGAGCGACTAAACCCGTGAGCCACAACTCCTGAAGCCCGGGCACCTAAAGCCCATGCTCCGCAACAAGAGGCCACCGCAATGAGAAGCCCGCGCACCACAACGAAGAGTAGCGCCCGCTCACCGCAACTAGAGAAAGCCCGCGCACAGCAACGAAGAGCCAACACAGCCACATAAACAAATAAGTAAATAAATTTATTTTAAACAAAATTTTCTAGGTTAGCACTCCAATGGCAGAAAAGTGGACTTTATACTGAAAGAGCTACTACACCCTCATCTTTTTTATCTCCCCTGCCCAGGAACTCAGAATCCTGAGCTAATAATAAAGTGAGACTATGGGTGATTTTTTTCCTTTCTTTGTATTTTTTCTGGGTACTTTACGTTTTTTATATTGCACATGTATTAGTTTTTAATAAAGCTATATAGTATCTTTATCAACATGTGAAGAACACATCCGCACTTTATAAATTGCTCTACGGTCACAAGCATTCTTCTCTTTCTCCACCGGAGGGCAGCATAAGCACAGTAAATAGCAAACAGTTTCAAGGTGTTTGGTCTGAAATTGAAGGCTGCTCTTCAGTTGTTTGTTTTGACAGGCTGCTGGTACAAATTAATCATTAGACTGTTTATTTTTCTGATAAATGACTCTATGTTCATTGTCAAAACTGATATAGAGGAGAAAAGACAACTCACCTATATAATCAGGGACCAGCTGGCATTTATCTCCACATTTCTATGTGTGACGAAGAGAGGAAGGTACGTATTTTTTTAAAGTCTGCTGACAAAACGTCCCCCACACAATAGTTTTCTAATCGACGCTTCACATCACATGTCTCTTGAGCATTCATCTCCCTGCTTCCCTAAGTTCTCTGACATGGTGCTTTCTAAAGGCCGCCTGGTGTTCCAGCCTGTCGACTCGTTGGACCTTGCTTCCCTGATTTAAATTGGTCATTTAGGTGTTTTAACTCTCTTTAAAGTATAAAAGATTTCCCATGTATAAAATATACATAGAAAACTATACCACCCAATTAATCGCTACTCGAATTTGATAGATGGTAATCGTTGCCATTTTAACTTCAGATATTCTGAAGAAAGAAAAGTTTACAGGTAGCGTTGGAGGTCCCCACGTCCAATTAAGTTCTCTCCTTCCATCCCCAAAGTCACCTCTGATCTGAAGCTGCGGCTTACTTTTCCAACCCTTCATCTCAGGCTCTAATTACAAAAGTATGTTCTGTAAACAACACAGTATCGTCCTGAGCTTTTAAATTCTACACGTAAATGTAATCACCACGGCATGCCCTGTATTTGCTTAACTAATTATGATTTACCCGTATTTGCTTAACTAATTATGATTTACCCGCTGTTGATTTAGACCTACTTAATTTTAACTGCTTTAAGGTATTATAATTTATAAATAGAACTTATTGACACATTCCCTATTGATAAGCATTTAGGCGGTTTCTAACCATTGAGTGTCGCTGCTCTTTGGATGGGGCAGGTGCGCACAGCTTCTCTAGCTGTTATACCTAGAGAAGAGTTAACTTTGGGATTCCAGCAGAGGAATGGCAGATTCGAAAGGGTCATCCCCTTCAGCTCTACCGGCTACTGCTGAATCACACTCCTGAATTACCAATTTTCAATTCAGCGGGTCGCGAATTAGTCCCATTTGCTCACTTCCTCTTTGTGGTAGGAGGCATGGCTTTAAGCATCTCGGAGGTTACGCACCTCTGCATGGTCACTGGCAACAAGGTTTTGTCTTTTGTGAATCCACTGCCTTTGCTTATTACCTGCTTGGGTTCTTTACCTTTTTCTTATCGAGTCGTACAAATTGTGTATCTATGTCTGATTCAGACCGGGTGTCTAGAGGAAGCACGTGGCATGCACAGACCGGGTAATTTAAGGAGAGCTTGGGCTTCCCTGGTGGTGCAGTGGTTAAGAATCCGCCTGGCAATGCAGGGGACACGGGTTCGAGCCCCGGTCCCGGAAGATCCCACACGCCGTGGAGCGACTAAACCCGTGAGCCACAACTCCTGAAGCCCGGGCACCTAAAGCCCATGCTCCGCAACAAGAGGCCACCGCAATGAGAAGCCCGCGCACCACAACGAAGAGTAGCGCCCGCTCACCGCAACTAGAGAAAGCCCGCGCACAGCAACGAAGAGCCAACACAGCCACATAAACAAATAAGTAAATAAATTTATTTTAAACAAAATTTTCTAGGTTAGCACTCCAATGGCAGAAAAGTGGACTTTATACTGAAAGAGCTACTACACCCTCATCTTTTTTATCTCCCCTGCCCAGGAACTCAGAATCCTGAGCTAATAATAAAGTGAGACTATGGGTGATTTTTTTCCTTTCTTTGTATTTTTTCTGGGTACTTTACGTTTTTTATATTGCACATGTATTAGTTTTTAATAAAGCTATATAGTATCTTTATCAACATGTGAAGAACACATCCGCACTTTATAAATTGCTCTACGGTCACAAGCATTCTTCTCTTTCTCCACCGGAGGGCAGCATAAGCACAGTAAATAGCAAACAGTTTCAAGGTGTTTGGTCTGAAATTGAAGGCTGCTCTTCAGTTGTTTGTTTTGACAGGCTGCTGGTACAAATTAATCATTAGATTGTTTATTTTTCTGATAAATGACTCTATGTTCATTGTCAAAACTGATATAGAGGAGAAAAGACAACTCACCTATATAATCAGGGACCAGCTGGCATTTATCTCCACATTTCTATGTGTGACGAAGAGAGGAAGGTACGTATTTTTTTAAAGTCTGCTGACAAAACGTCCCCCACACAATAGTTTTCTAATCGACGCTTCACATCACATGTCTCTTGAGCATTCATCTCCCTGCTTCCCTAAGTTCTCTGACATGGTGCTTTCTAAAGGCCGCCTGGTGTTCCAGCCTGTCGACTCGTTGGACCTTGCTTCCCTGATTTAAATTGGTCATTTAGGTGTTTTAACTCTCTTTAAAGTATAAAAGATTTCCCATGTATAAAATATACATAGAAAACTATACCACCCAATTAATCGCTACTCGAATTTGATAGATGGTAATCGTTGCCATTTTAACTTCAGATATTCTGAAGAAAGAAAAGTTTACAGGTAGCGTTGGAGGTCCCCACGTCCAATTAAGTTCTCTCCTTCCATCCCCAAAGTCACCTCTGATCTGAAGCTGCGGCTTACTTTTCCAACCCTTCATCTCAGGCTCTAATTACAAAAGTATGTTCTGTAAACAACACAGTATCGTCCTGAGCTTTTAAATTCTACACGTAAATGTAATCACCACGGCATGCCCTGTATTTGCTTAACTAATTATGATTTACCCGTATTTGCTTAACTAATTATGATTTACCCGCTGTTGATTTAGACCTACTTAATTTTAACTGCTTTAAGGTATTATAATTTATAAATAGAACTTATTGACACATTCCCTATTGATAAGCATTTAGGCGGTTTCTAACCATTGAGTGTCGCTGCTCTTTGGATGGGGCAGGTGCGCACAGCTTCTCTAGCTGTTATACCTAGAGAAGAGTTAACTTTGGGATTCCAGCAGAGGAATGGCAGATTCGAAAGGGTCATCCCCTTCAGCTCTACCGGCTACTGCTGAATCACACTCCTGAATTACCAATTTTCAATTCAGCGGGTCGCGAATTAGTCCCATTTGCTCACTTCCTCTTTGTGGTAGGAGGCATGGCTTTAAGCATCTCGGAGGTTACGCACCTCTGCATGGTCACTGGCAACAAGGTTTTGTCTTTTGTGAATCCACTGCCTTTGCTTATTACCTGCTTGGGTTCTTTACCTTTTTCTTATCGAGTCGTACAAATTGTGTATCTATGTCTGATTCAGACCGGGTGTCTAGAGGAAGCACGTGGCATGCACAGACCGGGTAATTTAAGGAGAGCTTGGGCTTCCCTGGTGGTGCAGTGGTTAAGAATCCGCCTGGCAATGCAGGGGACACGGGTTCGAGCCCCGGTCCCGGAAGATCCCACACGCCGTGGAGCGACTAAACCCGTGAGCCACAACTCCTGAAGCCCGGGCACCTAAAGCCCATGCTCCGCAACAAGAGGCCACCGCAATGAGAAGCCCGCGCACCACAACGAAGAGTAGCGCCCGCTCACCGCAACTAGAGAAAGCCCGCGCACAGCAACGAAGAGCCAACACAGCCACATAAACAAATAAGTAAATAAATTTATTTTAAACAAAATTTTCTAGGTTAGCACTCCAATGGCAGAAAAGTGGACTTTATACTGAAAGAGCTACTACACCCTCATCTTTTTTATCTCCCCTGCCCAGGAACTCAGAATCCTGAGCTAATAATAAAGTGAGACTATGGGTGATTTTTTTCCTTTCTTTGTATTTTTTCTGGGTACTTTACGTTTTTTATATTGCACATGTATTAGTTTTTAATAAAGCTATATAGTATCTTTATCAACATGTGAAGAACACATCCGCACTTTATAAATTGCTCTACGGTCACAAGCATTCTTCTCTTTCTCCACCGGAGGGCAGCATAAGCACAGTAAATAGCAAACAGTTTCAAGGTGTTTGGTCTGAAATTGAAGGCTGCTCTTCAGTTGTTTGTTTTGACAGGCTGCTGGTACAAATTAATCATTAGACTGTTTATTTTTCTGATAAATGACTCTATGTTCATTGTCAAAACTGATATAGAGGAGAAAAGACAACTCACCTATATAATCAGGGACCAGCTGGCATTTATCTCCACATTTCTATGTGTGACGAAGAGAGGAAGGTACGTATTTTTTTAAAGTCTGCTGACAAAACGTCCCCCACACAATAGTTTTCTAATCGACGCTTCACATCACATGTCTCTTGAGCATTCATCTCCCTGCTTCCCTAAGTTCTCTGACATGGTGCTTTCTAAAGGCCGCCTGGTGTTCCAGCCTGTCGACTCGTTGGACCTTGCTTCCCTGATTTAAATTGGTCATTTAGGTGTTTTAACTCTCTTTAAAGTATAAAAGATTTCCCATGTATAAAATATACATAGAAAACTATACCACCCAATTAATCGCTACTCGAATTTGATAGATGGTAATCGTTGCCATTTTAACTTCAGATATTCTGAAGAAAGAAAAGTTTACAGGTAGCGTTGGAGGTCCCCACGTCCAATTAAGTTCTCTCCTTCCATCCCCAAAGTCACCTCTGATCTGAAGCTGCGGCTTACTTTTCCAACCCTTCATCTCAGGCTCTAATTACAAAAGTATGTTCTGTAAACAACACAGTATCGTCCTGAGCTTTTAAATTCTACACGTAAATGTAATCACCACGGCATGCCCTGTATTTGCTTAACTAATTATGATTTACCCGTATTTGCTTAACTAATTATGATTTACCCGCTGTTGATTTAGACCTACTTAATTTTAACTGCTTTAAGGTATTATAATTTATAAATAGAACTTATTGACACATTCCCTATTGATAAGCATTTAGGCGGTTTCTAACCATTGAGTGTCGCTGCTCTTTGGATGGGGCAGGTGCGCACAGCTTCTCTAGCTGTTATACCTAGAGAAGAGTTAACTTTGGGATTCCAGCAGAGGAATGGCAGATTCGAAAGGGTCATCCCCTTCAGCTCTACCGGCTACTGCTGAATCACACTCCTGAATTACCAGTTTTCAATTCAGCGGGTCGCGAATTAGTCCCATTTCCTCACTTCCTCTTTGTGGTAGGAGGCATGGCTTTAAGCATCTCGGAGGTTACGCACCTCTGCATGGTCACTGGCAACAAGGTTTTGTCTTTTGTGAATCCACTGCCTTTGCTTATTACCTGCTTGGGTTCTTTACCTTTTTCTTATCGAGTCGTACAAATTGTGTATCTATGTCTGATTCAGACCGGGAGTCTAGAGGAAGCACGTGGCATGCACAGACCGGGTAATTTAAGGAGAGCTTGGGCTTCCCTGGTGGTGCAGTGGTTAAGAATCCGCCTGGCAATGCAGGGGACACGGGTTTTAGCCCCGGTCCCGGAAGATCCCACACGCCGTGGAGCGACTAAACCCGTGAGCCACAACTCCTGAAGCCCGGGCACCTAAAGCCCATGCTCCGCAACAAGAGGCCACCGCAATGAGAAGCCCGCGCACCACAACGAAGAGTAGCGCCCGCTCACCGCAACTAGAGAAAGCCCGCGCACAGCAACGAAGAGCCAACACAGCCACATAAACAAATAAGTAAATAGATTTATTTTAAACAAAATTTTCTAGTTTAGCACTCCAATGGTAGAAAAGTGGACTTTATACTGAAAGAACTACTACACCCTCATCTTTTTTATCTCCCCTGCCCAGGAACTCAGAATCCTGAGCTAATAATAAAGTGAGGCTATGGGTGATTTTTTCCTTTCTTTGTATTTTTTCTGGGTACTTTACGTTTTTCATATTGCACATGTATTAGTTTTTAATAAAGCTATATAGTATCTTTATCAACATGTGAAGAACACATCCACACTTTATAAATTGCTCTACGGTCACAAGCATTCTTCTCTTTCTCCACCGGAGGGCAGCATAAGCACAGTAAATAGCAAACATAGTTTCAAGGTGTTTGGTCTGAAATTGAAGGCTGCTCTTCAGTTGTTTGTTTTGACAGGCTGCTGGTACAAATTAATCATTAGATTGTTTATTTTTCTGATAAATGACTCTATGTTCATTGTAAAAACTGATATAGAGGAGAAAAGACAACTCACCTATATAATCAGGGACCAGCTGGCATTTATCTCCACATTTCTATGTGTGACGAAGAGAGGAAGGTACGTATTTTTTTAAAGTCTGCTGACAAAACGTCCCCCACACATTAGTTTTCTAATCGACGCTTCACATCACATGTCTCTTGAGCATTCATCTCCCTGCTTCCCTAAGTTCTCTGACATGGTGCTTTCTAAAGGCCGCCTGGTGTTCCAGCCTTTCGACTCGTTGGACCTTGCTTCCCTGATTTAAATTGGTCATTTAGGTGTTTTAACTCTCCTTAAAGTATAAAAGATTTCCCATGTATAAAATATACATAGAAAACTATACCACCCAATTAATCGCTACTCGAATTTGATAGATGGTAATCGTTGCCATTTTAACTTCAGATATTCTGAAGAAAGAAAAGTTTACAGGTAGTGTTGGAGGTCCCCACGTCCAATTAAGTTCTCTCCTTCCATCCCCAAAGTCACCTCTGATCTGAAGCTGCGGCTTACTTTTCCAACCCTTCATCTCAGGCTCTAATTACAAAAGTATGTTCTGTAAACAACACAGTATCGTCCTGAGCTTTTAAATTCTACACGTAAATGTAATCACCACGGCATGCCCTGTATTTGCTTAACTAATTATGATTTACCCGTATTTGCTTAACTAATTATGATTTACCCGCTGTTGATTTAGACCTACTTAATTTTAACTGCTTTAAGGTATTATAATTTATAAATAGAACTTATTGACACATTCCCTATTGATAAGCATTTAGGCGGTTTCTAACCATTGAGTGTCGCTGCTCTTTGGATGGGGCAGGTGCGCACAGCTTCTCTAGCTGTTATACCTAGAGAAGAGTTAACTTTGGGATTCCAGCAGAGGAATGGCGGATTCGAAAGGGTCATCCCCTTCAGCTCTACCGGCTACTGCTGAATCACACTCCTGAATTACCAATTTTCAATTCAGCGGGTCGCGAATTAGTCCCATTTCCTCACTTCCTCTTTGTGGTAGGAGGCATGGCTTTAAGCATCTCGGAGGTTACGCACCTCTGCATGGTCACTGGCAACAAGGTTTTGTCTTTTGTGAATCCACTGCCTTTGCTTATTACCTGCTAGGGTTCTTTACCTTTTTCTTATCGAGTCGTACAAATTGTGTATCTATGTCTGATTCAGACCGGGTGTCTAGAGGAAGCACGTGGCATGCACAGACCGGGTAATTTAAGGAGAGCTTGGGCTTCCCTGGTGGTGCAGTGGTTAAGAATCCGCCTGGCAATGCAGGGGACACGGGATCGAGCCCCGGTCCCGGAAGATCCCACACGCCGTGGAGCGACTAAACCCGTGAGCCACAACTCCTGAAGCCCGGGCACCTAAAGCCCATGCTCCGCAACAAGAGGCCACCGCAATGAGAAGCCCGCGCACCACAACGAAGAGTAGCGCCCGCTCACCGCAACTAGAGAAAGCCCGCGCACAGCAACGAAGAGCCAACACAGCCACATAAACAAATAAGTAAATAGATTTATTTTAAACAAAATTTTCTAGGTTACCACTCCAATGGCAGAAAAGTGGACTTTATACTGAAAGAGCTACTACACCCTCATCTTTTTTATCTCCCCTGCCCAGGAACTCAGAATCCTGAGCTAATAATAAAGTGAGACTATGGGTGATTTTTTTCCTTTCTTTGTATTTTTTCTGGGTACTTTACGTTTTTTATATTGCACATGTATTAGTTTTTAATAAAGCTATATAGTATCTTTATCAACATGTGAAGAACACATCCGCACTTTATAAATTGCTCTACGGTCACAAGCATTCTTCTCTTTCTCCACCGGAGGGCAGCATAAGCACAGTAAATAGCAAACAGTTTCAAGGTGTTTGGTCTGAAATTGAAGGCTGCTCTTCAGTTGTTTGTTTTGACAGGCTGCTGGTACAAATTAATCATTAGACTGTTTATTTTTCTGATAAATGACTCTATGTTCATTGTAAAAACTGATATAGAGGAGAAAAGACAACTCACCTATATAATCAGGGACCAGCTGGCATTTATCTCCACATTTCTATGTGTGACGAAGAGAGGAAGGTACGTATTTTTTTAAAGTCTGCTGACAAAACGTCCCCCACACAATAGTTTTCTAATCGACGCTTCACATCACATGTCTCTTGAGCATTCATCTCCCTGCTTCCCTAAGTTCTCTGACATGGTGCTTTCTAAAGGCCGCCTGGTGTTCCAGCCTGTCGACTCGTTGGACCTTGCTTCCCTGATTTAAATTGGTCATTTAGGTGTTTTAACTCTCTTTAAAGTATAAAAGATTTCCCATGTATAAAATATACATAGAAAACTATACCACCCAATTAATCGCTACTCGAATTTGATAGATGGTAATCGTTGCCATTTTAACTTCAGATATTCTGAAGAAAGAAAAGTTTACAGGTAGCGTTGGAGGTCCCCACGTCCAATTAAGTTCTCTCCTTCCATCCCCAAAGTCACCTCTGATCTGAAGCTGCGGCTTACTTTTCCAACCCTTCATCTCAGGCTCTAATTACAAAAGTATGTTCTGTAAACAACACAGTATCGTCCTGAGCTTTTAAATTCTACACGTAAATGTAATCACCACGGCATGCCCTGTATTTGCTTAACTAATTATGATTTACCCGTATTTGCTTAACTAATTATGATTTACCCGCTGTTGATTTAGACCTACTTAATTTTAACTGCTTTAAGGTATTATAATTTATAAATAGAACTTATTGACACATTCCCTATTGATAAGCATTTAGGCGGTTTCTAACCATTGAGTGTCGCTGCTCTTTGGATGGGGCAGGTGCGCACAGCTTCTCTAGCTGTTATACCTAGAGAAGAGTTAACTTTGGGATTCCAGCAGAGGAATGGCAGATTCGAAAGGGTCATCCCCTTCAGCTCTACCGGCTACTGCTGAATCACACTCCTGAATTACCAATTTTCAATTCAGCGGGTCGCGAATTAGTCCCATTTGCTCACTTCCTCTTTGTGGTAGGAGGCATGGCTTTAAGCATCTCGGAGGTTACGCACCTCTGCATGGTCACTGGCAACAAGGTTTTGTCTTTTGTGAATCCACTGCCTTTGCTTATTACCTGCTTGGGTTCTTTACCTTTTTCTTATCGAGTCGTACAAATTGTGTATCTATGTCTGATTCAGACCGGGTGTCTAGAGGAAGCACGTGGCATGCACAGACCGGGTAATTTAAGGAGAGCTTGGGCTTCCCTGGTGGTGCAGTGGTTAAGAATCCGCCTGGCAATGCAGGGGACACGGGTTCGAGCCCCGGTCCCGGAAGATCCCACACGCCGTGGAGCGACTAAACCCGTGAGCCACAACTCCTGAAGCCCGGGCACCTAAAGCCCATGCTCCGCAACAAGAGGCCACCGCAATGAGAAGCCCGCGCACCACAACGAAGAGTAGCGCCCGCTCACCGCAACTAGAGAAAGCCCGCGCACAGCAACGAAGAGCCAACACAGCCACATAAACAAATAAGTAAATAAATTTATTTTAAACAAAATTTTCTAGGTTAGCACTCCAATGGCAGAAAAGTGGACTTTATACTGAAAGAGCTACTACACCCTCATCTTTTTTATCTCCCCTGCCCAGGAACTCAGAATCCTGAGCTAATAATAAAGTGAGACTATGGGTGATTTTTTTCCTTTCTTTGTATTTTTTCTGGGTACTTTACGTTTTTTATATTGCACATGTATTAGTTTTTAATAAAGCTATATAGTATCTTTATCAACATGTGAAGAACACATCCGCACTTTATAAATTGCTCTACGGTCACAAGCATTCTTCTCTTTCTCCACCGGAGGGCAGCATAAGCACAGTAAATAGCAAACAGTTTCAAGGTGTTTGGTCTGAAATTGAAGGCTGCTCTTCAGTTGTTTGTTTTGACAGGCTGCTGGTACAAATTAATCATTAGACTGTTTATTTTTCTGATAAATGACTCTATGTTCATTGTAAAAACTGATATAGAGGAGAAAAGACAACTCACCTATATAATCAGGGACCAGCTGGCATTTATCTCCACATTTCTATGTGTGACGAAGAGAGGAAGGTACGTATTTTTTTAAAGTCTGCTGACAAAACGTCCCCCACACAATAGTTTTCTAATCGACGCTTCACATCACATGTCTCTTGAGCATTCATCTCCCTGCTTCCCTAAGTTCTCTGACATGGTGCTTTCTAAAGGCCGCCTGGTGTTCCAGCCTGTCGACTCGTTGGACCTTGCTTCCCTGATTTAAATTGGTCATTTAGGTGTTTTAACTCTCTTTAAAGTATAAAAGATTTCCCATGTATAAAATATACATAGAAAACTATACCACCCAATTAATCGCTACTCGAATTTGATAGATGGTAATCGTTGCCATTTTAACTTCAGATATTCTGAAGAAAGAAAAGTTTACAGGTAGCGTTGGAGGTCCCCACGTCCAATTAAGTTCTCTCCTTCCATCCCCAAAGTCACCTCTGATCTGAAGCTGCGGCTTACTTTTCCAACCCTTCATCTCAGGCTCTAATTACAAAAGTATGTTCTGTAAACAACACAGTATCGTCCTGAGCTTTTAAATTCTACACGTAAATGTAATCACCACGGCATGCCCTGTATTTGCTTAACTAATTATGATTTACCCGTATTTGCTTAACTAATTATGATTTACCCGCTGTTGATTTAGACCTACTTAATTTTAACTGCTTTAAGGTATTATAATTTATAAATAGAACTTATTGACACATTCCCTATTGATAAGCATTTAGGCGGTTTCTAACCATTGAGTGTCGCTGCTCTTTGGATGGGGCAGGTGCGCACAGCTTCTCTAGCTGTTATACCTAGAGAAGAGTTAACTTTGGGATTCCAGCAGAGGAATGGCAGATTCGAAAGGGTCATCCCCTTCAGCTCTACCGGCTACTGCTGAATCACACTCCTGAATTACCAATTTTCAATTCAGCGGGTCGCGAATTAGTCCCATTTGCTCACTTCCTCTTTGTGGTAGGAGGCATGGCTTTAAGCATCTCGGAGGTTACGCACCTCTGCATGGTCACTGGCAACAAGGTTTTGTCTTTTGTGAATCCACTGCCTTTGCTTATTACCTGCTTGGGTTCTTTACCTTTTTCTTATCGAGTCGTACAAATTGTGTATCTATGTCTGATTCAGACCGGGTGTCTAGAGGAAGCACGTGGCATGCACAGACCGGGTAATTTAAGGAGAGCTTGGGCTTCCCTGGTGGTGCAGTGGTTAAGAATCCGCCTGGCAATGCAGGGGACACGGGTTCGAGCCCCGGTCCCGGAAGATCCCACACGCCGTGGAGCGACTAAACCCGTGAGCCACAACTCCTGAAGCCCGGGCACCTAAAGCCCATGCTCCGCAACAAGAGGCCACCGCAATGAGAAGCCCGCGCACCACAACGAAGAGTAGCGCCCGCTCACCGCAACTAGAGAAAGCCCGCGCACAGCAACGAAGAGCCAACACAGCCACATAAACAAATAAGTAAATAAATTTATTTTAAACAAAATTTTCTAGGTTAGCACTCCAATGGCAGAAAAGTGGACTTTATACTGAAAGAGCTACTACACCCTCATCTTTTTTATCTCCCCTGCCCAGGAACTCAGAATCCTGAGCTAATAATAAAGTGAGACTATGGGTGATTTTTTTCCTTTCTTTGTATTTTTTCTGGGTACTTTACGTTTTTTATATTGCACATGTATTAGTTTTTAATAAAGCTATATAGTATCTTTATCAACATGTGAAGAACACATCCGCACTTTATAAATTGCTCTACGGTCACAAGCATTCTTCTCTTTCTCCACCGGAGGGCAGCATAAGCACAGTAAATAGCAAACAGTTTCAAGGTGTTTGGTCTGAAATTGAAGGCTGCTCTTCAGTTGTTTGTTTTGACAGGCTGCTGGTACAAATTAATCATTAGACTGTTTATTTTTCTGATAAATGACTCTATGTTCATTGTCAAAACTGATATAGAGGAGAAAAGACAACTCACCTATATAATCAGGGACCAGCTGGCATTTATCTCCACATTTCTATGTGTGACGAAGAGAGGAAGGTACGTATTTTTTTAAAGTCTGCTGACAAAACGTCCCCCACACAATAGTTTTCTAATCGACGCTTCACATCACATGTCTCTTGAGCATTCATCTCCCTGCTTCCCTAAGTTCTCTGACATGGTGCTTTCTAAAGGCCGCCTGGTGTTCCAGCCTGTCGACTCGTTGGACCTTGCTTCCCTGATTTAAATTGGTCATTTAGGTGTTTTAACTCTCTTTAAAGTATAAAAGATTTCCCATGTATAAAATATACATAGAAAACTATACCACCCAATTAATCGCTACTCGAATTTGATAGATGGTAATCGTTGCCATTTTAACTTCAGATATTCTGAAGAAAGAAAAGTTTACAGGTAGCGTTGGAGGTCCCCACGTCCAATTAAGTTCTCTCCTTCCATCCCCAAAGTCACCTCTGATCTGAAGCTGCGGCTTACTTTTCCAACCCTTCATCTCAGGCTCTAATTACAAAAGTATGTTCTGTAAACAACACAGTATCGTCCTGAGCTTTTAAATTCTACACGTAAATGTAATCACCACGGCATGCCCTGTATTTGCTTAACTAATTATGATTTACCCGTATTTGCTTAACTAATTATGATTTACCCGCTGTTGATTTAGACCTACTTAATTTTAACTGCTTTAAGGTATTATAATTTATAAATAGAACTTATTGACACATTCCCTATTGATAAGCATTTAGGCGGTTTCTAACCATTGAGTGTCGCTGCTCTTTGGATGGGGCAGGTGCGCACAGCTTCTCTAGCTGTTATACCTAGAGAAGAGTTAACTTTGGGATTCCAGCAGAGGAATGGCAGATTCGAAAGGGTCATCCCCTTCAGCTCTACCGGCTACTGCTGAATCACACTCCTGAATTACCAATTTTCAATTCAGCGGGTCGCGAATTAGTCCCATTTGCTCACTTCCTCTTTGTGGTAGGAGGCATGGCTTTAAGCATCTCGGAGGTTACGCACCTCTGCATGGTCACTGGCAACAAGGTTTTGTCTTTTGTGAATCCACTGCCTTTGCTTATTACCTGCTTGGGTTCTTTACCTTTTTCTTATCGAGTCGTACAAATTGTGTATCTATGTCTGATTCAGACCGGGTGTCTAGAGGAAGCACGTGGCATGCACAGACCGGGTAATTTAAGGAGAGCTTGGGCTTCCCTGGTGGTGCAGTGGTTAAGAATCCGCCTGGCAATGCAGGGGACACGGGTTCGAGCCCCGGTCCCGGAAGATCCCACACGCCGTGGAGCGACTAAACCCGTGAGCCACAACTCCTGAAGCCCGGGCACCTAAAGCCCATGCTCCGCAACAAGAGGCCACCGCAATGAGAAGCCCGCGCACCACAACGAAGAGTAGCGCCCGCTCACCGCAACTAGAGAAAGCCCGCGCACAGCAACGAAGAGCCAACACAGCCACATAAACAAATAAGTAAATAAATTTATTTTAAACAAAATTTTCTAGGTTAGCACTCCAATGGCAGAAAAGTGGACTTTATACTGAAAGAGCTACTACACCCTCATCTTTTTTATCTCCCCTGCCCAGGAACTCAGAATCCTGAGCTAATAATAAAGTGAGACTATGGGTGATTTTTTTCCTTTCTTTGTATTTTTTCTGGGTACTTTACGTTTTTTATATTGCACATGTATTAGTTTTTAATAAAGCTATATAGTATCTTTATCAACATGTGAAGAACACATCCGCACTTTATAAATTGCTCTACGGTCACAAGCATTCTTCTCTTTCTCCACCGGAGGGCAGCATAAGCACAGTAAATAGCAAACAGTTTCAAGGTGTTTGGTCTGAAATTGAAGGCTGCTCTTCAGTTGTTTGTTTTGACAGGCTGCTGGTACAAATTAATCATTAGACTGTTTATTTTTCTGATAAATGACTCTATGTTCATTGTCAAAACTGATATAGAGGAGAAAAGACAACTCACCTATATAATCAGGGACCAGCTGGCATTTATCTCCACATTTCTATGTGTGACGAAGAGAGGAAGGTACGTATTTTTTTAAAGTCTGCTGACAAAACGTCCCCCACACAATAGTTTTCTAATCGACGCTTCACATCACATGTCTCTTGAGCATTCATCTCCCTGCTTCCCTAAGTTCTCTGACATGGTGCTTTCTAAAGGCCGCCTGGTGTTCCAGCCTGTCGACTCGTTGGACCTTGCTTCCCTGATTTAAATTGGTCATTTAGGTGTTTTAACTCTCTTTAAAGTATAAAAGATTTCCCATGTATAAAATATACATAGAAAACTATACCACCCAATTAATCGCTACTCGAATTTGATAGATGGTAATCGTTGCCATTTTAACTTCAGATATTCTGAAGAAAGAAAAGTTTACAGGTAGCGTTGGAGGTCCCCACGTCCAATTAAGTTCTCTCCTTCCATCCCCAAAGTCACCTCTGATCTGAAGCTGCGGCTTACTTTTCCAACCCTTCATCTCAGGCTCTAATTACAAAAGTATGTTCTGTAAACAACACAGTATCGTCCTGAGCTTTTAAATTCTACACGTAAATGTAATCACCACGGCATGCCCTGTATTTGCTTAACTAATTATGATTTACCCGTATTTGCTTAACTAATTATGATTTACCCGCTGTTGATTTAGACCTACTTAATTTTAACTGCTTTAAGGTATTATAATTTATAAATAGAACTTATTGACACATTCCCTATTGATAAGCATTTAGGCGGTTTCTAACCATTGAGTGTCGCTGCTCTTTGGATGGGGCAGGTGCGCACAGCTTCTCTAGCTGTTATACCTAGAGAAGAGTTAACTTTGGGATTCCAGCAGAGGAATGGCAGATTCGAAAGGGTCATCCCCTTCAGCTCTACCGGCTACTGCTGAATCACACTCCTGAATTACCAGTTTTCAATTCAGCGGGTCGCGAATTAGTCCCATTTCCTCACTTCCTCTTTGTGGTAGGAGGCATGGCTTTAAGCATCTCGGAGGTTACGCACCTCTGCATGGTCACTGGCAACAAGGTTTTGTCTTTTGTGAATCCACTGCCTTTGCTTATTACCTGCTTGGGTTCTTTACCTTTTTCTTATCGAGTCGTACAAATTGTGTATCTATGTCTGATTCAGACCGGGAGTCTAGAGGAAGCACGTGGCATGCACAGACCGGGTAATTTAAGGAGAGCTTGGGCTTCCCTGGTGGTGCAGTGGTTAAGAATCCGCCTGGCAATGCAGGGGACACGGGTTTTAGCCCCGGTCCCGGAAGATCCCACACGCCGTGGAGCGACTAAACCCGTGAGCCACAACTCCTGAAGCCCGGGCACCTAAAGCCCATGCTCCGCAACAAGAGGCCACCGCAATGAGAAGCCCGCGCACCACAACGAAGAGTAGCGCCCGCTCACCGCAACTAGAGAAAGCCCGCGCACAGCAACGAAGAGCCAACACAGCCACATAAACAAATAAGTAAATAGATTTATTTTAAACAAAATTTTCTAGTTTAGCACTCCAATGGCAGAAAAGTGGACTTTATACTGAAAGAACTACTACACCCTCATCTTTTTTATCTCCCCTGCCCAGGAACTCAGAATCCTGAGCTAATAATAAAGTGAGGCTATGGGTGATTTTTTCCTTTCTTTGTATTTTTTCTGGGTACTTTACGTTTTTCATATTGCACATGTATTAGTTTTTAATAAAGCTATATAGTATCTTTATCAACATGTGAAGAACACATCCACACTTTATAAATTGCTCTACGGTCACAAGCATTCTTCTCTTTCTCCACCGGAGGGCAGCATAAGCACAGTAAATAGCAAACATAGTTTCAAGGTGTTTGGTCTGAAATTGAAGGCTGCTCTTCAGTTGTTTGTTTTGACAGGCTGCTGGTACAAATTAATCATTAGATTGTTTATTTTTCTGATAAATGACTCTATGTTCATTGTAAAAACTGATATAGAGGAGAAAAGACAACTCACCTATATAATCAGGGACCAGCTGGCATTTATCTCCACATTTCTATGTGTGACGAAGAGAGGAAGGTACGTATTTTTTTAAAGTCTGCTGACAAAACGTCCCCCACACATTAGTTTTCTAATCGACGCTTCACATCACATGTCTCTTGAGCATTCATCTCCCTGCTTCCCTAAGTTCTCTGACATGGTGCTTTCTAAAGGCCGCCTGGTGTTCCAGCCTTTCGACTCGTTGGACCTTGCTTCCCTGATTTAAATTGGTCATTTAGGTGTTTTAACTCTCCTTAAAGTATAAAAGATTTCCCATGTATAAAATATACATAGAAAACTATACCACCCAATTAATCGCTACTCGAATTTGATAGATGGTAATCGTTGCCATTTTAACTTCAGATATTCTGAAGAAAGAAAAGTTTACAGGTAGTGTTGGAGGTCCCCACGTCCAATTAAGTTCTCTCCTTCCATCCCCAAAGTCACCTCTGATCTGAAGCTGCGGCTTACTTTTCCAACCCTTCATCTCAGGCTCTAATTACAAAAGTATGTTCTGTAAACAACACAGTATCGTCCTGAGCTTTTAAATTCTACACGTAAATGTAATCACCACGGCATGCCCTGTATTTGCTTAACTAATTATGATTTACCCGTATTTGCTTAACTAATTATGATTTACCCGCTGTTGATTTAGACCTACTTAATTTTAACTGCTTTAAGGTATTATAATTTATAAATAGAACTTATTGACACATTCCCTATTGATAAGCATTTAGGCGGTTTCTAACCATTGAGTGTCGCTGCTCTTTGGATGGGGCAGGTGCGCACAGCTTCTCTAGCTGTTATACCTAGAGAAGAGTTAACTTTGGGATTCCAGCAGAGGAATGGCGGATTCGAAAGGGTCATCCCCTTCAGCTCTACCGGCTACTGCTGAATCACACTCCTGAATTACCAATTTTCAATTCAGCGGGTCGCGAATTAGTCCCATTTCCTCACTTCCTCTTTGTGGTAGGAGGCATGGCTTTAAGCATCTCGGAGGTTACGCACCTCTGCATGGTCACTGGCAACAAGGTTTTGTCTTTTGTGAATCCACTGCCTTTGCTTATTACCTGCTAGGGTTCTTTACCTTTTTCTTATCGAGTCGTACAAATTGTGTATCTATGTCTGATTCAGACCGGGTGTCTAGAGGAAGCACGTGGCATGCACAGACCGGGTAATTTAAGGAGAGCTTGGGCTTCCCTGGTGGTGCAGTGGTTAAGAATCCGCCTGGCAATGCAGGGGACACGGGATCGAGCCCCGGTCCCGGAAGATCCCACACGCCGTGGAGCGACTAAACCCGTGAGCCACAACTCCTGAAGCCCGGGCACCTAAAGCCCATGCTCCGCAACAAGAGGCCACCGCAATGAGAAGCCCGCGCACCACAACGAAGAGTAGCGCCCGCTCACCGCAACTAGAGAAAGCCCGCGCACAGCAACGAAGAGCCAACACAGCCACATAAACAAATAAGTAAATAAATTTATTTTAAACAAAATTTTCTAGGTTACCACTCCAATGGCAGAAAAGTGGACTTTATACTGAAAGAGCTACTACACCCTCATCTTTTTTATCTCCCCTGCCCAGGAACTCAGAATCCTGAGCTAATAATAAAGTGAGACTATGGGTGATTTTTTTCCTTTCTTTGTATTTTTTCTGGGTACTTTACGTTTTTTATATTGCACATGTATTAGTTTTTAATAAAGCTATATAGTATCTTTATCAACATGTGAAGAACACATCCGCACTTTATAAATTGCTCTACGGTCACAAGCATTCTTCTCTTTCTCCACCGGAGGGCAGCATAAGCACAGTAAATAGCAAACAGTTTCAAGGTGTTTGGTCTGAAATTGAAGGCTGCTCTTCAGTTGTTTGTTTTGACAGGCTGCTGGTACAAATTAATCATTAGACTGTTTATTTTTCTGATAAATGACTCTATGTTCATTGTCAAAACTGATATAGAGGAGAAAAGACAACTCACCTATATAATCAGGGACCAGCTGGCATTTATCTCCACATTTCTATGTGTGACGAAGAGAGGAAGGTACGTATTTTTTTAAAGTCTGCTGACAAAACGTCCCCCACACAATAGTTTTCTAATCGACGCTTCACATCACATGTCTCTTGAGCATTCATCTCCCTGCTTCCCTAAGTTCTCTGACATGGTGCTTTCTAAAGGCCGCCTGGTGTTCCAGCCTGTCGACTCGTTGGACCTTGCTTCCCTGATTTAAATTGGTCATTTAGGTGTTTTAACTCTCTTTAAAGTATAAAAGATTTCCCATGTATAAAATATACATAGAAAACTATACCACCCAATTAATCGCTACTCGAATTTGATAGATGGTAATCGTTGCCATTTTAACTTCAGATATTCTGAAGAAAGAAAAGTTTACAGGTAGCGTTGGAGGTCCCCACGTCCAATTAAGTTCTCTCCTTCCATCCCCAAAGTCACCTCTGATCTGAAGCTGCGGCTTACTTTTCCAACCCTTCATCTCAGGCTCTAATTACAAAAGTATGTTCTGTAAACAACACAGTATCGTCCTGAGCTTTTAAATTCTACACGTAAATGTAATCACCACGGCATGCCCTGTATTTGCTTAACTAATTATGATTTACCCGTATTTGCTTAACTAATTATGATTTACCCGCTGTTGATTTAGACCTACTTAATTTTAACTGCTTTAAGGTATTATAATTTATAAATAGAACTTATTGACACATTCCCTATTGATAAGCATTTAGGCGGTTTCTAACCATTGAGTGTCGCTGCTCTTTGGATGGGGCAGGTGCGCACAGCTTCTCTAGCTGTTATACCTAGAGAAGAGTTAACTTTGGGATTCCAGCAGAGGAATGGCAGATTCGAAAGGGTCATCCCCTTCAGCTCTACCGGCTACTGCTGAATCACACTCCTGAATTACCAGTTTTCAATTCAGCGGGTCGCGAATTAGTCCCATTTCCTCACTTCCTCTTTGTGGTAGGAGGCATGGCTTTAAGCATCTCGGAGGTTACGCACCTCTGCATGGTCACTGGCAACAAGGTTTTGTCTTTTGTGAATCCACTGCCTTTGCTTATTACCTGCTTGGGTTCTTTACCTTTTTCTTATCGAGTCGTACAAATTGTGTATCTATGTCTGATTCAGACCGGGAGTCTAGAGGAAGCACGTGGCATGCACAGACCGGGTAATTTAAGGAGAGCTTGGGCTTCCCTGGTGGTGCAGTGGTTAAGAATCCGCCTGGCAATGCAGGGGACACGGGTTTTAGCCCCGGTCCCGGAAGATCCCACACGCCGTGGAGCGACTAAACCCGTGAGCCACAACTCCTGAAGCCCGGGCACCTAAAGCCCATGCTCCGCAACAAGAGGCCACCGCAATGAGAAGCCCGCGCACCACAACGAAGAGTAGCGCCCGCTCACCGCAACTAGAGAAAGCCCGCGCACAGCAACGAAGAGCCAACACAGCCACATAAACAAATAAGTAAATAGATTTATTTTAAACAAAATTTTCTAGTTTAGCACTCCAATGGCAGAAAAGTGGACTTTATACTGAAAGAACTACTACACCCTCATCTTTTTTATCTCCCCTGCCCAGGAACTCAGAATCCTGAGCTAATAATAAAGTGAGGCTATGGGTGATTTTTTCCTTTCTTTGTATTTTTTCTGGGTACTTTACGTTTTTCATATTGCACATGTATTAGTTTTTAATAAAGCTATATAGTATCTTTATCAACATGTGAAGAACACATCCACACTTTATAAATTGCTCTACGGTCACAAGCATTCTTCTCTTTCTCCACCGGAGGGCAGCATAAGCACAGTAAATAGCAAACATAGTTTCAAGGTGTTTGGTCTGAAATTGAAGGCTGCTCTTCAGTTGTTTGTTTTGACAGGCTGCTGGTACAAATTAATCATTAGATTGTTTATTTTTCTGATAAATGACTCTATGTTCATTGTAAAAACTGATATAGAGGAGAAAAGACAACTCACCTATATAATCAGGGACCAGCTGGCATTTATCTCCACATTTCTATGTGTGACGAAGAGAGGAAGGTACGTATTTTTTTAAAGTCTGCTGACAAAACGTCCCCCACACATTAGTTTTCTAATCGACGCTTCACATCACATGTCTCTTGAGCATTCATCTCCCTGCTTCCCTAAGTTCTCTGACATGGTGCTTTCTAAAGGCCGCCTGGTGTTCCAGCCTTTCGACTCGTTGGACCTTGCTTCCCTGATTTAAATTGGTCATTTAGGTGTTTTAACTCTCCTTAAAGTATAAAAGATTTCCCATGTATAAAATATACATAGAAAACTATACCACCCAATTAATCGCTACTCGAATTTGATAGATGGTAATCGTTGCCATTTTAACTTCAGATATTCTGAAGAAAGAAAAGTTTACAGGTAGTGTTGGAGGTCCCCACGTCCAATTAAGTTCTCTCCTTCCATCCCCAAAGTCACCTCTGATCTGAAGCTGCGGCTTACTTTTCCAACCCTTCATCTCAGGCTCTAATTACAAAAGTATGTTCTGTAAACAACACAGTATCGTCCTGAGCTTTTAAATTCTACACGTAAATGTAATCACCACGGCATGCCCTGTATTTGCTTAACTAATTATGATTTACCCGTATTTGCTTAACTAATTATGATTTACCCGCTGTTGATTTAGACCTACTTAATTTTAACTGCTTTAAGGTATTATAATTTATAAATAGAACTTATTGACACATTCCCTATTGATAAGCATTTAGGCGGTTTCTAACCATTGAGTGTCGCTGCTCTTTGGATGGGGCAGGTGCGCACAGCTTCTCTAGCTGTTATACCTAGAGAAGAGTTAACTTTGGGATTCCAGCAGAGGAATGGCGGATTCGAAAGGGTCATCCCCTTCAGCTCTACCGGCTACTGCTGAATCACACTCCTGAATTACCAATTTTCAATTCAGCGGGTCGCGAATTAGTCCCATTTCCTCACTTCCTCTTTGTGGTAGGAGGCATGGCTTTAAGCATCTCGGAGGTTACGCACCTCTGCATGGTCACTGGCAACAAGGTTTTGTCTTTTGTGAATCCACTGCCTTTGCTTATTACCTGCTAGGGTTCTTTACCTTTTTCTTATCGAGTCGTACAAATTGTGTATCTATGTCTGATTCAGACCGGGTGTCTAGAGGAAGCACGTGGCATGCACAGACCGGGTAATTTAAGGAGAGCTTGGGCTTCCCTGGTGGTGCAGTGGTTAAGAATCCGCCTGGCAATGCAGGGGACACGGGATCGAGCCCCGGTCCCGGAAGATCCCACACGCCGTGGAGCGACTAAACCCGTGAGCCACAACTCCTGAAGCCCGGGCACCTAAAGCCCATGCTCCGCAACAAGAGGCCACCGCAATGAGAAGCCCGCGCACCACAACGAAGAGTAGCGCCCGCTCACCGCAACTAGAGAAAGCCCGCGCACAGCAACGAAGAGCCAACACAGCCACATAAACAAATAAGTAAATAAATTTATTTTAAACAAAATTTTCTAGGTTACCACTCCAATGGCAGAAAAGTGGACTTTATACTGAAAGAGCTACTACACCCTCATCTTTTTTATCTCCCCTGCCCAGGAACTCAGAATCCTGAGCTAATAATAAAGTGAGACTATGGGTGATTTTTTTCCTTTCTTTGTATTTTTTCTGGGTACTTTACGTTTTTTATATTGCACATGTATTAGTTTTTAATAAAGCTATATAGTATCTTTATCAACATGTGAAGAACACATCCGCACTTTATAAATTGCTCTACGGTCACAAGCATTCTTCTCTTTCTCCACCGGAGGGCAGCATAAGCACAGTAAATAGCAAACAGTTTCAAGGTGTTTGGTCTGAAATTGAAGGCTGCTCTTCAGTTGTTTGTTTTGACAGGCTGCTGGTACAAATTAATCATTAGACTGTTTATTTTTCTGATAAATGACTCTATGTTCATTGTAAAAACTGATATAGAGGAGAAAAGACAACTCACCTATATAATCAGGGACCAGCTGGCATTTATCTCCACATTTCTATGTGTGACGAAGAGAGGAAGGTACGTATTTTTTTAAAGTCTGCTGACAAAACGTCCCCCACACAATAGTTTTCTAATCGACGCTTCACATCACATGTCTCTTGAGCATTCATCTCCCTGCTTCCCTAAGTTCTCTGACATGGTGCTTTCTAAAGGCCGCCTGGTGTTCCAGCCTGTCGACTCGTTGGACCTTGCTTCCCTGATTTAAATTGGTCATTTAGGTGTTTTAACTCTCTTTAAAGTATAAAAGATTTCCCATGTATAAAATATACATAGAAAACTATACCACCCAATTAATCGCTACTCGAATTTGATAGATGGTAATCGTTGCCATTTTAACTTCAGATATTCTGAAGAAAGAAAAGTTTACAGGTAGCGTTGGAGGTCCCCACGTCCAATTAAGTTCTCTCCTTCCATCCCCAAAGTCACCTCTGATCTGAAGCTGCGGCTTACTTTTCCAACCCTTCATCTCAGGCTCTAATTACAAAAGTATGTTCTGTAAACAACACAGTATCGTCCTGAGCTTTTAAATTCTACACGTAAATGTAATCACCACGGCATGCCCTGTATTTGCTTAACTAATTATGATTTACCCGTATTTGCTTAACTAATTATGATTTACCCGCTGTTGATTTAGACCTACTTAATTTTAACTGCTTTAAGGTATTATAATTTATAAATAGAACTTATTGACACATTCCCTATTGATAAGCATTTAGGCGGTTTCTAACCATTGAGTGTCGCTGCTCTTTGGATGGGGCAGGTGCGCACAGCTTCTCTAGCTGTTATACCTAGAGAAGAGTTAACTTTGGGATTCCAGCAGAGGAATGGCAGATTCGAAAGGGTCATCCCCTTCAGCTCTACCGGCTACTGCTGAATCACACTCCTGAATTACCAATTTTCAATTCAGCGGGTCGCGAATTAGTCCCATTTGCTCACTTCCTCTTTGTGGTAGGAGGCATGGCTTTAAGCATCTCGGAGGTTACGCACCTCTGCATGGTCACTGGCAACAAGGTTTTGTCTTTTGTGAATCCACTGCCTTTGCTTATTACCTGCTTGGGTTCTTTACCTTTTTCTTATCGAGTCGTACAAATTGTGTATCTATGTCTGATTCAGACCGGGTGTCTAGAGGAAGCACGTGGCATGCACAGACCGGGTAATTTAAGGAGAGCTTGGGCTTCCCTGGTGGTGCAGTGGTTAAGAATCCGCCTGGCAATGCAGGGGACACGGGTTTTAGCCCCGGTCCCGGAAGATCCCACACGCCGTGGAGCGACTAAACCCGTGAGCCACAACTCCTGAAGCCCGGGCACCTAAAGCCCATGCTCCGCAACAAGAGGCCACCGCAATGAGAAGCCCGCGCACCACAACGAAGAGTAGCGCCCGCTCACCGCAACTAGAGAAAGCCCGCGCACAGCAACGAAGAGCCAACACAGCCACATAAACAAATAAGTAAATAAATTTATTTTAAACAAAATTTTCTAGGTTAGCACTCCAATGGCACAAAAGTGGACTTTATACTGAAAGAACTACTACACCCTCATCTTTTTTATCTCCCCTGCCCAGGAACTCAGAATCCTGAGCTAATAATAAAGTGAGACTATGGGTGATTTTTTCCTTTCTTTGTATTTTTTCTGGGTACTTTACGTTTTTTATATTGCACATGTATTAGTTTTTAATAAAGCTATATAGTATCTTTATCAACATGTGAAGAACACATCCACACTTTATAAATTGCTCTACGGTCACAAGCATTCTTCTCTTTCTCCACCGGAGGGCAGCATAAGCACAGTAAATAGCAAACATAGTTTCAAGGTGTTTGGTCTGAAATTGAAGGCTGCTCTTCAGTTGTTTGTTTTGACAGGCTGCTGGTACAAATTAATCATTAGACTGTTTATTTTTCTGATAAATGACTCTATGTTCATTGTCAAAACTGATATAGAGGAGAAAAGACAACTCACCTATATAATCAGGGACCAGCTGGCATTTATCTCCACATTTCTATGTGTGACGAAGAGAGGAAGGTACGTATTTTTTTAAAGTCTGCTGACAAAACGTCCCCCACACAATAGTTTTCTAATCGACGCTTCACATCACATGTCTCTTGAGCATTCATCTCCCTGCTTCCCTAAGTTCTCTGACATGGTGCTTTCTAAAGGCCGCCTGGTGTTCCAGCCTGTCGACTCGTTGGACCTTGCTTCCCTGATTTAAATTGGTCATTTAGGTGTTTTAACTCTCTTTAAAGTATAAAAGATTTCCCATGTATAAAATATACATAGAAAACTATACCACCCAATTAATCGCTACTCGAATTTGATAGATGGTAATCGTTGCCATTTTAACTTCAGATATTCTGAAGAAAGAAAAGTTTACAGGTAGCGTTGGAGGTCCCCACGTCCAATTAAGTTCTCTCCTTCCATCCCCAAAGTCACCTCTGATCTGAAGCTGCGGCTTACTTTTCCAACCCTTCATCTCAGGCTCTAATTACAAAAGTATGTTCTGTAAACAACACAGTATCGTCCTGAGCTTTTAAATTCTACACGTAAATGTAATCACCACGGCATGCCCTGTATTTGCTTAACTAATTATGATTTACCCGTATTTGCTTAACTAATTATGATTTACCCGCTGTTGATTTAGACCTACTTAATTTTAACTGCTTTAAGGTATTATAATTTATAAATAGAACTTATTGACACATTCCCTATTGATAAGCATTTAGGCGGTTTCTAACCATTGAGTGTCGCTGCTCTTTGGATGGGGCAGGTGCGCACAGCTTCTCTAGCTGTTATACCTAGAGAAGAGTTAACTTTGGGATTCCAACAGAGGAATGGCAGATTCGAAAGGGTCATCCCCTTCAGCTCTACCGGCTACTGCTGAATCACACTCCTGAATTGACAGTTTTCAATTCAGCGGGTCGCGAATTAGTCCCATTTCCTCACTTCCTCTTTGTGGTAGGAGGCATGGCTTTAAGCATCTCGGAGGTTACGCACCTCTGCATGGTCACTGGCAACAAGGTTTTGTCTTTTGTGAATCCACTGTCTTTGCTTATTACCTGCTTGGGTTCTTTACCTTTTTCTTATCGAGTCGTACAAATTGTGTATCTATGTCTGATTCAGACCGGGAGTCTAGAGGAAGCACGTGGCATGCACAGACCGGGTAATTTAAGGAGAGCTTGGGCTTCCCTGGTGGTGCAGTGGTTAAGAATCCGCCTGGCAATGCAGGGGACACGGGTTTTAGCCCCGGTCCCGGAATATCCCACACGCCGTGGAGCGACTAAACCCGTGAGCCACAACTCGTGAAGCCCGGGCACCTAAAGCCCATGCTCCGCAACAAGAGGCCACCGCAATGAGAAGCCCGCGCACCACAACGAAGAGTAGCGCCCGCTCACCGCAACTAGAGAAAGCCCGCGCACAGCAACGAAGAGCCAACACAGCCACATAAACAAATAAGTAAATAGATTTATTTTAAACAAAATTTTCTAGTTTAGCACTCCAATGGCAGAAAAGTGGACTTTATACTGAAAGAACTACTACACCCTCATCTTTTTTATCTCCCCTGCCCAGGAACTCAGAATCCTGAGCTAATAATAAAGTGAGACTATGGGTGATTTTTTCCTTTCTTTGTATTTTTTCTGGTTACTTTACGTTTTTCATATTGCACATGTATTAGTTTTTAATAAAGCTATATAGTATCTTTATCAACATGTGAAGAACACATCCACACTTTATAAATTGCTCTACGGTCACAAGCATTCTTCTCTTTCTCCACCGGAGGGCAGCATAAGCACAGTAAATAGCAAACATAGTTTCAAGGTGTTTGGTCTGAAATTGAAGGCTGCTCTTCAGTTGTTTGTTTTGACAGGCTGCTGGTACAAATTAATCATTAGATTGTTTATTTTTCTGATAAATGACTCTATGTTCATTGTAAAAACTGATATAGAGGAGAAAAGACAACTCACCTATATAATCAGGGACCAGCTGGCATTTATCTCCACATTTCTATGTGTGACGAAGAGAGGAAGGTACGTATTTTTTTAAAGTCTGCTGACAAAACGTCCCCCACACATTAGTTTTCTAATCGACGCTTCACATCACATGTCTCTTGAGCATTCATCTCCCTGCTTCCCTAAGTTCTCTGACATGGTGCTTTCTAAAGGCCGCCTGGTGTTCCAGCCTGTCGACTCGTTGGACCTTGCTTCCCTGATTTAAATTGGTCATTTAGGTGTTTTAACTCTCTTTAAAGTATAAAAGATTTCCCATGTATAAAATATACATAGAAAACTATACCACCCAATTAATCGCTACTCGAATTTGATAGATGGTAATCGTTGCCATTTTAACTTCAGATATTCTGAAGAAAGAAAAGTTTACAGGTAGTGTTGGAGGTCCCCACGTCCAATTAAGTTCTCTCCTTCCATCCCCAAAGTCACCTCTGATCTGAAGCTGCGGCTTACTTTTCCAACCCTTCATCTCAGGCTCTAATTACAAAAGTATGTTCTGTAAACAACACAGTATCGTCCTGAGCTTTTAAATTCTACACGTAAATGTAATCACCACGGCATGCCCTGTATTTGCTTAACTAATTATGATTTACCCGTATTTGCTTAACTAATTATGATTTACCCGCTGTTGATTTAGACCTACTTAATTTTAACTGCTTTAAGGTATTATAATTTATAAATAGAACTTATTGACACATTCCCTATTGATAAGCATTTAGGCGGTTTCTAACCATTGAGTGTCGCTGCTCTTTGGATGGGGCAGGTGCGCACAGCTTCTCTAGCTGTTATACCTAGAGAAGAGTTAACTTTGGGATTCCAGCAGAGGAATGGCGGATTCGAAAGGGTCATCCCCTTCAGCTCTACCGGCTACTGCTGAATCACACTCCTGAATTACCAATTTTCAATTCAGCGGGTCGCGAATTAGTCCCATTTGCTCACTTCCTCTTTGTGGTAGGAGGCATGGCTTTAAGCATCTCGGAGGTTACGCACCTCTGCATGGTCACTGGCAACAAGGTTTTGTCTTTTGTGAATCCACTGCCTTTGCTTATTACCTGCTAGGGTTCTTTACCTTTTTCTTATCGAGTCGTACAAATTGTGTATCTATGTCTGATTCAGACCGGGTGTCGAGAGGAAGCACGTGGCATGCACAGACCGGGTAATTTAAGGAGAGCTTGGGCTTCCCTGGTGGTGCAGTGGTTAAGAATCCGCCTGGCAATGCAGGGGACACGGGATCGAGCCCCGGTCCCGGAAGATCCCACACGCCGTGGAGCGACTAAACCCGTGAGCCACAACTCCTGAAGCCCGGGCACCTAAAGCCCATGCTCCGCAACAAGAGACCACCGCAATGAGAAGCCCGCGCACCACAACGAAGAGTAGCGCCCGCTCACCGCAACTAGAGAAAGCCCGCGCACAGCAACGAAGAGCCAACACAGCCACATAAACAAATAAGTAAATAGATTTATTTTAAACAAAATTTTCTAGGTTAGCACTCCAATGGCAGAAAAGTGGACTTTATACTGAAAGAGCTACTACACCCTCATCTTTTTTATCTCCCCTGCCCAGGAACTCAGAATCCTGAGCTAATAATAAAGTGAGACTATGGGTGATTTTTTTCCTTTCTTTGTATTTTTTCTGGGTACTTTACGTTTTTTATATTGCACATGTATTAGTTTTTAATAAAGCTATATAGTATCTTTATCAACATGTGAAGAACACATCCGCACTTTATAAATTGCTCTACGGTCACAAGCATTCTTCTCTTTCTCCACCGGAGGGCAGCATAAGCACAGTAAATAGCAAACAGTTTCAAGGTGTTTGGTCTGAAATTGAAGGCTGCTCTTCAGTTGTTTGTTTTGACAGGCTGCTGGTACAAATTAATCATTAGACTGTTTATTTTTCTGATAAATGACTCTATGTTCATTGTAAAAACTGATATAGAGGAGAAAAGACAACTCACCTATATAATCAGGGACCAGCTGGCATTTATCTCCACATTTCTATGTGTGACGAAGAGAGGAAGGTACGTATTTTTTTAAAGTCTGCTGACAAAACGTCCCCCACACAATAGTTTTCTAATCGACGCTTCACATCACATGTCTCTTGAGCATTCATCTCCCTGCTTCCCTAAGTTCTCTGACATGGTGCTTTCTAAAGGCCGCCTGGTGTTCCAGCCTGTCGACTCGTTGGACCTTGCTTCCCTGATTTAAATTGGTCATTTAGGTGTTTTAACTCTCTTTAAAGTATAAAAGATTTCCCATGTATAAAACATACATAGAAAACTATACCACCCAATTAATCGCTACTCGAATTTGATAGATGGTAATCGTTGCCATTTTAACTTCAGATATTCTGAAGAAAGAAAAGTTTACAGGTAGCGTTGGAGGTCCCCACGTCCAATTAAGTTCTCTCCTTCCATCCCCAAAGTCACCTCTGATCTGAAGCTGGGGCTTACTTTTCCTACCCTTCATCTCAGGCTCTAATTACAAAAGTATGTTCTGTCAACAACACAGTATCGTCCTGAGCTCTTAAATTCTACACGTAAATGTAATCACCACGGCATGTCCTGTATTTGCTTAACTAATTATGATTTACCCGCTGTTGATTTAGACCTACTTAATTTTAACTGCTTTAAGGTATTATAATTTATAAATAGAACTTATTGACACATTCCCTATTGATAAGCATTTAGGCGGTTTCTAACCATTGAGTGTCGCTGCTCTTTGGATGGGGCAGGTGCGCACAGCTTCTCTAGCTGTTATACCTAGAGAAGAGTTAACTTTGGGATTCCAGCAGAGGAATGGCAGATTCGAAAGGGTCATCCCCTTCAGCTCTACCGGCTACTGCTGAATCACATTCCTGAATTACCAATTTTCAATTCAGCGGGTCGCGAATTAGTCCCATTTCCTCACTTCCTCTTTGTGGTAGGAGGCATGGCTTTAAGCATCTCGGAGGTTACGCACCTCTGCATGGTCACTGGCAACAAGGTTTTGTCTTTTGTGAATCCACTGCCTTTGCTTATTACCTGCTTGGGTTCTTTACCTTTTTCTTATCGAGTCGTACAAATTGTGTATCTATGTCTGATTCAGACCGGGTGTCTAGAGGAAGCACGTGGCATGCACAGACCGGGTAATTTAAGGAGAGCTTGGGCTTCCCTGGTGGTGCAGTGGTTAAGAATCCGCCTGGCAATGCAGGGGACACGGGTTCGAGCCCCGGTCCCGGAAGATCCCACACGCCGTGGAGCGACTAAACCCGTGAGCCACAACTCCTGAAGCCCGGGCACCTAAAGCCCATGCTCCGCAACAAGAGGCCACCGCAATGAGAAGCCCGCGCACCACAACGAAGAGTAGCGCCCGCTCACCGCAACTAGAGAAAGCCCGCGCACAGCAACGAAGAGCCAACACAGCCACATAAACAAATAAGTAAATAAATTTATTTTAAACAAAATTTTCTAGGTTAGCACTCCAATGGCACAAAAGTGGACTTTATACTGAAAGAACTACTACACCCTCATCTTTTTTATCTCCCCTGCCCAGGAACTCAGAATCCTGAGCTAATAATAAAGTGAGACTATGGGTGATTTTTTCCTTTCTTTGTATTTTTTCTGGGTACTTTACGTCTTTTACATTGCACATGTATTAGTTTTTAATAAAGCTATATAGTATCTTTATCAACATGTGAAGAACACATCCGCACTTTATAAATTGCTCTACGGTCACAAGCATTCTTCTCTTTCTCCACCGGAGGGCAGCATAAGCACAGTAAATAGCAAACATAGTTTCAAGGTGTTTGGTCTGAAATTGAAGGCTGCTCTTCAGTTGTTTGTTTTGACAGGCTGCTGGTACAAATTAATCATTAGACTGTTTATTTTTCTGATAAATGACTCTATGTTCATTGTAAAAACTGATATAGAGGAGAAAAGACAACTCACCTATATAATCAGGGACCAGCTGGCATTTATCTCCACATTTCTATGTGTGACGAAGAGAGGAAGGTACGTATTTTTTTAAAGTCTGCTGACAAAACGTCCCCCACACAATAGTTTTCTAATCGACGCTTCACATCACATGTCTCTTGAGCATTCATCTCCCTGCTTCCCTAAGTTCTCTGACATGGTGCTTTCTAAAGGCCGCCTGGTGTTCCAGTCTGTCGACTCGTTGGACCTTGCTTCCCTGATTTAAATTGGTCATTTAGGTGTTTTAACTCTCTTTAAAGTATAAAAGATTTCCCATGTATAAAATATACATAGAAAACTATACCACCCAATTAATCGCTACTTGAATTTGATAGATGGTAATCGTTGCCATTTTAACTTCAGATATTCTGAAGAAAGAAAAGTTTACAGGTAGCGTTGGAGGTCCCCACGTCCAATTAAGTTCTCTCCTTCCATCCCCAAAGTCACCTCTGATCTGAAGCTGGGGCTTACTTTTCCTACCCTTCATCTCAGGCTCTAATTACAAAAGTATGTTCTGTCAACAACACAGTATCGTCCTGAGCTCTTAAATTCTACACGTAAATGTAATCACCACGGCATGTCCTGTATTTGCTTAACTAATTATGATTTACCCGCTGTTGATTTAGACCTAATTTTAACTGCTTTAAGGTATTATAATTTATAAATAGAACTTATTGACACATTCCCTATTGATAAGCATTTAGGCGGTTTCTAACCATTGAGTGTCGCTGCTCTTTGGATGGGGCAGGTGCGCACAGCTTCTCTAGCTGTTATACCTAGAGAAGAGTTAACTTTGGGATTCCAGCAGAGGAATGGCAGATTCGAAAGGGTCATCCCCTTCAGCTCTACCGGCTACTGCTGAATCACACTCCTGAATTACCAATTTTCAATTCAGCGGGTCGCGAATTAGTCCCATTTCCTCACTTCCTCTTTGTGGTAGGAGGCATGGCTTTAAGCATCTCGGAGGTTACGCACCTCTGCATGGTCACTGGCAACAAGGTTTTGTCTTTTGTGAATCCACTGCCTTTGCTTATTACCTGCTTGGGTTCTTTACCTTTTTCTTATCGAGTCGTACAAATTGTGTATCTATGTCTGATTCAGACCGGGTGTCTAGAGGAAGCACGTGGCATGCACAGACCGGGTAATTTAAGGAGAGCTTGGGCTTCCCTGGTGGTGCAGTGGTTAAGAATCCGCCTGGCAATGCAGGGGACACGGGTTCGAGCCCCGGTCCCGGAAGATCCCACACGCCGTGGAGCGACTAAACCCGTGAGCCACAACTCCTGAAGCCCGGGCACCTAAAGCCCATGCTCCGCAACAAGAGGCCACCGCAATGAGAAGCCCGCGCACCACAACGAAGAGTAGCGCCCGCTCGCCGCAACTAGAGAAAGCCCGCGCACAGCAACGAAGAGCCAACACAGCCACATAAACAAATAAGTAAATAAATTTATTTTAAACAAAATTTTCTAGGTTAGCACTCCAATGGCACAAAAGTGGACTTTATACTGAAAGAACTACTACACCCTCATCTTTTTTATCTCCCCTGCCCAGGAACTCAGAATCCTGAGCTAATAATAAAGTGAGGCTATGGGTGATTTTTTCCTTTCTTTGTATTTTTTCTGGGTACTTTACGTTTTTTATATTGCACATGCATTAGTTTTTAATAAAGCTATATAGTATCTTTATCAACATGTGAAGAACACATCCACACTTTATAAATTGCTCTACGGTCACAAGCATTCTTCTCTTTCTCCACCGGAGGGCAGCATAAGCACAGTAAATAGCAAACATAGTTTCAAGGTGTTTGGTCTGAAATTGAAGACTGCTCTTCAGTTGTTTGTTTTGACAGGCTGCTGGTACAAATTAATCATTAGATTGTTTATTTTTCTGATAAATGACTCTATGTTCATTGTAAAAACTGATATAGAGGAGAAAAGACAACTCACCTATATAATCAGGGACCAGCTGGCATTTATCTCCACATTTCTATGTGTGACGAAGAGAGGAAGGTACGTATTTTTTTAAAGTCTGCTGACAAAACGTCCCCCACACAATAGTTTTCTAATCGACGCTTCACATCACATGTCTCTTGAGCATTCATCTCCCTGCTTCCCTAAGTTCTCTGACATGGTGCTTTCTAAAGGCCCGCCTGGTGTTCCAGCCTGTCGACTCGTTGGACCTTGCTTCCCTGATTTAAATTGGTCATTTAGGTGTTTTAACTCTCTTTAAAGTATAAAAGATTTCCCATGCATAAAATATACATAGAAAACTATACCACCCAATTAATCGCTACTCGAATTTGATAGATGGTAATCGTTGCCATTTTAACTTCAGATATTCTGAAGAAAGAAAAGTTTACAGGTAGCGTTGGAGGTCCCCACGTCCAATTAAGTTCTCTCCTTCCATCCCCAAAGTCACCTCTGATCTGAAGCTGGGGCTTACTTTTCCTACCCTTCATCTCAGGCTCTAATTACAAAAGTATGTTCTGTCAACAACACAGTATCGTCCTGAGCTCTTAAATTCTACACGTAAATGTAATCACCACGGCATGTCCTGTATTTGCTTAACTAATTATGATTTACCCGCTGTTGATTTAGACCTACTTAATTTTAACTGCTTTAAGGTATTATAATTTATAAATAGAACTTATTGACACATTCCCTATTGATAAGCATTTAGGCGGTTTCTAACCATTGAGTGTCGCTGCTCTTTGGATGGGGCAGGTGCGCACAGCTTCTCTAGCTGTTATACCTAGAGAAGAGTTAACTTTGGGATTCCAGCAGAGGAATGGCAGATTCGAAAGGGTCATCCCCTTCAGCTCTACCGGCTACTGCTGAATCACATTCCTGAATTACCAATTTTCAATTCAGCGGGTCGCGAATTAGTCCCATTTCCTCACTTCCTCTTTGTGGTAGGAGGCATGGCTTTAAGCATCTCGGAGGTTACGCACCTCTGCATGGTCACTGGCAACAAGGTTTTGTCTTTTGTGAATCCACTGCCTTTGCTTATTACCTGCTTGGGTTCTTTACCTTTTTCTTATCGAGTCGTACAAATTGTGTATCTATGTCTGATTCAGACCGGGTGTCTAGAGGAAGCACGTGGCATGCACAGACCGGGTAATTTAAGGAGAGCTTGGGCTTCCCTGGTGGTGCAGTGGTTAAGAATCCGCCTGGCAATGCAGGGGACACGGGTTCGAGCCCCGGTCCCGGAAGATCCCACACGCCGTGGAGCGACTAAACCCGTGAGCCACAACTCCTGAAGCCCGGGCACCTAAAGCCCATGCTCCGCAACAAGAGGCCACCGCAATGAGAAGCCCGCGCACCACAACGAAGAGTAGCGCCCGCTCACCGCAACTAGAGAAAGCCCGCGCACAGCAACGAAGAGCCAACACAGCCACATAAACAAATAAGTAAATAAATTTATTTTAAACAAAATTTTCTAGGTTAGCACTCCAATGGCACAAAAGTGGACTTTATACTGAAAGAACTACTACACCCTCATCTTTTTTATCTCCCCTGCCCAGGAACTCAGAATCCTGAGCTAATAATAAAGTGAGACTATGGGTGATTTTTTCCTTTCTTTGTATTTTTTCTGGGTACTTTACGTCTTTTACATTGCACATGTATTAGTTTTTAATAAAGCTATATAGTATCTTTATCAACATGTGAAGAACACATCCGCACTTTATAAATTGCTCTACGGTCACAAGCATTCTTCTCTTTCTCCACCGGAGGGCAGCATAAGCACAGTAAATAGCAAACATAGTTTCAAGGTGTTTGGTCTGAAATTGAAGGCTGCTCTTCAGTTGTTTGTTTTGACAGGCTGCTGGTACAAATTAATCATTAGACTGTTTATTTTTCTGATAAATGACTCTATGTTCATTGTAAAAACTGATATAGAGGAGAAAAGACAACTCACCTATATAATCAGGGACCAGCTGGCATTTATCTCCACATTTCTATGTGTGACGAAGAGAGGAAGGTACGTATTTTTTTAAAGTCTGCTGACAAAACGTCCCCCACACAATAGTTTTCTAATCGACGCTTCACATCACATGTCTCTTGAGCATTCATCTCCCTGCTTCCCTAAGTTCTCTGACATGGTGCTTTCTAAAGGCCGCCTGGTGTTCCAGCCTGTCGACTCGTTGGACCTTGCTTCCCTGATTTAAATTGGTCATTTAGGTGTTTTAACTCTCTTTAAAGTATAAAAGATTTCCCATGTATAAAATATACATAGAAAACTATACCACCCAATTAATCGCTACTCGAATTTGATAGATGGTAATCGTTGCCATTTTAACTTCAGATATTCTGAAGAAAGAAAAGTTTACAGGTAGCGTTGGAGGTCCCCACGTCCAATTAAGTTCTCTCCTTCCATCCCCAAAGTCACCTCTGATCTGAAGCTGGGGCTTACTTTTCCTACCCTTCATCTCAGGCTCTAATTACAAAAGTATGTTCTGTCAACAACACAGTATCGTCCTGAGCTCTTAAATTCTACACGTAAATGTAATCACCACGGCATGTCCTGTATTTGCTTAACTAATTATGATTTACCCGCTGTTGATTTAGACCTAATTTTAACTGCTTTAAGGTATTATAATTTATAAATAGAACTTATTGACACATTCCCTATTGATAAGCATTTAGGCGGTTTCTAACCATTGAGTGTCGCTGCTCTTTGGATGGGGCAGGTGCGCACAGCTTCTCTAGCTGTTATACCTAGAGAAGAGTTAACTTTGGGATTCCAGCAGAGGAATGGCAGATTCGAAAGGGTCATCCCCTTCAGCTCTACCGGCTACTGCTGAATCACACTCCTGAATTACCAATTTTCAATTCAGCGGGTCGCGAATTAGTCCCATTTCCTCACTTCCTCTTTGTGGTAGGAGGCATGGCTTTAAGCATCTCGGAGGTTACGCACCTCTGCATGGTCACTGGCAACAAGGTTTTGTCTTTTGTGAATCCACTGCCTTTGCTTATTACCTGCTTGGGTTCTTTACCTTTTTCTTATCGAGTCGTACAAATTGTGTATCTATGTCTGATTCAGACCGGGTGTCTAGAGGAAGCACGTGGCATGCACAGACCGGGTAATTTAAGGAGAGCTTGGGCTTCCCTGGTGGTGCAGTGGTTAAGAATCCGCCTGGCAATGCAGGGGACACGGGTTCGAGCCCCGGTCCCGGAAGATCCCACACGCCGTGGAGCGACTAAACCCGTGAGCCACAACTCCTGAAGCCCGGGCACCTAAAGCCCATGCTCCGCAACAAGAGGCCACCGCAATGAGAAGCCCGCGCACCACAACGAAGAGTAGCGCCCGCTCGCCGCAACTAGAGAAAGCCCGCGCACAGCAACGAAGAGCCAACACAGCCACATAAACAAATAAGTAAATAAATTTATTTTAAACAAAATTTTCTAGGTTAGCACTCCAATGGCACAAAAGTGGACTTTATACTGAAAGAACTACTACACCCTCATCTTTTTTATCTCCCCTGCCCAGGAACTCAGAATCCTGAGCTAATAATAAAGTGAGGCTATGGGTGATTTTTTCCTTTCTTTGTATTTTTTCTGGGTACTTTACGTTTTTTATATTGCACATGCATTAGTTTTTAATAAAGCTATATAGTATCTTTATCAACATGTGAAGAACACATCCACACTTTATAAATTGCTCTACGGTCACAAGCATTCTTCTCTTTCTCCACCGGAGGGCAGCATAAGCACAGTAAATAGCAAACATAGTTTCAAGGTGTTTGGTCTGAAATTGAAGACTGCTCTTCAGTTGTTTGTTTTGACAGGCTGCTGGTACAAATTAATCATTAGATTGTTTATTTTTCTGATAAATGACTCTATGTTCATTGTAAAAACTGATATAGAGGAGAAAAGACAACTCACCTATATAATCAGGGACCAGCTGGCATTTATCTCCACATTTCTATGTGTGACGAAGAGAGGAAGGTACGTATTTTTTTAAAGTCTGCTGACAAAACGTCCCCCACACAATAGTTTTCTAATCGACGCTTCACATCACATGTCTCTTGAGCATTCATCTCCCTGCTTCCCTAAGTTCTCTGACATGGTGCTTTCTAAAGGCCGCCTGGTGTTCCAGCCTGTCGACTCGTTGGACCTTGCTTCCCTGATTTAAATTGGTCATTTAGGTGTTTTAACTCTCTTTAAAGTATAAAAGATTTCCCATGCATAAAATATACATAGAAAACTATACCACCCAATTAATCGCTACTCGAATTTGATAGATGGTAATCGTTGCCATTTTAACTTCAGATATTCTGAAGAAAGAAAAGTTTACAGGTAGCGTTGGAGGTCCCCACGTCCAATTAAGTTCTCTCCTTCCATCCCCAAAGTCACCTCTGATCTGAAGCTGGGGCTTACTTTTCCTACCCTTCATCTCAGGCTCTAATTACAAAAGTATGTTCTGTCAACAACACAGTATCGTCCTGAGCTCTTAAATTCTACACGTAAATGTAATCACCACGGCATGTCCTGTATTTGCTTAACTAATTATGATTTACCCGCTGTTGATTTAGACCTACTTAATTTTAACTGCTTTAAGGTATTATAATTTATAAATAGAACTTATTGACACATTCCCTATTGATAAGCATTTAGGCGGTTTCTAACCATTGAGTGTCGCTGCTCTTTGGATGGGGCAGGTGCGCACAGCTTCTCTAGCTGTTATACCTAGAGAAGAGTTAACTTTGGGATTCCAGCAGAGGAATGGCAGATTCGAAAGGGTCATCCCCTTCAGCTCTACCGGCTACTGCTGAATCACATTCCTGAATTACCAATTTTCAATTCAGCGGGTCGCGAATTAGTCCCATTTCCTCACTTCCTCTTTGTGGTAGGAGGCATGGCTTTAAGCATCTCGGAGGTTACGCACCTCTGCATGGTCACTGGCAACAAGGTTTTGTCTTTTGTGAATCCACTGCCTTTGCTTATTACCTGCTTGGGTTCTTTACCTTTTTCTTATCGAGTCGTACAAATTGTGTATCTATGTCTGATTCAGACCGGGTGTCTAGAGGAAGCACGTGGCATGCACAGACCGGGTAATTTAAGGAGAGCTTGGGCTTCCCTGGTGGTGCAGTGGTTAAGAATCCGCCTGGCAATGCAGGGGACACGGGTTCGAGCCCCGGTCCCGGAAGATCCCACACGCCGTGGAGCGACTAAACCCGTGAGCCACAACTCCTGAAGCCCGGGCACCTAAAGCCCATGCTCCGCAACAAGAGGCCACCGCAATGAGAAGCCCGCGCACCACAACGAAGAGTAGCGCCCGCTCACCGCAACTAGAGAAAGCCCGCGCACAGCAACGAAGAGCCAACACAGCCACATAAACAAATAAGTAAATAAATTTATTTTAAACAAAATTTTCTAGGTTAGCACTCCAATGGCACAAAAGTGGACTTTATACTGAAAGAACTACTACACCCTCATCTTTTTTATCTCCCCTGCCCAGGAACTCAGAATCCTGAGCTAATAATAAAGTGAGACTATGGGTGATTTTTTCCTTTCTTTGTATTTTTTCTGGGTACTTTACGTCTTTTACATTGCACATGTATTAGTTTTTAATAAAGCTATATAGTATCTTTATCAACATGTGAAGAACACATCCGCACTTTATAAATTGCTCTACGGTCACAAGCATTCTTCTCTTTCTCCACCGGAGGGCAGCATAAGCACAGTAAATAGCAAACATAGTTTCAAGGTGTTTGGTCTGAAATTGAAGGCTGCTCTTCAGTTGTTTGTTTTGACAGGCTGCTGGTACAAATTAATCATTAGACTGTTTATTTTTCTGATAAATGACTCTATGTTCATTGTAAAAACTGATATAGAGGAGAAAAGACAACTCACCTATATAATCAGGGACCAGCTGGCATTTATCTCCACATTTCTATGTGTGACGAAGAGAGGAAGGTACGTATTTTTTTAAAGTCTGCTGACAAAACGTCCCCCACACAATAGTTTTCTAATCGACGCTTCACATCACATGTCTCTTGAGCATTCATCTCCCTGCTTCCCTAAGTTCTCTGACATGGTGCTTTCTAAAGGCCGCCTGGTGTTCCAGTCTGTCGACTCGTTGGACCTTGCTTCCCTGATTTAAATTGGTCATTTAGGTGTTTTAACTCTCTTTAAAGTATAAAAGATTTCCCATGTATAAAATATACATAGAAAACTATACCACCCAATTAATCGCTACTCGAATTTGATAGATGGTAATCGTTGCCATTTTAACTTCAGATATTCTGAAGAAAGAAAAGTTTACAGGTAGCGTTGGAGGTCCCCACGTCCAATTAAGTTCTCTCCTTCCATCCCCAAAGTCACCTCTGATCTGAAGCTGGGGCTTACTTTTCCTACCCTTCATCTCAGGCTCTAATTACAAAAGTATGTTCTGTCAACAACACAGTATCGTCCTGAGCTCTTAAATTCTACACGTAAATGTAATCACCACGGCATGTCCTGTATTTGCTTAACTAATTATGATTTACCCGCTGTTGATTTAGACCTAATTTTAACTGCTTTAAGGTATTATAATTTATAAATAGAACTTATTGACACATTCCCTATTGATAAGCATTTAGGCGGTTTCTAACCATTGAGTGTCGCTGCTCTTTGGATGGGGCAGGTGCGCACAGCTTCTCTAGCTGTTATACCTAGAGAAGAGTTAACTTTGGGATTCCAGCAGAGGAATGGCAGATTCGAAAGGGTCATCCCCTTCAGCTCTACCGGCTACTGCTGAATCACACTCCTGAATTACCAATTTTCAATTCAGCGGGTCGCGAATTAGTCCCATTTCCTCACTTCCTCTTTGTGGTAGGAGGCATGGCTTTAAGCATCTCGGAGGTTACGCACCTCTGCATGGTCACTGGCAACAAGGTTTTGTCTTTTGTGAATCCACTGCCTTTGCTTATTACCTGCTTGGGTTCTTTACCTTTTTCTTATCGAGTCGTACAAATTGTGTATCTATGTCTGATTCAGACCGGGTGTCTAGAGGAAGCACGTGGCATGCACAGACCGGGTAACTTAAGGAGAGCTTGGGCTTCCCTGGTGGTGCAGTGGTTAAGAATCCGCCTGGCAATGCAGGGGACACGGGTTCGAGCCCCGGTCCCGGAAGATCCCACACGCCGTGGAGCGACTAAACCCGTGAGCCACAACTCCTGAAGCCCGGGCACCTAAAGCCCATGCTCCGCAACAAGAGGCCACCGCAATGAGAAGCCCGCGCACCACAACGAAGAGTAGCGCCCGCTCGCCGCAACTAGAGAAAGCCCGCGCACAGCAACGAAGAGCCAACACAGCCACATAAACAAATAAGTAAATAAATTTATTTTAAACAAAATTTTCTAGGTTAGCACTCCAATGGCACAAAAGTGGACTTTATACTGAAAGAACTACTACACCCTCATCTTTTTTATCTCCCCTGCCCAGGAACTCAGAATCCTGAGCTAATAATAAAGTGAGGCTATGGGTGATTTTTTCCTTTCTTTGTATTTTTTCTGGGTACTTTACGTTTTTTATATTGCACATGCATTAGTTTTTAATAAAGCTATATAGTATCTTTATCAACATGTGAAGAACACATCCACACTTTATAAATTGCTCTACGGTCACAAGCATTCTTCTCTTTCTCCACCGGAGGGCAGCATAAGCACAGTAAATAGCAAACATAGTTTCAAGGTGTTTGGTCTGAAATTGAAGACTGCTCTTCAGTTGTTTGTTTTGACAGGCTGCTGGTACAAATTAATCATTAGATTGTTTATTTTTCTGATAAATGACTCTATGTTCATTGTAAAAACTGATATAGAGGAGAAAAGACAACTCACCTATATAATCAGGGACCAGCTGGCATTTATCTCCACATTTCTATGTGTGACGAAGAGAGGAAGGTACGTATTTTTTTAAAGTCTGCTGACAAAACGTCCCCCACACAATAGTTTTCTAATCGACGCTTCACATCACATGTCTCTTGAGCATTCATCTCCCTGCTTCCCTAAGTTCTCTGACATGGTGCTTTCTAAAGGCCGCCTGGTGTTCCAGCCTGTCGACTCGTTGGACCTTGCTTCCCTGATTTAAATTGGTCATTTAGGTGTTTTAACTCTCTTTAAAGTATAAAAGATTTCCCATGCATAAAATATACATAGAAAACTATACCACCCAATTAATCGCTACTCGAATTTGATAGATGGTAATCGTTGCCATTTTAACTTCAGATATTCTGAAGAAAGAAAAGTTTACAGGTAGCGTTGGAGGTCCCCACGTCCAATTAAGTTCTCTCCTTCCATCCCCAAAGTCACCTCTGATCTGAAGCTGGGGCTTACTTTTCCTACCCTTCATCTCAGGCTCTAATTACAAAAGTATGTTCTGTCAACAACACAGTATCGTCCTGAGCTCTTAAATTCTACACGTAAATGTAATCACCACGGCATGTCCTGTATTTGCTTAACTAATTATGATTTACCCGCTGTTGATTTAGACCTACTTAATTTTAACTGCTTTAAGGTATTATAATTTATAAATAGAACTTATTGACACATTCCCTATTGATAAGCATTTAGGCGGTTTCTAACCATTGAGTGTCGCTGCTCTTTGGATGGGGCAGGTGCGCACAGCTTCTCTAGCTGTTATACCTAGAGAAGAGTTAACTTTGGGATTCCAGCAGAGGAATGGCAGATTCGAAAGGGTCATCCCCTTCAGCTCTACCGGCTACTGCTGAATCACATTCCTGAATTACCAATTTTCAATTCAGCGGGTCGCGAATTAGTCCCATTTCCTCACTTCCTCTTTGTGGTAGGAGGCATGGCTTTAAGCATCTCGGAGGTTACGCACCTCTGCATGGTCACTGGCAACAAGGTTTTGTCTTTTGTGAATCCACTGCCTTTGCTTATTACCTGCTTGGGTTCTTTACCTTTTTCTTATCGAGTCGTACAAATTGTGTATCTATGTCTGATTCAGACCGGGTGTCTAGAGGAAGCACGTGGCATGCACAGACCGGGTAATTTAAGGAGAGCTTGGGCTTCCCTGGTGGTGCAGTGGTTAAGAATCCGCCTGGCAATGCAGGGGACACGGGTTCGAGCCCCGGTCCCGGAAGATCCCACACGCCGTGGAGCGACTAAACCCGTGAGCCACAACTCCTGAAGCCCGGGCACCTAAAGCCCATGCTCCGCAACAAGAGGCCACCGCAATGAGAAGCCCGCGCACCACAACGAAGAGTAGCGCCCGCTCACCGCAACTAGAGAAAGCCCGCGCACAGCAACGAAGAGCCAACACAGCCACATAAACAAATAAGTAAATAAATTTATTTTAAACAAAATTTTCTAGGTTAGCACTCCAATGGCACAAAAGTGGACTTTATACTGAAAGAACTACTACACCCTCATCTTTTTTATCTCCCCTGCCCAGGAACTCAGAATCCTGAGCTAATAATAAAGTGAGACTATGGGTGATTTTTTCCTTTCTTTGTATTTTTTCTGGGTACTTTACGTCTTTTACATTGCACATGTATTAGTTTTTAATAAAGCTATATAGTATCTTTATCAACATGTGAAGAACACATCCGCACTTTATAAATTGCTCTACGGTCACAAGCATTCTTCTCTTTCTCCACCGGAGGGCAGCATAAGCACAGTAAATAGCAAACATAGTTTCAAGGTGTTTGGTCTGAAATTGAAGGCTGCTCTTCAGTTGTTTGTTTTGACAGGCTGCTGGTACAAATTAATCATTAGACTGTTTATTTTTCTGATAAATGACTCTATGTTCATTGTAAAAACTGATATAGAGGAGAAAAGACAACTCACCTATATAATCAGGGACCAGCTGGCATTTATCTCCACATTTCTATGTGTGACGAAGAGAGGAAGGTACGTATTTTTTTAAAGTCTGCTGACAAAACGTCCCCCACACAATAGTTTTCTAATCGACGCTTCACATCACATGTCTCTTGAGCATTCATCTCCCTGCTTCCCTAAGTTCTCTGACATGGTGCTTTCTAAAGGCCGCCTGGTGTTCCAGCCTGTCGACTCGTTGGACCTTGCTTCCCTGATTTAAATTGGTCATTTAGGTGTTTTAACTCTCTTTAAAGTATAAAAGATTTCCCATGTATAAAATATACATAGAAAACTATACCACCCAATTAATCGCTACTCGAATTTGATAGATGGTAATCGTTGCCATTTTAACTTCAGATATTCTGAAGAAAGAAAAGTTTACAGGTAGCGTTGGAGGTCCCCACGTCCAATTAAGTTCTCTCCTTCCATCCCCAAAGTCACCTCTGATCTGAAGCTGGGGCTTACTTTTCCTACCCTTCATCTCAGGCTCTAATTACAAAAGTATGTTCTGTCAACAACACAGTATCGTCCTGAGCTCTTAAATTCTACACGTAAATGTAATCACCACGGCATGTCCTGTATTTGCTTAACTAATTATGATTTACCCGCTGTTGATTTAGACCTAATTTTAACTGCTTTAAGGTATTATAATTTATAAATAGAACTTATTGACACATTCCCTATTGATAAGCATTTAGGCGGTTTCTAACCATTGAGTGTCGCTGCTCTTTGGATGGGGCAGGTGCGCACAGCTTCTCTAGCTGTTATACCTAGAGAAGAGTTAACTTTGGGATTCCAGCAGAGGAATGGCAGATTCGAAAGGGTCATCCCCTTCAGCTCTACCGGCTACTGCTGAATCACACTCCTGAATTACCAATTTTCAATTCAGCGGGTCGCGAATTAGTCCCATTTCCTCACTTCCTCTTTGTGGTAGGAGGCATGGCTTTAAGCATCTCGGAGGTTACGCACCTCTGCATGGTCACTGGCAACAAGGTTTTGTCTTTTGTGAATCCACTGCCTTTGCTTATTACCTGCTTGGGTTCTTTACCTTTTTCTTATCGAGTCGTACAAATTGTGTATCTATGTCTGATTCAGACCGGGTGTCTAGAGGAAGCACGTGGCATGCACAGACCGGGTAATTTAAGGAGAGCTTGGGCTTCCCTGGTGGTGCAGTGGTTAAGAATCCGCCTGGCAATGCAGGGGACACGGGTTCGAGCCCCGGTCCCGGAAGATCCCACACGCCGTGGAGCGACTAAACCCGTGAGCCACAACTCCTGAAGCCCGGGCACCTAAAGCCCATGCTCCGCAACAAGAGGCCACCGCAATGAGAAGCCCGCGCACCACAACGAAGAGTAGCGCCCGCTCGCCGCAACTAGAGAAAGCCCGCGCACAGCAACGAAGAGCCAACACAGCCACATAAACAAATAAGTAAATAAATTTATTTTAAACAAAATTTTCTAGGTTAGCACTCCAATGGCACAAAAGTGGACTTTATACTGAAAGAACTACTACACCCTCATCTTTTTTATCTCCCCTGCCCAGGAACTCAGAATCCTGAGCTAATAATAAAGTGAGGCTATGGGTGATTTTTTCCTTTCTTTGTATTTTTTCTGGGTACTTTACGTTTTTTATATTGCACATGCATTAGTTTTTAATAAAGCTATATAGTATCTTTATCAACATGTGAAGAACACATCCACACTTTATAAATTGCTCTACGGTCACAAGCATTCTTCTCTTTCTCCACCGGAGGGCAGCATAAGCACAGTAAATAGCAAACATAGTTTCAAGGTGTTTGGTCTGAAATTGAAGACTGCTCTTCAGTTGTTTGTTTTGACAGGCTGCTGGTACAAATTAATCATTAGATTGTTTATTTTTCTGATAAATGACTCTATGTTCATTGTAAAAACTGATATAGAGGAGAAAAGACAACTCACCTATATAATCAGGGACCAGCTGGCATTTATCTCCACATTTCTATGTGTGACGAAGAGAGGAAGGTACGTATTTTTTTAAAGTCTGCTGACAAAACGTCCCCCACACAATAGTTTTCTAATCGACGCTTCACATCACATGTCTCTTGAGCATTCATCTCCCTGCTTCCCTAAGTTCTCTGACATGGTGCTTTCTAAAGGCCGCCTGGTGTTCCAGCCTGTCGACTCGTTGGACCTTGCTTCCCTGATTTAAATTGGTCATTTAGGTGTTTTAACTCTCTTTAAAGTATAAAAGATTTCCCATGCATAAAATATACATAGAAAACTATACCACCCAATTAATCGCTACTCGAATTTGATAGATGGTAATCGTTGCCATTTTAACTTCAGATATTCTGAAGAAAGAAAAGTTTACAGGTAGCGTTGGAGGTCCCCACGTCCAATTAAGTTCTCTCCTTCCATCCCCAAAGTCACCTCTGATCTGAAGCTGGGGCTTACTTTTCCTACCCTTCATCTCAGGCTCTAATTACAAAAGTATGTTCTGTCAACAACACAGTATCGTCCTGAGCTCTTAAATTCTACACGTAAATGTAATCACCACGGCATGTCCTGTATTTGCTTAACTAATTATGATTTACCCGCTGTTGATTTAGACCTACTTAATTTTAACTGCTTTAAGGTATTATAATTTATAAATAGAACTTATTGACACATTCCCTATTGATAAGCATTTAGGCGGTTTCTAACCATTGAGTGTCGCTGCTCTTTGGATGGGGCAGGTGCGCACAGCTTCTCTAGCTGTTATACCTAGAGAAGAGTTAACTTTGGGATTCCAGCAGAGGAATGGCAGATTCGAAAGGGTCATCCCCTTCAGCTCTACCGGCTACTGCTGAATCACACTCCTGAATTACCAATTTTCAATTCAGCGGGTCGCGAATTAGTCCCATTTGCTCACTTCCTCTTTGTGGTAGGAGGCATGGCTTTAAGCATCTCGGAGGTTACGCACCTCTGCATGGTCACTGGCAACAAGGTTTTGTCTTTTGTGAATCCACTGCCTTTGCTTATTACCTGCTTGGGTTCTTTACCTTTTTCTTATCGAGTCGTACAAATTGTGTATCTATGTCTGATTCAGACCGGGTGTCTAGAGGAAGCACGTGGCATGCACAGACCGGGTAACTTAAGGAGAGCTTGGGCTTCCCTGGTGGTGCAGTGGTTAAGAATCCGCCTGGCAATGCAGGGGACACGGGTTCGAGCCCCGGTCCCGGAAGATCCCACACGCCGTGGAGCGACTAAACCCGTGAGCCACAACTCCTGAAGCCCGGGCACCTAAAGCCCATGCTCCGCAACAAGAGGCCACCGCAATGAGAAGCCCGCGCACCACAACGAAGAGTAGCGCCCGCTCGCCGCAACTAGAGAAAGCCCGCGCACAGCAACGAAGAGCCAACACAGCCACATAAACAAATAAGTAAATAAATTTATTTTAAACAAAATTTTCTAGGTTAGCACTCCAATGGCACAAAAGTGGACTTTATACTGAAAGAACTACTACACCCTCATCTTTTTTATCTCCCCTGCCCAGGAACTCAGAATCCTGAGCTAATAATAAAGTGAGGCTATGGGTGATTTTTTCCTTTCTTTGTATTTTTTCTGGGTACTTTACGTTTTTTATATTGCACATGCATTAGTTTTTAATAAAGCTATATAGTATCTTTATCAACATGTGAAGAACACATCCACACTTTATAAATTGCTCTACGGTCACAAGCATTCTTCTCTTTCTCCACCGGAGGGCAGCATAAGCACAGTAAATAGCAAACATAGTTTCAAGGTGTTTGGTCTGAAATTGAAGACTGCTCTTCAGTTGTTTGTTTTGACAGGCTGCTGGTACAAATTAATCATTAGATTGTTTATTTTTCTGATAAATGACTCTATGTTCATTGTAAAAACTGATATAGAGGAGAAAAGACAACTCACCTATATAATCAGGGACCAGCTGGCATTTATCTCCACATTTCTATGTGTGACGAAGAGAGGAAGGTACGTATTTTTTTAAAGTCTGCTGACAAAACGTCCCCCACACAATAGTTTTCTAATCGACGCTTCACATCACATGTCTCTTGAGCATTCATCTCCCTGCTTCCCTAAGTTCTCTGACATGGTGCTTTCTAAAGGCCGCCTGGTGTTCCAGCCTGTCGACTCGTTGGACCTTGCTTCCCTGATTTAAATTGGTCATTTAGGTGTTTTAACTCTCTTTAAAGTATAAAAGATTTCCCATGCATAAAATATACATAGAAAACTATACCACCCAATTAATCGCTACTCGAATTTGATAGATGGTAATCGTTGCCATTTTAACTTCAGATATTCTGAAGAAAGAAAAGTTTACAGGTAGCGTTGGAGGTCCCCACGTCCAATTAAGTTCTCTCCTTCCATCCCCAAAGTCACCTCTGATCTGAAGCTGGGGCTTACTTTTCCTACCCTTCATCTCAGGCTCTAATTACAAAAGTATGTTCTGTCAACAACACAGTATCGTCCTGAGCTCTTAAATTCTACACGTAAATGTAATCACCACGGCATGTCCTGTATTTGCTTAACTAATTATGATTTACCCGCTGTTGATTTAGACCTACTTAATTTTAACTGCTTTAAGGTATTATAATTTATAAATAGAACTTATTGACACATTCCCTATTGATAAGCATTTAGGCGGTTTCTAACCATTGAGTGTCGCTGCTCTTTGGATGGGGCAGGTGCGCACAGCTTCTCTAGCTGTTATACCTAGAGAAGAGTTAACTTTGGGATTCCAGCAGAGGAATGGCAGATTCGAAAGGGTCATCCCCTTCAGCTCTACCGGCTACTGCTGAATCACATTCCTGAATTACCAATTTTCAATTCAGCGGGTCGCGAATTAGTCCCATTTCCTCACTTCCTCTTTGTGGTAGGAGGCATGGCTTTAAGCATCTCGGAGGTTACGCACCTCTGCATGGTCACTGGCAACAAGGTTTTGTCTTTTGTGAATCCACTGCCTTTGCTTATTACCTGCTTGGGTTCTTTACCTTTTTCTTATCGAGTCGTACAAATTGTGTATCTATGTCTGATTCAGACCGGGTGTCTAGAGGAAGCACGTGGCATGCACAGACCGGGTAATTTAAGGAGAGCTTGGGCTTCCCTGGTGGTGCAGTGGTTAAGAATCCGCCTGGCAATGCAGGGGACACGGGTTCGAGCCCCGGTCCCGGAAGATCCCACACGCCGTGGAGCGACTAAACCCGTGAGCCACAACTCCTGAAGCCCGGGCACCTAAAGCCCATGCTCCGCAACAAGAGGCCACCGCAATGAGAAGCCCGCGCACCACAACGAAGAGTAGCGCCCGCTCACCGCAACTAGAGAAAGCCCGCGCACAGCAACGAAGAGCCAACACAGCCACATAAACAAATAAGTAAATAAATTTATTTTAAACAAAATTTTCTAGGTTAGCACTCCAATGGCACAAAAGTGGACTTTATACTGAAAGAACTACTACACCCTCATCTTTTTTATCTCCCCTGCCCAGGAACTCAGAATCCTGAGCTAATAATAAAGTGAGACTATGGGTGATTTTTTCCTTTCTTTGTATTTTTTCTGGGTACTTTACGTCTTTTACATTGCACATGTATTAGTTTTTAATAAAGCTATATAGTATCTTTATCAACATGTGAAGAACACATCCGCACTTTATAAATTGCTCTACGGTCACAAGCATTCTTCTCTTTCTCCACCGGAGGGCAGCATAAGCACAGTAAATAGCAAACATAGTTTCAAGGTGTTTGGTCTGAAATTGAAGGCTGCTCTTCAGTTGTTTGTTTTGACAGGCTGCTGGTACAAATTAATCATTAGACTGTTTATTTTTCTGATAAATGACTCTATGTTCATTGTAAAAACTGATATAGAGGAGAAAAGACAACTCACCTATATAATCAGGGACCAGCTGGCATTTATCTCCACATTTCTATGTGTGACGAAGAGAGGAAGGTACGTATTTTTTTAAAGTCTGCTGACAAAACGTCCCCCACACAATAGTTTTCTAATCGACGCTTCACATCACATGTCTCTTGAGCATTCATCTCCCTGCTTCCCTAAGTTCTCTGACATGGTGCTTTCTAAAGGCCGCCTGGTGTTCCAGCCTGTCGACTCGTTGGACCTTGCTTCCCTGATTTAAATTGGTCATTTAGGTGTTTTAACTCTCTTTAAAGTATAAAAGATTTCCCATGTATAAAATATACATAGAAAACTATACCACCCAATTAATCGCTACTCGAATTTGATAGATGGTAATCGTTGCCATTTTAACTTCAGATATTCTGAAGAAAGAAAAGTTTACAGGTAGCGTTGGAGGTCCCCACGTCCAATTAAGTTCTCTCCTTCCATCCCCAAAGTCACCTCTGATCTGAAGCTGGGGCTTACTTTTCCTACCCTTCATCTCAGGCTCTAATTACAAAAGTATGTTCTGTCAACAACACAGTATCGTCCTGAGCTCTTAAATTCTACACGTAAATGTAATCACCACGGCATGTCCTGTATTTGCTTAACTAATTATGATTTACCCGCTGTTGATTTAGACCTAATTTTAACTGCTTTAAGGTATTATAATTTATAAATAGAACTTATTGACACATTCCCTATTGATAAGCATTTAGGCGGTTTCTAACCATTGAGTGTCGCTGCTCTTTGGATGGGGCAGGTGCGCACAGCTTCTCTAGCTGTTATACCTAGAGAAGAGTTAACTTTGGGATTCCAGCAGAGGAATGGCAGATTCGAAAGGGTCATCCCCTTCAGCTCTACCGGCTACTGCTGAATCACACTCCTGAATTACCAATTTTCAATTCAGCGGGTCGCGAATTAGTCCCATTTCCTCACTTCCTCTTTGTGGTAGGAGGCATGGCTTTAAGCATCTCGGAGGTTACGCACCTCTGCATGGTCACTGGCAACAAGGTTTTGTCTTTTGTGAATCCACTGCCTTTGCTTATTACCTGCTTGGGTTCTTTACCTTTTTCTTATCGAGTCGTACAAATTGTGTATCTATGTCTGATTCAGACCGGGTGTCTAGAGGAAGCACGTGGCATGCACAGACCGGGTAATTTAAGGAGAGCTTGGGCTTCCCTGGTGGTGCAGTGGTTAAGAATCCGCCTGGCAATGCAGGGGACACGGGTTCGAGCCCCGGTCCCGGAAGATCCCACACGCCGTGGAGCGACTAAACCCGTGAGCCACAACTCCTGAAGCCCGGGCACCTAAAGCCCATGCTCCGCAACAAGAGGCCACCGCAATGAGAAGCCCGCGCACCACAACGAAGAGTAGCGCCCGCTCGCCGCAACTAGAGAAAGCCCGCGCACAGCAACGAAGAGCCAACACAGCCACATAAACAAATAAGTAAATAAATTTATTTTAAACAAAATTTTCTAGGTTAGCACTCCAATGGCACAAAAGTGGACTTTATACTGAAAGAACTACTACACCCTCATCTTTTTTATCTCCCCTGCCCAGGAACTCAGAATCCTGAGCTAATAATAAAGTGAGGCTATGGGTGATTTTTTCCTTTCTTTGTATTTTTTCTGGGTACTTTACGTTTTTTATATTGCACATGCATTAGTTTTTAATAAAGCTATATAGTATCTTTATCAACATGTGAAGAACACATCCACACTTTATAAATTGCTCTACGGTCACAAGCATTCTTCTCTTTCTCCACCGGAGGGCAGCATAAGCACAGTAAATAGCAAACATAGTTTCAAGGTGTTTGGTCTGAAATTGAAGACTGCTCTTCAGTTGTTTGTTTTGACAGGCTGCTGGTACAAATTAATCATTAGATTGTTTATTTTTCTGATAAATGACTCTATGTTCGTTGTAAAAACTGATATAGAGGAGAAAAGACAACTCACCTATATAATCAGGGACCAGCTGGCATTTATCTCCACATTTCTATGTGTGACGAAGAGAGGAAGGTACGTATTTTTTTAAAGTCTGCTGACAAAACGTCCCCCACACAATAGTTTTCTAATCGACGCTTCACATCACATGTCTCTTGAGCATTCATCTCCCTGCTTCCCTAAGTTCTCTGACATGGTGCTTTCTAAAGGCCGCCTGGTGTTCCAGCCTGTCGACTCGTTGGACCTTGCTTCCCTGATTTAAATTGGTCATTTAGGTGTTTTAACTCTCTTTAAAGTATAAAAGATTTCCCATGCATAAAATATACATAGAAAACTATACCACCCAATTAATCGCTACTCGAATTTGATAGATGGTAATCGTTGCCATTTTAACTTCAGATATTCTGAAGAAAGAAAAGTTTACAGGTAGCGTTGGAGGTCCCCACGTCCAATTAAGTTCTCTCCTTCCATCCCCAAAGTCACCTCTGATCTGAAGCTGGGGCTTACTTTTCCTACCCTTCATCTCAGGCTCTAATTACAAAAGTATGTTCTGTCAACAACACAGTATCGTCCTGAGCTCTTAAATTCTACACGTAAATGTAATCACCACGGCATGTCCTGTATTTGCTTAACTAATTATGATTTACCCGCTGTTGATTTAGACCTACTTAATTTTAACTGCTTTAAGGTATTATAATTTATAAATAGAACTTATTGACACATTCCCTATTGATAAGCATTTAGGCGGTTTCTAACCATTGAGTGTCGCTGCTCTTTGGATTGGGCAGGTGCGCACAGCTTCTCTAGCTGTTATACCTAGAGAAGAGTTAACTTTGGGATTCCAGCAGAGGAATGGCAGATTCGAAAGGGTCATCCCCTTCAGCTCTACCGGCTACTGCTGAATCACATTCCTGAATTACCAATTTTCAATTCAGCGGGTCGCGAATTAGTCCCATTTCCTCACTTCCTCTTTGTGGTAGGAGGCATGGCTTTAAGCATCTCGGAGGTTACGCACCTCTGCATGGTCACTGGCAACAAGGTTTTGTCTTTTGTGAATCCACTGCCTTTGCTTATTACCTGCTTGGGTTCTTTACCTTTTTCTTATCGAGTCGTACAAATTGTGTATCTATGTCTGATTCAGACCGGGTGTCTAGAGGAAGCACGTGGCATGCACAGACCGGGTAATTTAAGGAGAGCTTGGGCTTCCCTGGTGGTGCAGTGGTTAAGAATCCGCCTGGCAATGCAGGGGACACGGGTTCGAGCCCCGGTCCCGGAAGATCCCACACGCCGTGGAGCGACTAAACCCGTGAGCCACAACTCCTGAAGCCCGGGCACCTAAAGCCCATGCTCCGCAACAAGAGGCCACCGCAATGAGAAGCCCGCGCACCACAACGAAGAGTAGCGCCCGCTCACCGCAACTAGAGAAAGCCCGCGCACAGCAACGAAGAGCCAACACAGCCACATAAACAAATAAGTAAATAAATTTATTTTAAACAAAATTTTCTAGGTTAGCACTCCAATGGCACAAAAGTGGACTTTATACTGAAAGAACTACTACACCCTCATCTTTTTTATCTCCCCTGCCCAGGAACTCAGAATCCTGAGCTAATAATAAAGTGAGACTATGGGTGATTTTTTCCTTTCTTTGTATTTTTTCTGGGTACTTTACGTCTTTTACATTGCACATGTATTAGTTTTTAATAAAGCTATATAGTATCTTTATCAACATGTGAAGAACACATCCGCACTTTATAAATTGCTCTACGGTCACAAGCATTCTTCTCTTTCTCCACCGGAGGGCAGCATAAGCACAGTAAATAGCAAACATAGTTTCAAGGTGTTTGGTCTCAAATTGAAGGCTGCTCTTCAGTTGTTTGTTTTGACAGGCTGCTGGTACAAATTAATCATTAGACTGTTTATTTTTCTGATAAATGACTCTATGTTCATTGTCAAAACTAATATAGAGGAGAAAAGACAACTCACCTATATAATCAGGGACCAGCTGGCATTTATCTCCACATTTCTATGTGTGACGAAGAGAAGAAGGTACGTATTTTTTTAAAGTCTGCTGACAAAACGTCCCCCACACAATAGTTTTCTAATCGACGCTTCACATCACATGTCTCTTGAGCATTCATCTCCCTGCTTCCCTAAGTTCTCTGACATGGTGCTTTCTAAAGGCCGCCTGGTGTTCCAGCCTGTCGACTCGTTGGACCTTGCTTCCCTGATTTAAATTGGTCATTTAGGTGTTTTAACTCTCTTTAAAGTATAAAAGATTTCCCATGTATAAAACATACATAGAAAACTATACCACCCAATTAATCGCTACTCGAATTTAATAGATGGTAATCGTTGCCATTTTAACTTCAGATATTCTGAAGAAAGAAAAGTTTACAGGTAGCGTTGGAGGTCCCCACGTCCAATTAAGTTCTCTCCTTCCATCCCCAAAGTCACCTCTGATCTGAAGCTGGGGCTTACTTTTCCTACCCTTCATCTCAGGCTCTAATTACAAAAGTATGTTCTGTCAACAACACAGTATCGTCCTGAGCTTTTAAATTCTACACGTAAATGTAATCACCACGGCATGCCCTGTATTTGCTTAACTAATTATGATTTACCTGCTGTTGATTTAGACCTAATTTTAACTGCTTTAAGGCGCTATAATTTATAAATAGAGCTTATTGACACATTCCCTATTGATAAGCATTTAGGCGGTTTCTAACCATTGAGTGTCGCTGCTCTTTGGATGGGGCAGGTGCGCACAGCTTCTCTAGCTGTTATACCTAGAGAAGAGTTAACTTTGGGATTCCAGCAGAGGAATGGCAGATTCGAAAGGGTCATCCCCTTCACCTCTACCGGCTACTGCTGAATCACACTCCTGAATTACCAATTTTCAATTCAGCGGGTCGCGAATTAGTCCCATTTCCTGACTTCCTCTTTGTGGTAGGAGGCATGGCTTTAAGCATCTCGGAGGTTACGCACCTCTGCATGGTCACTGGCAACAAGGTTTTGTCTTTTGTGAATCCACTGCCTTTGCTTATTACCTGCTTGGGTTCTTTACCTTTTTCTTATCGAGTCGTACAAATTGTGTATCTATGTCTGATTCAGACCGGGTGTCTAGAGGAAGCACGTGGCATGCACAGACCGGGAAATTTAAGGAGAGCTTGGGCTTCCCTGGTGGTGCAGTGGTTAAGAATCCGCCTGGCAATGCAGGGGACACGGGTTCGAGCCCCGGTCCCGGAAGATCCCACACGCCGTGGAGCGACTAAACCCGTGAGCCACAACTCCTGAAGCCCGGGCACCTAAAGCCCATGCTCCGCAACAAGAGGCCACCGCAATGAGAAGCCCGCGCACCACAACGAAGAGTAGCGCCCGCTCACCGCAACTAGAGAAAGCCCGCGCACAGCAACGAAGAGCCAACACAGCCACATAAACAAATAAGTAAATAAATTTATTTTAAACAAAATTTTCTAGGTTAGCACTCCAATGGCACAAAAGTGGACTTTATACTGAAAGAACTACTACACCCTCATCTTTTTTATCTCCCCTGCCCAGGAACTCAGAATCCTGAGCTAATAATAAAGTGAGACTATGGGTGATTTTTTCCTTTCTTTGTATTTTTTCTGGGTACTTTACGTCTTTTACATTGCACATGTATTAGTTTTTAATAAAGCTATATAGTATCTTTATCAACATGTGAAGAACACATCCGCACTTTATAAATTGCTCTACGGTCACAAGCATTCTTCTCTTTCTCCACCGGAGGGCAGCATAAGCACAGTAAATAGCAAACATAGTTTCAAGGTGTTTGGTCTGAAATTGAAGGCTGCTCTTCAGTTGTTTGTTTTGACAGGCTGCTGGTACAAATTAATCATTAGACTGTTTATTTTTCTGATAAATGACTCTATGTTCATTGTCAAAACTAATATAGAGGAGAAAAGACAACTCACCTATATAATCAGGGACCAGCTGGCATTTATCTCCACATTTCTATGTGTGACGAAGAGAAGAAGGTACGTATTTTTTTAAAGTCTGCTGACAAAACGTCCCCCACACAATAGTTTTCTAATCGACGCTTCACATCACATGTCTCTTGAGCATTCATCTCCCTGCTTCCCTAAGTTCTCTGACATGGTGCTTTCTAAAGGCCGCCTGGTGTTCCAGCCTGTCGACTCGTTGGACCTTGCTTCCCTGATTTAAATTGGTCATTTAGGTGTTTTAACTCTCTTTAAAGTATAAAAGATTTCCCATGTATAAAACATACATAGAAAACTATACCACCCAATTAATCGCTACTCGAATTTGATAGATGGTAATCGTTGCCATTTTAACTTCAGATATTCTGAAGAAAGAAAAGTTTACAGGTAGCGTTGGAGGTCCCCACATCCAATTAAGTTCTCTCCTTCCATCCCCAAAGTCACCTCTGATCTGAAGCTGCGGCTTACTTTTCCAACCCTTCATCTCAGGCTCTAATTGCAAAAGTATGTTCTGTCAACAACACAGTATCGTCCTGAGCTCTTAAATTCTACACGTAAATGTAATCACCACGGCATGCCCTGTATTTGCTTAACTAATTATGATTTACCTGCTGTTGATTTAGACCTAATTTTAACTGCTTTAAGGCGCTATAATTTATAAATAGAGCTTATTGACACATTCCCTATTGATAAGCATTTAGGCGGTTTCTAACCATTGAGTGTCGCTGCTCTTTGGATGGGGCAGGTGCGCACAGCTTCTCTAGCTGTTATACCTAGAGAAGAGTTAACTTTGGGATTCCAGCAGAGGAATGGCAGATTCGAAAGGGTCATCCCCTTCAGCTCTACCGGCTACTGCTGAATCACACTCCTGAATTACCAATTTTCAATTCAGCGGGTCGCGAATTAGTCCCATTTCCTGACTTCCTCTTTGTGGTAGGAGGCATGGCTTTAAGCATCTCGGAGGTTACGCACCTCTGCATGGTCACTGGCAACAAGGTTTTGTCTTTTGTGAATCCACTGCCTTTGCTTATTACCTGCTTGGGTTCTTTACCTTTTTCTTATCGAGTCGTACAAATTGTGTATCTATGTCTGATTCAGACCGGGTGTCTAGAGGAAGCACGTGGCATGCACAGACCGGGAAATTTAAGGAGAGCTTGGGCTTCCCTGGTGGTGCAGTGGTTAAGAATCCGCCTGGCAATGCAGGGGACACGGGTTCGAGCCCCGGTCCCGGAAGATCCCACACGCCGTGGAGCGACTAAACCCGTGAGCCACAACTCCTGAAGCCCGGGCACCTAAAGCCCATGCTCCGCAACAAGAGGCCACCGCAATGAGAAGCCCGCGCACCACAACGAAGAGTAGCGCCCGCTCACCGCAACTAGAGAAAGCCCGCGCACAGCAACGAAGAGCCAACACAGCCACATAAACAAATAAGTAAATAAATTTATTTTAAACAAAATTTTCTAGGTTAGCACTCCAATGGCACAAAAGTGGACTTTATACTGAAAGAACTACTACACCCTCATCTTTTTTATCTCCCCTGCCCAGGAACTCAGAATCCTGAGCTAATAATAAAGTGAGACTATGGGTGATTTTTTCCTTTCTTTGTATTTTTTCTGGGTACTTTACGTCTTTTACATTGCACATGTATTAGTTTTTAATAAAGCTATATAGTATCTTTATCAACATGTGAAGAACACATCCGCACTTTATAAATTGCTCTACGGTCACAAGCATTCTTCTCTTTCTCCACCGGAGGGCAGCATAAGCACAGTAAATAGCAAACATAGTTTCAAGGTGTTTGGTCTGAAATTGAAGGCTGCTCTTCAGTTGTTTGTTTTGACAGGCTGCTGGTACAAATTAATCATTAGACTGTTTATTTTTCTGATAAATGACTCTATGTTCATTGTCAAAACTAATATAGAGGAGAAAAGACAACTCACCTATATAATCAGGGACCAGCTGGCATTTATCTCCACATTTCTATGTGTGACGAAGAGAAGAAGGTACGTATTTTTTTAAAGTCTGCTGACAAAACGTCCCCCACACAATAGTTTTCTAATCGACGCTTCACATCACATGTCTCTTGAGCATTCATCTCCCTGCTTCCCTAAGTTCTCTGACATGGTGCTTTCTAAAGGCCGCCTGGTGTTCCAGCCTGTCGACTCGTTGGACCTTGCTTCCCTGATTTAAATTGGTCATTTAGGTGTTTTAACTCTCTTTAAAGTATAAAAGATTTCCCATGTATAAAACATACATAGAAAACTATACCACCCAATTAATCGCTACTCGAATTTGATAGATGGTAATCGTTGCCATTTTAACTTCAGATATTCTGAAGAAAGAAAAGTTTACAGGTAGCGTTGGAGGTCCCCACGTCCAATTAAGTTCTCTCCTTCCATCCCCAAAGTCACCTCTGATCTGAAGCTGCGGCTTACTTTTCCAACCCTTCATCTCAGGCTCTAATTGCAAAAGTATGTTCTGTCAACAACACAGTATCGTCCTGAGCTCTTAAATTCTACACGTAAATGTAATCACCACGGCATGCCCTGTATTTGCTTAACTAATTATGATTTACCCGCTGTTGATTTAGACCTAATTTTAACTGCTTTAAGGTATTATAATTTATAAATAGAACTTATTGACACATTCCCTATTGATAAGCATTTAGGCGGTTTCTAACCATTGAGTGTCGCTGCTCTTTGGATGGGGCAGGTGCGCACAGCTTCTCTAGCTGTTATACCTAGAGAAGAGTTAACTTTGGGATTCCAACAGAGGAATGGCAGATTCGAAAGGGTCATCCCCTTCAGCTCTACCGGCTACTGCTGAATCACACTCCTGAATTACCAATTTTCAATTCAGCGGGTCGCGAATTAGTCCCATTTGCTCACTTCCTCTTTGTGGTAGGAGGCATGGCTTTAAGCATCTCGGAGGTTACGCACCTCTGCATGGTCACTGGCAACAAGGTTTTGTCTTTTGTGAATCCACTGCCTTTGCTTATTACCTGCTTGGGTTCTTTACCTTTTTCTTATCGAGTCGTACAAATTGTGTATCTATGTCTGATTCAGACCGGGTGTCTAGAGGAAGCACGTGGCATGCACAGACCGGGTAATTTAAGGAGAGCTTGGGCTTCCCTGGTGGTGCAGTGGTTAAGAATCCGCCTGGCAATGCAGGGGACACGGGTTCGAGCCCCGGTCCCGGAAGATCCCACACGCCGTGGAGCGACTAAACCCGTGAGCCACAACTCCTGAAGCCCGGGCACCTAAAGCCCATGCTCCGCAACAAGAGGCCACCGCAATGAGAAGCCCGCGCACCACAACGAAGAGTAGCGCCCGCTCGCCGCAACTAGAGAAAGCCCGCGCACAGCAACGAAGAGCCAACACAGCCACATAAACAAATAAGTAAATAAATTTATTTTAAACAAAATTTTCTAGGTTAGCACTCCAATGGCACAAAAGTGGACTTTATACTGAAAGAACTACTACACCCTCATCTTTTTTATCTCCCCTGCCCAGGAACTCAGAATCCTGAGCTAATAATAAAGTGAGGCTATGGGTGATTTTTTCCTTTCTTTGTATTTTTTCTGGGTACTTTACGTTTTTTATATTGCACATGCATTAGTTTTTAATAAAGCTATATAGTATCTTTATCAACATGTGAAGAACACATCCACACTTTATAAATTGCTCTACGGTCACAAGCATTCTTCTCTTTCTCCACCGGAGGGCAGCATAAGCACAGTAAATAGCAAACATAGTTTCAAGGTGTTTGGTCTGAAATTGAAGACTGCTCTTCAGTTGTTTGTTTTGACAGGCTGCTGGTACAAATTAATCATTAGATTGTTTATTTTTCTGATAAATGACTCTATGTTCATTGTAAAAACTGATATAGAGGAGAAAAGACAACTCACCTATATAATCAGGGACCAGCTGGCATTTATCTCCACATTTCTATGTGTGACGAAGAGAGGAAGGTACGTATTTTTTTAAAGTCTGCTGACAAAACGTCCCCCACACATTAGTTTTCTAATCGACGCTTCACATCACATGTCTCTTGAGCATTCATCTCCCTGCTTCCCTAAGTTCTCTGACATGGTGCTTTCTAAAGGCCGCCTGGTGTTCCAGCCTGTCGACTCGTTGGACCTTGCTTCCCTGATTTAAATTGGTCATTTAGGTGTTTTAACTCTCTTTAAAGTATAAAAGATTTCCCATGTATAAAATATACATAGAAAACTATACCACCCAATTAATCGCTACTCGAATTTGATAGATGGTAATCGTTGCCATTTTAACTTCAGATATTCTGAAGAAAGAAAAGTTTACAGGTAGTGTTGGAGGTCCCCACGTCCAATTAAGTTCTCTCCTTCCATCCCCAAAGTCACCTCTGATCTGAAGCTGCGGCTTACTTTTCCAACCCTTCATCTCAGGCTCTAATTACAAAAGTATGTTCTGTAAACAACACAGTATCGTCCTGAGCTTTTAAATTCTACACGTAAATGTAATCACCACGGCATGCCCTGTATTTGCTTAACTAATTATGATTTACCCGTATTTGCTTAACTAATTATGATTTACCCGCTGTTGATTTAGACCTACTTAATTTTAACTGCTTTAAGGTATTATAATTTATAAATAGAACTTATTGACACATTCCCTATTGATAAGCATTTAGGCGGTTTCTAACCATTGAGTGTCGCTGCTCTTTGGATGGGGCAGGTGCGCACAGCTTCTCTAGCTGTTATACCTAGAGAAGAGTTAACTTTGGGATTCCAGCAGAGGAATGGCGGATTCGAAAGGGTCATCCCCTTCAGCTCTACCGGCTACTGCTGAATCACACTCCTGAATTACCAATTTTCAATTCAGCGGGTCGCGAATTAGTCCCATTTGCTCACTTCCTCTTTGTGGTAGGAGGCATGGCTTTAAGCATCTCGGAGGTTACGCACCTCTGCATGGTCACTGGCAACAAGGTTTTGTCTTTTGTGAATCCACTGCCTTTGCTTATTACCTGCTAGGGTTCTTTACCTTTTTCTTATCGAGTCGTACAAATTGTGTATCTATGTCTGATTCAGACCGGGTGTCGAGAGGAAGCACGTGGCATGCACAGACCGGGTAATTTAAGGAGAGCTTGGGCTTCCCTGGTGGTGCAGTGGTTAAGAATCCGCCTGGCAATGCAGGGGACACGGGATCGAGCCCCGGTCCCGGAAGATCCCACACGCCGTGGAGCGACTAAACCCGTGAGCCACAACTCCTGAAGCCCGGGCACCTAAAGCCCATGCTCCGCAACAAGAGACCACCGCAATGAGAAGCCCGCGCACCACAACGAAGAGTAGCGCCCGCTCACCGCAACTAGAGAAAGCCCGCGCACAGCAACGAAGAGCCAACACAGCCACATAAACAAATAAGTAAATAGATTTATTTTAAACAAAATTTTCTAGGTTAGCACTCCAATGGCAGAAAAGTGGACTTTATACTGAAAGAGCTACTACACCCTCATCTTTTTTATCTCCCCTGCCCAGGAACTCAGAATCCTGAGCTAATAATAAAGTGAGACTATGGGTGATTTTTTTCCTTTCTTTGTATTTTTTCTGGGTACTTTACGTTTTTTATATTGCACATGTATTAGTTTTTAATAAAGCTATATAGTATCTTTATCAACATGTGAAGAACACATCCGCACTTTATAAATTGCTCTACGGTCACAAGCATTCTTCTCTTTCTCCACCGGAGGGCAGCATAAGCACAGTAAATAGCAAACAGTTTCAAGGTGTTTGGTCTGAAATTGAAGGCTGCTCTTCAGTTGTTTGTTTTGACAGGCTGCTGGTACAAATTAATCATTAGACTGTTTATTTTTCTGATAAATGACTCTATGTTCATTGTAAAAACTGATATAGAGGAGAAAAGACAACTCACCTATATAATCAGGGACCAGCTGGCATTTATCTCCACATTTCTATGTGTGACGAAGAGAGGAAGGTACGTATTTTTTTAAAGTCTGCTGACAAAACGTCCCCCACACAATAGTTTTCTAATCGACGCTTCACATCACATGTCTCTTGAGCATTCATCTCCCTGCTTCCCTAAGTTCTCTGACATGGTGCTTTCTAAAGGCCGCCTGGTGTTCCAGCCTGTCGACTCGTTGGACCTTGCTTCCCTGATTTAAATTGGTCATTTAGGTGTTTTAACTCTCTTTAAAGTATAAAAGATTTCCCATGTATAAAACATACATAGAAAACTATACCACCCAATTAATCGCTACTCGAATTTGATAGATGGTAATCGTTGCCATTTTAACTTCAGATATTCTGAAGAAAGAAAAGTTTACAGGTAGCGTTGGAGGTCCCCACGTCCAATTAAGTTCTCTCCTTCCATCCCCAAAGTCACCTCTGATCTGAAGCTGGGGCTTACTTTTCCTACCCTTCATCTCAGGCTCTAATTACAAAAGTATGTTCTGTCAACAACACAGTATCGTCCTGAGCTCTTAAATTCTACACGTAAATGTAATCACCACGGCATGTCCTGTATTTGCTTAACTAATTATGATTTACCCGCTGTTGATTTAGACCTACTTAATTTTAACTGCTTTAAGGTATTATAATTTATAAATAGAACTTATTGACACATTCCCTATTGATAAGCATTTAGGCGGTTTCTAACCATTGAGTGTCGCTGCTCTTTGGATGGGGCAGGTGCGCACAGCTTCTCTAGCTGTTATACCTAGAGAAGAGTTAACTTTGGGATTCCAGCAGAGGAATGGCAGATTCGAAAGGGTCATCCCCTTCAGCTCTACCGGCTACTGCTGAATCACATTCCTGAATTACCAATTTTCAATTCAGCGGGTCGCGAATTAGTCCCATTTCCTCACTTCCTCTTTGTGGTAGGAGGCATGGCTTTAAGCATCTCGGAGGTTACGCACCTCTGCATGGTCACTGGCAACAAGGTTTTGTCTTTTGTGAATCCACTGCCTTTGCTTATTACCTGCTTGGGTTCTTTACCTTTTTCTTATCGAGTCGTACAAATTGTGTATCTATGTCTGATTCAGACCGGGTGTCTAGAGGAAGCACGTGGCATGCACAGACCGGGTAATTTAAGGAGAGCTTGGGCTTCCCTGGTGGTGCAGTGGTTAAGAATCCGCCTGGCAATGCAGGGGACACGGGTTCGAGCCCCGGTCCCGGAAGATCCCACACGCCGTGGAGCGACTAAACCCGTGAGCCACAACTCCTGAAGCCCGGGCACCTAAAGCCCATGCTCCGCAACAAGAGGCCACCGCAATGAGAAGCCCGCGCACCACAACGAAGAGTAGCGCCCGCTCACCGCAACTAGAGAAAGCCCGCGCACAGCAACGAAGAGCCAACACAGCCACATAAACAAATAAGTAAATAAATTTATTTTAAACAAAATTTTCTAGGTTAGCACTCCAATGGCACAAAAGTGGACTTTATACTGAAAGAACTACTACACCCTCATCTTTTTTATCTCCCCTGCCCAGGAACTCAGAATCCTGAGCTAATAATAAAGTGAGACTATGGGTGATTTTTTCCTTTCTTTGTATTTTTTCTGGGTACTTTACGTCTTTTACATTGCACATGTATTAGTTTTTAATAAAGCTATATAGTATCTTTATCAACATGTGAAGAACACATCCGCACTTTATAAATTGCTCTACGGTCACAAGCATTCTTCTCTTTCTCCACCGGAGGGCAGCATAAGCACAGTAAATAGCAAACATAGTTTCAAGGTGTTTGGTCTGAAATTGAAGGCTGCTCTTCAGTTGTTTGTTTTGACAGGCTGCTGGTACAAATTAATCATTAGACTGTTTATTTTTCTGATAAATGACTCTATGTTCATTGTAAAAACTGATATAGAGGAGAAAAGACAACTCACCTATATAATCAGGGACCAGCTGGCATTTATCTCCACATTTCTATGTGTGACGAAGAGAGGAAGGTACGTATTTTTTTAAAGTCTGCTGACAAAACGTCCCCCACACAATAGTTTTCTAATCGACGCTTCACATCACATGTCTCTTGAGCATTCATCTCCCTGCTTCCCTAAGTTCTCTGACATGGTGCTTTCTAAAGGCCGCCTGGTGTTCCAGTCTGTCGACTCGTTGGACCTTGCTTCCCTGATTTAAATTGGTCATTTAGGTGTTTTAACTCTCTTTAAAGTATAAAAGATTTCCCATGTATAAAATATACATAGAAAACTATACCACCCAATTAATCGCTACTCGAATTTGATAGATGGTAATCGTTGCCATTTTAACTTCAGATATTCTGAAGAAAGAAAAGTTTACAGGTAGCGTTGGAGGTCCCCACGTCCAATTAAGTTCTCTCCTTCCATCCCCAAAGTCACCTCTGATCTGAAGCTGGGGCTTACTTTTCCTACCCTTCATCTCAGGCTCTAATTACAAAAGTATGTTCTGTCAACAACACAGTATCGTCCTGAGCTCTTAAATTCTACACGTAAATGTAATCACCACGGCATGTCCTGTATTTGCTTAACTAATTATGATTTACCCGCTGTTGATTTAGACCTAATTTTAACTGCTTTAAGGTATTATAATTTATAAATAGAACTTATTGACACATTCCCTATTGATAAGCATTTAGGCGGTTTCTAACCATTGAGTGTCGCTGCTCTTTGGATGGGGCAGGTGCGCACAGCTTCTCTAGCTGTTATACCTAGAGAAGAGTTAACTTTGGGATTCCAGCAGAGGAATGGCAGATTCGAAAGGGTCATCCCCTTCAGCTCTACCGGCTACTGCTGAATCACACTCCTGAATTACCAATTTTCAATTCAGCGGGTCGCGAATTAGTCCCATTTCCTCACTTCCTCTTTGTGGTAGGAGGCATGGCTTTAAGCATCTCGGAGGTTACGCACCTCTGCATGGTCACTGGCAACAAGGTTTTGTCTTTTGTGAATCCACTGCCTTTGCTTATTACCTGCTTGGGTTCTTTACCTTTTTCTTATCGAGTCGTACAAATTGTGTATCTATGTCTGATTCAGACCGGGTGTCTAGAGGAAGCACGTGGCATGCACAGACCGGGTAATTTAAGGAGAGCTTGGGCTTCCCTGGTGGTGCAGTGGTTAAGAATCCGCCTGGCAATGCAGGGGACACGGGTTCGAGCCCCGGTCCCGGAAGATCCCACACGCCGTGGAGCGACTAAACCCGTGAGCCACAACTCCTGAAGCCCGGGCACCTAAAGCCCATGCTCCGCAACAAGAGGCCACCGCAATGAGAAGCCCGCGCACCACAACGAAGAGTAGCGCCCGCTCGCCGCAACTAGAGAAAGCCCGCGCACAGCAACGAAGAGCCAACACAGCCACATAAACAAATAAGTAAATAAATTTATTTTAAACAAAATTTTCTAGGTTAGCACTCCAATGGCACAAAAGTGGACTTTATACTGAAAGAACTACTACACCCTCATCTTTTTTATCTCCCCTGCCCAGGAACTCAGAATCCTGAGCTAATAATAAAGTGAGGCTATGGGTGATTTTTTCCTTTCTTTGTATTTTTTCTGGGTACTTTACGTTTTTTATATTGCACATGCATTAGTTTTTAATAAAGCTATATAGTATCTTTATCAACATGTGAAGAACACATCCACACTTTATAAATTGCTCTACGGTCACAAGCATTCTTCTCTTTCTCCACCGGAGGGCAGCATAAGCACAGTAAATAGCAAACATAGTTTCAAGGTGTTTGGTCTGAAATTGAAGACTGCTCTTCAGTTGTTTGTTTTGACAGGCTGCTGGTACAAATTAATCATTAGATTGTTTATTTTTCTGATAAATGACTCTATGTTCATTGTAAAAACTGATATAGAGGAGAAAAGACAACTCACCTATATAATCAGGGACCAGCTGGCATTTATCTCCACATTTCTATGTGTGACGAAGAGAGGAAGGTACGTATTTTTTTAAAGTCTGCTGACAAAACGTCCCCCACACAATAGTTTTCTAATCGACGCTTCACATCACATGTCTCTTGAGCATTCATCTCCCTGCTTCCCTAAGTTCTCTGACATGGTGCTTTCTAAAGGCCGCCTGGTGTTCCAGCCTGTCGACTCGTTGGACCTTGCTTCCCTGATTTAAATTGGTCATTTAGGTGTTTTAACTCTCTTTAAAGTATAAAAGATTTCCCATGCATAAAATATACATAGAAAACTATACCACCCAATTAATCGCTACTCGAATTTGATAGATGGTAATCGTTGCCATTTTAACTTCAGATATTCTGAAGAAAGAAAAGTTTACAGGTAGCGTTGGAGGTCCCCACGTCCAATTAAGTTCTCTCCTTCCATCCCCAAAGTCACCTCTGATCTGAAGCTGGGGCTTACTTTTCCTACCCTTCATCTCAGGCTCTAATTACAAAAGTATGTTCTGTCAACAACACAGTATCGTCCTGAGCTCTTAAATTCTACACGTAAATGTAATCACCACGGCATGTCCTGTATTTGCTTAACTAATTATGATTTACCCGCTGTTGATTTAGACCTACTTAATTTTAACTGCTTTAAGGTATTATAATTTATAAATAGAACTTATTGACACATTCCCTATTGATAAGCATTTAGGCGGTTTCTAACCATTGAGTGTCGCTGCTCTTTGGATGGGGCAGGTGCGCACAGCTTCTCTAGCTGTTATACCTAGAGAAGAGTTAACTTTGGGATTCCAGCAGAGGAATGGCAGATTCGAAAGGGTCATCCCCTTCAGCTCTACCGGCTACTGCTGAATCACATTCCTGAATTACCAATTTTCAATTCAGCGGGTCGCGAATTAGTCCCATTTCCTCACTTCCTCTTTGTGGTAGGAGGCATGGCTTTAAGCATCTCGGAGGTTACGCACCTCTGCATGGTCACTGGCAACAAGGTTTTGTCTTTTGTGAATCCACTGCCTTTGCTTATTACCTGCTTGGGTTCTTTACCTTTTTCTTATCGAGTCGTACAAATTGTGTATCTATGTCTGATTCAGACCGGGTGTCTAGAGGAAGCACGTGGCATGCACAGACCGGGTAATTTAAGGAGAGCTTGGGCTTCCCTGGTGGTGCAGTGGTTAAGAATCCGCCTGGCAATGCAGGGGACACGGGTTCGAGCCCCGGTCCCGGAAGATCCCACACGCCGTGGAGCGACTAAACCCGTGAGCCACAACTCCTGAAGCCCGGGCACCTAAAGCCCATGCTCCGCAACAAGAGGCCACCGCAATGAGAAGCCCGCGCACCACAACGAAGAGTAGCGCCCGCTCACCGCAACTAGAGAAAGCCCGCGCACAGCAACGAAGAGCCAACACAGCCACATAAACAAATAAGTAAATAAATTTATTTTAAACAAAATTTTCTAGGTTAGCACTCCAATGGCACAAAAGTGGACTTTATACTGAAAGAACTACTACACCCTCATCTTTTTTATCTCCCCTGCCCAGGAACTCAGAATCCTGAGCTAATAATAAAGTGAGACTATGGGTGATTTTTTCCTTTCTTTGTATTTTTTCTGGGTACTTTACGTCTTTTACATTGCACATGTATTAGTTTTTAATAAAGCTATATAGTATCTTTATCAACATGTGAAGAACACATCCGCACTTTATAAATTGCTCTACGGTCACAAGCATTCTTCTCTTTCTCCACCGGAGGGCAGCATAAGCACAGTAAATAGCAAACATAGTTTCAAGGTGTTTGGTCTGAAATTGAAGGCTGCTCTTCAGTTGTTTGTTTTGACAGGCTGCTGGTACAAATTAATCATTAGACTGTTTATTTTTCTGATAAATGACTCTATGTTCATTGTAAAAACTGATATAGAGGAGAAAAGACAACTCACCTATATAATCAGGGACCAGCTGGCATTTATCTCCACATTTCTATGTGTGACGAAGAGAGGAAGGTACGTATTTTTTTAAAGTCTGCTGACAAAACGTCCCCCACACAATAGTTTTCTAATCGACGCTTCACATCACATGTCTCTTGAGCATTCATCTCCCTGCTTCCCTAAGTTCTCTGACATGGTGCTTTCTAAAGGCCGCCTGGTGTTCCAGCCTGTCGACTCGTTGGACCTTGCTTCCCTGATTTAAATTGGTCATTTAGGTGTTTTAACTCTCTTTAAAGTATAAAAGATTTCCCATGTATAAAATATACATAGAAAACTATACCACCCAATTAATCGCTACTCGAATTTGATAGATGGTAATCGTTGCCATTTTAACTTCAGATATTCTGAAGAAAGAAAAGTTTACAGGTAGCGTTGGAGGTCCCCACGTCCAATTAAGTTCTCTCCTTCCATCCCCAAAGTCACCTCTGATCTGAAGCTGGGGCTTACTTTTCCTACCCTTCATCTCAGGCTCTAATTACAAAAGTATGTTCTGTCAACAACACAGTATCGTCCTGAGCTCTTAAATTCTACACGTAAATGTAATCACCACGGCATGTCCTGTATTTGCTTAACTAATTATGATTTACCCGCTGTTGATTTAGACCTAATTTTAACTGCTTTAAGGTATTATAATTTATAAATAGAACTTATTGACACATTCCCTATTGATAAGCATTTAGGCGGTTTCTAACCATTGAGTGTCGCTGCTCTTTGGATGGGGCAGGTGCGCACAGCTTCTCTAGCTGTTATACCTAGAGAAGAGTTAACTTTGGGATTCCAGCAGAGGAATGGCAGATTCGAAAGGGTCATCCCCTTCAGCTCTACCGGCTACTGCTGAATCACACTCCTGAATTACCAATTTTCAATTCAGCGGGTCGCGAATTAGTCCCATTTCCTCACTTCCTCTTTGTGGTAGGAGGCATGGCTTTAAGCATCTCGGAGGTTACGCACCTCTGCATGGTCACTGGCAACAAGGTTTTGTCTTTTGTGAATCCACTGCCTTTGCTTATTACCTGCTTGGGTTCTTTACCTTTTTCTTATCGAGTCGTACAAATTGTGTATCTATGTCTGATTCAGACCGGGTGTCTAGAGGAAGCACGTGGCATGCACAGACCGGGTAATTTAAGGAGAGCTTGGGCTTCCCTGGTGGTGCAGTGGTTAAGAATCCGCCTGGCAATGCAGGGGACACGGGTTCGAGCCCCGGTCCCGGAAGATCCCACACGCCGTGGAGCGACTAAACCCGTGAGCCACAACTCCTGAAGCCCGGGCACCTAAAGCCCATGCTCCGCAACAAGAGGCCACCGCAATGAGAAGCCCGCGCACCACAACGAAGAGTAGCGCCCGCTCGCCGCAACTAGAGAAAGCCCGCGCACAGCAACGAAGAGCCAACACAGCCACATAAACAAATAAGTAAATAAATTTATTTTAAACAAAATTTTCTAGGTTAGCACTCCAATGGCACAAAAGTGGACTTTATACTGAAAGAACTACTACACCCTCATCTTTTTTATCTCCCCTGCCCAGGAACTCAGAATCCTGAGCTAATAATAAAGTGAGGCTATGGGTGATTTTTTCCTTTCTTTGTATTTTTTCTGGGTACTTTACGTTTTTTATATTGCACATGCATTAGTTTTTAATAAAGCTATATAGTATCTTTATCAACATGTGAAGAACACATCCACACTTTATAAATTGCTCTACGGTCACAAGCATTCTTCTCTTTCTCCACCGGAGGGCAGCATAAGCACAGTAAATAGCAAACATAGTTTCAAGGTGTTTGGTCTGAAATTGAAGACTGCTCTTCAGTTGTTTGTTTTGACAGGCTGCTGGTACAAATTAATCATTAGATTGTTTATTTTTCTGATAAATGACTCTATGTTCATTGTAAAAACTGATATAGAGGAGAAAAGACAACTCACCTATATAATCAGGGACCAGCTGGCATTTATCTCCACATTTCTATGTGTGACGAAGAGAGGAAGGTACGTATTTTTTTAAAGTCTGCTGACAAAACGTCCCCCACACAATAGTTTTCTAATCGACGCTTCACATCACATGTCTCTTGAGCATTCATCTCCCTGCTTCCCTAAGTTCTCTGACATGGTGCTTTCTAAAGGCCGCCTGGTGTTCCAGCCTGTCGACTCGTTGGACCTTGCTTCCCTGATTTAAATTGGTCATTTAGGTGTTTTAACTCTCTTTAAAGTATAAAAGATTTCCCATGCATAAAATATACATAGAAAACTATACCACCCAATTAATCGCTACTCGAATTTGATAGATGGTAATCGTTGCCATTTTAACTTCAGATATTCTGAAGAAAGAAAAGTTTACAGGTAGCGTTGGAGGTCCCCACGTCCAATTAAGTTCTCTCCTTCCATCCCCAAAGTCACCTCTGATCTGAAGCTGGGGCTTACTTTTCCTACCCTTCATCTCAGGCTCTAATTACAAAAGTATGTTCTGTCAACAACACAGTATCGTCCTGAGCTCTTAAATTCTACACGTAAATGTAATCACCACGGCATGTCCTGTATTTGCTTAACTAATTATGATTTACCCGCTGTTGATTTAGACCTACTTAATTTTAACTGCTTTAAGGTATTATAATTTATAAATAGAACTTATTGACACATTCCCTATTGATAAGCATTTAGGCGGTTTCTAACCATTGAGTGTCGCTGCTCTTTGGATGGGGCAGGTGCGCACAGCTTCTCTAGCTGTTATACCTAGAGAAGAGTTAACTTTGGGATTCCAGCAGAGGAATGGCAGATTCGAAAGGGTCATCCCCTTCAGCTCTACCGGCTACTGCTGAATCACATTCCTGAATTACCAATTTTCAATTCAGCGGGTCGCGAATTAGTCCCATTTCCTCACTTCCTCTTTGTGGTAGGAGGCATGGCTTTAAGCATCTCGGAGGTTACGCACCTCTGCATGGTCACTGGCAACAAGGTTTTGTCTTTTGTGAATCCACTGCCTTTGCTTATTACCTGCTTGGGTTCTTTACCTTTTTCTTATCGAGTCGTACAAATTGTGTATCTATGTCTGATTCAGACCGGGTGTCTAGAGGAAGCACGTGGCATGCACAGACCGGGTAATTTAAGGAGAGCTTGGGCTTCCCTGGTGGTGCAGTGGTTAAGAATCCGCCTGGCAATGCAGGGGACACGGGTTCGAGCCCCGGTCCCGGAAGATCCCACACGCCGTGGAGCGACTAAACCCGTGAGCCACAACTCCTGAAGCCCGGGCACCTAAAGCCCATGCTCCGCAACAAGAGGCCACCGCAATGAGAAGCCCGCGCACCACAACGAAGAGTAGCGCCCGCTCACCGCAACTAGAGAAAGCCCGCGCACAGCAACGAAGAGCCAACACAGCCACATAAACAAATAAGTAAATAAATTTATTTTAAACAAAATTTTCTAGGTTAGCACTCCAATGGCACAAAAGTGGACTTTATACTGAAAGAACTACTACACCCTCATCTTTTTTATCTCCCCTGCCCAGGAACTCAGAATCCTGAGCTAATAATAAAGTGAGACTATGGGTGATTTTTTCCTTTCTTTGTATTTTTTCTGGGTACTTTACGTCTTTTACATTGCACATGTATTAGTTTTTAATAAAGCTATATAGTATCTTTATCAACATGTGAAGAACACATCCGCACTTTATAAATTGCTCTACGGTCACAAGCATTCTTCTCTTTCTCCACCGGAGGGCAGCATAAGCACAGTAAATAGCAAACATAGTTTCAAGGTGTTTGGTCTGAAATTGAAGGCTGCTCTTCAGTTGTTTGTTTTGACAGGCTGCTGGTACAAATTAATCATTAGACTGTTTATTTTTCTGATAAATGACTCTATGTTCATTGTAAAAACTGATATAGAGGAGAAAAGACAACTCACCTATATAATCAGGGACCAGCTGGCATTTATCTCCACATTTCTATGTGTGACGAAGAGAGGAAGGTACGTATTTTTTTAAAGTCTGCTGACAAAACGTCCCCCACACAATAGTTTTCTAATCGACGCTTCACATCACATGTCTCTTGAGCATTCATCTCCCTGCTTCCCTAAGTTCTCTGACATGGTGCTTTCTAAAGGCCGCCTGGTGTTCCAGTCTGTCGACTCGTTGGACCTTGCTTCCCTGATTTAAATTGGTCATTTAGGTGTTTTAACTCTCTTTAAAGTATAAAAGATTTCCCATGTATAAAATATACATAGAAAACTATACCACCCAATTAATCGCTACTCGAATTTGATAGATGGTAATCGTTGCCATTTTAACTTCAGATATTCTGAAGAAAGAAAAGTTTACAGGTAGCGTTGGAGGTCCCCACGTCCAATTAAGTTCTCTCCTTCCATCCCCAAAGTCACCTCTGATCTGAAGCTGGGGCTTACTTTTCCTACCCTTCATCTCAGGCTCTAATTACAAAAGTATGTTCTGTCAACAACACAGTATCGTCCTGAGCTCTTAAATTCTACACGTAAATGTAATCACCACGGCATGTCCTGTATTTGCTTAACTAATTATGATTTACCCGCTGTTGATTTAGACCTAATTTTAACTGCTTTAAGGTATTATAATTTATAAATAGAACTTATTGACACATTCCCTATTGATAAGCATTTAGGCGGTTTCTAACCATTGAGTGTCGCTGCTCTTTGGATGGGGCAGGTGCGCACAGCTTCTCTAGCTGTTATACCTAGAGAAGAGTTAACTTTGGGATTCCAGCAGAGGAATGGCAGATTCGAAAGGGTCATCCCCTTCAGCTCTACCGGCTACTGCTGAATCACACTCCTGAATTACCAATTTTCAATTCAGCGGGTCGCGAATTAGTCCCATTTCCTCACTTCCTCTTTGTGGTAGGAGGCATGGCTTTAAGCATCTCGGAGGTTACGCACCTCTGCATGGTCACTGGCAACAAGGTTTTGTCTTTTGTGAATCCACTGCCTTTGCTTATTACCTGCTTGGGTTCTTTACCTTTTTCTTATCGAGTCGTACAAATTGTGTATCTATGTCTGATTCAGACCGGGTGTCTAGAGGAAGCACGTGGCATGCACAGACCGGGTAATTTAAGGAGAGCTTGGGCTTCCCTGGTGGTGCAGTGGTTAAGAATCCGCCTGGCAATGCAGGGGACACGGGTTCGAGCCCCGGTCCCGGAAGATCCCACACGCCGTGGAGCGACTAAACCCGTGAGCCACAACTCCTGAAGCCCGGGCACCTAAAGCCCATGCTCCGCAACAAGAGGCCACCGCAATGAGAAGCCCGCGCACCACAACGAAGAGTAGCGCCCGCTCGCCGCAACTAGAGAAAGCCCGCGCACAGCAACGAAGAGCCAACACAGCCACATAAACAAATAAGTAAATAAATTTATTTTAAACAAAATTTTCTAGGTTAGCACTCCAATGGCACAAAAGTGGACTTTATACTGAAAGAACTACTACACCCTCATCTTTTTTATCTCCCCTGCCCAGGAACTCAGAATCCTGAGCTAATAATAAAGTGAGGCTATGGGTGATTTTTTCCTTTCTTTGTATTTTTTCTGGGTACTTTACGTTTTTTATATTGCACATGCATTAGTTTTTAATAAAGCTATATAGTATCTTTATCAACATGTGAAGAACACATCCACACTTTATAAATTGCTCTACGGTCACAAGCATTCTTCTCTTTCTCCACCGGAGGGCAGCATAAGCACAGTAAATAGCAAACATAGTTTCAAGGTGTTTGGTCTGAAATTGAAGACTGCTCTTCAGTTGTTTGTTTTGACAGGCTGCTGGTACAAATTAATCATTAGATTGTTTATTTTTCTGATAAATGACTCTATGTTCATTGTAAAAACTGATATAGAGGAGAAAAGACAACTCACCTATATAATCAGGGACCAGCTGGCATTTATCTCCACATTTCTATGTGTGACGAAGAGAGGAAGGTACGTATTTTTTTAAAGTCTGCTGACAAAACGTCCCCCACACAATAGTTTTCTAATCGACGCTTCACATCACATGTCTCTTGAGCATTCATCTCCCTGCTTCCCTAAGTTCTCTGACATGGTGCTTTCTAAAGGCCGCCTGGTGTTCCAGCCTGTCGACTCGTTGGACCTTGCTTCCCTGATTTAAATTGGTCATTTAGGTGTTTTAACTCTCTTTAAAGTATAAAAGATTTCCCATGCATAAAATATACATAGAAAACTATACCACCCAATTAATCGCTACTCGAATTTGATAGATGGTAATCGTTGCCATTTTAACTTCAGATATTCTGAAGAAAGAAAAGTTTACAGGTAGCGTTGGAGGTCCCCACGTCCAATTAAGTTCTCTCCTTCCATCCCCAAAGTCACCTCTGATCTGAAGCTGGGGCTTACTTTTCCTACCCTTCATCTCAGGCTCTAATTACAAAAGTATGTTCTGTCAACAACACAGTATCGTCCTGAGCTCTTAAATTCTACACGTAAATGTAATCACCACGGCATGTCCTGTATTTGCTTAACTAATTATGATTTACCCGCTGTTGATTTAGACCTACTTAATTTTAACTGCTTTAAGGTATTATAATTTATAAATAGAACTTATTGACACATTCCCTATTGATAAGCATTTAGGCGGTTTCTAACCATTGAGTGTCGCTGCTCTTTGGATGGGGCAGGTGCGCACAGCTTCTCTAGCTGTTATACCTAGAGAAGAGTTAACTTTGGGATTCCAGCAGAGGAATGGCAGATTCGAAAGGGTCATCCCCTTCAGCTCTACCGGCTACTGCTGAATCACATTCCTGAATTACCAATTTTCAATTCAGCGGGTCGCGAATTAGTCCCATTTCCTCACTTCCTCTTTGTGGTAGGAGGCATGGCTTTAAGCATCTCGGAGGTTACGCACCTCTGCATGGTCACTGGCAACAAGGTTTTGTCTTTTGTGAATCCACTGCCTTTGCTTATTACCTGCTTGGGTTCTTTACCTTTTTCTTATCGAGTCGTACAAATTGTGTATCTATGTCTGATTCAGACCGGGTGTCTAGAGGAAGCACGTGGCATGCACAGACCGGGTAATTTAAGGAGAGCTTGGGCTTCCCTGGTGGTGCAGTGGTTAAGAATCCGCCTGGCAATGCAGGGGACACGGGTTCGAGCCCCGGTCCCGGAAGATCCCACACGCCGTGGAGCGACTAAACCCGTGAGCCACAACTCCTGAAGCCCGGGCACCTAAAGCCCATGCTCCGCAACAAGAGGCCACCGCAATGAGAAGCCCGCGCACCACAACGAAGAGTAGCGCCCGCTCACCGCAACTAGAGAAAGCCCGCGCACAGCAACGAAGAGCCAACACAGCCACATAAACAAATAAGTAAATAAATTTATTTTAAACAAAATTTTCTAGGTTAGCACTCCAATGGCACAAAAGTGGACTTTATACTGAAAGAACTACTACACCCTCATCTTTTTTATCTCCCCTGCCCAGGAACTCAGAATCCTGAGCTAATAATAAAGTGAGACTATGGGTGATTTTTTCCTTTCTTTGTATTTTTTCTGGGTACTTTACGTCTTTTACATTGCACATGTATTAGTTTTTAATAAAGCTATATAGTATCTTTATCAACATGTGAAGAACACATCCGCACTTTATAAATTGCTCTACGGTCACAAGCATTCTTCTCTTTCTCCACCGGAGGGCAGCATAAGCACAGTAAATAGCAAACATAGTTTCAAGGTGTTTGGTCTGAAATTGAAGGCTGCTCTTCAGTTGTTTGTTTTGACAGGCTGCTGGTACAAATTAATCATTAGACTGTTTATTTTTCTGATAAATGACTCTATGTTCATTGTAAAAACTGATATAGAGGAGAAAAGACAACTCACCTATATAATCAGGGACCAGCTGGCATTTATCTCCACATTTCTATGTGTGACGAAGAGAGGAAGGTACGTATTTTTTTAAAGTCTGCTGACAAAACGTCCCCCACACAATAGTTTTCTAATCGACGCTTCACATCACATGTCTCTTGAGCATTCATCTCCCTGCTTCCCTAAGTTCTCTGACATGGTGCTTTCTAAAGGCCGCCTGGTGTTCCAGCCTGTCGACTCGTTGGACCTTGCTTCCCTGATTTAAATTGGTCATTTAGGTGTTTTAACTCTCTTTAAAGTATAAAAGATTTCCCATGTATAAAATATACATAGAAAACTATACCACCCAATTAATCGCTACTCGAATTTGATAGATGGTAATCGTTGCCATTTTAACTTCAGATATTCTGAAGAAAGAAAAGTTTACAGGTAGCGTTGGAGGTCCCCACGTCCAATTAAGTTCTCTCCTTCCATCCCCAAAGTCACCTCTGATCTGAAGCTGGGGCTTACTTTTCCTACCCTTCATCTCAGGCTCTAATTACAAAAGTATGTTCTGTCAACAACACAGTATCGTCCTGAGCTCTTAAATTCTACACGTAAATGTAATCACCACGGCATGTCCTGTATTTGCTTAACTAATTATGATTTACCCGCTGTTGATTTAGACCTAATTTTAACTGCTTTAAGGTATTATAATTTATAAATAGAACTTATTGACACATTCCCTATTGATAAGCATTTAGGCGGTTTCTAACCATTGAGTGTCGCTGCTCTTTGGATGGGGCAGGTGCGCACAGCTTCTCTAGCTGTTATACCTAGAGAAGAGTTAACTTTGGGATTCCAGCAGAGGAATGGCAGATTCGAAAGGGTCATCCCCTTCAGCTCTACCGGCTACTGCTGAATCACACTCCTGAATTACCAATTTTCAATTCAGCGGGTCGCGAATTAGTCCCATTTCCTCACTTCCTCTTTGTGGTAGGAGGCATGGCTTTAAGCATCTCGGAGGTTACGCACCTCTGCATGGTCACTGGCAACAAGGTTTTGTCTTTTGTGAATCCACTGCCTTTGCTTATTACCTGCTTGGGTTCTTTACCTTTTTCTTATCGAGTCGTACAAATTGTGTATCTATGTCTGATTCAGACCGGGTGTCTAGAGGAAGCACGTGGCATGCACAGACCGGGTAATTTAAGGAGAGCTTGGGCTTCCCTGGTGGTGCAGTGGTTAAGAATCCGCCTGGCAATGCAGGGGACACGGGTTCGAGCCCCGGTCCCGGAAGATCCCACACGCCGTGGAGCGACTAAACCCGTGAGCCACAACTCCTGAAGCCCGGGCACCTAAAGCCCATGCTCCGCAACAAGAGGCCACCGCAATGAGAAGCCCGCGCACCACAACGAAGAGTAGCGCCCGCTCGCCGCAACTAGAGAAAGCCCGCGCACAGCAACGAAGAGCCAACACAGCCACATAAACAAATAAGTAAATAAATTTATTTTAAACAAAATTTTCTAGGTTAGCACTCCAATGGCACAAAAGTGGACTTTATACTGAAAGAACTACTACACCCTCATCTTTTTTATCTCCCCTGCCCAGGAACTCAGAATCCTGAGCTAATAATAAAGTGAGGCTATGGGTGATTTTTTCCTTTCTTTGTATTTTTTCTGGGTACTTTACGTTTTTTATATTGCACATGCATTAGTTTTTAATAAAGCTATATAGTATCTTTATCAACATGTGAAGAACACATCCACACTTTATAAATTGCTCTACGGTCACAAGCATTCTTCTCTTTCTCCACCGGAGGGCAGCATAAGCACAGTAAATAGCAAACATAGTTTCAAGGTGTTTGGTCTGAAATTGAAGACTGCTCTTCAGTTGTTTGTTTTGACAGGCTGCTGGTACAAATTAATCATTAGATTGTTTATTTTTCTGATAAATGACTCTATGTTCATTGTAAAAACTGATATAGAGGAGAAAAGACAACTCACCTATATAATCAGGGACCAGCTGGCATTTATCTCCACATTTCTATGTGTGACGAAGAGAGGAAGGTACGTATTTTTTTAAAGTCTGCTGACAAAACGTCCCCCACACAATAGTTTTCTAATCGACGCTTCACATCACATGTCTCTTGAGCATTCATCTCCCTGCTTCCCTAAGTTCTCTGACATGGTGCTTTCTAAAGGCCGCCTGGTGTTCCAGCCTGTCGACTCGTTGGACCTTGCTTCCCTGATTTAAATTGGTCATTTAGGTGTTTTAACTCTCTTTAAAGTATAAAAGATTTCCCATGCATAAAATATACATAGAAAACTATACCACCCAATTAATCGCTACTCGAATTTGATAGATGGTAATCGTTGCCATTTTAACTTCAGATATTCTGAAGAAAGAAAAGTTTACAGGTAGCGTTGGAGGTCCCCACGTCCAATTAAGTTCTCTCCTTCCATCCCCAAAGTCACCTCTGATCTGAAGCTGGGGCTTACTTTTCCTACCCTTCATCTCAGGCTCTAATTACAAAAGTATGTTCTGTCAACAACACAGTATCGTCCTGAGCTCTTAAATTCTACACGTAAATGTAATCACCACGGCATGTCCTGTATTTGCTTAACTAATTATGATTTACCCGCTGTTGATTTAGACCTACTTAATTTTAACTGCTTTAAGGTATTATAATTTATAAATAGAACTTATTGACACATTCCCTATTGATAAGCATTTAGGCGGTTTCTAACCATTGAGTGTCGCTGCTCTTTGGATGGGGCAGGTGCGCACAGCTTCTCTAGCTGTTATACCTAGAGAAGAGTTAACTTTGGGATTCCAGCAGAGGAATGGCAGATTCGAAAGGGTCATCCCCTTCAGCTCTACCGGCTACTGCTGAATCACATTCCTGAATTACCAATTTTCAATTCAGCGGGTCGCGAATTAGTCCCATTTCCTCACTTCCTCTTTGTGGTAGGAGGCATGGCTTTAAGCATCTCGGAGGTTACGCACCTCTGCATGGTCACTGGCAACAAGGTTTTGTCTTTTGTGAATCCACTGCCTTTGCTTATTACCTGCTTGGGTTCTTTACCTTTTTCTTATCGAGTCGTACAAATTGTGTATCTATGTCTGATTCAGACCGGGTGTCTAGAGGAAGCACGTGGCATGCACAGACCGGGTAATTTAAGGAGAGCTTGGGCTTCCCTGGTGGTGCAGTGGTTAAGAATCCGCCTGGCAATGCAGGGGACACGGGTTCGAGCCCCGGTCCCGGAAGATCCCACACGCCGTGGAGCGACTAAACCCGTGAGCCACAACTCCTGAAGCCCGGGCACCTAAAGCCCATGCTCCGCAACAAGAGGCCACCGCAATGAGAAGCCCGCGCACCACAACGAAGAGTAGCGCCCGCTCACCGCAACTAGAGAAAGCCCGCGCACAGCAACGAAGAGCCAACACAGCCACATAAACAAATAAGTAAATAAATTTATTTTAAACAAAATTTTCTAGGTTAGCACTCCAATGGCACAAAAGTGGACTTTATACTGAAAGAACTACTACACCCTCATCTTTTTTATCTCCCCTGCCCAGGAACTCAGAATCCTGAGCTAATAATAAAGTGAGACTATGGGTGATTTTTTCCTTTCTTTGTATTTTTTCTGGGTACTTTACGTCTTTTACATTGCACATGTATTAGTTTTTAATAAAGCTATATAGTATCTTTATCAACATGTGAAGAACACATCCGCACTTTATAAATTGCTCTACGGTCACAAGCATTCTTCTCTTTCTCCACCGGAGGGCAGCATAAGCACAGTAAATAGCAAACATAGTTTCAAGGTGTTTGGTCTGAAATTGAAGGCTGCTCTTCAGTTGTTTGTTTTGACAGGCTGCTGGTACAAATTAATCATTAGACTGTTTATTTTTCTGATAAATGACTCTATGTTCATTGTCAAAACTAATATAGAGGAGAAAAGACAACTCACCTATATAATCAGGGACCAGCTGGCATTTATCTCCACATTTCTATGTGTGACGAAGAGAAGAAGGTACGTATTTTTTTAAAGTCTGCTGACAAAACGTCCCCCACACAATAGTTTTCTAATCGACGCTTCACATCACATGTCTCTTGAGCATTCATCTCCCTGCTTCCCTAAGTTCTCTGACATGGTGCTTTCTAAAGGCCGCCTGGTGTTCCAGCCTGTCGACTCGTTGGACCTTGCTTCCCTGATTTAAATTGGTCATTTAGGTGTTTTAACTCTCTTTAAAGTATAAAAGATTTCCCATGTATAAAACATACATAGAAAACTATACCACCCAATTAATCGCTACTCGAATTTAATAGATGGTAATCGTTGCCATTTTAACTTCAGATATTCTGAAGAAAGAAAAGTTTACAGGTAGCGTTGGAGGTCCCCACGTCCAATTAAGTTCTCTCCTTCCATCCCCAAAGTCACCTCTGATCTGAAGCTGGGGCTTACTTTTCCTACCCTTCATCTCAGGCTCTAATTACAAAAGTATGTTCTGTCAACAACACAGTATCGTCCTGAGCTTTTAAATTCTACACGTAAATGTAATCACCACGGCATGCCCTGTATTTGCTTAACTAATTATGATTTACCTGCTGTTGATTTAGACCTAATTTTAACTGCTTTAAGGCGCTATAATTTATAAATAGAGCTTATTGACACATTCCCTATTGATAAGCATTTAGGCGGTTTCTAACCATTGAGTGTCGCTGCTCTTTGGATGGGGCAGGTGCGCACAGCTTCTCTAGCTGTTATACCTAGAGAAGAGTTAACTTTGGGATTCCAGCAAAGGAATGGCAGATTCGAAAGGGTCATCCCCTTCAGCTCTACCGGCTACTGCTGAATCACACTCCTGAATTACCAATTTTCAATTCAGCGGGTCGCGAATTAGTCCCATTTCCTGACTTCCTCTTTGTGGTAGGAGGCATGGCTTTAAGCATCTCGGAGGTTACGCACCTCTGCATGGTCACTGGCAACAAGGTTTTGTCTTTTGTGAATCCACTGCCTTTGCTTATTACCTGCTTGGGTTCTTTACCTTTTTCTTATCGAGTCGTACAAATTGTGTATCTATGTCTGATTCAGACCGGGTGTCTAGAGGAAGCACGTGGCATGCACAGACCGGGAAATTTAAGGAGAGCTTGGGCTTCCCTGGTGGTGCAGTGGTTAAGAATCCGCCTGGCAATGCAGGGGACACGGGTTCGAGCCCCGGTCCCGGAAGATCCCACACGCCGTGGAGCGACTAAACCCGTGAGCCACAACTCCTGAAGCCCGGGCACCTAAAGCCCATGCTCCGCAACAAGAGGCCACCGCAATGAGAAGCCCGCGCACCACAACGAAGAGTAGCGCCCGCTCACCGCAACTAGAGAAAGCCCGCGCACAGCAACGAAGAGCCAACACAGCCACATAAACAAATAAGTAAATAAATTTATTTTAAACAAAATTTTCTAGGTTAGCACTCCAATGGCACAAAAGTGGACTTTATACTGAAAGAACTACTACACCCTCATCTTTTTTATCTCCCCTGCCCAGGAACTCAGAATCCTGAGCTAATAATAAAGTGAGACTATGGGTGATTTTTTCCTTTCTTTGTATTTTTTCTGGGTACTTTACGTCTTTTACATTGCACATGTATTAGTTTTTAATAAAGCTATATAGTATCTTTATCAACATGTGAAGAACACATCCGCACTTTATAAATTGCTCTACGGTCACAAGCATTCTTCTCTTTCTCCACCGGAGGGCAGCATAAGCACAGTAAATAGCAAACATAGTTTCAAGGTGTTTGGTCTGAAATTGAAGGCTGCTCTTCAGTTGTTTGTTTTGACAGGCTGCTGGTACAAATTAATCATTAGACTGTTTATTTTTCTGATAAATGACTCTATGTTCATTGTCAAAACTAATATAGAGGAGAAAAGACAACTCACCTATATAATCAGGGACCAGCTGGCATTTATCTCCACATTTCTATGTGTGACGAAGAGAAGAAGGTACGTATTTTTTTAAAGTCTGCTGACAAAACGTCCCCCACACAATAGTTTTCTAATCGACGCTTCACATCACATGTCTCTTGAGCATTCATCTCCCTGCTTCCCTAAGTTCTCTGACATGGTGCTTTCTAAAGGCCGCCTGGTGTTCCAGCCTGTCGACTCGTTGGACCTTGCTTCCCTGATTTAAATTGGTCATTTAGGTGTTTTAACTCTCTTTAAAGTATAAAAGATTTCCCATGTATAAAACATACATAGAAAACTATACCACCCAATTAATCGCTACTCGAATTTGATAGATGGTAATCGTTGCCATTTTAACTTCAGATATTCTGAAGAAAGAAAAGTTTACAGGTAGCGTTGGAGGTCCCCACATCCAATTAAGTTCTCTCCTTCCATCCCCAAAGTCACCTCTGATCTGAAGCTGCGGCTTACTTTTCCAACCCTTCATCTCAGGCTCTAATTGCAAAAGTATGTTCTGTCAACAACACAGTATCGTCCTGAGCTCTTAAATTCTACACGTAAATGTAATCACCACGGCATGCCCTGTATTTGCTTAACTAATTATGATTTACCTGCTGTTGATTTAGACCTAATTTTAACTGCTTTAAGGCGCTATAATTTATAAATAGAGCTTATTGACACATTCCCTATTGATAAGCATTTAGGCGGTTTCTAACCATTGAGTGTCGCTGCTCTTTGGATGGGGCAGGTGCGCACAGCTTCTCTAGCTGTTATACCTAGAGAAGAGTTAACTTTGGGATTCCAGCAGAGGAATGGCAGATTCGAAAGGGTCATCCCCTTCAGCTCTACCGGCTACTGCTGAATCACACTCCTGAATTACCAATTTTCAATTCAGCGGGTCGCGAATTAGTCCCATTTCCTGACTTCCTCTTTGTGGTAGGAGGCATGGCTTTAAGCATCTCGGAGGTTACGCACCTCTGCATGGTCACTGGCAACAAGGTTTTGTCTTTTGTGAATCCACTGCCTTTGCTTATTACCTGCTTGGGTTCTTTACCTTTTTCTTATCGAGTCGTACAAATTGTGTATCTATGTCTGATTCAGACCGGGTGTCTAGAGGAAGCACGTGGCATGCACAGACCGGGAAATTTAAGGAGAGCTTGGGCTTCCCTGGTGGTGCAGTGGTTAAGAATCCGCCTGGCAATGCAGGGGACACGGGTTCGAGCCCCGGTCCCGGAAGATCCCACACGCCGTGGAGCGACTAAACCCGTGAGCCACAACTCCTGAAGCCCGGGCACCTAAAGCCCATGCTCCGCAACAAGAGGCCACCGCAATGAGAAGCCCGCGCACCACAACGAAGAGTAGCGCCCGCTCACCGCAACTAGAGAAAGCCCGCGCACAGCAACGAAGAGCCAACACAGCCACATAAACAAATAAGTAAATAAATTTATTTTAAACAAAATTTTCTAGGTTAGCACTCCAATGGCACAAAAGTGGACTTTATACTGAAAGAACTACTACACCCTCATCTTTTTTATCTCCCCTGCCCAGGAACTCAGAATCCTGAGCTAATAATAAAGTGAGACTATGGGTGATTTTTTCCTTTCTTTGTATTTTTTCTGGGTACTTTACGTCTTTTACATTGCACATGTATTAGTTTTTAATAAAGCTATATAGTATCTTTATCAACATGTGAAGAACACATCCGCACTTTATAAATTGCTCTACGGTCACAAGCATTCTTCTCTTTCTCCACCGGAGGGCAGCATAAGCACAGTAAATAGCAAACATAGTTTCAAGGTGTTTGGTCTGAAATTGAAGGCTGCTCTTCAGTTGTTTGTTTTGACAGGCTGCTGGTACAAATTAATCATTAGACTGTTTATTTTTCTGATAAATGACTCTATGTTCATTGTCAAAACTAATATAGAGGAGAAAAGACAACTCACCTATATAATCAGGGACCAGCTGGCATTTATCTCCACATTTCTATGTGTGACGAAGAGAAGAAGGTACGTATTTTTTTAAAGTCTGCTGACAAAACGTCCCCCACACAATAGTTTTCTAATCGACGCTTCACATCACATGTCTCTTGAGCATTCATCTCCCTGCTTCCCTAAGTTCTCTGACATGGTGCTTTCTAAAGGCCGCCTGGTGTTCCAGCCTGTCGACTCGTTGGACCTTGCTTCCCTGATTTAAATTGGTCATTTAGGTGTTTTAACTCTCTTTAAAGTATAAAAGATTTCCCATGTATAAAACATACATAGAAAACTATACCACCCAATTAATCGCTACTCGAATTTGATAGATGGTAATCGTTGCCATTTTAACTTCAGATATTCTGAAGAAAGAAAAGTTTACAGGTAGCGTTGGAGGTCCCCACGTCCAATTAAGTTCTCTCCTTCCATCCCCAAAGTCACCTCTGATCTGAAGCTGCGGCTTACTTTTCCAACCCTTCATCTCAGGCTCTAATTGCAAAAGTATGTTCTGTCAACAACACAGTATCGTCCTGAGCTCTTAAATTCTACACGTAAATGTAATCACCACGGCATGCCCTGTATTTGCTTAACTAATTATGATTTACCCGCTGTTGATTTAGACCTAATTTTAACTGCTTTAAGGTATTATAATTTATAAATAGAACTTATTGACACATTCCCTATTGATAAGCATTTAGGCGGTTTCTAACCATTGAGTGTCGCTGCTCTTTGGATGGGGCAGGTGCGCACAGCTTCTCTAGCTGTTATACCTAGAGAAGAGTTAACTTTGGGATTCCAACAGAGGAATGGCAGATTCGAAAGGGTCATCCCCTTCAGCTCTACCGGCTACTGCTGAATCACACTCCTGAATTACCAATTTTCAATTCAGCGGGTCGCGAATTAGTCCCATTTGCTCACTTCCTCTTTGTGGTAGGAGGCATGGCTTTAAGCATCTCGGAGGTTACGCACCTCTGCATGGTCACTGGCAACAAGGTTTTGTCTTTTGTGAATCCACTGCCTTTGCTTATTACCTGCTTGGGTTCTTTACCTTTTTCTTATCGAGTCGTACAAATTGTGTATCTATGTCTGATTCAGACCGGGTGTCTAGAGGAAGCACGTGGCATGCACAGACCGGGTAATTTAAGGAGAGCTTGGGCTTCCCTGGTGGTGCAGTGGTTAAGAATCCGCCTGGCAATGCAGGGGACACGGGTTCGAGCCCCGGTCCCGGAAGATCCCACACGCCGTGGAGCGACTAAACCCGTGAGCCACAACTCCTGAAGCCCGGGCACCTAAAGCCCATGCTCCGCAACAAGAGGCCACCGCAATGAGAAGCCCGCGCACCACAACGAAGAGTAGCGCCCGCTCGCCGCAACTAGAGAAAGCCCGCGCACAGCAACGAAGAGCCAACACAGCCACATAAACAAATAAGTAAATAAATTTATTTTAAACAAAATTTTCTAGGTTAGCACTCCAATGGCACAAAAGTGGACTTTATACTGAAAGAACTACTACACCCTCATCTTTTTTATCTCCCCTGCCCAGGAACTCAGAATCCTGAGCTAATAATAAAGTGAGGCTATGGGTGATTTTTTCCTTTCTTTGTATTTTTTCTGGGTACTTTACGTTTTTTATATTGCACATGCATTAGTTTTTAATAAAGCTATATAGTATCTTTATCAACATGTGAAGAACACATCCACACTTTATAAATTGCTCTACGGTCACAAGCATTCTTCTCTTTCTCCACCGGAGGGCAGCATAAGCACAGTAAATAGCAAACATAGTTTCAAGGTGTTTGGTCTGAAATTGAAGACTGCTCTTCAGTTGTTTGTTTTGACAGGCTGCTGGTACAAATTAATCATTAGATTGTTTATTTTTCTGATAAATGACTCTATGTTCATTGTAAAAACTGATATAGAGGAGAAAAGACAACTCACCTATATAATCAGGGACCAGCTGGCATTTATCTCCACATTTCTATGTGTGACGAAGAGAGGAAGGTACGTATTTTTTTAAAGTCTGCTGACAAAACGTCCCCCACACAATAGTTTTCTAATCGACGCTTCACATCACATGTCTCTTGAGCATTCATCTCCCTGCTTCCCTAAGTTCTCTGACATGGTGCTTTCTAAAGGCCGCCTGGTGTTCCAGCCTGTCGACTCGTTGGACCTTGCTTCCCTGATTTAAATTGGTCATTTAGGTGTTTTAACTCTCTTTAAAGTATAAAAGATTTCCCATGCATAAAATATACATAGAAAACTATACCACCCAATTAATCGCTACTCGAATTTGATAGATGGTAATCGTTGCCATTTTAACTTCAGATATTCTGAAGAAAGAAAAGTTTACAGGTAGCGTTGGAGGTCCCCACGTCCAATTAAGTTCTCTCCTTCCATCCCCAAAGTCACCTCTGATCTGAAGCTGGGGCTTACTTTTCCTACCCTTCATCTCAGGCTCTAATTACAAAAGTATGTTCTGTCAACAACACAGTATCGTCCTGAGCTCTTAAATTCTACACGTAAATGTAATCACCACGGCATGTCCTGTATTTGCTTAACTAATTATGATTTACCCGCTGTTGATTTAGACCTACTTAATTTTAACTGCTTTAAGGTATTATAATTTATAAATAGAACTTATTGACACATTCCCTATTGATAAGCATTTAGGCGGTTTCTAACCATTGAGTGTCGCTGCTCTTTGGATGGGGCAGGTGCGCACAGCTTCTCTAGCTGTTATACCTAGAGAAGAGTTAACTTTGGGATTCCAGCAGAGGAATGGCAGATTCGAAAGGGTCATCCCCTTCAGCTCTACCGGCTACTGCTGAATCACATTCCTGAATTACCAATTTTCAATTCAGCGGGTCGCGAATTAGTCCCATTTGCTCACTTCCTCTTTGTGGTAGGAGGCATGGCTTTAAGCATCTCGGAGGTTACGCACCTCTGCATGGTCACTGGCAACAAGGTTTTGTCTTTTGTGAATCCACTGCCTTTGCTTATTACCTGCTTGGGTTCTTTACCTTTTTCTTATCGAGTCGTACAAATTGTGTATCTATGTCTGATTCAGACCGGGTGTCTAGAGGAAGCACGTGGCATGCACAGACCGGGTAATTTAAGGAGAGCTTGGGCTTCCCTGGTGGTGCAGTGGTTAAGAATCCGCCTGGCAATGCAGGGGACACGGGTTCGAGCCCCGGTCCCGGAAGATCCCACACGCCGTGGAGCGACTAAACCCGTGAGCCACAACTCCTGAAGCCCGGGCACCTAAAGCCCATGCTCCGCAACAAGAGGCCACCGCAATGAGAAGCCCGCGCACCACAACGAAGAGTAGCGCCCGCTCACCGCAACTAGAGAAAGCCCGCGCACAGCAACGAAGAGCCAACACAGCCACATAAACAAATAAGTAAATAAATTTATTTTAAACAAAATTTTCTAGGTTAGCACTCCAATGGCACAAAAGTGGACTTTATACTGAAAGAGCTACTACACCCTCATCTTTTTTATCTCCCCTGCCCAGGAACTCAGAATCCTGAGCTAATAATAAAGTGAGGCTATGGGTGATTTTTTCCTTTCTTTGTATTTTTTCTGGGTACTTTACGTTTTTTATATTGCACATGCATTAGTTTTTAATAAAGCTATATAGTATCTTTATCAACATGTGAAGAACACATCCACACTTTATAAATTGCTCTACGGTCACAAGCATTCTTCTCTTTCTCCACCGGAGGGCAGCATAAGCACAGTAAATAGCAAACATAGTTTCAAGGTGTTTGGTCTGAAATTGAAGACTGCTCTTCAGTTGTTTGTTTTGACAGGCTGCTGGTACAAATTAATCATTAGATTGTTTATTTTTCTGATAAATGACTCTATGTTCATTGTAAAAACTGATATAGAGGAGAAAAGACAACTCACCTATATAATCAGGGACCAGCTGGCATTTATCTCCACATTTCTATGTGTGACGAAGAGAGGAAGGTACGTATTTTTTTAAAGTCTGCTGACAAAACGTCCCCCACACAATAGTTTTCTAATCGACGCTTCACATCACATGTCTCTTGAGCATTCATCTCCCTGCTTCCCTAAGTTCTCTGACATGGTGCTTTCTAAAGGCCGCCTGGTGTTCCAGCCTGTCGACTCGTTGGACCTTGCTTCCCTGATTTAAATTGGTCATTTAGGTGTTTTAACTCTCTTTAAAGTATAAAAGATTTCCCATGCATAAAATATACATAGAAAACTATACCACCCAATTAATCGCTACTCGAATTTGATAGATGGTAATCGTTGCCATTTTAACTTCAGATATTCTGAAGAAAGAAAAGTTTACAGGTAGCGTTGGAGGTCCCCACGTCCAATTAAGTTCTCTCCTTCCATCCCCAAAGTCACCTCTGATCTGAAGCTGGGGCTTACTTTTCCTACCCTTCATCTCAGGCTCTAATTACAAAAGTATGTTCTGTCAACAACACAGTATCGTCCTGAGCTCTTAAATTCTACACGTAAATGTAATCACCACGGCATGTCCTGTATTTGCTTAACTAATTATGATTTACCCGCTGTTGATTTAGACCTACTTAATTTTAACTGCTTTAAGGTATTATAATTTATAAATAGAACTTATTGACACATTCCCTATTGATAAGCATTTAGGCGGTTTCTAACCATTGAGTGTCGCTGCTCTTTGGATGGGGCAGGTGCGCACAGCTTCTCTAGCTGTTATACCTAGAGAAGAGTTAACTTTGGGATTCCAGCAGAGGAATGGCAGATTCGAAAGGGTCATCCCCTTCAGCTCTACCGGCTACTGCTGAATCACACTCCTGAATTACCAATTTTCAATTCAGCGGGTCGCGAATTAGTCCCATTTGCTCACTTCCTCTTTGTGGTAGGAGGCATGGCTTTAAGCATCTCGGAGGTTACGCACCTCTGCATGGTCACTGGCAACAAGGTTTTGTCTTTTGTGAATCCACTGCCTTTGCTTATTACCTGCTTGGGTTCTTTACCTTTTTCTTATCGAGTCGTACAAATTGTGTATCTATGTCTGATTCAGACCGGGTGTCTAGAGGAAGCACGTGGCATGCACAGACCGGGTAATTTAAGGAGAGCTTGGGCTTCCCTGGTGGTGCAGTGGTTAAGAATCCGCCTGGCAATGCAGGGGACACGGGTTCGAGCCCCGGTCCCGGAAGATCCCACACGCCGTGGAGCGACTAAACCCGTGAGCCACAACTCCTGAAGCCCGGGCACCTAAAGCCCATGCTCCGCAACAAGAGGCCACCGCAATGAGAAGCCCGCGCACCACAACGAAGAGTAGCGCCCGCTCGCCGCAACTAGAGAAAGCCCGCGCACAGCAACGAAGAGCCAACACAGCCACATAAACAAATAAGTAAATAAATTTATTTTAAACAAAATTTTCTAGGTTAGCACTCCAATGGCACAAAAGTGGACTTTATACTGAAAGAACTACTACACCCTCATCTTTTTTATCTCCCCTGCCCAGGAACTCAGAATCCTGAGCTAATAATAAAGTGAGGCTATGGGTGATTTTTTCCTTTCTTTGTATTTTTTCTGGGTACTTTACGTTTTTTATATTGCACATGCATTAGTTTTTAATAAAGCTATATAGTATCTTTATCAACATGTGAAGAACACATCCACACTTTATAAATTGCTCTACGGTCACAAGCATTCTTCTCTTTCTCCACCGGAGGGCAGCATAAGCACAGTAAATAGCAAACATAGTTTCAAGGTGTTTGGTCTGAAATTGAAGACTGCTCTTCAGTTGTTTGTTTTGACAGGCTGCTGGTACAAATTAATCATTAGATTGTTTATTTTTCTGATAAATGACTCTATGTTCATTGTAAAAACTGATATAGAGGAGAAAAGACAACTCACCTATATAATCAGGGACCAGCTGGCATTTATCTCCACATTTCTATGTGTGACGAAGAGAGGAAGGTACGTATTTTTTTAAAGTCTGCTGACAAAACGTCCCCCACACAATAGTTTTCTAATCGACGCTTCACATCACATGTCTCTTGAGCATTCATCTCCCTGCTTCCCTAAGTTCTCTGACATGGTGCTTTCTAAAGGCCGCCTGGTGTTCCAGCCTGTCGACTCGTTGGACCTTGCTTCCCTGATTTAAATTGGTCATTTAGGTGTTTTAACTCTCTTTAAAGTATAAAAGATTTCCCATGCATAAAATATACATAGAAAACTATACCACCCAATTAATCGCTACTCGAATTTGATAGATGGTAATCGTTGCCATTTTAACTTCAGATATTCTGAAGAAAGAAAAGTTTACAGGTAGCGTTGGAGGTCCCCACGTCCAATTAAGTTCTCTCCTTCCATCCCCAAAGTCACCTCTGATCTGAAGCTGGGGCTTACTTTTCCTACCCTTCATCTCAGGCTCTAATTACAAAAGTATGTTCTGTCAACAACACAGTATCGTCCTGAGCTCTTAAATTCTACACGTAAATGTAATCACCACGGCATGTCCTGTATTTGCTTAACTAATTATGATTTACCCGCTGTTGATTTAGACCTACTTAATTTTAACTGCTTTAAGGTATTATAATTTATAAATAGAACTTATTGACACATTCCCTATTGATAAGCATTTAGGCGGTTTCTAACCATTGAGTGTCGCTGCTCTTTGGATGGGGCAGGTGCGCACAGCTTCTCTAGCTGTTATACCTAGAGAAGAGTTAACTTTGGGATTCCAGCAGAGGAATGGCAGATTCGAAAGGGTCATCCCCTTCAGCTCTACCGGCTACTGCTGAATCACATTCCTGAATTACCAATTTTCAATTCAGCGGGTCGCGAATTAGTCCCATTTGCTCACTTCCTCTTTGTGGTAGGAGGCATGGCTTTAAGCATCTCGGAGGTTACGCACCTCTGCATGGTCACTGGCAACAAGGTTTTGTCTTTTGTGAATCCACTGCCTTTGCTTATTACCTGCTTGGGTTCTTTACCTTTTTCTTATCGAGTCGTACAAATTGTGTATCTATGTCTGATTCAGACCGGGTGTCTAGAGGAAGCACGTGGCATGCACAGACCGGGTAATTTAAGGAGAGCTTGGGCTTCCCTGGTGGTGCAGTGGTTAAGAATCCGCCTGGCAATGCAGGGGACACGGGTTCGAGCCCCGGTCCCGGAAGATCCCACACGCCGTGGAGCGACTAAACCCGTGAGCCACAACTCCTGAAGCCCGGGCACCTAAAGCCCATGCTCCGCAACAAGAGGCCACCGCAATGAGAAGCCCGCGCACCACAACGAAGAGTAGCGCCCGCTCACCGCAACTAGAGAAAGCCCGCGCACAGCAACGAAGAGCCAACACAGCCACATAAACAAATAAGTAAATAAATTTATTTTAAACAAAATTTTCTAGGTTAGCACTCCAATGGCAGAAAAGTGGACTTTATACTGAAAGAGCTACTACACCCTCATCTTTTTTATCTCCCCTGCCCAGGAACTCAGAATCCTGAGCTAATAATAAAGTGAGGCTATGGGTGATTTTTTCCTTTCTTTGTATTTTTTCTGGGTACTTTACGTTTTTTATATTGCACATGCATTAGTTTTTAATAAAGCTATATAGTATCTTTATCAACATGTGAAGAACACATCCACACTTTATAAATTGCTCTACGGTCACAAGCATTCTTCTCTTTCTCCACCGGAGGGCAGCATAAGCACAGTAAATAGCAAACATAGTTTCAAGGTGTTTGGTCTGAAATTGAAGACTGCTCTTCAGTTGTTTGTTTTGACAGGCTGCTGGTACAAATTAATCATTAGATTGTTTATTTTTCTGATAAATGACTCTATGTTCATTGTAAAAACTGATATAGAGGAGAAAAGACAACTCACCTATATAATCAGGGACCAGCTGGCATTTATCTCCACATTTCTATGTGTGACGAAGAGAGGAAGGTACGTATTTTTTTAAAGTCTGCTGACAAAACGTCCCCCACACAATAGTTTTCTAATCGACGCTTCACATCACATGTCTCTTGAGCATTCATCTCCCTGCTTCCCTAAGTTCTCTGACATGGTGCTTTCTAAAGGCCGCCTGGTGTTCCAGCCTGTCGACTCGTTGGACCTTGCTTCCCTGATTTAAATTGGTCATTTAGGTGTTTTAACTCTCTTTAAAGTATAAAAGATTTCCCATGCATAAAATATACATAGAAAACTATACCACCCAATTAATCGCTACTCGAATTTGATAGATGGTAATCGTTGCCATTTTAACTTCAGATATTCTGAAGAAAGAAAAGTTTACAGGTAGCGTTGGAGGTCCCCACGTCCAATTAAGTTCTCTCCTTCCATCCCCAAAGTCACCTCTGATCTGAAGCTGGGGCTTACTTTTCCTACCCTTCATCTCAGGCTCTAATTACAAAAGTATGTTCTGTCAACAACACAGTATCGTCCTGAGCTCTTAAATTCTACACGTAAATGTAATCACCACGGCATGTCCTGTATTTGCTTAACTAATTATGATTTACCCGCTGTTGATTTAGACCTACTTAATTTTAACTGCTTTAAGGTATTATAATTTATAAATAGAACTTATTGACACATTCCCTATTGATAAGCATTTAGGCGGTTTCTAACCATTGAGTGTCGCTGCTCTTTGGATGGGGCAGGTGCGCACAGCTTCTCTAGCTGTTATACCTAGAGAAGAGTTAACTTTGGGATTCCAGCAGAGGAATGGCAGATTCGAAAGGGTCATCCCCTTCAGCTCTACCGGCTACTGCTGAATCACATTCCTGAATTACCAATTTTCAATTCAGCGGGTCGCGAATTAGTCCCATTTGCTCACTTCCTCTTTGTGGTAGGAGGCATGGCTTTAAGCATCTCGGAGGTTACGCACCTCTGCATGGTCACTGGCAACAAGGTTTTGTCTTTTGTGAATCCACTGCCTTTGCTTATTACCTGCTTGGGTTCTTTACCTTTTTCTTATCGAGTCGTACAAATTGTGTATCTATGTCTGATTCAGACCGGGTGTCTAGAGGAAGCACGTGGCATGCACAGACCGGGTAATTTAAGGAGAGCTTGGGCTTCCCTGGTGGTGCAGTGGTTAAGAATCCGCCTGGCAATGCAGGGGACACGGGTTCGAGCCCCGGTCCCGGAAGATCCCACACGCCGTGGAGCGACTAAACCCGTGAGCCACAACTCCTGAAGCCCGGGCACCTAAAGCCCATGCTCCGCAACAAGAGGCCACCGCAATGAGAAGCCCGCGCACCACAACGAAGAGTAGCGCCCGCTCACCGCAACTAGAGAAAGCCCGCGCACAGCAACGAAGAGCCAACACAGCCACATAAACAAATAAGTAAATAAATTTATTTTAAACAAAATTTTCTAGGTTAGCACTCCAATGGCACAAAAGTGGACTTTATACTGAAAGAGCTACTACACCCTCATCTTTTTTATCTCCCCTGCCCAGGAACTCAGAATCCTGAGCTAATAATAAAGTGAGACTATGGGTGATTTTTTTCCTTTCTTTGTATTTTTTCTGGGTACTTTACGTTTTTTATATTGCACATGTATTAGTTTTTAATAAAGCTATATAGTATCTTTATCAACATGTGAAGAACACATCCGCACTTTATAAATTGCTCTACGGTCACAAGCATTCTTCTCTTTCTCCACCGGAGGGCAGCATAAGCACAGTAAATAGCAAACATAGTTTCAAGGTGTTTGGTCTGAAATTGAAGGCTGCTCTTCAGTTGTTTGTTTTGACAGGCTGCTGGTACAAATTAATCATTAGACTGTTTATTTTTCTGATAAATGACTCTATGTTCATTGTCAAAACTGATATAGAGGAGAAAAGACAACTCACCTATATAATCAGGGACCAGCTGGCATTTATCTCCACATTTCTATGTGTGACGAAGAGAGGAAGGTACGTATTTTTTTAAAGTCTGCTGACAAAACGTCCCCCACACAATAGTTTTCTAATCGACGCTTCACATCACATGTCTCTTGAGCATTCATCTCCCTGCTTCCCTAAGTTCTCTGACATGGTGCTTTCTAAAGGCCGCCTGGTGTTCCAGCCTGTCGACTCGTTGGACCTTGCTTCCCTGATTTAAATTGGTCATTTAGGTGTTTTAACTCTCTTTAAAGTATAAAAGATTTCCCATGTATAAAACATACATAGAAAACTATACCACCCAATTAATCGCTACTCGAATTTGATAGATGGTAATCGTTGCCATTTTAACTTCAGATATTCTGAAGAAAGAAAAGTTTACAGGTAGCGTTGGAGGTCCCCACGTCCAATTAAGTTCTCTCCTTCCATCCCCAAAGTCACCTCTGATCTGAAGCTGGGGCTTACTTTTCCTACCCTTCATCTCAGGCTCTAATTACAAAAGTATGTTCTGTCAACAACACAGTATCGTCCTGAGCTCTTAAATTCTACACGTAAATGTAATCACCACGGCATGCCCTGTATTTGCTTAACTAATTATGATTTACCTGCTGTTGATTTAGACCTAATTTTAACTGCTTTAAGGCGCTATAATTTATAAATAGAGCTTATTGACACATTCCCTATTGATAAGCATTTAGGCGGTTTCTAACCATTGAGTGTCGCTGCTCTTTGGATGGGGCAGGTGCGCACAGCTTCTCTAGCTGTTATACCTAGAGAAGAGTTAAATTTGGGATTCCAGCAGAGGAATGGCAGATTCGAAAGGGTCATCCCCTTCAGCTCTACCGGCTACTGCTGAATCACACTCCTGAATTACCAATTTTCAATTCAGCGGGTCGCGAATTAGTCCCATTTCCTGACTTCCTCTTTGTGGTAGGAGGCATGGCTTTAAGCATCTCGGAGGTTACGCACCTCTGCATGGTCACTGGCAACAAGGTTTTGTCTTTTGTGAATCCACTGCCTTTGCTTATTACCTGCTTGGGTTCTTTACCTTTTTCTTATCGAGTCGTACAAATTGTGTATCTATGTCTGATTCAGACCGGGTGTCTAGAGGAAGCACGTGGCATGCACAGACCGGGAAATTTAAGGAGAGCTTGGGCTTCCCTGGTGGTGCAGTGGTTAAGAATCCGCCTGGCAATGCAGGGGACACGGGTTCGAGCCCCGGTCCCGGAAGATCCCACACGCCGTGGAGCGACTAAACCCGTGAGCCACAACTCCTGAAGCCCGGGCACCTAAAGCCCATGCTCCGCAACAAGAGGCCACCGCAATGAGAAGCCCGCGCACCACAACGAAGAGTAGCGCCCGCTCACCGCAACTAGAGAAAGCCCGCGCACAGCAACGAAGAGCCAACACAGCCACATAAACAAATAAGTAAATAAATTTATTTTAAACAAAATTTTCTAGGTTAGCACTCCAATGGCACAAAAGTGGACTTTATACTGAAAGAACTACTACACCCTCATCTTTTTTATCTCCCCTGCCCAGGAACTCAGAATCCTGAGCTAATAATAAAGTGAGACTATGGGTGATTTTTTCCTTTCTTTGTATTTTTTCTGGGTACTTTACGTCTTTTACATTGCACATGTATTAGTTTTTAATAAAGCTATATAGTATCTTTATCAACATGTGAAGAACACATCCGCACTTTATAAATTGCTCTACGGTCACAAGCATTCTTCTCTTTCTCCACCGGAGGGCAGCATAAGCACAGTAAATAGCAAACATAGTTTCAAGGTGTTTGGTCTGAAATTGAAGGCTGCTCTTCAGTTGTTTGTTTTGACAGGCTGCTGGTACAAATTAATCATTAGACTGTTTATTTTTCTGATAAATGACTCTATGTTCATTGTCAAAACTAATATAGAGGAGAAAAGACAACTCACCTATATAATCAGGGACCAGCTGGCATTTATCTCCACATTTCTATGTGTGACGAAGAGAAGAAGGTACGTATTTTTTTAAAGTCTGCTGACAAAACGTCCCCCACACAATAGTTTTCTAATCGACGCTTCACATCACATGTCTCTTGAGCATTCATCTCCCTGCTTCCCTAAGTTCTCTGACATGGTGCTTTCTAAAGGCCGCCTGGTGTTCCAGCCTGTCGACTCGTTGGACCTTAATTCCCTGATTTAAATTGGTCATTTAGGTGTTTTAACTCTCTTTAAAGTATAAAAGATTTCCCATGTATAAAACATACATAGAAAACTATACCACCCAATTAATCGCTACTCGAATTTAATAGATGGTAATCGTTGCCATTTTAACTTCAGATATTCTGAAGAAAGAAAAGTTTACAGGTAGCGTTGGAGGTCCCCACGTCCAATTAAGTTCTCTCCTTCCATCCCCAAAGTCACCTCTGATCTGAAGCTGCGGCTTACTTTTCCAACCCTTCATCTCAGGCTCTAATTGCAAAAGTATGTTCTGTCAACAACACAGTATCGTCCTGAGCTCTTAAATTCTACACGTAAATGTAATCACCACGGGATGCCCTGTATTTGCTTAACTAATTATGATTTACCCGCTGTTGATTTAGACCTAATTTTAACTGCTTTAAGGTATTATAATTTATAAATAGAACTTATTGACACATTCCCTATTGATAAGCATTTAGGCGGTTTCTAACCATTGAGTGTCGCTGCTCTTTGGATGGGGCAGGTGCGCACAGCTTCTCTAGCTGTTATACCTAGAGAAGAGTTAACTTTGGGATTCCAACAGAGGAATGGCAGATTCGAAAGGGTCATCCCCTTCAGCTCTACCGGCTACTGCTGAATCACACTCCTGAATTACCAATTTTCAATTCAGCGGGTCGCGAATTAGTCCCATTTGCTCACTTCCTCTTTGTGGTAGGAGGCATGGCTTTAAGCATCTCGGAGGTTACGCACCTCTGCATGGTCACTGGCAACAAGGTTTTGTCTTTTGTGAATCCACTGCCTTTGCTTATTACCTGCTTGGGTTCTTTACCTTTTTCTTATCGAGTCGTACAAATTGTGTATCTATGTCTGATTCAGACCGGGTGTCTAGAGGAAGCACGTGGCATGCACAGACCGGGTAATTTAAGGAGAGCTTGGGCTTCCCTGGTGGTGCAGTGGTTAAGAATCCGCCTGGCAATGCAGGGGACACGGGTTCGAGCCCCGGTCCCGGAAGATCCCACACGCCGTGGAGCGACTAAACCCGTGAGCCACAACTCCTGAAGCCCGGGCACCTAAAGCCCATGCTCCGCAACAAGAGGCCACCGCAATGAGAAGCCCGCGCACCACAACGAAGAGTAGCGCCCGCTCGCCGCAACTAGAGAAAGCCCGCGCACAGCAACGAAGAGCCAACACAGCCACATAAACAAATAAGTAAATAAATTTATTTTAAACAAAATTTTCTAGGTTAGCACTCCAATGGCACAAAAGTGGACTTTATACTGAAAGAACTACTACACCCTCATCTTTTTTATCTCCCCTGCCCAGGAACTCAGAATCCTGAGCTAATAATAAAGTGAGGCTATGGGTGATTTTTTCCTTTCTTTGTATTTTTTCTGGGTACTTTACGTTTTTTATATTGCACATGCATTAGTTTTTAATAAAGCTATATAGTATCTTTATCAACATGTGAAGAACACATCCACACTTTATAAATTGCTCTACGGTCACAAGCATTCTTCTCTTTCTCCACCGGAGGGCAGCATAAGCACAGTAAATAGCAAACATAGTTTCAAGGTGTTTGGTCTGAAATTGAAGACTGCTCTTCAGTTGTTTGTTTTGACAGGCTGCTGGTACAAATTAATCATTAGACTGTTTATTTTTCTGATAAATGACTCTATGTTCATTGTAAAAACTGATATAGAGGAGAAAAGACAACTCACCTATATAATCAGGGACCAGCTGGCATTTATCTCCACATTTCTATGTGTGACGAAGAGAGGAAGGTACGTATTTTTTTAAAGTCTGCTGACAAAACGTCCCCCACGCAATAGTTTTCTAATCGACGCTTCACATCACATGTCTCTTGAGCATTCATCTCCCTGCTTCCCTAAGTTCTCTGACATGGTGCTTTCTAAAGGCCGCCTGGTGTTCCAGCCTGTCGACTCGTTGGACCTTGCTTCCCTGATTTAAATTGGTCATTTAGGTGTTTTAACTCTCTTTAAAGTATAAAAGATTTCCCATGCATAAAATATACATAGAAAACTATACCACCCAATTAATCGCTACTCGAATTTGATAGATGGTAATCGTTGCCATTTTAACTTCAGATATTCTGAAGAAAGAAAAGTTTACAGGTAGCGTTGGAGGTCCCCACGTCCAATTAAGTTCTCTCCTTCCATCCCCAAAGTCACCTCTGATCTGAAGCTGGGGCTTACTTTTCCTACCCTTCATCTCAGGCTCTAATTACAAAAGTATGTTCTGTCAACAACACAGTATCGTCCTGAGCTCTTAAATTCTACACGTAAATGTAATCACCACGGCATGCCCTGTATTTGCTTAACTAATTATGATTTACCTGCTGTTGATTTAGACCTAATTTTAACTGCTTTAAGGCGCTATAATTTATAAATAGAGCTTATTGACACATTCCCTATTGATAAGCATTTAGGCGGTTTCTAACCATTGAGTGTCGCTGCTCTTTGGATGGGGCAGGTGCGCACAGCTTCTCTAGCTGTTATACCTAGAGAAGAGTTAACTTTGGGATTCCAGCAGAGGAATGGCAGATTCGAAAGGGTCATCCCCTTCAGCTCTACCGGCTACTGCTGAATCACACTCCTGAATTACCAATTTTCAATTCAGCGGGTCGCGAATTAGTCCCATTTGCTCACTTCCTCTTTGTGGTAGGAGGCATGGCTTTAAGCATCTCGGAGGTTACGCACCTCTGCATGGTCACTGGCAACAAGGTTTTGTCTTTTGTGAATCCACTGCCTTTGCTTATTACCTGCTTGGGTTCTTTACCTTTTTCTTATCGAGTCGTACAAATTGTGTATCTATGTCTGATTCAGACCGGGTGTCTAGAGGAAGCACGTGGCATGCACAGACCGGGTAATTTAAGGAGAGCTTGGGCTTCCCTGGTGGTGCAGTGGTTAAGAATCCGCCTGGCAATGCAGGGGACACGGGTTCGAGCCCCGGTCCCGGAAGATCCCACACGCCGTGGAGCGACTAAACCCGTGAGCCACAACTCCTGAAGCCCGGGCACCTAAAGCCCATGCTCCGCAACAAGAGGCCACCGCAATGAGAAGCCCGCGCACCACAACGAAGAGTAGCGCCCGCTCGCCGCAACTAGAGAAAGCCCGCGCACAGCAACGAAGAGCCAACACAGCCACATAAACAAATAAGTAAATAAATTTATTTTAAACAAAATTTTCTAGGTTAGCACTCCAATGGCACAAAAGTGGACTTTATACTGAAAGAACTACTACACCCTCATCTTTTTTATCTCCCCTGCCCAGGAACTCAGAATCCTGAGCTAATAATAAAGTGAGGCTATGGGTGATTTTTTCCTTTCTTTGTATTTTTTCTGGGTACTTTACGTTTTTTATATTGCACATGCATTAGTTTTTAATAAAGCTATATAGTATCTTTATCAACATGTGAAGAACACATCCACACTTTATAAATTGCTCTACGGTCACAAGCATTCTTCTCTTTCTCCACCGGAGGGCAGCATAAGCACAGTAAATAGCAAACATAGTTTCAAGGTGTTTGGTCTGAAATTGAAGACTGCTCTTCAGTTGTTTGTTTTGACAGGCTGCTGGTACAAATTAATCATTAGATTGTTTATTTTTCTGATAAATGACTCTATGTTCATTGTAAAAACTGATATAGAGGAGAAAAGACAACTCACCTATATAATCAGGGACCAGCTGGCATTTATCTCCACATTTCTATGTGTGACGAAGAGAGGAAGGTACGTATTTTTTTAAAGTCTGCTGACAAAACGTCCCCCACACAATAGTTTTCTAATCGACGCTTCACATCACATGTCTCTTGAGCATTCATCTCCCTGCTTCCCTAAGTTCTCTGACATGGTGCTTTCTAAAGGCCGCCTGGTGTTCCAGCCTGTCGACTCGTTGGACCTTGCTTCCCTGATTTAAATTGGTCATTTAGGTGTTTTAACTCTCTTTAAAGTATAAAAGATTTCCCATGCATAAAATATACATAGAAAACTATACCACCCAATTAATCGCTACTCGAATTTGATAGATGGTAATCGTTGCCATTTTAACTTCAGATATTCTGAAGAAAGAAAAGTTTACAGGTAGCGTTGGAGGTCCCCACGTCCAATTAAGTTCTCTCCTTCCATCCCCAAAGTCACCTCTGATCTGAAGCTGGGGCTTACTTTTCCTACCCTTCATCTCAGGCTCTAATTACAAAAGTATGTTCTGTCAACAACACAGTATCGTCCTGAGCTCTTAAATTCTACACGTAAATGTAATCACCACGGCATGTCCTGTATTTGCTTAACTAATTATGATTTACCCGCTGTTGATTTAGACCTACTTAATTTTAACTGCTTTAAGGTATTATAATTTATAAATAGAACTTATTGACACATTCCCTATTGATAAGCATTTAGGCGGTTTCTAACCATTGAGTGTCGCTGCTCTTTGGATGGGGCAGGTGCGCACAGCTTCTCTAGCTGTTATACCTAGAGAAGAGTTAACTTTGGGATTCCAGCAGAGGAATGGCAGATTCGAAAGGGTCATCCCCTTCAGCTCTACCGGCTACTGCTGAATCACATTCCTGAATTACCAATTTTCAATTCAGCGGGTCGCGAATTAGTCCCATTTCCTCACTTCCTCTTTGTGGTAGGAGGCATGGCTTTAAGCATCTCGGAGGTTACGCACCTCTGCATGGTCACTGGCAACAAGGTTTTGTCTTTTGTGAATCCACTGCCTTTGCTTATTACCTGCTTGGGTTCTTTACCTTTTTCTTATCGAGTCGTACAAATTGTGTATCTATGTCTGATTCAGACCGGGTGTCTAGAGGAAGCACGTGGCATGCACAGACCGGGTAATTTAAGGAGAGCTTGGGCTTCCCTGGTGGTGCAGTGGTTAAGAATCCGCCTGGCAATGCAGGGGACACGGGTTCGAGCCCCGGTCCCGGAAGATCCCACACGCCGTGGAGCGACTAAACCCGTGAGCCACAACTCCTGAAGCCCGGGCACCTAAAGCCCATGCTCCGCAACAAGAGGCCACCGCAATGAGAAGCCCGCGCACCACAACGAAGAGTAGCGCCCGCTCGTCGCAACTAGAGAAAGCCCGCGCACAGCAACGAAGAGCCAACACAGCCACATAAACAAATAAGTAAATAAATTTATTTTAAACAAAATTTTCTAGGTTAGCACTCCAATGGCAGAAAAGTGGACTTTATACTGAAAGAGCTACTACACCCTCATCTTTTTTATCTCCCCTGCCCAGGAACTCAGAATCCTGAGCTAATAATAAAGTGAGACTATGGGTGATTTTTTTCCTTTCTTTGTATTTTTTCTGGGTACTTTACGTTTTTTATATTGCACATGTATTAGTTTTTAATAAAGCTATATAGTATCTTTATCAACATGTGAAGAACACATCCGCACTTTATAAATTGCTCTACGGTCACAAGCATTCTTCTCTTTCTCCACCGGAGGGCAGCATAAGCACAGTAAATAGCAAACATAGTTTCAAGGTGTTTGGTCTGAAATTGAAGGCTGCTCTTCAGTTGTTTGTTTTGACAGGCTGCTGGTACAAATTAATCATTAGACTGTTTATTTTTCTGATAAATGACTCTATGTTCATTGTAAAAACTGATATAGAGGAGAAAAGACAACTCACCTATATAATCAGGGACCAGCTGGCATTTATCTCCACATTTCTATGTGTGACGAAGAGAGGAAGGTACGTATTTTTTTAAAGTCTGCTGACAAAACGTCCCCCACACAATAGTTTTCTAATCGACGCTTCACATCACATGTCTCTTGAGCATTCATCTCCCTGCTTCCCTAAGTTCTCTGACATGGTGCTTTCTAAAGGCCGCCTGGTGTTCCAGCCTGTCGACTCGTTGGACCTTGCTTCCCTGATTTAAATTGGTCATTTAGGTGTTTTAACTCTCTTTAAAGTATAAAAGATTTCCCATGTATAAAACATACATAGAAAACTATACCACCCAATTAATCGCTACTCGAATTTGATAGATGGTAATCGTTGCCATTTTAACTTCAGATATTCTGAAGAAAGAAAAGTTTACAGGTAGCGTTGGAGGTCCCCACGTCCAATTAAGTTCTCTCCTTCCATCCCCAAAGTCACCTCTGATCTGAAGCTGGGGCTTACTTTTCCTACCCTTCATCTCAGGCTCTAATTACAAAAGTATGTTCTGTCAACAACACAGTATCGTCCTGAGCTCTTAAATTCTACACGTAAATGTAATCACCACGGCATGCCCTGTATTTGCTTAACTAATTATGATTTACCTGCTGTTGATTTAGACCTAATTTTAACTGCTTTAAGGCGCTATAATTTATAAATAGAGCTTATTGACACATTCCCTATTGATAAGCATTTAGGCGGTTTCTAACCATTGAGTGTCGCTGCTCTTTGGATGGGGCAGGTGCGCACAGCTTCTCTAGCTGTTATACCTAGAGAAGAGTTAACTTTGGGATTCCAGCAGAGGAATGGCAGATTCGAAAGGGTCATCCCCTTCAGCTCTACCGGCTACTGCTGAATCACACTCCTGAATTACCAATTTTCAATTCAGCGGGTCGCGAATTAGTCCCATTTGCTCACTTCCTCTTTGTGGTAGGAGGCATGGCTTTAAGCATCTCGGAGGTTACGCACCTCTGCATGGTCACTGGCAACAGGGTTTTGTCTTTTGTGAATCCACTGCCTTTGCTTATTACCTGCTTGGGTTCTTTACCTTTTTCTTATCGAGTCGTACAAATTGTGTATCTATGTCTGATTCAGACCGGGTGTCTAGAGGAAGCACGTGGCATGCACAGACCGGGTAATTTAAGGAGAGCTTGGGCTTCCCTGGTGGTGCAGTGGTTAAGAATCCGCCTGGCAATGCAGGGGACACGGGTTCGAGCCCCGGTCCCGGAAGATCCCACACGCCGTGGAGCGACTAAACCCGTGAGCCACAACTCCTGAAGCCCGGGCACCTAAAGCCCATGCTCCGCAACAAGAGGCCACCGCAATGAGAAGCCCGCGCACCACAACGAAGAGTAGCGCCCGCTCACCGCAACTAGAGAAAGCCCGCGCACAGCAACGAAGAGCCAACACAGCCACATAAACAAATAAGTAAATAAATTTATTTTAAACAAAATTTTCTAGGTTAGCACTCCAATGGCAGAAAAGTGGACTTTATACTGAAAGAGCTACTACACCCTCATCTTTTTTATCTCCCCTGCCCAGGAACTCAGAATCCTGAGCTAATAATAAAGTGAGACTATGGGTGATTTTTTTCCTTTCTTTGTATTTTTTCTGGGTACTTTACGTTTTTTATATTGCACATGTATTAGTTTTTAATAAAGCTATATAGTATCTTTATCAACATGTGAAGAACACATCCGCACTTTATAAATTGCTCTACGGTCACAAGCATTCTTCTCTTTCTCCACCGGAGGGCAGCATAAGCACAGTAAATAGCAAACATAGTTTCAAGGTGTTTGGTCTGAAATTGAAGGCTGCTCTTCAGTTGTTTGTTTTGACAGGCTGCTGGTACAAATTAATCATTAGACTGTTTATTTTTCTGATAAATGACTCTATGTTCATTGTAAAAACTGATATAGAGGAGAAAAGACAACTCACCTATATAATCAGGGACCAGCTGGCATTTATCTCCACATTTCTATGTGTGACGAAGAGAGGAAGGTACGTATTTTTTTAAAGTCTGCTGACAAAACGTCCCCCACACAATAGTTTTCTAATCGACGCTTCACATCACATGTCTCTTGAGCATTCATCTCCCTGCTTCCCTAAGTTCTCTGACATGGTGCTTTCTAAAGGCCGCCTGGTGTTCCAGCCTGTCGACTCGTTGGACCTTGCTTCCCTGATTTAAATTGGTCATTTAGGTGTTTTAACTCTCTTTAAAGTATAAAAGATTTCCCATGTATAAAACATACATAGAAAACTATACCACCCAATTAATCGCTACTCGAATTTGATAGATGGTAATCGTTGCCATTTTAACTTCAGATATTCTGAAGAAAGAAAAGTTTACAGGTAGCGTTGGAGGTCCCCACGTCCAATTAAGTTCTCTCCTTCCATCCCCAAAGTCACCTCTGATCTGAAGCTGAGGCTTACTTTTCCTACCCTTCATCTCAGGCTCTAATTACAAAAGTATGTTCTGTCAACAACACAGTATCGTCCTGAGCTCTTAAATTCTACACGTAAATGTAATCACCACGGCATGTCCTGTATTTGCTTAACTAATTATGATTTACCCGCTGTTGATTTAGACCTACTTAATTTTAACTGCTTTAAGGTATTATAATTTATAAATAGAACTTATTGACACATTCCCTATTGATAAGCATTTAGGCGGTTTCTAACCATTGAGTGTCGCTGCTCTTTGGATGGGGCAGGTGCGCACAGCTTCTCTAGCTGTTATACCTAGAGAAGAGTTAACTTTGGGATTCCAGCAGAGGAATGGCAGATTCGAAAGGGTCATCCCCTTCAGCTCTACCGGCTACTGCTGAATCACATTCCTGAATTACCAATTTTCAATTCAGCGGGTCGCGAATTAGTCCCATTTCCTCACTTCCTCTTTGTGGTAGGAGGCATGGCTTTAAGCATCTCGGAGGTTACGCACCTCTGCATGGTCACTGGCAACAAGGTTTTGTCTTTTGTGAATCCACTGCCTTTGCTTATTACCTGCTTGGGTTCTTTACCTTTTTCTTATCGAGTCGTACAAATTGTGTATCTATGTCTGATTCAGACCGGGTGTCTAGAGGAAGCACGTGGCATGCACAGACCGGGTAATTTAAGGAGAGCTTGGGCTTCCCTGGTGGTGCAGTGGTTAAGAATCCGCCTGGCAATGCAGGGGACACGGGTTCGAGCCCCGGTCCCGGAAGATCCCACACGCCGTGGAGCGACTAAACCCGTGAGCCACAACTCCTGAAGCCCGGGCACCTAAAGCCCATGCTCCGCAACAAGAGGCCACCGCAATGAGAAGCCCGCGCACCACAACGAAGAGTAGCGCCCGCTCACCGCAACTAGAGAAAGCCCGCGCACAGCAACGAAGAGCCAACACAGCCACATAAACAAATAAGTAAATAAATTTATTTTAAACAAAATTTTCTAGGTTAGCACTCCAATGGCACAAAAGTGGACTTTATACTGAAAGAACTACTACACCCTCATCTTTTTTATCTCCCCTGCCCAGGAACTCAGAATCCTGAGCTAATAATAAAGTGAGACTATGGGTGATTTTTTCCTTTCTTTGTATTTTTTCTGGGTACTTTACGTCTTTTACATTGCACATGTATTAGTTTTTAATAAAGCTATATAGTATCTTTATCAACATGTGAAGAACACATCCGCACTTTATAAATTGCTCTACGGTCACAAGCATTCTTCTCTTTCTCCACCGGAGGGCAGCATAAGCACAGTAAATAGCAAACATAGTTTCAAGGTGTTTGGTCTGAAATTGAAGGCTGCTCTTCAGTTGTTTGTTTTGACAGGCTGCTGGTACAAATTAATCAATAGACTGTTTATTTTTCTGATAAATGACTCTATGTTCATTGTAAAAACTGATATAGAGGAGAAAAGACAACTCACCTATATAATCAGGGACCAGCTGGCATTTATCTCCACATTTCTATGTGTGACGAAGAGAGGAAGGTACGTATTTTTTTAAAGTCTGCTGACAAAACGTCCCCCACACAATAGTTTTCTAATCGACGCTTCACATCACATGTCTCTTGAGCATTCATCTCCCTGCTTCCCTAAGTTCTCTGACATGGTGCTTTCTAAAGGCCGCCTGGTGTTCCAGCCTGTCGACTCGTTGGACCTTGCTTCCCTGATTTAAATTGGTCATTTAGGTGTTTTAACTCTCTTTAAAGTATAAAAGATTTCCCATGTATAAAACATACATAGAAAACTATACCACCCAATTAATCGCTACTCGAATTTGATAGATGGTAATCGTTGCCATTTTAACTTCAGATATTCTGAAGAAAGAAAAGTTTACAGGTAGCGTTGGAGGTCCCCACGTCCAATTAAGTTCTCTCCTTCCATCCCCAAAGTCACCTCTGATCTGAAGCTGGGGCTTACTTTTCCTACCCTTCATCTCAGGCTCTAATTACAAAAGTATGTTCTGTCAACAACACAGTATCGTCCTGAGCTCTTAAATTCTACACGTAAATGTAATCACCACGGCATGTCCTGTATTTGCTTAACTAATTATGATTTACCCGCTGTTGATTTAGACCTACTTAATTTTAACTGCTTTAAGGTATTATAATTTATAAATAGAACTTATTGACACATTCCCTATTGATAAGCATTTAGGCGGTTTCTAACCATTGAGTGTCGCTGCTCTTTGGATGGGGCAGGTGCGCACAGCTTCTCTAGCTGTTATACCTAGAGAAGAGTTAACTTTGGGATTCCAGCAGAGGAATGGCAGATTCGAAAGGGTCATCCCCTTCAGCTCTACCGGCTACTGCTGAATCACATTCCTGAATTACCAATTTTCAATTCAGCGGGTCGCGAATTAGTCCCATTTGCTCACTTCCTCTTTGTGGTAGGAGGCATGGCTTTAAGCATCTCGGAGGTTACGCACCTCTGCATGGTCACTGGCAACAAGGTTTTGTCTTTTGTGAATCCACTGCCTTTGCTTATTACCTGCTTGGGTTCTTTACCTTTTTATTATCGAGTCGTACAAATTGTGTATCTATGTCTGATTCAGACCGGGTGTCTAGAGGAAGCACGTGGCATGCACAGACCGGGTAATTTAAGGAGAGCTTGGGCTTCCCTGGTGGTGCAGTGGTTAAGAATCCGCCTGGCAATGCAGGGGACACGGGTTCGAGCCCCGGTCCCGGAAGATCCCACACGCCGTGGAGCGACTAAACCCGTGAGCCACAACTCCTGAAGCCCGGGCACCTAAAGCCCATGCTCCGCAACAAGAGGCCACCGCAATGAGAAGCCCGCGCACCACAACGAAGAGTAGCGCCCGCTCACCGCAACTAGAGAAAGCCCGCGCACAGCAACGAAGAGCCAACACAGCCACATAAACAAATAAGTAAATAGATTTATTTTAAACAAAATTTTCTAGGTTAGCACTCCAATGGCAGAAAAGTGGACTTTATACTGAAAGAGCTACTACACCCTCATCTTTTTTATCTCCCCTGCCCAGGAACTCAGAATCCTGAGCTAATAATAAAGTGAGACTATGGGTGATTTTTTTCCTTTCTTTGTATTTTTTCTGGGTACTTTACGTTTTTTATATTGCACATGTATTAGTTTTTAATAAAGCTATATAGTATCTTTATCAACATGTGAAGAACACATCCGCACTTTATAAATTGCTCTACGGTCACAAGCATTCTTCTCTTTCTCCACCGGAGGGCAGCATAAGCACAGTAAATAGCAAACATAGTTTCAAGGTGTTTGGTCTGAAATTGAAGGCTGCTCTTCAGTTGTTTGTTTTGACAGGCTGCTGGTACAAATTAATCATTAGACTGTTTATTTTTCTGATAAATGACTCTATGTTCATTGTCAAAACTGATATAGAGGAGAAAAGACAACTCACCTATATAATCAGGGACCAGCTGGCATTTATCTCCACATTTCTATGTGTGACGAAGAGAGGAAGGTACGTATTTTTTTAAAGTCTGCTGACAAAACGTCCCCCACACAATAGTTTTCTAATCGACGCTTCACATCACATGTCTCTTGAGCATTCATCTCCCTGCTTCCCTAAGTTCTCTGACATGGTGCTTTCTAAAGGCCGCCTGGTGTTCCAGCCTGTCGACTCGTTGGACCTTGCTTCCCTGATTTAAATTGGTCATTTAGGTGTTTTAACTCTCTTTAAAGTATAAAAGATTTCCCATGTATAAAACATACATAGAAAACTATACCACCCAATTAATCGCTACTCGAATTTGATAGATGGTAATCGTTGCCATTTTAACTTCAGATATTCTGAAGAAAGAAAAGTTTACAGGTAGCGTTGGAGGTCCCCACGTCCAATTAAGTTCTCTCCTTCCATCCCCAAAGTCACCTCTGATCTGAAGCTGGGGCTTACTTTTCCTACCCTTCATCTCAGGCTCTAATTACAAAAGTATGTTCTGTCAACAACACAGTATCGTCCTGAGCTCTTAAATTCTACACGTAAATGTAATCACCACGGCATGCCCTGTATTTGCTTAACTAATTATGATTTACCTGCTGTTGATTTAGACCTAATTTTAACTGCTTTAAGGCGCTATAATTTATAAATAGAGCTTATTGACACATTCCCTATTGATAAGCATTTAGGCGGTTTCTAACCATTGAGTGTCGCTGCTCTTTGGATGGGGCAGGTGCGCACAGCTTCTCTAGCTGTTATACCTAGAGAAGAGTTAACTTTGGGATTCCAGCAGAGGAATGGCAGATTCGAAAGGGTCATCCCCTTCAGCTCTACCGGCTACTGCTGAATCACACTCCTGAATTACCAATTTTCAATTCAGCGGGTCGCGAATTAGTCCCATTTGCTCACTTCCTCTTTGTGGTAGGAGGCATGGCTTTAAGCATCTCGGAGGTTACGCACCTCTGCATGGTCACTGGCAACAGGGTTTTGTCTTTTGTGAATCCACTGCCTTTGCTTATTACCTGCTTGGGTTCTTTACCTTTTTCTTATCGAGTCGTACAAATTGTGTATCTATGTCTGATTCAGACCGGGTGTCTAGAGGAAGCACGTGGCATGCACAGACCGGGTAATTTAAGGAGAGCTTGGGCTTCCCTGGTGGTGCAGTGGTTAAGAATCCGCCTGGCAATGCAGGGGACACGGGTTCGAGCCCCGGTCCCGGAAGATCCCACACGCCGTGGAGCGACTAAACCCGTGAGCCACAACTCCTGAAGCCCGGGCACCTAAAGCCCATGCTCCGCAACAAGAGGCCACCGCAATGAGAAGCCCGCGCACCACAACGAAGAGTAGCGCCCGCTCACCGCAACTAGAGAAAGCCCGCGCACAGCAACGAAGAGCCAACACAGCCACATAAACAAATAAGTAAATAAATTTATTTTAAACAAAATTTTCTAGGTTAGCACTCCAATGGCAGAAAAGTGGACTTTATACTGAAAGAGCTACTACACCCTCATCTTTTTTATCTCCCCTGCCCAGGAACTCAGAATCCTGAGCTAATAATAAAGTGAGACTATGGGTGATTTTTTTCCTTTCTTTGTATTTTTTCTGGGTACTTTACGTTTTTTATATTGCACATGTATTAGTTTTTAATAAAGCTATATAGTATCTTTATCAACATGTGAAGAACACATCCGCACTTTATAAATTGCTCTACGGTCACAAGCATTCTTCTCTTTCTCCACCGGAGGGCAGCATAAGCACAGTAAATAGCAAACATAGTTTCAAGGTGTTTGGTCTGAAATTGAAGGCTGCTCTTCAGTTGTTTGTTTTGACAGGCTGCTGGTACAAATTAATCATTAGACTGTTTATTTTTCTGATAAATGACTCTATGTTCATTGTAAAAACTGATATAGAGGAGAAAAGACAACTCACCTATATAATCAGGGACCAGCTGGCATTTATCTCCACATTTCTATGTGTGACGAAGAGAGGAAGGTACGTATTTTTTTAAAGTCTGCTGACAAAACGTCCCCCACACAATAGTTTTCTAATCGACGCTTCACATCACATGTCTCTTGAGCATTCATCTCCCTGCTTCCCTAAGTTCTCTGACATGGTGCTTTCTAAAGGCCGCCTGGTGTTCCAGCCTGTCGACTCGTTGGACCTTGCTTCCCTGATTTAAATTGGTCATTTAGGTGTTTTAACTCTCTTTAAAGTATAAAAGATTTCCCATGTATAAAACATACATAGAAAACTATACCACCCAATTAATCGCTACTCGAATTTGATAGATGGTAATCGTTGCCATTTTAACTTCAGATATTCTGAAGAAAGAAAAGTTTACAGGTAGCGTTGGAGGTCCCCACGTCCAATTAAGTTCTCTCCTTCCATCCCCAAAGTCACCTCTGATCTGAAGCTGAGGCTTACTTTTCCTACCCTTCATCTCAGGCTCTAATTACAAAAGTATGTTCTGTCAACAACACAGTATCGTCCTGAGCTCTTAAATTCTACACGTAAATGTAATCACCACGGCATGTCCTGTATTTGCTTAACTAATTATGATTTACCCGCTGTTGATTTAGACCTACTTAATTTTAACTGCTTTAAGGTATTATAATTTATAAATAGAACTTATTGACACATTCCCTATTGATAAGCATTTAGGCGGTTTCTAACCATTGAGTGTCGCTGCTCTTTGGATGGGGCAGGTGCGCACAGCTTCTCTAGCTGTTATACCTAGAGAAGAGTTAACTTTGGGATTCCAGCAGAGGAATGGCAGATTCGAAAGGGTCATCCCCTTCAGCTCTACCGGCTACTGCTGAATCACATTCCTGAATTACCAATTTTCAATTCAGCGGGTCGCGAATTAGTCCCATTTCCTCACTTCCTCTTTGTGGTAGGAGGCATGGCTTTAAGCATCTCGGAGGTTACGCACCTCTGCATGGTCACTGGCAACAAGGTTTTGTCTTTTGTGAATCCACTGCCTTTGCTTATTACCTGCTTGGGTTCTTTACCTTTTTCTTATCGAGTCGTACAAATTGTGTATCTATGTCTGATTCAGACCGGGTGTCTAGAGGAAGCACGTGGCATGCACAGACCGGGTAATTTAAGGAGAGCTTGGGCTTCCCTGGTGGTGCAGTGGTTAAGAATCCGCCTGGCAATGCAGGGGACACGGGTTCGAGCCCCGGTCCCGGAAGATCCCACACGCCGTGGAGCGACTAAACCCGTGAGCCACAACTCCTGAAGCCCGGGCACCTAAAGCCCATGCTCCGCAACAAGAGGCCACCGCAATGAGAAGCCCGCGCACCACAACGAAGAGTAGCGCCCGCTCACCGCAACTAGAGAAAGCCCGCGCACAGCAACGAAGAGCCAACACAGCCACATAAACAAATAAGTAAATAAATTTATTTTAAACAAAATTTTCTAGGTTAGCACTCCAATGGCACAAAAGTGGACTTTATACTGAAAGAACTACTACACCCTCATCTTTTTTATCTCCCCTGCCCAGGAACTCAGAATCCTGAGCTAATAATAAAGTGAGACTATGGGTGATTTTTTCCTTTCTTTGTATTTTTTCTGGGTACTTTACGTCTTTTACATTGCACATGTATTAGTTTTTAATAAAGCTATATAGTATCTTTATCAACATGTGAAGAACACATCCGCACTTTATAAATTGCTCTACGGTCACAAGCATTCTTCTCTTTCTCCACCGGAGGGCAGCATAAGCACAGTAAATAGCAAACATAGTTTCAAGGTGTTTGGTCTGAAATTGAAGGCTGCTCTTCAGTTGTTTGTTTTGACAGGCTGCTGGTACAAATTAATCAATAGACTGTTTATTTTTCTGATAAATGACTCTATGTTCATTGTAAAAACTGATATAGAGGAGAAAAGACAACTCACCTATATAATCAGGGACCAGCTGGCATTTATCTCCACATTTCTATGTGTGACGAAGAGAGGAAGGTACGTATTTTTTTAAAGTCTGCTGACAAAACGTCCCCCACACAATAGTTTTCTAATCGACGCTTCACATCACATGTCTCTTGAGCATTCATCTCCCTGCTTCCCTAAGTTCTCTGACATGGTGCTTTCTAAAGGCCGCCTGGTGTTCCAGCCTGTCGACTCGTTGGACCTTGCTTCCCTGATTTAAATTGGTCATTTAGGTGTTTTAACTCTCTTTAAAGTATAAAAGATTTCCCATGTATAAAACATACATAGAAAACTATACCACCCAATTAATCGCTACTCGAATTTGATAGATGGTAATCGTTGCCATTTTAACTTCAGATATTCTGAAGAAAGAAAAGTTTACAGGTAGCGTTGGAGGTCCCCACGTCCAATTAAGTTCTCTCCTTCCATCCCCAAAGTCACCTCTGATCTGAAGCTGGGGCTTACTTTTCCTACCCTTCATCTCAGGCTCTAATTACAAAAGTATGTTCTGTCAACAACACAGTATCGTCCTGAGCTCTTAAATTCTACACGTAAATGTAATCACCACGGCATGTCCTGTATTTGCTTAACTAATTATGATTTACCCGCTGTTGATTTAGACCTACTTAATTTTAACTGCTTTAAGGTATTATAATTTATAAATAGAACTTATTGACACATTCCCTATTGATAAGCATTTAGGCGGTTTCTAACCATTGAGTGTCGCTGCTCTTTGGATGGGGCAGGTGCGCACAGCTTCTCTAGCTGTTATACCTAGAGAAGAGTTAACTTTGGGATTCCAGCAGAGGAATGGCAGATTCGAAAGGGTCATCCCCTTCAGCTCTACCGGCTACTGCTGAATCACATTCCTGAATTACCAATTTTCAATTCAGCGGGTCGCGAATTAGTCCCATTTGCTCACTTCCTCTTTGTGGTAGGAGGCATGGCTTTAAGCATCTCGGAGGTTACGCACCTCTGCATGGTCACTGGCAACAAGGTTTTGTCTTTTGTGAATCCACTGCCTTTGCTTATTACCTGCTTGGGTTCTTTACCTTTTTATTATCGAGTCGTACAAATTGTGTATCTATGTCTGATTCAGACCGGGTGTCTAGAGGAAGCACGTGGCATGCACAGACCGGGTAATTTAAGGAGAGCTTGGGCTTCCCTGGTGGTGCAGTGGTTAAGAATCCGCCTGGCAATGCAGGGGACACGGGTTCGAGCCCCGGTCCCGGAAGATCCCACACGCCGTGGAGCGACTAAACCCGTGAGCCACAACTCCTGAAGCCCGGGCACCTAAAGCCCATGCTCCGCAACAAGAGGCCACCGCAATGAGAAGCCCGCGCACCACAACGAAGAGTAGCGCCCGCTCACCGCAACTAGAGAAAGCCCGCGCACAGCAACGAAGAGCCAACACAGCCACATAAACAAATAAGTAAATAGATTTATTTTAAACAAAATTTTCTAGGTTAGCACTCCAATGGCAGAAAAGTGGACTTTATACTGAAAGAGCTACTACACCCTCATCTTTTTTATCTCCCCTGCCCAGGAACTCAGAATCCTGAGCTAATAATAAAGTGAGACTATGGGTGATTTTTTTCCTTTCTTTGTATTTTTTCTGGGTACTTTACGTTTTTTATATTGCACATGTATTAGTTTTTAATAAAGCTATATAGTATCTTTATCAACATGTGAAGAACACATCCGCACTTTATAAATTGCTCTACGGTCACAAGCATTCTTCTCTTTCTCCACCGGAGGGCAGCATAAGCACAGTAAATAGCAAACATAGTTTCAAGGTGTTTGGTCTGAAATTGAAGGCTGCTCTTCAGTTGTTTGTTTTGACAGGCTGCTGGTACAAATTAATCATTAGACTGTTTATTTTTCTGATAAATGACTCTATGTTCATTGTCAAAACTGATATAGAGGAGAAAAGACAACTCACCTATATAATCAGGGACCAGCTGGCATTTATCTCCACATTTCTATGTGTGACGAAGAGAGGAAGGTACGTATTTTTTTAAAGTCTGCTGACAAAACGTCCCCCACACAATAGTTTTCTAATCGACGCTTCACATCACATGTCTCTTGAGCATTCATCTCCCTGCTTCCCTAAGTTCTCTGACATGGTGCTTTCTAAAGGCCGCCTGGTGTTCCAGCCTGTCGACTCGTTGGACCTTGCTTCCCTGATTTAAATTGGTCATTTAGGTGTTTTAACTCTCTTTAAAGTATAAAAGATTTCCCATGTATAAAACATACATAGAAAACTATACCACCCAATTAATCGCTACTCGAATTTGATAGATGGTAATCGTTGCCATTTTAACTTCAGATATTCTGAAGAAAGAAAAGTTTACAGGTAGCGTTGGAGGTCCCCACGTCCAATTAAGTTCTCTCCTTCCATCCCCAAAGTCACCTCTGATCTGAAGCTGGGGCTTACTTTTCCTACCCTTCATCTCAGGCTCTAATTACAAAAGTATGTTCTGTCAACAACACAGTATCGTCCTGAGCTCTTAAATTCTACACGTAAATGTAATCACCACGGCATGTCCTGTATTTGCTTAACTAATTATGATTTACCCGCTGTTGATTTAGACCTACTTAATTTTAACTGCTTTAAGGTATTATAATTTATAAATAGAACTTATTGACACATTCCCTATTGATAAGCATTTAGGCGGTTTCTAACCATTGAGTGTCGCTGCTCTTTGGATGGGGCAGGTGCGCACAGCTTCTCTAGCTGTTATACCTAGAGAAGAGTTAACTTTGGGATTCCAGCAGAGGAATGGCAGATTCGAAAGGGTCATCCCCTTCAGCTCTACCGGCTACTGCTGAATCACATTCCTGAATTACCAATTTTCAATTCAGCGGGTCGCGAATTAGTCCCATTTCCTCACTTCCTCTTTGTGGTAGGAGGCATGGCTTTAAGCATCTCGGAGGTTACGCACCTCTGCATGGTCACTGGCAACAAGGTTTTGTCTTTTGTGAATCCACTGCCTTTGCTTATTACCTGCTTGGGTTCTTTACCTTTTTATTATCGAGTCGTACAAATTGTGTATCTATGTCTGATTCAGACCGGGTGTCTAGAGGAAGCACGTGGCATGCACAGACCGGGTAATTTAAGGAGAGCTTGGGCTTCCCTGGTGGTGCAGTGGTTAAGAATCCGCCTGGCAATGCAGGGGACACGGGTTCGAGCCCCGGTCCCGGAAGATCCCACACGCCGTGGAGCGACTAAACCCGTGAGCCACAACTCCTGAAGCCCGGGCACCTAAAGCCCATGCTCCGCAACAAGAGGCCACCGCAATGAGAAGCCCGCGCACCACAACGAAGAGTAGCGCCCGCTCACCGCAACTAGAGAAAGCCCGCGCACAGCAACGAAGAGCCAACACAGCCACATAAACAAATAAGTAAATAAATTTATTTTAAACAAAATTTTCTAGGTTAGCACTCCAATGGCACAAAAGTGGACTTTATACTGAAAGAACTACTACACCCTCATCTTTTTTATCTCCCCTGCCCAGGAACTCAGAATCCTGAGCTAATAATAAAGTGAGACTATGGGTGATTTTTTCCTTTCTTTGTATTTTTTCTGGGTACTTTACGTCTTTTACATTGCACATGTATTAGTTTTTAATAAAGCTATATAGTATCTTTATCAACATGTGAAGAACACATCCGCACTTTATAAATTGCTCTACGGTCACAAGCATTCTTCTCTTTCTCCACCGGAGGGCAGCATAAGCACAGTAAATAGCAAACATAGTTTCAAGGTGTTTGGTCTGAAATTGAAGGCTGCTCTTCAGTTGTTTGTTTTGACAGGCTGCTGGTACAAATTAATCATTAGACTGTTTATTTTTCTGATAAATGACTCTATGTTCATTGTCAAAACTGATATAGAGGAGAAAAGACAACTCACCTATATAATCAGGGACCAGCTGGCATTTATCTCCACATTTCTATGTGTGACGAAGAGAGGAAGGTACGTATTTTTTTAAAGTCTGCTGACAAAACGTCCCCCACACAATAGTTTTCTAATCGACGCTTCACATCACATGTCTCTTGAGCATTCATCTCCCTGCTTCCCTAAGTTCTCTGACATGGTGCTTTCTAAAGGCCGCCTGGTGTTCCAGCCTGTCGACTCGTTGGACCTTGCTTCCCTGATTTAAATTGGTCATTTAGGTGTTTTAACTCTCTTTAAAGTATAAAAGATTTCCCATGTATAAAACATACATAGAAAACTATACCACCCAATTAATCGCTACTCGAATTTGATAGATGGTAATCGTTGCCATTTTAACTTCAGATATTCTGAAGAAAGAAAAGTTTACAGGTAGCGTTGGAGGTCCCCACGTCCAATTAAGTTCTCTCCTTCCATCCCCAAAGTCACCTCTGATCTGAAGCTGCGGCTTACTTTTCCAACCCTTCATCTCAGGCTCTAATTACAAAAGTATGTTCTGTCAACAACACAGTATCGTCCTGAGCTCTTAAATTCTACACGTAAATGTAATCACCACGGCATGTCCTGTATTTGCTTAACTAATTATGATTTACCCGCTGTTGATTTAGACCTACTTAATTTTAACTGCTTTAAGGTATTATAATTTATAAATAGAACTTATTGACACATTCCCTATTGATAAGCATTTAGGCGGTTTCTAACCATTGAGTGTCGCTGCTCTTTGGATGGGGCAGGTGCGCACAGCTTCTCTAGCTGTTATACCTAGAGAAGAGTTAACTTTGGGATTCCAGCAGAGGAATGGCAGATTCGAAAGGGTCATCCCCTTCAGCTCTACCGGCTACTGCTGAATCACACTCCTGAATTACCAATTTTCAATTCAGCGGGTCGCGAATTAGTCCCATTTGCTCACTTCCTCTTTGTGGTAGGAGGCATGGCTTTAAGCATCTCGGAGGTTACGCACCTCTGCATGGTCACTGGCAACAAGGTTTTGTCTTTTGTGAATCCACTGCCTTTGCTTATTACCTGCTTGGGTTCTTTACCTTTTTCTTATCGAGTCGTACAAATTGTGTATCTATGTCTGATTCAGACCGGGTGTCTAGAGGAAGCACGTGGCATGCACAGACCGGGTAATTTAAGGAGAGCTTGGGCTTCCCTGGTGGTGCAGTGGTTAAGAATCCGCCTGGCAATGCAGGGGACACGGGTTCGAGCCCCGGTCCCGGAAGATCCCACACGCCGTGGAGCGACTAAACCCGTGAGCCACAACTCCTGAAGCCCGGGCACCTAAAGCCCATGCTCCGCAACAAGAGGCCACCGCAATGAGAAGCCCGCGCACCACAACGAAGAGTAGCGCCCGCTCGCCGCAACTAGAGAAAGCCCGCGCACAGCAACGAAGAGCCAACACAGCCACATAAACAAATAAGTAAATAAATTTATTTTAAACAAAATTTTCTAGGTTAGCACTCCAATGGCACAAAAGTGGACTTTATACTGAAAGAACTACTACACCCTCATCTTTTTTATCTCCCCTGCCCAGGAACTCAGAATCCTGAGCTAATAATAAAGTGAGGCTATGGGTGATTTTTTCCTTTCTTTGTATTTTTTCTGGGTACTTTACGTTTTTTATATTGCACATGCATTAGTTTTTAATAAAGCTATATAGTATCTTTATCAACATGTGAAGAACACATCCACACTTTATAAATTGCTCTACGGTCACAAGCATTCTTCTCTTTCTCCACCGGAGGGCAGCATAAGCACAGTAAATAGCAAACATAGTTTCAAGGTGTTTGGTCTGAAATTGAAGACTGCTCTTCAGTTGTTTGTTTTGACAGGCTGCTGGTACAAATTAATCATTAGACTGTTTATTTTTCTGATAAATGACTCTATGTTCATTGTAAAAACTGATATAGAGGAGAAAAGACAACTCACCTATATAATCAGGGACCAGCTGGCATTTATCTCCACATTTCTATGTGTGACGAAGAGAGGAAGGTACGTATTTTTTTAAAGTCTGCTGACAAAACGTCCCCCACACAATAGTTTTCTAATCGACGCTTCACATCACATGTCTCTTGAGCATTCATCTCCCTGCTTCCCTAAGTTCTCTGACATGGTGCTTTCTAAAGGCCGCCTGGTGTTCCAGCCTGTCGACTCGTTGGACCTTGCTTCCCTGATTTAAATTGGTCATTTAGGTGTTTTAACTCTCTTTAAAGTATAAAAGATTTCCCATGCATAAAATATACATAGAAAACTATACCACCCAATTAATCGCTACTCGAATTTGATAGATGGTAATCGTTGCCATTTTAACTTCAGATATTCTGAAGAAAGAAAAGTTTACAGGTAGCGTTGGAGGTCCCCACGTCCAATTAAGTTCTCTCCTTCCATCCCCAAAGTCACCTCTGATCTGAAGCTGGGGCTTACTTTTCCTACCCTTCATCTCAGGCTCTAATTACAAAAGTATGTTCTGTCAACAACACAGTATCGTCCTGAGCTCTTAAATTCTACACGTAAATGTAATCACCACGGCATGTCCTGTATTTGCTTAACTAATTATGATTTACCCGCTGTTGATTTAGACCTACTTAATTTTAACTGCTTTAAGGTATTATAATTTATAAATAGAACTTATTGACACATTCCCTATTGATAAGCATTTAGGCGGTTTCTAACCATTGAGTGTCGCTGCTCTTTGGATGGGGCAGGTGCGCACAGCTTCTCTAGCTGTTATACCTAGAGAAGAGTTAACTTTGGGATTCCAGCAGAGGAATGGCAGATTCGAAAGGGTCATCCCCTTCAGCTCTACCGGCTACTGCTGAATCACATTCCTGAATTACCAATTTTCAATTCAGCGGGTCGCGAATTAGTCCCATTTCCTCACTTCCTCTTTGTGGTAGGAGGCATGGCTTTAAGCATCTCGGAGGTTACGCACCTCTGCATGGTCACTGGCAACAAGGTTTTGTCTTTTGTGAATCCACTGCCTTTGCTTATTACCTGCTTGGGTTCTTTACCTTTTTATTATCGAGTCGTACAAATTGTGTATCTATGTCTGATTCAGACCGGGTGTCTAGAGGAAGCACGTGGCATGCACAGACCGGGTAATTTAAGGAGAGCTTGGGCTTCCCTGGTGGTGCAGTGGTTAAGAATCCGCCTGGCAATGCAGGGGACACGGGTTCGAGCCCCGGTCCCGGAAGATCCCACACGCCGTGGAGCGACTAAACCCGTGAGCCACAACTCCTGAAGCCCGGGCACCTAAAGCCCATGCTCCGCAACAAGAGGCCACCGCAATGAGAAGCCCGCGCACCACAACGAAGAGTAGCGCCCGCTCACCGCAACTAGAGAAAGCCCGCGCACAGCAACGAAGAGCCAACACAGCCACATAAACAAATAAGTAAATAAATTTATTTTAAACAAAATTTTCTAGGTTAGCACTCCAATGGCAGAAAAGTGGACTTTATACTGAAAGAACTACTACACCCTCATCTTTTTTATCTCCCCTGCCCAGGAACTCAGAATCCTGAGCTAATAATAAAGTGAGACTATGGGTGATTTTTTCCTTTCTTTGTATTTTTTCTGGGTACTTTACGTCTTTTACATTGCACATGTATTAGTTTTTAATAAAGCTATATAGTATCTTTATCAACATGTGAAGAACACATCCGCACTTTATAAATTGCTCTACGGTCACAAGCATTCTTCTCTTTCTCCACCGGAGGGCAGCATAAGCACAGTAAATAGCAAACATAGTTTCAAGGTGTTTGGTCTGAAATTGAAGGCTGCTCTTCAGTTGTTTGTTTTGACAGGCTGCTGGTACAAATTAATCATTAGACTGTTTATTTTTCTGATAAATGACTCTATGTTCATTGTCAAAACTGATATAGAGGAGAAAAGACAACTCACCTATATAATCAGGGACCAGCTGGCATTTATCTCCACATTTCTATGTGTGACGAAGAGAGGAAGGTACGTATTTTTTTAAAGTCTGCTGACAAAACGTCCCCCACACAATAGTTTTCTAATCGACGCTTCACATCACATGTCTCTTGAGCATTCATCTCCCTGCTTCCCTAAGTTCTCTGACATGGTGCTTTCTAAAGGCCGCCTGGTGTTCCAGCCTGTCGACTCGTTGGACCTTGCTTCCCTGATTTAAATTGGTCATTTAGGTGTTTTAACTCTCTTTAAAGTATAAAAGATTTCCCATGTATAAAACATACATAGAAAACTATACCACCCAATTAATCGCTACTCGAATTTGATAGATGGTAATCGTTGCCATTTTAACTTCAGATATTCTGAAGAAAGAAAAGTTTACAGGTAGCGTTGGAGGTCCCCACGTCCAATTAAGTTCTCTCCTTCCATCCCCAAAGTCACCTCTGATCTGAAGCTGCGGCTTACTTTTCCAACCCTTCATCTCAGGCTCTAATTACAAAAGTATGTTCTGTCAACAACACAGTATCGTCCTGAGCTCTTAAATTCTACACGTAAATGTAATCACCACGGCATGTCCTGTATTTGCTTAACTAATTATGATTTACCCGCTGTTGATTTAGACCTACTTAATTTTAACTGCTTTAAGGTATTATAATTTATAAATAGAACTTATTGACACATTCCCTATTGATAAGCATTTAGGCGGTTTCTAACCATTGAGTGTCGCTGCTCTTTGGATGGGGCAGGTGCGCACAGCTTCTCTAGCTGTTATACCTAGAGAAGAGTTAACTTTGGGATTCCAGCAGAGGAATGGCAGATTCGAAAGGGTCATCCCCTTCAGCTCTACCGGCTACTGCTGAATCACACTCCTGAATTACCAATTTTCAATTCAGCGGGTCGCGAATTAGTCCCATTTGCTCACTTCCTCTTTGTGGTAGGAGGCATGGCTTTAAGCATCTCGGAGGTTACGCACCTCTGCATGGTCACTGGCAACAAGGTTTTGTCTTTTGTGAATCCACTGCCTTTGCTTATTACCTGCTTGGGTTCTTTACCTTTTTCTTATCGAGTCGTACAAATTGTGTATCTATGTCTGATTCAGACCGGGTGTCTAGAGGAAGCACGTGGCATGCACAGACCGGGTAATTTAAGGAGAGCTTGGGCTTCCCTGGTGGTGCAGTGGTTAAGAATCCGCCTGGCAATGCAGGGGACACGGGTTCGAGCCCCGGTCCCGGAAGATCCCACACGCCGTGGAGCGACTAAACCCGTGAGCCACAACTCCTGAAGCCCGGGCACCTAAAGCCCATGCTCCGCAACAAGAGGCCACCGCAATGAGAAGCCCGCGCACCACAACGAAGAGTAGCGCCCGCTCGCCGCAACTAGAGAAAGCCCGCGCACAGCAACGAAGAGCCAACACAGCCACATAAACAAATAAGTAAATAAATTTATTTTAAACAAAATTTTCTAGGTTAGCACTCCAATGGCACAAAAGTGGACTTTATACTGAAAGAACTACTACACCCTCATCTTTTTTATCTCCCCTGCCCAGGAACTCAGAATCCTGAGCTAATAATAAAGTGAGGCTATGGGTGATTTTTTCCTTTCTTTGTATTTTTTCTGGGTACTTTACGTTTTTTATATTGCACATGCATTAGTTTTTAATAAAGCTATATAGTATCTTTATCAACATGTGAAGAACACATCCACACTTTATAAATTGCTCTACGGTCACAAGCATTCTTCTCTTTCTCCACCGGAGGGCAGCATAAGCACAGTAAATAGCAAACATAGTTTCAAGGTGTTTGGTCTGAAATTGAAGACTGCTCTTCAGTTGTTTGTTTTGACAGGCTGCTGGTACAAATTAATCATTAGACTGTTTATTTTTCTGATAAATGACTCTATGTTCATTGTAAAAACTGATATAGAGGAGAAAAGACAACTCACCTATATAATCAGGGACCAGCTGGCATTTATCTCCACATTTCTATGTGTGACGAAGAGAGGAAGGTACGTATTTTTTTAAAGTCTGCTGACAAAACGTCCCCCACACAATAGTTTTCTAATCGACGCTTCACATCACATGTCTCTTGAGCATTCATCTCCCTGCTTCCCTAAGTTCTCTGACATGGTGCTTTCTAAAGGCCGCCTGGTGTTCCAGCCTGTCGACTCGTTGGACCTTGCTTCCCTGATTTAAATTGGTCATTTAGGTGTTTTAACTCTCTTTAAAGTATAAAAGATTTCCCATGCATAAAATATACATAGAAAACTATACCACCCAATTAATCGCTACTCGAATTTGATAGATGGTAATCGTTGCCATTTTAACTTCAGATATTCTGAAGAAAGAAAAGTTTACAGGTAGCGTTGGAGGTCCCCACGTCCAATTAAGTTCTCTCCTTCCATCCCCAAAGTCACCTCTGATCTGAAGCTGGGGCTTACTTTTCCTACCCTTCATCTCAGGCTCTAATTACAAAAGTATGTTCTGTCAACAACACAGTATCGTCCTGAGCTCTTAAATTCTACACGTAAATGTAATCACCACGGCATGCCCTGTATTTGCTTAACTAATTATGATTTACCTGCTGTTGATTTAGACCTAATTTTAACTGCTTTAAGGCGCTATAATTTATAAATAGAGCTTATTGACACATTCCCTATTGATAAGCATTTAGGCGGTTTCTAACCATTGAGTGTCGCTGCTCTTTGGATGGGGCAGGTGCGCACAGCTTCTCTAGCTGTTATACCTAGAGAAGAGTTAACTTTGGGATTCCAGCAGAGGAATGGCAGATTCGAAAGGGTCATCCCCTTCAGCTCTACCGGCTACTGCTGAATCACACTCCTGAATTACCAATTTTCAATTCAGCGGGTCGCGAATTAGTCCCATTTGCTCACTTCCTCTTTGTGGTAGGAGGCATGGCTTTAAGCATCTCGGAGGTTACGCACCTCTGCATGGTCACTGGCAACAAGGTTTTGTCTTTTGTGAATCCACTGCCTTTGCTTATTACCTGCTTGGGTTCTTTACCTTTTTCTTATCGAGTCGTACAAATTGTGTATCTATGTCTGATTCAGACCGGGTGTCTAGAGGAAGCACGTGGCATGCACAGACCGGGTAATTTAAGGAGAGCTTGGGCTTCCCTGGTGGTGCAGTGGTTAAGAATCCGCCTGGCAATGCAGGGGACACGGGTTCGAGCCCCGGTCCCGGAAGATCCCACACGCCGTGGAGCGACTAAACCCGTGAGCCACAACTCCTGAAGCCCGGGCACCTAAAGCCCATGCTCCGCAACAAGAGGCCACCGCAATGAGAAGCCCGCGCACCACAACGAAGAGTAGCGCCCGCTCGCCGCAACTAGAGAAAGCCCGCGCACAGCAACGAAGAGCCAACACAGCCACATAAACAAATAAGTAAATAAATTTATTTTAAACAAAATTTTCTAGGTTAGCACTCCAATGGCACAAAAGTGGACTTTATACTGAAAGAACTACTACACCCTCATCTTTTTTATCTCCCCTGCCCAGGAACTCAGAATCCTGAGCTAATAATAAAGTGAGGCTATGGGTGATTTTTTCCTTTCTTTGTATTTTTTCTGGGTACTTTACGTTTTTTATATTGCACATGCATTAGTTTTTAATAAAGCTATATAGTATCTTTATCAACATGTGAAGAACACATCCACACTTTATAAATTGCTCTACGGTCACAAGCATTCTTCTCTTTCTCCACCGGAGGGCAGCATAAGCACAGTAAATAGCAAACATAGTTTCAAGGTGTTTGGTCTGAAATTGAAGACTGCTCTTCAGTTGTTTGTTTTGACAGGCTGCTGGTACAAATTAATCATTAGATTGTTTATTTTTCTGATAAATGACTCTATGTTCATTGTAAAAACTGATATAGAGGAGAAAAGACAACTCACCTATATAATCAGGGACCAGCTGGCATTTATCTCCACATTTCTATGTGTGACGAAGAGAGGAAGGTACGTATTTTTTTAAAGTCTGCTGACAAAACGTCCCCCACACAATAGTTTTCTAATCGACGCTTCACATCACATGTCTCTTGAGCATTCATCTCCCTGCTTCCCTAAGTTCTCTGACATGGTGCTTTCTAAAGGCCGCCTGGTGTTCCAGCCTGTCGACTCGTTGGACCTTGCTTCCCTGATTTAAATTGGTCATTTAGGTGTTTTAACTCTCTTTAAAGTATAAAAGATTTCCCATGCATAAAATATACATAGAAAACTATACCACCCAATTAATCGCTACTCGAATTTGATAGATGGTAATCGTTGCCATTTTAACTTCAGATATTCTGAAGAAAGAAAAGTTTACAGGTAGCGTTGGAGGTCCCCACGTCCAATTAAGTTCTCTCCTTCCATCCCCAAAGTCACCTCTGATCTGAAGCTGGGGCTTACTTTTCCTACCCTTCATCTCAGGCTCTAATTACAAAAGTATGTTCTGTCAACAACACAGTATCGTCCTGAGCTCTTAAATTCTACACGTAAATGTAATCACCACGGCATGTCCTGTATTTGCTTAACTAATTATGATTTACCCGCTGTTGATTTAGACCTACTTAATTTTAACTGCTTTAAGGTATTATAATTTATAAATAGAACTTATTGACACATTCCCTATTGATAAGCATTTAGGCGGTTTCTAACCATTGAGTGTCGCTGCTCTTTGGATGGGGCAGGTGCGCACAGCTTCTCTAGCTGTTATACCTAGAGAAGAGTTAACTTTGGGATTCCAGCAGAGGAATGGCAGATTCGAAAGGGTCATCCCCTTCAGCTCTACCGGCTACTGCTGAATCACATTCCTGAATTACCAATTTTCAATTCAGCGGGTCGCGAATTAGTCCCATTTCCTCACTTCCTCTTTGTGGTAGGAGGCATGGCTTTAAGCATCTCGGAGGTTACGCACCTCTGCATGGTCACTGGCAACAAGGTTTTGTCTTTTGTGAATCCACTGCCTTTGCTTATTACCTGCTTGGGTTCTTTACCTTTTTCTTATCGAGTCGTACAAATTGTGTATCTATGTCTGATTCAGACCGGGTGTCTAGAGGAAGCACGTGGCATGCACAGACCGGGTAATTTAAGGAGAGCTTGGGCTTCCCTGGTGGTGCAGTGGTTAAGAATCCGCCTGGCAATGCAGGGGACACGGGTTCGAGCCCCGGTCCCGGAAGATCCCACACGCCGTGGAGCGACTAAACCCGTGAGCCACAACTCCTGAAGCCCGGGCACCTAAAGCCCATGCTCCGCAACAAGAGGCCACCGCAATGAGAAGCCCGCGCACCACAACGAACAGTAGCGCCCGCTCACCGCAACTAGAGAAAGCCCGCGCACAGCAACGAAGAGCCAACACAGCCACATAAACAAATAAGTAAATAAATTTATTTTAAACAAAATTTTCTAGGTTAGCACTCCAATGGCAGAAAAGTGGACTTTATACTGAAAGAACTACTACACCCTCATCTTTTTTATCTCCCCTGCCCAGGAACTCAGAATCCTGAGCTAATAATAAAGTGAGACTATGGGTGATTTTTTCCTTTCTTTGTATTTTTTCTGGGTACTTTACGTCTTTTACATTGCACATGTATTAGTTTTTAATAAAGCTATATAGTATCTTTATCAACATGTGAAGAACACATCCGCACTTTATAAATTGCTCTACGGTCACAAGCATTCTTCTCTTTCTCCACCGGAGGGCAGCATAAGCACAGTAAATAGCAAACATAGTTTCAAGGTGTTTGGTCTGAAATTGAAGGCTGCTCTTCAGTTGTTTGTTTTGACAGGCTGCTGGTACAAATTAATCATTAGACTGTTTATTTTTCTGATAAATGACTCTATGTTCATTGTCAAAACTGATATAGAGGAGAAAAGACAACTCACCTATATAATCAGGGACCAGCTGGCATTTATCTCCACATTTCTATGTGTGACGAAGAGAAGAACGTACGTATTTTTTTAAAGTCTGCTGACAAAACGTCCCCCACACAATAGTTTTCTAATCGACGCTTCACATCACATGTCTCTTGAGCATTCATCTCCCTGCTTCCCTAAGTTCTCTGACATGGTGCTTTCTAAAGGCCGCCTGGTGTTCCAGCCTGTCGACTCGTTGGACCTTGCTTCCCTGATTTAAATTGGTCATTTAGGTGTTTTAACTCTCTTTAAAGTATAAAAGATTTCCCATGTATAAAACATACATAGAAAACTATACCACCCAATTAATCGCTACTCGAATTTGATAGATGGTAATCGTTGCCATTTTAACTTCAGATATTCTGAAGAAACAAAAGTTTACAGGTAGCGTTGGAGGTCCCCACGTCCAATTAAGTTCTCTCCTTCCATCCCCAAAGTCACCTCTGATCTGAAGCTGCGGCTTACTTTTCCAACCCTTCATCTCAGGCTCTAATTACAAAAGTATGTTCTGTAAACAACACAGTATCGTCCTGAGCTTTTAAATTCTACACGTAAATGTAATCACCACGGCATGCCCTGTATTTGCTTAACTAATTATGATTTACCCGTATTTGCTTAACTAATTCTGATTTACCCGCTGTTGATTTAGACCTAATTTTAACTGCTTTAAGGCGCTATAATTTATAAATAGAACTTATTGACACATTCCCTATTGATAAGCATTTAGGCGGTTTCTAACCATTGAGTGTCGCTGCTCTTTGGATGGGGCAGGTGCGCACAGCTTCTCTAGCTGTTATACCTAGAGAAGAGTTAACTTTGGGATTCCAACAGAGGAATGGCAGATTCGAAAGGGTCATCCCCTTCAGCTCTACCGGCTACTGCTGAATCACACTCCTGAATTACCAATTTTCAATTCAGCGGGTCGCGAATTAGTCCCATTTCCTGACTTCCTCTTTGTGGTAGGAGGCATGGCTTTAAGCATCTCGGAGGTTACGCACCTCTGCATGGTCACTGGCAACAAGGTTTTGTCTTTTGTGAATCCACTGCCTTTGCTTATTACCTGCTTGGGTTCTTTACCTTTTTCTTATCGAGTCGTACAAATTGTGTATCTATGTCTGATTCAGACCGGGTGTCTAGAGGAAGCACGTGGCATGCACAGACCGGGTAATTTAAGGAGAGCTTGGGCTTCCCTGGTGGTACAGTGGTTAAGAATCCGCCTGGCAATGCAGGGGACACGGGTTTTAGCCCCGGTCCCGGAAGATCCCACACGCCGTGGAGCGACTAAACCCGTGAGCCACAACTCCTGAAGCCCGGGCACCTAAAGCCCATGCTCCGCAACAAGAGGCCACCGCAATGAGAAGCCCGCGCACCACAACGAAGAGTAGCGCCCGCTCACCGCAACTAGAGAAAGCCCGCGCACAGCAACGAAGAGCCAACACAGCCACATAAACAAATAAGTAAATAAATTTATTTTAAACAAAATTTTCTAGGTTAGCACTCCAATGGCACAAAAGTGGACTTTATACTGAAAGAACTACTACACCCTCATCTTTTTTATCTCCCCTGCCCAGGAACTCAGAATCCTGAGCTAATAATAAAGTGAGGCTATGGGTGATTTTTTCCTTTCTTTGTATTTTTTCTGGGTACTTTACGTTTTTTATATTGCACATGTATTAGTTTTTAATAAAGGTATATAGTATCTTTATCAACTTGTGAAGAACACATCCACACTTTATAAATTGCTCTACGGTCACAAGCATTCTTCTCTTTCTCCACCGGAGGGCAGCATAAGCACAGTAAATAGCAAACATAGTTTCAAGGTGTTTGGTCTGAAATTGAAGGCTGCTCTTCAGTTGTTTGTTTTGACAGGCTGCTGGTACAAATTAATCATTAGATTGTTTATTTTTCTGATAAATGACTCTATGTTCATTGTAAAAACTGATATAGAGGAGAAAAGACAACTCACCTATATAATCAGGGACCAGCTGGCATTTATCTCCACATTTCTATGTGTGACGAAGAGAGGAAGGTACGTATTTTTTTAAAGTCTGCTGACAAAACGTCCCCCACACAATAGTTTTCTAATCGACGCTTCACATCACATGTCTCTTGAGCATTCATCTCCCTGCTTCCCTAAGTTCTCTGACATGGTACTTTCTAAAGGCCGCCTGGTGTTCCAGCCTGTCGACTCGTTGGACCTTGCTTCCCTGATTTAAATTGGTCATTTAGGTGTTTTAACTCTCTTTAAAGTATAAAAGATTTCCCATGCATAAAATATACATAGAAAACTATACCACCCAATTAATCGCTACTCGAATTTGATAGATGGTAATCGTTGCCATTTTAACTTCAGATATTCTGAAGAAAGAAAAGTTTACAGGTAGCGTTGGAGGTCCCCACGTCCAATTAAGTTCTCTCCTTCCATCCCCAAAGTCACCTCTGATCTGAAGCTGGGGCTTACTTTTCCTACCCTTCATCTCAGGCTCTAATTACAAAAGTATGTTCTGTAAACAACACAGTATCGTCCTGAGCTTTTAAATTCTACACGTAAATGTAATCACCACGGCATGCCCTGTATTTGCTTAACTAATTATGATTTACCTGCTGTTGATTTAGACCTAATTTTAACTGCTTTAAGGCGCTATAATTTATAAATAGAGCTTATTGACACATTCCCTATTGATAAGCATTTAGGCGGTTTCTAACCATTGAGTGTCGCTGCTCTTTGGATGGGGCAGGTGCGCACAGCTTCTCTAGCTGTTATACCTAGAGAAGAGTTAACTTTGGGATTCCAGCAGAGGAATGGCAGATTCGAAAGGGTCATCCCCTTCAGCTCTACCGGCTACTGCTGAATCACACTCCTGAATTACCAATTTTCAATTCAGCGGGTCGCGAATTAGTCCCATTTCCTCACTTCCTCTTTGTGGTAGGAGGCATGGCTTTAAGCATCTCGGAGGTTACGCACCTCTGCATGGTCACTGGCAACAAGGTTTTGTCTTTTGTGAATCCACTGCCTTTGCTTATTACCTGCTTGGGTTCTTTACCTTTTTCTTATCGAGTCGTACAAATTGTGTATCTATGTCTGATTCAGACCGGGAGTCTAGAGGAAGCACGTGGCATGCACAGACCGGGTAATTTAAGGAGAGCTTGGGCTTCCCTGGTGGTGCAGTGGTTAAGAATCCGCCTGGCAATGCAGGGGACACGGGTTCGAGCCCCGGTCCCGGAAGATCCCACACGCCGTGGAGCGACTAAACCCGTGAGCCACAACTCCTGAAGCCCGGGCACCTAAAGCCCATGCTCCGCAACAAGAGGCCACCGCAATGAGAAGCCCGCGCACCACAACGAACAGTAGCGCCCGCTCACCGCAACTAGAGAAAGCCCGCGCACAGCAACGAAGAGCCAACACAGCCACATAAACAAATAAGTAAATAAATTTATTTTAAACAAAATTTTCTAGGTTAGCACTCCAATGGCAGAAAAGTGGACTTTATACTGAAAGAACTACTACACCCTCATCTTTTTTATCTCCCCTGCCCAGGAACTCAGAATCCTGAGCTAATAATAAAGTGAGACTATGGGTGATTTTTTCCTTTCTTTGTATTTTTTCTGGGTACTTTACGTCTTTTACATTGCACATGTATTAGTTTTTAATAAAGCTATATAGTATCTTTATCAACATGTGAAGAACACATCCGCACTTTATAAATTGCTCTACGGTCACAAGCATTCTTCTCTTTCTCCACCGGAGGGCAGCATAAGCACAGTAAATAGCAAACATAGTTTCAAGGTGTTTGGTCTGAAATTGAAGGCTGCTCTTCAGTTGTTTGTTTTGACAGGCTGCTGGTACAAATTAATCATTAGACTGTTTATTTTTCTGATAAATGACTCTATGTTCATTGTAAAAACTGATATAGAGGAGAAAAGACAACTCACCTATATAATCAGGGACCAGCTGGCATTTATCTCCACATTTCTATGTGTGACGAAGAGAGGAAGGTACGTATTTTTTTAAAGTCTGCTGACAAAACGTCCCCCACACAATAGTTTTCTAATCGACGCTTCACATCACATGTCTCTTGAGCATTCATCTCCCTGCTTCCCTAAGTTCTCTGACATGGTGCTTTCTAAAGGCCGCCTGGTGTTCCAGCCTGTCGACTCGTTGGACCTTGCTTCCCTGATTTAAATTGGTCATTTAGGTGTTTTAACTCTCTTTAAAGTATAAAAGATTTCCCATGCATAAAATATACATAGAAAACTATACCACCCAATTAATCGCTACTCGAATTTGATAGATGGTAATCGTTGCCATTTTAACTTCAGATATTCTGAAGAAAGAAAAGTTTACAGGTAGCGTTGGAGGTCCCCACGTCCAATTAAGTTCTCTCCTTCCATCCCCAAAGTCACCTCTGATCTGAAGCTGGGGCTTACTTTTCCTACCCTTCATCTCAGGCTCTAATTACAAAAGTATGTTCTGTCAACAACACAGTATCGTCCTGAGCTCTTAAATTCTACACGTAAATGTAATCACCACGGCATGTCCTGTATTTGCTTAACTAATTATGATTTACCCGCTGTTGATTTAGACCTACTTAATTTTAACTGCTTTAAGGTATTATAATTTATAAATAGAACTTATTGACACATTCCCTATTGATAAGCATTTAGGCGGTTTCTAACCATTGAGTGTCGCTGCTCTTTGGATGGGGCAGGTGCGCACAGCTTCTCTAGCTGTTATACCTAGAGAAGAGTTAACTTTGGGATTCCAGCAGAGGAATGGCAGATTCGAAAGGGTCATCCCCTTCAGCTCTACCGGCTACTGCTGAATCACATTCCTGAATTACCAATTTTCAATTCAGCGGGTCGCGAATTAGTCCCATTTCCTCACTTCCTCTTTGTGGTAGGAGGCATGGCTTTAAGCATCTCGGAGGTTACGCACCTCTGCATGGTCACTGGCAACAAGGTTTTGTCTTTTGTGAATCCACTGCCTTTGCTTATTACCTGCTTGGGTTCTTTACCTTTTTCTTATCGAGTCGTACAAATTGTGTATCTATGTCTGATTCAGACCGGGTGTCTAGAGGAAGCACGTGGCATGCACAGACCGGGTAATTTAAGGAGAGCTTGGGCTTCCCTGGTGGTGCAGTGGTTAAGAATCCGCCTGGCAATGCAGGGGACACGGGTTCGAGCCCCGGTCCCGGAAGATCCCACACGCCGTGGAGCGACTAAACCCGTGAGCCACAACTCCTGAAGCCCGGGCACCTAAAGCCCATGCTCCGCAACAAGAGGCCACCGCAATGAGAAGCCCGCGCACCACAACGAAGAGTAGCGCCCGCTCACCGCAACTAGAGAAAGCCCGCGCACAGCAACGAAGAGCCAACACAGCCACATAAACAAATAAGTAAATAAATTTATTTTAAACAAAATTTTCTAGGTTAGCACTCCAATGGCAGAAAAGTGGACTTTATACTGAAAGAACTACTACACCCTCATCTTTTTTATCTCCCCTGCCCAGGAACTCAGAATCCTGAGCTAATAATAAAGTGAGACTATGGGTGATTTTTTCCTTTCTTTGTATTTTTTCTGGGTACTTTACGTCTTTTACATTGCACATGTATTAGTTTTTAATAAAGCTATATAGTATCTTTATCAACATGTGAAGAACACATCCGCACTTTATAAATTGCTCTACGGTCACAAGCATTCTTCTCTTTCTCCACCGGAGGGCAGCATAAGCACAGTAAATAGCAAACATAGTTTCAAGGTGTTTGGTCTGAAATTGAAGGCTGCTCTTCAGTTGTTTGTTTTGACAGGCTGCTGGTACAAATTAATCATTAGACTGTTTATTTTTCTGATAAATGACTCTATGTTCATTGTCAAAACTGATATAGAGGAGAAAAGACAACTCACCTATATAATCAGGGACCAGCTGGCATTTATCTCCACATTTCTATGTGTGACGAAGAGAAGAACGTACGTATTTTTTTAAAGTCTGCTGACAAAACGTCCCCCACACAATAGTTTTCTAATCGACGCTTCACATCACATGTCTCTTGAGCATTCATCTCCCTGCTTCCCTAAGTTCTCTGACATGGTGCTTTCTAAAGGCCGCCTGGTGTTCCAGCCTGTCGACTCGTTGGACCTTGCTTCCCTGATTTAAATTGGTCATTTAGGTGTTTTAACTCTCTTTAAAGTATAAAAGATTTCCCATGTATAAAACATACATAGAAAACTATACCACCCAATTAATCGCTACTCGAATTTGATAGATGGTAATCGTTGCCATTTTAACTTCAGATATTCTGAAGAAACAAAAGTTTACAGGTAGCGTTGGAGGTCCCCACGTCCAATTAAGTTCTCTCCTTCCATCCCCAAAGTCACCTCTGATCTGAAGCTGCGGCTTACTTTTCCAACCCTTCATCTCAGGCTCTAATTACAAAAGTATGTTCTGTAAACAACACAGTATCGTCCTGAGCTTTTAAATTCTACACGTAAATGTAATCACCACGGCATGCCCTGTATTTGCTTAACTAATTATGATTTACCCGTATTTGCTTAACTAATTCTGATTTACCCGCTGTTGATTTAGACCTAATTTTAACTGCTTTAAGGCGCTATAATTTATAAATAGAACTTATTGACACATTCCCTATTGATAAGCATTTAGGCGGTTTCTAACCATTGAGTGTCGCTGCTCTTTGGATGGGGCAGGTGCGCACAGCTTCTCTAGCTGTTATACCTAGAGAAGAGTTAACTTTGGGATTCCAACAGAGGAATGGCAGATTCGAAAGGGTCATCCCCTTCAGCTCTACCGGCTACTGCTGAATCACACTCCTGAATTACCAATTTTCAATTCAGCGGGTCGCGAATTAGTCCCATTTCCTGACTTCCTCTTTGTGGTAGGAGGCATGGCTTTAAGCATCTCGGAGGTTACGCACCTCTGCATGGTCACTGGCAACAAGGTTTTGTCTTTTGTGAATCCACTGCCTTTGCTTATTACCTGCTTGGGTTCTTTACCTTTTTCTTATCGAGTCGTACAAATTGTGTATCTATGTCTGATTCAGACCGGGTGTCTAGAGGAAGCACGTGGCATGCACAGACCGGGTAATTTAAGGAGAGCTTGGGCTTCCCTGGTGGTACAGTGGTTAAGAATCCGCCTGGCAATGCAGGGGACACGGGTTTTAGCCCCGGTCCCGGAAGATCCCACACGCCGTGGAGCGACTAAACCCGTGAGCCACAACTCCTGAAGCCCGGGCACCTAAAGCCCATGCTCCGCAACAAGAGGCCACCGCAATGAGAAGCCCGCGCACCACAACGAAGAGTAGCGCCCGCTCACCGCAACTAGAGAAAGCCCGCGCACAGCAACGAAGAGCCAACACAGCCACATAAACAAATAAGTAAATAAATTTATTTTAAACAAAATTTTCTAGGTTAGCACTCCAATGGCACAAAAGTGGACTTTATACTGAAAGAACTACTACACCCTCATCTTTTTTATCTCCCCTGCCCAGGAACTCAGAATCCTGAGCTAATAATAAAGTGAGGCTATGGGTGATTTTTTCCTTTCTTTGTATTTTTTCTGGGTACTTTACGTTTTTTATATTGCACATGTATTAGTTTTTAATAAAGGTATATAGTATCTTTATCAACTTGTGAAGAACACATCCACACTTTATAAATTGCTCTACGGTCACAAGCATTCTTCTCTTTCTCCACCGGAGGGCAGCATAAGCACAGTAAATAGCAAACATAGTTTCAAGGTGTTTGGTCTGAAATTGAAGGCTGCTCTTCAGTTGTTTGTTTTGACAGGCTGCTGGTACAAATTAATCATTAGATTGTTTATTTTTCTGATAAATGACTCTATGTTCATTGTAAAAACTGATATAGAGGAGAAAAGACAACTCACCTATATAATCAGGGACCAGCTGGCATTTATCTCCACATTTCTATGTGTGACGAAGAGAGGAAGGTACGTATTTTTTTAAAGTCTGCTGACAAAACGTCCCCCACACAATAGTTTTCTAATCGACGCTTCACATCACATGTCTCTTGAGCATTCATCTCCCTGCTTCCCTAAGTTCTCTGACATGGTACTTTCTAAAGGCCGCCTGGTGTTCCAGCCTGTCGACTCGTTGGACCTTGCTTCCCTGATTTAAATTGGTCATTTAGGTGTTTTAACTCTCTTTAAAGTATAAAAGATTTCCCATGCATAAAATATACATAGAAAACTATACCACCCAATTAATCGCTACTCGAATTTGATAGATGGTAATCGTTGCCATTTTAACTTCAGATATTCTGAAGAAAGAAAAGTTTACAGGTAGCGTTGGAGGTCCCCACGTCCAATTAAGTTCTCTCCTTCCATCCCCAAAGTCACCTCTGATCTGAAGCTGGGGCTTACTTTTCCTACCCTTCATCTCAGGCTCTAATTACAAAAGTATGTTCTGTAAACAACACAGTATCGTCCTGAGCTTTTAAATTCTACACGTAAATGTAATCACCACGGCATGCCCTGTATTTGCTTAACTAATTATGATTTACCTGCTGTTGATTTAGACCTAATTTTAACTGCTTTAAGGCGCTATAATTTATAAATAGAGCTTATTGACACATTCCCTATTGATAAGCATTTAGGCGGTTTCTAACCATTGAGTGTCGCTGCTCTTTGGATGGGGCAGGTGCGCACAGCTTCTCTAGCTGTTATACCTAGAGAAGAGTTAACTTTGGGATTCCAGCAGAGGAATGGCAGATTCGAAAGGGTCATCCCCTTCAGCTCTACCGGCTACTGCTGAATCACACTCCTGAATTACCAATTTTCAATTCAGCGGGTCGCGAATTAGTCCCATTTCCTCACTTCCTCTTTGTGGTAGGAGGCATGGCTTTAAGCATCTCGGAGGTTACGCACCTCTGCATGGTCACTGGCAACAAGGTTTTGTCTTTTGTGAATCCACTGCCTTTGCTTATTACCTGCTTGGGTTCTTTACCTTTTTCTTATCGAGTCGTACAAATTGTGTATCTATGTCTGATTCAGACCGGGAGTCTAGAGGAAGCACGTGGCATGCACAGACCGGGTAATTTAAGGAGAGCTTGGGCTTCCCTGGTGGTGCAGTGGTTAAGAATCCGCCTGGCAATGCAGGGGACACGGGTTCGAGCCCCGGTCCCGGAAGATCCCACACGCCGTGGAGCGACTAAACCCGTGAGCCACAACTCCTGAAGCCCGGGCACCTAAAGCCCATGCTCCGCAACAAGAGGCCACCGCAATGAGAAGCCCGCGCACCACAACGAAGAGTAGCGCCCGCTCACCGCAACTAGAGAAAGCCCGCGCACAGCAACGAAGAGCCAACACAGCCACATAAACAAATAAATAAATTTATTTTAAACAAAATTTTCTAGGTTAGCACTCCAATGGCAGAAAAGTGGACTTTATACTGAAAGAACTACTACACCCTCATCTTTTTTATCTCCCCTGCCCAGGAACTCAGAATCCTGAGCTAATAATAAAGTGAGACTATGGGTGATTTTTTCCTTTCTTTGTATTTTTTCTGGGTACTTTACGTCTTTTACATTGCACATGTATTAGTTTTTAATAAAGCTATATAGTATCTTTATCAACATGTGAAGAACACATCCGCACTTTATAAATTGCTCTACGGTCACAAGCATTCTTCTCTTTCTCCACCGGAGGGCAGCATAAGCACAGTAAATAGCAAACATAGTTTCAAGGTGTTTGGTCTGAAATTGAAGGCTGCTCTTCAGTTGTTTGTTTTGACAGGCTGCTGGTACAAATTAATCATTAGACTGTTTATTTTTCTGATAAATGACTCTATGTTCATTGTAAAAACTGATATAGAGGAGAAAAGACAACTCACCTATATAATCAGGGACCAGCTGGCATTTATCTCCACATTTCTATGTGTGACGAAGAGAGGAAGGTACGTATTTTTTTAAAGTCTGCTGACAAAACGTCCCCCACACAATAGTTTTCTAATCGACGCTTCACATCACATGTCTCTTGAGCATTCATCTCCCTGCTTCCCTAAGTTCTCTGACATGGTGCTTTCTAAAGGCCGCCTGGTGTTCCAGCCTGTCGACTCGTTGGACCTTGCTTCCCTGATTTAAATTGGTCATTTAGGTGTTTTAACTCTCTTTAAAGTATAAAAGATTTCCCATGTATAAAACATACATAGAAAACTATACCACCCAATTAATCGCTACTCGAATTTGATAGATGGTAATCGTTGCCATTTTAACTTCAGATATTCTGAAGAAAGAAAAGTTTACAGGTAGCGTTGGAGGTCCCCACGTCCAATTAAGTTCTCTCCTTCCATCCCCAAAGTCACCTCTGATCTGAAGCTGGGGCTTACTTTTCCTACCCTTCATCTCAGGCTCTAATTACAAAAGTATGTTCTGTCAACAACACAGTATCGTCCTGAGCTCTTAAATTCTACACGTAAATGTAATCACCACGGCATGTCCTGTATTTGCTTAACTAATTATGATTTACCCGCTGTTGATTTAGACCTACTTAATTTTAACTGCTTTAAGGTATTATAATTTATAAATAGAACTTATTGACACATTCCCTATTGATAAGCATTTAGGCGGTTTCTAACCATTGAGTGTCGCTGCTCTTTGGATGGGGCAGGTGCGCACAGCTTCTCTAGCTGTTATACCTAGAGAAGAGTTAACTTTGGGATTCCAGCAGAGGAATGGCAGATTCGAAAGGGTCATCCCCTTCAGCTCTACCGGCTACTGCTGAATCACATTCCTGAATTACCAATTTTCAATTCAGCGGGTCGCGAATTAGTCCCATTTCCTCACTTCCTCTTTGTGGTAGGAGGCATGGCTTTAAGCATCTCGGAGGTTACGCACCTCTGCATGGTCACTGGCAACAAGGTTTTGTCTTTTGTGAATCCACTGCCTTTGCTTATTACCTGCTTGGGTTCTTTACCTTTTTCTTATCGAGTCGTACAAATTGTGTATCTATGTCTGATTCAGACCGGGTGTCTAGAGGAAGCACGTGGCATGCACAGACCGGGTAATTTAAGGAGAGCTTGGGCTTCCCTGGTGGTGCAGTGGTTAAGAATCCGCCTGGCAATGCAGGGGACACGGGTTCGAGCCCCGGTCCCGGAAGATCCCACACGCCGTGGAGCGACTAAACCCGTGAGCCACAACTCCTGAAGCCCGGGCACCTAAAGCCCATGCTCCGCAACAAGAGGCCACCGCAATGAGAAGCCCGCGCACCACAACGAAGAGTAGCGCCCGCTCACCGCAACTAGAGAAAGCCCGCGCACAGCAACGAAGAGCCAACACAGCCACATAAACAAATAAGTAAATAAATTTATTTTAAACAAAATTTTCTAGGTTAGCACTCCAATGGCACAAAAGTGGACTTTATACTGAAAGAACTACTACACCCTCATCTTTTTTATCTCCCCTGCCCAGGAACTCAGAATCCTGAGCTAATAATAAAGTGAGACTATGGGTGATTTTTTCCTTTCTTTGTATTTTTTCTGGGTACTTTACGTCTTTTACATTGCACATGTATTAGTTTTTAATAAAGCTATATAGTATCTTTATCAACATGTGAAGAACACATCCGCACTTTATAAATTGCTCTACGGTCACAAGCATTCTTCTCTTTCTCCACCGGAGGGCAGCATAAGCACAGTAAATAGCAAACATAGTTTCAAGGTGTTTGGTCTGAAATTGAAGGCTGCTCTTCAGTTGTTTGTTTTGACAGGCTGCTGGTACAAATTAATCATTAGACTGTTTATTTTTCTGATAAATGACTCTATGTTCATTGTAAAAACTGATATAGAGGAGAAAAGACAACTCACCTATATAATCAGGGACCAGCTGGCATTTATCTCCACATTTCTATGTGTGACGAAGAGAGGAAGGTACGTATTTTTTTAAAGTCTGCTGACAAAACGTCCCCCACACAATAGTTTTCTAATCGACGCTTCACATCACATGTCTCTTGAGCATTCATCTCCCTGCTTCCCTAAGTTCTCTGACATGGTGCTTTCTAAAGGCCGCCTGGTGTTCCAGCCTGTCGACTCGTTGGACCTTGCTTCCCTGATTTAAATTGGTCATTTAGGTGTTTTAACTCTCTTTAAAGTATAAAAGATTTCCCATGTATAAAATATACATAGAAAACTATACCACCCAATTAATCGCTACTCGAATTTGATAGATGGTAATCGTTGCCATTTTAACTTCAGATATTCTGAAGAAAGAAAAGTTTACAGGTAGCGTTGGAGGTCCCCACGTCCAATTAAGGTCTCTCCTTCCATCCCCAAAGTCACCTCTGATCTGAAGCTGGGGCTTACTTTTCCTACCCTTCATCTCAGGCTCTAATTACAAAAGTATGTTCTGTCAACAACACAGTATCGTCCTGAGCTCTTAAATTCTACACGTAAATGTAATCACCACGGCATGTCCTGTATTTGCTTAACTAATTATGATTTACCCGCTGTTCATTTAGACCTAATTTTAACTGCTTTAAGGTATTATAATTTATAAATAGAACTTATTGACACATTCCCTATTGATAAGCATTTAGGCGGTTTCTAACCATTGAGTGTCGCTGCTCTTTGGATGGGGCAGGTGCGCACAGCTTCTCTAGCTGTTATACCTAGAGAAGAGTTAACTTTGGGATTCCAACAGAGGAATGGCAGATTCGAAAGGGTCATCCCCTTCAGCTCTACCGGCTACTGCTGAATCACACTCCTGAATTACCAATTTTCAATTCAGCGGGTCGCGAATTAGTCCCATTTCCTCACTTCCTCTTTGTGGTAGGAGGCATGGCTTTAAGCATCTCGGAGGTTACGCACCTCTGCATGGTCACTGGCAACAAGGTTTTGTCTTTTGTGAATCCACTGCCTTTGCTTATTACCTGCTTGGGTTCTTTACCTTTTTCTTATCGAGTCGTACAAATTGTGTATCTATGTCTGATTCAGACCGGGTGTCTAGAGGAAGCACGTGGCATGCACAGACCGGGTAATTTAAGGAGAGCTTGGGCTTCCCTGGTGGTGCAGTGGTTAAGAATCCGCCTGGCAATGCAGGGGACACGGGTTCGAGCCCCGGTCCCGGAAGATCCCACACGCCGTGGAGCGACTAAACCCGTGAGCCACAACTCCTGAAGCCCGGGCACCTAAAGCCCATGCTCCGCAACAAGAGGCCACCGCAATGAGAAGCCCGCGCACCACAACGAAGAGTAGCGCCCGCTCGCCGCAACTAGAGAAAGCCCGCGCACAGCAACGAAGAGCCAACACAGCCACATAAACAAATAAGTAAATAAATTTATTTTAAACAAAATTTTCTAGGTTAGCACTCCAATGGCACAAAAGTGGACTTTATACTGAAAGAACTACTACACCCTCATCTTTTTTATCTCCCCTGCCCAGGAACTCAGAATCCTGAGCTAATAATAAAGTGAGGCTATGGGTGATTTTTTCCTTTCTTTGTATTTTTTCTGGGTACTTTACGTTTTTTATATTGCACATGCATTAGTTTTTAATAAAGCTATATAGTATCTTTATCAACATGTGAAGAACACATCCACACTTTATAAATTGCTCTACGGTCACAAGCATTCTTCTCTTTCTCCACCGGAGGGCAGCATAAGCACAGTAAATAGCAAACATAGTTTCAAGGTGTTTGGTCTGAAATTGAAGACTGCTCTTCAGTTGTTTGTTTTGACAGGCTGCTGGTACAAATTAATCATTAGATTGTTTATTTTTCTGATAAATGACTCTATGTTCATTGTAAAAACTGATATAGAGGAGAAAAGACAACTCACCTATATAATCAGGGACCAGCTGGCATTTATCTCCACATTTCTATGTGTGACGAAGAGAGGAAGGTACGTATTTTTTTAAAGTCTGCTGACAAAACGTCCCCCACACAATAGTTTTCTAATCGACGCTTCACATCACATGTCTCTTGAGCATTCATCTCCCTGCTTCCCTAAGTTCTCTGACATGGTGCTTTCTAAAGGCCGCCTGGTGTTCCAGCCTGTCGACTCGTTGGACCTTGCTTCCCTGATTTAAATTGGTCATTTAGGTGTTTTAACTCTCTTTAAAGTATAAAAGATTTCCCATGCATAAAATATACATAGAAAACTATACCACCCAATTAATCGCTACTCGAATTTGATAGATGGTAATCGTTGCCATTTTAACTTCAGATATTCTGAAGAAAGAAAAGTTTACAGGTAGCGTTGGAGGTCCCCACGTCCAATTAAGTTCTCTCCTTCCATCCCCAAAGTCACCTCTGATCTGAAGCTGGGGCTTACTTTTCCTACCCTTCATCTCAGGCTCTAATTACAAAAGTATGTTCTGTCAACAACACAGTATCGTCCTGAGCTCTTAAATTCTACACGTAAATGTAATCACCACGGCATGTCCTGTATTTGCTTAACTAATTATGATTTACCCGCTGTTGATTTAGACCTACTTAATTTTAACTGCTTTAAGGTATTATAATTTATAAATAGAACTTATTGACACATTCCCTATTGATAAGCATTTAGGCGGTTTCTAACCATTGAGTGTCGCTGCTCTTTGGATGGGGCAGGTGCGCACAGCTTCTCTAGCTGTTATACCTAGAGAAGAGTTAACTTTGGGATTCCAGCAGAGGAATGGCAGATTCGAAAGGGTCATCCCCTTCAGCTCTACCGGCTACTGCTGAATCACATTCCTGAATTACCAATTTTCAATTCAGCGGGTCGCGAATTAGTCCCATTTCCTCACTTCCTCTTTGTGGTAGGAGGCATGGCTTTAAGCATCTCGGAGGTTACGCACCTCTGCATGGTCACTGGCAACAAGGTTTTGTCTTTTGTGAATCCACTGCCTTTGCTTATTACCTGCTTGGGTTCTTTACCTTTTTCTTATCGAGTCGTACAAATTGTGTATCTATGTCTGATTCAGACCGGGTGTCTAGAGGAAGCACGTGGCATGCACAGACCGGGTAATTTAAGGAGAGCTTGGGCTTCCCTGGTGGTGCAGTGGTTAAGAATCCGCCTGGCAATGCAGGGGACACGGGTTCGAGCCCCGGTCCCGGAAGATCCCACACGCCGTGGAGCGACTAAACCCGTGAGCCACAACTCCTGAAGCCCGGGCACCTAAAGCCCATGCTCCGCAACAAGAGGCCACCGCAATGAGAAGCCCGCGCACCACAACGAACAGTAGCGCCCGCTCACCGCAACTAGAGAAAGCCCGCGCACAGCAACGAAGAGCCAACACAGCCACATAAACAAATAAGTAAATAAATTTATTTTAAACAAAATTTTCTAGGTTAGCACTCCAATGGCACAAAAGTGGACTTTATACTGAAAGAACTACTACACCCTCATCTTTTTTATCTCCCCTGCCCAGGAACTCAGAATCCTGAGCTAATAATAAAGTGAGACTATGGGTGATTTTTTCCTTTCTTTGTATTTTTTCTGGGTACTTTACGTCTTTTACATTGCACATGTATTAGTTTTTAATAAAGCTATATAGTATCTTTATCAACATGTGAAGAACACATCCGCACTTTATAAATTGCTCTACGGTCACAAGCATTCTTCTCTTTCTCCACCGGAGGGCAGCATAAGCACAGTAAATAGCAAACATAGTTTCAAGGTGTTTGGTCTGAAATTGAAGGCTGCTCTTCAGTTGTTTGTTTTGACAGGCTGCTGGTACAAATTAATCATTAGACTGTTTATTTTTCTGATAAATGACTCTATGTTCATTGTCAAAACTGATATAGAGGAGAAAAGACAACTCACCTATATAATCAGGGACCAGCTGGCATTTATCTCCACATTTCTATGTGTGACGAAGAGAAGAACGTACGTATTTTTTTAAAGTCTGCTGACAAAACGTCCCCCACACAATAGTTTTCTAATCGACGCTTCACATCACATGTCTCTTGAGCATTCATCTCCCTGCTTCCCTAAGTTCTCTGACATGGTGCTTTCTAAAGGCCGCCTGGTGTTCCAGCCTGTCGACTCGTTGGACCTTGCTTCCCTGATTTAAATTGGTCATTTAGGTGTTTTAACTCTCTTTAAAGTATAAAAGATTTCCCATGTATAAAACATACATAGAAAACTATACCACCCAATTAATCGCTACTCGAATTTGATAGATGGTAATCGTTGCCATTTTAACTTCAGATATTCTGAAGAAAGAAAAGTTTACAGGTAGCGTTGGAGGTCCCCACGTCCAATTAAGTTCTCTCCTTCCATCCCCAAAGTCACCTCTGATCTGAAGCTGCGGCTTACTTTTCCAACCCTTCATCTCAGGCTCTAATTACAAAAGTATGTTCTGTAAACAACACAGTATCGTCCTGAGCTTTTAAATTCTACACGTAAATGTAATCACCACGGCATGCCCTGTATTTGCTTAACTAATTATGATTTACCCGTATTTGCTTAACTAATTCTGATTTACCCGCTGTTGATTTAGACCTAATTTTAACTGCTTTAAGGCGCTATAATTTATAAATAGAACTTATTGACACATTCCCTATTGATAAGCATTTAGGCGGTTTCTAACCATTGAGTGTCGCTGCTCTTTGGATGGGGCAGGTGCGCACAGCTTCTCTAGCTGTTATACCTAGAGAAGAGTTAACTTTGGGATTCCAACAGAGGAATGGCAGATTCGAAAGGGTCATCCCCTTCAGCTCTACCGGCTACTGCTGAATCACACTCCTGAATTACCAATTTTCAATTCAGCGGGTCGCGAATTAGTCCCATTTCCTGACTTCCTCTTTGTGGTAGGAGGCATGGCTTTAAGCATCTCGGAGGTTACGCACCTCTGCATGGTCACTGGCAACAAGGTTTTGTCTTTTGTGAATCCACTGCCTTTGCTTATTACCTGCTTGGGTTCTTTACCTTTTTCTTATCGAGTCGTACAAATTGTGTATCTATGTCTGATTCAGACCGGGTGTCTAGAGGAAGCACGTGGCATGCACAGACCGGGTAATTTAAGGAGAGCTTGGGCTTCCCTGGTGGTACAGTGGTTAAGAATCCGCCTGGCAATGCAGGGGACACGGGTTTTAGCCCCGGTCCCGGAAGATCCCACACGCCGTGGAGCGACTAAACCCGTGAGCCACAACTCCTGAAGCCCGGGCACCTAAAGCCCATGCTCCGCAACAAGAGGCCACCGCAATGAGAAGCCCGCGCACCACAACGAAGAGTAGCGCCCGCTCACCGCAACTAGAGAAAGCCCGCGCACAGCAACGAAGAGCCAACACAGCCACATAAACAAATAAGTAAATAAATTTATTTTAAACAAAATTTTCTAGGTTAGCACTCCAATGGCACAAAAGTGGACTTTATACTGAAAGAACTACTACACCCTCATCTTTTTTATCTCCCCTGCCCAGGAACTCAGAATCCTGAGCTAATAATAAAGTGAGGCTATGGGTGATTTTTTCCTTTCTTTGTATTTTTTCTGGGTACTTTACGTTTTTTATATTGCACATGTATTAGTTTTTAATAAAGCTATATAGTATCTTTATCAACTTGTGAAGAACACATCCACACTTTATAAATTGCTCTACGGTCACAAGCATTCTTCTCTTTCTCCACCGGAGGGCAGCATAAGCACAGTAAATAGCAAACATAGTTTCAAGGTGTTTGGTCTGAAATTGAAGGCTGCTCTTCAGTTGTTTGTTTTGACAGGCTGCTGGTACAAATTAATCATTAGATTGTTTATTTTTCTGATAAATGACTCTATGTTCATTGTAAAAACTGATATAGAGGAGAAAAGACAACTCACCTATATAATCAGGGACCAGCTGGCATTTATCTCCACATTTCTATGTGTGACGAAGAGAGGAAGGTACGTATTTTTTTAAAGTCTGCTGACAAAACGTCCCCCACACAATAGTTTTCTAATCGACGCTTCACATCACATGTCTCTTGAGCATTCATCTCCCTGCTTCCCTAAGTTCTCTGACATGGTACTTTCTAAAGGCCGCCTGGTGTTCCAGCCTGTCGACTCGTTGGACCTTGCTTCCCTGATTTAAATTGGTCATTTAGGTGTTTTAACTCTCTTTAAAGTATAAAAGATTTCCCATGCATAAAATATACATAGAAAACTATACCACCCAATTAATCGCTACTCGAATTTGATAGATGGTAATCGTTGCCATTTTAACTTCAGATATTCTGAAGAAAGAAAAGTTTACAGGTAGCGTTGGAGGTCCCCACGTCCAATTAAGTTCTCTCCTTCCATCCCCAAAGTCACCTCTGATCTGAAGCTGGGGCTTACTTTTCCTACCCTTCATCTCAGGCTCTAATTACAAAAGTATGTTCTGTAAACAACACAGTATCGTCCTGAGCTTTTAAATTCTACACGTAAATGTAATCACCACGGCATGCCCTGTATTTGCTTAACTAATTATGATTTACCTGCTGTTGATTTAGACCTAATTTTAACTGCTTTAAGGCGCTATAATTTATAAATAGAGCTTATTGACACATTCCCTATTGATAAGCATTTAGGCGGTTTCTAACCATTGAGTGTCGCTGCTCTTTGGATGGGGCAGGTGCGCACAGCTTCTCTAGCTGTTATACCTAGAGAAGAGTTAACTTTGGGATTCCAGCAGAGGAATGGCAGATTCGAAAGGGTCATCCCCTTCAGCTCTACCGGCTACTGCTGAATCACACTCCTGAATTACCAATTTTCAATTCAGCGGGTCGCGAATTAGTCCCATTTCCTCACTTCCTCTTTGTGGTAGGAGGCATGGCTTTAAGCATCTCGGAGGTTACGCACCTCTGCATGGTCACTGGCAACAAGGTTTTGTCTTTTGTGAATCCACTGCCTTTGCTTATTACCTGCTTGGGTTCTTTACCTTTTTCTTATCGAGTCGTACAAATTGTGTATCTATGTCTGATTCAGACCGGGAGTCTAGAGGAAGCACGTGGCATGCACAGACCGGGTAATTTAAGGAGAGCTTGGGCTTCCCTGGTGGTGCAGTGGTTAAGAATCCGCCTGGCAATGCAGGGGACACGGGTTCGAGCCCCGGTCCCGGAAGATCCCACACGCCGTGGAGCGACTAAACCCGTGAGCCACAACTCCTGAAGCCCGGGCACCTAAAGCCCATGCTCCGCAACAAGAGGCCACCGCAATGAGAAGCCCGCGCACCACAACGAAGAGTAGCGCCCGCTCACCGCAACTAGAGAAAGCCCGCGCACAGCAACGAAGAGCCAACACAGCCACATAAACAAATAAGTAAATAAATTTATTTTAAACAAAATTTTCTAGGTTAGCACTCGAATGGCAGAAAAGTGGACTTTATACTGAAAGAACTACTACACCCTCATCTTTTTTATCTCCCCTGCCCAGGAACTCAGAATCCTGAGCTAATAATAAAGTGAGACTATGGGTGATTTTTTCCTTTCTTTGTATTTTTTCTGGGTACTTTACGTCTTTTACATTGCACATGTATTAGTTTTTAATAAAGCTATATAGTATCTTTATCAACATGTGAAGAACACATCCGCAATTTATAAATTGCTCTACGGTCACAAGCATTCTTCTCTTTCTCCACCGGAGGGCAGCATAAGCACAGTAAATAGCAAACATAGTTTCAAGGTGTTTGGTCTGAAATTGAAGGCTGCTCTTCAGTTGTTTGTTTTGACAGGCTGCTGGTACAAATTAATCATTAGACTGTTTATTTTTCTGATAAATGACTCTATGTTCATTGTAAAAACTGATATAGAGGAGAAAAGACAACTCACCTATATAATCAGGGACCAGCTGGCATTTATCTCCACATTTCTATGTGTGACGAAGAGAGGAAGGTACGTATTTTTTTAAAGTCTGCTGACAAAACGTCCCCCACACAATAGTTTTCTAATCGACGCTTCACATCACATGTCTCTTGAGCATTCATCTCCCTGCTTCCCTAAGTTCTCTGACATGGTGCTTTCTAAAGGCCGCCTGGTGTTCCAGCCTGTCGACTCGTTGGACCTTGCTTCCCTGATTTAAATTGGTCTTTTAGGTGTTTTAACTCTCTTTAAAGTATAAAAGATTTCCCATGTATAAAACATACATAGAAAACTATACCACCCAATTAATCGCTACTCGAATTTGATAGATGGTAATCGTTGCCATTTTAACTTCAGATATTCTGAAGAAAGAAAAGTTTACAGGTAGCGTTGGAGGTCCCCACGTCCAATTAAGTTCTCTCCTTCCATCCCCAAAGTCACCTCTGATCTGAAGCTGGGGCTTACTTTTCCTACCCTTCATCTCAGGCTCTAATTACAAAAGTATGTTCTGTCAACAACACAGTATCGTCCTGAGCTCTTAAATTCTACACGTAAATGTAATCACCACGGCATGTCCTGTATTTGCTTCACTAATTATGATTTACCCGCTGTTGATTTAGACCTACTTAATTTTAACTGCTTTAAGGTATTATAATTTATAAATAGAACTTATTGACACATTCCCTATTGATAAGCATTTAGGCGGTTTCTAACCATTGAGTGTCGCTGCTCTTTGGATGGGGCAGGTGCGCACAGCTTCTCTAGCTGTTATACCTAGAGAAGAGTTAACTTTGGGATTCCAGCAGAGGAATGGCAGATTCGAAAGGGTCATCCCCTTCAGCTCTACCGGCTACTGCTGAATCACATTCCTGAATTACCAATTTTCAATTCAGCGGGTCGCGAATTAGTCCCATTTCCTCACTTCCTCTTTGTGGTAGGAGGCATGGCTTTAAGCATCTCGGAGGTTACGCACCTCTGCATGGTCACTGGCAACAAGGTTTTGTCTTTTGTGAATCCACTGCCTTTGCTTATTACCTGCTTGGGTTCTTTACCTTTTTCTTATCGAGTCGTACAAATTGTGTATCTATGTCTGATTCAGACCGGGTGTCTAGAGGAAGCACGTGGCATGCACAGACCGGGTAATTTAAGGAGAGCTTGGGCTTCCCTGGTGGTGCAGTGGTTAAGAATCCGCCTGGCAATGCAGGGGACACGGGTTTTAGCCCCGGTCCCGGAAGATCCCACACGCCGTGGAGCAACTAAACCCGTGAGCCACAACTCCTGAAGCCCGGGCACCTAAAGCCCATGCTCCGCAACAAGAGGCCACCGCAATGAGAAGCCCGCGCACCACAACGAAGAGTAGCGCCCGCTCACCGCAACTAGAGAAAGCCCGCGCACAGCAACGAAGAGCCAACACAGCCACATAAACAAATAAGTAAATAGATTTATTTTAAACAAAATTTTCTAGGTTAGCACTCCAATGGCAGAAAAGTGGACTTTATACTGAAAGAGCTACTACACCCTCATCTTTTTTATCTCCCCTGCCCAGGAACTCAGAATCCTGAGCTAATAATAAAGTGAGACTATGGGTGATTTTTTTCCTTTCTTTGTATTTTTTCTGGGTACTTTACGTCTTTTATATTGCACATGTATTAGTTTTTAATAAAGCTATATAGTATCTTTATCAACATGTGAAGAACACATCCGCACTTTATAAATTGCTCTACGGTCACAAGCATTCTTCTCTTTCTCCACCGGAGGGCAGCATAAGCACAGTAAATAGCAAACAGTTTCAAGGTGTTTGGTCTGAAATTGAAGGCTGCTCTTCAGTTGTTTGTTTTGACAGGCTGCTGGTACAAATTAATCATTAGACTGTTTATTTTTCTGATAAATGACTCTATGTTCATTGTAAAAACTGATATAGAGGAGAAAAGACAACTCACCTATATAATCAGGGACCAGCTGGCATTTATCTCCACATTTCTATGTGTGACGAAGAGAGGAAGGTACGTATTTTTTTAAAGTCTGCTGACAAAACGTCCCCCACACAATAGTTTTCTAATCGACGCTTCACATCACATGTCTCTTGAGCATTCATCTCCCTGCTTCCCTAAGTTCTCTGACATGGTGCTTTCTAAAGGCCGCCTGGTGTTCCAGCCTGTCGACTCGTTGGACCTTGCTTCCCTGATTTAAATTGGTCATTTAGGTGTTTTAACTCTCTTTAAAGTATAAAAGATTTCCCATGCATAAAATATACATAGAAAACTATACCACCCAATTAATCGCTACTCGAATTTGATAGATGGTAATCGTTGCCATTTTAACTTCAGATATTCTGAAGAAAGAAAAGTTTACAGGTAGCGTTGGAGGTCCCCACGTCCAATTAAGTTCTCTCCTTCCATCCCCAAAGTCACCTCTGATCTGAAGCTGGGGCTTACTTTTCCTACCCTTCATCTCAGGCTCTAATTACAAAAGTATGTTCTGTCAACAACACAGTATCGTCCTGAGCTTTTAAATTCTACACGTAAATGTAATCACCACGGCATGCCCTGTATTTGCTTAACTAATTATGATTTACCCGTATTTGCTTAACTAATTATGATTTACCCGCTGTTGATTTAGACCTAATTTTAACTGCTTTAAGGCGCTATAATTTATAAATAGAACTTATTGACACATTCCCTATTGATAAGCATTTAGGCGGTTTCTAACCATTGAGTGTCGCTGCTCTTTGGATGGGGCAGGTGCGCACAGCTTCTCTAGCTGTTATACCTAGAGAAGAGTTAACTTTGGGATTCCAACAGAGGAATGGCAGATTCGAAAGGGTCATCCCCTTCAGCTCTACCGGCTACTGCTGAATCACACTCCTGAATTACCAATTTTCAATTCAGCGGGTCGCGAATTACTCCCATTTCCTCACTTCCTCTTTGTGGTAGGAGGCATGGCTTTAAGCATCTCGGAGGTTACGCACCTCTGCATGGTCACTGGCAACAAGGTTTTGTCTTTTGTGAATCCACTGCCTTTGCTTATTACCTGCTTGGGTTCTTTACCTTTTTCTTATCGAGTCGTACAAATTGTGTATCTATGTCTGATTCAGACCGGGTGTCTAGAGGAAGCACGTGGCATGCACAGACCGGGTAATTTAAGGAGAGCTTGGGCTTCCCTGGTGGTGCAGTGGTTAAGAATCCGCCTGGCAATGCAGGGGACACGGGTTCGAGCCCCGGTCCCGGAAGATCCCACACGCCGTGGAGCGACTAAACCCGTGAGCCACAACTCCTGAAGCCCGGGCACCTAAAGCCCATGCTCCGCAACAAGAGGCCACCGCAATGAGAAGCCCGCGCACCACAACGAAGAGTAGCGCCCGCTCACCGCAACTAGAGAAAGCCCGCGCACAGCAACGAAGAGCCAACACAGCCACATAAACAAATAAGTAAATAAATTTATTTTAAACAAAATTTTCTAGGTTAGCACTCCAACGGCAGAAAAGTGGACTTTATACTGAAAGAACTAGTACACCCTCATCTTTTTTATCTCCCCTGCCCAGGAACTCAGAATCCTGAGCTAATAATAAAGTGAGACTATGGGTGATTTTTTTCCTTTCTTTGTATTTTTTCTGGGTACTTTACGTCTTTTATATTGCACATGTATTAGTTTTTAATAAAGCTATATAGTATCTTTATCAACATGTGAAGAACACATCCGCACTTTATAAATTGCTCTACGGTCACAAGCATTCTTCTCTTTCTCCACCGGAGGGCAGCATAAGCCCAGTAAATAGCAAACATAGTTTCAAGGTGTTTGGTCTGAAATTGAAGGCTGCTCTTCAGCTGTTTGTTTTGACAGGCTGCTGGTACAAATTAATGATTAGACTGTTTATTTTTCTGATAAATGACTCTATGTTCATTGTAAAAACTGATATAGAGGAGAAAAGACAACTCACCTATATAATCAGGGACCAGCTGGCATTTATCTCCACATTTCTATGTGTGACGAAGAGAGGAAGGTACGTATTTTTTTAAAGTCTGCTGACAAAACGTCCCCCACACAATAGTTTTCTAATCGACGCTTCACATCACATGTCTCTTGAGCATTCATCTCCCTGCTTCCCTAAGTTCTCTGACATGGTGCTTTCTAAAGGCCGCCTGGTGTTCCAGCCTGTCGACTCGTTGGACCTTGCTTCCCTGATTTAAATTGGTCATTTAGGTGTTTTAACTCTCTTTAAAGTATAAAAGATTTCCCATGTATAAAACATACATAGAAAACTATACCACCCAATTAATCGCTACTCGAATTTGATAGATGGTAATCGTTGCCATTTTAACTTCAGATATTCTGAAGAAAGAAAAGTTTACAGGTAGCGTTGGAGGTCCCCACGTCCAATTAAGTTCTCTCCTTCCATCCCCAAAGTCACCTCTGATCTGAAGCTGGGGCTTACTTTTCCTACCCTTCATCTCAGGCTCTAATTACAAAAGTATGTTCTGTAAACAACACAGTATCGTCCTGAGCTTTTAAATTCTACACGTAAATGTAATCACCACGGCATGCCCTGTATTTGCTTAACTAATTATGATTTACCTGCTGTTGATTTAGACCTAATTTTAACTGCTTTAAGGCGCTATAATTTATAAATAGAACTTATTGACACATTCCCTATTGATAAGCATTTAGGCGGTTTCTAACCATTGAGTGTCGCTGCTCTTTGGATGGGGCAGGTGCGCACAGCTTCTCTAGCTGTTATACCTAGAGAAGAGTTAACTTTGGGATTCCAGCAGAGGAATGGCAGATTCGAAAGGGTCATCCCCTTCAGCTCTACCGGCTACTGCTGAATCACACTCCTGAATTACCAATTTTCAATTCAGCGGGTCGCGAATTAGTCCCATTTCCTCACTTCCTCTTTGTGGTAGGAGGCATGGCTTTAAGCATCTCGGAGGTTACGCACCTCTGCATGGTCACTGGCAACAAGGTTTTGTCTTTTGTGAATCCACTGCCTTTGCTTATTACCTGCTTGGGTTCTTTACCTTTTTCTTATCGAGTCGTACAAATTGTGTATCTATGTCTGATTCAGACCGGGTGTCTAGAGGAAGCACGTGGCATGCACAAACCGGGTAATTTAAGGAGAGCTTGGGCTTCCCTGGTGGTGCAGTGGTTAAGAATCCGCCTGGCAATGCAGGGGACACGGGTTCGAGCCCCGGTCCCGGAAGATCCCACACGCCGTGCAGCAACTAAACCCGTGAGCCACAACTCCTGAAGCTGCGCTCTAGAGCCCGCGAGCCGCAACTACTGAGCCCGCGTGCCACAACTTCCGAATCCCACATGCCTAGAGCCCGTGCTCCACAAGAGAAGCCACCACGATGAGAAGCCCGCGCACCGCAACGGTGAGTAGCCCCCGCTCGCCGCAACGAAGATCCAACGCAGCGAAGAATAAATAGAATTAAATAAGGACGGCTTAATACAGGGACTGTTGCCAAACGCACGGACGGGTTGGGGACAAGCATCGAGGGACAGGGCAGCACCCGAGCCGGGCAACAGTGGGTGGTGCTCACCACTTCCTACCTGAAGTGCCAGGGCCAAATGTGGGCGACCACTCTCCCTAACTCTCTGGGCGTTTCCGTGTGGATGGGAGGACAGCCGCCAGCCCAGAGAGCTGGAGAGAGTAGCTATGACAGGCTAAGCACGTGGCACTCCCGGAGCCATCCGGGTCCCTCGGCCTTCTCCTTCTCAACCGGAAGAACTTTGCTCGCCTTCCAGGGCAACAAAGCTGGAGAGCCTCTGGCTCAGGCCCTGGGAGTTTGGCTTGCATCCCAGGGAGAGTCATCTCTCCGGAGGAGAGTAGGGCGGGCCAGCAGCAGCCCTGCTGACAGCTGGGCTCCGAACTCAGGGCTCCTGTGCTCTGCCGCGTCCCCGCCACGGGCAGGTGACAGCGCTCTTGTTACGTCGCCCCGTGGGAACCGAGAAGCCGGGTATCAAGTCTAGACACTGCTGGGGCTGCTGCCTTTTGCTGTAATGCAGTACGTGTCTCTGACCAGGGCTGAAAGCCAGGCAGGCTGAGTTGTGAGCTTGCAGGAGGGTAAAACCACAGAGCCTTCGCACTTTCTGACTTGTCGGCGACGAGCAGAGCCCAGGAACTGAGCTGTATGCCTAGGAGCTGAGCCCTGGTGGAGGGACGGGGCCAGCTCCCTCCGCAGGGCAGGGCGGGAGCCAGGGGGTCAGTCCACACCGCCTGCCTTCTCCTCTCCCCCTGAAGCCCCCACCGGGAAAGCAGGGGGGATGTTAGGCGTCCGGCATTGTGAATGGTTTTGTGCTCTGCAAACTTCTCTTGGAACGTGGTTTACCTTTCCCTCCATAAGCATTGTCTGTTTCATATTGATGTTTTGCTATGTGTTCAGACTTGCTTTGGGTACTTTTACCCGGGCCGTATTTGTATTAATAAGTGCTCCACGTGTGTACTGACGGGTTGTTGTGTGCTGGCTTCTACGAACGCCCATTAGCTCAAGAGAAAGAGCAACAATAATAGTGAGTCACTGGAGCAATGTCGGGGGTGGGGTTGGTTTAAAAAGAAAACAGAAACGCAACCACAATCCTCGACAATAACAACAGGCCAGAGGGCGGGCCTTTCTATGAGAATATTTGGGGCTGCAAGTGTCAGAAACCGTGACTCGTGCGGATCAAACAATAAGGAAAGTGGAGACTTCGATCTCTTTTAATAGAAAGTCCAAATGTAGCTGTCCTCAAGGCTGGCTGGATCATCATCTTCATGAAGTCATTATGCCTGGACTTCCACATTTCTCTTTTCTACCATTCTTCGTACTACTTTAATCAACACGTTTGAAGCAAGACATCTGTAGCAGTACCTCATCCAAACTTGTCAATGTCAAGAGGAAGAGAGAAATAATATTGTCCTATGACTCTCGGTTAAAAAGAGGGGAAGTTTCTCCCAGAAGTCTTCCTATCAGACTCCCCACCACACACCCCCGTCACATAGCGGCAGCTGGCATTGGGTCACACTGGTTTTCCCGAAAGCATCACCAACAAGGCAGAGGTTAATAACATCAATCATATTGAGTTGATTCTTAGGGCAAGAGAAGAAGTTGGCTTTCCCTTCAAGAAACACGCCGCGCGGTGCAGGGATGGATACCTGACCAACATTTGGATTCCCTGAGGTAGACTGGAGAGTGAGGGAAAGCTGGGGAGGCAACCCAAAGCCTTCAGTACTACAGGCGGGACCAAACGAAAGCAAACTCTCACACCTCAACGGAAAAACACAAACAATCCAACTGGAAACTCGGAAAAGATATGAAGAGGCATCTCACTGAAGAGGATATACAGATGCCAAACGCCTGAGAAGATCTTTGACATCATTAGCCATTTGGGAAGTACACATCGAAACCACAATGAGATGTCATTACAAACCTACCAGAAAGGCTAAAATTTAAAAAAAATACTGACAACAAGAAATGCTGCTGAGGAGGCAGAGAAACCCGCCTAGACATCGGTAGTAGCGACAAAGAACGGTACAACCACTGCAGAACATGTTGTGGCAGTTTCTTAAGAATCTAAATATACACTTACCATTCGCCCCAGCAGCCCCACTCCAGGGTGTTCCCGAACCAGGCCTGTTTGTCCGAAGCGCAGCGAAAGCCAAAACGCTGAGCCGCCGAGGTCTGCAGCAAAGACGGGGTTTACTCGCAAGGTAGCCAAGCGAGGAAACGGGAAAACTAGCGTCACATCCACCTCCCTGAAGGCAAGGGGATAACTAACAAAAAAGCAGAGGCCGGCTTCCCTGGTGGCGCAGTGGTTGAGCGTCCGTCTGCCGATGCAGGGGACGCGGCTTTGTGCGCAGGTTTGAGGGGATTCCACGTGCCGCGGAGCGGCTGGGCCCGTGAGCCATGATGGCCGCTGCGCCTGCGCGTCCGGAGCCTGTGCTCCGCAACGGGAGACGCCACAGCAGTGAGAGGCCCGCGTACCGCAAAAAAAAAAAAAAAAAAAGGCAGCGGTGTACGAGGCGTGGAGAGCGCAGGGGGCACGGCGAAAGGTGATCAGAAAAAGGTGCGGGAATTGTTCGGGCCAGGCGTAACTACGCTACAGGGCTCTGCGGGGTCAAAAGGTCGCTCGCGCATGCCCAGTTGGAGGGTCGGTGGTCCTATCCAGTCTTAACCAGCTCCGCTCAAACTAGACACAGCTGATTCCAAGTTCCTGGACAACAAGCCGGGCAAACATCTTACTGTTTAGGCTACCTGCTGCTCGGAGGACAGGCAAGTCCTCAGTTAAACAATTAAAACGACCTTGGTTACTGAAGGCAGGTTACAGGTGAAATGGAGTTAACTAACGGTTACCCACTGTTTCGTGGGCACGGATCCCAGAGAAATGAAAACCTGTACACAATTATTCAAAGCAGCTTTATGTGTGATAGCTAAAAACTAGAAACAGCCAAAAATGTTCTATGACACATGAATAGTTGAAGTGTAGTACATTTATACCACGGAATGTAACTTAAAAGTAAAAACAAGGGCAAAAATGAACTATCGATCCATGAAATACCTTGGATGGATCCCAAGGGCACTATATGCTGCATGAAAAAAAAATCCAAACAGTTCCATATAAGGTAACCCCATTTATATAATATTCTTGAAATGACAAAATTATTGCGATGGAGAAAAGATGAGTGGTTGCCAGGGGTTAAGGATGGGGTGGGGGAGGGGTCTATGATTATAAAGGGGTAGCAGTAGAGAGATCTCTGTAGTAACGCAATAGCTCTTTATCTTGATTGTGATCACACAAGTCTGTACATGTGATGGCACAGAACCATACACACTTTGTACCAATGTTAATCTCCTGCTTTTGTACACATTCTCAAAAGCACATGAAATATTTTACAGGATAGACCATATGTTAGTCCACAAATTAAGTCTCAGTAGCCTTAAAAAGACAGATGTCACACAAAGTATCTTCTCTGACCACAACGAGATGAAGTTAGAAATCAGTGAGAGAAGGAAAACTGGAAATTTCACAAACTTGTGAAAATTAAACAACACTTTTAAAGAAGTCATGGATCAAAGAAGAAATCACAAGGGAAATTAGAAAATACTTGGAGACAAGTGAAAATGAAAACACAACATATCAAAACTTATGGGACACAGAAAAAGGGAGAAATGTATAGCTACAAATGCTTACACTAAGCAACAAGAAAAATCTCAAATCAACAACCTAACTTTACAACTTAAGGAACTAGCAAGAACGAACAAACTAAATCCAAAGCTAGCAGAAGGTAGGGAATAAAGATTAGAGCAGAGAGAAACAAAATAGAGAATAGAAAAACAACAGAGAAAATCAATAAAACCAAATGTGGGTTCTTTGAAAAGATCAACAACATTGACAAACCTCTGGTTAGGTGAACTAAGGAAAAAAGAGAGAAGATTCAAATTATGAAAATCAGAAATGAAGTGAAAGTGGGAACATTACTACTGACTCTACAGAAATAAAAATGACTATAAGACAGTACTACAAACAACTGTTCACCAACAAAATGGATAACTTAGATGAAATGGACATATTCTGAGAAACACAAAACCTGCCAAGACTAAATCATGAAGAAACAAAAAATCTGTAGAGACCTATAAACAGTAAAGACGTTGGATCAACAATCAAAGATCTCCCACCACCACCAACAAAAAAGCCCTGGACCCGATGGCTTCACAAGTGAATTCTACCACATAGTTAAAGAACTGATACTGTCCTTCTTAAACTTTTCCAAAAAAAACTGAAGGAGGGAAACACTTCCTACTCATTCAATGAGGCCACAATTATCCTTATAGCAAGGCCAGAAAAAAGACATGACAGGAAAACTGCAGACCAATATCCCTTATGAACACTGAGGCAAAAATTCTCATCAAAATGCTAGCAAATTGAATTCAGCAGCATAGTAAAAGGATTATACACCATGACCAGTGGGATTTATAACTGGGATGAAAGAATGGTTCATCACATAAAAATCAATCAATGTGATACACCACAGTAAGAAAAGAAAGGGAAAAAGCACATAATGATCTCAGTTGATGCAGAAAAAGCGTTCACCAACTTCAGTACCCTTCAATGATAAGAACACTCAAACTAGGAATAGAAAAAATCTGCCTCAACATAATAAAAGCCATATATGAAGATTCCACAGCAAATGTCATACTCAATGGTGAAAAACACAACGCTTTTCCTCTCACATCAGGAACAAGGCATGGCTGCCTACTTTCACCACTTCTATTCAACAAAGTACTGGAAGTTCTAGCCAGAGAAATTAGGCAAGAAAACATCCTTCCAAATTAGAAAAAAAGATGATCTCTATTTGCAGATGATATAACCTTATATGGGCATACATTGGAGATATTGCAGGTTTGGTTTGAAACCCCCACAAAAAAGTGAATATCGCAATAAAGCCAGTCGCATGAATTTTTTGGTTTCCCAGTGCATATGAAAGTTATGTTTGGGGACTTCCCTGGAGGTCCAGTGGTTAAGACTCCACGCTTACACTGCAGGGGGCCTGGTTCGGTCCCTAGTCGGGCAACTAGAGTCCCACATGCCATGCGGCACAGCCAAAAATAAAAAAAAATTTTTTTAGGTTATGTTTGCACTATACTGTAGTCTATTAAGTGTGCACCAGCATTATGTCTGAAAAGCAGTGTTACATACGTGAAGTAAAACTTTATTGCTAAAAAAATGCTATCATCTGAGTCTTCAGCAAGTTATAGTAGTAACATCAAAGATCACAGATCACCATGAAAATAGTGTAACAATAGAAAATATTATGAGAAATATTAACAGAAGTATTGCAAGAATTACCAAAATGTGACACAGAGACACAAAGTGAGCAAATGCTTTTGGAAAAATGGCACCCATAGACATGCTTGATGCATGGTGGCCACAAACCTTCGAATACCGCATTATTGTAGAAACCAAAATAAGGCAAAGTGCAATAAAATGAGGTATGTCTGTATGTAGAAAACCCTAAAGATTCCACCCGAAAAACCTGTTAGAACTAATAAATGAATTGAGCAAAGTAGCAGGATACATAATCAAGACACAAAAATCAGCTGTATTTCTCTACGCTAGTAATCAGTGACCTGAAAGGGAAATTTACAAAAACAATTCCATCTGCAAAAACATCAGAAAGAATAAAATACTTAGGAATTGATTAAAGAGGCGAGAAACACATGCAATAAAAACTACGAGACACACCTGAAAGAAATTAAAGAAGACGTGGGTAAATGAAAACACATCCCACGTTCATGGATTGGAAGACTTAATATTTTTTAAACGTCCCACCCCCTCCCTTGGCGTGCCCACAAGCGACAAAGTTCCTCACTACCTCTTTTGGGAGGATGAGACATTTCCCTAGTCCTCCCTTTCATAAAGGAGGCAGGAAGTTCTTGTTCCAGCTTTATGCAGGGGTCTCAATTCCAGCTTCCTGTCTTGGTGGGTCCATGTCGTGTCTTTTATTTCTGTGCTGGTATTAAAACCCCAGCTCCTAATGGTGAGGGTCTATATGGGCATACATTTCCATTTTGACCCAGGAAAGTGATGCTTCTCTCTAGCTAGTCGGTGTATTTAATATTTGTATCATATTTTATACAGCAGTTTGTGTATTTGTAGAAATATGAGGAGCATGGGATGCATTTCGTCAATCCGCCCAATTGCCAGAACTGAAAGTTGGAGTCTGCTTCCAATTTTTCAATATTATAAATAATGCTATGAGGAATATCTTTGCCCATTAATCTTCATGCACATCTCTGGTTATTTTCTTTGGATAAATGCCTAGAAATGGTCAAAGAGTATGAACGGTTTTAAAGTATTTGATATATAATGCCCCACTGGCAACCTCAAAGAATGCACCACTTTACATTCCCTGACAATTCCTGTTTTCCTGCACCCTCATCAACATTTGGAAACTTAAAAAAAAAAAAAATACCATCTGCTTGGACTAAACATATAGCGTAAAAACAGTATTTTTTACATTTTTAACAGGTTAGAAAAAAATCCAAAGAAGAATAAAATAGTGTGACATACGAGAATTCTATGAAATTCAAATTTCAGCATCAATAAAGAAAGTATTTTATTGGTACACAACTAGATCCATTCGTTTACATGTTATCTATGGTTGCTTTCAAGTTGCAATGGCAGAGAGTAGTTGTGACAGAGATCTATGGCTTGTAGTGCCTAAATTATGCACAGAAAAGGTTTGCTGACTCTGTTTTAGATAAAATCCGCCTATACACAAAGACATTGTGGTGTAATCATACAATGATACTAACCATCCCACACCAAATGAACTACAACTACACACAACAGAGTGAATGACTCTCACAAACATAAAGTTGAGAAAAAGAAGCCAGAAACAAAAGATTACATGTAGTATGCATGTTCCTCATAGAACGTTGAGAAACAGGAGTCAGGAGAGTGGTAACCCGAAGAGGGCCAGTGTAGTAACTGGAAGAGGCCGGGAGGGGGCATCTCAAGTGCTGATCTGGCTGCCAGTCAGATGCATCAGTTTGGTTTGTAAAAATTCATGGAGGTTTACACTTACGATCTGTGCACTTACCAGTCAATCAGTTATGCTTTAACACAAATTTTAGAAAGAAAACAAGAGTGATGGGGGTGGGCACTGCTTGGCCACATCTGGGAACATAGAGTTACTTCAGAGCAGGCCAACTTGTCTTTGGTATTTTCTCATTTTCTGTTTCTTAGCTCTTCTTCTATAGCTCAGTTTTCTTTGCTTTCCTCATTACCTTTCTTCCCCTGCTTTAGGGGGAGGAACTCCTCTTAGGTTGGCAGACCTATTCTGTGATGAATAGGAGGTAAGCGGCTGTTAGACAGGTCTGTGCATTTGTCACAAACATTTATTGCTATGTGACAAATCACCTTCAAGATTAATGGCTTAAACAACAATATTTTATTGTTTGCTCATGATTCTGTGGGTCAGGCAGGACTCAGCGAGGGGATTCTTTGGCTGCACGTGGCATGGGCCACAGTCACGCACGGGGCTGCGCAGCTGTCTGGGATGGATGGTGCAAGAAGCCTTACCTCCCAGAGTCTGGCCCCTCAATGCTCCTTTCCACATGGTTCTCCTGGGCTGCCTGATAGCATGGCGGGCTCAAAGTCATCAGACTTCTTACATGGTGGCTGACTCCTAAGAGCAAGAAAGTTGAAGCACCCGTTCTCTTAAGCCTGGGGATGGAAGTCCCAGAGCTTCACTTCTACCATACTACATCAGTCAAAGAAAGCCATGGGTGTGCTCATTCTAGAAGATGGGAAATAGTGCATGTATGTGATGGTGTCATAATAAAAAGCAAGATAAATAGGCTAAAATTTTTTTTAAAAGGAAGAGGGGAAATGGACTCCCTTCTTGACGTGAGGAACAGAAATGCATTTGTGATCTTCGTTAATCTACCCAGAACTTTACCTAGGGTGATAGTAGGTGAGTTGGCTGGAGCTCACCACACTTCCCGGAGCTTCCGGGGTGCTAGGGCCTCAATGGATTATGATACCCCCAACCCCTTTCCATATCATGGGAGACTTCTGTCCAACTATTAATGTGACATGTTCATGTTCCAGTCACCCAAGTGCCATTTGTGAGAACTCAATATACACATGTAACTTAATACTTTGTACAGACAATTTACAGAGTTAACTGAATTGCAACTTGTCATCTTTTCATTTAAAAGAAATAAACGGAACTATGTCATCTGCTGAGCGGGAAACTCAAACAGCACAATATCACTGCAACAGTGATTACTGTTACCTGAATTCTTGTGTAGACCAATGCTTCGTAAACGTGAACGTGCGGAGGTCCAAGTGAGGCCAGATGGTGCTACTCTGTGGACCACAGAGTGTGACTCTCACTGTGGTGGGCCACGATTAGACCACGGTAGAATTCAACCAATCAGAGCTCAGTGCCTTCCAAAGCACATACCGGCTGCAAACAGGGTTATTTGGACCCTCCATCAACACTCCCTAGTTAAACTGGCATAGAGTTAAGCTGGCCGTTTATAAGGAACATAAATTAGTTGGTTAGGAATGAAATAATTTATTCAGGTGACAACCAATCACACACACTCATGCAAATCCATAAATAGATGAGAACATGACAAGGACAGAAAATTAGATTCAGAATACGTAAAAAAAAAAAAAAAAACGGAAACAAGCATTTTAGGAGGAATGCATTTTGAATCATATCAGACCTTATCAGCTCTATGCAGGCTCTGGAGGGCTGAGCAAGATTTCTGAGTTTGGGTGGAATTTATTTGGTAAACAGTATTGGTATTTGATCATATTATTGGCACAGGGTTGCAAAGATGGACTTGTGATTTTTTTTTAATGTAAGCACAGTAATTTGGACATTGTACAGCCCTTCAGAAGTGATTACAGCCCTCAAAAATGGGGTGTGCGTGTGTGCACAAAAAAAGATCTACTCAGTTTACAAATCTGATAGTCAACTTATTTAAGTTATAAGTTCAAATGCCTACTTTTCCCTTAACTTTTTTTCCAACATTTTTTATTAAAGTGTAGTTGCTGTACAATATTATATAAGTTACAGGTGTGCAATGCAGTGAGTCACAGTTTTTAAAGGTTATACTCCATTTATAGTTATTATAAAATACTGGCTATATTCCCCACACTGTGCAATATATCCTTATAGCTTATTTATTTTTCTTGGCGGTGTCCCACAGCTTGTGGGATCTCAGTTCCCCGACCAGGGATTGAACTCGGGCCACGGCAGTGAAAGCCCGGCATCCTAACCACTAGGCCACCAGGGAACTCCCCCTTGTAGCTTATTGTATACGTAATAGTTTGTACCTCTTAATCCCCTACCCCTATATTGCCCTTCCCACCTTCCCACCCACCTTGGCAACTAGTAGTTTCTTCTCTATATCTGTGAGTCTGCTTTTTTTTTGTTGTTATAGTCACTAGTTTGTTGTATTTTTTAGATTCCACATATAAGCGATATCATACAGTATTTGTCTTTCTCTGACTTTTTTCGCTTAGCATAATAACTTCCCAGTCCATCCATGTTGCTGCAAATGGCATTATTTTGTTCCTTTTCATGACTGAGTAGTATTCCATTGTATATATATACCTCATCTTCTTTTTTTGTGTGTGTGTGTTACACGGGCCTCTCACTGCTGCAGCCTCTCCCGTTGCGGAGCACAGGCTCCGGACGCGCAGGCTCAGTGGCCATGGCTCACGGGCCAAGCCGCTCCGCGGCATGTGGGATCTTCCCGGACTGGGGCACGAACCCGTGTCCCCTGCATCGGCAGGCGGACTCCCAACCACTGTGCCACCAGGGAAGCCCCCTCATCTTCTTTTTTTTCTTTTTTTTTTTTTTTTTTTGCGGTACGCAGGCCTCTCACCATTGCGGCCTCTCCCGCTGCGGAGCACAGGCTCCGGACGCGCAGGCTCAGCGGCCATGGCTCACGGGCCCAGCCGCTCCGCGGCACGTGGGATCTTCCCGGACCAGGGCATGAACCCATGTCCCCTGCATCGGCAGGCGGACTGTCAACCACTGCGCCACCAGGGAAGCCCTTCCTCATCTTCTTTATTCATTCATCTGTTGACGGACACTTAGGTTGCTTCCTTTTTTTTTTTTTTTTTTGGCTGTGCTGGATCTTAGTTGCAGCATGTGGGATTTTCCATTGCGCTGTGCGGGCTTCTCTCTAGTTGTGGCGTGGGGGTTTTCTCTTCTCTAGTTGAGGCGCTGTAGTTGTGGCACGTGGGCTTAGTTGCCCTGTGGCATGTGGTATCCTAGTTCCCTGACTGGGGATCGAACCCACTTCCCCTGCATCGGAAGGTGAATTCTTTACCACTGGACCACCAGGGAAGTCCCTTCCATATCTTGACAATTGTAAATAATGCTGCTATAGCACTGGGGAACATGTATCTTTTAGAATTAGTGTTTATGGTTTTTGGGGGATATATGCCTAGCAGTAGAATTGCGGCGTCATATGGTAGTTTTATTTTTAGTCTTTTGAGAAACCTCCAAACTGTTTTCCACAGTGGCTGCACCGATTTACATCCCTACCAACGGTGTGAGAGGATTCCCTTTTCTGCACGCCCTCCCCAGCATTTGTTATTTGTGTTCTTTTTCGTGATAACCATTCTGACAAGTGTGAGGTGATATCTCATTGTAGCTTTTCCTTATCCTTTTAAGTTCAGCCTAGAAAATTGATTATTCTTTTTTAAAATTCATTTTTAAGTCTAGCAAATAATAGCAACCAATTTTAAGAGGACTTTGGAAAATATTTGATGCCACTTGCAAACTCAGATAATTAAATACCTTCATGAATTTTAAAGTACATTTAAAACCCTTAACACATTACACCCAGTTTCCTTTTTAATCACTTCAATTGTCTCAATTAACAAATACATTCCCAAGTAGGCAAATATCCTTAAAATCTAATAAATTAAACTTATAAATATAGTAAAATTTAAGCTCTTTTAAAATATTCCAACACTATATAAAATTAGTTTTCAACTAAAATCACGTTTAGATGAATTACCCAACTATATATTTTATAGTGGTTTCCAAAACTCAGAAATTCTTCGAAACTTTACAAATGCATAAAATACCAAATATGCAGAGATTCCTTCTTTACCCCAAATATGAATCCTATATTTTGATTCTCTTAAAAGTTTCTGTACTTTTCCCAAATCTTCCTGGAGCTGAGAGATTCGTTCCATTACAGATAGTAATTACCATCCCATGACTGAGGCTGCATACATTCCCACGATTTGGGCTGGCCCCTAGGTAGATTCTTGTCAGTGACCCTAATGGGACACTTGAAGCCTATAAATGATTGTTACGTCCAGGATGCCATACTTCACGGGAGGTGCTCTCAAGACCCTGACCCTTAATTTTAATTAAGCTGTACAGATTACTGAGTCTTCCGTGTACCCCATGGACATTTGTAGGACTGGGAGCTTTAACCTTGATTGGATTTTGCAGGTCTATGGTTCTCAAAATATGTACTTTTCACTCTGGCTCTAAAGACCTTTGCACTAGAGGAATCCTAAGATATGTAAATACCCTTTTATCTGCAAATAAGATCTTTGGAATCCATGGAATCTTTCCGGAGGCTTTGATCAGATCGGGTTTGGATTTTAAGGCAAAATTGTCTCATAGGTTGGTGGTGTTTTCTTCCCTAGAGGCACATCGGGTCTTTGGTGTCTGTCTTCTTGTGATTTCAACAGGAACACATACTTTTTTTGATATTCCGGATTATATTCACTTTTGGATATAATTCAGTGACTCAGCTGTGGTCACCGAATTTGAGGTCGTTTTACTGATGAGAAGGTGTAATGTATCTTATTAGCAAGCTAATTGTTTATTCATTCAAGAAATACTTCTTAATTTCTTGCTCTTTGCAGATACATTGTGGAGAATATAACGTGCTCTTTTCCTTCTGTTGCTCCTTGCCCAGGGTTGCTCAACTTCAGTACTAGTAACATGTGGGGCTTGGTAGATCTCTCGTCCTCTGCGTTGTATGAGGTTTAGCAGCCTACAATACAAGGTCTCTACCCACTAGATAGATTCCAGTAGCACCGCCTCCTCCCCCACCTACCCTCCCCGACCTTACTTTCTGTCTTGACAATCAAAAATGTCTCCAGGTATTGCCTGAAAAAGAATGTATATGTATATTGTACTTCAATAAAGTAAAACCTTTTTTTTTTTTTTTTTTTTTTTTTGCGGTACGCGGACCTCTCACTGTTGCGGCCTCTCCCGTTGCAGAGCACAGGCTCCGGACGCGCAGGCTCAGCGGCCATGGCTCGCAGGCCCAGCCGCTCCGCGGCATGTGGGACCCTCCCAGGTCGGGGCACGAACCCGTGTTCCCTGCATCGGCCGGCGGACTCTCAACCACTGCACCACCAGGGAAGCCCAAGTAAAACATCTTTAAAATGTCACCAGATACTGCCAAACGTCCCCGGGAGGCAAAATCACCCCTGTTGAAGTATGCAGAAATCATAACCGGATGTCTCTGTTCTGAACCAAAAAATGTTGGTAAATGTCGATCTGAGAGACCGGGTAGGCAGAATAATCCCCCCGCCAAAAGACGTCCAGACATGTCCTAATCCCCAAAAGCTATGTTTCCTTCCATGACATATGTTACTTTGCATGGCAAATGGAACTTTGCAGATGTGAGTAAAGTAAGGATCTTGGGATGGGAAGATTGTTCTGTATTATCCAGGTGAGCCCAATGCAATCAAAAGGGTCCTCATATGAGGGAAGCAGGGGGTCAGAGTCAGGGAAGGAGAGGTAAGATGTAAGCTGAGGTGGAGGAGGGACATGATTGCTGGAAGGGGCCATGAGCCAAGGAATTCAGGCAGCCGCTAGAAACTGGGAAAGGTAAGGATGCAGAATCTCCACTAGATCCTCCAGAAGGAATGCAGCCCTGCCAACACATTAATTTTATCATGATGAGACTCATTTTGGACTTCTAATGAATTTCTATACTTTCAGGTCACCATGTGTGTGGTAATTTGTTACAGCAGCTATACAAAACCAATAGACGTAACACCCAAAATTCAGATTCTATCCACTCAGCTGTTTTTATGGCGTGCCAGTGGACTTTTCAGAATGTTTTCTTAGGGACATTTTTAAGCATATATGAATTGTAGAGGTTTCATGATGACCCCCGTGACCCATCACTAGCTTCAACAATTATCAATGGATGATGACCTTGTCTCAAATCTACTCATTCCCACTCTCCATCGCGCATGCTATTTGTAAACAAATCTTATATATACATCACATTTCCCATAATTATTTCCAAATGTGTTTCTAAACTATATGCCCTATTTAGAAAAAAAATAACTGGAATACCATTATCCAACCTAAATTTTAAGAAATAATTCCTTAATATCATCTACTACCAGGGAGTGTTTACATGTCCAGTTGCCTCATAAATATCACAGATGTTTTTTTCCAGTTGTATGAAGCAGGATTCAAATACGGCCCGCACCGTGCTGCTAGCTCCTATGTCTCTTTAGTCTTTTTTTCATCTACAGGCTCCCTTTCCATCTCTCCTTCCCTCCCCCGCCACTTAGAGTTTATTTCTGAAAGAAACAAGGTCATTTGTTGGGTATCAGCTGGGATTTTGCTGATAGCATTCCCGAGATGTTAACTATTCCTCTGATGTCTATATTTCCTGGAAGCAGGTAACCAGATCTACAGGCTTTGATCCCTCCATACAGGTTAGACTTTTTGCAAGACTACGTCACAGGTGGTGTGTTTTTCTGATCGTCTATCTTTGTATGATCTTAGCAAGCGTTGAAGCTCAGCGCCAGGACCCAGTCAATCCCTGGGGGAGGGGTCTTCACTCTAATTCTGATTCCATCACTGCTTCTTTGGGATTAGCTGAAATGTTTCCATAAAGAGACATTACCCTCATCTACAGGTTGGATACCCAGTGGTCCAAGGTAAATCGGAACTTTGTGCAGCACATGGTAAAACTGGATACTTCTGGTCTACGTTGGATGTCAGCTATTACTGTTTACGGAGTCAAGCATGTCATACCTGGGGCTCCTGGGTTTGGTGAGATTTCTGGAGGCGGTCATGGAAGGCTTCTGTTTTCTGGGATTTCTTGGCACTGATCAGGACACTTCTATAGATTTCAGTCTTCCCTGAAGCAAAAGCAAGAGCCTAGGGACAAGTTTCCAGGAGTATTAGTTTCCTAGGTCCGCAGTAAGCAAAGTCCCACAGGCTGGGTGGCTTAAAACCATAGAAAGTTATTCTCTCATGGTTCTGGAGGCTAGAATTGTGAAATCAAGGTGTCAGCAGGGCCATGCTCCCCTTAAAGGCTTTAGAGAATGGGACTTCCCTGGTGGTACAGTGGTTAGGAATCCGCCTGCGAATGCAGAGGACACGGGTTCGAGCCCTGGTCCGGAAGATCCCACATGCCGCAGAGCAACTAAGCCTGTGCGCCACAGCTACTGAGCCTGCACTCTAGAGCCCGTGAGCCACATCTACTGAGCCCATGAGCCATAACTACTGAAGAATGTGTGCCTGGAGCCCGCGCACCGCAACGAAGAGTAGCCCCCACTCGCCACAACTAGAGAAAGCCTGTGCGCAGCAACGAAGACTCAACACAGCCAAAAATAAATAAATAAATAAATAAATAAATAAATAAATAAATATATACATAAACACCAGGTGTTGCTGCCAATCTCTGCCATTCATTGGCTTGTAGACATATCACTCCAGTGTCTGCCTCCATAACATGGCCTTCTTCCTGTGTGTCTGTCTTCTCTCTTCTTCTAAGGACACCAGTCATATTGGGTTAAGGGTCCACCCTACGTCAGTATAACTTCATCATAATTTAGCTAATTATATCTGCAATGACCCTATTTCCAAATAAGGTCACATTCACAGGTACTAGGGATAGGTATTTGAACAGATTTTGGGGGGGACATAATTCAACCCTCAACACCAGGGAGCCCAGGGCGTAGCAGCAGGGGACGTTCTTCCTGCCAGCAGTATCATGCTGACCTTGAGGAGGTAGCTGGGCTGGCAGAGAAGTCCTGGGGAACAAGTGGTTTGATTTGCTGGGAGAGGGCCTCATTCCCCAAAATGATCTTCTGTGCTATTGCTGAAAATTGCTGTCCCTTTGGAATGTTCAAAGGACACAATGACTAGAAGTCAAAGGTATGGACAGGGCCCTGTGCTCTGAAGGGCTTGTGCTTGTTTTAATTGTCTACCATCACCACCTTGAAATTATTAATATTTTTTTAAACAAGGGTTCTGCTGTGGTCTGAATGTTGGTGTGCCCCCCGAATTCATGTATTGAAGTCCTAGCCCCCATGTGATAGTATTGGAGGTGGGGCCTTTGGGAGGTGCTCAGGTCATGATGATGGAGCTTCACGAATGTGATCAATGTTCTTTTCAAAGAGACCTCACAGAGCTCCCTAAACCCGTCCACCATATGAAGACGCACCAGATCACGCTGGCACCCTGATCATGGACCTCCCAGCCTCCAGAACTGTGAGAAAGGAATGTCTGTTGTTTATAAGCCACTCTGTTTAGGGTGTTTTGTGGAAGCAGTCTGAAAAGGGTCCCGCCTTTGCATTTGGCACTGCAAAATGTAGACAGCAAACTGTGTAGCCAGTCCTGGGTGGGGATACCAGGCATGGGAGAGGCAGAGGAAACAGGCAAAAATCAAACATTGCTGACAGCATGGTTGGCTCAGGCCTGGCTTTTTGCCCATTTCTACTTCTGTGCCAGGTAAGCCAGGCTGAAGTTCGCGGAGGCTTGGCCTAAAGTTGAATGACACACAAATCCAGACTGTTAAATATGCTTCTCGTGCAAAGCTGAGTAGCGCTTGGCACCTCTTAAATGATAGATAAAGCCCTATTGATTATGAAGTTGAGTAACGGAAACACTAACCAGATTGCTCTTTGAATCACTATAGTAAAATCCTTTTTTTTAGATGCCCGCACCCCCGCGCCACCCCCTTCCATGTGTGTAACATAGCGCTTCACAAGCCAATGGGTCCGGGCTGGCCGTTTGGATGAGATCCCGCGCGATGCTGATGCTGCCGTCCATGAATCACTCTGTGGACATAAAGAGTTGTAGAAAAACAGAGCAACTGGTTATCAAGTCAGGAGGTGTAATGGGGAGTTTACGTGTCCACCTGACTGGACCACAGTGTGTCCAGATGTTGGGTCAAACATTCTGGGTGTGTTGGTGCGGGTGCTTCCGGATGAGAGGAAAACTTGAATCAGGAGACTGAGGAAAGCAGATGTGGGTGGGTCTCATCCAATCCGTCAAACGCCGGAGTAAAACAAAAAGATTGACTCTCCTGTGAGTCAGTAAGTAAGGGGGAGCTCCTCCTGCCTGACTGATTGCGCTGGGTCATCCGCTTTTTCCTGCCTTTGGACCTGAAGTGAAACATCAGCTCTTCTGGGGTCTCCAGCCTGCTGGCCTTGGACTGAAACCATATCATTGGCTCTCCTGGGTTTCCAGTTTGCTAACTCAACTTTTCCTTACTCAACCTCCATAATCACATGAGCAAATTCCTTATAATGAATCTCGGTATATGTATCCTATTGGTTCTGTTTCTCTGGAGAACCCTGACTAATACAGAGGTCAGATGGGAGAGCTGAGCTTTGATCTCAGGGCTGATGTTTTATAGCAGTGGCCAGATCACATTGGCCTAGTTACTTACACTGTCTGGGCCTTGATTTCCCCACGAAAAGCCTAGGTAGAACAAATGTCACCATCAATTACACGTGTATTACAGGGCTTCTCTACATCAGCACTGACATTTGGGCTGGTTAATTCTCTGTTGTGGGGTTGTCCTGGGCCTGTAAGATGTTGAGCGGCAGCCCTGGCTTCTACTCACTGGATGCGCCTAGCAAACATCTCCAGATGGTGCCAAATGTCCCCTGGGGACCACAGTTGCCCCTGGTTGAAAAGCACTGATATATAACAAACATCTCGGGGTTGTTGTTTCAGGATCTACCGACGTTGCCTGTGTTCCAAAACTGTTCCATTCATGCTACGAAAGAGACTAGTTTATAATGCTGGTGTCGTCAAATGTTAATAACCCAGAGACTGCTCATTTCTGTGTCGGATAAATCCGCCTTCCTGTTTCTGTAAGCGTGAGACTTCCAAGCTGGTCTGCTTGGCTCTTAAAGCAGAGGTCTGCAGTTAAAGAATCCGTTTTTCCAAATCCACAGGGGACCAGGGTCATAATCCTAAACAGGAGAGCACCCAGCCAGGGGGAAGCATCGTGTAGTATGCCGGCTCATGGCAGCTGTGTCTTCTGACAATTATGGTTTGCCTGGAATACATTTCCATTTGGCTCGTTACCATTTTGTGCAACACAACCCAAGGGTTGGGAAGGAGAAGTAAAAATATAGCTTTGGGAGGGGAGACCTGGGGAGGAAGCAAGTGGGTGACAGCAACTATTCGAAGTTTGGGAGAGAAATTGGTCTTACTTTGTTTTTTCTTAAAACTGAAGTTTAATAACCCAGGTACAAATGCCGAGTCCGCCTACAACATGACAGCCATGAACCAACGCCGAGGGCGTTGCTGTACGCGAAGAAGCCAACACACAGCAGAATAAAGCACTAAAATGACCAAACAGACGGCCTGGTTTATTCACACAGCTGACTCTTTCAGAATACTCTGCACCTCTTTGGAATGGACGATCAGGACATGAGAAAAACCTCATCTCAAAACTGCACAAATCTGCCCAAGTCAAGGAAGTCCCATTTGAGAAAAATGCTCCCAGGCTCCCCGTCCACACTCAAAATCCAAACAAGGGCGTTTCCGATCACAAGTCAAATAAGTGTCTAAAGTTGAAGACTTAAAGTCAGGAAAAAAAACCTCAGGGAATAGCCCCACCCGCCCGCTTTCCATTCCTGAGCCCGGGGAGAGGTCTCGGGTTAGGGATCTCGGCATTGCTCTGTGCCTCTGCAGACCCTAAACCGGCAAGACAGGAATTAGCCAGAGCTCCAAGTGACCTTCTCTGCAGCTTGTGGACTTGCATTATTTAAATATATGGGAAGCGCCCATAATTGAGTAACTATTCCAGCATTTAAAGAATGCCAAACAATGAGCCATTTCTTCTTCAGACCCACTCTGGCCCGTTTCCGTTTTCCTCTCAGCACATTGTGTAGAATTACCCACTGTGTCACTTCCTGGAACACGCGATTGTTTATACAAGCAGGCAAGACTTCTCCAGCAGTATGTATTTCTCTCATTTTCGACATGACGATTGCCGCCCTCCCGGTGCTCCCTTTTCCAGAAGCTTCCCAAGTATTGAACGTGGATAGAGGCAATTTTGTACCTTCCTTGATAACTCAAGGTTATCCTTTGGGAAGAGAAGGCGGAATCCGAGCAAAAATCTTCAAACTCTGGGCATGCTTGCCTGGCATGCAAGGAGTGTGTTGGATTTACTCCTTAAGAAGCATTTTAAAGAAAATATTCTGCAAGCTCCACTTGAGGGCATTTTAACAGTTTGCGCAAGGGGATTCCCCAAAGGGTCTGCAAGGAGAACAAGTATCAATATTTGCATCTCCAGTACCCGGGGCCTAAGGGGATTTTTCCAGAGCTGTGTTTCCATCAGAAATCTTGGTGGGAGGAGAGGTCGCTACGACGTTTGTACTTTTCGTTGTCGGCTAGGCTGTGGTATGAATATGGAGGCAATAAAGAATGCATAATTGTGCCTTCGGCTCAGATGAAAGCCTCCTTTCCCTGCAGTGCTTTGTGTATGCTTGTGTTTTTCAGTCCAACGTGGAAAGCCTCACTTGACTGTGAGAAAGACAGGCTTTGTTCTCCCTAACAATTAACACACGCACACAAGACTTCCCAATATATGGAAAAGCTGGGGAGGCAAGATTCCCCTCACCTCCCCCCCTACCAACTTCTCTACCATCCCAATGCCCCACACAGGTCTTTAGGGACCATCAGTTTCTGCCTGGGGCAAACAGTACAAGGGAAGATGGAGGCCTCGGTCATCCCAAGTTCTGGTCTCTTCCTTTCGTTGGCTTGTTTGAGGAAGACAAATGCGGCTGGCCTGCTTCACTTCTCTGACTCAGAGAGGTCCAGGGGCCATGGGTGGGCCTGTGGATAAAGCCTCTTCAGTGAGGGGCTTCCATCTGTCTCCACTGGCACGCCGTGTGACATTTCTTCCCAATTGTCCTCTGTTAATGTGCACATGAAGTTAGGACTATATGTAGATGTTGTCACGATGGTCAAACCGTTTATATTTGCTAAGTGCTTGGAAGAATAAGCACAGCAGACTCTCTGGGGTCAGGCTCCCTAGAAGCAGTGCTCAAGGAGGGGTAGTTCTCATGCAAGTGATGGATGGGGTAGGGGAGGCAGGCTGGAGAGGAAAGGAGCTAGCAAAACCATGGTAGCCCGGGGGGGGGGGCCCTGGAGGGTGAGGTGCACTACACATTGTCCCACCAAGGCAAGGGGCCTGGTCTGTCATACTGCAGGAGCAGTCCTGGGGCGGGGCGGGGAGTATCACCTCTCAGACATCTGTCAGCCAAGGGTAATCCGCTGAGAAGGGTGTGCGCCCCAGCCAGGGAGATCTGGGTGAGGCGCCGTATCTGCTAGTAAATCAGCAAGTATTTGGTGACTGCGGCTACACGTGCCAAGGGGCAAGGGCTCAGGACTCAAGAATCTAAGGACAGGAGCCTCAGCTTCCTCATCCAAGCCATCTTCCTTTCGGTCTCACAAGGCCTCCCCTGAGTTCCCAGTCTGAACTGGCACCCTGGCTTGGTTTGTAGACAAGCCACAGTCCTAAATGCCTATTCTTGGTTTAGTCCCCGACTTGGGAGCTGGGGGTGCACAGACTCTTTCCTGTTCTCTGCAGCATCCCAACGCCCAGCACAGTGCCTGCATATGGTAGGTCTGGAGCCAGTCTGAGGAGTCCAGAAGAAGATCTCATCCTCAGGGAAAGGCCCATCAACACTTGCCGCTTAGCTCCTCATGGGGTGTAGCTTCCCCTACCCCTTATTCTTTATCTCATACTTTTTCATCTTGTCTTTCCTTCTGTGAGTCCTTTGATGTGTGTGGGTGTTCTCTCTCTCTGTTGACGTTGGCGTCACTCCAATGCACTCCAGCCCCATTCAGGATAATTTTTAGTGATAGCGCCCAGATTTGTGAAATTCTGAAATGACACGATGCCTGGCAGGGAGGGCGGGATTGCAGCTTCAGCCCAGCCATGTTGGGTGGTGAGGTGACTGCAGCGTGGGCAGGGAGAGAGAGACAAGGCAGTGGCAGCCTCCTTGGTAATAAAGCATGCCGAGCAGAAGGGAAGATGTCAGGGTAGGGACACTCAGCACATGGGTGTTCTCGGGAACATGCAAGATCACAAAGTATTTGCTCTTTTGATACGCTCCATCCCTTTCCCTTGGACATTTAATAACTGTGCATGTGTAACAGGACTCCCGTGGTGGAATTTCCGGCATATGATGTTCGGGTGGGGGCAGATTCTTGGGGAGCAAGGAAGTTTCTGTGTTGTGGTGGGAGAAGAGGAGGAAAGGCCTCCCTTGGATATGTCCCAATTACAGTCTCCATGCCTTCACATTTATTTATTTATTTATTTTTTGCGGTACGCGGGCCTCTCACTGCTGTGGCCTCCTCTGCTGCGGAGCACAGGCTCCGGACGCGCAGGCGCAGCGGCCATCATGGCTCACGGGCCCAGCCACTCCGCGGCACGTGAGATCCTCCCCGACCGGGGCACGAATCCGCGTTCCCTGCATTGGCAGGCGGACTCCCAACCCCTGTGCCACCAGGGAAGCCCTCACATTCTTTTTTAAAACAACTTTTCCCCTTATAAATGTAATATAACCCTTTTACAAACAATTTAGACAGTAAATACGATAATTTAAAAAAAAATCATCCCACTGAAGGAATGCAAACTGCTGTGAACATTTGGAGAGGTTTTCCTCTAGTCTCTTCCCCCATGTAGCTAGATATGGATTGCTGTTAGGGTTTTTATTAGATCTTTTTGTATCACTGTAACAGTGTTTTAAAACCTCCCTGATACTTTCCTGCATTTCCTGGCGTTAAGTCTTGTGGCCAGGGATCTGGAGCATGAAGTAGTGGCTGGGAGATTTGGAGGAAGAGAGAGCCCCATCTTTGGACTTCAGTTTCTCCAGCTATGAGATGTGAGTGGAACATGATTACCAATTACCATAGAGGTTTCACGTTTTAGGAGCTGACCTGGCTTCCGCCCGAGCAGTGGTCTCCACTCACACTAGTGGATCCTTCAGACTGGAAGATGCAAGAGCTCAGGGCAGGTCAGGGGGCGTGGCCCAGAGTGGGGACTTCGGATCAGCCCTGCTGCGGCTCTCCTGGCAGGGATGAGAAGTGCCCACCTGCCCAGCTCCCCACTTCCAGGTGTGTCCTCCAGGTCCCACCCAAGAGGACCGGCCTCGGGTTCCTCCTCCAGCTACGGAGCCCCCTCGGCCTCTCTTCCGGGGACCTACCCATCCTCGCGGGACCACCCTGGATATTCGGGAGACCCAGGGCGCAGCTCCCCTCCCCCACCAAGTGGGCAGAGAGGAGGACCCCAGACATCCAAGGCCTGAGAATGGGTGCAGTGAGGTGACCGCCCTCTCCCCCGGGAATTGTTTGGGCCCCAAGAGTCAGCCCCCGGCAGGCCGCGCCTGCAGCCCGGGTGGGGCGCCGTCCTCCCGGCCCTCCTTCCTCTCCGCGGTGGCCCGGGGGCGGACGGAGGCGGCGGCGCCCATCCTGGCTCCCGTGCGGTTTCCCGGCGAGGCCCAAGGAGGTGGTGGAGCGGGAGAGAAGAGGGAGGAGCGCGCGGAGCAGGAGGGGAAGACGGAAGAACACTGAGCGGGGTTGGGGGGGGTGGGAGCAGTCGGCTGGGGAGGAGGAGTAGAGCAGTGGGCGGGGGTGGGGGCTGGGGGGCACAGGAGCCAAGAGATGAGGAGCCCCCAGGAGAGACTGGAGGCGGAGCAGCCAAGGGAGATTGAAGGGCTTGCAGCAAGCGGGGGAGGAGCCGCCGAGGGAGAAGGGGATGGGGAGGGGCGGGCCACACGCGGGGCGGGGCCTGCGTAGCCCCGCCCCTACCGGGCCGCGCCGAGGAACGAAGATGGCCGGGCGCGCCGCGGGAACTGAGGGGCCGCTGGTAGCGGCTGCGGCAGCTCTGTGGCTGTGACTCCCCGAGCAGCGGCGATTCGAGTGACCCAGGCGGCGCGGGCGGCGGCGTGCAGGGCCGGGCGGCAGGCGGGCGGCAGGCGGGCGCCGGTGCGCGGGCACCGGGCGGAGGATGCACCGGGCGCGGCGGGCGGCTCCCCGCGGCCGCCCCCGCGCCCCGGACGCCGGGCCTTAGTGCTGGCGGAGGAGGCGGCGCGCGTGGGGCGGCCGGGCGGCGGCGGGGCCCGCGCCGTCATGCCGTGGCTGAGCGGCGGCCGGCGGCGGCGGCGGGGACAGCCGCGCGAGGCCCCGCGGGAGCCGCCTCAGCCCGCGCAGCCCCCGCGGGAGCCGCCGCCGCCCGCGCCCCCCGCCGCGGCCCCCGCGCCCCCCGCGCCCGCCGGGCCGCCACCCCCACGGGCCCGGGAGAGCGCCGAGCTGCCGCTGCCCGCCGGCTGGGAGGAGGCGCGCGACTACGACGGCCGCGTCTTCTACATCGACCACAACACGCGGCAGACGTCGTGGATCGACCCCCGCGACCGGTAAGGGGGGGCGCGGGCCCCGGCCAGGATTAGGGTGCCCCATACCTTGGGCCCAGGGAGAGGATCGAGGACCCGGGAGGCCTCCGGGTGTGGGCGAAGATCGTGAGTCCTCCGCGCCGGGCGAGGATCCGGGCGCCCCCATCCCCGGACCCCTGGCCGAGGATCGAGGCTCCCCCTCTCCCGGCCTCGAGCCCCAGGAGTGCGGAATCCCCGGCCCCCACGGCGGGGCGGACACTCTGACTTGGTTCCCTCACGGCACCCGCTGACCGACGCCTGGGAGCGGGGCGCCTGGAATTTCCTCTCCAGGGGCTGACGGATGGTCCTCTCTTCCTCTTTCCTCCGCGGTCTCGCCCATCCCTGTCGGGCCTCCGCGGCCCACCGCCACCCGGCTGTGGCCCTACAGGCGCCCCCGACCTCGCGGTGGCCAGATGAGCTGTCATCTTGGAGCACAAACGTGCGCCCCAGCCTCGTGGTGTGGGTTCCTTGTCTGGCGGACTGAACCTGGTTTCCATTCGAAGACTGTGCCAGATGGGACACTTCAGGGATTCCCGATTCTTTGGAGTAACCATCAAACTTGTGACGGTTACTCTTTAGCGCCTTAAAAATTGAGTTAAAATTCTGATTGAAAAAGCCTGTGTACTGCGGTCAGAATGGGCTATGATTAGACCCATATGCTTTTGGAATAACGGGAACGCAAGAGTTGAATTTTAGGTTTCCTTTTTGTGCAAGATCCGAGTAGAGCATTAAATTGTCTTATTATTCACGTAAATAAATCCTACGGAGTGAAAAACGGATGCTTCTAAAAGCACCACCAGATTACGATTAATTAAGTTCATGTAATGACTTCTTCGTTAACTTTTTGTTCGATTGTCTGTTGGTTTCAGTGGTTCAGCTGCTTTTGGGGAGAGGCATTTTTTTGTGGAGTTGGAATTCTGTTGAAACCAAGGGATTACAGTGATTATCTGATATCTTGTCCTATCTGGAGCAACTTCTTTCCACACTGGGCCTGAGTGCCAGAAAGGAAATACTGCAAGCTTCCCAGTGATTTTGAGACTTGAAAAGGTCCAGCGTGGTGACAGGCTCCTGCTTCCTCCTACCTGCCCTGGAAAGGCAGCGCTGCATGGCACTGGCGTTTGAAAATAAATCTTTGGGGAGGGAAGCTGCTAAATTATTGTTTGAAGATTTCTCTGGGTTCAGATAGGGAAAAACAAAGAAAGGCAAAAGGATCATGGTTCCCTAACATTCTCTTTGAGCATGGCAAGCTTCTGGACTCAGAAACTTAGAGAGATTATGGCACAGTTTATTGGCTTAAAAAGCTGTATAGTTATTTTGAAAATCAGGTGAGATCATATTATAATTTTAATCAAAGGCTAGAGCCACAGCTGTCTGATCAAGCCTTGGATGGTTCTGGAGTTGGTAGAACTGCTTGGAATGTGGTGCCCTTTTATGCTGTATGTCTGTTAAAAATCCAAACAACTGGAAAATGAACCAATTAAAAAATACTGTTTTGCTTAGAAAAGGCAAAGACTCATTTTATGAGGGTAATATAAAACAGTTGTGGTTACATTGGAGTGTGGATTCATGATGAAAAGTGTAAATGTAAGAGTTTCCATTTTAATGGTACAACCCAGGCCATAGGTGAGCAGACCCCACAGAAGACAGCTTGTAGAATCTTCCTTTCCATGTATTTCATACACATTTCCTATGTTCCTCTTTCCAGAAATCTGTTATTGAATGACATTTTATACATCACTTATGTCACAGGTTTTTAAAAAGCCCCGTTTCTAATGCTAAAATTGTCAGTGGAGTGAACAGAAATGGACATTTTTCATTTTTGTGTAAAGTAAAAACGTGTACACTTTTATGAGACACTGTTTTTATAGTGAGTGAAAATTCAGCAGGGGACAGCTTGCACTTCAGCTCCCATAATACCTTGCCTGAAATATGTATGGAATGCCCAGCGAGCCACAGACATTTAAGTGGAGTCTACGGAAGGGTGTAAATGCTGTAATAGTCATTCTTCTTCTTTCACAACAGAACCCTGCCAATTTTTATAGGTGACTGGTTATCCTTTAAAGTTGTAATTGACTTTTATGATTTTTATGATACGGAAAAAACCGTGTGTCAGCGCACAGCATTTTCTCCATGTGCATCTGCCACTTAAACCCTTTTTGAGTTGCATTTGATTCACACGACTGGAAAACGGTATTCAAAAAATGAGGACTTTCGGGCTTCCCTGGTGGCGCAGTGGTTGGGAGTCCGCCTGCCGATGCAGGGGACACGGGTTCATGCCCCGGTCCGGGAGGATCCTATATGCCGCCGGGCAGCTAGGCCCGTGAGCCATGGCCGCTGAGCCTGCGCGTCCGGAGCCTGTGCTCCGCAGCGGGAGAGGCCACAACAGTAAGAGACACGCGTACCGCAAAAAAGAAAAAAAAAAAAAAAATTTTTAAGGAAAATGAAATTGTGGAGGAATAGATGTAGTCGGTTAGGTGAAAATTGTTGCCGACTGAAAACATCATTTCCTATATAATTTATTAAACCTGATAGTATAAAATATGCTGCCGTAAGTAAGGTCACCGAGGGCCAAGGTTTGTGAACAAACTCTTCTAGAGTTTTATAGTAATTCCATTCAGTGTTGTATTTAACAGCATTGGGTCTTGCCAGCTCAAGGTGTGTTGGTGAATTATTGTAGCTCTACTTTCTTTTTCAAGTTACAACAAAGAGGTTGCAAACGTGAGGAGACATCTTTACAGATGTGGCTACAGATGTGTGAAAAAAACTCAATATTTTCAAAACAGAATTTCTTTAGTTGGAGTATGAACCCACCTTAGGTTTAAATTCACTATCTCTGCAGATCAGTACTGTGCATATAATTTTCGTAGTTACTTTTCTGGGAATCATACCCAAAAACTTTGTTAAAAAATATAAAGTTGGGACTTCCCTGGCGGTCCAGTGATTAAGACTCCTCGCTCCCAGTGTAGGGGGCACGGGTTTGATTCCTGGTCAGGGAACTAAGAATCCCACGTGCTGCATGGCGCGGCCAAATAAATAAATAAATAAGATTAAAAATAAAGTTAATTCACCATTTTTGTGACTGGTAGTTTCTGTGCGTGAGTTGTGTGTGGTTTACATTAGTGACACATATGTGTTCCACATACATCAACTCAGAGTTCAATGGCCACTTTATAAAAAGGTATTTACCATTTAGGTGGATAATATGGGAAGAACTTTTTTGCCTCTTTTGGAAAAATTCAGTGCCTTTGACATGTATATGTCTGCTTCTTGCAGGGTTGTATTGATATTAACCTATAGGTGGACTGATCTGTTGAAACTTAGTGTTCTGTTTCCGATACCTCAGTTGGGTTGTACATTACTGGAAATGCCAACCTCGAGCAGTTTGAGTGGTGGACCATGTCACATTTGAGATCAAAGCAGAGTATTAAATGATTAGGATGATGGTGGAAGGCCCAGATTATATCATGACAAAAGCTTTTAGGGATCCATTTGTTCACGAGATGGGGTTTGACCTGCGCCACATGGAGAAATTCTGTGATATATTAAAAGTCTTTTGAACAGGCTGTTGCTTTAAGGAGAAAACAATCCATGGTTCTGGGATTTGCCAGGTTGGAGTCCCACATAACAGGGCCAGATGGCTTCATTGCTACCTTCTTGGAACCTTTATTCAGTGTTAGTTAATAGGAGGTTTACTATATTTACCCCGCAGAGTCTATTTTGGGATTATAGAAACTTTCTGATAAGCAAATAATGATTTTTCCATTTTTCATTCTTTGAGATTATAGGTGGTCTCTGTATACATGGGGGAGTGTCTTGCTTTTCAGGATATAAGGAGTGGGCTTCTGTAAGAATCTTCTTCCATTTAGATGATCAACAACCACTTCTTCTTGGTTTGTTCTCTGTCTAATAGCTTTCTTTCTTTTCTTTTCTTTTTTTTTTTAAGAGGAGTGAATGGAAAAGTCATTCATTTCCAAAAATAGCTCCTGGATGTTTGGAAATCTCTTAAGTTTCCTTTTCTTCCCTTTCGCTCTGATTTTGGAAGTGGAAACTGTGTTTCACCTCTGGTAGGTTCTAGTGTGTAAACCGTTGGGTCAAGTGACATGTTAAAGGTCACCGGGTGAGCCCGGTGAGCTGCTTCTAGCCTGGGTCCTTTTGCTAATTGGCTGCCTTTCCAGTAAATTCAGTAAAATTAATCTAATGGCATAAAAGCAGAGCTAAATTTTCCTGAGTTCAGTTATTCCCATTCAAATCCAGTAAAATGAAGTAATAGTTATAGATTCTTGGCCTCCTGTGTGCTGGGATGGTGGATGGAGACCAAGTTTGTCTGGGAGATGGGAGACACATAAAATGGAGACAGTGATGGTCGCCAGGCACCATTTTCATGTGGTGATGGCTTCAGAGAAAGGAGGAGGGCTCACTAGAGCCTGGGGGTTCTTATTCCTTGTCCATCATCTCCTAGGTTGAGCATTTCTCGTGCTTTCTCAGTGCTGGGGATGAGAAGGGGGAATGTGAGGAAAGTGCTGCGGAAGAGGAAGTGCTGGGTGCGTTTGGAATAAGAGAGCAAACAGTTCAGTTTGACTGACCCCGAGTCTTCGTGTATGGCAGGTCAGGCTCGGGCAAGACCACGCGTGGCTTGAATCCTCCAGCTTTGTTCTTGGAAGAGCCAGGGCCGCTTTCTTCAAACCCCTCGTCTTGTATCTGAGGGCTGTAGCCAAGGCGTGCGCCCCACCGGCTGTGGGAAGGACAGGGACTTGAGCTGAGTCTTCTGACCCTGATGCAGTGCTCTGTCACGTACGCCACCCCACTGCCCAGTCCCTACTCAGTTTAAGCATACTGCCTCTGTTCATTTGTTCATTCGATCACCCATTCATTCATTCAGTAACTGTTGCACAGCCTCTCCATCTCAGGCACGCTTCCGGGTTTAGGACTCCAGTGGTGACCACCAGCAGACAGGTCCCTGCCTCCATGGCGCTCACACGTGCCCGTGCCCTCTTCCCTGAGGCCTCACCGTGCTGTTCCTGCCTCCTGTTCTCCCCGCTGGGATCCCTTGGGTCTTAGGACATACGTGGAGTGCTTATCGTGTGCCAAGCACTCTAGGCACTGGGTGGATGCCCTCCCTGAAAGCCCACGGGAGCTGCATGAGTTGTAGGTGGACAGGTGATGGAGCTGAGGCCAAGGGAGTTGACTTAGTAACCTCTCTTCCCAGAGCCAACGAGGAGGCGTCTGTCTGACTCCGGAGTTGAGCCCAAATCCACTACCTAACCTGATCTTCCTTCTCTTGGCTAGGTAACCGTGTGCCCCTTGTACTGTGTTATACCCACTGGTTACTTTTATCTTATATTCACTGTTGTTTGATATTTAACAGACACCTCCCCCCCACCCAGATAGAATAATGGCCCTCCAAAGATGTCCATGTCCTAGTCTCCTAAACCTGTTAATAAGTTACCTTCCAACACAAATGGCATTTGCAGGTGGGATTAAGTTAAGAAGCTTGAAATGAGGTGATCATCCTGGATTAACTGGGTGGGCTCAGTGTCATCAGAAGAATCCTTACAAGAGGGCAGAGGAGGGTCAGAGTCAGAGAAGATGTGACAGCAGAATCAGATGTTGGAGTCATGTGGCCACGAGCTGAGGAATGCAGGCAGTTTCTGGAAGCTGCAAGAGCCAAGGAGGTGTATTTTTCCAGAGCTTGCAGATGGAACACGGCCCTGCTGACACCTTGATTTGGGCAGAATGAAACTGAGTTTTGACTTCTGACCTCCAGAGCTGTGAGGTAATAAATGTGTGTTGTTTTAAGCCACCTGGTTTGTGGCAGTTTGTTACAGCAGCAGTAGGAAACTGATTCGCCCTATGTGTTGTTTTCCCAGAGACAGTGGAAGCATGTGGTCAGCTTGGTGTCCGTTGATAACAGCCACACTAGCTGGTATATGTCGGGCGCTCAGGGGGACTGCGCCGGGCGTTTTATATCCGTTCTCTTGTTGCCTCCTTACACACTCCTGGGAGGCCTGCACCTTGTGGATTGAGCTTGCAGTTTCACTCACGTTCGGCACCACGTCTTATTTGTTGAGCTAGCCAAATATGAGTGATGAGAGAAGAGGCCACTTGGAAATTGTCGGAGGTTTCAACAGATGCTGACGGGCCTGAGTTAGAGATATCTGGGGCACTAGGACTAGAAAAGTCAGGGATTATATCAGAGAAATTGTGAAGGAGACAAGTAGTGCACAGGACTTAGCTGTTGGTTGAATTAAGGCAGGTGAAATCAGGAGTGGGGTGGGGGGAGGGTGTCAAAGGAATCTTTCTGACACCTTAGGAGTAGCTGGGACTCACCCGGGGCCAAGCTGAGGCCTCCTATTAACCCCACTCATAAGCCTTCACTGTTTTTGCCACCGTTGTTGTTGATGGTGTATGTTCAGTGAGTCGGTTACATAGAGAAACATGTGGAGTCATTCAACTTACTGTATTGCTGACAGGCAGTGTCCTAAGAGGTATCTAAACTGGGCAGGTGTTACTTTAGAGCAGGGTTTCTCTGCCCTGGTACTATTAATATTTCGGGGTGGGTAATTCTTTATTGTCACGCTGTCCTGTGTAGTGTAGCATATTTCGCAGCATCCCTGGTCTCTACCTAGTGCCGGCCAGTAGCACACCCCTCCAAGTCATGACAACCAAAAGTGTCTTCAGACATTGCCAAGTGTCCTCTGGGGGCCAGATGGCCTGATGGAGACTCGCTGAACTCCTTCAATCTACCTGGTTGCAATGATTCACATTTAGGAGCTGAATTTGTTTTGAGCAGATTGGTGGTTACTAAAATGTTCCGTAACAGGGGGTAAGACCACAGAGACCTGCTGTCTGTTTTTTCCATGAAGAACGAATGTTAAACATATTTATGTGAAAAACCCTGAATTTACTAACCATGCAAATGGTAATACAAGTACATGAAACTTTGGGAAAGTAGTATGAATGTATTCTTCAATTTGTAGAATATTCTCAGTCAGTGGGTAAATACTGAATATCAAGTGTATATGCAGTGGAACAGAAGAAAATGAATCTCGGGACTTCCTTGGTGGCGCAGCGGTTAAGAATCCGCCTGCCAGTGCAGGGGATACGGGTTCGAGCCCTGGTCCGGGAAGATCCCACATGCTGCGGAGCAGCTAAGCCCGTGCACCACAACTGCTGAGCCTGTACTCTAGGGCTTGCGAGCCACAACTACTGAGCCCACGTGGTGCAACTACTGAAGCCCGCATGCCTAGAGCCCATACTCTGCAACAAGACAAGCCACCACAGTGAGAAGCCCGTGCACCACAGCAAAGAGTAACCCCTGCTTGCCACAACTAGAGAAAGCCCGCGCACAGCAACGAAGACCCAACACAGCCGAAAAAAGAAAATGAATCTGTTAACACTTCAGTGTTCTGCAAAAACCCAGAGAGAGCTGGCCTGGCCTTCTGCGCGCGCGCACGTGCGTGCGTGCGTGAGAGAGAGAGAGAGAGAGAGAGAGAGACGGGGATCAGGTTGCCTGGGATGCCCCCAGGAGACATCCCCGTCCCTCTGTGGACAGATGAGCCACCGGTGAGAGGATGGCCTCTGCCTTTGCTCAGAAGCTCTAGAAAGACAGGGCAAGGGCATCCTGAAAAGTTGCCTGTGGAGCTGTGGAATCCTCAACATTTTCCATCTGGAGGGCCCTCTTTTTATTTCCTTAAAGCTCAAGGGGTTCAGGGAGGGAGAGGGAAAGAAGAAGGGAGCTGGCTGGGCCAACCCCTGGGGGACAAGCCCCACAGTTCAGTGGGTGGGACATCGAGCCAGGCAGAGGCCTCCTGAGTGGCGCCTGTGTGCCAGCCTCAGTGCTGTCAGGAGATCGGGCACTGCCCCGGTGAGTGTGACATTTCCAGGCCACCTGGAGCGCGGGCAGGACACCAGAGAACCACTGCAGGAGGTGAGCTCCGTCCTCTGCAAAGGTGCCTGTCTGCAGTGTGGGGCAGCCCTCTAGTGTACGGGTCAACTGGGTTTGTCCTGAAAATTACCCCGGTTTTTAGAAATTGAGATATGCTTCACATACCATAAAATGTGCCATTTAAAAGTGCCCTACTTCGTGGTTTTTCGTGCATTCACAAGGTTGTGCAACCATCACTGCTATCTAATTCCAGAACATTTTCATTGCCTCAAAAAGAAACCCTGTGCCCTTTAGCAATAACTCCCATCTCCCTCATCTCCTGGCAACCATGAATCTGTTCTCTGTCTCTATAGATTTGTCTGTTCTAGACATTTCATGTACATGGAGTCGTGCAATCTGTGGCCTTCTGCGTCTGGCCTATCTCACTCAGCATCATGTTTTCGAGATTTGTCCGAGTCGCAGTGTGGATCAGGGCTCCATTCCCTTTCGTTGCCAAATACTGTTCCCTGGTGGGGCTGCACTGCGTTTTGGAAGCCGCCCTGAAGCGCCCTCCCTGTCCAGGTGTCCTTGCAGAATCTAGGAAATAGCTATGTCTTTAATTCCATGATGTCAACTCCCAACCATTTTACTCAGAGAAAAATGACCATTCATAGGTTTACAGTGTCAAGATATAAACACGACCTCGTGTACTCCGTGAAAAATACGAGGTTTCAGGCTTGCTGTGATCAGCTGTTGTCTGTCCTTGTCTGTCTGATGCTTGTTTTGGCTCCTTGAGAACTTGGAGTGGGCTTCCCCACTGGGGTTGTGCACAGTGGCCGGGAAGTTCAGGAATGCTGGCACCTCCCCACGTGGACCAGGTAGCCCCGAGTTCTAAGCTCCCCTGGAGATTACGGTGTGTAGCCACGAGTCACAGTTTTGTGCCAGGGCTAGTGGAAAAGTGAGATATAGGAGGTGCTGATGTTTAACAGAAGTAGAGATGGCAATCTTAACATTGCGAGACTTGGTGCCTTTATTAATTTTTCTCTGCACATTGGACAAAGACGGTCATATGTCTGATTTTGAAGGAGGAGAAGGTGCCCTCATCCTGTGGCTCATTGCTAGCACAACTGGCAGACCTTGCCTGGCAGGTCAGGGAAAAGGCCAGGGTCACACCCAGCCAGCTCGCCGGGCTCCAGTCTCCAGGAGGGGGCCTGGCATTCAGAGAGCAGTTCAGGGATGGTCTGGCTGCAGCCACCCATGTTCGCACCCTCCCTTCCTTTCTTCTTCTGTCCGGAAACGCCCCTCGCACACACTGGCCTTTCTCTAAGAGAAACTTAAAGATTGTAAAGAGGGAGTGATGCTGTCCTGACAGTAGGCCCTTCTGAGGCCTGTTGTACTCATTTATGAAGCTTAATGCACTTCATGTGATTAATCAACTGATTGATGCAGCCAGAGGAGCGAGAAACGTAATAAAAATTAATTGTTCGACATCCTGGTGACCAAAAAGCTGCCTGATTGAGTTTTTCTTTGCAAGCAGCTGTGCTTCTCACCTGAAGACCCCACTTTCCAGTCTCTGTTGGCGCTGTGCTCTGATGCACAGATGTGCGTGGTCCTGACGGTGGATGCCCTTTAAAATGTTCAGACCTACAGGGACCTGGGGTGTTCTTCTATTATACGGGAACCCATTGAAGCTAGAATGACACAATGTGGAAGTATGCAGAACACAAGAAAATCCCTGCCTGCCCCTTCCCGGGCTAACCAGCATTATAATAGCTTGCTGTGTGGCCTGCTCGTCCCTTCTGTACATCTCTGCCTAAGTACATGTGCAGAAGCCTGGATACGTGTTTTGGAAGTTTACATGAATGGGATCTTGCTATCAATTTTTTTTTTCTGTGACTTGCCGTTTTCATTAAACAATATGTCTAGGCACTCTTTCCACCGTCAGAATGTACAGATCTACCACCATTCTCTAAAAAACCTTGTTTTTATTGGGGTAAAAGTCACATAACAAAATAACTCATTTTAAAGTAAACAACTCAGTGGCATTTGGTACATTACCAGTGTTGTGCAACCACTGCTCTGTCAAGTTCCAAAACATTTCCATCACCCCAGAAGGAAACCCTGTGGTCATTAAGCAGTCTCTTCCTGCTCCCCTCTCCACCCCCAGCTCTCCACCCCCAGCAATTGCCAAACCACCAATCTACTTTCTGTCTCCATGGATTTGCCCGTTCCAGGAATTTCATATAGGTGGAATTCCATATTCCATGTTCCATATCTCTGTAACTGTATACAGATGGCCTTTTATGTCAGGCTTCGTTCACCTATAGCCTAATGTTATTGAGGTTCATATATGACATAGGGATCTGGTTTTGTGCTTTTGCTTCTTGGTTTAATGCAGAGGACACACCATCATGTGATCCTAACTGAGGGCAGCTGTGCGAACTTTGCCCACGGAAGCAGCTGTCACCCTTTAAGACAAATCAATTGAGGCTCAAAGAAAAGAGATCAACTTAATTTAGCTTTTAGTTTGTTACTTTAAGAGAGAAGTATAAAATATTTCACATTTCTTTCTAAAATTAGGAACAGGTAGCCAAAAGCGAATATATGGTAGGATTTTTATTAATCTAGATGCTAAGTCTGTGCCAGGTGCGATGGAGGGTAACACATAATTAATATCGCCTAGGCCTTTCCCTCAAGGGGATGAAAATGCAGCTGGGGAAACAAAAAGAACCTACATGAAATAATAGGCCAACAGCGCAGCGGTTACCAGCCTGCCGCCAGGGGAGCAGGGGTGGCTGGTGGGGGGAGATGGTCAGCCCTGAAGTCAGAAGATAGAGAGGGTCCAGGTCCGCTCCTGTACCTGCACCTACGGCATGCCACCGCGCAAGTCCCCAACTTTCCTCGTGGCTGGATTTTCTTACACGTACGAGAAAACAATACTTGTTGTCAGTTGACAAACTGATGCTTGTTGAGTGTAAACTGTTTCCCACATGTGATGACTGCCCCTGGGAGATCTTAGGACAGGGGTTGGCAAACAGCGGCCTACAAGCTGAATCCTGCTGGCCACCTGTTTTTATACAGCCTGCAAGATAAGAATCGGATTTTCATTTTTAAATGGTTGAAAAAGAATCAAAAGAAGAGTAGTATTTCATGAAAGTTATGTGGATTTCAAGTCTCAGTGTCCATAGATAAAGTTTTATTGGAGCATGGCCACAATCGTGCAATTAGTTATTGTCTTTGGCTGCTTTTGCGCTATAAGGACAAAGTTGAGTCTCTGGACAGAGGCCATGTGGCCTGCAAAACTGGAAATATATACTGTCTGGCTCTTTATAGAAAAAGTTTGCTGACCTCTGATCTTAGGAGAATACAGGGTCTATTCAAGGTAACTATTAGTCACTGGGGGTGGGGTAGATGGGGGCTGGGATGGGGGACACAGGATAAGAAGACCCCAGCGGGAAGTTTAACCAACTAGAGAGAAGGGGCTCAGAAAGATAAAACCCAGCGGGGGACCCTTTAGTCAAGGAAACCTAAATAGAGACTTCTCTCCTCCCCCTGAAAGGCTGCTGTATCTAACTGTCATAAAACAAGCAGGGAAAGTTAGATTAGATTATTTAAACAACATGCCAATTAAGACTACAGTTGAGGGATTTCCCTGGTGGTCCAGTGGTAAAGAATCTGCCTTATAATGCTGGGGACGTGGGTTCGATCCCTAGTCGGGGAACTACGATCCCACATGCCGCGGGGCAACTAAGCCTGCGCGCCACAGATATTGAGCCCTCGTGCCTCAACTAGAGCCCGTGTGCCCTGGAGCCTGCGCGCCACAGCTAGAGAGAGAAAACCCACGTGCCACAACTAGAGAGAAGCCTGCGCACTGCAATGAAAGATCCCTCACACCTCAACAAAGATCCCATGTGCCAGAACGAAGACCCGACGCGGCCAAAAATAAATAAAATAAGTAAATAATGAATAAATCTTAAAAAAAAAAAGACTACAGTCGACCCTTGGGCAACTTGGGTTTGAGCTGCGTGGGTCCACTGGATTTATTTCAGTAGTAAATACCACAGCACAGAACTGTGGATACGGAAGAACTGTGGGTACAGAGGGCTGACTATAAGTTATATGCAGATTTTCGACTTTCTGGTGGGGGGGCACCCCTAACCCCTGTGTTGTTCAAGGGTCAACTGTACTTTATAATAAGAAGACAGGAAAATAAGCACTTTTAGAATGATTTTCATTAAAAATACACAGTTAATTCTGGGGATCTAATGTACAGCATTATGATTATAGCTAATAGCACTGTATTGTATACTTGAAAATTGCCAAGAGAGTAGATCTTAAATGTTCTCACCACAAAAAAGAAATGGTAATTATATGATGTCATGGAGGTGTCAGCTAACCCTACTGTGGTAATCAGATTATTGCAATATGTAAGTGTATCAAAATTAGCATGTTTGTGCACCTTAAATTTACACAGTGTTATATGTCAGTTATATCTGAATAATACTGGAAAAAAATACACAGTTAAGAAGCTAAGGTTCAAAGGTACAAAACGTTTTAGTTCCTGGAAGAATTCGGGTATGGGACTCTCATTCTTTTGTGCTCCTAGGTAAACGAGGCTACCCTCCCCCGATCTGTGCTTTATGAACTTGTGTGGGTTTTTTTTGTTTTTTGGGTTTTTTTTTGCGGTACGCGGGCCTCTCACTGTTGTGGCCTCTCCCGTTGCGGAGCACAGGTTCCGGACGCGCAGGCTCAGAGGCCATGGCTCACAGGCCCAGCCGCTCTGCGGCATGTGGGATCTTCCCGGACCGGGGCACGAACCCGTGTCCCCTGCATCGGCAGGCGGACTCTCAACCACTGCGCCACCAGGGAAGCCCACTTGTGTGTTTTTTAAAGGCCAGTTACAGGAGTTGTGCATGTGCACATATGTACCTGCTCAGAGCTGCTCTCCACCTCTCCCTACAGACTTGGAGACACAGAAAGACCCCATGGGACTGGTGTCACAGGGAAAGCCCTTCATTAACCTGCTCCCCTTCAGAGGAAACTGAGAGGTGCTCAAACCCCGTTCCACTGTACCATTCCAGCCAACACAGTGCACAGAATGAAATTGGTAGGACTCCGTTTATGTAGCATTCCTGAAATAAGAAAACTATAAATAAAGGATGGATCAGTGGTTGCCAAGGATTACGGATGGGGGACAAGGGTGAGTATGGCTGTAAAAGAGTGGCAGGAGGGAGGCTTGTAGTGGTGGACCGTTTCTGTATCTAGAAGCTACACACGTGATAAAATGGCATGGAACTACACACACACACACACACACACACACACACATATACACACACACGGAAGCACGTGAACTCTGTGGATTGTTCTGGTGTTGGTTACCTGGTTTGGGGTTGTACTGTATTTATGCAGGATAGGACCTTGGGGGAAACTGGGTGAAGGGTGCATGGAACCTCCCTGTACATTTCTTTGCAACTTTCTGTGAATCTATAATTATTTTAAAATGTTAAAAAGGAAATTGGAAAATGAAGGAATCAAGCAGAGATCTAGTTATTCATAGTTTTTAATTTTAACTACCTCCTTTCCTTTAACTCACTTATTTACATTTTATTCGGCTTTTTCTGTACAGTACCCAGCACATAGCAGGTTCTCAATAAATGTTTGTTTCATGTAATTATGCCTGTAGAAACAGGTTTTATTTATTTATAATGATAATCTTGTATTTCTGTTTTTCACTTTCTTATATATTCTAGAGTTCTCAAGAGCAGTGCCTTCTTGCCAACTGTCAGAGCCCCTGTTTTGTTGGAGTGGCCACCCTTGTCTTGACTCAGGGAATGTGACCCTCTCAGCAGCTCCTGGTGAAGTCTTGATGGCTCTAAGCCAGTGGTTTTCAACTAGGGGTAATTGCCCCCCCCTCCCCAGGGGGCACTTGGCAATGTCTGGAGACATTTTTGATTGTCACAACTGGAGGTGGGTATAGGGTGCTACTTGGCATCTAGTGGGTAGAGTCCAGGAATGCTGCCAGATATTCTGCAAAGCACGGGATGGCCCCTACCACAACAAAGAATAATCCAGTCCCAAATGTCAGTAGTGCCTCAGGTGGCCCTAAGCCAGTCATAGAGCAGCTAGGCCTGTGGTTGGCAGAGGCAGGAGCACATGATCCAGAGCTGTCCAGCGAGCTGTGAGGGGAGGTCTGAGACAGGCATGGTTGAGCAGAAGGCTCCTTGTTCCCATAGACCTACATAGAAGTAACTCCTGCCAATTAATGTCGTGTCTCCACCTAAACCTGGAGCTGGGCAGCCAAGTTGCCGCCATGAAAACCAGCAGGGAGCTGCTGAGAAACCGAAGGTGGTGGAGTGGAAAGGCTGCATCTTTGTTAAGGTGGGTGGGTAGACATAAGTCTCTGGAGCTGCCTGCCTGCAGCAGCTTTTCATATGTGGAATGTAAAATAGCAAAGTCTCCTTATCTTTTAAAGCCAGTTGAATTGGGGTTTCTGTTACTTGCAGCCGGCAAAGACATCCTCACTTCTGTGTCTCTATCCCCTGTTGCCCTGTGTTCTCACCACTGGCGTTCTTCTTGGAGGCATAAGCTGCCACTGAGCAGCTGTGCTGTCGTTTGTTAAATATCCCTCTGTTTTCGACCATTTAGATTATCCCTGATCTGTATGATTATATAAGTACTGTAATTATTATGCTGCTAATGTGCAATTATTTTCTCTGTAGTGTTTTGTTTTCTCCATATTTGCCTTAAGGGATCTAGGCATGGGATAAATGCAATCCAGTGGTTGTTGATTTGCTGGAATACACTTCTATTTTGAAGTGTTTTAGAATTACAGAAAGGTTGCAAAGATAGGATAGTTTTCCTCACTGTTACTATTTTATATTAGCATAGTACACTTGTCAGAACTAAGAAGCCTACCTTGATACGTTAGTATTAACCAAATAACTCCAGACGTCATTTGGATTTCACCAGTTTTTCTACTAATGTCTTTTTTACTACTACAGTGGTCTTTGGAACTGTTAAATTGTTGATGTTTGTATGGTTGAATTCTACTATTTGTTCTTCCTTCATCTCTCTTTTGTGAGTATTCGTGTGTCCTTCATGCATTTGACAGACTTGGTAGACGTGCTCTGAGGCTGGGTTGAGTGCAGGGACTCTAAAGCACTGGGATCATGGGCCCCAGGAAATTGGACCCAAGGTAGAGGTTCTGACTTTGGAAACACGTGCAAGCACACCGAAGCTTGCATATGCTTTCAGGAGGATTGCAGACCTCTTGAAGCCCATCTCTGCTTCCTGGAATAACAGAAGGGCAGACGGCCCCAGAGGTGCCTGCCATGCACACTATGTGTGTCGTTGACATAAGGGATGCATGCTCACGTGTTTGCTATCACTAGCCCAGGTACATCATACAGCAGCCATTGTACGGTGATTTGTGGAAAACCTTCCACATGCTTTCTCTAACTCTTCCCAGTCTCATACCCAACCCAGCATTAAACTGTGGTGTGCAGTCACTAGCTGTGAGCCCCAAGTACTGGATAGGTTTCACATGAAAAGGGAGGTGATGGATGAACCTCAAAGACACTGTGCTAAGTGAAAGAAGCAAAAGACAACACGTTGTATGATTCGACTGATACACGATGTCCAGAAAAGCCAAATCCATAGAGGTCGAAAGTGGATTAGTGGTTGCCTAGGGCTGAGGGTAGGAAAGGGGAGTGACTGCTAATGGGTACCAAGGGTTTGATTGGGATGATGGAAATGTTCTAAAACTGGATTATGTGTTGCACAACTAAGTAAATTTACTAAAAATTATTGAAATTACACATAAAATGGGAAGATTTTATGGTTTGTAGATTATACCACAATAATGTTGTTTTTAAAAGTCTTTTAAAGTGACTCTATTTTTAAATTCAGGTGGTTGCCTTGTCTTGATAATTGGGCAGACCAGGCTATGTAAATTAGACTTGGCAGCCTCTAACCGTGCAAAAGGCTTCTGGGCTTCTTAAAACGTTCATACAATTGCCAGGGACACTTACCAAGAAGCCACACGTTAACATTGCCCAGGAGTTTGGCCAACTGTAAGGGGAGAGTACTACCATGTTACAACCTGGTAATCATTACTAGGTTAAAAATATAGTTGGTTTCGTGAAGGAAACTGCCTCTCATTCAGAGGAATTTATCTTATAGAACGACTTACTAGCACTGCTGTTTGTTTAGAAAAATTGATGTGATATCTGATTATGTGGCAGCCTTTGGGGTAAAATGAAGTTTGTGGATAAAGGACCAATTGATACCTGGGACTTTCAATATCAGCATTTTTATCTTTCACACGTTTTTGAAAGAACCTCTTACAATTGTATTATATGCTTTTTATTTCTTTTTGGATATATACTGAAGTGTAACATTTTCGGGACTTCCCTGGTGGTGCAGTGGTTAAGAATCTGCCTGCCAATATAGGGGACACAGGTTCGAGCCCTGGTCCAGGAAGATCCCACATGCCGTGGAGCAACTAAGCTTGTGCGCCACAACTACTGAGCCCGCATGCCACAACTACTGAAGCCCGCGTGCCACAACTACTGAAGCCCGCATGCCACAACCACTGAAGCCCGCATGCCACAACTACTGAAGCCCGCGTGCCACAACTACTGAAGCCCGCGTGCCTAGAGCCCGTGCTCCACAACAAGAGAAGCCACCGCAATGAGAAGCCCGTGCCCCACAACGAAGAGTAGCCCTTGCTTGCCGCAACTAGTGAAAGGCTGTGCGCAGCAACGAAGACCCAACACAGCCAAAAATAATTAATTAACTAATTTTAAAAAAGTGTAACATTTTCTTGATAGTTAAGGTTTGTATGAGTGAACATGGGCATTGGTATGTTCTTGGAATGTACCAGTAACCACAGGGGCCACCCGGATGTGGTTAGCCTTGATTTTAGACATGGATGGTCTTGAGTCTGACTCGAGGCTCTGCTGTTTCACCTGTGCCCTAAGGCAGCATTTGGACTCTCTGAGCCTTGGTTTCTTCTTTTCAGAAAATGGGGACACTAAGGTCAATGTCTAGTGTAGTAGACACTCATATTTTCATTGTTCTTGTGGTCGTACAGAATAAATAGTCATTCAGCTTAGTGATTCTTCAAGGTCTTTTCTCTTCTGCCTGTCAAATTTTCCTCCCTCCTTTATGTCACTTCTGCTTCTGAATTGCTTCCTTAGTTTCCTCCTCCTTGTGTAGCACTGGAGACTCACCAGTGTAAAGAAGCGCTCGGAGCGCATGGTGACTATTTTTCCTCTCTGCTTAGAGCTGTTCTTTGCATTCCCTTGGTTTTGTGGCTGGGTACGTGAGGTTGCTGCAAATGAAATGTTATGAACAGATTAGAGCAGAGCCATCGTGCTTTTTGGGTAAAGGGCTAGATAGTAAGTATTTTAGGTTTGGCGGGCCATAGGGTGTCTGTTGCAACTGCTCAACTCTGCCTTTGTAGCTCAGAAGCAGCCATAGGCAATACCTAAATGTGGATGTGCCTGCCTGTGTTCAATAAAAACCTATTTACAGAGACTGGAGGCAGGCTGGATTTGGCCTTTGGGACTTAGTTTGCTGACTTGTGATCGATGTCATGCTTGTTTGTGTACTGTGTTAACACCACCAAAGCGTTTGCATCTTCAGCTTTCATTGTAGTTTGTATTAGCTTGGATGCAAATCTGAAAAAACCCCAAACACGTACAGAATTATTGATTTCCAGGTGTGGATGTCATCATGTTCCGGAATTTGGTATTTGTAGTACTTGGTGATGTTAGAGGTTTTACAAATTCACGTCACGTGATTAGACCTTGTTCCATAATTAATAGACACTTAATCCTGGACAGATATTAAGAATAAGAGAAGTTGATTCAGGGTCAAGATCTTCAGCTATATCTTCTTGGCTACCTTGTGCAATACCTACAAGACAGTTTTCATATGTGTATTAACAGCTTTTGGATGTACATTTAAAGGCACAGGTGAACTTACTTTGGGGTTGAAGTTAAGGTTACCCAAATCATTGTGCTGTTTGGTCTTGAAAGGGAGCTCTCAGAACGCACGTCTATACTGATGTCCCTGGAAAGTCCTCGCTCTTGCGGGGCTCGCATGCCAGTGGTGGGATATGGGAAAGTTGCTAAAACGGGGTTAGGAAGGTGGTGAAAGACGTTAAGTCACTTCAACAGTTAACTTAAAGATTTTCCTAGCAGCCAGTGCCCAAAGCTGTAAGAGAGATTCCCACCCCAGTTTCTTGGATTCCACTCCAACAGTGATTCTCAGCTAGGGGCAACATCTGGAGCCTTTTGTTTTTCACAGCTTGTGAGGAGGGCTTGGTACTGACATGTAGTGGCCTGTCTGCGTCACCCTGCCTTGTGGATCCTTGCGGGCTCGGGGAGTGCAGGGTTCTGCCAGCATCGGCACAAGGAAGCCGGGCCTTTCCCCTGGACTGTCCTCAGCTTTGCTGACGGGGCTGCGAGGAATGTCATGGAACGGGAACCGCTGTGCAGCAGATGTGTTTTGTTTTTGTTATTTGAGCAGTTGAGCGGTGTGTTTAAAGAGTATATCTTTAGAGAAGATTTACATATACCTTTGGAATGCCCATACAATGTTGTAAATTCTTGTTTTAGAAATGAATTTTTAATTATTATTATGACTTAAAAAAAAAGTGAGTAGTTACTTCCTAATGGTTGGCTGGTTTGGGGTCTAAAATGACGAGGCTGGAGCCCACAGTGGCCAGCTCTGCAGAGCTCTTTCACATTGTGACTTTTCCTCAGGAAAGGCACATAGCCGACCTGGCAGTGCTCTGCTGGCCGTGGATAGACGGACTGCTTCAGGAAGCATCTCACATAAATCATTCTGTGATTGGTCTGGCCCAGGTCAACCCGCGATTGCCATCTCATTCACCCCAGCAAGACACCGGAAGCCAAACCGTCTCCCCTCCAATATCATAAACCTCCAGGATGTCACCATGTAGATGGCATTTGATGAAAATGTCAAGGATTAGCAAGAATAGCCTCTTGCATTTCCACGTACTGAAGGGAGAAGGACAGAGCACCATTTGCATTTCAAGTGCCACCTTGGTGGCCAGAACCAATAATTCCCGTTTGAGCAACTCTCAACTCTATCTTGGGGCTTTAGACATACTTTCCATTTCGAAATAAGAACTCATGTACTTACTTTACCTTTAAAATTATTAATAGAATTCTTTTTCTTATGCCATTTATCACCGAGCTCCTTTAAAAATATGGATCACTATAAAGTTTTATATAAACATGTAACTGATAAAATCCTTGTTTTTCCTGAGTCATTGTCAGCATCTCAGTTCTAAATCCAGTGCCAACTCAGTAAATATTTGGAATCCAAAGTCTGCATTTCCTTCAGCCGGGCTAACTTTTATTTTGTTATGTAAAGTAGAGAAACATAGACTTTCTTTCCCTCTGTTTGGGGTGATTAGTAGCCACTCTTTCATTGGTTGGAGTGGGTGTCATCCCTTTTTTTGCACCAGTGGAAGTAACACCCAAGCATGTCATCTCGGGGAGGAGTGCAACTTTTCCCATTTTCAGTAAAACCATGTGGATTAATCCCAAGCAGGTTGTGGGGCAGCAGGAGGAACTAAGTTCTTCCTGGTTTTTCTGCTGTCCTGAGCTGCGAGGTTGGTGTGTGGCATACTCTCCAGACTTGTGGGTAGTTCAAAGTCAACTTGGATTGCACAGGAGCTTCTCACTGATTGTGGACCAGAAAACACAAGCACGCCTTTGCGTCTTTCCTCTCTTTCCCGTGATCTTTTTTATGTTTCACTGGTGTTTGGTTGCTTTACCTCTCCACCTGGAGTTAAAAGAGGTGCCTTGACCTATTCCAAATTACTAAAATAAACAAAAATTGGGAAGTTTTCCGAGAAGCAAACCAATGACATAACGGTACCGCAGGCATACGAGTTACTGGAATTGGTTTTGTGAAACTGTTGGCTGGTACTGTTTGCGAGGCTGGGTTTTTTTCTCACCAAAAAGGTAGCCCTACGTAAAGTTAATTGTTCCCATATTAAGTTCTTTTTCCCCCCCTTGAAAGTAAAGGTGAAACAAGTGTGACCTTTAGGTCATTGTTCTTTTGATAATCAGGCCTTAGACTTACTGGAAAGATGGATCAAAGTCAGAACTTTCCAGAAGCAGGGAAAGGAAGCTGCTGGCGAGTGTTAATTGTAGCGCAGTTTGTTTATAAGGGAGCAAATGAGTACTACGTACGGTGGTCCGTCCATGGTAGCTACCTCCACTCCAGTGGAATTGTGCAATGACACAAAACGTCACCATCTCCAGTCAGGATTACTGAAGCCAGATTTCTTTCTTTTTAAAAAATATTTGCTTATTTATTTTGGCTGCATTGGATCTTAGCTGCGGGATCTTTCAGTTGTGGCCTGCAGACTCCTTAGTTGCGGCATGTGGGACCTAGTTCCCTGACCAGGGATCAGACCAGGGCCCCCTGCATTGGGAGCATGGAGTCTTAGCCACTGGACCACCAGGGAGGTCCCTGAAGCCAGATTTCTGAAACACCTCCAGGAACCGTCACAGTGAACAGCATTGGAACATTAGAGGCTTGAAGCCACAGGCACCATGCCTGTTCCGAGGGGGGTCTTGCACCTCACACGCTCCCGCAAACATTGCAGCCTGAACGTGGGCCGTCAGCAGTCAGGCGGCTGGGTCCCTTCTGCCTGATGACATCTCTGACCACGGAGTGCCAGCCAGCTCAGAGTTACATTGTTCTTTCTTTTGTTGAGCCGGCCTGGGGAACACCTTCAGTTTCACCTTTCCCTCTGGTCCTTGTCAGCTCTCATTAGGGCCCATTAACATTTGCCCTCATTTGGGTGTCCATAATGAGCACACCATGGTCCGGTGATGTTGAGGTCACCTCTCCAGTTTGTTTTGTGTTCATCTCTATGGACTACACTCTGGGTCCGTCCATCATTTTGGGGGCGTGATTTTTTTTTTTTTTTTTTTTTTTTTGGCGGTACGCGGGCCTCTCACTGTTGTGGCCTCTCCCGTTGCGGAGCACAGGCTCCGGACGCGCAGGCTCAGCGGCCATGGCTCACGGGCCCAGCCGCTCCGCGGCATGTGGGATCCTCCCGGAGCGGGGCACGAACCCGTGTCCCCTGCATCAGCAGGCGGACTCTCAACCACTGCGCCACCAGGGAAGCCCTGGGGGCGTGATTTTGAATCCACACACTGTCCTGGTTCCGTTGTTCTTGAGTGCCTCGTTGCCATGATTTTGTCATTATTTTCGTTTTTCTGAATGTTACACATCTATTTATGCTGTTTTAAAAGGCATAGTTTTGGAACTTCCCTGGTGGCGCAGTGGTTAAGAATCCACCAGCCATTGCAGGGGACAAAGGTTTGAGCCCCGGTCCGGGAAGGCCCCACATGCCACAGAGCAACTGAGTCCGTGCGCCACAACTACTGAAGCCCGCGTGCCTAGAACCCATGCTCCACAACAAGAGAAGCCACCGCAACGAGAAGCCCGCGCACCGCAACGGAGAGTAGCCCCCGCTCGCTGCAACTAGAGAAAGGCCGCGCGCAGCGACGAAGACCCAACGCAGCCAAAAATAAACTTAAAAAAATTTTTTCTAAAATGCATAGTTTTTTTCAGAGAGAGGGAGGGCAGCATGTCATACTCTTTACCCATGATGAATATAGCATCAGGTAAAACCCTGAGGTCTTAGCCACAGAAATGCTCTCGGTTTTATATTAATTTAAGGTGGTATATATATGTATATCTCCCCCCCCAGGAGCGTCTGATCAGCAGGGCCCAGGAAGCCCCCTGATATCCATTTTCTTCCCATTTTTAAAGATTGAGGTGAAATTCACATAACATGAAATTAACCACTAACCATTTAAAATGGTTAATTCAGTGGCATTTAGTACATTCACAGTGTTGTGCAACCACTGCCTCTGTCTAGTTCCAAGCTATTTCCATCACCGAAAAGAAAACCTTATACCCATTAAGCAGTCACTCCCCATTCCTCCCTCTTCCCAGCCCCAGGCAACCACTGATCTGCTTTCTGTCTCTCTGGTTTGCTGATTCTGGACATTTCTTGTAAATAGAATCATAGAATGTATGGTCTTTTGTGTATAGTGTAATGTTTTAAGGCTCACCCATGTGGTGGCACGTATCAGGACTTCATTCCTTTTCAGGGCTGAATCCCATTTCATTGTACGGAGAGAGCACATTGTGTTTATCCCTTCCTTTGTTGATGGGCATTTGGGTTGTTTCCAACTTTTGGCTCTTGTGAGTAGGGCTCCTATGACATGCATGTACAAGTGTCTGTTTGAATATCTGCTTTCAGTATTCTTGGGTATATACCTAGGAGTGGAATTGTTGGGTTATATGGTAATTTGATGTTTCACTTTTTGAGGAACCATCAAACTGTTTTTTTCCACAGCAGCTGTACCATTTTACATTCTCACTAGCAATGCATGAAGGTTAGTTTCTCCACATCCTTACCAACACTTGTTATTTTCTGTTGTTGTTTGCTTTTTTGAAAAAACGACCATCCTCGTGGGTGTGAAGTGGTATCTCATTGTGGTTTTGGTGTGCATTTCCCTAATGGCTGATGATGTTAAGCCCCTTTCCATGTGCTTTTTGGCTGTCTGTATATCTTGGAGAGATATCTGTTCAATTCCTTTGCCCATTTTTTCATTGGGTTGTTTGCCTTTTTGTTGTTGAATTTTAGGAGTTATTTATATATAACGAATACTGGACCCTTGTCAGGTATATGATTTGCAACTGGTGTCCGTTTTTGAGAAGTTCTCCTGGTGAGTTCAATTAGCAACCAAGCTCAGGAACCACTGATCTGGACCAGTGATTCTTGGGGCTTCCTGCAAAACACCTGGGAAGCTTTCTGAAAACAAACAAACGCAGCCCCTTGGCACCTAACCATGGGGTTCTGGTAAGCCCCCTTTCCCCCACAAACAGCTACCTCGTGAAGCAGTAGTTTAGCTAAGGTGACTGACGACCTGACTGAATGGTTAGGTGTCATCAAAATAGAGAATCCAGCAGCTCCATAAAGGATCAGCCGGCATCAGCTCCCTGCTCCCCTTTCTCCAGAATGTTCTGTGCAGAGCATCACGGTCAGTCACATTACAGGATGGCCTGGCCTCCCTGGAGTACCACCAAGACTTGCCATGTCGTCAGGCCTCTCAGGAGGTGACATGTCATCTGCCTGTTTCTCCTGTGCCCATGGTAAGGGCACCTCAGCATTCGTGTGTAAGATGCTGAGCTGTGCGCTTACTGCTTCGTTTTGGTTTCTTCTGATGGAGAGAGCACGACTGGTGCTTGCGTGTGGTGTTTCCGCTTTAATCACGGTAATGTGGAATGTTGCGGTTTTCCACTCTGAAGAAACTATCGTCAGTCTGTTGTCCCCCTACCTCATGACCCTAATTCCAAAGGAGGCTGAGGGCTTGGCTCAAAACTGAGAAGGTGGGATGGTCGTGGGATGGCTGGTGGAGCTTTCTAGTCGAAGTTCTCATCTGATAGGATGCTGGGCATGGGGGCAGGGCAGGGCGTGCTCCCTAGGGCTCTCTGTGTCATAGGAGTCTCTTCTTCCGCTGACCTGGCATTGTTTCCCACAGCATCCTGCATCACCCTGGTGGGTCCCTTCTTGCCCCTGGCTTCCCAGGGGCCGAGGCCGTGCCGTGTTCTTCCTTCCTGTACCTTCTGCTGCATTCCGCGCCCTGGCCTCCCCCGCCCATGTCTCCAGCTGGTCGAAAGTGACTTACTTCCATACACACTTTGGCAACAGCGTCGGGACTCCTAAGAACGGGTTTTGACGGGCAGAAAAGCAGAAGGTCACCTCAAAGGGATTCAGTTCCATAGAAGTGCGCATGTTTTATTAAATTCCAAGTTAGGGCACGTGGTATATTTTGCTGGGCAGTGTTTATAGGCTCATTTTACTTAAGTGCCACATCACATTCACCCTTAGAAAGAAGGCAAAGGAAAGTCTGTTTCGAATAATCTCCTGGTCAGCTGTATGTCTCATGCTTAGCACGTGCTCTGTGTACCAGTTTTAAAACTTGATGACTATTTTAGAACCGTCGTCTCCCTCTGAAAAAGGAGAAACTGACCGTGGGATGAGCGTGGCATTTCACTCTTTACCACACGCAGAAGCATATTGTCGTGAAATGTTTTTAGTGCATGTATTTGGCTGGCAGTTTTCCGTTTTCTCCTCTTTGCCACACTGTACACTGTCTGGGGCCTGCCCTCATCCCTCGTGTTTCCCAGAGCTTTTCTTGCACTTGCCGAGTGGCAATGCCATCACTCACCCCTGGGCTGAATAAATAATTATTTGATTAGAGTTCTAAAGGTATTTTAAATATTCTAGGTGGAATTCTCAGTTTGAAAAGCAGATGCTGCTTAAAGTAACTGATCCTGTGCTTCCCGTATATAGTTCCTGACTCCTCTCACCTCCCATCTTCCCTCTCTGTGGAGATGCCCCCGCCCCCCAGGAGCCGGCTGACTATTTGCCTGTGAGAGCTTCACTTACACGAGTTGGCTCAAGCCAGACTTCAATTTATAATTATCTAAAGAGCAGTTAAATCTACTACTGCTCGTGCCCCCCCATAAATCAATGAGGTCCAGCTTCCGGGGGGAACCCACACGTCCCTGCTGATTCTCCTTGCAGCCAGTGTGGAAATCCACTGTCGTACGCACCCCATCTTGTTCACGGTAATGAATGAATATTTGTTGATGATTTCAATCTCATCATAAAACTCGGGCACATAAGCCTTGACGTGAGAAACCAGAAACACTGAGGTTTGTAGAGGGGAACGAAAGGTCGAATAGCTAGCTATAAATGCCGTTGTGTTATTGCTTTGGAGCAGTGACGGGGCCTCAGGGTTTGATGTTCTGCTGAACCTAAAAATCACATATGTTTATGTTGCATCGCTTCCTACTCTGAGCTTCCATCGCCCTCTGTGTGCCCCTACCATTGAGGGAGTTTGTCAGGTAGTGGCTGTTTGTTATTTATTTGCTCCCTGGCTGAGCTGAATTCCTGGAGGTTAACTCCTGGCACTTGGCGTCTCAAATAGCTTTCCTGTAGTGAGTATTGAAACAAATGAATAGCCCTTTACAAATTTCATAGAGCTTCTCCTAGGATGGGGTCTCCAAGCTCTCTTATCCTTAGCCAAGATTACCTGCCTGCGACCACGAGCATCGTTTATACCAAGCCTCGTGCCTAGCTCTGCGTGGCAGGAGCTCCCTGTGCGTCCCGTCTGTTGGCTGGGCTATGCTCCAGGAAGGGTTTGCCCACCTCTGCACCTCTCCTTGGCGTGGTGACTACAGCCTCAAACACCCACCGGCGCTGGGCCCCCAACCAAACTGCCAGGTGTCAGAGGTCACAGGGAGTGGTGGGGACTGTGGTATGCTAGTGAGTGGCCCTTCTTAAGGGGATGGGCCTCATGAGCTTTAGCCGTTTTTGTCTTTGGGGACTCATCCCCATGTGCCAGCTCTTCCTGTTTCTAAGGGAGTTAGAAATTCAGGTATTTGAAATGAAATCTGCTGAGGTTAAATGTTGGAAATCCACTGGGGTTTTGGTAGAATATCTGAGGGCCGACCCTGCAAACCGGATAGAACACAGCTGCAGGCTGAGTTGGCCCTGGGACGGCGTTGGAGTCACGTGCTTCCAGCTCTCACTGTCTGGTTTGCCCTTCCTCTAGACAGAGAGAAGCAGGAATCCGGGGAGAATTCAGTGATGGCCGCACTTGTCCGATGGGATCATGGGGAGAGGAGAGGAGAGGAGGCCGCTTTGGGTTCTGGGTAAACGCTGTCTCATACAAAATGGCTTATTTTATTTGTATAGACATCCCACAGTCCCCTCCAGCTCTCTACCTACAGTTACTGTTGTGTTTGAGTGTTTTCTGTATCTAGTCTTTTTTCTTTTTGTAAGTAAAGAAACCAAAATGCAGTGATATATCAAGTAATTTTATAGCCACCCTTTCTCCCTGCCCAGTAACCAAAGCACTTGCAAGTTATTCCAGTGTCTTATTAAACACACTTTAAACATTATCCCAGGTAGACCTCAAAAGGAGGGGAGTTCTGTTTTGCTGTTTGCTCCCTTGCCCACAGTGCCTGAGCAGAGCCTGGCATGTGGTAGGTCCTCAGGGACTAACTATTACATGATTGCTGGTGGGCAGTAATTTATTGGGTCCCATCCTTATCGTTGGCCATTTGGCTTGTTTCCTTTTTCCTGTTATTGTACTTAGTACTGTGATGCCCCTCTTTATACATTAAGCTCTTCACCTATTTTAGATCATTTTTCATAGGTGTTGCTATTGACATTTGGACTTGGGTGATTCTTCATGGTGGGCTGTCCGGTGCACTGTAGGATGTTTAACAGTATCCCTGGCCTCCACTTACCAGACTCAGTAGCACCTCCCCTCCACCCTTGTGACAACCAAAAATGTCTCCAGATACTGCTAGGTGTCCCCGGGAGGCACAGTGGCCCTTGGTTGAGAACCACTGTACTAGTGGGATTAGTGAACCAAAGTGTCAATGTATTTTAAGATTTTAAACCTTAAAATACATGCTGCTCGGAGAAAATACTTCAGTGAGCTGTTGTCCGCTGCCTCTCTCTACCCCATTTCACCCAGCCTCCTTCCCCTGGGAGATCAGCATCCTCCCACTTCCCTGTGACTCTGGAGCAGTGCCGTCCAATAGAACATTCCGTGATGATGGACATGGTCCATGTCTGTCCTGTCCAGTACGGCAGCCACTAGCCACATACATTTCTTGAGTACTTGAAATGTGGCTAGTGCAGCTGAAGAATGAACTTTTAATTTAATTTTAATTAATTTAACTTTAAATAGCCACATGTGACTAGTGGCTTCCTCAGTGGACAGTGCAGGAAAGCCCCTCTGTGTGGCACCCCCAAATCACCCACCCTTTCTCAAAGCGGCCCTGATGAGAATCAGATCAATAGCAAGTTTTGAGGTGACTTCTCTTTGGTTGGTGTTTGGTTACTGTTGAATTCAGCTCCTTCTTTTGTTACCTTCCAGCATCCCAGTTAGTGAGGAAAGCAATCTAAGGAAATAAAGCCTAGTTGAGTTACGAAGGAACTGGGCTGCCCTCTGGCCCCCTAAGCCTGCCTGGAATGTGTTTGCCTATAAATCCTAAGGGGCCTGATTTGGGAATTCTGACTTGCAGGAGAGACGCGATAGGAGGACGGAGTTTTCCCTTAACTCAATCCGTTTGCTTCCTACTTTTCTAGAAGTTTCTTCCCCACTGGCCTACATAGATGAATTCTTTACCTCTTTATCCCTCCCTTTCGCTCTCCATCCTTCTGTCCATCCTTCATCCATCCCTCTGTCCACCTATCCATCCCTCCATTCTTCTGTTCATCCTTCATCCATCCATCCCTCTGTATATCTTGCCTCCTCCCTTCCTCCTCCCTCCCTCCTCCCTCCCTCCCTCCTCCCTCCCTCCTCCTCCCCTCCTCCTCCCCTCCTCCCTCCCTCCCTCTCCCCCCTCCCTCCCTCCCTTCATCCCTCCCTCCCTCCCTCCCTCCCTTCCTCCCTCCCTCCCTTCCTCCCTCCCTTCCTCCCTCCCCCCTCCCTCCCCCCTCCCTTCCTCCCTCCCTTCCTCCCTCCCTCCCTTCCTCCCTTCCTTCCTCCCTCCCTCCCTCCCTCCCTCCCTTCCTTCCTTCCTTCCTTTCTTCCTTCCATTGACCCATCTACGGATCCAACTGTTTATCCGTCTGTCCATCCCTTCATCAATCCCTTTGTCCATCCTTCAGTCCATGCATCCCTTCCTCCATCCATCCTTCTCTCTGTCATTCTTCCCTCCATCCTTCCAGCTCTCCCTGTCACTCCATCCCTCCTTCCATCCATCTGAGCACAGTGCACTCCTGCTGTAGGGCCAGAGTCTGTGCCAGGTACTGGGGAGGCAAGACCTCTAGGGTCCTTGACTTCGTGATGTGCACAGACTAGTTGGGGTGTCTGAAGGCACTCGCTCTTCGATGAAGATTCAGAGCAGAGTCTTGGGAGCAGGATTGCCTGGGCTCGCGGTGAGGTAGCCTCTGCAGGGAAAGGGGGCTGTGGACGCTTGGAGTGAGAAGATGAGTCAAGGTCACTTCAGGGTTGAGAGCACTGGGCTGGTTTGGGGGAGGATAACAAAGACAGAAGGCCTGCGTCATTGCGGTCTCATTCTCTGCGATTGGATTGCTGGGCCGTGGTGTCCCAAAGCCGGACAGGCAGAGCCCTTTAGTCTTCCTTGGTTTCTGGTCCTGGGGAGAACTCCTTCCTTCACTTGTGTCCCCTCTGCCATCATGAAGAAGACCCCAGGCACATGAGGGGAGCAGTTTTCCAGCGATCGAGGGGCCAGTCCCATTTACCATAACGGTGCTCTTTGGTGACAGTTCTGAGCTCTGCCCAGGTGGGCTCAGGCGCCGAGCGCTGGTGGCTTGGTCTTGGGGATGTGCACCGACAAGTTTGACAGAACAGATGTATTTCAGAAAAATCGCAGGTTACTTGTTCTAGGTGTTGCTTTCTGTTTTGGACACAGCAGTCAGCGGTCCTGCCCAGCCCGACGACCCCTGCTTCCCCGGCCAGGGCTCTAGGGGGGCGCGTGCAGCAGCTGTCGGTGTCCCTGTCAGCAGGGCTGAGGGGACGGTCCCACGGGCTTCCTGGTGGTGGGAGGAACCTGGGGAGAGGGCTGGAGCGTGGGAATGAGCTGGAACCCAGCCCGCGGCCGGCCTGGGTGCCTGCACGCACGTTTCAGTGAGGGCACTTGAGAGGCTTGGTGTGGATGTTAATGGACTTCTAGAGGCTTTAGGGTGCAGAAAGTTCAGCCAGAGTGGCGGGGGCATGCGAGGAAGGAGCCCTGGCATTGGCGTGCAGATGCTGACCGCTCCGGCTTGTGGCCACACGGTGGGGAATTTCGAATCTCTGTTGTCACGTAGTGTATTTACTCAGCTCCTCCAGGTGGGAACCTGGCCTCTTTTCAGTTCTGAAGGAGAGTTTGGGGCTCACTCTTAAGCCACTTCAGGGGGCTGCCCAAGTATTGTTACCCACAGTCCTGCTCTGAGGATTTTTTAAACAATTTTTATGACTTGATATTGAGCAAAATGACGGAGTCCCTGCGCCAGTGCCTGCAGTTTGGGGGGCGGCTTCCTACGTTATGGGACATCCTCACTCGAGCCAGTAACACCCAGCCTGCCTCGCTCGTGCCTGTGGTCCCCGCCTGAGCTGGCCTGGCAGGGAGGCTGCCGCAGAGGCAGCGATGACCCGTCCTGCCTCCTTGGAGAGTCTCAGGGGAGCCCTGCGTTGTAGAGTCTTTACAGTGAGAATGAGTTTCCCATTGGGCGGACCCACGTTAGTGCAGAGGTGCCTCCCAAGACCTTAAGCTCACTGCCTTCCTGATGTCACATAGAAGGGAACCCAGCAGGGTCCCGGAAATGGCAGAAGTGGTTACTTCTGTTACCCTTTCCAGAGCATTCAGCTTAGGTGTCCCCTCGCCATCAGCACGGGCCTGGTGAGTGGCTTCACCGCGACTCAAGGACCTGCCCCCGTCACTGAGGCCCAGCGCTCCTCGGGCCTCGACCTTTCCCGCCCAGGCTCTGCTCCCCCTTCCTGCTGTCCACTTTCTCTGTAGCCCGAGGGACCTTCCTCCGAAACAGATCTGACGCCCGCGCACCCGCCTCCATTCCTCAGGCCTCCCTGCCGCCTGCAAACTGCAGCCTTGCTCTTTGTCAAGCCGGCTGTGCCTTCAGGGGGCGGGGCGGGGGGAGAGGCTTCCTTGCGCCTCACCTGTTCTCACCCCCGCTGCGTGAGGCCTGGGCAGGTCCCCCTTCCTCCCTGGGCAGGTCAGAAGCGGCCTTGGTGCTCCTCTCTCTTGGGCCTTGAACCCACCGCCGGTGAAACTGGCCCTTCCTCCAGGAGCTGTGTGTGCTCTCTCCCTGGTGCCTCTTCCCCTGGGCAGGGAGCTTTGGGAGCAGGGTTCCCGAAACTGGACTTCCCGGACAGGCAGCATTTCGTGTATATATGAGGGCAGCATTTTGGGTATATGTGTAAACATGTTTTTCTAGGGAGGAGGTCGATGGCTTATCTCAGATTCCCAGAGAGATCCAAGACCTAAAAGAACCGTGAGCACTCGCCATTCCCTGCATCCTTTCCTGGCATGTTTCTTCATCAGAGCTTGGTGGGTGTCTGAATGTCTTAGATGTTCAGGCATTTTCCCCTCTGCTTTTATTCATGGATTCAGATGGCGATATGTGCAAAGGGGCGTCCGTAAAGAATGGAATTCTCATGCCCAAAAGAAAACAGATTAAGTGACTGCTAAAAAGTTGTGTGTATGTCTGGGTTTTTTTGGTGGGGGGAGGTAATTAATACAAAAAAGGGCAGGTGATAAAATCCTTTAGCTCTTACTCTTAGAAGCCTGGCACAGGACTTCTGCAACTGGGAGCAGTACGCAGGGGAGAGCTCGATCTCGGCAGTATTTGCGAAGCTGAAATTGAGATCACAGAGCCGAGTTCTGTGCCGTCTCTGCCGCTGTATGCCTGTGTGCCGCTTGGCTGAAAGGATGGCCAGACTGTTCCGGGTCGCCTCCCCCTGTGATGCCATTTCTAAAGAATGTTATTGTTGGGCCTCTTTGCTCTCCTTGGCCAGTGGTGTTTTCCTCTCGTATTTCAGCTGAACTTTCTTCTTCCGTCAATTGTTACTATTTCTCTTTTTTTTTCCCCGAATCCTTCCTTAAAACCTCCCCTTTTAATTTTTAAATATCCCTTCCTGTCTGTGATATTCAATAGTAAGTTAAGAACCAAATTTGTATAACACTGTATTTTATTCTTAAAGGAGTATTTTAAGTCCCTCTTCTATTGTTTTGGCCATACTAAAAATAAGAAGATGGTCATTAACTTCCCAAACTGTAGTCTCCTCTGAGTAATCATCATTAGCAATTTGTCAGGAGAGTAAGGAGGATAAAAATTATTTAAAAGCGGAATATGGTGCGTATATGAGTATCCTTATAGCAGTAATACAGCATCTTTATTTCCACTCTTTTCCTCAGGGATGGTGGTTCCTGCCTGACTGGCTGGAACCGTTTCATTTTTGCCTGGAATCCCTCCTCCGAGCTCGATGGGAGTGCAGAGAGCCGCTGGTGACCCGAGCAGGCTTCTCCCCCCTGGTCTTGCCACTTCTTAGGTGCCCGTCCCTGAGCTCAGTTTCCTCCTTAGGTAAAGTGGGGGTGGTTATGAGAGACCCACCTTTTTTTTTTTTTTTTTTTTTCCCGGTACGCGGGCCCCTCACTGCTGTGGCCTCTCCCGTTGCAGAGCGCAGGCTCAGCAGCTATGGCTCACAGGCCCAGCCGCTCCGCAGCATGTGGGATCCTCCCGGACTGGGGCACAAACCCGCATCCCCTGCATCGGCAGGCGGACTCTCAACCACCGTGCCACCAGGGAAGCCCGGACCCACCTTTTTAAAATTGTCGTGCTGATTAAAGAAGTTTCTCCCAAGAAGTTTCTCCCGTCCCTCTGAGCACAATGCGGGCTTTGCCTGGGGGGCTGGCGGCTGTGACTGCACACTTTCAGCAGTGTCTGCAAAACCTACAGGTGGTAGGCGGCAGCCCTGTGCATTAAACACGGTGGTTCTTGTGTGAGTGGATGCAGCCACCTACAGGTATATCCTGCCTGGAGCGTTGCCTTGTCAATTACTGCTCCGGAAAGTAGGAGACCGTTCTGTATCACGTGTGCAATGGAAAGAAAAGTGTCATGACATAGTATGTACGTCCTACCCTTGTGAGGTGTGATGTGCTCCAGTATTTTCTTTTTAAACCAAAACACTGATTGGGACCTACTCAATCAATTTCACTGCTCACTAATGGGCTGTGGCTGTAGCATGAGAGCGTGACATAGAGTAATGTGACAGATGAATACAGAGGATTGGGAGTGATGGTTTAGAGAATGTTTCAATATGTGTCCAGCTATTTGGAAGACGTCCAGGACATTGATCAGCCATGAGTTAGAATTTGTGGATCAACATTGCCAGATGTGTGTAACAGTTTGACGTGAGTGAGATGACAGTCACCTACGTTCTTGGATTATTTTTCTTCTCCCCAGTGTTTCATATGACTTGGAGTCCTGACATTGTTTCTTCCTACTGTAAATGAAGTACTTATTAGGAATTGCAATGTGTGTGTATATTTTTTTAACACAGCTTTTAGTAAGGTGTAATTTACATCCCACAAAACTCACCATTTTAGTGTAGTTAAATGAGGTTTAGTAACTGTATGCAGCTGGACCACCATCACCAGGATGTTCGGTTTTAGAACATTTCCATCTCCCATCCCCCACTTTCCCACTCTGGTCCCTGATAGCCACTGATCTGCTGATCTGCTTTCTGCCTGTGTATTTTGGAATGCCTGCTTTTCTGGTTCCTCTTTGTAAAAGGCAGGTTCCGGAAGTCAGACTGTCCTGGGAGTTGTTGTTTCTCCACCCACCCGTGCTGAGAACCGCATTGGCTGGGGTTCTCCCTGGTGGCTAGTCGGCCTGGTCGGGAGCCCAGGGAGGAGGAGCCATTGGGGTCCATCGGGAGGGGGCTAGGTTCTGAGGGCTGGTCTGTGCATGCTTGGGTGGGCGCAGGGGCTTGGAGGGCAGCTGCGGAGTATTGGAAGGCCCAGAGCTGACTCTGGGTCTCCTTGCGAAGGCCCTCCAGCCTGCACTGGCTCTCCTTCCTTAGCGCTGCACATCCAGGATGCCATTTGTAATGCGACAAGCCCGCCTTTCCTATGGCGCTGGTAAACAGATCTCGAGCACCTGTTCCTCCCGTCTCCGAAGAGGAAGCGATGCATCCGTCACGCAGCAGCCCACTTTCTTGGATCCAGTCTCTCAAGCCTCAGATCTGCACACCTGCTCATGAGCATATTCTGTCGAGGCAGAGATGTGTGAGAACAGCTCTAGAACTGCCATGGACATGTATTTGGTGGCAGGCTCCATTCGCCCTTAATCGGGTCTTGTCTGTGACTCACCCTGTGTGTGCAGCTGAGCACCTACTGGAGTGCGCCCTGGAGCTCTGTGGGGGCGGGTCAGAGTGGGAGGAGATGCCATTCTTGCCCGGAAGGAACAAATGCTACGGGAGATGCGATGTGAACAAATAACCACCTTCTACTTATAGAGTTTTAATAACTGTCCCAGGAGGAGAGAGAAAGTGCTGAGGCTGGCCCAAGAAAGGACAGCTTACTTCCTGCTGGGGTGGGCTGGGTCTGGACAGGAGGAATCTGGGCCAAATCTTGGAAGACGCATCAGGATTTGAACAGGAAGGGGGCGGGAGGGAAGCATGGGAAAGGGAGAGAACGCTCCAAGTTTGGGAATAGCTGTTCCCGCGGGGCTTGCTGGGAAGGCGGATGGGCAGCCAGGGGCGGAGGGAAGGGAAGCAGTTCCCTGCAGGATGTTTTGTGGTCTTAGAAACCTGACTCTTTGCAGATCCCCACCAGGGACTTGTAGAAGACGGTGTCTCAGGCTGGATGTTTCTTAAGTGGTCTCAGTCTCAGCCAGTGGACTTTGCCGTGGTCCTTCGTAGAATCAGACTGTCAGAGAACGAGGTGAGGTCCCGGAGCTGTGCTGTCCAGCGCGGTAGCCGCAGCCAGATGGGCAACTGGGCCCTTGAGATATGCGAGCCCGGCAGGAAGTGAGCTCACAGCGTAAAACACACACCGGCTTTCAGAGACTTAGAGACTTCATACCAAAAAAGGATGTCAGATATCTCATTTATAATTTTTATAATCATTACATGTCAAGTTGATAGTATTTTGGATGTACTGTGTTAAGTAGAAAATATTAAAATAATCTCACCTGTTTGTTTTTACCCTTTTAAATGCGGCTACTAGAAATTTTTTTTTAATTAATTAATTAATTTTTGGCTGCGTTGGGTCTTCGTTGCTGCGCGCCGGCTTTCTTTTTTTAGTTGCCACGAGCGGGGGCTACTCTTCGTTGTGGTGCGCGGGCTTCTCTCATTGCGGTGGCTTCTCTTGTTGCAGAGCACGGGCTCTAGGGTGTATGCTTCAGTAGTTGTGGCATGTGGGCTCAGTAGTTGCGGCTCGCAGGCTCTAGAGCACAGGCTCAGTAGTTGTGGCGCACGGGCTTAGTTGCTCTGTGCCATGTGGAATCTTCCTGGACCAGGGCTCGAACCCGTGTCCCCTGCATTGGCAGGCGGAGTCTCAACCACTGCGCCACCAGGGAAGCCCTAGAAATTTTTTAGTTAAGTATGTGGTCCTCACTGTAAATATTTCTATTGGACAGCACTGCCCTAGAGAATTCTTTTTACTAACTGAGCTGAAGTTTGTCTTTATTTTAGTCTAAGTTGTATCATTAGAGCGTATATTTGAGGTGAACAAAGTGTTTTCACTTATCTCAGGATTGTGCACTTGATGGGCTTGATGAGAAATTCTTTTTCTGTCATTTTCAAGGTGGAAGACCATCCTGGGTGAGGTGCTCAGGCAGGTGACTGCGATCGGCTGCCCCTCTGGCTGTGGTTTCCTTTGGGTGGTAGACTTGCATCTTGGCTTGTGGGCAGCTTGCTCAGCCCTGCATTCTAGCATCTCAATCCCAGGCTTTTAAACTGTGTTCCACTCGTACAGTATTATTCTGCTACATCAGAATAATACTGACATTCCCCCAGTTTTTAGAGGAAAAAATAGCATGGAAGGAAAATGCATGTTTATGGAGTATGTAATAAGTCCCCCAAACCTTGATATTGGTTACAGCCTTTCAGCCCCACCACCCTGTAGTAAAGATGAGAAAACTGAGGCACAGCCAGACAGTCATTTGCCCAGGCTCATCCTCACTAGTAAGTGCTTAAAGTATAGTTGCCTCAGTTGGAAGTTTTTCTTCCCATGATGTTTTTACAAGTTGTTGCAGTGTCTGTCCATTGTCAGCGTGATTCAACAAAACATACACTGTACGACTTTACACTTATTCAGTCAGCAGCTCGTGGTCTTTTTCAGGTGTTGTGACTTCGGTTCACCAGTGTCTGAACCTGTGTGAGAACTGGTAGGATCGCTGGTGAGGTGGAGCCCCCAGGAAGTTTGCTGGTCGTCCGAAATACCTACTAGATTGGTTTGCCTTTGGACACTCTATTCTTTGCTGGAGGAAAGAACATCTTGCCAGAATCTCGCCCCTGTCCACCCTGGACTCTCCCTTCCTGGTGGAAAGGCCCACACTCAGGAAACCATAGTGTAGATGAGAAGTGGATTTGGTCGGTAGAGAATCAGAACAGAGGATGTGGGAGGTCTTCAGGGACATTTCATCATGCTCTGGCCTGCTGAACCACCTTTCTCCCTTGCTAGGATCTATCTGCCTAAGGAGAGCTGTTCGAGGGAGGAATGATCCCGTAGCACCTTGGCCTCCTGAGCCCTGTTTTTCTTACGCTTTAGGCTTTGCAAGCTCAGTCAAATTCTACTTTGCCCTCTTCCAGTTGTTCCTTGACTACTGATTGGCTCCATTGTGGTTTTTATGTGATATAAGTTTCTGAAATTGGCCTGATTAGCTTATCAAACAGTTTAATGAAGACCTGTTGTATGTGAGGGCTCTGGCTCTCTAAAAAGACGAATTAGAGAAACAGAATCCTTTTTCTCAAGGAACTCACAGACCAATAGGGGAGGCAGCCATATCAAATAATGATTACAGAGTGATAAGTGCTGTCACTTATTACAAAGTGTTAAGTGCGCTGGCTTCTCATTGCGGTGGCTTCTCTTGTTGCGGAGCATGGGCTCTAGGTGCACGGGCTTCAGTAATTGTGGCTCGCGGGCTCTAGAGCGCAGGCTCAGTAGTTGTGGCACACAGGCTTAGTTGCTCTGCGGCATGTGGGATCTTCCCGGACCGGGGCTCGAACCCGTGTCCCCTGCATTGGCAGGCGGATTCTTAACCACTGTGTCACCAGGGAAGCACCCAGACTGATAATATGTAATTTAAAAAAATTTTTCTAAGAAGACAGTCTTTTCACATGGAAACCACAAATGTAATTCAAGAGCAATTCTAAGACTCAACACTGAAATCGGGTCACTCATGCTACAGTAATACACTGAAATGTCAATTGCAACGTTTAGACTGAGTTCTAGGTGTGGTTACTCTTTACCCTAAATTCTAGAATTGAGACTAGATGACAATTGCCAAATCAAGTATGTGCGTGTTCTATAAATAATAAATGTGATTATTTGAGTGACTTTTCAGGACTAATGTGGCAGGCTTGTGGTGTATTCATTGCTGTTTTAGTGTAATTTCAGGGAGTTCAGGGACCCACTCCCTGCTAAGTGAGAACCCGGCTCTTGGGTGTCAGTGTGCCACCATTGGAGCTGGAGAAGCACTGGCACAGCAGACAGAGTGTAATTCACCACGTAAATAACCGCAAACAGCCGGGCTGTGTCCTGGCGGGCTCTGAGACTCGCTGTGAGCCACGCGTGCCAGAAAATGTGAGGGACTCATCATCATTTCTTGAGGATTGGTTTGGAATGAAATTGAGATGAATAGTATCCTAAGCGTGAATGGGAAATATAGAGATTATCTTGTTCCAGGAGACTGGAAAGTGTAGTACAGGCACCATAGGATTACCCTGGCCTCCTTTTGGTAAAGAAAATGTGTTCAGAACCAGCGTTTACCCATAGACACAGAGAACAGAGTACTGGTCACCAGAGGGGGAGGGCTACATCAATGCATGTCAACTGTATGGTGACGGATGGAAACTAAAATTTTGGTGGTGAGTACGCTGTAGTGTGTGCAGAAGCCAAAATATGTTGTACACAGGAAACATAGTTATAAAGCAGTGTTACCTCAATTTAAAAAAAAAGCCTCACCATTAGAAAGATTGTGTATCATCCAAATAAATTCATTTGCCTTCATGGATTGAACAAAAAGAATCAGTGCTCATACTTTGCTCTCTTCTCTCTCCTGTCACCTTCTGCTGCCCACGTTTACTTTTCTGCAATTCAGGGCAGTCAGTGTCAGATATTCCAGCCCCCTGAGCGTGGCCGGGAGGGAGGACATGGCTTTTGACATGGCTTTTGACAACCGGCTCCACCCGCTGTCAGCCCTGCAGTCTCTCGGTGGATGTCTGCTCAGCAGAGTGATGGCCTCCCCAGGTGTCCACGTCCTATACTCCCTGGAACCTGTGAATATGTTACCTTCCATGGCAAAAGGGACTTTGCAGATGTGACTAAATAAAGGATCTTGCAACGGGGAGGTGATCCTGGGTGATCTGGGTGGGCCCAGTGTAATCTCAAGGGTCTTTCTGAGTGGAAGAGGGAGAACCAGAGAGATGGCATCCTGAGAAAAACTGTACCGGCCGTGGCTGGCTTTGAAGATGCAAGAAGCCGCCGTGGATGCCAGTAGTCAATTACAGACACTGGTTTTAGTTCACTGAAATCAATCGGAGTTCTGATCTCTGGAGCTGTAAGATGACAAATGTGTTGTTTAACGCCACCAAGTTTTTGGCAATTTGTCACAGCAGCATAAGGAAACTAATAGCGTCTGAAGCAAGTCTGTTGGAGGTTGAGGGGGAAGCAGGAAGGGGAGTGGATGGAGCTGGTCTCCATGCTGTAACTGAAGAGGCTGCACCCAGCCAGCATGACCCCGTGAGGTTGGTTGGATCACCCCCATTTTTTTTTAATGTTTATTTATTTATTTGGCTGCACCGGGTCTTAGTTGCGGCGTGCAGGATCTTTAGTTGGGGCATGCATGTGGGATCTAGTTCCCTGACCAGGGATTGAACCTGGGCCCCCTGCATTGGGAGCATGGAGTCTTAGCCCCTGGACCACCAGGGAAGTCCCCACCCCCATTTTTTTTTTTTTTTTTTGGGTACACGGGCCTCTCACCGCTGTGGCCTCTCCCGTTGCGGAGCACAGGCTCCGGATGCACAGGCTCAGCGGCCATGGCTCACGGGCCCAGTTGCTCCGCGGCATGTGGGATCCTCCCGGACCGGGGCACAAACCTGTGTCCCCTGCATCGGCAGGCGGACTCTCAACCGCTGTGCCACCAGGGAAGCCCCCCAACCCCCATTTTAAAGATTAGGAAACTGAGGCAGGCCCAGAGAGAGAAGGAATGACTCATGCAAGGTTTCATGGAAGTAAATGGCTCTCTGGGAACTGGTGCTGGCTGAGATGGCCCAGTGCCACTTCTTAAAGAGCCCCGCAGGATGCGGCAGGCAAAAGGGAAGAAAAAGAAGCCCGTGTCTGTGTCCTCCAGCATCCTCTCCCTTCTTGTGGACCAATTCTGGTAAGAACGGCCAGCAAACCATATTCATGTCCTCTGCTGAGGCCAAGAAGAGCCGTTTGTGAAGCGGGGAATCTACGGTGGGAAGATCTGTGCGGGGCGGTTGAGGGCAGGGAGAGCTGGCAGCTCCAGGTTGATGTCGCTCAGATAGGAGGAGACCAGTGAGAACTGGCCGTGTGGGGGCCTTCATGTCCCACTGCAGAGCGGACTTTGCTGTGGGAGGACACTGGTGCCCGGCTTCTCAGCTCATCGCACACTTCCCCCACAGCCTGAAAATGCCGGGGAGCTTACGCTGCACTCCCTACCTGCTTGTTCTTTGAAAGTGAAGCATGCTCGTGCCATCCAGATTTGTCCCGAGCCCTTGAACAAATGCATTCAAGATATCCCCAGAGGATGATGAGAAAGGCCATCTTTCACTTCACTGGTAGGAGTGTATGCTGATGCTAAAGCACCTTGGCTGTATACATCAGGTGTTTGCTGTGAGCTCACGTCCATGATTTACAAGAAAGAGCAGAAAATTGGAACATACCTAAATAGATGACTTGAGGTGTGCCTGGTAAAAAAGTTATGGTTTACTGCATATGATGGAAGGTTCTAAAATGATAGAAAGCGATGGTGACAGAGACTTAAAGGACATGAGAAAATACACAAATGAAAAAAATTAGTGTGTGAAATTGTATCTAGTATGACATCAGCTGTGGAAAAATGTAGGAAAATAAGCTAAACTGTGAATCCAGGGCTTCTGGATTATAGGTGGTTTTATTTCCTTTGCTTTATGCTTTACTGTATGAATTTTTTACGTTGACTTCACAGTAAGGAGAAAAGACCTTCATATCCTTCAACCCCATAAATTTACTTCTGGGAATCTTTAAAAGAAAACAATTGTAAATACAGATTACGAACTATATGCACAGAGATGTTCCTTTCATCATAGTTTTTTAAATTGAGTTGTAATTCACATATACTATAAAAGTCACCATTTAAAGCATGCTGTTTACTAGTTTTTAGTATAATCACAAAGTTGTGCAGCCATCATCCACTATCTAATTCCAGAACATTTTTATCACCCCCTAAAGGAAGGCTAACCCCTTAGCAATCACTCCCCATTCTCTCTTTATCTCCAACCCCTGACAACCACTGATCTACCCTCTGTCTCTATGAATTTGCCTGGTCTGGACGTTTCTTGTAGATGGATGCATACAACATGTAGCCACTATGTCTGGCTTCTGTCACCCAGCACAGTGGCTTCAAGGTCCATCCATACCGTAGCATGTGCCAGTACTTCATTCTTTTTTTATGGCTGAGTAATATTCCATTGTATGGATAGACCATGTTTTATTTGTCCATTCATCAGTTGATGGCCCTTAGTTGTTTCCACCTTTTGGCTATGGTGAATAATGCTGCTGTGGACATATGTTTTTGTTTCTCTTAGGTATACACCTAGGTGTAGAATTACTGACCCATATGGAAACTGTGTTTAACTATATATTTGAGAAATTGCTGAACTGATGTCCAAAGCAGCTCTCATGAATATTTACACTAGTGGAAATTAGGAAATAGTGTAGCTATCAATAGTAGGAGAGTGCTTAGGTGAAACATATTAATCCCCTTAATGAACTGTTTGTAAAAATGCAAGTTATTTATTCTTAGACAGGGTGCTGGGGGTTCAAAGGCAGCTGAGACAGGGTAATTGTTCTCAAGGAGCTTAATTTATTCAATTGTTCCAGGTGATGTTTACAAATAATTTATAACAAGCAGGGACAGAATACTTAGGCTGTAGTGTTAGGCCATCTTGAGTAATTTTTGGAGAGACTCAAGGTATCAATTATTAAGTAAACATGTTACAAACTTAAGTGGAAAAGGCAGGGGAGAAAATTGTGTATACTGTATGATCATGACTATGTCAGAAAAAGGCGAATAAAGAGAACATATAGAAAAAAGATGGAGGAAGACACATCAAAATAGGAATAATGGTTGTTTTTGGGTGGTGGTGTGCATGGACATTTCTCTCCTATTTAGGTGTATTTCCTAAACTTTGTGTAATAGAAACAAAAATACCCCGCGGTCTGTGTGTGGTGATCGTAGGAAGGAGTTGGTGGGAAAAATCTAGCATCAAGTTTTTGGGGAGATGAGAACTCAAGAGCCTGGACTGGCATACCTGTGGGTGACAGGACAATAAATTTAGATATCCTTGATGCTCTTATTGAAAATCATGCCCCAATTTGTCTACATACAATGAAGTTATAGCTATCTGGAAGTCTGGAGGGTGTGTCATCCTGATAAATAGGTGGATGAGGCAGAAGCGCAGCATAGATGTTTCACGGTGTGATGGATGAAGCCGGGGAGTGCGTGTTTCTCCGTGCTGTCAGCTGCTTCCTTTGCTGCCTTCTTCCTGCCCAAGGGCCCCCTGTCCTTGCCTTCTAGTTTACCACTTCTGTCTTTTGGGAGCTGGAAAACTTCATTGAGCCTGTTCGAACTGCTGTCAAGTGAGTAAAGGGTCTCCAAGTGTGAGCCCTGTGGACAGAGGAGATGAACAGCAAGGACTTGATAACTTCTTCTCCTTGCTCGTGGTGTGAGCTGGACTCCGAGAGGCGTGACTCGTCATCTGCTTGCTTCAAAGTACTGATTCTGTGGATGATCATGCAAAGTCCATGCTCTGTTTAGAGAAGTGGAATCAGAGACGTACGGATTCTATATCAGGCCAAAATAAAATTTACCAAAATGGTAGACCTGTCAGTTTATTTTTAGAAGAAAGAGTATGGAAGTGTTATTTTACTTACTTGAGTTGTTTATTGGATAGAAAATTGAAAACTGTGAACTTACAATAGTTTTATAACAGTTGTGAGTTGTAAAGTAAATGAATTGGGCTCAGCAGCACTAGAAGGTCAGGCTTCGCACATATGTATATATACTTTTTTTTTTTTTTTTTTTTTTGCGTTATGCGGGCCTCTCACTGTTGTGGCCTCTCCTGTTGCGGAGCACAGGCTCCGGACGTGCAGGCTCAGCGGCCATGGCTCAGGGGCCCAGCCGCTCCGCGGCATGTGGGATCTTCCCGGACCGGGGCACGAACCTGTGTCCCCTGCATCGGCAGGCGGACTCTCAACCACTGCGCCACCAGGGAAGCCCTATACATATTTTTAATTAATTTATTTTACTTTTAGCTGTGTCGGGTCTTCGTTGCTGCACGGGGCTTTTCTCTAGTTGTGGTGAGCGGGGGCCACTCTGTTGCGGTGTGCGGGCTTCTCATCACCGTGGCTTCTCTTGTTGTGGAGCACAGGCTCTAGGCTCACGGGCTTCAGTAGTTGTGGTGCGCAGTCTTCAATAGTTGTGGCTCACGGGCTCTAGAGCGCAGGCTCAGCAGTTGTGGCGCACGGGCTTAGTGGCTCCGCGGCATGTGGGATCTTCCCGGACCAGGGCTCGAACCCGTGTCCCCTGCATTGGCAGGCGGATTCTTAACCACCGTGCCACCAGGGAAGCCCTTCCCACCTATATTTGTCTACTAAATGAGATCATGTATGTCAAGATGCTTAGAACGTGCCCGTGCTTGGGCATCTTCCTCTAGGCTTATACGTGAATCTAGAATAGCAGAGTTGTGCTCAGGATTCAGTTTATCTTCAGGTAGCATTTGTTGTGGCTTGGTCCCATCCAGGACTTGAGTCACGCACGACAGCCTGCCGTTACCTGTATGGCTTGGAACCACGCCGCCCCCACACCATTCCTGACCCGTAAAGGAACTGTGCTGCGGACACTGGTGTTTGGGGCTGGGACCGACACTATGCAGTAGGCTCATCTTGTGATGTCGTGGGGTTTTGAGCGCATCGTATTTGAGAGGATTTCCATGGTGTGTTTTACCTTCTATATATGTATTTCTGTTTTGATATTGACTCTAACTTCTTAAAACCATTATGTTTAAAACGAAGATGAGTTCAGTCAGTGCCGTTCTGATAGTGTTTATCAATTTCTAAAAGCTCCTGGGAGAGACAGAGCTTTGTTGTCGAACCAGTTTGGGGAAATAACATGTTCAAAATTCATACTTGTCTTGTGGGGCTTGGCGTTGGTTGTGGTGTCTCACTTTGTGGGGCCAGAGACTGGAACAGAGATGTGGGAAGACTGAGTTAGTGAAATTTAGGTTATCAGATTCCCATGCATACCAGTCAATGTGCATTTATAGAGACAACTGAATAGATAGCTGCCTGGACTCAGACGATTATAGGGGCCGCTTGTTTTATGCCACAGCTGTCTTGTCAATCAGTGTGATCGTGGGGTGTAGGGGCGGGGGAGGTTCTACTTAAACCCATCTGGAGAACCTTTCCTTTATCTATCTGTGTCAAGCCAAGCTTTCCTTGACCAGGTTTACTTCAAGGAGGATCCTTTGCAGTTTCTGATTCCTACTGTGTAAAGAATACAGGCAATATTTAGTAGGCATCTCCTTGTGTTGTTACCATGCTTGTTTGGCTTTTTGCCTTTGGTCAGTGGTTAACATTTAACTCCTTCACTTATGGCCACTGGTAGATGAAACTTACAAATACATTTTAGATACATTTAAGCTGTAATGTACAGAAACTGAAAGTTGTGAGGGGGTAACATTTGTCAGGGAATGAGAACATAGGTGCTCTCCTGTTGTGGCAGAGCGACATTCCATTGTCATCACCTCATTAAACATACAGCTTGGAAGAAGATGCTTGTTTTACCTGTTTTGTAACTGTCAATATCTGTTTTTGCTGGTATTTAAAGTTGCACTGTGGGATAGTAATGCTTTTAACTGTGAATGTACTTATCTTGTTACTGATGATTATTGAGGCAAAGCCAGTGAGTTAATTTTCCAACCAAATAGTTGGAGGAAAAGCAGTCAATTAGATAATAATTTTGTATTGAAACCGAGTTCTAGAGTCGATTCAGCAAACTTACATGAAGTTGACCTCACTTTCAAATTTGCTTTCTTAATTTTATTTTGCAGGATAACAAAGCCATTGACCTTTGCCGACTGTGTTGGGGATGAACTTCCTTTAGGATGGGAAACTGTATATGATAAACAAATTGGAATTTATTATATGGACCACATAAATAGTAAGTACAGTGCCACACTTGAGTTGTTGCATATGAATGACTTCATATTGATCCCACGGTAGCTAGGAACTCTTTTTGTAGAGTGAAACAATTGTTACTCTCCAATGCAGCTTTAAACTGGATTTTTATCAATGTCGTCGGAAGTGTTGATTAGCTGAGTTCTTCAAAAAGTGAAGCAGTTGTGTAGCTACCTGGCTTGTGTGTTGCTCAGGACTGTATGGAATATGTGGAATGCACGGTTTGAATACCTAAAAGAAGGAATAAATTTCCCAGGCAGTTTAGTAGTAGAAATCTCTCTCAAAATGAGAAGGATGTTTCTAGCAGAGTGAAGTTTACAAGTTCTTGGAACAATAAATGCCCAAGTGGTTACCTTAACTTCATTTTGTCTTATCCCTTTGATTTTAGCTTTAATATACCAAACATTTTGGAACTTTGTGAAGGGAGAAAATGATGTAAAGACCACAGCTGAAATGATGGGTCCTTGACCACGCCAGCCTTCTTGGTAGAATTGTTGGGGGCAGTGGTTCTCACCTGCGGCTGCTTTTGCCTCCCAGGGACACATGGTAGTGTCTGGGGCATTTTTCATGGTCATGCCTGGGAGAGGTGCTCCCGGCATCTGGTGGGTGGAGGCCAGGGATGCTGCTCCCCCTCGTGTGGTGCCCAGGGCGGCCCCCCGAAGAGGCTGAGCCACCTGGAGTGTCCGTGGTGCCGAGCCAACACGCTGCTTCCCGGGCAGCATTTGGTCCTGGGTCTTCTGCACCCCGCCCTCCTTGTTCTCTGCCGCCTCCTCAGCCTTCCTCCATCTGGGACCAGCTGGGGACCCGTTTCTCTCTCAGATTCACATTTCTTCACTCCCCTCTTTTCGTTCTAGCTGCCTAGTGTTTCTGTCATCGTCATTACTACTGGGGATCCAAAGTTCCCCTTGGTGTGCTTTCTGTCCTTCAGTTTGTTGAGTGCAGGAGAGGCCGGGGGCGGGGTGCCCAGCATGTGAGTGACGAAGCTCCTTCCACGCTCAGTCCCACGGCTCCTCCTGTCCCCTTAGTGTGATCGACCTGGGCTGGAACCTTTAGGGCTGATTCCTGCATTGTCACCTGCCGGCTGGCCTCCGGAGTTCAGTGTTTGGAACCCTGAATGGGGAGGCGTCTTGGCTGGGTCCTGGGGCAGGGGAGTTTCCGATCCGTACCCTCAGCCTTCACGTGACTGCGGCTCTCACCCAGGGATTGGGCAGGGGGGTGAGTGCCGCCGTGGCCCTGCTGCCCTCCCCGGCGGTTATGCCAGTGGCAGGAGGGCTTCCGGGTGGGTCCGCTGCCCTCCCTCTGGCCCGGCTGGCCCGGTGCCCCTGGGCTGCGTGCGGCCGGGCTGTCTGGCCTTCTGGGCCACCTTCCCCGTGCTGTGGGCCTCTCTGGGCCTGGGCGGCAGTGCTGAACGGCACAGGCATCCACCTTACACAACGTCTTTGGAAGCCGCCTACCTGCCGCCGAGGCCTCTGGCTCGTCTCTCGTAAACCCCGCTTGCTCCTCCCTCTGTGTCCCCTTCTTTGCCACTGGTGTGCCTTGCTCTCCTGCTGGCTGAGTCACAGCAAGTGTCACAGAGCACCTCTGTGTGCTGGCCACTCTTGAGGCCCTGGGGACACAGGAAGGTGAGACCCAGGCTCCACCATGAGGATTCAACATGACATGCTAGACTTGGCCATGAACCCGAAAACCGAAGAATCACCACGGACTTTCTTCCGGCCCCCTTGAGTATAACGGATGACGCAGCACCATGGGGGATGTGGCTGAAGACATCAGCTCCAGGGTCATACCACCTCCTCCCTCTGAGGCCTTCAGGGAACCCAACTCTTTTTTTTTCCCCCCAGGAACAAAAAAGATTATTATTGTAACAATTAGTACATGGGCCAGAGACCCCATTCCAGAAAACTTGCTCCTGAGAATCTAACTCTTGATAGCACAGCTTTATAGCTCTCTAAAGGCACAGGACCTGGGGAGTCAAATATTAAGTTGGAACTGTGCAGATTGATGGTGACGTGAGGGACCAGAGGGGCCCTGCGTGGATCACCTGCAAGGTTCCCAAGACTCTCGGGTGCACTGGACAGAGTGCGAACGATGCCTGTCGGCCGGGTTGAGTCTCATGGCTGAATCAACGTCAGAGACATCCGGGCACTTGTAACAGCTGTGACTCTGCCCGCGCCCCCTCGGCCCACTGAATCTGGACCCCAGGGCTAGGTCAGGACCCCGGGTTTTGTTGTCTTTGTCTTTTATTTCCCCATGGGAGCTTTTAAGGCCCAGAGAGGCTTTCTAGGGGGGGCCCTGGGGTAGCAGTGTGAAGCAGGGTAGGGGATGTTGCTGGGAGGGGGTTTAAAAAGGAAGGACTTACTTGAAACATCCTAGCAGGTGCTCTTGTGTGTATGGGGCAAAGATAACCTAAAATTTACATTTTTAACCATTTTGATGTGAGTTGCACAGAACGTAAAATTCACTGTTTAAAAGTCTGCAGTTCAGTGACAATTGGTGCATTCACAGTGTTGTCCAGCTACCACTTTTATCTAGTTCCAGAACATTTCATCACGCCAAGGTACAACCTTGTGCTTTAAAAGAGGCCATGTGTTAGAGAATCGGAGGCAGAGTTGGGAGGGTCACTTTGGTGAGCACACGGAGGATGGCTTTTGGTGGGATGAGGCAGGAAGCCTGCGTGTTTTTGGAGAGAGATCATGAGGGTCTGATTGAAGTAAGGGGAGAAGGAGAGAAGGCGTACGTCGGCCACTATGATACACAGGGGCGGGAATTGCCAGTTGTGGATGACCCATGGAATGCTCTGCGTGGGGAAAGGAGCGCACGAGTCCTCTGAGGGCGAGTCCCAGGCTGGCTCAGTGGGTAGATCCAGAGGAAGGTGCTTACTCAGAGGGGCAGGCGGGAGACGCTGGCGCTCGTCAGCGTGGCTTCCTCTGCTTTGCTTTGGTTTGTGTAGTGAAAGGGCGCTGTGTGAGAATGAGTTCTGCTTTGGACGAATGACTCAGAATTACTTTGCGTTCGTCCAGGTGGAGATGCCTCTAGGAGGGAGGAGGAAGGAAAGGATGGGCGCTCAGGGGAGAGGTAGGAGCCAGAGGTGGCCATGAGCCCTTACGGGAGCTGCTAGAGTGAGAGAGCCAGAGCGGAAAACGGGGGATTTATGGGAAGTCCACGAAGAATGCAGAAGGACGTTGTCTGGCGTGGGAGGTGGGAGAAAGGGAGCCAGCCAGTCACGGGGACAGCAGAGCCCACAGCAGCCTGGCTTGAAGAAGGCAGGGAGAGGAAGGTTGGACGTGTGTCTTAGTTTGACAGGGATGACCTCCTTTGGGTTCATGTCCACCAACATTTTCTTAGAGTGTGAAAAGTTGCCTGGTACCATCTTCCCCTCCGTGGAGCTATTGCATGTCTACAGAGCTTTCTTCTCATCCCAAGCGTGGGTGTGTAAATAGGAGGTGATCCGCACTCTGGGAGGTTCGTTATATAGACGCTTCCACAATGTACCTCCTGGTAGTTAATTAATTTTCTCATCGACTAGTCATATAACTGCATGATTATTGGTCAACGTAAAGATTTTACTTTGAAGTCCCTTATGTTCTTACCCTTTCAATTTCAGAGCTTACCCAGATTGAGGATCCCAGAGAACAGTGGAGGCGGGAGCAGGAACGGATGCTGAAGGAGTATTTAATTGTAGCCCAGGAGGCCCTCAACGCCAAGAAAGAAATCTACCAGATTAAGCAGCAGCGTTTCGAGCTGGCCCAGGAGGAATACCAGCAGCTGCACAAGATGTGCGAGGATGACTGCCGCTCGTACGCGAGCTGTGAGTTCACCGTCCCCCGCGGTTAACACGCGTGACTTCCAAAGCTGTCTCTCTGCTAGGCTTTTTGCAGACACTGAGCTTGAGTCAGGCAAGACAGCTTCCTAAATTTTCTAATCGCAGACTGTTAGGTAGTCAGCCTTCCACACTGGAATCCGACGGTCATTCACTACCGCTCCTTCAGCAAATGTTGATCAAGTGTCCGCCTTGTGCCAGGCACTGCAACACGGGGGAGCCCAAGAAAGGAGAGGCCCCTGCCCTCACGGAGCTTCCATGCGGGTGGGGAAGGGAGAAAATAAACAAGCACGTTTCAGGTAGTGACACGAAACAGCCTCCTGACTTCTGTTTGTCAGAGTGGAAAAGGGCTTCACCCAGAGATCTCTGCCGTTATTCCTGCTTGTCTGGGGTGGTCCCTGGGAAGGCCATACGATGGTTTTGTTGGTCCTGGATGGAAAGATTCAGGAGCCTCCACACATGTCAAGCCCCTGTCTCTTTGTAGCATTCTTTCTTGGGCAAGACACTGAAGGTGGGGGAACTCAGTATAACGCAGGGAATCAGGGGAACTCTGTCTGCCCCTCAAGTGAGATGGGTGCACACTGACGTCTTCCAAAGGGGACCCCTCCGAGTTTTGGAGCCTGCTGGATGTGGCCTCCTGTTTCAGGAGGACTCATCAGATGCTCAGGAATTGAAGGAATCAGGTCCAATCGCAGAAGCCAAAGCCTCTGGTTACTGTGACCCAGTCAGTCACTTCCTGAGCCGGTCCCTTCCCGACAGAGTGGTCACGCTTAACCGCCCACTGCAGGTGCTTGCGGCCATGACTGTCCCGCGTGCCGGTGAGCTTGGGGAGAGTGTATGAAGTTGGTACTGCTAGGTTTTATTGTATAAAAACCTAAGTCTGGTTGAGACATGAGGGACTTACCGGCGACGTGACTGCCATGTTGCCAGGTATTTGGCTCTGGTGACACAGCTTTGAACGTTAAAGACGTGGTCAAAGCTTTATCCCGTTTTGCAGGCCAGAATGGAGTTGAGGCCAAGGGGCCAAACATCTTTTTCACTGCAGCATACAAGCTGTGAAGAAGAGAGCAGTGGGGGTGGGCTTTGCCTCCTGTAGCAGGAATTGAGATAGCTGTGTCTCCATGTGCCATGAGAGAATGCAGTCTCAGGTATGATGGTATGTTGTTTCCAGGCTGCTTCATGTCTTGTTCTTCAGCTATTGATATGTACTAGGTTTTTTTCTTGCTTGTTTTTTTTTTTTTTTTTTCGGTACACGGGCCTCTCACTGTTGCGGCCTCTCCCGTTGCGGAGCACAGGCTCCGGACGCGCAGGCTCAGCGGCCATGGCTCACGGGCCCAGCCGCTCCGCGGCACGTGGGATCTTCCCGGACCGGGGCACGAACCCGTGTCCCCTGCATCGGCAGGCGGACTCTCAACCACTGCGCCACCAGGGCAGCCCTTGTTTGTTTCTTTTTAACTGTCGATCAGAATGTGATGGGTCAGCTCAGTGCTAGTTTTTAGAAAAGTCTGGTCTCTTCCTAGTTTTCTTTACTTGTAATGTCTTTCTCTGATTTTGGTATCAGGATAATACTGGCCTTACAGAATGAATTGGGACGTGTTCCCTTCTTCCCAGGCTTTGGAAAGTTCGTGTGGGATTGGTATTAATGTTTTCTTAACAGTTTGATAGAATTCACCAGAAAAGCCATCTGGACCTGGAGGTGTTTGTGGGAATGATTGTAACTACAAATTCAGTACCTCTAATAGATACAGGGCTAGTCAGATGTTCCTGTTTCTTCTTGAATCAGTTTTGGTATTTGTGTGCTTCAAGGAATTCGTCTCTTTTGTCTAATCCAAAAATCAGTAAGCTTTTCTGTAAAGGATCACATAGTGTTTTAGGCTCTGTAGGTCATATGATCTTAGACGCAGCTACTCAACCCTGTTGTTAGACTGCAAAAGCAGCCAGAGATGATACCCAAATGATGTGTGTGGCTTCTTCTGATAAAAGTATAAAAACAGTAACAAGCTGGATTTGGCCCACGGGGAATCTGCTGAACGCTGATCCAAGCTGTCAAGTTTATGAAGTTTTTTGTAGAATTCCTGCATGATTCTTTCAATGTCTGGACGCTGAGCTGGTGTCCTTTCTCTTATTTGTGATATTAATAATTTGTGTGTTAATCAGCACAGCTCACTGTTTATTGATTGTGTGTAGCATTACAGCGAACTGGCTTTTGGTTTTCTTCCCCCCCCCAATTTCTTGTCTGTTTTCTATTTTATTGGTTTGTCCTCTTTATTATTTCCTTCTTTCTACTTAGTTTAGCTAAATATAGCCTCTAAAGGTGTAAATTCTCCTCTAAGTACTACTTTAACTGCATCCCACAAATTTTGGTATTTTCATTTTCAGTCAGTTCATAATATTTTCTCATTTTCTTTGAGATTTCTCTCTTGACCCATGGGTTTTTTTAAAAGTAAGTTGTTGGGGCTTCCCTGGTGGCGCAGTGGTTGAGAGTCCGCCTGCCGATGCAGGGGACACGGGTTCGAGCCCTGGTCCGGGAAGATCCCACATGCTGCGGAGCGGCTGGGCCCGTGAGCCATGGCCGCTGAGCCTGTGCGTCTGGAGCCTGTGCTCTGCAACGGGAGAGCCCACAACAGTGAGAGGCCTGCGTACAGCAAAAAACAAAATAAATAAAAAAAAAAAAAAAAAAAAAAAAGTAAGTTGTTGGCTTCCCTGGTGGCTCAGTGGTTGAGAGTCCGCCTGCCAATGCAGGGGACACGAGTTCGTGTCTCGGTTCGGGAGGATCCCACATGCTGCGGAGCAGCTGGGCCCGTGAGCCGTGGCTGCTGACCCTGTGCATCCGGAGCCTGTGCTCCGCAACGGGAGAGGCCACAACAGTGAGACGCCCGCATACCGTAAAAAAAAGGGTAAGTTGTTGGGGGAATTCCCTGGTGGTCCAGTAGTTAGGATTCCTTGATTTCACTGCTGAGGGCCCGGGTTCAGTCTCTGGTCGGGGAACTAAGATCCTGCAAGCCGAGTGGCATGGCCGAAAAAAAAGTAAGTTGTTGGAACTTTTTAAAGGTATCATGTTGTTGATTTCTAATTTAATTCCATTGTGGTCAGAGACTAGATGTATAAGATTTCGATCTTTTGATATCTATTCAGATGACTTTCGGAGCTCGGCATATGGTCTCTTTTAAGTGATCTCGTGGACTTGGTGCCTCGAAGTCACACTTGGCTGAAGCATTGGCTTATAACTGTTTCTGAAAGCATATAGTTAGTGATTCCAAACCTTTCCAAAAGTTACTTGGTAGAAGTAGATTGAACCATATAAAATTGTCATTTTTGTAGCTTAAAAAGGCCCAAATATTGGCAATTTCGTATGATTCAACCTAATAGAGTATTTCTTCCCAGTAGTCTGTAGGCACCTCATCTGTTCCATGGTCAGGTTTGGTTAGGTCTCCAAAGAGGCTTTCCAGTCAGTCTTTCTAAGATGGGAGAAGCACATATCAGAAAAACCTGGCAGGAAGTTTCTTGCCAGTCATTGAAAGGACAAATTTCATCAAGAGAAGGTGTGTCTTATGTACTGGTTACTGTACTGGTGCAGCCAGGACTTCAGTTGCAGTGAGTGTGGGGACTCGGGACTGGAGCCCTTGAGGATGCAAATATAGGAGCACCTAGTTGCAGCCTATCGGGTTCTACGCCCAGCCCGAGGGGAGGAGCCGCATAGCAACGTGGAGCCTAGAGGGTGAGGGCGTCCAGAACTTACAGTCCTCTGGAGCTGGGACTTCCCTCAGCATCAGTTTTTGTATTTCCACGGGCTTTTCACTCCGTTGACATTTGGGCAATAGGGAATTGCACTCAATTTCATTCTTCCTGTGCTCCGTAGAATTTTATTAATGCCCAGTAAAAAAGAAACACTTGAGATGCTCTCTTTGAAGTCATCTATGAGGAAACCTTGAGTCAAGGAAGGCGCTGACTCTGTGCTGTTGACTTGAGATCCTATCATGAGACTCCACTCCCCAGCCTGTGAGAGGTCCCTGCGTAGACGTGATCTCTGCCTCTACTCTTGCAGGTGGCATTGGAGGCCAGCTTAGGCCATTTTCATGAAGGGCTGGAGATGCCAGTGGCTCTTGCTGGAGCCTATCTCCTCAGGGAAAAAGACTACGAATGGAAGCTAGGAACTAATTCAAGCATTTTAACAAGTTGCTGCTATCCCTGTGGTTTTTGATCAAGCTCGCTTTTTTTTTTTTTTTTTTCGGTATGTGGGCCTCTCACCGCTGTGGCCTCTCCCGTTGCAGGGCACAGGCTCTGGACGCGCAGGCTCAGCGGCCATGGCTCACGGGCCCAGCCGCTCCGCGGCACGTGGGATCTTCCCGGACCGGGGCATGAACCCGTATCCCCTGCATCGGCAGGCGGACTCCCAACCACTGTGCCACCAGGGAAGTCTGATCAAGCTCTTTCAATTTGCCATTTAACCTGAACTTCATTGAGGATAATCCTGTTAGATATGACTCAAATGAACAATTTCTGGCCACAGGCTAAAGTTCAAGACAATGATCCTGGTGGCTTGTGGTCTAACAGATGTCTCCTACAGAGGTCCGGGCCCACATCAGGAGCTGCTGGTGGCAGGATCCATGGCACACCTGGGCTCCAGTTGGCCACCTGGGTCTGGCACAACCCAGATCGCTCACATTGTTAGTCATCTAAAGCAGGGCTCCTTGCTCGGGTACTGGGAACAACAGAGGGAGATTTGGACTTATTTCCCATTACTTCCTTCATTGACAGTGACTCCAAGTGAAAGGAACCGACATCTAATGGGCTAGTGTTTTCCTGCATTGTTGTGATTGCAACATCGTGAAGCATTGTAACATGGTAATGTTATTTTCGGTGTACACAGAAGCAATATTGGGTAGGCTAAGTTACTTCTTGAAGGTTACATCCCTAGTAAACGGTAGACCTTGGATTTGAACCCAGATCTTTTTGTGTAGCTAGCCTTCAGTGCTGTGTAGTATTTCCGAGACATGGAAGAGTCAGCTCAGAAGAACTGATCGTGGCTTTGGAACAGGCTGCCCTTGCATTGTTCAAGTTACCTGGAAATAAGAACCCATTATAAATTGACAAGTTGTCCGGCAATTTCACAACACTTGAAGGGGCACGTGGAAGGCAGAACGCCTTCTGCTTCTTGATTTTCTTGTGGCCCACTAAACTAGTCATTTAGTTTTCAACAGATATTTCCTTAGCGCCTGGTGTTGGGGACTCGATTTATCCTGAACACCTGATTGTAGGGGGAAATGAGGCAATAATTGTAAACAGGAATTCACTGGAAAGTCCTTTCCAGTATTGGAGCAGAAGGGCATGGGGGAGGGCAAGGGGAGGGGAAGTGCTCTCTTCCACACCTTTCACAGATTTCCCCCTGAGTTATGGAAGTCATCAGAATAAAACTCTGTTCATTGGAGAGGAAAGATTTTGTGTCAGTGTTGGGCCGGCTACCTGAGAATATCCAAGGCTTAACTTTTTTGTCTCTGGCCAAAACAAAGTCATGCTTTGCTGGATTTTAGGACACACATCCCCATGAGACTAAGACCCCAACCCTGCTTTAGTTCTGTTCGCTTAGGAGCTAGCGGCCTTGGGCCCAGTCCTGTCCAGTGCTCTGTAGAACCCTGGCATGGAACTCTTCACTACAAAGGACCCAGTCTCTAAGACGCACCCAGTACCTTCTCTGCAGCTCCATTTTGTAGAGTTTTCTCCTGCTTTCTTTACTGCAGTATGTTCTTCTGTTTGCCTTCTTTTTAAACACTGAATACATTCGTTATTTCAGAAACTTTTTTTTCATTGTTCCTGAGAAACTCTGGCCTCCAGATGCGTTCAGATGAAGTATATGACCAGTTGCAGGACATTTTAGAAGGAATTCTTGCTTGGGGTAAATTATAGTCTGAACCACAGGTCAGCAAATTTTGGCCCGCAGGCTGAATCCTGTCCACCCTGGGTGTTTTGTAAATAAACTTTTATTGGGACCTAGCGAGGCCCATTCACTTACCCATTGTCTGTAGCAGCTACAGTGGCAGAGCCGAGGAACTGAGGCAGAGAGTGTATGGCCCACAAAGCCAGAAATATTTACTATTTGGTCCTTTGCAGAAGAATCTGCACCAGTGGTTCTCAACCCTGGCTGCACTGGAGGAATCTCCCGAAGGGCTTTTAAAAACTCTTCTGTCTGGGCCCCAGTGCCACCCCTAGAGATTTGGGTTTAATTCGCTTTGGCTGGGGCCAGACACTTTTTTTTTAAAGCTCCCCAGGGGATTCCCAGAGTTAAGATCCACTGATTCTGATCCTTTCTTCCAGCAGCAGGAGTATGACTTTGTTTGTTACCCTGGCTCCTGGGAGCTGCCAGAAGCCTACAGCCAAAGTCTCTTCAGCCAATGTCTCTTCGGGTGCCTGGGAAAGAGTCAGCCTTATCTCCGGTGAGAAAGCGCTGACCCGCCCTGCATTCCTGCCTCAGGGGGCTGGCTCAGGCGGTGGGGAAGCTTGACCTTATCAGTCCTCTGTCCGCCCCGCATTCTTTCTGAGGCTCCAGGCCCATCCCACAAAGACTGTCTTGCCTTGTTTCCCTGGTGAAGGTTTCTCGTCTCCTGCCTAGCTGAGGATAAGGGCCACAGTCCATCCATTCAGCCCTTCGTTTTCTTGCACGCAGGCATGTTGGAGCAGGCAGGAAAAAAATGGCTCACGCTGCATCTCCCCAGGTGTTAGTTGGCAGGACTCAATCTCGAAGGTTGTCGCAGAGCACACGTTTACCAGATCTCCTCGTCTGCCCTGGAGAGGGACTTCTTGGTTTGGATTTGGTGGACTCTTGTGTTACTTCTGTAGGTTACCTCTCAGTGGGCTAGTTGGATTTTTTTGTTGCTTTGCTTCTGGTGCCTTTAAAAAAGAGGTCATGCCCTCTTTAGTTGGCCTCGGTTGTTTACAGGCATGCCTTGGTCGGCTCTGGTAATTAGTACCTGTCAGCACGGAAACTGTCCAGGCTTGCCGTCCTCTGTGCCGGAGTGCTACTGGGCTCCCTCCAGCAGCTCGCTGCAGCGCCGACGCCTGGAAGGCGTACACTTGGTCCTAAGGAGCCGTCCGCCTGCCCAGAGGAGGTCTTTGGAGAAGGACTACCCTCTTTTAAAGCATGTCATCCGCCTGGGGCGATCTTGGGTTCTCACGGTCCAGAGGAGCCCTGTGTGTAAGAGGAGATGGACACAGAGGCAGACATGGACACATTTCCCCCTTTTAATAACCCATAAAATCGAAATCCAAAGTAATTACTGGGGTCTGCAGCATTTTGTGCTAAATAACACAGCATTTTGTGCTAAATAACACAGATTGAGTTCTCCTGTTGCGCACCGAGGAGCCGGAGGGCAATTTCTTTTTAAGTTGGAAAAGCTAATGTGACCCACAGGAGCCCAAGTTCTAGACAGAAGTCCCTCTTTGACTGATGGCAGAATGTAGGTCAAGTCAGTACACACTCAGCCTTCATTTATAAAGTGGGGAAACATAATCGCCATCTCTCACAAAGATTTTATGAGGATAGATGAAATAAATGGGACAGTTACCCTATAATAGCAAGGTGTAGTAATTTACATTGGTGAGGTCCAATTAAGCTATAACCTTCTTATTATATCATCCAAAGCAATGCTGTATGCCTGAGCGGCCTCCTTAAGCTGTTTAATAGCTCTGCTCACTCAAACTCTTCAAGTGAGAAGAAAGCTTCAGAGGTGAAAGTCTCGTATTTATCCTAAACCTTGAGATTGGAGACGTGTCTTAACAGAGGAAGATGTTTCTTTTTCTAAGTGTTGTGGTGTACGTGCCATTAAAAATGGGGTCCAGGGCTTCCCTGGTGGCGCAGTGGTTGAGAGTCCGCCTGCCGATGCAGGGGACACGGGTTCGTGCCCCGGTCCGGGAGGATCCCACGTGCCGCAGAGCGGCTGGGCCTGTGAGCCATGGCCGCTGAGCCTGCGCGTCCGGAGCCTGTGCTCCGCAAGGAGAGGCCGCAACAGGGAGAGGCCCGCGTACCACAAAAAAAAAAAAAAAAAAAAAAAATGCGGTCCAGAGTCTTGAGCTTTTTCCTTGGACTCCACAAATGGGTTCCATTAGTCTTACTGGCAGACATCAGGAACTGAGAATCTGTCTTTATAAATTGAATTATATCATTAGAAGATCTGCCAGTGTTTATCACTCTCCTTAGCATTTGAAGATAAAACGTACTCACTGTCTTAGGTACTTGAGTTGCCTTTTCCCTCATCCCAGTCCTGGAATTTTATAGCTTTAGAGACCGTGGCAAAGGTAACATGAGTGGTATCAATAAGTAAAACCTTTTACCATTTAGGATGTTTTCAGCTGTAAGTAGCAGGAAAGACTTAACTCCCCTCGGCCTGGACAATAAGGTTGTCATTGTCACTTAGCAGCGTCCTCCAGGGGATGGTGGCCCTCCCCATCGGTGGACTGGGCAGCTCAGTGATGTCGTGGTTTATCAGGACCCCCCTCCAGGACTAGCCCAGGCTGAGTGTCCTGGGGGAGAAGCGGATGCTGAAGTGCCTCAGGGCTCTGTTAGTTACGCAGGAGAACTGGGGGCAGGTTGCTGTGTATCTGTCCATCTGTACCCACCACACCTCCAGCGTGCGCTTCAAGGCCCTTTGCTCATTTTCCCTATGAAACTGCACAGACAGAAAGAGTTTTGGCAACGATTTCAGATCATTGTTACTGATGTTTAACGTTGCGGTTAACTTCCCTGGACTTTCGTGATGGGGTTACTTTCTACCCGGAATGGGAAAGATCCCAGGTGGTAATTGTTGGCATTGTCTTCCTCAGCTGCAAGGTGACAAGTGGCCCCGTGGAAGGAGTCAGCAAGCCCTAGGTTTATTTGCATGATGTCTGGGCCCCAGTGGAAGCCCCTTAAGCTCAGGCTTGGGAAACTTAAGTCCCAGGAGTTTAATGTGGAGATTTTATAGAAATAACTTTTGCCTCTTAAGGGCATTGTCTGAGGTGTTGCTTTCATTACTGGTCTTAAATGAGACCAAAGAGTCAGGCAAGATGGAGGTTCTAGGATTTGGAAATAAACATTCTTCATCTTAGAAAGAATTCTATTTAAGAAACATTTTACTCTGTGTTTTTGAGAGATTAGAATTCTAAATATAAGAACATTTGAGATAAATTTGGCAAACAACTCCTCCAGATATTTATTTCCAGTAGATTCTAGTAATTTGAAATTCTGACTGGGGCTTAGAATAGTAGATTTCCATAAAACTGTATTTTTTTAAAAACAGGAGATATCTGAACAGCTCAAATTAAGTTGGGATGTGGTTCTATTTGCTGATGTGGTTCTATTTGAGGATATTAAATGCTCCTGCTGTTTAAACCACTTGATGGCTTTCTGAAATAAATTTATTTATTTATTTTTGGCTGCATTGAGTCTTCGTTGCTGCGCGTGGGCTTTCTCTAGTTGCGGCGAGCAGGGACTACTCTTTGTTGCGGTGCGCGGGCTTCTCATTGCGGTGGCTTCTCTTGCTGCAGAGCATGGGCTCTAGGCGCGCGGGCTTCAGTACTTGTGGCATGCGGGCTCTAGAGTGCAGGCTCAGTAGTTGTGGTGAAAGGGCTTAGTTTCTCCGAAGCATGTGGGATCTTCCCGGACCAGGGCTCGAACTCGTGTCCCCTGCCTTGGCAGGCGGATTCTTAAACACTGCGCCACCAGGGAAGCTCCACTTGATGGCTTTGAGTCAGCTTCTCCAATATGAAATCAGGAGATGATTATAAACAAGTTTCTAGGTGTTGACATGTAAATTACCTGAATGACGGCCTTTGGTACCCAGATCAAAGGAGTAAAAGAGTGGATGCTGGCCCTGCTGATGGGTCTTCTGAGCAGATGAAAATAATGAAAATGACCCGGAGGCAGATTACACCAGTGTGGGGTGACTCTCAGATGAAGAAAGAGGAGCCTCCACAACTCAGGAAGGGACAGGAACCAAGTCACTGCAGCTCCAAGGCCTAAGAGAAAGGAGACAGAAGCATCAAGACAAAGGGATGCAGAGAGGTGGATGGGGTGATAGAAATTAGAAATGGCGGAAATGGGAAGGAAATCCAAAAAAACATGGATATATGTATATGTATAGCTGATTAATTTTGCTGTACAGTAGAAACTAACACAACATTGTAAAGCAAGTATACTCCAATAAAAATTAATTTAAAAAAACAAAGAAAAAGAAAGAAAAAAAAAAAGAAAAAAAGAGAAAGAAACAGCCGCAAGCTGCTCCAGTTGCTGAGACAGCGGAGAGGGCTTGGCTGACTGTGCTTAGCACACAGCTGGACGGCTGAGCGCACCTCATTCACTCCCAGGTATTAGCCGTCTGTAATCACGATGCTGTGTCTGTTAAAAGGCTTTAAATCATGTGTGGTGCACCGCTGAAGAAAGCATTTATCTATGCAATGTGATTTAGCTAAACATTCCTCAAAAGCTGCTCAGAATAGCAGCGTGGGTGCTTTGCTTCAGCTTTCGGGGAACCAAAAACGTGGAAGAATAGCTTTTCCTCAAGCCTGCCAGATACTGATACGTGACTAGAAAGTTGCCTTCTTCATTTTACAAATCTTTGGGGTTTTTTTTCTTTCTTATGTCAAAAATCGTTCATGTGGAGACTATAGATATGAAGAGAGTGAATATAAAATCTTTTGCAATGAAACCATTGAGAATAGCAGTCAACTTTTGGGTTCTTTTCTTCCAGTAACTTCCATGTGTGCGTGCATTTTAAAAGGAAGTAAAAATGGGTTCATACTTTATGTACTGTTTACATAGTTAGAATAGTTTTCTATACCATAACCGTACCCCTCCCCCCGTGTATATATGTTTTTTAACCCTAGTAGTTTTGCAGTTGAAGTAAACAGAGTTTTGATTTACCTATAGCCATATATTTTATTGCGTGGAATCACGTAGAAGGGCCTCATGCAAAAATCAAACATGAAGATTCAAGGTTGTAAAATGTTAATTCTTCAGGAGCCAGCGCCAACTTGGAAGTCTGAGACTGAGAATCAACTACTTAATATGGTGAATCAGAAGTTCCTGTCTATGTGTATTTATTTACTTTAAAGGATCCATTATAAAATAAAATATTTTCCTTCTGTTTAGCCTTCTTTGGATATTCAACAAATACAAAGTACGACCCATACCAAATTAAAGCAGAAATAGCAAGTCGTCGGGATAGGGTGAGTAAAACGAATATTTTCACGACTAGAAGCCCCGTATGTCTTTTTATGTAACATCACTTATCATGGTTCATTTTATGGTGGCCAGTGTGTATAACACCCATATTTTAGTAAGATTTTCCATTTCGTGAATTATTACCACATTTGGTTTTACTTTCCACTTTTTTTTTCCGATAGGAAGGGAAAAGTTTCATTTTAAAGCCTCAGCCCATCCAACAAAAAATCACCTGTATCCCTCAGTGTGTTTCATGGGGCTAGATTCACCCCCCGTTTGGAAAGATTTGGTGACATTGGGGCCCGACCTCAGAGGGCTGCTTCCCTGTATTAGTGGGCTGCCAGGCCTGTCCCTCAGCAGCTTTAGCGTCTGCTCTTCTTCCCTGGTGGCTGTATTCCCAGAGAAATCTTGCCTACGATGGCATTTGACCAGAAGGTACTGGTGCTCCCTGCCAGTGGTGCTGGGTTCTTTGTGTGCCACCGTGTTCCATCCCTTCAGCCCCTTGTCTTGGGTGTCTGGAAGTGGGGACGGGAGACATCTTAGAGGCCAAGCCTCCTGTCCTGGTGTCTCAGTCCCTAAACCAGAGTGTCTCTTTTAGTGCCATGGTTCTCACATTCTAGTACACCAACGAAAAACACCTGGGGCATCAGTTCAAAGTGTGAGCTCCAGACACCCCCCGCCTGCCCCCACCGAGTTTTAACAAGGCCTGGAGTGGGTCCTATCATCTGTTTAAATAAGCACTGCAGGTGACTGACTTCCAGGTAGTAGGAAGCCATGCTTTGAGCAACAGGGTTTCCTAGGTGGGACCTGTGGGTAGTAAGCAGAAGAGAGGATGAAAAAAGTATGACAAAGTTTGCTCATTGCAATGTGTAAATCAATACCTTGAAAAAGAAAATCATTGCTGGTTCCAGGGCTCCACGTGCGTGACCCGGGCCTTTTGTGTCTAAGCGAGCCAGCCCCTCTGCCAGGGCTGTTTGATATGCCAGGGCTGTTTGATATGCCAGGGATGGAAGGCCATGGAGAGAATGGGTGACCCCGTGAATTGCAAGGTAGTCAGAAACTTAGATGACAATGCTAACAACTGTAGAAATCATTTTTCACAGCTTCTTTTTGTGGGAAAAAAAAATGTAATTTGTCTTTAGCTTTCCAGATTAAAACGAGAGCTGACCCAGATGAAGCAAGAACTGCAGTACAAAGAAAAGGGGGTGGAGACCCTGCAAGAGTGAGTGGCCTGCAGTGACAGAGGGAGAGTTTCCCTGCGATTTCCTGTTTGGTGCCGGGACATGTGTCCTAAAGCTTCATGGGTGTTCACTTTTATGCTTTTATTTATGCTTATTATTTGCCAATCCTAAGGATCAAGTCTCTCTTTTCCCTGAAGATAGTTTGTTCTCGTTTCCTTGGGAAATAAGACCTTTATTTTATATTTACACACATTCTTGATAGCTGTGCTGTCTGAAACACACATGGCTATTTACATTTGAATTCCTGTTTTGTTAGTTTTAGTCTCTTAAATTTTTTAGTTCTAAAGTTTAAATTAATTGAAGTTAAATAAAATTAAAATTTTAGTTCCCAGTCTCAGTAGCCACATCTGAAATGCTCAGTCACATGTGACTAGTGCAGGTTTTCTCCACCTCAGTGCTCGTGACATTTTGGACCAGATAACTGTTTGTGGTGGAGCTGTCCTGTGCACCAGAGGATGTTTAGCAGCATCCCTGGCCTTGACCCCCTAGATGCCAGTAGCACCCTCTCACCCAGTTGTGACAGCCAAAAATGTCTCCAGATATTGCCAAGTGTTTCCTGGAGGGCACGTTTGTCCCAAGTTGAGGACCACTGGGCTAGTGGCCACTGCATTGGGCAGCACAGATAACATTTCCATCCTCACAGTACTTTCAGTTGGGCAGCCTGATCTATAGGTCTTCCTCCTATAAAATTGACATCTTTACAATTAGAGCTTTATCCCTACTGAGAGTTTGGGGATGAAGTTCTTATCATTTGTGAGTTATATGAAGTGAGCAAATTCAATGAACAGGAGTTATTTTATAAATGGTGATATTGGTGGTCTGAAAGAATTAATTTTCCTAAGAAAGGGCATTGTATGCTTGTTGGTCCAAAGTATATTCCCTTTTGATTCAGAGCCTGGCTTCACTTGCTGAACTTGGGCTTGTGCTTCATACCTTCTGTGTTGACTCTTCTCATGTGTCAATGGGGACTGTCGTAGCTCAGTTGCTCTGACAAAATACTGTAGACTGAGTGACTTAAAGAGCAGACATTTACTTCTCACAGTTCTGGAGGCTGGAAGTCCAAGGTCACGGCGCTGGCAAATTCATTATCAGATGACTGCCTTTTTGCTGTGTCTTGACATGGTGCTGTTTTTGGGTGGGGGCCTCTGGTCTCTGGTGTCTCTTCTGTTTCTTTAAGGACACTAATCCCTTCATGGGGCCCCACCCTCATGACCTCACCTAAGTCTAATCACCCCCAAAGGCCCCATTTCCAAATACCATCCTGTTGGGGGTTAGGGCTAACCATATGAAGTTTGGGGGACATGAACATTCAGTCCATAGCAGTGATCATTGGGCTAAATTGTCCGAGTGCAGCACCAGTGCCTGCTACATAGTCAGCCTTCAGCAAATGGCAGGAATCCACGTGGCTACGATTTCTTGGTAAATGTGGGCAGCGTGCCACTCTCTTGCATCCTGTGTGCAGACACAATGACAGTGTGTCAAATGTGATTGCAGTATTACTCTTTATAGGGAGGTTACACAGAATGTGTTTGACAAAGATAATGATCCCACCTCACATAAAGGGTAATTAACGGGCACGTCAAACCCTGTTGTTTAACAGGAGGTTGACATTCACTTTGTTAATCACCCAGGACTAGTTTGGTTGATGATTCGTTTGTCCGCTTTTTATTAAGGACATATTATAGACACCAAGGGAGACACAATAGAAAGGTGAGCTGGGTCTTGCCTGGAGGGGCTTGGCTTTTCTGGCCCTGAGACACTGCCATGCCCCCTGCAGGTCCCCCATGTGGCAGGGTTTGGTAAGCTGTCCACGTGCTTAGCATGAGCTTCAGGCATTTAACCTTACAGTCAGCTTTTTGCTTTCTCTACCGCTACCTGTAGCAGCGTGTGTGTGTGTGTGTGTATGTGTGTGCGCGCGCGCGCATTCTCTGGTGATTTGGATCTACAATGGGAGTTCCTTTAATTATCCCTAGTCAGTACAGCTTTTTTTTCTTTTTTCTTTTTTTTGCATGACAGAGAGTCTTTACTTTTAAATGATTTTCAGTACACCAAGTAGTAACATGTAGCAAGTTCTTGAATTCCATCATCTAGTAATTTTTTAAATTTATTTTTTGTTGAAGTATAATTGATTTACAGTGTTGTGTTAATGACTGCTGTGCAGCAAAGTGACTCAGTTATACACATATATACATCCTTTTTCATATTCTTTTCCATTATGGTTTATCACAGGATATTGAATATAGTTCCCTGTGCTATATGGTAGGACTATCATCTAGTAATTTTGATTAAGGGAAATTAAAAGCAGCCCAAACAATGATACTAGTATCCATTATTCTAACTCTTAGCCGGAAAGGACTATTTTAAGGCTGGCTGCTGCATTACATAGGTTACAGATAACTATTTACTACTTTTTCATAGATAAAGCCCCTGACCTTCAAGAAAGATTAAGGGAAAAAAAATTCATCTCTTTCTTTCTTAAGAAATTTTTTTTTAAACTACATCTAAGAAAGAAAAAGTCAGTATTGATATATATGCTGCTTGAGCGAAAAGGCATAGGAAAAAAGACAGTGTATACCCATTACATTTCCAAGAAATATGAGGTAAAAAGATAAAATCTTGGGACTTCCCTGGTGGCGCACTGGTTAAGAATCCACCTGCCAGTGCAGGGGACACGGGTTCGAGCCCTGGTTTGGGAAGATCCCACATGCTGCGGAGCAACTAAACCCGCATGCCACAGGTACTGAGCCTGCGCTCTAGAGCCCGCGAGCCACAACTACTGAAGCCTGTGCACCACAACTACTGAAGCCTGCGTGCCTAGAGCCTGTGCTCCGCAGCAAGAGAAGCCACCGCAGTGAGAAGCCTGCGCACTGCAATGAAGAGTAGCCCCCGCTCACGACAACTAGAGAAAGGCTGCACACAGCAACGAAGACTCAACACAGCCCAAAATAAATACATACATAAATAAATAAATAAATTTTAAAAAGATAAAAATCTTTGGATAAGCTCTAAGTTTGTACAAAGAAGCTATAGATTTGCTGTTCTGCAAAAAGCGAAGGGACCTACTATATAACATACAGAAATAATTCAAGGACTTTTCGTAAGACTATATGACTCAAGCCTTGCTAAAGCTTCATATTCCATGAAGGGATCGAAAATGCCAATCCATGCAACAACAGGCGGTTTTTTTCTTCCTTTATCTGTTTTTGTGGTAGTTTTTGTGGATTTCTGGCTGGATGTCGTAGTCACAGGCCAAGAGGTTATCCAGGAGTTCATCCCTGTTCTGCCGGAAGTAGGTCTGGAGGATGGTCATCTTCTCCTGGGGGTCCTCCACTTCAGTGCTGCAACTGCCATGGGATCCCAGAGCCACGGCCTCCTAGGCCTTGAACTCCTTCTCCCTCTGTAGGTGGTACTGTTCAATTCCAGCCTGGGCTGCTGCTTTGGCCTGCTTCAGCCTCCAGTTTTTTTCTTGTGGTCCTCGGCCACCTCCTTGGCGGCCCACTTCTCAGCCTGGAGCAGCTGCTGGATGCCCTGCGACCGACTGGCCGTGGTGGCGGCGATTCCAAGGCGGCAGAGAGCGGCCTAAATCGGCTCGACCGTCCCCTCGGGTCAGTTGACCCAGCCGCCCAAGCAGTACAGCTTTTTAAAGAAGTTTTGCTTAAACAAATCAAGCTGCATTTTCAATATCAGCTACTGGTTTTGTTACTCATTTTGTCCATCTGCCGTGGTGCTTCCCGGCGCAGCAATACCTGTTGTGTGATTTTACGCCATACAGCCCTGCCCGCCTCCAGATGCTCCCATGCCTGCTGGGTGCTTCTCTGTGCACTGTGGCCGTGCCTTCCTGTGTCACTTCTGCTGAAGGGCTGGATCAGAAATAAGCAGAAGCAAATCATTTAATTTGGCAGGTCTTCACAAGTTGCTTGCACTGTCCAGTTGAATTGGAGGTTGATTTCCTTCTTTTGTTTGGCCACACGGTAGCTTTCTCTCTTCACCAGGGCGAATCAGGACTTCCCAGCGTCTCTAGATAACAGTGGCTTTTCATGCTGGGCCTCATGCAGTTAATTGAACTCTCACTCGCTGAAGCTGTGGTGCAGGTGATCGGGTTTCAGGGTGGTTCAGGAACACTGAGGTCACATGGGATCCCCGAGCCTCAGCGGGGAGCCCTGGCCAGCACCTTTCGCCACTGGCTCTGGCTTCTGTAGCAGGATTGCTGGGCCCAGTGCCTTTTCCTCTGCTTGGCCTCCATCACTCTGGCCACCTCCATTTCTTTATGTGAAGACAATGGTTATATTGCGACGTCAGCTTAAGACTGCACACTCTCAGAAATAAAAGATGTCAGGGCTCAGGTGACAGAGAAAACCCCTTCCCCTTAGCATTGCTAGGAAGTAAATTCATCTCTTGTAGTCAAGGTAATTTTAAGACTAGGAAAAGACGGCCTCAGTTTCTCCGGGTTTATTGGACGGCAAGCAGAAGCTGGTCCGGGAAGAGTTATGAGTTTCTACCTGCAGCCGGAGCGGAGTATGGGTTGTGCACTTGCAGAGAGAAGGGCCAGTGCTGTTTGATCTTCTTTCTGCTTTCCTTAGCAAGAATCCTTAGCGATGGGAAACATGCCCCCTGCCAAGGGGACGGTCCTCACTCCCTGCTGGATACCCACCCTCCCCAGTGGAGGCTGAGGGGTGGCCTGAGGGAAAGTTCTGGACCTGGCCTTGGTCCTGGGGGACCCAGCCCAGCTTTCCAGATGGAGCTGCCTCTCGAGGCAGCTTCTAGTTGGTTGCTGTGTTGTCACTGCAGATGGTCGGTCACTCTATGCTGTGACACGAGCTCACGGGAAGGAGAGGAAACAAGGGTGCTTGTGCCGTGCTTGAAACGCTTTGCCAGTGAAAAGTAGACTGATACCTTCCTCTGAGTTACACAGGCCATGTGTGAGATGAAAACAGCCTCTTTATGTATCTGGTATTGCACATTGGCTTTTGTGTTTGGATCAAATCATGCAGACAGGTATTATTTATTGAGAAATTTGGAAAACCTCTGGTAAGCATCGATAATGTGATTACCCCACCCCTACTGTGAAATCCTAAGTCTGAGCACAGATAATACGTGAGCTGTTACATGTAAATGGGCTTCTCAGATATTATTTCCAACATCAATTTAAGGTAGAGACCCTAGATTTTCCTCCAGAAAATTTTCTGCTGTTCTTGCTTCCCAGAATAGCCCATGTATTTTTTTTCCAGAGCACCTCACCGAGAGTTTGGCTACTTATAACATTTTAAACTCGGCTTGTTTATCTTGGTGAACTTTCCTGGCTAGCAAGGAAATCCATCATTACGCTTGGGTCCAAGTGAGGAAAAAAGAACCTTTTGTATTTTTTCTTAAGTCTATGTATGTTAATTTTTGTAGATGGGAGCTGGCCGTGAACACATTCTCTGGGTTAATGATAGAATGCGTGTGTGTATGTATAATGTATATAAACTTTTAATGATGGAAAATGTCAAATATACACAAAAGTAGAGAGAATGGTATAAGAGAACCTTTCTGTATCCCTCACCCTGCTTCAACAACTAACCACACAATGGCCAGTCTTGTTTCGTCTGTCACACAGCCTCATCGCCCAAGCTCTTACCGCATTATTGAAGCAAATCCCAGAGTCATATTTCATCCATAAATGTCTCTCCTAAAGTAACGGACTCCTTTTGAAAATATAACTGTAATACCTGTGCCACTTAGTAGTAATCTCTTAATGTTGTCCTTTCTCCAGCAAGTGTTCCCATTTCCCTGGTTTGTTTGGGTCTGGGTTCCGACAAGGTCCACACCGTACGTTTGATTAGTGTGTCTCTTAATCTCTACCCTCCTCTCCTTTTTTCTTTTTTCCTTCCTTTCTTCCTGCTGACATCTTATTTGTTAAAGAAGCTACTTTGCTTGTCCCAGAGAATTGCCCTGGTACTGGATTTTGCTGCTTGAACGTGCACGGCGTCATTTAACACGCTCCTCTGTCCTCTGCTATTTATGTAAACGGGTGTCATTAATCCGAGAGGCTTGATCTGACTCAAGTTCAGTTTCATTTTCTTTTCCTTTTGGTCAGGAGGTGCACACTCTCTGGTTGTCTCTTTTTTTGTGTGGTGTGAAGATCATTAGTGGGGTCTGGCATTGTCAGCCTGATACATCCATTTATAATGTTTCCCATCAGCTTTTCACGTAATGCTGTGCACATGTAGACACAAGAGGTTTCAGGATAAGTTCTCGAAGGTGGGTTTGCTGGGTCACAGGGTAAAGGTATTGGTCATACTCTTAGATATTGCCGAATTCTCCTCGGGAGGGTGGCACCATTTTGCATTCCCACCACTAGTAGATGCGTGTTCCTGTTCCAACCACGTGGCCAGCAGAATGTGTTGTCACTCACGCTTTTGCGTTTCTACCAGTCTTATCGGTGAGAGATAGTGTCTCAGTGTCGTTGTAATTTGCATTTCTCTTCAAGCCCTTTATAAACATCTTCAGAAAACAGGAGCAACGTTTACAAGTCATGAAAGTCTTCAGAAAAATCAAACTTTTCCAGTGAGAGAGCTACTGGGTATCGCTGCCCCAAAGTTTCTGAAGCTTGTTTTGAAAAATTGTCTTCATGTAAGTCATGGCTAGCACCCGGGGGCAAGGGGGGAGGAGCTAGAATGAGGATGTCCGCAGCTTCCCAAATGGGTGATGCCCAAGAACGTGCTGGATGTGCCAATGGGTGGGGGAGAGCTCCCTCTTTAGTGATGCTAGGCCTCCTGGGTGTCTGGAATGTTCCTCCTGTTCGATCGTGAGGTGTCCTGCAACCGGGAAGCTCGTTTAACATCACTTCACCCTGAGTTTTCCACGCTTCTGTGCCACCGGAGCTTTTTCCCGCCGTGCCACCTATAACGTCCCCAAGTGCTGACGTGGTGGCTGCTCGTCCTCACACCAGCCATGGGGTTCTTGTAAAGTGTCTCCGCTGCGTGGCCTCTGGTGGCTCGCTCACTTAGAATATGACCCAGACTGCAGATGAGTTGGCCCCCACCCTCACCTCGTTCCCCCAGTCTCCCCCTCACTCACCTGCGTCAGCCCGCAGTGCACCTCGCAGCTCCTTGTGCCTGGAACTCTCTCCCCAAGTCTCTCGTGCCTGTCCCCTCCCTTCCATAGTTCTCTGGACGAATGACATCTCGCCGATGTTCCTGCTCACCGCTGTATCTAAAAAGCAGCCCTCCCCCCACCCTCTGTCCCCACACCTGGCTTCGTTTTCCTCGAACCACCAGTTGCTGCCTGACCCGGTGGTTTCTTTCTTGTCGTCTGTGTCCTCGCCTAGTGTCACGCTGTGCGAGGATGCGGACTTGGCCTGGTTCCATACTCGGTCCTCGGGATGCAGCCAGCTCCGGGTGCAGGGCAGGGCTTGGTGGGGTGAGGGGACCAGCCCGGGGGCCGTGCGGCACTGCTGCTGGGACCCCGGGACCCCCTGGGCCAGGGCCTGGGCTGCGAGCATGGGGGAGGTCGCTGCATTGGCCCAGGTGCCTTCTTATTAACTGCTCTCTAACGTGTCCTTCTCTGCTTCTTACTGTGTTATATTGTGTTTTAAGAAATCCTATTTCTATCACTGCTGTTCAGATCACAGAAAGGGGTGCTCGTTAAACGCGCCAGTACCCACTTTCCGTGAGGTGTGTTCTTAGCCCCTGGGTCAGCCTCTTTGCTTTGAACCTTTTAATTGCTTGATGACATTCTTCCGCTTTGGGATGCTGTGATGAAGTTAAGCCCGTGTGTCTCCTGCAATAAGAGAGAGTGACTGCACTCTGCAGACCATTCGATACCACAACGAGGCAGCATTAGATCTCGGAATTAGCATTTTCTGTCCGAGGGGATTTAGTGGTTTCAGAAGAGAACGGGATTGTTCACAGGTAGCGCAGGCTTAGACCAGCAGTATCCCATTATGGTAGCACAGAAGCTACAGCCCATGCTAAAAGGCCAGCGCTCCTCAGATAACAGTAAAACATACAGAAATGGGGGCGGAAACAAAAGGAGCGTTGTTCCCGTCGTGAGACGGGTCTGGCGTTCCACGCAGGACCGGCTGCTGATAGAAAGCTGCCGGAAGCTTTGTGAGGGTCGTTCAAGGCCCCCTGCCAGGGCTGGTGATGTAAAAGGTAGAGTTGTAACAACACTTCTCATTCTTGGGGCTTGTAATGTGTGGTATTAACGTGGAATATCTTTTGAGGCCTGGCAGCCCTTTTCTTCAAGGTGTGGGTTTAAGAATCCACTTGGTTTTACTTTTGTCAGACCAGTTCTCTTGACATCTTTTTTTAAAAAATTAATTTATTTTATTTATATTTATTTTTGACTGTGTTGGGTCTTCGTTGCTGCGCGCGGTCTTTCTCTAGTTGGCAGTGAGCAGGGGCTACTCTTGGTTGCAGTGCGTGGGCTTCTCATTGCAGTGGCTTCTCTTGTTGTGGAGCATGGCCTGTAGGTGTGCGGGCTCAGTAGTTGTGGCTCGCGGGCTCTAGAGCGCAGGCTCAGTAGTTGTGGCACACGGGCTTAGTCGCTCGGCGGCGTGTGGGATCTTCCTGGACCAGGGCTTGAACCCGTGTCCCCTGCATTGGCAGGCGGATTCTTAACCACTGCGCCACCAGGGAAGCCCTTCTCTTGACATCTTAAGTTGAACAACAACTATGGACACTTGAGGGCAGTGGGAGGGGGAGGTTGATGAGAATCATCTTGAAGATGCTTTCTTAGCGGTGTGTGGTCAGCATTTGAAGCTGTGCCTTCTTTTCTCTCTTAACCGTTTCTTTCAAAGGCATCCAGTAAAGAGCACCAGTTTACTTTGGGACAACATCTGACTGGCTATGTGGGTGGCCCTCAGATTTGACACAATGCGAGTTTGGAGGCCTTGACCCTGAATGTATTGCTAGCCCGGCAACAGAAGAGGATGAGTGTGGTGTGAGGGGCCTCAGTGTGAAGCTCACTGTACCTCTTATTGGCTGTGTGACCTTGAGCAAGTCACTTAACCTTCCCGAAGCTGCTGCAAAATGTTGAGGGGTGAAAAGTAAAGGCTGTGTGGTCTGTGTCCTGGGTTTTTTTTTTTTTACACTGGGTCTTAGTCCATTCAGGCTGCTGTAACAAAGTGCCATAGACCAGCCGGCTTATAAACAACAGAAAGTCATTTCTCATAGTTCTGGAGACTGGAAGTCCAAGATCAGGGTGCCAGCATGGTCAGGTTCTGTGTCTGGTGAGAGCCAGCTTCCCAGTTCACGAATGGCCATCTTCTCGCCGTGTCCTCACATGGCGGAAGGGGCGGGGGAGCCCCCTGGGGCCTCTTTCATAAGGGCACTGATCCCATTCATGAGGGCTTCTCCCTCATGACCTGATCACCTCCCAAGGGTGCCGCCTCCTGATCCTGTCACCCTGGGCATTAGGATTCCAGCACGTGGGTGCTGGGGGGACAGAAGCATGCACATCACGTCGCAGTGCGTAATAACTTGTGTTCTTACTAATGCCACCTTTTGTTGAGCCCTTGTCAACTTTCCGTCATCTTATTTGAGATGTATAAGCACTGTTTTGAGCTCTTAATTAAAAGTAAAAAAAGAAAAAGCTCTTTGGCAGTCACAGATGTTATGATTTTCTTCACGAAATGGCATATATTGATATTTTAGAAAGTACCAAATCATTGAGTATATCCTCCGAATTTGACCAAAGTTTTAGAGGGAATTTGGAAAAAGGGAGAAAACTCCCAAATCAGTGAATTTTGCAGATGCGATGGAAGAGGGTGCCTGTCCTTTGAAGTTTTTGCTAGATGATAAAGCAGGTGGGCCCTATCTTGGCCACTCTGAGCAGGAGGGCACCCGGGGGTAGCAAGGGCCATCGCTGCACTGGTGATCCAGTTCGGGCTTGACAGCTGGGAGATGTAGGTTTGAACCTTGGCTCTGCCAGATCTCAGCTTGTCCTCTTGGGCTACTTAATCTCTCTGAGCCTCAGTTTTTCCATTATAAAGTCTGAGAAGATTATGCTCATCTCACAAAACTGTTGAGGGGATTAAATGAGATGACAGCCATAAAGCATGCAACAAGACTGTCACCTAGTAGTAGGTGCTTGATACACTGAACTATTTTAATATGCTATTTATATAATTATATGATTTAATCAAATAATATGTACTGTATAAAATATGGCTATATAAGGTTATATTTATATAATAATAACTTTTTGCATAATTATATATTTTACAATAATACGTAACTATTTTTAAACAATAGTGTTTCAGAGATTCCTAGAACTTTGAGATCATCTTCTCTAATAGCTTTCACACTTTTTAACAGTGGAATCTTTTCCCCTTTCATTCCCCTCAAATGACACCTTCTGTGGAAGCAGACTGTCTGAGACGGAGCAAAGGGATGGGCTTGCCAAAGCAGGGGTGAGGGTCCCCGAGCCCTGTGTGGGTTCTCCCTTTACTCCAGCTCACCACTCCAGGACACCCTCGGGACAGAGTGAAAACAGCTGCTCTAGGTCAATCTTCATTCCTTTTCGAGGTCTCAGAGCCACCTGGGTGGAGCTGAGGTCAGGGCCCAGGTCCGTGGCCTTAAAGTTGAACTTTCATTCTCCGAGGCGCTTTGCAGTGTCTGACGATGAGAGGCATTACAGGGTTGCGGATCCCTCTTCCTGATGGGAATCGGAGCCTGTTTTCCTCCAGGTAGCGGCCATTCCCATTGTAGATGCTGGTGCCTTGACAGGCAGCTGGCGCAGTGCCTGGCTTTACTGATGGCTGCACTCAGGCTCTGTAGCTGCTAAAAGCTATAAGGAAGTCACAACACCTAAGTACGAAGCTGGAGCTGATGTGGTTAGAGTCTTAGTTGTGGGCTTAACAGTGGGGGTGTGTCTGTACTCTCTGACCATTTGGTTAGCATTGATGGTTAAGGAATTGAAAACATTTTGTTCAGTGCAGTAGAGTTCCATTTCTCTATGTGGGTGTCAGTGTCAGGTGACGATCCATTTGCTGTATTTCTCATTCTGGAGGAGCCAGTAGGCCTGGTTAGCAAAGGCATTGGTCATTAACTGTTACAGAGAAATCACACTTTTTTGGCCTTGGGTTTTTTGTATGGAAATGATGTAACCCTTTTCTACAGACTTCATCAACCTATGTGGGTTGTGGTTTGTGACATTAAATGAGATGTATTGGAAAGCCTTTTATCAGAAGATGGATATAAGGAGATATTATTACATAAATGAGTCTAGATTCTCTCTGCAAGAAAAGTTGGGCCACTTCCTAGACAGATGCAGTGCTGGGAGATGGATGGCCTTTGTTCCTCCCTTGCATTAGAGACTCCTGGTTCTCCATAGAACAGCTGAAATGGAAAAACACATGGCCAGGCCATGCTGGGATGTAGGGGTGTCACCATTCAATGTGTGGTGTCCCCCAGTGCATCTGTATCCGCTCTCCAAGGAAGAGAAACTCGGGACCAGGTTTCATAAATATTTTGTTTGTTGCAGATGGCAAGCATAGCAGTGCTGTTGAGCCCTGAAGCCCTATTCCAAAGGGAGGGAATGATTTTCTGCGTGTTCTCTCATTCCAGTGGTGCTGATAGCTCAGATCAGCTCTGATGCTGAGTTTTGCTGTGAGTTGCGACATTTGTAGACAGGAATTTTTTAATGATAATAAAGTACCGGAGTTGGTGCATTTTTTACTTTTTCTCCCATGAGTAAGTAGACTGAGCATTATCCTGGTAATAATAATCAGCACAGACATTATACGCCAGGTCTCTGCTAAGTAAGCCCTTTCCTTACATTTCTCATTAAGTGGGAGGGACATTTTTAGTGTCCTCATCTGAGGCATGAGGAAACTGAGGTTTAAAGAGGTGAAGTGTCTTGCCCAGGGTCCACTGTAGAGCTGGAGTGTCACTTGTACTCACCAGCGTGCCAGGATGCTCTTGTGAGTGGAACAGAAGGGAGTTTGGGCTGGCCGTTAAGCATCTGGATTTTTGGGTAACATGGGGGAAGCAGTTTAGAGCTAGAATCTGTGTCATGGTGGATCTAGAGCCTGAAATGCAAGCTGGTGACTTTCCAGAGAAGGAGTTCGTTCTGTTTCTGGACCAAAATCTCTTCTTCAGCCCCGAGGGCTTCCAAGGCTTAAGACTTAGGTATGGAAGATGTGACCAAGGACGAGCTACAGGAGGCTGCCTGCTCTTTGCAGGCCACAGCCAAGCCTAGTCTCGGTCAGCGCTCTGCTTCCACCCCCTAGAACCAGGCCCTGTGTGCCCAGGGGTGGGGCTGGCTGGAAGGAAGGGTGGGTGGAAGCTAGCTTGAGTGGGGAGCCTGAAGGAAGGATGGATGGATGTTTGAGCAGAAGGGGAGTAGTAGATTGAGTGAGCAGAAGGGGGAGTAGTAGACTGAGAGAGTGATAAATTAGAACCAGAATAAAAGAAAGAGGAGCCATAAGAGTTTCCAACTTTTGTACAGGGTGTCCCTGTTGAAAGTTCACTACTTTTTGCTGTTTCCCATATATTCTTCTTGTACACAGATTTCATTTGTATGTTTATTTAATAGACATTTTTGACCACTAAGCCAGCTGCTGGGGATAAACGAATAAGACATGATCCTGCTCTCAGAGAGGGAAATTTAAAATTTCAGGAAATTTTTAAGCCAGTGAACTCGTTGCCTGAGCATTAGTAGAGAACACGGGAACCCTGCCTGGAACGTCCTCACCTGCAGAGGATGCTCTTGGAGCAAAGGGAGCCATCCACCAGCAGTCTCATCTGGTGTTCACCACAAACAAGGAAAGTCTTATGGAATCTTTGTTTTTCTTTGTCAAAACATTGTTTTTAACTGTTTCCCACCTTTCTCTGAAGCTTTTAAGTTTTGGGTTGTTATCGTTTAATAGAATGTTGTAATCTCGCATAGAATGACTCATATTTCTTTTCGAACCAGGATTGATCGTAAGATGTCAAGTGCTCACACCAATTACAAACTGGATGAGGCTCAGGCTATAATGAGCGAGCTCAGGACCATCAAGAAAGCCATTTGTACAGGCGAGAAGGAGAGGCGGGATCTGATGCAAGTAAGAGGCCCGGGTGCTCTTCAGAGCCCACGTCCATCTGTCTGCCCACCTGCTTATCTCTTAACTTTATTTAAAAACTAAAAAACAAACAAACAAGCAAATATATATATTTACTATATATACTATATATATTATATATTTATTATATAATCGTACATATTTTAAAGACATACATGTATGTGTGATATATATGCATATATGATATCTTCTGTATAGGTGTGTGTACATATTTATAAATATTTAAAAATGTGCGTATTAGTTTCCTAGGGCTGCCATGACAAAGAACCACAAACCAGGTGGCTTAGAACAACAGAAGTTTATTCTCTCCGAGTCTGGAGGACAGAAGTCTGATATCAAGGTGCGGCAGGGCCACGCTCTGTCTGAAGGCTCTAGGGGAAGCTCCTTCCTTGCCTCTTCCAGCTCCTGGGGGCTGCTGGCGGTCCTTGGTGTTCCTCGGCTTGTAGACGTATCACTCCAGTCTCTGCCTTTGTCATCACGTGGTTTCCCGTGTCTCTGTGTATGAATTTTTTCTTCTTATAAGGACACCGATCATTGGATTAGAACCTGCTCTAATCCAGCATGACCTCATGTTAACTTGATTCCATCTGCAGGCCTTCCTTCCAAATAAGCACACGTTCCAGGTTCTGGGGGTTAGGACTGCAACATATCTTGTTGGGGGACACAATTCAGGCCACAACAATGGGTGATACATTTGTATTGTTAAATAATCAAAATAATTCAACGTCTGTTGTAAGAGTTGCTGTCACCCCATTCTCTCACCTCCTGTAGCTGCTTTTATTAGCTTCTTGTACACTCTTCCAGACACTTGAAAGTGTGAACACGTGGCCAGCTGCCCTCGCAGAAAGCCGGGCCTGTGCCTGCTGCCCCACGGTAGCTTCCGCACCTAACCCATTATGCCCTGTACCTTTTCCCGTCTCTGGACTCAGAGTTCCCTCCTTCCTGGATATGGCTGCATAGTATTCCACCATGAGGACAGACTTTTTTTCGTTGTAGCTTTATATTGCGTTATTTTTTTGCCCCTTGAACTCCTGCAGTTTCTGTTATTTTTAGAAACAGCTGAGTTTTTTCCGAGACCCATGCCGGGCTCCTGCTTGGTGCCGGAATGCATCTGATTCTCTCTGTTGTGGCTTTTCTTTTCGGCTCAGCACACTGAGTGAGCACCTGGTGCTGGGAGGCATTTGTCTCGATTCTTTAGCATGTAAGACACAGAAGGACATGGGAGCAAAGCTCAGACTCGTAGGCCGAGTGCAGCAGGTGCGCACATGACTGCCTTGCCCGGCAGTGCTTCCTAACGTCAAGGGTGTGAGGCTGGAGTGTCCCTAGGCTGCTTGTTCAATTGCAGATTGCCAGACCCTACCCCAGGTCTCCTGGATTATACTCTCTGGGGTTGGGACCCAGAAATCTGTATTTTCAGATGCCCTGTATTTCCAGGTCATGAGAGGTAAATGGTCAGTTGTTAGATTTTCTCCGAGGCCTGGTAGCAAGGAGAACAGCGGCCGTCTGCTGAGGCCTCTGTGTGCCGCACTGGGCGAGGTGCTCTGCGGACGTCACCCATGTGATCCAAGCCCAAACCCTGGCGTGAAGCAGGTGGTACTTCACCCCAGGGACACGGAGGCCTCGCCCGGGACGTGGAGCTGGTGTCCCTGCCCCGTTCTTTCTGAGAGTGCAGAGCTGGCCAAGCCAGCCAGCTGCCTCGAGTGGGTTCCCCACCATGGAGGCTGGAGATAGAATTTCTGGAAGAAGCTTCAGACCCGAGCATCTTCTCTGAGATGCTCCAGGGAGACGCACAGGCAATGTCTTCATCTAGTAAAATCAAATAACTTCTTTCATCTTTGTTATATGACTGTAGCAATCTTGGCCCATTCCAAGACGCCTTTGTCTAGATCCCGAGGCAGCTACCTGGGGTGCACTGCACGTGGGTGTCTAGTGTCTGCAGGAATATCTGCTGAATGTGAATGCATTCACAAGTCTCTTATTAAAAAAAATTTTTTTTTTCATGTTTTCCTCTTATTTTTTTAGATTTCTTTTTATGGGGGTATAGTTGCTTTTCACAGGTCTTTAAAAAATCTTAGAAAATCTGATTTCTCTTTAACTTTCACCCAAAAGGGGTCCCTGTACCAGAATTTATGCTTACTCTAATTTTTGGCAAACTGACATCCATATAAAGATGACTTTTGACCCTGTAGCATCGTGACTGAAAAGCCAGGTTATAAGAATATGTAAATATCGTCTGGGAGCTGTTTTCACCTTCTCTGTGGTACTGAAGACCTCAAGGTGGCATTCGTCTCTGTTGGACTTATTTATTGACAGACTATTTTGGATGGAGATACTTTCCCCCCTCCCCTTTGCTCTGTTGAGGTACGCTTGACAAATAAAATTGTATAAATTTAAGGTGTACGTCATGGTTTGATATACACATCTATTGTGAAATGATTACCACAATTAAATTAGTTAACACATCCATCACGTCACACGGTTACCTTTCTTTTTACATGGTGAGGACTTTTAAGATCTACTCTCTTAGCAACTTGCAAATATACGCTACAGTATTGCTAACTATACTCACCATACTATGGACATGAGGTTCATCAGATCCGGGGACTTACTCCCCTTACAGCTGGGAGTTGGTACCCTTTGACCAGCATCTCCTCATTTCCCCCAGCCCTCCAGCCCCTGTCAACTGCCATTCTACTCTCTATTTTGAATTTGGCTTTTTTGGAGGGAATGCTTATTTTTTCTTTAGGAAACTCAAAGGTTTAAAAAACAGTAAAAGTGGTACCACAGTTGTTCTCTATATTATTCACATGCTGCCAGGAGGACTCATTTGCCGTCTGATTTAAATTACTATGAGTTTCATGAAAAGTGCATGTGCTGATCGACATTTCTTTTGAATCTCATGAGAATGGAGTTGGGGCCGGCCCGCTCTCCAGTAATGAAGCTGCCGACCTGGAACAGGAAGGAAATGAGCGCTGTGAAAGGGAAGGGAAGCATGGCCATTGCTGTTCAAGTCTCTTGTTTCATTCTGTTTCAGAGCCTGGCCAAGCTGACCGATGGCTTCAGGAATAGCTGTTCTCTTACCGACCCTCTGCAAGAGTTCCCTCCCAGTGCAGGCGCACTGGGCGAGTCTTTACCTCACCAGTTCTGCGATGCTGGGTCTCAGACTGAGGTCATCGGCGAGGTACGCTCACTGGGCAGGGGGAGGAACCGAGTGTGCCCAGAGAGAAAAGGACTCCTTTTGTGTGGCCATCACCCATTTCTTTAAATTTTCCACTTTCCCTTCAAAAATGTTCTGGCTTTTGTGCCATTAAGTTTGAAGAAAGAATGTTGTTTTTCACTTCTAGCCATCTTGAAGGTTCAGGGGCCTGGGAGGCAATTGAATGGCTTATTACCTCTATCCTTGTGATTCGCATTCTTAAAAAAGGCAGAATCCTTTTGAGAGTTGAGTCTAGATGTTTCTTGGCAGACCTATGACTTTTTAGAGCATGGATCAGCTAATTTTTTCTGCCAAGGTCCAGATATTAAGTGTTTTAGGCTTTGCTGGCCGTGCAGTCTCTGCCATAGCTACTCAGCTGTGTTGTCATAGTACAGAAGCAGCCGTTGGCCATATGTGAATGGGTGGGTGGGGCTTGTTCCAGTCAAATTCCAATAAAACTTTATTTACAGAAAGAGGTGGTGGGCCGGATTTGGCCTTCGGGCCATAGTTTGCTGAGCTCTGGCTTAGGCCAGTGATTTTCAGAGGCTTTGTGGCTGTGTCACTCTTGGCTTATACTTTGATGCTGTTTCTTATTCTTCTAAGAGAATGTCAGGAAATTGAATTGAATTGAAATTAATTTTGTTTGGGACTTGGAAGAATTTCATAATGCCCCTTTTGATAATTAGTAAAGCCTGGAGTTAGCCACAAAAATAAAATTGGCAACCATCATTTGAAGCAGGGTGGTGAATACTTAAAGACACTACTGTTGTAATGGCATTGAGTGAAGTTTTACATTTATTTGTTACAAATGGAAAAACAGTTTGGATGGCTTCTTTTTCTTAGGGCTTACTAAGTAAAGATGAAATATCAATGGAATGCAGAATGCCTTCCTAAAATTAAATAACTAAAAAGAAACAAAAAGAAAGGAAAACCACTGACTAAAAAACTCTGGGTTTTAAATAATTAGCTGATATTTTAAAATGTCGACAAATAGTGCCTCTTTCAGGGGAGTATAATATAGGAAATAATGCCTCTGTGTCTTGGATGTCCTGAACTGCCCTATTTGCTGTGTTCCCCTCATTGTTCTCAAAAGTACACTTGGACATTTTTTGACTAGGTATCTTGGTTTAAAACAGAGAAGAATCTGTAAGTCAAAAATGTCTGGCATTTTTGCCTAAAGATTTTGGCATGAGAGAAGGAAAGAAGTATGTTACTTGTTGAATTCCATGAATAATTCATTGCTGCTCAACATAAGGTTAGAATTAGAATTTTTAGAGACTCTTAACTAGTTTGAGAGCAACAGGTAAGATCGAAGGTTCTGTAATGATTTAGTTAAGACTTTCTCAAAATGTCAGGTGGGGAGTGGCTGGTTATACAGCTATAATAACTTCAGCAGTAAATTATCATTGTTTATGAGTTTACTGGGGCTGGCCCTGGCAGCTTCATGGCTGTTACCTCAATTTACGTAGTGGTTTCCATCTTCTTTTGACAGACGAGGGGGTCAAGGTGCCAGGTTACCTAAGGTCATGTAGCCAGGGAGAGGCAGGTCTGGGTTTGAATCAATGTCTCTGATCCCTAAACCTCTGTGTTTTCTACTACATCATGTTATAGAAAAATATATCAAAAGGCTATAACTGCATTAGGTAGCTATTGCTGTATAACAAAACATCCCCAACCTAGCATTTTAAAACAGCACACTTTTATTATCTCACATTTATACTGTGGATCAGGAAACTGGGCTGTGTCCTCTGCTTCAGGGGCTCTCAAGAAACTGCAGTCAAGGTGTCAGCCAGGGTTGCAGCCTCATGGGAAGGCTTGACTGGGAAGGGTCCACTTTCAGGCTTACATGATTGTTGGCAGGATTCAGTTTCTCACAGGTTGTTGGACTGAGGGCTTCTGTTCCTTACCATATAGACCTCTCTAGCACGGCAGCTTGCTTTGTCACAGTGTGGAAGCCAAGAGAGTCTCCAGCAGGAAGGAAGTCACAGTCTTTTGTAATCTAATCACAGAAATGACTTCCCATCATCTTTGTTGTATTCCTTTGGTTAGAGTCAAGTCATGGGTCTAGCCCACTCTCAAAGGGGAGGGATTTCACATGGGATGAATCCCAGGAGGTGAAGGCCATTGGGGGCCGTCTTAGATGTCTGCCTACCTCATGTAGTTATCACTTTGAGTTAGTTTTGTGTTATGGGCATTGATGTAATCACACGTGCTTTTGGAGCCCACGGCTTTGCAAGCACAGATTTGTAAGCAGTACATGCCTAATGTTGGAATTTAGCAGTTGGGGTACATGTTGTAGGGCTATGTAGGATCCATGAAGCAGGAACCTGTTGGATCCGTTTGGCTGTAGGCTTTTTTTTTTTTATTAAAATGTCCATTTCATTCTCACAGAAGAGTGCAGAATCAGAGCTTAGAGGTTCATAAATAGCATTGAGAAGAGGTTTAAGAAATGACATTTATTTGTCTTGATGATGAGTCGGCTTTAGGGGTCTCTAATGAACAAGGTGACAAGGTGACAAGTAGATCATATCCAGTGTAGAGAGTTTCTGCAGATGCGGTGCTGCAGCCTAAATGCATTTACACTGAGGACACTGTGGAGAGAGGCTGCTGAAATGTGTAAAATCGTGACACATCTCATTGGTGAATGCTTATAGTCTCGTATAAGGCATTTCTTCTTGCCATTCAAGGCGATAAAGATATAAGGAAATTCCCCATTGACCTGTCTCAAAACTCGTATCAGTGAAATCATTGCCAGTCATACAAGTAGAATATTTCCAAAATATTTGTTGACACGAGGTCACTTAAAAAAATAAAGACTTAGGGCTTCCCTGGTGGCGCAGTGGTTGAGAGTCCGCCTGCCGATGCAGGGGGACATGGGTTTGTGTCCCGGTCTGGGAGGATCCCACATGCCACAGAGCGGCTGGGCCCGTGAGCCATGGCCGCTGAGCCTGCGCGTCCGGAGCCTGTGCTCCGCAATGGGAGAGGCCACAACAGTGAGAGGCCCGCGTACCGCAAAAAAAAAAAAATAATAAAATAAAATAAAATAAAGACTTAGTAGTGGCCGTAAGATATGGCCGAATAAGGTCAGATCTACAGATGGAGCCGATTTATTGAAACTAGAGTCATATATTTCCAGGAGTGAAGGAAGAAGTAATCAGGGTTAGCTGCAGTTACCTCTCATACAGGTCTTGTTTGTTTTGTTTGGGAATTTGTTGGCTTCAGTGTAATTGGGATGAAAATATTTAGGTGCAACTAGTGATCGCATCAGAGCTCCTCATTTCAACTCTTGACTCCTGAGGTGAGGCGGCCATTCCCAGGCTTTTCCGTGCCTTCCTTCCATCCCTTCACCTTTGATTCTTTGACGGGCTGCATAGCAGTCGAAGGAGTCCCGTAGCCAACACCTCACACAGCTAGTCCATCTTCTTCAGATCTTGTGACTTTTTAGGAGAACACCATTGTTTTGTGTTGATTGAGGAGTGACAGCATATGCTACATTAGGCGGGATGATTTATTTTTGCTTTTCTGTCAACTTTGAGGAATTCCCTATTTCTTCTAAAAATTTGTTGTTGTTGCTTGGAATAACACAATAGATGAATATACTTCCACTGGTTTAAAAAAAAAAAAATCCACCTGTGTTGGGACAGCAAAAGTGTTCCCAGCCCCACTCCCAACCTCCACTGACCAGAGGTGGCAGCTGTTATTTGGTGTGTTTCCTTCCAGACCTTTGAAAAATGGAAATTGGAAGGCGAATTAAAATATTCTTCATTGTTGCTGGAAGTTTAAGTGAATTTTCTATTTTGAAAATATGTTTTTAATGTGTCTCCCCCATTTTTTTTCTTTCTTCTGTTCCACAAAGTTCGTCTTTGATGATAAAACAAGGCTTGTGGACCGAGTCAGGCTTAACTGGCAGTATGAGGAAGCCAGAAAGAGGTAAGAAAGCTCCTTTTTCAAACCTTGCCTCCTGCTTACTTCCTTTCTCCTGTGGAAAACGGTTTTGCGGAGTTCCAGCGTGTGATTTATCCACTTCTTATCAGAAAGCAGTGTCTGATAGAGTACAGAATTAAGGTTCTTCATTTATGCGTAGCTTCTGAATACATGTGACAAAATTTCATGTGCATTAAAATGTGAAACTCTCAATATTGCAAACAGTTATGAAGACGGGATTTAATAAAAACAGAGACTTTTCCGGCTCTCCTTATCCTCTCAGGTAGTTCAGAACCCCCTCCCTGCCTTCCGACTGAGCACCAGTCCCTCAGACCAGCTTAAGCAAACCTGGTTTTTGAATATGTGGTTGCTTATTCCATAGGTTAACAGAAAAAGCCACGTATCTTGGGTTAAAAGACAGTTTAGAAAGGATTAGGTCAACGGGTGATAGCGGTACCTAATCTACATCATTTTGATGGAGAGAATTGAAGCTCAGTCGCTTCTGTTGACCTGTGTTGTCCATCACCCGCCTTCTGAAAATCGGGACTTGACCTTGTTTGTGCATTTTCAAAATGTGTCTTTCCCTCCCTCCCTCCCTCCCGGTCTCAGCCAGGGTTCATGGGCAGCACTGCCAGGTGGGCTGCCGGCCTCACAGGCACAGTGTCGTTAGCCTGTCACCTCTCTCCCCATGTGCACCGTGTTCAGTATTCTGACCCTGCCCTAGCTTTCATGTTCTTTTTTTAGGGACTTCCTGTCTTTTGTGCCTTCTGGAAAGAGTCTTAAAACCAAATTATTTCAAAATATGTGCTTCGGAAAGCTGTGAAGCCTATCTTTTTCAAAAAGTTTTGTTTCTTTTTTTATTCTTCTTAAAAAATATGGAACGCTTCACGAAAACCTTTCTTTAGTCACATATGAACTGCTGTCTGGGGGCGCGGGGAGGAGGAGCGAATGCCACGCAGGGGGCGGGCAGGGGGAGGGCGTGGTTCTGGAAGCGAAATAGGCGGGCCGCTCAGTATGGTGTATCATTCAGGGATGCCTGGAAATCCGCTTTGTTACCTTTTTAGCAAATGTAAAAATAGCAACAGAAGCAGATCATCTGACTGCCTGCTGGAGGGCCGGCTTGAGCTGCTGCGGCCTCTGCCCAAAGCCCCTCTGCCCGGTCCTCCCGGCTCTTGATCTTCACGATGTCCTCGATGCGCTCAAGGCGGGCACTGCACTTCCACGCAGACCGCTTGCCTCAGCGCCTGCTTCCCCGGCCTCACGGATCCCTTCTCAGGAGCTCGCTGGCTGGCGTTTGTCAGCCGCTGTTGTCTCTCCTCAATATTCCTCGGCTCCTTCCTGCATGTTCCTGCTGCACCGTGTGGGTACTGGAATTTGCTGTGTTGTATTAAACTACAGAAAATTGACGGTTGCTACACTTGACATAATTGTTACTGTTCTGCTGTGACATTTACCAACCACAGCAAGTGATTTCTTTGTTTTCCTGAGATGATGTCGGTACAGAGTGAGTAACTTTTTAAATATCGAGATAATACATTTGGGCTGAAAGTCCATTATTTAAGAAAATTATGCAGGGGAGTACACTGCACTTCATCAGTATCTTCTAAATGGAAGGAGTATTTCAAGGTCACCAGAACCTTGTTAGGAAATGCAGTGCAGCTGCAGAGGAGGAGCCTGTCCCCAGCGCTTCAACCTTTGTGGGACAGTAGGGGCTTCTCAGAAACGCCTTTCTGGGCTGCGTTGGCCGCATTTGGAAATCAGAGGCGCGTTGTAAAGACGTCCTGGGGTCCTGGGCTGTGGCTGACACAAGCACTGCCTCGTTCTTTTCCCACTAGTACAATGGTTCCCAATTGTGGGGCGGGGAATGGGGGAGGGGTGCGACGGCCCGACTTCACACCCGGCCCCCGCTGGACTTCTGGCCATGTCTAGAGACGTTGTTAGTTGTCACAGCTCTGGGGTGGGTGCTCCTGGCATCTAGTGGGTAGAGACCAGGGATGCTGCTCAGCATATTACAGCGCACAGGACGGCCCCCAAAAGAGAGTCGTCCAGATGTCACTGGTGCTGAGGCCGAGGGCCCCTGCCCTGTGCTGGAGGATTGTGACGTCTTAGCCGGGCCATCTGTGCCACATTTCCCCATGGCAGATCTGTATGGGTGACCCCAGCAGCTTCACACACATCCCGCAGCAATGGGCACAGAAGCTGCTGCAAGGCTGGGAGATTATACTTCTGCCCAGCACCTGCCCTGTTCCAGGCATTTCAAAGAAATTCTGTGGTTTATGTGATGTCATAAAGACATATGGTCTTTGGGACTTCCCTGGCGGTCCAGTGGTTAAGACTCTGTGCTTCCAATGCAGGGGGCCCGGGTTCAATCCCTAGTCAGGGAACTAACATCCCACATGCCGTGCAGCTCGGCCAAAAAAAAAAAAAATATATATATATATATATATATATATATGGTCTTTAACCTGTTTGGGAGATAAACTCCCCCACAGCTAACAGAAATATGTGAGGGTGCCAGTGGTTCTGCCTGGGGGTGGGGATACCCCAGGCAGCATCTGGGGGGAGGTGTGTGTGTGTGTGCACACACAGTACATATATGTTAGATACACAGGGTTCAGAAACATGCACATATATGCTTGTACATCTATGTACACATAAATAATACATGAATACATTGTTTTTGTTAAAGATGCAATCACTGGAGACCTCCCATCTTATCCTCCTCTCTAATCCCACCTCTCACCATTAATGATTTGCTATGAAACCTTCCAATTTTTACCTAAACATTGAAATAAATTAAGCTCAATATAGTTAAATACAGTATATGATGCATAGCTTTTATAATGGTTATAGCCATCCTCTACGGATGGACATCTAGATGATTCCAGTTTTTCCTTTTCATAAATGGTGCACATGTATTTATAGTCCCCAGCCTTGCAGAGTTGGCCGTTTCCTTCGACAGATACATAGCAAGGAAGCGTATGGGTCTAAAGACATGTCCATTCAAAGTTCGGATAGATACCAGTGAATTGTCTTCCAAAGTAACTTACACACTTTACACTGCCACCAATGGCAGTTGAGAGCCCTGATTTCTGTATCTCGTCCTCATCGTTAAATACCACCATTCTTTGTAAATTTTTCTGGAGTGATGGGCGTAGATGTTCTGTCGCTTGTCACGTGCTTTTTCCCTGGTGAGAATGGTGCACGTTTGCACTGACGGTGCAGTTCAGCATACTTTTGTGTGACTTTTGGTTAGTTAAATTGCCAGGTCTGAATTTTTTTTCAGACAAGTGCTCCTTTCAAAACATTGTTAGTTCCCATCATCCCCTAAGGGGTGGGGGTGGGTTTTGTGTGCCCCCCCCCCTCCCTGGGGGATGTTTTTGGTTCTCATGACTGGAGAGAGGGTACTGCTGGCATCCCGGGCGGGAGCCCAAGGATGCTGCTAAACAACCCACAATGTGCTGGACGGTCCCCACAGCAAAGATGTGGGTGGCCCAGAGTTTCTTTTTGCCTTCGGGAAACCTTACTCTTGAGCTTCTTATCTTGCTCCAAGATCCCTACTGTGTGTGGACATCAAGGGCTCAGGAGCAGGTCTTCCACGGACTCAGGGCGTTAGCCTCGTCCAGCCACGTTGGCCCCCTTGCATGCCAGGCCTCAAACCGTCCAGGCACGCTCCTGATTTAGTGCTTGGAGTTGGCAGAATAATGCTGCCCCAGATGTCCTAATCCCCAAACCTGTGACTCTTTGCCTTCCATGGCAGAAGGAACTTTGCAGATGGCCTCAAGCTAGAGATCTTGAGATGGGGAGATGACCCTGGATTATCTAGAGAGGCTCAGTGCAATCACAAGGGTCCCTATAAGAGGGAGAAGCAGAGAAGGAGATGTGAGGGTGGCAGAGATCAGAGTGATTCAGGGCCTCGAGCCAAGGAATGTGGGCAGCCCTTGGAAACAGCTGCGAAATGGATTCTTCCCGAAGCCTCCAGAAGGATCACAGCCCTGCTCGCCCATTTTTGACTTCTGACATCTGGAACTGTAAGGTAATCACGTGTGTGTTGTTTTAAGCCACCAAATTTGTGGTAATTAGTTACAGAAACAAAAGGAAACTAATACAGTGCCCTTGGCCCTCCCTCGCTGTTTCCTCTGCCTGCAATGGAATGCTTTGCCTCAAATGGTCACGTGGCCTGTGCTCTCCTTCTGGTCACTGTGTCAGAGACACTTCTCTGATCATCCTGAGTAAAGTTGCACTCCCATCCCCACCCCCATCACCCTGATTCTCCCAGCAAATGTAATCACCCAACCTGTTCTGTACTTATGTGTTTGCTTTTTTATCGTCTGTCTTTCCCTGCGAGAATGGGAAGCCCATGAGGGGCAGGGGTTTTTGTCTGTTTAGGTCATTGCTATAATTCCAGCAGCTGAGCACCTGGTGAATATTTACTGAATGAGTAAACAGGGGTCTGCTTTGGTCACGCTTGCTCTTTGGCCTTCACCCCTGCGAGTGGGCGAGTGCACAGAGTCCTGGGGCCCAGTCAGCTCCGGGCCAACTGCTGTGTTCCTGGCTCCCTTCCCCAAGGCCCTCGTCCTGGTGTGAGCCGTGGGATATTTCCCCTTGACTTAAGAGGAGAAAGGGCATCTAGACATGCATGTCTTTAGGGATCTGACAGAGGCAGGGCACAGTCACCTCATACATCATCACTCCAAGCTCAGCTCATGCTTCCTGGGCCTTCATGGTCATTGGAAAGAGCTTGTGGTCTTGGAACCCCCTGTGATGCGTCCTGTTCTTAGGTGTTGGAGAAAATGGCCTTGGAGCTGGGCCCTGAGGGATGCTGGAATTCCGGCTGCCCATACATTGAGGAAGGGCTTTCTCAGTCCAGGGGGAGTAGGGATCAGGGCGGAAAGTTGTATAAAGGCAAGTTTCTTAGGGGTCAGGGACGAACGGCCCCTGAGAGAGTTCTCTGGGGCTCGCTTTATGGTCAACCACTTAGAAGATAGATCTCAATTTTTGATAATCAGTTCGGTGCTTTCATTGTACCTTCTCCTGCTTAAAAATATCCTTGAAGGGGCTTCCCTGGTGGTGCAGTGGTTGAGAGTCCGCCTGCCGATGCACGGGACACGGGTTTGTGCCCCGGTCCGGGAAGATCCCATGTGCCGCGGAGCGGCTGGGCCCATGAGCCACGGCCGCTGAGCCTGCGTGTCCAGAGCCTGTGCTCCGCAACGGGAGAGGCCACAACAGTGAGAGGCCCGTGTACCGCAAAAAAAAAAAAAAATCCTTGAAGCGTTCTGGTTGTTACCAAGTCGTTGATTACAACACCCTGTGCTTGGCACTCTGGATCTGGTCCCCTGATGTGGTGGCAGTGCCTGGCTCCAGTCCCCGTGGGGTAATCATATTTGGCCTCCAGTCACTGAAATTGCTTACAGTTAAGGCTTGACTGGAAGGTGGGTGAGTTCCTGACTTGTAACCTACTCATCTGTGGTCCTGCAAGTGCCAGCCACATCTTGCAAGACGCTAGACTCAGTACCCCTTGTAGTGTGGTCAGGACAACCCTACGATCCCCACTCCTGGTATACATGTGACAGTTAGGGAGGGTCATGGTCATCAGGTGTCAGGAACATAGCCACCCAGCACCAAGTCAGGGATTTTATTCCAGTTGCCTTTTCTGTGTGTTTTCTCAGATTGCCTCTAAATGAGACACATGATTAGAACAGCGTAGACTTGGGAAGGGAGTAACAGCAAGCAGGTCTTTGCCAAGAACAAAATCTAGAACCAACGTTAATGTTCCAAAACCTGAGTAATGAGGACCACAGTCAGAGCACAGTGGCTTTGAGGTTCTGTCCAGGGACTCTCCACGTGGCCACCTCCATGACACGCATCATTGGAGAAGAGTGTCCCACATACAGGAAAGCATCATGCCCCCCGTTCACCCACCAGTGCGTGGAAGAGAAGGCATCACTTCTAATGGCAGTGTTAGCGCAGAAAAACGCATCCTTCCCTTCTCTTCCACTCCAAGGCTTTCATTATTTTAGCGCCACGTTCAGTGTTCTGTCTTTTCCTTCTGCTGCCCCACCCTTAGATGTCAAAATCTCCCAGCTCCCATTTCTGAAATCATTCCATCCTGCGAAGTTTAGCTTTCCTACCCTCTGCAAAAGCTCCTGGGCTTTGCCACTTCTAAGTGGAGAGAAGTTGATGCACTTATGTATTTCCTTGTATATCTAGATTCGAGATTGTTTCTCAGAGTTGGGAAATCGTCAAAATGCAGTAAATGTTCTGGACAATGCGGGTTTCACGTACATTCAGATTTAAAGGAAGTTTATGCAAGTGGAACTTATAATTCCAAGCAGTGGTATGATTTCTAGAGAATTCTCTAGACCAGACCACCACTATCATGGTGACTAGTTTTGTGTTTTCAACTCTAGGTCATGTGAAATGTACCCAAACAACTGCGTATTCCTTTCCCTTCAGGAACATGGCTTTGGATTCCCGAGGCAGACCTTATGATAGGAATGTTTTCACATTATTGGTTAAAAATTTGAGAATTTTTCAAAGCCAGTTTGGAGGAGCTAGTCTTCTTGAAGCAATCCTGATGACGCAGATGGCTCCTTATTATTTATTTAATTTATTTATTTTGCTGTACGCGGGGCTCTCACTGTTGTGGCCTCTCCCGCTGCGGAGCACAGGCTCCGGACGCGCAGGCTCAGCGGCCATGGCTCACGGGCCCAGCCGCTCTGCGGCATGTGGGATCTTCCCGGACCGGGGCACAAACCCGTGTCCCCTGCATCGGCAGGCGGACTCTCAACCACTGCGCCACCAGGGGAGCCCGGCTCCTTATTTTTAACCTAAGAGCACTTGTTCCAGAAAGTGGAACTGTACAGTGCACAAACTAGCTGTTTCCATAGAAACACTCGCGGTCCTGATAGGAACAAAACATTCGGCCCGTCCAGTTTCTCCGTGTCTCAGTGTTTATTGCCAGGACGGGCCCTGCTGTTTCTCAGTTGTCGCTGGTGTAGTATTAGGGTTCCAGCTGAATTTGATCAGTCCGTTGGATTTTCCCTTCATTTCTCTAATGACTGTGTGTTTGGGTTTGGGAGTGGGGCACGGCTGTGAGAAACAAAGGAACGCACCTTCTCCGTTCAGGCCAAGAGAAAGAAGCCTGGAGACGATCTGCTTTTCACTTAAAGAACTCACTCTCTGAAGATCTGTTCGTTCAGAGGGGACAAGATGTGAGGGCAGGGAGGGATGTTGGGGTATTCGTAGGCCCTTCTTATGCCACACTTCTAGATTCAGACTCTGTGAATCTCCAGTGTAGGATAAAGAGTTGAGCCGAATGGACACTGGTTTATCGATATTTAGTTCAGTGAGCTGAAGTGATTTCACCATCCATCTGACTCAGATCTCAGCTGAGACTTTGTTGAACTTTTGCTTTTCATTTGAATGGATATTTGCAAAAAAGAAAACTAAGGAGAGGAAACATAAAGGTATCAAATCTGTAGCTGTAATTGACATCTGAAGGCATGAGGCTCCAGGCTGGCACCATGTCCTGGAACATGGCATTGGGATCCACCACGTCCCATCACGACCAGTCAGGGCCATGGCTTGCCTGGAGTTCCATTTCTATTCCAGAAAGCAGCAGTATTTTAGGAACATGCAAATTTATATTGTAGGTCACAGAATTTAGGTATAAATTCAAATACCTGGGGATTACTCTGGATATGTAAAATATGCCTCAAAACTGTGTAATATTAAAAGTGCATTTTCTTCTTCGAAAAAGAAGTCATATTTAAGATTTTCATGTGAACTGTAAGGGTCCAAGCAGTTTCTGCAGCATAAATGCAGGTTTCCATTCGTGGTTTAATGGTGCCTGGGTTGTAACAGAAAAGGTGTTTGGGCAGAAATAGTAAGGGAAAAATGATTCATATTTGACTTCTGTCTACATTAGGCCAGTTCAGGGGGATGGAATTTAGAAATCACACAATAAATATGAGACCAGAATGCTTGATTGAGGACTTGCTTTCATTTCTTCACTATCCTGAGCACAGGGACATGTGTTTTAAAGCCTTTAAAGGCATTTGTGAGAGGATATATATATATATATATATATATATACACATATACATATAGGCCATAAAAGGGATTACCTATCAAAAATAAGAATCAGTAAAGAATACAGCTGACTCGCAGGGGAAAAAAAAACCCTTGCCAGTTTTAAATTGATCTCGGTTCTCTTTATTATTTTTAAAAATTTATTTACTTTTCTTTTAATTGGAGTAAAATTGCTTTACAATGTTGTGTTAGTTTCTGCTGTACAGTGAAGTGAATCAGGTATATGGATACCTATATCCCCTCCCTCTTGGACCTCCCTCCCACTCCCACCAATCCTACCCATCTAGGTCGTCACAGAGCACCGAGCTGAGCTCCCTGCTCTATACAGCAGGTTCCCACTAGCTATATTTTACACATGGTAGTGTATTTATGCCAAACCTAATCTCCCAATTCGTGCCACCCTCCCCTTCTCCCACTGTGTCCACACGTCTGTTCTCTACCTCTACGTCTCTATTTCTGCCCTACAGATAGTTTCATCTGTACCATTTTTCTAGATTCCACATATATGTGTTAATATACAATATTTCTTTTTCTCTTTTTGGCTTACTTCACTCTGTATGACAGACTCTAGGTCCATCCACATCTCTACAAATGACCCAATTTCATTCCTTTTTATGGCTGAGTAATTGATCTCGATTCTCTTTAAAAATGAACTTGGGGAGTTCCCTGGCGGTCCATCTCTTAAGCATCCAGTGGTTAGGACTTGCCGCTCTCACTGCCGTGGCCCTGGGCTTGGTCCGTGGTCGGGGAACTAGGATCCCGCAAGCCACGCAGCACGGCCAAAAAAAAAAAAAGAACTTGGAAAAGATTATTTTTTTTTTTACAAACTGTAATCGTGACCTTGCTTTGTTTCCATGTATTTAATTTTCCTGAAAAGGTATTTCAGAAGACAGCTTTTCTGGAAATGTTTTTCCTGTATTACCCAGAATTGGACTGGTGGCACTTGCAGGAGTGGGGTTCCAACCTGTACTACGCATCACCTGTTGGGCGTGGGTGTAGAAGGGACATCGTAACTGTACATCTGTATGTGGTCTGAGGCGGAAGGTCTGTTCCCTCCAGTAACCTTAACACACGAAGGGTCCGCCTTGCAGGTGGCTCGTTTCCTGGCCAGTAGCACGGTAGACAGGGCTTATTGTTTTAAAGGTAAAGCCATCCCATCTATTCCTTGGCATCTGTACTAGGAACCGCTGAAGGAATCCTTTTAGAGCTTTTGGCTCCCAGGACAGACAGACAGACAGACACGTGCTTCTCTCAACCTGGCTGAGAGCATAACCCAAATGTCTGCCTCCGGAGTATGGATCTAGAGAAAGAAACTGCACTTTCCAATATATGCCAGTATCCTTCTAGATTCTTAGGTACCTCTGAGATGAGCATGCAGTCATTCACATTGTTGTAAAATTTAATTATTAAAAGAGCACTGTTCTTAAGCACAGTGTGCTTGCCTAGTACTCAGTACAGCCCAAACAACTTTTCCAGATGGGTTATATGAAGTCAGCTTCATTCAGGTTGTCTCTGCTATGGAAGTCATCCCTCACTATATGTCCTTACGTGTTTTTCTTGTGAGCTCTGGTACACTGTTTAATTCTGGCCACTGTACTATTTCTTTTATGCGCACAGTGGGCAGACCTTTTGAAATTTGCCCTTTGCTTTTCCTCCCTCTCATAATTCAGTTTTTTCCTTATTCTTTTTTCTGATATTACTTGAGATTACTGGAAAGAATAGGATTATCTAGGACTGGATCTCCAGCCACCCTCAGCAACTTGAATCCCTGTGAAATGGCAGCTAACCTGGAGCTGGCCAACTCAAATGGAATCTTGATCTCCTTACATGTAAACTTCAGAAAACTCAAAAGGAGTGCTTTTAAAAATATGTCTGTAGTACGAGAATTATTAGTATATATTACCAGGTAGTACCGCTAACTTTAGTTGTGCTCAGATAGGCTTTCCTGTGGATCAGATACATTGAAATGAAAAATTATGAGGACCCAGTGCATTTGCTCATTGTACATCTCTTTTATATTTATTCCTTACCTTTGACTTGGCTTGATCTACAGTAGAATGTTCCAGAAATTTCATTGGGTCTGATGTCTCATTTGGCGCTAATTTATGAGTCTGCTTGGAGTGTTTCCTTGGGCTTCAGTTACATGCCTGCCATAAATTTTAATTACACTAATTAGACAGAGGTGGATGCTTAAGCCCAGTTGGATTCCTAACCCTGTTCAGCTGCATCTGTCATTAGTTTTTTCAGTGACATGATTTGGCACCATTTTCCAATGCATTTTCAGGAAATTAGTTTTAAGTTAGAAAAGAACTTGCCTAATAAAGCTACTGACATTCAGCTATTTTCTTTACCTTCTTGGGGAACTGGGCTTGAGTAAAATGTGTGCATTTAAACTATAACTTGTATATTCTTTCCTCTTCATGACTCTGGGTTATCTGATTGGTTTGGTACTTGAAGAAGGAGTCTTGCCCAGTCCTACAGCCAGGCTGACTAGTCCCGTGCTTATGTCTAGTTCAGGAAGAGCGTGGATTGGTGCAGGGCTGGCCGACAGCCCTTAACACGTGGACCAATGCCAGTTGACTGGCATTATCTGCAGGAAGCACAGTGTTGAGAAGAATTCTGAAGTCTGGACCCAGCAGGAAGGATGCCAGCTTTGATCAGTGACGTGTGCCCTGGGCACGGGTCTCAGAAGCACTCTTGCCATTCCTGTTTTAGTGAGGATAATCCCATCCATGCCTAATGCAAGCCTCTAAGAGCTCCAAGGCCAATTAGCATCCTCCATACCAGGCTGGGCTGCCTGAAAGCAGAGGGTGTCAAACAAGCATCAAAAACTCCTAGAGGGCTTGTCAAAACCCAGGTTGCCCAACCCCAATCCGCAGAGTGTGGTATTCAGCAGGTCTGGGGTGGGGCCTGAGGTTTGCATTTGTAACAAGCTCCTAGGTGATGCTGAGGCTGCCAGTCAGGGACCCCACTTTGAGAACCGCTGCCTTAGAGGCTAGAGGGCTATGTGCACCTGCCACTTAGCTGCCCTCACAGCTCTCTGTCACCTCAGAGAAGTCTTTGGATTTTGGTTTTGGGCCCGTGTGCCAATCTCTGTCCTCCACAGCGCTGGGTTCTGGTCAGGTCTGGAGTTCCTTGTTTCTGCCCGGAAATAGCCCTCATCCTTAGCCACATGTAAACTTAAAGGGCTTAAAACATTCTACTCCTGGTATGAAAGGATGCTCTGAAAACACAAGTCACATCTCTTTCACTTACTGTGCATTCAGCACCACCTCAGGACACCAGTCTGTCTGCCAAGCAGGCATGCGGACATTTAGGCACACGGGGAGTGACGAGAGCCATAGTTTTACACCTTGAGGATGGTCGTGCTGACACAGTGCAGCTGACCGGTTTGTATCCACCCAGATTACCCCATACCACATCCACTCTCACCAGGGCTGAGTCCCATTCTTTCATATCCTTGCTGGTGTGTTTATTCTCTGTTTCATGCATTTAGCTTTTGTTGAGTATCTACTCTCTGCCAGGAGTTTTGAATTTCATGTGTGGTCAAGGCCTCTGGCACGATACAGAATCCTGTGATGGGCACATTTCTCTCCTGGGATTTTCTCAAGGCGGGCTCAGCAGTTAGGCACGGCAGAGAAGGCAGGAGGCCAGAGTCATCTCTCATGTGTGCAGCACGGTGTTTAGCTACTGCAGAGGGAGGGGCACAGAGAGAAATGAGCCGGCTCCATCCCGCTCCAGAACAGTACACAGAGGAAACAGCACCGTGCACGTGGGCGAGTTGGGGTCTGCCAGCCTTTTGGTCAGTTCTTTGAAACAAATATGATATGGTTACTGTCATCCTGAATCTCATAGGCTGGGGCGTATGTCGCAAAGGACTTACACATCATTTTTGTTACGCCTCATTTCCAGATCCTTTATTTTTGTCGTGTGAGGTTTTACTCAGTGCAGTCGTTCCCATATTTATCGGACTGAGTTTCTAGAATTCATGTGATGGTGCTGAGGATGTGTGAAGACGATGTTTTTTCATCAAGCTCATGGATTTTTCTGTGTCCTTGTCTCGCAGAGTCTCAAGTATCCAGAGGCAGCTGGCCCAGTTTGAGAGCGAGTCGTGGCCGGGCATGGCCGAGGCCGACAGGGACCGGCTGCAGCTCATCAAGGAGAAGGAGGCCCTGCTTCAGGAGCTGCAGCTCATCATCCAGCAGAGGAGGCCGGCGGAGGACGTGGCCCGGCTGGAGGAGGAGCGGCGGCGCCTGGAGGAGGAGATCCAGCGCTCCCGGGCCACATCCGTGCAGGGTGCCACGGAAAGGTGGGCTGGCTGGGCAGGCGGGACCGACTTCTGGCGGAGGAGCAGCTGGCAAAGCCAAAGGCTTATTACTCAGGCAGCTACGGCCTGGCGGAAGGTGGAGGGAGCCGGTGCCTGCCGTCCGCAGGGGGTGCCCAGGGCTCGGAGGCTCCCGGTCCCTATTACAAGTGGGAGGTGGTCGAGAACCGGATGGAGTAAGGAAGACGGGGGAAATCACCACTTAGACCCCGCCCACTCCCGCTGCAGGTGCCGGGTGCACCCGCCCCCTGTGTTTTCAGGACAGCGCCCAGGACAGGTGTTGGGTCGCCAGCCAACAGGGGGCCAGAGGCAGGTGGTGGTCGGCTCCGTGACCACGGAGGAACCTCGTTCCTAACATCAGCAGCATCTCCGTTTCCGCAGTCTCCCTCTTACTTTTATCTCCGACTTTGATTTCTCGCCAGCAAAGCCTGCCCTTTTGGCAGCAGGAAGTCTCCGCTCTCTCGCATGTCTGTTTCTGAACGTGCGTCTCTTCAGTTGGTCTTGGGGCTCTTTCCCAGCGTGGGACACATGAAGCCAGCACAGAGTCCTTTGTCCTCTGTTGCTCGCCCTTTCATTGTGTGCCCTGTCTCCTGGTTTGCGTTTGCTGTGTGTGATCATAGATTGCTATGTGATCACGGATTGCGTGGAAGGCTGGGTCCGCTTGCCACATTGCACAGCTGTCAGAAGTTTGGGAATATTTGCTGAGCTTTGGAGAGCCCACCGCCCATTTGATAACATACTGGCTCCTTAAAATTCACTGTATTACCAGGATCATAAGCTGTATCTCTGTGAGCATTCTCTAGGTAGAGTTTAATAGTCACCTGAATTATTTGGTCCGTACAGATGCCCTTATAACGATTATTTCATCGAATGTTAGGACTGTCCTCTGTTTTTGCTGGGGGTTGTCTGTGCTTGGATATTCATTGTTAATTGATAGACAGGTCTGTGTTGTGTCCTGAGGGTCTAATGTCAGCGCTGGAGGGAAGCAATGGTGATTGGAGAGTCCAGTGCATAGGAATGGGCAGAGAGCATGTTAGTTTGCCTGACGTGGTGGCGTGCCCTGTCACCTCACTCAAAATAAACCCAGAGCAACGGGACTATGAAGTGGAAGTTTCATCTGTGCTCCCGTGCTTTTGTATCGTTTCAGCTTAACATCACCTTCCGTTCTCCCCATGCTGTTCTCTTGTGTATGTTTCAGGTCAGAGGGCCTGGGAGTTCTGGTTGGTTTTCTCTTAAGGGGTGAGAATTCAGTCCCACGAACACCACATGTCCACCACATGTACCAGGACCCCACACCCATGTACCCTTGAGTGTTTCTGCCCTCGCCACGTGGAAATCCAGAGTGCAGGAGTGCTGTGGTCCCAGGGCACAAATCCATGGAACCCCACGGAGCTGGCTTTACCCTGATGCCTGGGTTCAGGGCCTGGGTCACCCAAGCTGATTCACCTGACGGGGTCTCTTGTGGAACCAGCCTGGGAGCTGCATCCTGGGGCGCAGGGCCCTCAGCTGGGACTGAATTGGCCCCAGGTGTCTCCTGAATCTGGCACTACACGGCCTTGGGCAAGGAGGGCCGTGCACAGGTGCTAATAAGCACCTTTCCGGCCAGGTGATGGGGCCAAGTGCCCCATGAGTGTTCCTTCGGCGGTGACGTTCTGGGCCTAGCGGATGCAGGCCCGTTTCTCCCTGACGCCTGGGGCCCAGAGGCGGGGGGCTTTCCCTGGGATCAGGCTGAGGGCGTTAGAAGAGACCCGGTCTGGGAGGAGGCAGCCAGGCAGGAAGGTATGGAGGTCGCATCTCAGGGCCGACGTGTGCCAGCTGTTTGGCCAGGCCCAGTCTTTGCCCGTCTTGGTTTCAGTGGCATCATTGTCAGATGGAAAGTTTGAGCCAGGTTAGTGAGTGTTACTGGGGATTGGGGGGATGTAAGTTTTTTCCTCTTTCAAAGGAAAGAGCACTTGTTTTGTAGGGTGCCTACTTGGCCATATGTTAAACTGCCATCATTTTGATTTGTAAACGAGAACTGTTTTGTTCTAGAAGCAAACATATTCATTTGTACACTCACTTAATAACTATTTATCGAGTGTCTATCCATGTTGGGCTCTATTCTAGGCAGTGGGCGTAGCGCTGTGGGAAAAAATTTCATTTTAGAAAATAATAAAGTTGAAAAAAGTAGGTAGAAAACTACCTCCAACACTGTGGCAGTTGTTTTTTTATTTTATTTGTGTTTAATCTTTTAATTCTGTAGATTTTAGAACTGCACGTAGTTTTGCCTGGAAGGGGGCTTAGCATGAGCGAACCTGATTTGTTCCAAGGAATTCCAGTAGATTACTGCATGCTGTGCATTTGTATCCATATTCTAGTCTAGTCTCCCATCCATCTGTTCATCCACCCACACCCATCCTCCCACACACCTCAGCCACCCATCCATATGCCCATCTGCCTGTCTGCTATCTGTCCATCCAATTCACCTGTTCACCTTATCCGTCTGCCTGTCCCTCCTCCCACCCCTGCATCCGTCGGTCCATCCAGCCACCCACCCATTGACTTATCTATCCGTCTTTCCACCCATCCATCCACGCATGCATGCATGCATGCATGCATCCATCCACCCACCCATGCATTCATCCGCCTATCCACCCATGTGCTGAACTTCTACAGTGTATCAGGCACTGTTCAGGCGGCCAGTGGTACATTTTTAAGCAAGACAAAAACAGTCTGTTATCTTGGTGTTTATGACCTTGGATGTGCTTTTTTAGAATTTAGTCATTGACACCTCAATCGGTTTGGGGGGATTTACAGTTGAATTTCTTGTTAGGAAAATGTACTTGGCATCTTTGCAATCCACCAGTGGACTGTTTTGGTACCTACAGGATTGTACTGCAGGAAAAAAGAAACTGTCTCCTGATGCAGCTGGAGGAAGCCACCCGCATAACGTCCTATCTCCAGTCCCAGTTACAAAGGTGGGTAACTTGTTATCATCTTATAACGATGTGGCCGTGAACTTCACAGTTCCCTTTGGTTTGGTTTTCTCTCCTAGAACTTGGGACCTGCAGTGGTTGTAAACACTGGACAGGAAAGTGGATACACGATATTTTTAAGAGGAGCTGCTCATGTATGATCCAAGGAATATGAGAACCAAATGTGAATTCAGAATAGTGAATCATTTATCGAAGGATTTTGTAACTCACAGCATCAGGAGTGTATATATCCATCTACGTAGATGCACACATACACTTTTAATTTCTTTTTAAGATATTCATTTTAATTAGGCATGAATATCTTTAAAATCTGATTTGGATGCTCAGTAAGAGCTCCAGTTTTCAAGCACTTACCATATCGTGAAGTGGAGTGTTAAGGGCTTTCTGTGTATTACTTTCTCAGTTCTCCCCCCTCACAGCGCCTTGAGGCAGGAACCGCTATCATCCCAGCGCCGGGTGAGAAGGTGGGAGGCTCGGAAAGGGCAAAGCCCTTGACCAAATCAAATGCATTCAATCTTGAGTTCCAGCTGGAACTTGAGCAAGAGCACTTGACGTTAACTACTGCTCTCGACTGACATTCAAAGAAACAAAGGAAATATTTACGAAGGGGGGTGGTGGGGGTGTCTTAAAACGCTCACAGGTGCTCAGAGGTGTTGAAGAGGCGCCGGGGTGAATGGGCCCGAGGCAGAGTTTCGCTCCTCTGGAGCAGACCTGAGGCGCGGCTCGCGGTGGGGACGGGCAGGCTCCAGCCGCGGGCTCCAGGCTGCTCTTCTCATTTCAGCCTGTCCGCCAGCACCCTGACCATCTCCTCGGGGAGCAGCCGCGGCTCCCTGGCCTCCAGCCGGGGCTCGCTGGCCTCCAGCCGGGGCTCCCTGAGCTCCGTCAGCTTCACCGACATCTACGGCCTCCCGCAGTACGAGAAGCCCGACGCTGAGGGCGGCCCGCTCCTGCGCTTCGACCTCGTCCCCTTCGACTCCCTGGGCCGGGACGCCCCCTTGGCGGACGCCCCGGGCCCCGCGGGCCTCCACAAACAGAGGCGCTCCCTGGACACGCCGCAGTCCCTGGCGTCCCTGTCCTCGCGCTCCTCGCTGTCCTCGCTGTCCCCGCCCAGCTCGCCCATGGACACGCCCTTCCTCCCGGCCTCCGGAGACTCGCCCCTGGCCCAGTTCGGGGACGCCTTCGAGGTGGCGGGTGTGGGCGCCCTGGACAGGCTGCGCGCTCAGGCCTGCGCCGTGGGGGACGAAGACCCGCCGGGCCCGGTGTCCCTGCCGCCGCACGGGTGCCCCGGGGACGGGAAAGGACCTCGCGAGCGAGGACCCCAAGCGGCTGCCGCTCCCACGGCTGCAAGTACGTACTGATGGGTCCGGTGGGTGCCCTGGGGCGGGGGAGGAAAGGTCTCGAGTTCAGGGAGGAAGCCGTGCATCCACATAGAAGCCAGCTGGCTCTGCTGTGGCCTAGTGAGCCCTCAGCTTAGGACCCTCCAGGGCAAGAGGAGGCCCACGCGCCTGCCGGCCCGCTCGCTCGACCGTTCTGCGTGCTTTTGCCCTGGGTCCTTGAAATGTCATGGAAACTGGCAAAATAGTCATTCCCAGGCATTTGGCTTGTTTTCAGAATATACTTAATTGTCGAAAATGAGACAGTGCCTCCACATTCGGAGGCTGATAAAGAAGTACTCAGGCCTTAACTCTCCAGGGCGTGTGCCCAGATACAGCGTTGTGTGTGTGCCCGCCTCAGACCAGCACTGGGACTGCTGTCTGGCTGTGACCTGGCAGAAATCTCTGCTTCTGTTGGCCCTGTGACTTCATCTCTTCATCCTTTGTCCTTGTACTTTTTTTTTTTTTTAATTTACTTTTGGCTGCGTTGGGTCTTCGTTGCTGTGCGCGGGTTTTCTCTAGTTGTGGCGAGCAGGGGCTACTCTTCATTGCAGTGCGCGGGCTTCTCATTGCGGTGGCTTCTCTTGTTGCGGAGCATGGGCTCTAGGTGTGCGGGCTTCAGTAGTTGTAGCACGTGGGCTCAGTAGCTGTGGCTCGCGGGCTCTAGAACGCAGGCTCAGTAGTTGTGGCACACGGGCTTAGTTGCTCCGTGGCATGTGGGGACCTTCCTGGACCAGGGCTCGAACCCGTGTCCCCTGCATTGGCAGGCGGATTCTTAACTACTGTGCCACCAGGGAAGCCCTGTCCTTGTACTTTTCAAGGACATAATTCTATCACGGAGGGAGTGAAAATATCAGTCCTTTCTACCGAATTGATTTCTCCACTGCTCTTTAAACCCAGAAACATGGAGCCATGAGAATTTCATCTGTCCAGTTGGTGTTAATTCAGCTTGTGCTTGGTGCCAGCGTCTGTCAGCTTGTAGCCCATGTGGAAAACCAGACTGCTGCTGTGGGGAGCATTCTGGCTGATGGCTGGTGCACAAAGCAGAGGCTGGGCTTCACCCTCCTTATCTTCACCCCGAATGCTTTTGTGAGCCAACCTCTAGCGACTTTAAGTTCCTTAATTTTGAGAGAAGATCAGAACAGGCCTCTCATTCCTGAAGTTCAGCCCACTTAATTTTTATTTGCACAGCAAAACTGTTTTTAGACATTCCATTTAGGCGAGCACTAGATAATTTGTATAACATAATGGATCTCAACCAGGGGTGTTTTTGACCCCTGGAGATACTTGGCAGACGTTTTCAGTTGTCACACTTTGGGGCTGGTGGGGTGCTACTGGCATCTGGTAGATGGAGACCAGGGGCAGTGCTCAACATCCTGCAGTGCACAGCGTGGTCCCCATCTTGGCTGGAATGCTCCAGCCAAGGTGTCAAGAGTGCCGAGGCTGAGAAACCTTGGTCGTGTACTGTTAAGCAGTCAGCAGCAAAAGGTGGAAATAAAACGTGAATACAAAACCAGGGTGATGTAGCAGAAATGGCTTCGAACTAGCAGCTTATACCCAGATTCTGTTCCCTGCCCTGTTGACTCACTAGCTGTGCAACCTTGAGCGCAACCTTAGATGGAGCTGAGTCTCAGCTTCTGTGCCCTTGAATGAGGTGATCTTTATGGGCTCTTCCATTCACCACCATTCTGTTACCTGTCGGGTTTTTTCATGTATACCCACGCGGGTTATTATATATATGTAAGATAATAGTCTCTTGTAGCATTTATGTGTTTAACCAGAGATCCATTATGTTCTGCGGCAGCCCCGGGCCTTTTTGGCATCTCTGTTATTTTGGTGTCTGCCCCTCTGCGTTTGCAAACACACCTTTCATATACCCAGATACGTCATTTCTATAATTCACATGTACAGGGGAACTTTATTCGCTTTGTTCTTTGTTGCAATCACAGGTTCAGTGCTCCATGTTTATTCAAAAAAGAAAATACAAAATAAGGACTGAATCGTGCATCTGTTGCTTGAGCTTCCTCTTCTCAGTGTCCAGCCCCCCGTACCAACTTTTCTTTAAAGGCTGAGATACAAGAGTGTCTGTCTACTTATGCAGAAAATCCACACAAGGTCCAGCACCGCTTTTGGTCCAGGGGAAAGATTGGGTGGGAAGGGGAAGAGCTGACTTAATTTCTGATCCTGATTTCTTTATTTTTCTTTTCTACTTTGTGGTGGATGTTATAGCGCTTCAAGCTTAGACTGGGAGGTCTTTGCTTATGGTGTGGTCAGATACTGCCACCTGGTGGGGAGTTCATATATGACACTCTGGGTGGAATACAAACTGGAGGTACTTGACTTAGTGAGTGGGTCTTGGTAGGTGCTCTCGCAGGGCTGGGTTGGGTGAGCAGCTTCAGGCATGGACACAGGGTGACTCCTTGCCTCCCGTGATGCTTATGAAGCCTAGAGTCATCGCAGCTTCATAAAGTTGGCGAGGATCTCAATACTCGTTATATTAACCCCACCCCTCATTTATGACGCCCGAGGTCACGTAGTTCCCTCCACTCTCCAGTCTGACTAAGAACAATGCAGTCTAAGTTTGATTCAAGGAAGCTTTGGCGAGAAAAATTTTTGGTAACGTACAATTCAGAATTGCCCATTGTGTTTTAAATCAACCTGAGGGGACAGAAGGTGGGGCAGGGGAGTGGGGAAATAAGCTGTCATCTTTAACAGTTTTTACATGTTTACTACAGTTTTATCTTCCCCACATTTTGAAAGTCAAATGTGTCATGATTTTGAAATCCGTTCCTATTTTCATTTCCCACTGGTATTTGCTAATATAAGTTGGTAAATATTGTAACCTTGTTCATTTGTTTATTGATGTTTTTTATTACATTCATACCCTGTTTAAAATTGTTGGCTTAAATACCACAGTTTTTTCACTTTGTGCTTTTTTTTTTTTATCTCTTTTCTCATGCGGCTCGACAGAAACGTTCACTGTAAGTGACCTTGGACTTCTCCTTCGCCTTGCTGGTCAGGCTGTGCCACATCTTTGTGCAGTGAATCAATGTATTTAGGATGGTCGGGGTGTGGTCAGGAAGGGCATAGCTCATAGCTGTGCTTTAATGTAGCTCAACAGTTGCTCTTATTATTGTTATTGTCGTTTGAACGGTATTCATCTTGGCTATGAAAGTTGTGTAAGAACTTTTCTAAGAGCTTGACGTATTTTTTCCTTCTTGCGTTTTTATCCCACACTTTAACACTTTCATTATTTTAATATGCCAGCTGGCAGCTTTGCCCGCGATGTGATTTTCCTTGTACTTTCTTCCCTTTTGTCAAGCAGCGTTGCTGTCCTTAGGTCTCAATGTCTGTTTGTGTGTGTTTAACGATGGAAAGGTCAGAGGTTTATAAAATGAATGTGTGGAAGCTTGTTTATTCTTTACTTCACTGGTGTTGCTTCCCACTCTCCGTCTCGTTGCCTTGAAGCCCAAGAACAGATGGTTGCGGTGTGTACTGTGGGGTGTGCCGTGTGCTTTCTTTCTCACACAGGGCAATGCTGACCGTACCTCCTTCTGTCAACTCCTGCATCCAGTTGCTCCGTGAATGTGCTAAGCCCAGGATCACTGAGGATTGATTCCCCCATTTCCTTTCTCTCTTCATCCACTTTCATTGCAACGAGAGAGAAATTTTGCCAGTCACACCATTGGGTTGCCTGGAAGTTAACTGGATCATTGTGCGGTGTTACTTCCTTAAAGGCATGTAGGGCCAAGTGTCAGGGCTGGGAATGGAAGTAGTGAGCCGCTGTGTTTGCTGGGGTTCCATGCAGCAAACTGAGGGGTTCTGTCTGCAGTTTAGATCTGGAGGCTCTGGGTCCTTCCATGGGGCCGGGGTGACGAGCAGAGCTGGACTTGGGAGTCGTCATCTACGATGTGAGAGTCGGTGCCTCCGGCCATCCGAGGACGGAGCCATCTTCTGCCCCTGACCGAGGCGGGGCCGGTGGCCCCCACGCTGGGCGCCGCAGGCCTTTGAAAGTTCGGCTTTTGTCTGCAGTTAACATCGTGAGGCCAAAGGCCACAGCCCTGTCTGTTTTGTACCCCGCTGAATATATTTGGGTTTAATTGTTCTGTGAATAATAAATTGGTTGAACAGAGAGACGGTCATTGGTGGACTCGCTATTTCCCTCAACTCAGGTGTGCACAGGTGTCTAGATTTTCAATTTCTAGAGCTTAGATGGCCGGAGAACATAGACAACAGGGACCTGCATTATTAACAAGAGGCATTGTGACGCCAGAGTGAGGCTCAGTTTGGGGCTTCATGCTTTAAGCCTGTGTTCTAACCATGTGTGCCTCTCTCAGAAGCGTTGAGGTTCCTGTGTCCGTCGTCACATTTAGCAGCGGGAGACGGCATGCCTCTTTCTGTTGCTTTTGTTAAAAGGAACTTGTTGCTGTGAGCGAAGGAGTAGAAAGAGTTGATGAAATGGTAAAAGGGAAAATGTCAGTGGTTGTCTTTGGCTCTTGGTTACAATAGATACGAGACAAAAATAAGCTGCCCAGTGATGGTCCTTCCTAATCCCAGGAGACAGTTCTGGAAGCCAGTGTGGCCCCAGGGCTGCTGAGGAGGACGCTGCAGTTAGAGCAGCAGAGGGGTCACGGAGACGTTGGCAAAGGCCCAGTCTGGGTGCATCTGTGTTCTCTGACTCGAAAGTCACTCCATTTTGTTGGGGGTTATTTGATGATTTTTAAAAACTCTCTTTTCTGATTATAAAGCAGTGTAGCCTGTGTTCCTTGTATAAAGTATGGAGAATACCAAGCGGCGTCAAGGAGGAAACACCCCCCACCTGCTTCTTGGAGAGCGCGCTGCCGTCCACGTGCAGGCGAAATCTCTCTCCAGGCTTTCCCATTGTGGCACTCTCTCAAAGGGCCACGCCAAGGGTCTTCCCGCCACCTTCTGACCTGTGCGCTCATAAGGAGGTGAAGGGAGATTGATGATCATTTAAAGAGCTTTTAAAGAAGTAGCCAGAAGCCTGTTTCTTCCATTTTCCAATATAAGATAAGACTGGAGCAGAGTACATGTAAACACACATCTGCACACGTGCTGGCCTGTCTCTGCCACGTCGTGCCTTTGTCTCTGCTCTGCCCTGGGCTCCCGCACTGTCGCCTCCTGAGCCCGGCCGTGTCTCTCGCCTGCAGCAGCGACCCCCCAAGAAGACAGCGCCCAGAGGCTGGAGCGGAGAGCGCCCTGCGTGTCCGCCTGCCTGTCCGATTACTCGCTGGCCAGCGACAGCGGCGTGTTTGAACCTCCCACCAAAAGGTTAGAAGCTGACCTTCACCCCTGCCTGGGCTGACTTCCCAAAAGGCACCCCTGCCGAGACCTGTCTGGCTTGACACTCTGTGTGTCTCCGGAGTGCAGCTCTTCTGGCTTCTCTCCATGCGGGAGGGGCCGTCCTGAGCATCCCCACGGACCCCCTCTGCTCCTAGGTGGCGTCTGGGGACTGGCCTGGCTTCGGTCATCTAGGATGACTGCTTTCTCTCCGGCCCCGGGGGTTGGAAGGCATGAGCCCAGTAGAGCCGGAAAAGCAGAACCAGTGTGTGAGGGAGACCTGCTTTTCTAGAAAGGACGTTCACTAGAAATGGATGTTTCCCCCGTCCCCTTTCCTTAGCTGGAGGAATCACTTTGCAAGGACAAAACCCCTTGTGGGCTTTTTTTTGTTTGAGACCTTTGCTCTCATTTTTTCAGCTCAGATATCTGTATACATTTCACTTATCGCCAACTTTATTTATTTATTTATTTTGGCTGCGCTGCTCAGCTTGCGGGATGGGATCTTAGTTCCCTGACCAGGGATCGCACCTGCGCCCGCTGCAGTGGAAGCGCGGAGTCTTAACCACTGGACCGCCAGGGAAGTCCCCCCTGCAAAGCTTTTAAGAGTATGTTTTTGAACTTTGTCATGAATATCACATGTGGTTTTGAGAGGTATTTTCTGAAAAAGGCCACTTCGTCAGCAGGTACCCTGGGAGGTGACGTCATGGATCCTGGGGACCTGCTGTGCCCTGCCAGTCACTTAAAGCATTTATTTATGTCGCAACTTAATAAAGCCCTTCTCAGTAAGAAGCACCCCTAGTGTGAGAGAGCTTCTGCCGAGCCCGAGGTAACCAGGCCCCCTCGGAATAACGCGGTGCCTTTCCGACTGTGTTCAGGAGTGAGGATGCTGACGAGCCTGCGCGTGGAGACGCTTGCGGTAACGAGGGGCCCCAGATCCATGTTGGATTTTTGTGAGTACAGAAGACTGCTTCCCTGTTGCTCGTAAAGACGATGGGTAGATTGGGGCCCGCCCGGCTACTCACACCTCCACACACAGGCCAGGAGGGATGGAGGGACCCGCGTGATCCGGCTGCTGCTCCCTGGCCTGGGTGCCCCCGGGCCCATCGCAGCGGTCTCAGGTGAAGGGACAGAGGTGGCGGGAAGGAGAGATGGGCAAGAGCGGCTCCATTGCCGTCCTCCAACAGCGAGTCACAGCTGGGGACTCTCACCCCATGGGCACAGTCAGGCCCTTGGGGAAGTTCCCGCCGGAGCTGGAGTAGCCAGATGCTGTGCAACACTAAGCGTTCTGGTTTCTAGCTACAGTGTCTAGAAAGGCAGTAACCAGCAGTGTTCAGACGAACAAGGCAGGATGTTCACATCCCAGCAGCTTTCTTTTGCTCACTCTTGTCATCCTAGTGTTTCTCGGCACTCGTGACGTTCGGGCTGGGTCACTCTCGGTGGGGGGCCGTGCTGTGCCCTCTGGCGTGTTGAGCAGCAGCCCTGGCCTCCACCCACTACACGCAGTAGCCCCCCTCCACTCAGTGTGACAGTAAGAAACGCTTCTAGACTTTGCACAGGCCCCCTGGGGGTGGGGTGAGGACCACTGCAGTAGTTCAAGCAGGATTTCTGCACCGTGGGGCATTTGCAGTCTGTGAACGTGCATTTTATTTTCCAGGCACGACAGTGCCAGTGAGTGTCTCCTCGTGAACGTGCTCCAGCTGAAGAACTTTGCCGGGCTGGTGGTGAAGGAAGACTGCAAAATGTAAGCCCCTGCGCCACTGGGGGCCGTGTCTTCCCCCCGGGCCCTCCTCCACACGGCACCACTGGCTGACCTGCTGCACGTGGCAGTTCGGGGAGGGAAAAGACTGTCTTGGAACCTGAATTTAGAATAAAACGCCAGGGAGTGTCTGTCTGAAATCTAAAGGATTGTAAGTTTTAAGAAGAGGCTGGTTTATTATTTGAGGCAGGTGGAGTTACTGGAGCCAGGCTGGTTATGTGCCGTGGCCATGCTGACAAAGCGCCGGATGCCCATCATCGGCGACACAGCCACACTCGGCTCTTGCGATCTGATGAGGTGCCTGAAGAGGCCGCAGGCTGGGCTCAGGCATCCTTGTCCGAGCAGGGAGAAGGAAATCTGTATTGTCCCCAGTGGGGAGATGGGTTCCTGATGGGAGTGTGAGGTCCCACTTACCCTGGTGGGTGAACCCACCGGTGATGGGTGTTCAGGCCCGACGGTCGCCTCCCCTTCCATGAGTCGTCTTTGTAAACTGGCCTCCCGAAGGCCTTGGAAGCAGCCTGGTTTTCAGCAGCTGAGGGTTTTCGCCCTGGGATTCTGCTCGCCCTGATGCTGTACTCCACTGATGCTGGAGCTTCTCCTGGGTGCTGGCTTCCACGCTGGGGGTGGATAGGGCCGGGAGCCCAGCCCGGCGGGTGCCTGGGTGGGCGAGCACTCTGAGAGGCAAGGCAGGCAGAGCCTGGAGAGGGAGCCAGGGGGCCGTGGAGAGATCAGTGCAGATGTTTTCCCACAAAGATGGTAAAAGCAGAACCTCCGTTTGAGTCCCCCTGAAGTCCTAACCACTGACTTGGAAGTCTGCTCTTTGTGATTGGGTTTTTCCCCCGACCTCCAGGGACACGTAAGTTCTTCGGACTTACTCTTAGTTGAGAAAAGGATCTTTTCCGAAAGACATTAAAATTCTGCACGTAGGCGGTGGAACAGGGCGGCGTATGTGCACACGTATGTGGTCCACGCATGTCACATGCAGATGTGTCAGTAAGCGTTACCTCTGTGTGCTTTTTCCTTCCTCTCTTGGTTCCAGACACATCCGCGTCTATTTGCCCCCGCTTGACTCCGGCACGCCAAACACTTACTGCTCTAAGGCTCTGGAAGTGCAAGCCCCCCTGATATTTAATGAAGTTTTCAGAATCCCTGTGCATTCAAGCATGGTGACGTTGAAGTCCCTTCAGTTATACGTGTGCTCAGTGAATCCGCAGCTGCAGGAAGAACTGCTGGTACGGCGCCCTCCTCACCCTCTCCCCCTCCCTCCCCTCCTTCCAGTGTCCTGATGTCAAGTGATCTCTGTAGCTGGGAGGACAGAAAGGGATGATAAGACCCCTTATCTTGCCAAGTGTTCTGTAATTTAAATATATTATCTCAGCTAATACTTGAAAAACTCCTATGCAACAGCCTCTGCATTATCCCTGTCTTGCGTTGAGAAATTTGGTAGATAGAAGTATAGGATGGTCACTTAAATTTGAATTTCAAATAAACTATGGATGCCTTTTAGTATAAGTATGTCCCATGTAATATCTGGGACATACCTCTATTTTAAAAAAATCTGTTTATTTGAAATTGCGGTTCACCCGGATGCCCTCTATTTTATCTGGCAACCTTATAACTGGGCAGGTCAGCAGTCAGTCTTCACCCCGGCCGGCCAGTGCAGGACCAGGGCTTGGAAGCCAGGGTGCTTTCTTCCCAAGGTTGGAATTTTCCCCCTTGGTCCCACCCCTTCAGCGGCAGAATTAGAGATTGGAGAGTTCCACCACTTCTCTCTCTCTCTCTGTCTCTCTCTGTCTCTCTCTTTTTTTTTTGGGTGGGGGGGGCGGGGTTATTTATTTATTTATTTATTTATATTATTTTACACCAGTCCTCTGTTTTTTCAAAAATTTCTGCTAGAATCAGCGGCTCTTTTGAGTGGCAGATCCTGAGCCTGACCCACCATTCCGTGTCGTCCATTCTCTGCCCCTGTTCCCCTTCTAGCACTTTCTGATTGGGCTGAACAAGCAAGCGAGGAGCCACCCCCATTACGATCCTTTTCAATGACTTTCATTTTACTGCAGTCCTTTGAATAGCAGTGACACATTTTATGGCCTTTGTGCTTAAGATTAAAGGGTGACTTTGATGCCCATTGGTTGTTAAGGTGTAGTCATTCAGGGCCTGTTCTGCTTTTTTTTTTTTTTAAAACACCACACAGGGCATTGCTCAGATTAACTTGGCTGATTACGATGGTTCGAGCGAGATGCAGCTGCGCTGGTACTCGGTGCAGGTGTTCACCGGCCCCGAGCCTCCGCGGCGGGAGGACGAGCAGCTGGGACACAGCGACTCCCGGGACCCTGCGCCCTCAACGTCTGGAAAGACAGTAGGTGGCCTGGCTTTGAGACGGGCTTTTCCTGGGGACATCGTTTCGAAGAAACGCGTGTAGACTTAGTCTTAGAACACAGTGGGGACAAAGAAGCAGGGTTTCAAGGGGAGTAATAAAAACGGACTATAGTGATGTATGTGGCCATTCATGGTAATATTCTTTAATGCAACTTGTTCATGATCATGAGTGATGCGTTGGTTGCTTTAAAATTTCAGTCCTCAGAGCCACATGGAAAGGCCTAGTTACTGTCTTGCTGCCAGCCGGGGGTGAGCTGCTTCCCCGCTGGAGAGCAGCCGGGGACGGCCACCAGCCCGGCAGCAGGGATGCTCCCCACGGGCCGTGCATGCGCCGCTTTCCGCTTTGCTGCCCGCACGCCGCTGGCCTCGGCTGCTTCTTAGCAACGTCCCTTTGGTCCTGTAGGACGCGGTGACAGTGCTCCTGGCGAGAACCACGGCCCAGCTGCAGGCGGTGGAGAGAGAGCTGGCCGAGGAGCGGGTGAAGCTGGAGTACACGGAGGAGGAGGTCGTGGAGATGGAGCGCAGGGTGGAGCAGGCTGAGGCTGTGTCCGAGAGGTGAGTGCGGCCAGCAGCCCCTCGGGGGAGAGGCCGCCGGGGTGTTCGTCAGACGCCATGCGGAGTAGAATGTGTGCGGCGGGCTCTTCGGTACCTTTGCCCAGAAGTCGGGATTCTCACAGGGGATCGTATGCCAGTCTGCACGAGGGCAGTACATTGACCCCAGCTCTACGCGTAGGCTTTTCACCTTTCCCTCTGTTCCCCGAATTTCTCTTAAAGCGGGGGACTGTTGAGGGACTCCCTCTGCCCGGATTGAATACAATAGGGCCCTTTAAGTTTTGTTTTTTTCTTTATTAACTGCTTTATTGGGATATAATCTCCGTACCATACCGCTCACCCATTAAGTGGACAATTCGGTGGTTTTTAGTACAGGCACAGAGCTGTGCCCCCAACATCACACTCAAGTTGAGGGCGTTTTTGTCGTGCCGAAAGGAAACCCCATACCCATTACCAGTCCTCCCAGTCCTCCCAGCCCCTGGCAACTGCCCGTCTGCGTGCCATCTCCAGGGATTTGCCTGTCCTGGGCCTTTCTTGTAAATGGAATCATGCGATGCCCCTTTACGTCTTCCCCGGAGCAGCCCGTGGGTGAATGCTGGACTCGGGGCAGACGTGTCTGCAGTAGAGGAATAGCTCAGATGGACAGGCACCGTGAGGGAATCACTTCCCGGCGGGTCCTTTCCGGCAGCACTTTCGTGTTGCTTTACTTCCACGGTTTTCCATAAAGAGCATCATGTTTCCAAAGCTTGCTACTTCTTCCTAATAGCTTTCTCTGGATTTATTTTCAAGAGGAATTTATTTCCAAAAGGGAAAGTGCACGGCAGAGGGGGAAGGGTGTGTGTTCAGGGATGGGCAGGAGGCTGGGCGGGCTCGGGGAGAGGGGGTTCCAGGATGCTGGCATCTTCAGCAGCTGCAGTTGGGCGATACACACAGATAGACCCTCTTAATGAAAGGCCTTGTAGCTCTGTCTTCCCTACGAAACAGAACTGCCTTTCATTTTATAAGAAAAGCAACCGTTTTCAGTCATTGGAAGCAAATATTGGGTGTCTCTGCTGCTGTGCTCTGAGTGCAACAGTAAAGTCAGTGCTCTGATGAACATTTTGGGGGCTTTGGCCATGCCCGCCTTCAGGAGTTGGCAAGCCGACTCGCTGGACAGTGGCTGTAGCAGCTGCGCCCAGACCAGCCCCCCGCACCCAGAGCCCTGCTGCGTTGGTGTCAGCTCCATCCACGGACACACGTTTGCTGGCCAGGCAGACCCTTACGGCCCCAAGAAACTTCAGCCCCTACCTCTGAAGGTAAGCAGAAAAGGACAAAGGATTTCGCGGAGCCCCTGATGTTTTGCCTCACAGCTCCAGGCGCTGCCCTGGAAGGAGGGGCTGTGTGCCCTACGCGAGGGAATTGAAGTGAGTGGCCTCAGATCTGTAAACAGCAGGTACCATGGAAACGTCTGTCTACTTTAAATTAAAAGGAAAGGACAACTAAACGGGGTGGATTTTTACTCCTTCGTGTGCCATCTTCAGGGCCGCGTCCGGCTCAGGGTGTTTTGTGGGTCCCTAACGTTTTGGACGCTTGTTGTTTTTCTCCGTCTCTGACATTAAGAGCAGTGAAGCATCCTTTTGGCCCTTCGGTTCACCCGATCCTAGTTGTGCCCATCACCGTATCTCCACTGGGGAAATCATTCAGGTTTGTGGTGACAAATGTCTAAGGAATGCAGCGGGGTTGGGAGACACTGTATCAGTGCTCGATTGCAACTTTGTTTCCCAACTGTTCAACTCATCAGAACGTCTACCACCACAGCCCCTGATCTCAGTCCAAAACACAGGTCCTGAGAGAAGTGAGAGCTGCCTGCTTGCAGCCTCCCGCACTGCAGCCCATGCAGTGCCTCAGGCAGAGAGATGTTCTGGGCGCGGCTGCCGGTCATGGCCATTATTCCTCTTTCTAAGAGTTTGACAAGCATGGGCCCACGTTAGGGGCAGTAGCTGTGGGAGGCTAGCTTGGTGTGTCCTCCTCCCTCAACTTTTAATTTTGAAGCACTTAAGATCTACAGAGAAGTTGCTAGAATAGTACAACACATACTCGTATCCCCTTCACCTAGACTCCCCAGTTGTTAGTTCTTCACCACATTTGCACTATCTCTTTCCGTGTGCACGTGGTAGCTGCCAGGCATTGCAGATGCAACAGCGAAGAAACAAATGGAAAGTCCTGCCCTGTGGGTAACAGACAGGGTAAACCAGTAAAATACAGCAGCGTTTGAGATAGTCAAAGGGGCTACTGAAGAATGAGATGGTAGGGAAGCAGGGTTTGCATTTTTAGAAAGATTTACCATTTTAGAAAGGGTTACATTTAGAAATGTAAATTGGTATCTACAAACATCAGGACTGTAAAATGGTGCAGCCGCTATAGAAAACAGTATGGAGTTTCCTCAAAAAATTAAAACTAGGGACTTCCCTGGTGGTGCAGTGGTTAAGAATCCACCTATCAATGCAGGGGACATGGGTTCAAGCCCTGCTCCGGGAAGATCCCACATGCCGCGGAGCACCTAAGCCCGTGAGCCACACAGCCCTCACGCCCATGCTCAGCAACAAAAACAAGCCATGGCGATGAGAAGCCCCGCACATCGCAACGGAGAGTAGACCCTGCTCGCCGCAACTAGAGAAAGCCTGTGCGCAGCGCCTGTGCACAGCAGTACAGACCCAATGTAGCCAAAAATAAATAAATCTATTTTTAAAAAAATTAAAAATAGAATTACCATATCCAGCAATTCCACTTCCGGATGTACATCCAAAAGAGCTGAAAGCAGGTCTCCAAGAGATACTTGCACGTCCACGTTCATAGCAGCAATATTCACAGTAGCCAAGAGGTGGAAGCAGCCCATGTGTCCATTGACAGCTGAATGGATAAGGAAAAAGTGGTATATATGTACTATGGGATATTAGCCTTGAAAAGGAAGGAAGTCACGTCACAGGCTACAACATGGATGAAGCTTGAAGACATTGTGCGAAGTGAAGCAAGCCAGTCACAAAAGAATGAATCCTATACGATTCTACTTATATGAGATTCCTAAAGTAATTAAATTCATAGAGATAGAAAGTAGAATGGTGGTTACCAGGGGCTAGAGATGGGGAAATGGGGAGTTGTTGAATGGGGACAGAGTTCAGTAGTATTAAATATACTTACATTGTTGTGGAAGAGATCTCTAGAATTTTTTCACCTTCCCAAACTGAACTGCACAATGAAAAATGGTTACAATGGTAAATTTTACTTATTTCTTTATTGTTGGCTGCGTTGGGTCTTTGTTGCTGCGTGCGGGCTTTCTTTAGTTGCGGAGGGCAGGGGCTCCTCTTCATTGTGGTGTGCAGACTTCTCATTGTGGTGGCTTCTCTTATTGTGGACTGTGGGCTCTAGGCGTGCAGGCCTCAGTAGTTGTGGCGCACAGGCTCAGTAGTTGTGGTGCACGGGCTTAGTTGCTCCGCGGCATGTGGGATCTTCCCGGACCAGGGCTCAAACCAGTGTCCCCTGCATTGGCGGGTGGATTCTTAACCACTGTGCCACCAGGGAAATCCATGATGGTTAATTTTATGTACTTTTTATAATAGAAATGAAAGGTCATAGAAGTCTCGCTGAGAAGGCAATTTTTTTTTTTTTTTTTTTTTTTTTTTTTTGCGGTATGCGGGCCTCTCACTGTTGTGGCCTCTCCCATTGCGGAGCACAGGCTCCGGACGCGCAGGCTCAGCAGCCATGGCTCACAGGCTCAGCCGCTCCGCGGCATGTGGGATCTTCCCGAACCGGGCCACGAACCCACGTCCCCTGCATCGGCAGGCGGACTCTCAACCACTGCGCCACCAGGGAAGCCCCATGAGAAGGCAGTTTTTGAGCAAAGTCCTTAAGGAAGGAGTCTGGGAGCCTTGTGTGGGGCTGGGGATGGGCATTCAGGTGCAGGGAGCTGCAAGTGCAGGTGGGGTCGGGGTAAGGAGGCATCAGAGCTGAGGACAGAGGGAGTCAAGGGGCCACATCATATAGGGCCTACTCAGGACTCTTGCTTTTTCTCTGAGAGCATTGGAAAACTGGTGGATAGTTTTGAACCCAGGGGTGATGTGATCTGACTCACTTTTTAAATTTTTTCCTAGAATAACTTATTGACATGAAATTCTCATAAAATGAACCCTTTCAAAGTGAACATTTCAGTGAGTGTGAATACATTTATAGTGTTGTGCAACCACCACTTCTCTCTGGTACCAAGACGTTTCTTTCACCCCAAAATAAAACCCCATAACCATTAGCATTCACTCTCCCTTATCTCTCCCCGACCCTTGGCAACCACCAATCTGCTTTGTTTCTCCGGATTTGCCAATTCTGGTTGTTGTGTGTAAATGGAATCATCCAGGGTTTAAAAGATCAGACACCAGGAGATCGTAGCCAAGATGACAGAGTAGGGAAGAGCTCACCTCCACCCACAGGTGTACCAAAAGTACGACTGCAGTTGACCCTTGAAAAACACAGGGGTTAAGGGTGCTGACCCACCTCACAGTTGAAAATCTGCATTTGGGAGTTTTTTTTTTTTTTAACACCTAAAGGAGCTAGAAAAAGAAGAACAAATACGATCCAAAGTTAGTAGAAGGAAAGAAAGAAAGATCAGAGCAGAAATTAATGAAAGAGACTAAAAAGAACAATAGAAAATATCAGTGAAACTAAGAAGTGGTTCTTTGAAAAGATAAACAAAATTGGTAAACCTTTAGACTCATCAAGAAAAAAAGAGAGCCTAGATAAATAAAATCAGAAATGAAAAAAAGAGGGGACTTCCCTGGTGGTCCAGTGGTTAAGACTCACAGACTGCATGGCATAGCAAATAAAAAGAAAAAAAGGAAATGAAAAAAAGAAGTTACAGCTGACACCACAGAAACACAAAGGATCATAAGAGACTACTATGAACAGTTGTATGCCAGTAAACTGGACAACCTAGAAGAAATGGATGAATTCCTAGAAACATGCAATTTCCCCAAACTGAATCAGAAAGAAATAGAAAATATGAACAGACCGATTATTAGTAATGAAACTGAATCAGTAATTTAAAAACTCCCAACAAACAAAAGTTCAGGATCAGATAGCTTCACAGGTGAGTTCTACCAAACATTTAAAGAAGAGTTAACACTCATTCTTCTCAAACTGTTTCCAAAAATTGAAAAGGAAGGAGTGCTTCTGAACTCATTCTATGAGGCCATCATCACCCCGACCAAAACCAAAGACACCACAAAAAAATAAAGCTACAGGCCAATATCACTCACGAACATAGATGCAGAAATGCTCAACAGAATACTAGCAAACCATGCTCAAGTGGGATTTATCCCAGGGATGCAAGGATTGTTCAGTATCCACAAATCAATCTAAGAGATATACACCATGTTAGCAAATTGAAGAATAAAAATCAAGATCATGTCAGTAGATGCAGAAAAAGCTTTTGACAAAATTCAGCATCCATTTATGATAAAAGATCTCCAGAAAGTGGGTATAGAGGGAACATAACTCGACCATATATGGCCATATGTGATAAGCTCACAGCTATCGTCATATTCAATGGTGAAAAGCTGAAAGCATTTCCTCTAAGATCAGGAGCAAGGCCCACTCTCACCACTTTTATTCAACATAGTATTGGAAGCCCTAGCCACAGCAATCAGACAAGAGAAAGAAGTAAAAGGAATCCAAATTGGAAAGGAAGAAGTAAAACTGTCAGTGTTTGCAGATGACATGATACTATACATAGAGAATCCTAAAGACGGGACCAGAAATCTACTAGACCTCACCAGTGAATTCAGTAAAGTGGCAACATTTAAAGTTAAGGGATATAAAGTTAACATACGGAAATCGTCTGCAGTTCTATACACTAACAATGAACTATCAGAAAGAGAAATTTAAAAAATAATTCAGTTTACAGCTGCATCAAAAAGAATAAAATACCCAGGAAGAAATCTAACCAAGCAGGTAAAAGACGTGTACTCAGAAAAGTGTTAAGTCATTGATGACAGAAATTGAAGACAACACAAACAAATGGAAAGATACACCATGCTCATGGATTGGAAGAATTAATGTTAAAATGACCATAGTACCCAAGCCAATCCACAGATTGAATGCAATCCCTATCAAAATACCAAAGGCATTTTTCACAGAACTAGAAAAAATAATCCAAAAACTGTATGGAAACACAAAAGACCCTGAATAGCCAAAACAACCTTGAGGAAGAAGAATAGAGCTGGCCGTATCATGCTCCCTGATTTCAAACTGTACTACAAAGCTACAGTAATCAAAGCAGCATGCTACTGGCACACACACAAAAAAAGACACATGGGTCAATGGAACAGAGCAGAGAGCCCAGAAATAAACCCACACTTATATAATCAACTAATCTATGATGAAGCACGCGAGAAAACACAGGGGAAAAGACAGCCTCTTCAATAAATGGGGTTGGGAAAACTCGACAGCTACATACAAAAGAATCAAACTGGACTACTTTCCCGTTAAATTTTAAAATGTTTAAAGACTTAAATGTAAGATCTGAAACCATAAAACTCCTAGAAGAAAGCATAGGCGTGTATGCTCTTGGGCATCAGTCTTAGCGATGTATTTTAGGATATCTCAGGCAAGGGAAACAAACAAACAAACAAACAAAAAACAAATGAGACTTTATCAAATTAAAACGCTATTTCACAGTGAAGGAAACTATCAATAAAACAGAAATGCAGCCTGCTGAATGGGAGAAGATAATTGCAAACGTTATGTCCGACGAGGGGTTAATATCCAAACTATACAGAAAACTCAGACAACTCAACATCAAAAAAACAACCAACCTGATTAAAAACTAGGCAGAGGACTTGAATAGACATTTTTCCAAAGAAGACATTCAGATGGCCAATAGACACATGAAAAGATGCTCAGTGTCACTAATCATTAGGGAAATGCAAATCAGAACCACAATGAGGTATCACCTCATACTTGTTAGAATGGCTGGCATCAAAAAGACAACAAATAACAAACATTGGAGAGGATGTAGAGAAAAGGGAACCCTTGTGCACTGTTGGTGGGAATGTAAATTGGTGTCACCACTGTGGAGAACAGTAAGCAGGCTCTTCAAAAAGTTAGAAGTTGAACCGCCACACCATCTTCCAGTTCCACTTCTGGGTATTTTTCTGAAGAAAGCAAAAACGCTAGTTAGAAAAGATATATGAACCCCTATACTTACTACAGCATTATTAACAATAGCTAAGATGTGGAAACAACCTAAGTGTCCATTGTCAATAGATGAATGGGTAAAGAAGATGGGGTATATATGTGTGTGTCTATGTATATACACAGACACACACATATATACATGCATACGTATATACATAATATGCAGTGAAATACTGGCCATAAAGAAGAAGGAAATCTTGCCATTTACAGTAGCACAGATGGACCTAAGAGGGTATTATGCTAAATGAATTGAAGAAAGAGAAATACTGCATGATTTCGCTTATATGTAGAATTAAAAACAAAACAAAACAAATGAACAACCATAACAAAACAGAACCAGACTCATAGCTACAGAGAACAAACTGGTGGTTGCCAGGGGGGTTGAGGGGGTGGGGATGTGGGAAATAAGCGATGGAGATTAAGAGATACAAACTTCCAGTTATAAAATAAGTAAGTCACGGGGATGTCCTGTACAGCATAGGGTATAAGGTCAATAATATTGTGTTAACTCTGTATGGTGACAGTCGGTAACTAGAGTTATCATGGTGATCGTTTTGCAATGTATTAAAATATGTAATCAGTATGTTGAACACCTGAAGCTAATATAACATAGTAAGTCAATTATGCTTCAGTAAAAATTAATGAATGAATGGCTCATACAGCACGTGGCCTCTTGTGACTGGCCTTTCACTCAGCCTAATGTCTTCAAGGTACATCAGAATGTAGTATCTACCAGCACTTCCCTCCTTCTCATCACTTGCATGAGTATGCCACGTTTTGTTTATCTTCTCATCCGCCTGTGGATGTTTGGACTACTTCCACCTTTTGGCTGTTTGAGTAAGGCTGCTATGAACATTTGTGTGCAAGTATTTGTTTGAACACCTGTTTTCAGGTCTTTTTGGCATACACCTAGGAGTGGAGTTGCTGGGTCTGACTTCAGTTTTTACCAGGATGTCCCTGGTGCTGTGTTGAAAAGGGTTTGAAGGGAGGAGGGAGGCGTGGAATCCAGGCGACGGGTGAGAAGCCTCCTGCGCTAATCAGGCGCAAGACGATGGTGACCCTGATGGAGGGTTGGTGATAGGAGGTCAAAACATGCTTAATCTCGAACACAGAGCCAACAGGATTTAATCTTGGACCAGTTATAGGGTGTATGAAAGAGAGCTGGGTCCAGAATGACACGAACCCTTTTTTTGCTGGAACAAATGGGAAAGTAGAGATCCTTGGCAGAGGGAATATCAGAAATTCCATTTTGGACGTGTTAAGTGTGAAATGCCAGTTAGAGCTCCAGTGGCAGTGGCAAAGGTTGTTTGGTGACTCCACTGATTTAATGCTTGTGTTCTAGAAAGAGTCGTGGTAAACAATAAATTACTATCTAGGTTGATAAGGAAACCAACACAGAGGATCTCTTCCCGGAAGAGGTGGTGAGTCTGCCGAAGGAGAGGCCCGGCCGCAGTGCCCGCGGCTCACCCTTCACGCGGAGCAGCACCATTGTCCGTTCCCAGACTTTCTCGCCCGGAGCGCGAAGCCAGTACGTTTGCAGAGTAAGTCGGGAGTCCTTTGCCACCTGCCTGGAAGGATTCTTCATCGGTCGCGGGCGGGGCTGAGCAGCAGAGAGGGTTGGAGCGCCCGGCAGATCCTCACCTGCACGCAGGGTCGAGAACTCTGAGACGGGTGGAGGGGGAGACCCCACCTGCTGTGGTCCGTGGAGACAGGACAGCAGGTTGGAGGTTGGCCGGCCGTGGCAGTGTGACAGTGACAGCACGGACTAGCAGAGACGAGGCGCTGTTGAGGGTAAGTGCTCACGACGCAGCAGACTGGGGCGCCGTTTGGCTCGAGGAGAGCTTTGACCCTCCCGCTCCTCTGACGGGGCTCGTTGGAGAAAGCCTCTTCCCTTGAAAGGGCTACCAAGGAGCCGCTGCATTAGGGCAAAGCCAGAGTTTGATCAGATGAGAGAGGGAGACCCTCAGGCCTTCGTGGGAGACACTGAGGGGTCCCCAGGCCCACCCTCAGGCTCAGAAATTGGCTAGGACTCACGGAACTCAGAAAAGCCGTCGTATCCACGATGATGGTGCGCCGCAGGGAAGGGCTGCAGACTGACGCACAGAGGGAAGAGGCCTCGGGCAGCGCTCCGGAGAGACCGGGCGGAGCTTCCTGCCCATCTCCCACAGCGGAGTTGTGCGGCAGCTCTCACCTCTCGGAGCAGTGGCAGCGTGCCCGGAGCACAGCCGACCAGGGACGCTCACCCGAGGCTTGGTGCCCAGGGGTTTTGTGGGGGTGGTCACGGGGCACAGCTGGTGGCCGGCGTGGCTGACCTTCATCTGCAGCCCCTCCAGGGTCAAGCTCATGGCCCAGGGCCCCCCTCACATTGTCAGCAGAGACTGTGTGACCGGGCCAAGGTCCCCAGGTAAACAGAGACACTTAGAACGTTGTAGGGACTTACAGGTCACTGCCCAGGAGCTGAGCAGGGAGCCCACCTTTGTTGGGCAGGGAATCCTTTACTCACAGGAGGGAGCAACAGGGGCTGGGGCCCGGGTGGCCACGTTTGCGAGGCCTGCAGCTCCTCTCCCCACGCAGTGAGGTGTCCCGGTCGCGCTGCCCCGGGCAGCCCAGGGTCAGGCGGGGCACTTCCACCCCATCAGGCTGCAGCCCTGTGGGGCCTGATGCTTCATCACGCGGCTGGAGGTGCCTGATCGAAGGCCATCCTTCCTTATCCTAGACTCCTGCCGAACTCCTGTGGAGCAGCCTCCTGCCTGCTTCCTGAGGAGGACGGGGCGGTGAAGGAGGAAGCCCTTCACCTCCCCAGAGACAGGCCTCCAACCCCTGCACTGTGCTTTGCACCCTGCACAAAGGCACGCACTGACCGGCGATGCTTCTAGAGGCCTCTGTTTTTATATATGTTTGTGATGACTGGGAGGCACGTAAGTGCAGTGCTGCAACATTTCCTGATATCTGGGGTTCATTGGCATGGAAAGTAAGGCCGTGAAGGCCAGGACTTTGCTTTCACACAGATATATGTTGATCCTGAAATGAAAACCTGCCGCCAAATGAAATACGTAACGTCTTGGCTCCCGTGAAGTCGGCATTATTTATTTCTCTTTTTAAAGACAGGCCTTTTCCCTGGATGGGCAGGGTGGGTGTTAGTGGTGTGGGCTTGTCCTCCTGCCAGGAACGAGGCTCTTTTCTGGAACGCCAGTCTTCCCAGCTCTTGCCAAAGCTAGAAACACAGCAAATGAGAATGACTGATAAAAAGTGAAAAGCGCTGAGGAGAGTGCGGGTTTTCATGAGCGTCACACGGTATCAAGTGGCAGTTGGCGTTGATAGGACTGAAATTGTGTTGCTCGATTAGCCTGGAAAACCTCAGCTGGTTCGGTTGATGGACCTGAAACAGGGGTGGGGCTGGGGGTTGGTCTGCTTACTTGGTTTGTCTTTGTTTGGCCTGAAACTCTTGTGTAGGGTTTTCTTGTAAGCGACACCCAAAGTCTTGGTGAAAGCTCTAAACGTCATAACTGTTTGAGTACCTGCTCGAGAAACAAAATAATCCAGTTCAGAGTACACAGAGAATGAATGTTGAATTCTTGAGGAAGTGTTTCTGAACCTCCGTCTTTTTGGTGTAGCTTTATCGTAGTGACAGCGACAGTTCAACGCTGCCCCGCAAGTCCCCCTTTGTCCGAAACACTTTGGAAAGACGAACCCTTCGCTATAAGCAGGTATGTGCCACGTAGACTAATCTGCCGTCTATATGTACCCTGGGAGTTACCTCTACAAACCTGAAGAGGTAATATTTTAGGTAAGATTAATTGAAAGGTAATATGTTTATTTCCTTGTTTACTTAGATATAATTTTTAAAAGTGTATATAATGTCAATATGTTACCAATATTTGTTAATTTCCTAAGATAATGTCATAATCTAAGATAACAAGTGATCTTTACATTTTAAAATATAATAAATTAATAAACAGCCATCCTGTATAAGAGATTCTTCTTTCTTTTTTGACAAGGGAGTATATACAGTTTAGAAAATTTGGGTCTTTCAACGTGGCGCATTCTCCTACATAGGACTGTTCTACAGTTTTCCTTTATGTACACCGGATTTTTTTCTCCACATCACGCCAGTTTACACCCTTTTGCTCCTTTTAATTTGTAAGGTAGTGGTTCCCTGACTTTCCCGGGCAAGAATTCTTTGAAAGAAAAAGAAATTCCCAGATCTCCTTGTGGTGGTTGTATTTAGAGTAGCCGCTGACTGAAAATGATAAGAAAATACATAACTCAGCAACAAAAGTATTTCTCAGCAGCCATGCTGTTGGCATTTTGGCCTAGGTCTGTCTTTGTTGGGGGCTGTCCTGTGCACTGTGGGCCGTTGAGCTGCATCCCTGGCCTTGACCCACTAGTTGCCAGTATCACCCCCTCCCCCAGTTGTGACAACCAAAAATGCCCCCTGAGGGCCCAAGTCACCCCTGGTTGGGAACCAGTGAGCTCTGCTATGAATTCAGCAGAGCTTTTAAATGAGTTTGTGTATATTAAGTCACTGACATTTGCATTTAACTTCTGTATATGTGCAAAATAGTGTTATGGGTGTGTAAAACGCATACAGTTATTCAGTCCTCTGGACAACGCTCATAGGCTCGTGGATTTGTGATTTTGTTGCGCTGACCACCTTCCCCAGCGTTGTTAGCCATGGCGTGGGAAGTACTGCTCTCAGCTCCGTGTACAAAATTCTATTCTCGTCTTAGAACTTTTTTGAAAACAGGAGACTTGCTTACTTCAGGCTTATATGGGGAGGAATGTTTTTTGTTGTTGTTGTTGTTGTGTTTTGGCCTCGCTGCACGGCTTGTATTTGTAGATCTCTGACCAGGGATTGAACTTGCACCCCAGCATTGGAAGCGGGGAGTCCTAACCATTGGACTGCCAGGAAATTCCCTGGGGAGGAACGTTTTTGACAGTTTGTGTGTGTTTAACCAGAAAGCCCTCAACGTGGTTTATAATGTGCTTTTTTCCCGTTATACAGTAGGCCATTAAGATTTTGCCATGTCGGTATATTTTTCATCTTTTTACAATAGCTGCGTTTTCTGCGGGCCTTATAATGTATTTGATCACTTTCCTCTTGTTAGGTATTTAGGATTTTTTCTGTCATAAACCTTTTGCACATCATCAGCTGTGCCTTTCAGATGCAAGTCAAATGAAATTTCAGAACCAAAGAAAACACAACATTTTGTGGCTCTTGCTTATATTGTCAAGTAGCACTTGAGAAAGGTGACGCCCTCCTGCCCCGTGTGAGAGGGTCTGTTTCTCTGCGCTTTAGCCAAAGCCTAGGTCGTCATTACAGCGGACAGCTTGCTGTCACTGGCTCGTTACCGAGTGGAGGTTTGAACCCGTGTCGCCCACATCCGTGTTGTGTTGGCGTCGGGCCACGCTGCGGGTGTCTCTCTCCAGTGGGGTCGGTCACTCGGGGAAAAAGCTGCAGGCAGGGCGCGGGCGGGGTGGGCGCGCTCACGGCCGCGGTCTCGCAGCCCTGCAGGTCCTCCCTGGCGGCGCTGGCGGCGCGCACGTCCCTGGACCTGGAGCTGGACCTCCAGGCGTCGCGGACGCGGCAGCGGCAGCTGACCGAGGAGCTGTGCGCCCTGCGCGAGCTGCGCCAGCGCCTGGAGGACGCCCAGCTCCGCGGCCACGCCGAGCCCCCGGCCTGGCTGCTGCGCGACGAGCGCTTCCGGAGCCTGCTGCGGGAGGCCAAGAGGCAGGTGAGGCCCCGGCCCGCCAATGGGGGGAGGGGGCAGGCGGGCGGGCTTTTCTCGCCTCCCCGCGCCCGGAGCTGGCAGGGGCTTCCATCGCTCTTCCTTAAAACTGGAAGCAAACCCGTCTGGTTCACCCCGCGTTGCTGTTCCAGACGAGACAGACCAAACTTGACTTCCATCAAGAACAGGCAGCTGAGAAGATGCTGAAGAAGGCCTCCAAAGGGGTGTGCCAGCTGCGCGGGCAGAACCTCAAAGAGCCCATCCAGGTGCAGGCGTTCAGGTGGGGAGAAGCGCAGGCCTCACTCTCCCGCTTGCTTTTTACTGTCATACCTTTGTCATTTAAAGAGGAAAGTAAGTATTGAGAAAGACCCACAAGGAAGTGGAGGACAAAGCAGGAATCTTCCCTGCTATTAGCATTGTGCGGATTTTCTTCCGATCTTTTTTTCTAAACACTGTTTTTTTCATGCTGTTTGTAATCACAGTGTGGGTTCGAGTTTGCATTTAGCTCTTTTTAAATTAAAATACCCCATGTTGCCCCATCATCTGTTATCTTTTTTGGCTGTCATGTCTCATCTAACAGATATAATTTACCTATTTTATACCCTGCTTCTTTCCAAATGTTTGCTCCTGTAAACAGCACAGTGACCTACATATAGATACATATGTGTATCACCTTTGCCTTTTTAGTTAACTTTTTAAAAAAATTTAGTTAACTTTTGATTGAAGCATAATAGACATACAGGAAAGCGTGCATATCGTCCTATGTATGAAATATTTCAGTGAATTGTCATAAACCCTACATGGCAAGAATCAAATGTTATCAGCACCCCCAGATTTCCCACACCAGAATAACCACCATCTTGAATTTGAATAGTGTAGATTAGCTTTCCCTGTTTTTATTTTTTATATGAGGAAAATCACCCAGTCAATCTATTTTCTTTTGTGTCTGGCTTTTTAAAAAATTGAGGTGAAATTCACGAAGCATAAGATTAACCATTTTAAAGTGAACAATTCCATGGCATTTAGTACAGTCACAATCTGTATTCAGTTCCAGAACATTTCCATCACCCCAAAAGGAAACCCTGGACCCCCCGGTAAGCAGTCACTCCCCATGCCAACCTCTCGTCAGCTCTTGGCGGCCACCATTCTCCTTTCCGTCTCTATGGGTTTGCCTGTTTTGTACCTTTCATATAAGAGGAGTCATACAGTATGTGGTCTTTTGTGTTTGGCTTCTTTCACTTAGGATAGTATTTTTAAGATTCATCAATGTTGTAGCATGAATCAGTGCAGTGTTCCTTTTTAGGGCTAAATGATATGTGCCTGACGTCTAGCCTTAATTTTTTTATACCTTGAATTTTTACCTCCCCATCATAAAAGAGTATAAAACACTATAGCTGTCTTCCTTCAACTATGATTTAGAACTCCTTGTATAGTTTTTCATTTATTCACAAAGAAAATATTTGCTGAGCGTCTACGTATACCAGGCACTGTTCTAGGCACTGGAGACAAACCCTTGCCCTCATGGGGCTTTGTAACTTCTATTAAAATTTAGAGAGGGGGCCGGGGCAAGAAACTTTAGAGGGTTTGTATACAGATGTGCTCCTGGGGATTGAAATTCAGTGTGTTCTCTGAGTAAGAAAAGCTGTCATTGATGGCAGAGCCTCTTGCCACCTTTCACTGCATTCCTATCAGCCTCTAACCTGTAATTCTTTCCAATCGCAGGGAGAAGATAGCATTTTTTACAAGACCAAGGATTAACGTACCTCCTCTGCCCGCCGACGATGTTTGATGTAGTGCTTTGTACACATAAAGTATTTATCTGCCTGTTTTATTTTCATGAAGTTCTTAGACTAGCTAAATTTGTCTTTAAAATATTTGTGCAAAGCTATTAATATACACATTTTGTAAAAAATAAAAACAAAACACATATATCTATACATATATATTTTATAATAGTGACGGCAACAGGGCTTGGTTTTTCCTTGTTGTGAAACTGACATCTCTGAAGACAGGTTATTTTATAAGAGATCAATTATCATGTTAAGAGTGTACAGTTTTTACGCTGTTTTATTTGACTTAAAGGCTGGAAGACAGAAACGAAGTGAGTTCAGGCAAATTCACTGTATTGTAATTTATTTATAGTACTTTTTTTTTCCTTGAAGGAAAATACTGACTTTAAGATGTATTTTAAGACTGAAATTTTGTTCTTCAGTATTTGTCATGCGGTAGAATGGAACTTTGGGGCCGGTTTTATGTCTGACATCCGAAATGCAAACACTATGTGCTGAACTCGTCACTCGTCCCGTTTCTCCTCTGTGCATTTATCATGTATATTGTACACTTTTGCACACTTTGTGTTCTGTTAAGATGCCACCTTAGGGGCTCAGTCCTGAGTCAGTGCGGGGTGCGCGTTGCGGAGCTCGGTCTCCCTCACGGGCTGGGCACCCATAGCCCCTGGTTTCCGTGCACCTTTCCGTGCCCACCCCGGGTCTGAGGCTGGTCACGGAGTCCCCGGCAGCCACACAACCCACCCTCACCTGGCCTCGGCAGCCCCGCCTGCCTTTCCAGTCCGCCCCATCCGATCCTGACCGACAAGGAGGGCGGTGGTGGAGCTTCTGCTCTGCTGCTCTGCCCTGCAGGAAAGTGAAAAGAGAAGAAGGAAGGTGCGTTTTCACTGAGTCACTGGATCCGCTGATGGATAGAGCAGTCACGACATGGACACGATAACCTTTGAAGGCGCTTTTTTGAGGAAGCCAGCTTCCGTGGGAACTACAACTACCCGGCGAGTCACTCACAGGAGAGCATGTGCTTTCGATCGGAGGGCCCCCGCCCCATACTGGAGTCGTCCCAGTATTTCTTAAGAAATCTTAGAACTAGCTCATGAGGAAAAAATTCTTTACGTAGTAAAACTATACCATCCTTTAAAAATGCCAGGTGGTATAGTTTGCCTAATACGTATTTATTATATATGAAATGCACTCTCCTTCATGAGGCCTCGGAGAAGTAAATGAGGTGAGTCATACAAAATGTAAGAGAAAACGGAACCCTCCTCCTGGGTCTTTGTGCCCCTCCCTTGAAAGTGCCCCTCCCCCCTTAATCAGCAGCATCTCTCTTCTCATTTGTCTGTAAGCACTCCCTGTTATAACCCACCTTCCTTTTCACATTTATTAAAAATGAAGTTTGTAAAAGCATTTCATTGATATGTGACCTGTCACGGACAGTGAAGTTGTCTGTGGTGGTAAGGCTGAAAACTCTGCTTTTTCACACTTGTCACTTCTTGCTATGTATTTCTGCCTCTAGTCCCTTTTTTTTTCTTTTTCCTTTTGCTAATTTCTCTGCATATATACCCACAACAGAGGTAGAGACACAAAACACATGAGTGCTTGCCAGAAGTGCCCCGCCAGGAGACAGCATTGCTGCACGGGTCAGGTTGGTGGCAGGCCCTCTCTGTCCCCAGCTGTTGAAACTTCAGATTGATGGGTTGGCTGCCGCTGGACTCTGGGGTGCGTGGAGAGCAAGTCATATGCGTCTGAGGTACATGGCTCCCCAGACGTGGGAGAGCCCCGGCCGCGTTGCCAGGCCTGTGTTTAGGCACTGCCACTTGAAGCTCTAAGTGGGTGGACGGGGCGAGGTAGCTTTCCCGCTAACCCCTACAAAGTAGCAACGCGGGGAAACCCACTGTGCCAATACAGAAAGCCCGCAGGGGTTTTCAAATGTCACTGCCCACTAGACACAGGTTTCTGTTTGGAATGCTTCCCCACCCCAGAGTTTTAAAAAAAAAAAAAAAAAAAAAAAGAAAGAAATCGCTCCTTTGCCACACCAGAAACAAATGCAGCCCCAGCTTTGGTGTCAGTTCAAGGAGCGCTGTGTTTTGCGCCTTTCCCCTGTGCTTCTCTGCCTCCCTCCCACGTCTGTCTGCTTTCGCAGCTGAATGGGACCATAGTCAGAAAGGAAGGAAAAGGCAGGCCGATGAAGGACGGGGAGGTGATGGGTCCGTGCTGCTCGCAGGCTGTGCTGGAAGTGGCACGTGGACAGCGACAGAGGCCAGGCCAGCAGGCAGAGCACGAGGCACCCTAACTGGCTTCTCTTTCCTGATTTGATTGTGCAGCTTCCGACTAGTTAAGACTGCCACCCCCTGGAAAATATCCCACATGTACGAAAAGTGAAGTCCTGTCGTCTGAAGGGGTATTTTCTTAGGTTTAAGTTTGCCCATAATTGTGCCTTGGACAATCCAAAGTCTGCCACCAGGGTCCTTTAGAAACAGTGTGATGAGTAAAAGGGAATTCGGTCTTCACTTCATCTGGTCACGTAATTGTCACCACCGAAATAAGTAACCTTCTGTTGTGGGAATAAGTTATAATCAGCATTCATCTCTATTTTTGTCACTGTTCTAATTGTGTCATTTGTATTGTTTGAAAGTATTTCTTCTACAAAATTAAACTAACCTGCCTTAAGAACAGAATGGAAATGTGTGATTTTTAAAAAAAATGTAATTAGAGACTTAAATATATTAAAATGTATATAATTCTTTTCAACATAAAAATAGAGGTATGGGGGCTTCCCTGGTGGCTCAGTGGTTGAGAGTCCACCTGCCGATGCAGGGGACGCAGGTTCTTGCCCCGGTCCGGGAAGAGCCCACATGCCGCGGAGCGGCTGGGCCCGTGAGCCATGGCCGCTGAGCCTGCGCGTCCGGAGCCTGTGCTCCGCAACGGGAGAGGCCGCGTCAGTGAGAGGCCTGCGTACCGGAAAAAAAAAAAAAACGCCGTGCCCGTTAACCGTCACCCCCATTTCTCCACCTCCCCCCCACCCCTGGTAACCGCTAATCTTTCTCTCTCTGGATTTGCCTATTTTGGACGTTTACTGGAAGTAGAATCACATGCTATGTGTGCTGGCTTTGTTCGCTCCGGCATCATGTCTTCTGGGCTCGTCCACATCGTAGCCTGTGTCAGGACTTCACTCCTTTTTCTTGCTGAGTAATATTCCTTTGTGTAGATAGACCACATTGTGTTTATTTGTTCGGCAGTTGATGGCCGTTTGGGTTGTTTCCACTTTTTGGCTGATAGGGATGATGTTGCTGTGTACATTTGAGTACAAGTTTTTGTGTGGACATAGGTCTTTATTTCTCTTGGGTCTGTACATAAAAGTAGAGTTTCTAGATCATATGGTAATTCTATGTTTAACCATTTGAAGAACTGCCAGACTATTTTCCAAAGCAGCTGCCCATTTTATATTCCTCCCAGCAGTGTACAAGGGCTTCAGTTTCTCCACTTCCTGGCCAGCACTTGTCATTTTGATCATAGCCATCTCCATAGGTGCACAGTGGCATCTCAGTGCAGTTGTGTCTGTTTTTTACTCACAGGATCCATCCCCCCTACCACACACACACCTTTGTAATTTGTGTGTTTTCTGATCTCCCACAGCCTGGACTTCGCTCATTGTATCCCTGGGTGTAGTTTAACGTGTTCCTCTGAACTTTATTTCCTAAAAATAAATGCTGAAAAAAAGCCGCTGTTGAACCTAAAAGCTTGATCAGATTCCAGTTCGTTTTATTCCTTTCTTTTTTGGGGGCTGGGATGGGTGGCAAGACATACCTTCATCCATCAGGTGACTTACAATGTTTCTTTTTATACGGTTTGCAACTATTGATAATCAATACATAGATCCATTAATTCACTAAGGGTTGAAAAATGATATTCTCTCAATTTTTAAAACATTATTATTTACTTTGAAATGCCTTTATAAAGAGAAACTTACTAGTCTATTTGGTTATCCAGTGGTACAGTTTGTATGGGAAAAGCAAGATAAATGCTTGAATTTTTTCTTTATTGACGAGTTTTGAAAATAATGGTTTCCCCAGCACTGTTACAGTGGTGACCAATTTGTTTTTGGTTTTTGGAAAAATTTTTTTTTTAGTATCGTTATTATTAACACAAATTTAAATATGTTTGGTGTGCTTTAAACCATTGGAGTTGTTATCCTTACTAACGCTCAAATTCCCTCCTCTGTAGCTGGGGCAACCTCTGCTGGTTGACTGCTGGGTCCTTTCTATATGTCCCCAGGAGTCTGAGATGGCTTCCTTGCTACTGAAACGGAGCGGGACCCTACAGAGCCTTCCCGGGGACAGACACTTGCCCAGGCCCCATGTCCCCTGCCCACCTCTTGTATGTAGAAAAGCTTTAGCATCCTAGACCTTCCCTGAGTTCCAAAAAGAAAAATTTAATGAGAAGAAAAAAATGACAGAAACAAAAGAAAATATTCAAGTAAGACTAATAACAGTTTAGCCATAAAACAAGGTCAAGGGCCTTTGGTTCTTCCTCAGGGGCTACAGATAATACCCTGGGCCGTACCCTTCAGTTGTCTGCAGGCACTAAAACCTCCACCAGGTGGGAGAAGTTAATTGCATGCTGGTCACATAGACCCCCAGACCAGTTGGAACCAGAAGGTTGATGATCGAGATTCCTGAATTTTTAAATCACCGTTACCCCACCATCAACCAATGAGAGAATTGTGCACGAGCTAGCTGATCACACACCCTGTCACCTTCTCCCTCTCACTGTCTTTCAAAACCCTTCCCTGAAAGCCACTGGGGAGCTCGGATCTTTTGAGCTAAGCCGCCAGTTCTTCCTGGGCCTTGAAACAAACGCTGTGCTTTCCTTCACCACAAGCCGGTGTCAGTACATTGGTTTTGCTGCTCCATGGGCGAGGGGACCAAGTTTGGTTCGGTAACACTACCCTGCTTGACCAGATGTTTGTGACCTGGAAATGGTCATTTCTCCAGGGAGACTTGGTTTCTTGGTGGCAGGAGTACTCTTACTGCTGGGTTAGTCATTGTTTTTAGATTTGTCTGTCTCTGTTAAGTAGACAGTATTTTCTTGTCATGCATCTCGAGTTTTGCTTTGAAACAAGTGATCAGACACCTCATTTTGGAGCAAGATTTGCAGGCCCTTGGTTACGTCCAAAGGCAGAGGCTGCACGTCTTTTGGTTTGGAAACATCGTGCCTGGGACCAGTCTGTGCTTTTCCGTCCTTCCCACCAACAGACACTCTGGCCAGATTGCTTTTCCTACTCTGCAGTTACAGGCAGAATCCCCTGGGTAATAAACACAAATTGTTTTATTGCAATGGAATTAGTTTAAAAGAAACGCTTTGCAGCACTGCCCAATAGAACTATCTGCAATGATGGAATTGTTTTATATCTGCACTAAAATATAGTAGCCACTAGCCACATGTGGCGATCAGGCACTTGACATGTGGCTAGTGTGACTAAGGAACTGAATTTTATTTATTTAAAAAGTATTTTTTAATTTAAAAAAATATTTATTTACTTATTTAGGCTGTGTCAGGTCTTAGTTGTGGCGTGCATGTGGGACCCAGCTCCCCGACAAGGGATTTAACCTGGGCTCCCCGCATTGGGGGTGCGGAGTCTTACCCCCTGGACCATCAGGGAAGTCCGTGAATTTTAAATTTTATTAATTTAAATTAATTTAAACTTGAATAGCAGCTTGTGGCTAGTGGCTACCGTATTGAAGCAGTGCAATTTTACCCTGTATTACTGTGTAAGGGGAATAATTATGTCCAACTGGCCAGGGGTTACATGCCCTGCTTGTCCCCGTGGGTGGGTTTATGTGAGTTGACAATGGTGTGCAAATGAACTGGGCCACGTGGGGCTTTATGTATAGGTGTGTGTGTGTTAGATTGTGAGTCTTTATAACTTTTTCCACTCGGCTCAAAATATGCTAGGTATTTTGATAAGCGTATATAGGGGTACACATTTTTCCTTGCGTCTCAGGCTCCAGTAAGGCTCTGCAGAGCACTGCTTACTCCGTCCAGAGCCCTCACTTAAGCCTCAAAACGCCCCCAGGTGGTGGATCCTTTTACTACCTCTACTGCTCCCCACTTTCTAGAAGGGAAAACCGAGGCTTGCAAGCTTGAGAAATAGCACAGACAATGATACCGTGATATGGTTCTTATGTAGTACTTCAAGATGGTGTCTGAGAACATTTGAAGACAGTGTTGGTTCTGGTGTAACACTATCCCAGAGACGGTTTTTTTGTTTTGTTTTGTTTTTTACCGTGTAGTGTGCTTCCATGTCTATGAAAACTTCCCTTCCCTCTCTGTGTCCCAGTCACTGGGTCCGCTCCCCAGAGATAACCACCCTTTGCAGCTTCCTGTGCATCAATTCTGAAATAGTCTATGAAGATACAGGCAATCATACTTCCCACGTGCCAGCAGTACCACATTTAAGGGATTATAATGAAGCAGAGCTTCCAGCATGTTATACAATCGTAAACTCTTTAAAATGACTGGGAAGGGCCTTCCCTGGAGGTCCAGTGGTTAAGACTCCGAGCTTCCACTGCAGGGGGCCTGGGTTTGATCCCTGGTCGGCCGGGGGGATTAAGATCCCTCATGCTGTGGGACTCGGCCAAAAAAAAAAGAAAAAAAAAAGCCTGGGAAATGGAAGATTTGAGTGAATCAAATTATACTCTATAAGCAGGGTTTCTCTGCTTCGGCACTAGTGATATTCTGGGCTGGAACCTGCTCTGTTGCAAGGCTGTCCTGGGCACTGTAGGTTGGTGAGTAGCATCCCGGGCCTCCACCCACCAGGTGCCAGGGGCCCCCCGCCCCCCGCCCCGAGGTGTGGCAGCCAAAACTGTCCGCAGACAGTGTCCAATGTACCAGCAGCAGATAAGAGGAAAAAAATGTAAAAGATTCAAAGGGATTAACAAGTAGAAATCTGTGAAGAAAACAGAAGGTGCCAGTATGGAGAAATTAAAGCTCAAAGGTTATTACATAAGTGTTTGAAGAATCTTTTCAGGAAGGATCTTAACGGCTATCTTTCAATCTTCGCACATAGCAGAATAAGAAGTGAATTTAAATGGAAGAGCAATTAAGGCTGGATCTACAGAGGATGAAACGGTAACATAAGTTCTGAGCTGCCATCTTCCTTCCTAAAGATTTTTATGAGCAGAATAACCTAGGATGATTAGGAATTGTTCTCTCGGGGCTTCGCGGTTAAGATTTGAGAATCTTCAAGGAATGAAATCTGCGTTAAAAAGTAGCAAAATGTACATGATCCATGATCATGTCTCCTACAGTGCTTAAAAAAAAAAAAAGCAATAGCTGTTTCTTGTTACAAAAGCAATGCATGTTAATCGTAGAAAAATTAGAAAATGCAGCTAAGCTAAAAAGAAGAAAATGACAAATACCCTTAATCTCACTATTGAGTGAAATACTAAGGTCGATACTTTAGTAAATTTGCTTCCCAGTTGTTTTCTCTGTTCAAAAGTATTTGCTTGCGAAGCTATAAATATATTAAACTGTAGGGGGGGGGAACTCTTCCCTTCTTCCCTTTTAGGTTTTTTGACTGGTCTAATAATTAAATTGACATAAAATGGATGAACAGGAGAGAAACAAATTTAATTTCCTACGGTAGGGGAGCCCATAGAATTCTGAGACTCCAAGAAGTCACCAAAGCAGGCAGCTTTTATACCTTCTAGACAAGAAAACCATAAGTTTGTAAAGAATTGGAGAAACAAAGGGGTTTGGGCTTGGGCTAGCAAATTAGTGCAAGTAACAAGGTTTGTTTATACAGCCTTCCAGGTGGTGAATTCCCCGTCTCCGCAATAAGGATGCCTTTTATCCACCTGGTGGGGGGCAGGGTACCTTCACATGCCCTTGGCGGGGGGGGGGGGGGGGCGGACCAAGGAAGGTCAGAGTGTCTTTTATTTGCACAGCTGTTTCTTAAGTAACTTTAATTCAAAATAATCAGTATGCCAAGTGGCATATTTTGGGGGTGGCATCTTCTGCTTCCCTTCAACACCTACATACATTCGTCGGATCATTCAGCACATAATGCTTTGGAGCTTGTTCTTCATTTAAGACACCATGAATGTCTTTCCATGTCGAAAAGTATCTATTACCATATCTGTTTGAATTCTTGTGTTGTACCGATGTCTTATAAACTTAACCTATCCTCTGTTTCTGGCAACTTAACTTGCTGCTGGTGCTTTGAGGTCATAAATAATATTGCAGCAATTCTTCCTCTCACGATTCTTTCCGTCCCTTTCCTTTTCTCCTAATGAGTCTAGTTCCTGGAGCAAATGACAGCAATAGCTGTCGGGCCCACTCTGTTTCAACCCGCGCATATTTGCAAGGTTTTTGGTAGGAATTGCTAAACAGCCCATCAGGAAGACTGTTCAATTTACATTCTTATGGGGGGTAATCTTTTCTTTTTTTTTTTTAAAGTCCTTGCCGAAAGGACAATTTCATGGGAGGAGGTGGAGGATGTCGGAAGTGATCTCATTCTGTTGAAAACTGTGCGCCCCAGTTTTAGGCTTTTCCTTAATTGCCTGTTTGCTGTAATGTTCTTCACACTTGAACAGTCACCTGGAGAAGAGAAGGTGAAACCTACTGGCAAAAAAATCGCCCCACGACGAGGAAGGTGCCTCTGCTTGAGTCATTTCCGCCAAGCCGGAACACAGAGCAAGTCACTTCGGACCTCGGAGGGCATTTTATAGACCGCCCCGCGTCCCAGCTCCCGTCGATTCTTGGAACTCCCACCACCGTAGTCCCGGCAGTCCAACCCCAGCGGGCAGCGCGTCCCGTGTGGGGGACGCGGGGTTCTCTGTGCACCCGAAGGAACCGACTGTACGAGGCTTGGAAGGGCCGGCCTCCAGAGCCGAGGTGACCCAGCCTGCCGGGCAGGGCTGAGTGGCTGGACGGAGCACGTGACGCTCGCAGCCTGGCTCTTGGCTCGGGGTAGTGGGGGCCCGCCCCGCGCGCCGAAGGCCGAAATCGACTTCTGCCTGCGGCAAGAAAATGAGCTTGTCAGTTTCTGTCTCTAGCGGACCCTCAACCCACTGGAGCAGGGGATTTCGGTAGTATTTAAATTTTGTATCTCAGGAATCTGAAAGCAAAAGGTAAGTTGCTTATCACTCAGAAAAACAAATGAGAGGAAGGACCTGGAATACCGTACGGTACGGCCACTTTGTTGATTTTTAAAATCGAGTAGAAAATAATCGATCGCTGTGCGAGACAAGGGCCATTATTTAGCCCCAAATTAGAGACTGACCTTCTGAACAGAAATTTGGTTAATCAGGAGGGGATGGTGGTAAAAGGGCCCGGGGTTAAATACAGAAGGACATGAAAGCTGCCGGAATAAATAGCAAGTAAGTAACCCTGGCCTGCTTGTGAAACAGCCCATTTCACATCTCTTTCAGGGGCGCCAGCGAAGGAAATGTTAAAATTGCAATTGAAACTCAAACGAAAGGAAACTAATCTATATGAAACTGGAATACAAATAAAAACAGTTCCTACTTTTGCTCTTTCACATTTCAAAAACGTTTATGTGGTTTGGCAAGAAAGTTGATATCTTCACAGTTTAAGTCTGAAATATGCCATTTCAAATTTATGAAATGATCACAGTTGGAATTTTCTAAGTCCCTCTAGGCAAGGCTGTTTCAGTTGTGAATGAGAAATATTGACATTGTACATATTTTCTGTAATAGAAGACTCACTTCCGCAGAATGTGATAAAAATTGGAAAACGTATAATAATGAGTTATTGCGAATTAACTTTCATGTCTGAGAGATCAAATTCTTTGCCAGAAGATTTAGGAAAACAGACACAAGTACAACCATGCTCATGCACTAGCGCTTTACTTTAAACAGTCAAATGTTCAAGTAAGAAGTTAACTATGGGGTGTCACTGTTTTCTTCGGCAAAAACACGTTGATATTGGAATGCAGGTATTGAGAGTAATTAAAAGCATTACTCATCAGTGCAATTAGTATTACATTCCACAATGAATATACTTCAAATTAATGTATTTGATATACGGTTTGAAACATGGACCCTCTGCAAAATATGTATATGCACTCTGTATTTTAACTGTCATTTTGATTTGCACAAAACAGATTTATTTATTTAGTTCTCCGTTGCATTTGATAAAGACTTTTTAAAAATAAAAGACTAAATTATTTCCTTTCGTTACTAATCCCCTTATTGAAATCCTATTATCTGTGTGGAGCCTGGAGTCACTTGGGTCTCCCCTTCTGTGTGCTGTTTGTTTCCCACAGTTGGTGGAAGGCTAGGCCAGCTGCCCACACCAAACACACCGCCCTGAAAGGAGGCCAGAGCGAGGCTTCCCGGCCACTCGCTCCTCGCCTACAGGGACTTCCAGGGTCTTCCCCCGCCCCCCTCCCCTCCTCGCCTCGAGGGCGTCACGTGGCGGCGTGGGCCCGCCTCCCGGTGACGTCAGCGCGCTCGCAGCCGTTGAGCCGAAGAAAGGATGCTCTAGGATGCGGTGCAGGTGGGCGACCGGCCTGCGCCATGCGGCACTGCAGGTAAGGGACTCTGCAGGAGGAGGCCCTGCAGCCCGTCGGCGAAAGTGGGGTTTCTGGCTGCTGCGGCTGCTGCAGGCACCAGGCAGCAGGGAGGCGCGGAGGGCGGTTGCTGCAGGCTCACGCGTGACTTGGGTCTTGGCAGGCGCACCCTGGGAAAGTGGGCAGGGGCCAGACTGAAAGACCCGGGCCTCTCTCAAAGGAGGGGAAAAAATATCAGAAATGATCATAGTACACGCATTGTAAAGAGAGACAGGGGCTGCTTGTCAAAGATAACTGTTTACCGACGGTCATTGTGCTTCTTAAATAATGACACGTTTACTGATTCTCCTTACAGGGGTTTGTTCTCAGTAGTCAGCCTGATTTCTTTCAAAGCCAAGCTGCTTTGCTTGAAATGGAATGGAAACTTCTTGGTTAGCATTTGAAGAGCTAGATGTGCGGTCTAAATTGTTTGGCATTATTTTGCAAGGTTCCGGCATTTAAAGGGGATATGTCAGAAATGTGTTTGTTTTCTCCGGGTGTTTTAAATAGATTAAAAAATAACAGTATCCAATAAAATAAAGCTTCCAATGTGCGTGTAGGAGAGTGCAAACCAGCTACATCTGTTAAGAACAAAAAGGTCTTTAGAGGGGGGTGGAGCTGGAAATGAACACCAAAAGCCATGAATTTCCAGTGTTCTTTTTAATTCCATTGCTAAGTAATTTGCTTGCTGAAAGAAGGGGCTTGATGACGCAGTGGCAGATGGAGGGGGATCAGCTGACTTCAATTTTAGCAGGACGGGAGGTGGGATTTTAATGGACTCTTTTGAGAGTTCAGGCCCGTGTTTACATTCCTATCTCTGGTTCGCATACGACCCGAGGCCAGGACATGTGTGGGTACCCTTAGGAGGAGAATGTGGCGTTCTTTCCTGTAAAATGTGACCCCTCTGGAAGCCGTGGTATCACTGAATTGTATTGGAACTCATACCATGTATCATTTGACTCATCCAGCAACTGTGGGAGGACCTGTAAAACAATGCCATTTTAGTTGATAATTAAATAAGGCATTTCTTTCAACGTTTGGACACCCTGATGTGTTGCTGCAGTAATTCAGTGATTAATTTACTGCAGTTTTCTTCGTTTGGTTCAGGTTGGCTATTAGAGTCAAGATCCTCAGGCCCCTGCCTTCCCTTGTCCCCCAGTCCAACCCTAGACAGAGCAGATGAGAGACAGATGTAGTAGAGACCTGAATGCACTTCTGGCTTTGGGATTGTGGAACCTGGGACAAGTCACTTGGTGTCTTTGGGAGTCAGTTTTCTTGTCCCCAGAGTAACCAAGGAATTGATATCAGGGTTTCTCAGCCTTGGCACTATTGACGTTTGGGGCTGGATAAATCTGTTTGTTGTGGGCACCGTCCTGTGCTCTGGAGGATGTTTGTTTAGCTGCATCACCGGCCTCCGCCCACTAGATGCCAGTGGCCCCCGCCCCCCAAGTTGTGACAATGAAAAATGTCTCCAGGCCCTGCCACTTGTTCCCTCGTGGGGCTCCATTGCCCCTGGTTGAGAACCACTGATTTGGACGATCTTAAATGTTCTTCTGGCTCTGGTATTCTAGAATTCATTTTCCTATGATTTGTTTCATGCTGAGCCCTTGCTCAGAGATCCGATTCCCTTTCACGATGTTGTCAATGCGGAGACTTTTTTATGCTCTGGGGTTCCAGAAGTAGCTTCAGTCAAAAAGGGGAGGCCTGTTTTGTGTGCCAGTCGTAGCTGGGAAGCTAGCTTGCCAGAGTGTCAGGGAAAGAGGGAGAAAGCACAAGCAGTAGATCAGCGTGTCTGGAACTGGGGTAGCCCAGAGTCCCCATCCTTATCTGCAAAAGCGGGAATAGAAGGACCTGTGTGGAGGTGTCGAGGGGAGGGAGTGAGAGAACGCGGGTGCTGGTGCCCGTCGTGGCCGTCACGGTCACGCGCTTTACGCTCCAGTGTAGGGCTGGCTGCTAAAGGTCTGGCTCTGACACTTCAGAGGGCGGCTCTTGCTGCACCACTTCACCTCTTGGAACCGTTGCCGAAAATGTAAATGGGGCTACTGTACTTGCTGGTCCTGCTTCTTTGGCTTTTGGGGGGATCAGATGGATGTAAGAGGGTCAGCAAGCTGGAAACTCCCAGGAGACAGGAAGCAGTCGTGGCAGTGGCATTGCAAGGCATGGGCTATGCGTAGTGGGTTTGGGGGAGGGAGCTTATAATGATCAAAAAATTATCCTTGTCCCCCTCCACGGGCCTGGGACTGTGGTGTGCCCCTCCCCCAATACCCTTGCCCTCAGCTCGCTCTCTCTGCCTCTTCCTGGCCCCATAAAAATTGCTCTCCTGGGGGAGGGTTGGTTCTTTAGCAAGAAGGAGCCAGTGTGCAGGGGCCGGGGCACAGGCAGCCTCCTTTGTCCACTTCCAGCCATTTTCTTTACAGGTGGCGCCCACAGCCAGCCAGGTAGCTTGTCCCCAGAATGGCTTGGCACGCTATGTGGGTCATTGGGCGCTGTTTCTGTACCCAGTCCATGATGTGAAAGAAAATGAAAAAGGAGGAGGGCTTTTCTGGTGGCGCAGTGGTTAAGAATCCGCCTGCCAATGCAGGGGACACGGGTTTGAGCCCTGGTCTGGGAAGATCCCACGTGCCGCAGAGCAACTGAGCCCGTGCGCTACAACCACTGAGCCTGCGCTCTAGAGCCCGTGCTCCACAACAAGAGAAGCCACCACAATGAGAAACCCGCGCACCGCAATGAAGAGTAGCCCCTGCTCGCTGCAACTAGAGAAAGGCCCCACGCAGCAAGGAAGGCCTAATGCAGCCAAAAATAAAATAAATAAGTTAAAAAAGAAAAAAAAGAAAATGGAGGAGGATTCTCCATCAAAAGAGACTTAAGAGATGGAATCACTGTCCTAGGCAGCTCTGCTGCTGTGACAGAGTACCACAGACTGGGTGGCTTATCAACAACAGACATTTATTTCTCACAGTTCTGGAGGCTGGAAGTCTGAGCTCAGGGTGCCAGCATAGTTGGATTCTGGTGAGGGCTCTCTTCTGGATTGCAAATGGCTGCCTTCTTGTGTCCTCGCATGGTGGGAAGAGAGCAAGCTAGCTCTCTGGCCTCTTATAAGGGCACTAGTTGCATCGTGAGGGCTCCATCTTGATTACTTAATCACCTGCCAAAGGCCCCACCTCCTAATACGATCACACTGGGGATTAGGATTTCAATATATGAATTCTGGGGGATACATTCAGTCCATGACAATAACCAAATATAACTCGTGCCCTTGATGGGATCCTGGCTTGAACAAGCATCAGTAATAGGCTTTGGGGACACCTGGGTTATTTTTATGTGCCTGCCTCCTAGATCATGCGAGGAGACTATTGTAAATTTGATTAGATGCCATAATCTTGTGGTGTGGTAGGCACCCAGCTCAGCCACTCCTCATTCCTGACACAGAAACAGTGAGACGAGACATGGTTGTTTCCTGCTGCCATGTTTCAGGGTAATTTGTTACACAGCAGTAGATAACTGACACGTGTACATGTACAGGAGTCTTATTTTTCAGTGATGCATGCTGAAGTAGTTAGGGGTGAAGTGTCATGAGAGCAATAAGTTACTTTTAAAGTTTTTTTTTTTTTAAACATTTTTGGAGATCTTTTTAATGTATGGCTGAATAGAAGACAGATGAATTCTCAAACCTGCTTTTGCATTCAGTCTGTTGCAGTATCACATGTCATGTAGCCTGTGGAAAATTCCACTGTACACTCATGAGAGAATGAGAATGGAAAAAGGCAAATAAAAACGTACAATTATTGTAAGAATGTTTTCGGCAGCATGGACCCCCTTAAAAGCCCTGGGGGACCTCAGGGTGTTCCCAGACTACACTTTGAGAACCACAATAATTTACTTTTAAATGGTTCAGTTGAATGGAGGGAGAGCGAGAAGAGGCAAATACAGTCAAATAGGAACACTGGTTGAATCTGATTGGTGTTATTAATTGGACTCTTCTCCATAACGTGCTGTGTATTTGAAAATGTGCACAGTAGAAAGTTCAAAAGAAGGTAGAAAAGAAATGTAGACTCTTGGACACCTGAGGGATCCTGATTGAGATCTGAGGGTGAAGCCCAAGGGGAGCGTTCTTTTTGTTTTTTGTTTTTTTGCGGTACGCAGGCCTCTCACTGCTGTGGCCTCTCGCGTTGCGGAGCGCAGGCTCCGGACGCGCAGGCTCAGTGGCCACGGCTCACGGGCGCAGCCGCTCCGCAGCATGTGGGATCTTCCCGGACCGGGGCACGAACCCGTGTCCCCTGCATCGGCAGGCGTGCTCTCAACCACTGCGCCACCGGGGAAGCCCCAAGGGGAGCATTCTTAACCTAAGCTCCAGGTGCCCTTGACTGCACGAACCTGAGGCCCCAGGTGAGACCTGCTGGTCCGCAGGTTCCCAGCTTACCGAACAGCCCTCCAGCCCTGCACCCTCCCAAACCAGACCCAGGGGGATCAGTTAGTGGCCAGGAGGGTGGGTGTATGGAGCCCTCTGCAAATTCTGGCATGTGGTCTGTGGGAAAGGCCTTATTATCAAACCCTTGCTTGACTGTATTGTCAGGGGCTGGCCAGAGATAAGTTGTCCTTTCTAAGGGCGAGGGTGGTTTCCTTTCTAGAGAGTGATAAGTATTTTTTGAATGACTTGTTTTCCATCGAAATAGTAATAGATGCTTTTTGGGAGGATTTCACGCAGGATAAAGGTTATGGAAAGAAAACAAAGTCTCTTTCCCATTCCCGGTCCCCCATCCCACTTCCAAAGGAAACCAGTGATAACTGTCTTAAATACTGTTTCAGAAAATGTCTGTGCAAATACATCCATCTATAGAATGTATGTAGCACTTTCCTTTTTTCTTTTTTCTTCACTAGGATGTAATTTATATGGAATGAAATGCATGGATCTTAATTCAGTTGGTTTTGACCAACTAAAGAGAACATTCTTGGTACTCCCAGAGGGCCTCATCTTGCCCTCCTTTAGTCAAATCCTCTGGCTGGAGGGTACCACCATGCTGATTCCCGTCAGCACAGTTTACTTTCGCCTGTTCTTGAACTTCATATACCTGGGGTCCTATGATCTGTACACTCTTATGTCTGGCTTCTGCACTGAGCATGATTGTGAGATTCATCTGTGTTGTATCATGTAGCACTGATTCATTCATTCATTCCATTTTCTTGTGAAAGTACTTGGGAGAGTAATATACTTGATAGACCTCGTTTCTCTTAGTCCTGCTGTTTGGAAGCTGTTGTACATCAGCTCGCTCACAGCATGTTCCAGAGTGTGGACGGTGTGCAAGTTTACTTAACCAGTCCCCTCTTGATGGGTCTGTGGATTCCTCAAGCTTTTGTAATCGATGCTTGTGGTGTTATGCCAATGTAAAAATGCCAAGCAGGAAAGACCTCTGGGATTAATTGAATGCATAGAATTTAGATGTTGGAAGCTAGCTAGCTTCAAAAATCAAAGCAACCCTTATAGTTTACATATGACCAAGAGATGTCCCGAGAAGTCAGGTGACTTGCCCAAGGTCACGTGACCAGTAGCGACAGAGTTGGGGAACAGCCCAGGTCCCCAGATGCCTTGTACAGAATGTTCTTTTTTGCACTGTAGGTTCTGTGAGGGAAGGAACTGTGTGTGCTTTGTTCACCACTGTAAACCCAGCACATAGCACGTGGCAGAGTAAGTGCTCATTAAATTTTCGTTGGATGAAAAATTAAGTGAAATGTTAGTACCCTGAGAAAAGACCACCGATATCCTGAGAACTGCAAAGGCGTTTCCATGAGACGTGAGCCTCGATATTCATTCATTCATTCATTCATTCACTCCCTCATTTACTTCTTTGTTCAACCAGTATCTGTTGGGTCCCTGCTGTGTGTCTAGGCCAGGGTTTCTCACCCTGGACGCTATGGGCTCTCGGGCTGGATGATTCTCTGTGGTGAGGGATGTCCTGTGCACTGTAGGATGTTTAGCAGCGTCCCCGGCCTCCACCCACTCGATGTGGGTTGCAACCATTGCCCCGTCCCCCACTTGTGACAGCTGAACTCCAGACATTGCCAAGTGTTCCCTGGTGGGCAAAGTTGCCCCCGGTTGAGACCTACCAGTCTAGGCACTGGGGTTTACCGTGGCCAAGGTTCGTGCCTCGGTGGAAGTGACATTCAAGTCGAGGAAAGAGAAGATAACTGTATTTGATAGGCTGTGCTGTCGCATGAAATATAGCGGGAGGCGGAGGGTGGGCAGTGGTGGATTCAGAACCCTGGTTAGGCAGGGCGGTCACGGAGGCCCCTCTGAGGGCTCACACCCTCTCAGGGGGAGCCACCTGAACATCGAGGGGGCAGAGAGCTCGGGCTGAGGGAACAGCCAGTGCAAAGGCCCTGAGGCGAGGCAGCAAGGAGGCGGGCGTGTCCAGAGAAGCAGCACCCAGAGAAGTGTGGTGGGAGAGGTGCTTGGAAGGGTGGCTGGGCAGACCCTGTGGGGACTCGGAAGGAGTGGCACCAGCCCTGGTGACTCTAGGTGTGATGGCAAGCCACTGGGTGCTCTTGGGTGGGAGAGTGACGCTTCTGGACTTGTGTTTGAAAGGATGGCTGTGGCTGCTGTAAGGAGAAAAGTCAGAGGTGGGTGAGAGAGAGAAAGCAGTGTGGCCAGCGAGGAGGTGGGGACAGTGGCCACGTGAGCGGCGACCTGGGTGGCCAGGTGAACTGTAGCTTAGAGGACCGTGCCCTTAACTAATTTAGCAGCCATGTCATGCTTGGAGCCAGGCGGGCCTTGGACATCAGAGGAGCACTGTGAGTGTGTGATTACAGCGCCTCGAGCTGGAGGCCGCCTGCCGCACCTGTCAGGACAGTGTCACCAGTGACGGGCGGCAGTTTGCAGGGACAGCAGAGGCGACAGCTCTTGTATTCCACATACGACACTGGAAAGGCTCCCCTTCCGGCCTCCTGGTGTGGATGAAGTCGCTCGAGCTTTCTCGCGGGCCCTTGAGCCCGCCGCCTGCCTGTCTCCCTGTGAACTGGCTGTTCTCTGCCTGGAGGGCTATGCCACCCCCCGTGCTGGCCAGCCTGGGTCACCCACGGTCCACTGTCGCCAAGCCCTCCCGTGCAGGTCCTTGTGCCGGTCCTGAGAGCAGGGAGCTGGCAGTCGGTTGGACTGATGGAAGTTTGAGACCAGAGCCTTCCCCGTTGGAGGTGACTGTCCCCCTCCTGGGGTCCCGTGCGGGGAGAGCCCCGTGGGCTAGGCCGGGCCCTCGACCCCCCAAAGATGCTGCGGGGTCCGCTCCCAGCAGCAGCAGCGCTGATCCGGGGGGTGGGGGTGGGGTTTGGCTGGAGGGAGCGTGACACAGACACGCGGAGTTCTGTTAATCCCCTCGGGAGGTCTGTTCCTTGCGCTGGTGCCCGGGGACCTGCTGACTCATTTCTCGTGGCTGCTGTTGCTTCTCCTGGGCTCACCCCGCACTTTTTACCACGTCTCTGGGGGTGGCCGGAGCTCCTGCCGGGATCTTAGCCTCCCTTCTGGGTTGCGATGGTCAGTGTAAAATTTATTGTTTCCATCCACCGGAGCCCTTGGAGGTGCTGGTTGGGTTAGGACGAGAGGGGCCACCGCAGCGATCCCAGACACATTATTTTCCTCTTAGCTGCGTCAGGCCTCCCACCAGCCCCACTTTTGCCCAAAACATAGGAGTTGACTGACATTTCAGCCTTCACCTTGGTGGCCCCGCTGGAATACGGTGAAGCCACCCCGTGGCCGTGTTCCCGCTGTGGCCTTGCTCTGAGGACACTGCGAAGAACGCCTCGAGGCTGCATTGGAGGACTCTGCATTTAACCTTCACGGAGATGCTAGTTGTGAGTGTCTGTGACATTGTTTTCATCCACGAGGGGGAGTAGCCCACATGAGCAGGAAGTAGATTGTTGCGGAGGAAGATGGTCTGCAGAGGTCCCAGGAGAGGGAGGGACACCGCGGCGTTTCTCACGAGCACCGTCTTCAGCCGCTGTTATGGGCTGATATTGTGTCTCTCAGAGCTCACATGGTGAAGTCCTAATCCGTAGTACCTCAGAATACGACCTTACTTGGAGACGAGATCTTTATAGAGGTAATCAACTTAGAACGAGGCCATGAGTGTGGCCGCAGTCCAGTGTGACTGGGGTCTTTATAAGAAGAGGTTTCTGCACAGACAGGCGCAGAGTGAAGAGGGTGTGAAGGGGCGCGAGGAGAAGACGGCCGTCTACCAGCCAGGGAGAGAGGCCTGGGACGGATCCTGCCCTCACAGCCCCTGAGGAACCAATCCAGGCGTACTGTCACCTGGATCTCAGGCTTCTGGCCTCCAGCATTGGGAGACAAGAAGTTTCTGCCATTTGAGCCGCCTGGCCTGTGGGGCTGGTCAGGGCAACCCAGGTGAACTAGTCCAGCGGTGTTTTCCGGCGCACATGAGCCATCGCCCACCCGGGAGGTTGGAGGATAACCCAGCAGCCTTTACTTGAGCGCTTTCCGCGCAGTTTAGGAGAGGCTTGGCGAGCAGTGCCCTCTCCGTGGAAGCAGGTAGCTCTTGGGTCCCGAGAGGAACGAGGCGTGTTCAGTCCTCTCACGACCCAAGAGGAAGGGCCCTCAGTGCCCCGGTGGGAATCTGGCTCCCTGCTCACTGTCTGTGGGACTTGGGCTTGAGACCTAACCTCCCCTCTGCCTCAGTTTGCTGACCTGTAACGTGGGCCTGAGGCTGACGGCATTTACTTCAGAGAGTGTCAGGAGCCCTGGTGGCGGATGCGTGTGAAGCACTTAGGACGGGAGCCCTGTACAGACTTGTTGTTCTTATTACTGTGAGGAGGGGGCTCTGGGGACGGTCTCCATCCTTGGCCCTGGGTGCCAGGAACGCGGAGAACTCATGGCCATCTCCCTGCCCTCTGGGGGGGCGGGATGTGAGAACACTGAGTCCATTGCGTCACCGGAGGCCGTGTGCAGTTGGCCTTGGCCGCTTCCCAGCACGCAGGCTGTGTTCCGAAAGGGGACAAATAGCCGCGCAGCCCTGGGGCCACAGGAATCGTGCCACGGAGGGCGGCCGCGCCCTGCACCAGCTCGCCAGCCTTGGGCGGCAGAAGGGGTGCGGGGAGGGCTGGGTGCTGGGCAGGGGCCAAGGGGGAAGCAGGAGGGGGAGGTAGAAGTGACCCCTCCCCTCTGTGCCCTCTCCAGGCAACATTTTGAAGCTGACAAACTTGAATTCTCACGTCTCTTTCTGTGCATCCTGTGGCTTGAGCTTTCTTCTCTTGGGGACGCCCGAGGGTGCCGTGACCCTCGGCCTCTCGCCACGTGGGGGCTGGTCTCAGTGTCAGCGCCGCTGGGTCTAATCCCCCCGGGGAGCGCCGTGCGGTGGCTGGAGCGTTGACTAGAGGGGACGGATGAAGTGTGGCCCGTCACCCGCCTAAAGGTGTCTGTATCTTGAAAGCGAGACTCCATCATCTCAAATGAATTTAAAGTTGCTGGGGTTTCAGGTGAGATGGCGAGGGGAGGGGAGAAGCTTTGACTAGTGGGGGAACCGGCCTCCAGGACTGGCCCGATGACTGCCTCCTGTGTTCATGGCCAGGTGCAGCCTCTCCCACACTGAGTCCCTCAGGGCTGACTGTGCCACCGGCGGGGTGCGCTGGAAGGGACGGCGTGTGACTCGCCAGACTAGGTCATAAGAGACTGCTGCTTCCACCTCGCTCCCGTGGAGCACTTGTTCTAGAGGGAGCTGACTGCCATGTCCCGAGGACGCTCAAGCAGTCCGGTGGAGGCGCAGGGTGCAGTGGAACTGAGTCCTCGCGCCAACAGCCAGCACTGACTTGCCTCCAGATGCCTGCGGCCCTGGGCAACAACCTCCGGAGATACCTCGAACCAGAAAGACCCAGCCAAGCTGCTCCTGAATCCCCAACCCATAGACACTGTGTAAGATGATATGTGTATTATTTTAAGCTGCTGAGTTCTGAGGTAGTTTGTTACGTAGCATTCTAGATAATACACCTGGGGAGGAGAGGAGCTCCATGCACGGTTTAGGTTATTGAGTGTAAGTTAGGGCATATTGTTTTTTTTTTTTTTTTTTTTTTTTTTTGCTGTACGCGGGCCTCTCACTGCTGTGGCCTCTCCCGTTGTGGAGCACAGGCTCCGGACGCGCAGGCTCAGCGGCCATCATGGCTCACGGGCCCAGCCGCTCCGCGGCATGTGCGATCTTCCCGGACCGGGGCACGAACCCGTGTCCCCTGCATCGGCAGGTGGACTCTCAACCACTGCGCCACCAGGGAAGCCCAAGTTAGGGCATATTGATGATGAGCTTCAGTGTACTGATTTTAAGTAAATGGACAGCTGTGTTTATTTCAGGAAAATGTCTACTTCCCTGTTGATCTTCATAGCCTGGAGACTTCAGTCTCCACTAGCCCCCAAATGCCAGTGTGGTTTGGATGTCTGCTGTCACTTCAAGCACCCAGCATTGCAAATCTGGGATGTCACTTGTTTGGGGAGCATCTCCCCTTTTCTCCCTGCACCAGTGAAACGTGCTCCGGCCTGTAATGCAGCTTGGAGCCCATGTCATGGTGGTTTTGCCAACCCCAGTGCCTTTGCTCGGTCAGAGGGTTTAGACTTTGGACATGAATTATTTCAGTGGGAGATCAGTTTTTCTAGTTAGGTATTTTGAAAGAGAAAGAAAGTAGTTCGCAGGCGCTTGAGAGAAGTGTTGCAACATGCCAACTAAAAAATCTAACTTTTGTACAGTGAGGCAGTGAGATTTAATTCTAGTTGATGGGCCTTTTGGGTTGCCTTGAGTAATAAACCTTTTATTGAAATATATGTGCAGAAAAGTGTGTAAAGTGTAAGGGTACAGCTTGATGAATTTTCACAAAGTGATCACACCTGTGTAACCAGTGTCCAGATCAAGAAACAGGAAGTGGGACTTCCCTGGTGGCACAGTGGTTAAGACTCTGTGCTCCCAATGCAGGGGGCCTGGGTTCGATCCCTGGTCAGGGAACTAGATCCCACATGCATGTCGCAACTAAGAGTTCGCACGCCGCAACTGAGGAGCCCATGTGCTGCAACTAAGGAGCTGGCGAGCTGCAACTAAGACCCAGCACAACTAACTAACTAACTAAATATTAAAAAAAAAAGAAAAAAAGAGAAAAAACGTGACCAGCCACCAGAAGCCACCCCCATGTCCCTTCTGGTCACTCCTCAGCCCAAGGGTAACTGCTGTCCTGATTAACTCCACACATTCGGTTTGCTTATTTGGAACTTTGTTTTAATGGACTCATGTGTTCCCGTGTCTGGCCTTCCCTTGACATTGGGTTTGCGAATTCCATCCTTGTCAGTGTATGTAGTGGTAGGTTGTTCATCCTTGTGGTTGTGTCTAGTCGCATAGTTTTTTCTCTGTATATAGGTGTCTTTTCTTCTCGTGCTGCTTTTTTTTCTTGCTGCTTTTAAGGTATCCTCCTTTTCAGTGAGTTTAGCAATTTGATTATGCCACTCCTTAGTGTGGTTTTATTCTATTATTTATTTGGGTGCTTGGGGTGTACTGATTCGCTGAGCTTCTTGTATCTGTGGGGCTTGTAGTCTCGTAGTTTAAATCCTGTAGAACAGGATTTCCTAGAGTAAAAGTTCCGGGCCCCAAATGAAAATGTATTTCAGAGAAATTTCTTGAGAGAATTTAAAGGGAGTTTTAAACCAATTTCCCTGTGCCCTCCTCCACTTGGATAAGAAATGTGAAGTAGGGTTTGGCTCATCGGGCTGCTAAAGGGGCTGCCAACTCTTGGTGTTACCCCGCTTCCTGCTGTGATGGGTCCAAAGTCCACTTCTTTGGGCTCCCAAGATTCTGGGTCAGATGCCTGTGGTTGGGTGTCAGCCAGGATGTTGGCCGGCTGCACCGAGCAAGAGATCTGTCTATATTTGTCAGCCCAGCTTTTTTCCTGGGTGAAAAGTAGTAAGGGAAAAATCAGGATGCAAGGCATGCCCTTCAGACTCACGCTGCTACAGAGGATAAAACCGCAGAGCATGGTGCATGTGAAAGGCGATGCAATCAAAGAGACGTGTCCCAACCTCTCATTTTCACGTCTAGTGACTTGAGTATGGTTTTCGTATTCTTTTTGTCCTGTGTGTACTCACAGGTAAGCTCTCTTTCTTGTATGTATTTTTGAGTGTGCCTGTGCAGTGATGTCCCAAGCATTGAGCTGACTGCTTGATAGCGTTTTCTATCTCTAGATGGATGTAATTTTGTTTGTTTTTTTTTAAAAAAAATGTTTATTTAAATGTAGTTGATTTACAATGTTGTGTTAGTTTCAGGTGTACAGCAAAGTGATTCAGTTATACGTATATATGTAAATAGATGTATTCTTTTCTTTACATTCTCTTCCATTACAGGTTATTACAAGATATCGAGTAGAGTTCCCTGTGCTATACAGTAGGTCCTTGTGGGTTATCTGTTTCATATTTTAATCCCAAACTCTTAATTTATCCCTTCCTCCCCCTTTCCCCTTTGGGAGCCGTAAGTTTGTGTTCTGTGTCTGTGGGTCTGTTTCTGTTTTGTAAGGAAGTTCACGTGTATCGTTGTTGTTGTTGTTGTTGTTGTTGTTTTGTAGTACGCAGGCCTCTCACTGTTGTGGCCTCTCCCATTGCGGAGCACAGGCTCCGGACGCGCAGGCTCAGCGGCCATGGCTCACGGGCCCAGCCGCTCCGCGGCATGTGGGATCTTCCCGGACCCGGGCACGAACCCCTGTCCCCTGCGTCGGCAGGCGGACTCTCAACCACTGCACCACCAGGGAAGCCCTGGATGTAGTTTTAATAACGCTCCTTGTAGAGGAGAGATTGTGTATGCGGTGGGTGAAGCTTTTTAGGGTTAACGGATATTGTAACTGTACAGCAGGCTCAGCAAACACTGCCTCAAAGGTGCAGATGGTAGACGGGGGTGAGTAACGCAGGCCTCTGCCCTCAGGAGCTCAGAGGCGGCAAGCTTTGAAACAATTATTCCAGTTTATAAGTAAGATCGATAATCAAAATAGTAGTAATTAAGACACGATGGGAAGGATGCAGGGAAGGAAATGGAGTGGGGAACAGGAAGGGAATGAAGGGTTATAAGGGCCCCTGGTTGTTAAAGCCCGGTCTGCGGGCCAGCAGCAGCAGCAGCAGCCTTCCTGGGAGCTTGTAAGAAATGCAGATTCTCGGGCCTTGCCCCAGAGCTGCTGAAGCTGAATGTCTGCGGGCGGGACGGGGACCCAGCCCTCCCGATTTGCCAGGTCACCTGTTGCGATCAATAAAGTGTGTCAGGGAGTTTTCCTGCGTTCTCACATGGATGGCAGGTTTTACTTTGCCCATTAGTACAACTTACCCATTTGGTTTCTTTTAAGGGTCGTGCTTTGGTGTCATCCCTAAAAACTCTGCCTAGCCCTAGGTCACGAAGATTTTGCCCATTTGTACCGGGCCGTAAACATCACTCAGGGATTTGCGCAGGCAAAGGCATCCCTGGTTGAAGAAAGAGAAAATGGCCTGCGATGCTGCCTTCATTTGGGCTCTCTCAGAAGCAGACCCCGAGACGAGGATTCTGGTGCAGGGCGTTTCTTGGGTGCTGCAGGGACCCTGGGAGGGGCGACTGGGAGAAAAAGGCACCTGTTAGAGAGCCTGGGCTGTTAATGCAGCTCACCATGTGGGCAGCCGGAGCTTAACTGCATGCTTTGGAAACTCGAGGAAACGATGTTTGCAGTGTCACGAGCTCCCCAAGTCACCTGTGGGTTCACTAGGAGGACCTAGTGTGGGTTCACTAGGGGACTCTTCGCTGCTGTGACTTCCTCTGATGGAAGGATATAAAGCAAAATCAGCAAAGGGAAAAGGCGATGGGGTAAAGTCTGGAGGAAACGAGGTTCCGGCTCCCAGAGTCCTCTTCCCGTGGAGTCCTGCAGGGATGTGCTTCCTTTTCCCACAGTGAGCTGAGGCAACACGGGTGAAGTGCCCTCTACCCAGGAAGCCTGTTAGTCTCAGTGCCCAGATTTCTGTTGGGGGGCTGGTCCTGTAGGCACTCTCTGTCCAGCTTGTGTCACAATTCCAGACTCCCAGAAGGAGAGCAGGGGTTCAGTATCAGTCCCGGTATTTGGACAGCCAGTTTAGGTACTGCGAGCCATTCTTATCAGTTCTGGGGATGGTGTCAACCCTCCTCAAATCCACGTTCCCAGGTGCCAGCCGAGGGCCAGCCTTGCCAGCAGGCCTTCCTGAAGAGAGCGGTCTCTGGCCTGCAGTGCTAAGTCTTTTCTGCACAGGTATGAAACACATGCCTTGAAATGATCCCATTCAGAGGGTGAGGGAGTGGGAGTATTTATGCACCAGTTCCCGAGACGTCGGTTAATACCTGCTCCCAGTAATGCTCTTCAGGCGTGCCACGCCAGCAGAGCCACCTTTCACAGGGCTGGAGGCAGTGACCTTAGGTACACACATACAGCCGGGAATCAGCTGGAGCTCACTGGAAGGTCTTGAGGGATGTGGGTGGGGCACTGGGAGCATCAGGTACAATAGTTATTCTAGAAATTGGGTGGGGACGACAGAGCCATGTGTCCAGGGCAGTTCACATGCGTGTAGTCATGCGGCAGTGTTACAACTGTGGGTGAAACGACCAAGGTCAAGGCTTCCCTCTAACTTCCTTGGGGTGTGGCAGGAATGCTGGGTAGGAGGCACCGGGAGAGCCATGGATGGGCGCCTCCTCCCTGTGTCTGCCTGTTTCTTTCTCTTCTGAGCCTCCCATATGCATATATTTGTTTACTTGATGGAGTCCCATAAGTCCCTTTGTGTGTGTGTGTGTGTGTGTGTGTGTGAGCGAGCATTGTGGGGGCAGAAGATACTGGTATGTTTAACAAATGTTTGCTATAGCCTCAAACATGCATGGCAAAAAAATTTTTTTTTCTTTATCCACACGAGCACATTGGGAGACCCGTGTCTGCTGTGTAATTTGAAATTAGCTGTGAAATTGTATTGGATTGCTGTTTTTTTTCTTTTTTCTTTCTTTTTGCGGTACACGGGCCTCTCACTGTTGTGGCCTCTCCCGTTGCGGAGCACAGGCTCCAGACGCGCAGGCTCAGCGGCCATGGCTCACGGGCCCAGCCGCTCCGCGGCATGTAGGATCCTCCTGGACCAGGGCACGAACCCGTGTCCTCTGCATCGGCAGGCGGACTCTCAACCACTGCGCCACCAGGGAAGCCCTGGGTTGCATTTTTGAAGCGTGTCATGGTGTTGTGTGCACAGAGATCCAGGGCATGAATAAAGGCAGGCTGGCGTCCCCACATTCATTTTAAGGTCCTGATTTCCTCCCCCGTCAGAGAACTGAGTGGATGGGGAGCTGGCCTGGCTGCCCTAGGAGGAGGGGCCGGGGGCAAAGGGTTTACACTGGATCACAAGTTCATGATGATGATCGTGGTAATGCAGCCCTCGAGTAGAGGTGTGACACTCTTCAAAGGCAGGAGCTCCAAGAGTGCCCTCTTCCCCAGCGCCCCCTCCAGGATCACAATCTGCATTTTAATAAGACCCCAGGGGATTCATGGGCTCATCCCAGCCTGATTCAGGGTCTCACCTGAGACGCTGCACTTTGGAAGCACTTGGGGAGCTTTAGAAATGCTGATGCCTGGGCCCCCCAGACCCGGATTTAACTTCTCCGGGCTGGACCTGGGGTTGGGGGCCTTTGTGAAAGGCCCCAGGTGATTGGGCTGTGCAGCCAGGGCTGGGACCGGCCTGGGACCTGCTCACTGCGCCTCCACAGAACTCTTCTTTCTCAGCCACCAAGACACCTGCCCTCCTGCCTGCCTCTGACCATGGCTTCTTTTTTAAAAAAATTAATTAATTAGTTAATTAATTTGGCTGCGTTGGGTCTTCATTGCTGCGCGCGGGCTTTCTCCAGTTGTGACGAGCGGGGGCTACTCTTCGTTGCGGTGCACAGGCATCTCATTGCGGTGGCTTCTCTTGTTGCGGAGCACGGGCTCTAGGTGTGCGGGCTTCCGTAGCTGTGGCACGCAGGCTCAGTAGTTGTGGCGCACGGGCTCTAGAGCACAGGCTCAGTAGTTGTGGCGCACGGGCTTAGTTGCCTCGCGGCATGTGGGATTTTCCCGAATCTGGCAGGCAGATTCTCAACCACTGAGCCCCCAGGGAAGCCCCTGACCACGGCTTCTTAATCTGCTTGAGCCGTGATTCTGTCTCTGGCCCCCAGTCCCGCCTGGCTCCCCGCGTTTCTTCTTTTGAGATTCTTTTCCCATGTTGGCCATTAGAGAGCACTGAGTACAGTTCCCTGTGCTGTACAGCAGGTTCTTAACTGTCTGCTTTATATCTAGTAGTGTGTGTGTGTCAGTGCCGATCTCCCAATTCACCCCTCCCGCTTCCATGGGTTTCTGACTTCAGCCCGGTCCCTTTTCTATATTCAAAGTGTGGTCCACAGACCGGCAGCAATAGCTTGTGAGAAATGCAGTCTCAGGCCCTACCCTGCCTGGCCATGCTGGATCAGAATCCGCATTTAGCCAGCTGCCCAGTGTTCCAAATGTGTGGGAAGGTGGGAGCGGTGCCGCACTCGCTGTCAGGGCGGGGAGAACTGGTGGGAGCGGTGCCGCACTCGCTGTCAGAGCGGGGAGAACTGGTGGGAGGGGCGGTGCTCTCGCTGTCAGGACCGGAAGAACTGGTGGGAGGGGCGGCGCTCTGCCTGTCAGGGCGGGGAGAACTGGTGGGGGGGCGCCGCTCTGGCCGTCAGGGCGGGGAGAACTGGTGGGAGCGGCGCCGCTCTCGCTCCCAGGGCGGGGAGAACTGGTGGGAGGGGCGCCGCTCTGGCCGTCAGGGCCGGGAGAACTGGTGGGAGGGGCGGCGCTGTGGCCGTCAGGCCCGGGAGAACTGGTAGGAGGGGCGCCGCTCTGGCCGTCAGGGCCGGGAGAACTGGTGGGAGCGGTGCCGCACTCGCTGTCAGGGCCGGGAGAACTGGTGGGAGGGGCGCCGCTCTCGCTCTCAGGGCGGGGAGAACTGGTGGGAGGGGCGCCGCTCTCGCTCTCAGGGCGGGGAGAACTGGTTGGAGCGATGCCGCACTCGCTGTCAGGGCGGGGTGAACTGGTGGGAGGGGCGGCGCTCTCGCTGTCAGGACCGGAAGAACTGGTGGGAGGGGCGGCGCTCTGCCTGTCAGGGCGGGGAGAACTGGTGGGGGGGGCGCCGCTGTGGCCGTCAGGGCCGGGAGAACTGGTAGGAGGGGCGCCGCTCTGGCCGTCAGGGCGGGGAGAACTGGTGGGAGCGGCGCCGCTCTCGCTCTCAGGGCGGGGAGAACTGGTGGGAGGGGCGGCGCTCTGGCTGTCAGGACCGGAAGAACTGGTGGGAGGGGCGCCGCTCTGCCTGTCAGGGCGGGGAGAACTGGTGGGAGGGGCGCCGCTGTGGCCGTCAGGGCCGGGAGAACTGGTGGGAGGGGCGCCGCTGTGGCCGTCAGGACCGGAAGAACTGGTGGGAGGGGCGCCGCTCTGCCTGTCAGGGCGGGGAGAACTGGTAGGAGGGGCGCCGCTCTGGCCGTCAGGGCCGGGGGAACTGGTGGGAGCGGTGCCGCACTCGCTGTCAGGCCCGGGAGAACTGGTGGGAGGGGCGCTGCTCTCGCTCTCAGGGCGGGGAGAACTGGTGGGAGGGGCGTCGCTCTGGCCGTCAGGGCGGGGAGAACTGGTGGGAATGGTGCTGCACTCGCTGTCAGGGCCGGGAGAACTGGTGGCAGAGGCGCAGCTCTGGCTGTTAGGGCCGGGAGAACTGGTGGGAGGGGCGCCGCTCTGGCTGTTAGGGCGTGGAGAACTGGTGGCGTTGGCAGGAGCCAGGGAACCCGGCCTCAGGAACTGGAAGGCCTGTACTTATTCAGTTTCTCGGCTGTCGTTCTTTACATTGGCGCGGGACCTTCTTTGCTGTTCGGCCGTCCTGCGCATTTAGGATGTTTATCAGCATCCCTGGCCTGTACCCACTTGATGCCACTCCCCGGCCTCCCCCGCAATTGTGACATCCGAGAATATCTCCAGGCACTGCCAAGTGGCTGTTTAGGGACACAGTTGGCCCTGGAAGGCCACTTTGGGGAGAAATGACCTGTGAATCTACATGGTTCAAAGGTGTCCAGTTGACTCTCGGGCCCCCAAATATAACCCCTGCAGGGAAGCGCCCAAAAGGCTCGTTTGGTCCAGTTTTGAATTAAGGCAGAATTTCTCCGCCTCAGCGCTGTCGGCACTTGGGGCCGTCCTGGTCACTGTAGGGTGCTGAGCAGTATCCCTGGCCTCCACCCACTAGATGCCAGCAGCACCCCCTGTCAGATGTGACAGAATGTGCCCAGTGACCTCTGGGGGCATAATTGCCTGTTGGGAGCCACTGGTCCATCCATCTTTGGTCTGTGTCGCCCGGTCTCATCCCCCCGCTGTAGACCCGCCGTAGAGGTGGTGGCTCCCAGGGTAGCCACTCCCCTGGAAAGAGGGTCCTCCTTTTCTCTGTCGTCCGCATGTGGCACTGCATGGGTCCCCTGCTCGCCCCACAGCCAGTCGCTGTGCCTGGCGGTTGGAGACTGTCATTGGCCAGCCTGGGTCACGTGTCCACGGTGGGGAGGGCAAGCTTTGGTACCAAATGGAGGGGAGGGACAGTTCTGGGGGGCGAGAATGGCCTGCTCTTGCACCCCTGTGCGGAGCTAAATGCTCGGCTGCACTGCCATCTAGTCAGTAACCAGCTCGTCTAGCGAATGCCAGATGCCGGCGTTTCTCTGCCCGTTTCCAGGCCACCTCGGAGGGCGCTCAGCCCTTTTACAGGTGAGCAGCCCAGGCTCGGCGGGGCTGGCGAGGCACCCACATTGGCCAGCAGGGCCCAGGTGTCCTAAGCCCCCATGCCCCCTTCAGTTTCTGCCTCCAGGCCTCCCTCCACGGGCCCGTCAGAGGGCTCTTCAGAGCATCCTCTTCTTCTCCAAACACTTCTGCATCTCAAAAGAAAGCGAGCGTTTTTAGACAGCCCCGAAGTCCCTGCCCATCAAACTGGAGCTTTTCTTCCCACCGTAGTCCCCTTCTACCCAAACCTCCAGGACTTGGAGAGTGGGGAAGGGCTTGGTGCGCCAAAGAAAAATGACACTACTATCGCCGGAAGAAGGAACAGATGCGCTGGGCAAAAGCCACAAATGAGAATCGTGCCTAAGAAGCTGCATTTCCTGATGGGCAGCCCACATTTTCAAACACCTCTTCAAATTGCAAAGTATAGCAAACGCGCCCCAAAGTGCATATAACACCTGACTGTATGGCTTAATGGATCGAATACGAAGCCTCCATGTCACCACCTAACGTATAATTTATAGGATGCCACGTAGATGGAAGCACGCAGTGTGGATTCTGACGCGACTCGACTCTTCGGTCAGCAGGCTGTGTGAGACACACCCATTGCAAGCACACTTCGGGGAGCACTGGAGTCAGAGCGTGTGTAGAAACCGAGAAGTCACTGCAGGTGACAGAGGAGTGGCCACGGGTCGGAGCGGGAATTGGTCTTGAGTTGCCCAGGGCACAGGGTACAAGCCATGGGCTGTGGAGACAGGAGTTCCTGTGACCTGAGGCAGGAGTTGGGGCTAAAGGAGGCTGAGGGAAGGGTGGCAGGTGAGGCAGGGCAGGGCACTGGTTGGAGCAGATGGAGAGGAGGCAGGCCCCGCCCAGTGGACCCAGCTGCCCCAGGCAGCAGGGCTGCTCACACAGCACCCTCTGGTGGCCCCGTGGTGCAGTGACACCCCCTCTGAGCCCCAGGGAGCCCAGGCTGGTGGCCTTCAGAGGAGCGGCCAGCACCAAAGAGCTGGCGGCCAGCAGACGTCAGCCCTGAGTTCAGTGCCTGCTGTAATCCATGCAGGTTGCAAGAAAAGTGACTTGTGATTGGTTGTTGGAGCTTCCGGTTAATCTGTAAGACATGAAGCTTTTTTCGATATATATATATATATTTCTAGTTGTCATCTAAGGACTGGCTCTGAACTCAGTGTTCTGGGATCCTCTCCTCCTGTGTCCTACTCCTTTCACGGTCTCTTGTGAGTATGTGTGACCTCTGGCCCTGATGGTCTTGACCACTTTGTCAAATTGATGCTATGACCATATTTGTATTCACAAGCCAGGGGCATCTGGTGCCTTGAAGCATTTGGATACCTAACTAGTTGGAGAAACTTTTCTGATGGTAGGATATCGCAGAAACCTTGATGTGTATGTGTGTGTGTTAAGAACTACCTTTTATTCCCTTGAAGCTTCCAGGTTGAAACGTCGCTCGGGAGGTCCTGTGGTTGCATTTCCAGGGTCCCATCCTTCCCTTCCAGAATCCTGTGCAGGAAGGCCATGCCTCTTCATCTTTGTATATTCCCAGTGGATGGTGATGCTTGCTCTGCTGCTTCTGTTGGTAGGTGAGGCTTGACGGCCTGCCGGTGGCTCTGGCACTGTGGACAAGGGCCTGGCAGGTGACATATGCCCCATGACTGCTTGTGTCAAGTAGCGCCCAGCAGCCCCCTAGCGCGGCCTGTTTCTGTAGGTCACACGTCAGGGCACACATTCACATGTCTTCTTTCTGCTCTGTCTGGGCTGCTCTGCGCTTCAACGACCGAAGGGCTGACTGGACGAATTGTGACCGAGACTGCATGGCCCCTGAGCTGAAAATATTTCCCATCTGGCCCTTTGTAGGAAACATTTGCCAAGCCCTGAATGGCAGTTGAGTTACTGCGAGGGCACAGGGAGGAGAAAGACGGCAAGGCCAGCTTGCTGGAAAGGCTAACGGGGCCGGATTGAGGTTTTGGTGGCAGTTTCTCCCACGCCCACACTGCCAGAGGAACCTGCTGGAACTCACCCTTGGGGTGACCAGCCTTCCTTGCTGATTGGAGACTTTCGATTTTTTTTTTTTTTTTGGCTGCACTGTGCAGCTTGCAAGATCTTAGTTCCCCGACCAGGGATCGAACCCGGGCCCTTAGCAGTGAAAGCGCAGAGTCCTAACTACTGGACCGCAGGGGAATTCCGAGACTTTTAATACTGTAATCTGAGTGATGACTTTCCGTTCCATCTGCCCAAGTCATCTAGGGATTAGCTAGTAGTGTCATGGCTCCAAGTGGGAAACCAGCCAAATGTCCATCCACAGTAGAATGGATAAACTCATTGGGGTCTGTTTGCACCATTGAATACTATAGAACAGGAAGCGGCAAAGAACATCATCCCGTGGGCCAAATCCAGCTCACTGCCTGAGCCAAAATGAGCTAAGAATTTTTTTTTTTTTTTTTTGCAGTTTGCAGGCTTCTCACTGTTGTGGCTTCTCTCGTTGCGGAGCACAGGCTCCGGACGTGCAGGCTCAGCGGCCATGGCTCACGGGCCCAGCCGCTCCGTGGCATGTGGGATCTTCCCCGACCAGCGCATGAACCCGCGTCCCCTGCATCGGCAGGCGGACTCCCAACCACTGCCCCACCAGGGAAGCCCTAAGAATGTTTTTTATATTTTTTAATGATGGAAAGAAACTGAAGGAAGAATACTACTTGGTGACAGGTGAAGATTATATGAAATTCAGACTTCATTGTCGATAAATCGAGTTTCATTGCCACATAGCCCCAGCCATTAGTTTGTGTATTGTCTCTGGCTGCTTTTACGTGACCGTGGCAGAGTTGAGTAGTCCCGACAGAGGCCACGTGGCCCACAAAACTACAGATGTTTACTCTCTGGCCCTTAATAGGAAAACTTCACTGTTGTAGAGCATAGGGAATGAATGAACGATAGTTAGATAAACTCAGCACCATGGGTAGATCTTACAACACAATGTAGAACAAAAGAAGCTGGAAACAAAATATCCCATTTATATAAAGTCCAAAAACGGGCAAAATTCACCTGTGGTGTGAGGATAGTGATTACCTTTACGGGTGGGGTAGGGGCCTGGAAGGGGGCTTCTGGGCGCTGGTCACGTTCTGTTCTTGATCTGGTTGCTGGTTATGTGCGTGAGCTCACTTTGTGAAAACCTGTGGAGGTGTACACTTAGGGCTTTTGCCTTTTTATGGATAGATGTTTATTTCAATAAAAAGCTTACTTAAGAAAAGTGATTTCAGTCTGGCAGCTCCTCAAAAGGTTAAGTGTAGACTTACCATATGACCCAGTAATTCTGTTCCTAGGTGCCTACCCAGGAGAACTGAAAATACATGTCTACATGAAGGCTGGAATGACCATAGCAGCATTAGTCACAATAGCCCCAAAGTGGAAACAGCCCAGATGTCCATCAGCTGATGAGTATGCACACAGCGGAGTATTATTCACCCATAAAAAGGAGTGAAGCACTGATGCTCTAACATGGACAAACCTTGAAAACATTATAATAACAGAAAGAAGCCAGACACAAAAGGCCGCATATGATATGATGCCATTTCTGTGACGTGTCCAGGAGAGTCAAATCTGTAGAGAAGGAAAGCAGATGAGTGGTTACGAGGGGCCGGCCCAGGAGAGGGGCTGCTGTGGGCATGGGGTTACTTGTAGCGGATGAATACGTTCTGGAATTAGATAGTGCACCTCTGTAGCCAGAAGGAAAAGGTCCCAAGATGACAGCCACCTCGCCTGCTCTTTCGTGCTGCCCTTCCAAGCACAGGTGACTCGAAGGTTGACAGGGGGAAGGCCTGACTTTTCCACCAGGTAATCCAGGCCTGCCCCCAGGTCCAGGCCAGATGAGGAATGTAGAGCAGTTTCCAGAACGTAGGTAAAATGAGGACGTTAGATTTGCTACTTCTGTTTACTAAAATAGCAGTTGCATGAAAAGCAGGGCAAGTTGGAAGATTGTAGATAACTCACTTCCTGGACTTGCCCTGTGATTATGCCCAGGCCAGCCCCGGCTTCCCTGGTCTCTGTTTCCCTCTGGCTTGATTGGAGAGGAACAAGCATCTTCCTAGCAGCTACTGGTGCACAGACGTTTTCATCAAGGACAGGACCGTGGACTCTTGGCTTCTTGCTGGTTACAAGATCCTTCTGCTTACCTGGGGCTTGCTTTTTCTATGTTTTTAATAATCTTTTCTGAGTTGCACTTTTGGGTTCCCATTTCTAACTGTTAAGGGCAGTAATGCTCACAGATATCACTATACCTTTTGAGGATGTGAGATTATCACTCAGATGATCTCAATTTTGCCAACAGTGAAGAGTATGTTCTTTTTTCAAACGATTTTCTGCTCTGTAATGACTGATAGAAACAGCTGGCAGTGAAGACAGCTCTGAAATTTCTGGAAAGTTCCCTAGGCTTAACCAATATCTGTGCAGAGACAGAAAGTTTTGATGGGGCTTCCCTGGTGGCGCAGTGGTTGAGAGTCCGCCTGGTGATGCAGGGGACACAGGTTTGTGCCCCGTTCCGGGAAGATCCCACATGCCGCAGAGCTGCTGGGTCCGTGAGCTATGGCCGCTGAGCCTGCGCGTCCAGAAAAAAGTTTCGATGAATTAAAGATTGTTTGCTTGTCCCCGAGCATGTGGAAGGGGCTGGTACTAAGTTTCAGTCTCTGTGTCATCTGCTCTGGGTGGAAAGCACCTGAGAAACAGTCCAGCCCAGGACTGTAGTTTTTGAGAGGAGGGCGGTGAGGGTCAGCGGGGGTCAGCGGAGGTCACACAGCCAGATGGGATTCACGCAAATTTCTCCGTTAGTGGTCTTTTCACTTTGAGTAGATGTATTTCATTTGAAAGAAAATAGTCTCTAATAAATGTAAACACTTTGAGGAGTTTTCAGGAGAAGATATTTAAAATGCCAGGCATAGATTCATGTTTTAATGGCCTCACGAGTTCTTGGTAAACAGAAATCGCAGCAGGTCCCCCAGAAGTTCAGTTTGACTTGCTTAATCTCCCTGAGCAGAACTGGAATCCATCAGGCCCCTTCTGTGAGCTACAGACATCAAAGGACTGATTAGATAAACTTTGGGAGTGAGGGAACCTGCAGGGTGGTAAGGAAAATGTGTTTTCATGAAACACTTAAGGTTTTTTTTTAAGCATTATTATTATTTTTTTATTGGAGTATAGTTGCTTTACAATGTTGTGTTAGTTTCTGCTGTACAACAAAGTGAATCAGCTCTACGTATACATATGTCCCCTCCCCCTTGGAGCTCCCTCCCCGCCCCTTCCACCCAGTCTCGCCCATCTAGGTCATCACAGAGCACCGAGCTGAGCTCCCTCTGCTGCACAGCAGGTTCCCACTAGCTATCTGTTTTACACGTGGTAGTGTATTCATGTCAAACCTAATCTCCCAATTCGTTCCACCCCCCTTGTCCACATGTCCATTCTCTCTGTCTGTGTCTCTATTCCTGCCCTGCAAATAGGTTCATCTGTACCATTTTTCTAGATTCCACATGTATGCATTAATATACGATATTTGTTTTTCTCTTTCTGACTTACTTCACTCTGCATGACAGACTCTAGGTCCATCCGCCTCACTACAAATAACTCAATTTCATTTCTTTTTATGACTAATATTCCATTGTATATATGTGCCACATATTCTTTATCCATTCATCTGTCAGTGGACACTTAGGTTCCTTCCATGCCCTGGCTATTGTAAATAGTGCTGCAATAAACATTGGGGTACATGTCTCTTTTTGAATTATGGTTTTCTCTGGGTATATGCCCAGTAGTGGGATTGCTGGATCATATGGTAATTCTATTTTTAGTTTTTTAAGGAACCTCCATACTGTTCTCCATAGTGGCTATATCAATTTACATTCCCACCAACAGTGCAAGAGGGTTCCCTTTTCTCCACACCCTCTCCAGCATTTATTGTTTGTAGGTTTTTTGATGATGGCCATTCTAACTGGTGTGAGGTGATACCTCATTGTAGTTTTAATTTGCATTTCTCTAATAATTAGTGATGTTGAGCATCTTTTCAAGGACCTCTTGGCCATCTGTATGTCTTTGGTGTAATGTCTATTTAGGTCTTCTGCCCATTTTTTGATTGGGTTTTTTGTTTTTTTGATATTGAGCTGCATGAGCTGTTTATATATTTTGGAGATTAATCTGTTGTCGGTTGCTTCATTTGCAAATATTTTCTGCCATTCTGAAGGTTGTCTTTTTGTCTTGTTTCTGGTTTGCATATTAAAAGGATCATACACCATGACCAAATGGGATTTATCACTAGGTGCCATGATGGTTCAACATCTGAAATTCAACCCATGTGATACACTACATTAACAGAATGAAGAATAAAAATTACATAATCATCTCAATAGATGCAGAAAGAACATTTGACAAAATTCAACACCCTTTTGTGATTAAAAACATTCAACACGCTAGGATAGCTTGTTGAATATGAAAAGCCCACAGCTACCCTCATACTCTGTAGTTCCTTTCTTGCTTTTAAGGATTGATAAAAGACCTAGGTGTCCTTTGTGTCTTCCAAAGTCTCTGTGTAGGTAAATATGGTTGTGTAAGAGAGATGCTCTTTCTTCAGGATGGATACCTCCAGTGTGAAGTTCGATTCCATCCTGTCTCTGTTGCCAGCTGTGTTATCTGTTGCTGCAACTAACTTAGTTAGTTGTCCTCCCTTGTAACTAAGCCATCTTCATTTCTTCTCTCCCTTGGAGCCCACGTAAGTCATACCTGTTAAACATTGTTATGATGCTGCTACATGACAACCCTTTCAAAAAAACCCGGTGGCTTAAAACAATAACCATTCATTTTTCTCACGGTCTGCAGGTCAGCTGGGTGGTTTGATTGGGTCAAGCTCAGCTGCTCTTGGCTGGGCTCACTCATGAATCTGTGCTTGGTGAGACTGGATGATCTAGGATGGCCTCAGTTGAGATGACCCACCTTGACTCCATGTGGTCACTCATCTTCCAGCATCTAGCCTAGGCTTCTGCTCGTGGCAGAAGGCCAAGGAAGAAAGCAGAGGCCGCGTCGTCTTTGGGGTCTAGACTCAGTACATGCATGCTGTCACTTCTACTGCATGTCCCAAGGCCAGCCCTGATTCAAGAGCTGGAGAAATAGACTCTACCTCTTAATGAAGAGGAGCCACAAGGTCCCACTGAAAATGCTGTAGATGCAGGGACAGGTAGAGAATCTGAGCTGTTTCTGTGTTCAGTCCACCGTGTAGATCGGGAGTCAGCAAACGTTTTCTGTAAATGGCCAAATAGTAAACATTTGAGGCTTTGGGGGCCATTTGGCCTTTGTCATAACTACTCAACTGTGCCGTTGCGATGTGAAAGCAGCCACAGACAATACGTAGAGCGGGCATGGCCGTGTTCCTCTAGAACTTATTTACAAAGCCAGGCAGCAGGCCGGATTTAGCCCACAGGCCGCAGTTTGCTGTGCTCTGACCTCGACGATCCAGACCAAGTAGGAATCTCAGATGCAGGATCTAGGATGCTGTCCTTCCTGAAATCATAAGCAGAGGTGTCATCTGCCAGCAGAAGTGCTCTTATTGGCGAGAAGAAGTAAAACCAGGTGAGAGGAGCAAGGGCTCCCCTCTCAGGTGCAGATGACTGTAGTTGACCCTTGAACAACGTGGGACTTAGGGACACTGACCCCCAGCACAGTCGGAAATCCGCATCCTGCTCTCACTGCCTCAAAACCAAAGGAATTGATGAATGACTCACCCCAGGGCAGGAAGCTGAAACAGTCTGGATAGAATCAGGACTCAAACCCTCGTTCTTGTGATTCGACATATCGGGCTCTCTATTCGAACACAAACTTTGCCCCTCACGTAGGTAAAGGTGTGTAAAACGAAAATACAGGTATGATATTTATTGAAATAAATCCACGTATAAGTGGACCCACCCAGTTCAAACCTGTGTTGTTCAAGGCTCAGCAGTATTTGCATCCCTTTGGGTAACATATTGAACTTACACAGGTTAAGTTTATTTCTCATCGAGTCCTTGGAGTTCATTCCTTTTTGTTCCTGTGTTTGGCTGGATTCTCATTTCCTATCCATGTATATCTCCCAGGGGATCCCAGATAGAATTCTTTCCATTTTTCTTTTCTTTTCTTAAATTTTTTGGCCATGCCACACAGCTTGCGGGATCCTACTTCATTGACCAGGGTTCGAACCCCTGCCCTCAGCAGTGAAAGTGCTGAGTCCTAACCACTGGACCACCAGGGAATTCCCTCTTTCCGTTATTTCTGACCTGGATGCCCTCTTACGCTTCTGGTCCTCCTGTCTTTCTTAACCCGAGCTTCAGAAGCGAAGTCACCACCTCCTTCTGGGCCCCCAGCAAAGCCTCCAGTTAGATCTACGGATTAGATCAGGTTTATTTTCCTTTACCGGTTATGCGTCTGATCGTCAGGACCATGACATGCTCCACCAAAGTTTAAAGATACATTTGTTCTCCAGAGTGACTTTTTGTTTCAATCATTATTGCCTGGAGTTGTTGCTTGACTAGAGATTTGGTTAAATTTCAGGTAACGAACTTCTTTTTAATAGAATGTCCAAGTCTCTGCAGTTCTTTGATCTGCTGGCTTGGTGTTTCTTACGCGGGCTACCCATTGTGGGTCAGCAGCCTGCCATCTTCTTTTTCCCATCAGAGATTTTCTTTACCGCATATAATACAAGGCTATTACCGTCTTGTGTTTCTAGAAATGAAAATGAAATCTTTGCTTTCTAAGTTTATTCCTTCCCTTTTACTATTGGTTGCTACTGACTTGTGCAATGTGATTCTTGCCTGGGCATTCATCAGTGGGTATAGTTTTCAGCTTGACATGGCTCAGACTTCAAACTTTTAAAGTAGCAAAGTTGCACAGACAGTCAATAAATCAATAACTATCGCCATTTTATTGTTTTAAGGTGATTATTCCACTTTGCCTGTAGCGACTTTTCAATTTGATCAAAATGCAGTTTTGTCAGGCCGTGGTTGAGTCCTCCAGATATAAAAATACATAAAGCAATTGAGAGAAGCCTGTGCTCAGATATTTTAATAACTACCCTTCACTTCTTTAACCATCTGATTCCGGCACTTTTGTGGTTCCCGTCCTATAATTCAAATTTCCGTGCTCTTTGCCAAAGAAATTTGGATTTAGTGCTTATTCCAACCTCTTGTCTTTGTAAGAGTGTATTATTTTTCTTGCTAACTGGTGGTGAGCATTGGTCCTGCTGCAAAGCGTTTTCTCCGTGTCAAATTATTTCCTGTGTGCTCTGTAAATCAGGTTCTGATGGTGGTGTAACATGGAAGATGTCTTGGTTTATTTGAGATTGTTTTCCAGACAAGGGGAGGCAGAATAATAGGAGTGGCATTGTTATCTTAGGCAGGAAAGGAAGAAATCCTCCACTTTGCTACTGCCCTGGCAGCAGGAACCCTTTTGACCGTATTTTAAGGAAAATTAGGAGTGAGGGCCTGCACTCAGGGCTGCTTGTCCGGGGCAGTGTGCTGCCAGTCTGGCATGGCTCTTGGTTTGTCTTAAGTCTGTTTGGGCTGCTATAACAAAATACCACAGACTGGGTGGGTTATAAACAACAGACATTCCTCACAGTTCGGGAGTCTGGCAGTCTGAGATCAGGGTGCCAGCATGGTCAGGTGATGGTTCTTTTTCCAGTCACAGATTTCCTATTGTGTCCTTACATGGTGGAAGGGGCAGAGGAGCTCCCTGGGGCCTCTTTTATAAGGACACTAGACCCATTCTTGAAGGTACTGCCCTTATGACCCAATCACCTCCCAAAGACCCCACCTTCTAATACCATCATTTGGGGGTTGGGATTTCAATGTATGAATTTGGGTGGGGGGACACACACGTTCAGACCATAGCATGGCTCACGTGGCAGGTTGTCCTGCCTCCTTGTCATCCCCATGGCATCCCTCCCAACCCCGGTGCAGAGGACCACTCCCTCTGTGGATCACCTTGGCTCCCACCAGTGAGTTAAGTCTTAGCATTTTCACTCTGCTGTTGCTGTACATCTTGAATATCTGCAGAGGTTGTCTGCCTCAGTGGTCCGCTTTATCTCCCAGGAGAACCGGTTACTGTTTTGACTACAGTGATTTGGTTTTGAGTGGTATGCCTCAACCCTGTTTCCCCCAGGCCTCTCATGTTGATGCCCTGCTTTTGCAGAACGTGAGGTTTTCCAGAAATGGTTATAGTTGACCCTCATTTTGAGTGGTTCCGTATTTGTGAATTTGCCTGCTCACTAAAATGCATTTGTAACATCCAGAGCAATACATGGGGCGCTTGCCTGGTCATTCGCACAGTGCACGTGCAGAGCCTCAAAAAGTTTGAGTTGCCAGGAATGCACGATCCCAGCTGAGGTTGGAGAAATTGGTGCTCTGCCGTCTTGTTTCAGTGCCCAGACCAGAAACAAGTGTTCTTTTCACAGTCTCTTTAGTGCTATATTTTTCGCATTTTTGTGCTTTTTTTATTGGTAATTTTGCCGTTTGTAGTGGCCTTGAAATGCAGGGCAGGAGTGTCTATAGTGTTTCTAAGCACGAGACGGCTGTGCTGGGCCTTATGGAGAAAATGTTTGTTAGACAAGCTTCCTGCAGTGTGAGTGACAGTGCTGTTGGCTGTGAGTTCAGTGGATGAACCAACGACATATATTTGATAAGGTGTCTTTAAACAGAAACACACAAAACAAGGTTGTATATTGATTGGTTGATGAAAATGTTGTGATCAGAGGCTCGAAGGAATCTAACCCTATATTTCTCTTGGGGACGGTGATTTAGTACTCACTAATTCGGTGGCCATGGTGACTTTATAGCACAAAACTACCACAAGTAATAAGAAAGTAACATTTGTCAGAAACAGACTCACAGAGTTAGAGAATGAGCTTATGGTTACTGAGGGAAAGGGTGGAGGAAGGGGATAGTTAGGGAGTTGGGGATTGACATGTACACCTGCTGTATTTAAAATAGGTAACCAACAAGGACCTACTGTGTAGCACAGGGAACTCTACTCAATATCCTGTAACAGCCTAAATGGGAAAAGAATTGGAAAAAGATACATGTATATGTATAACTGAATCATTTTGCTGTATACCTGAAACTATCACAACATTGTTAATCAACTATACTCCAATATAACATAAAGAGTTAAAAAAAAGGAATTAACGTTTGTGTCTCCCCAAAATTCATATGTTGAAACCTAATCCCCAATGTGATGGTATTGGGAGGAGGGGCCTTTGGGAGGTGATGAGGTCATGAAAGCTGAGTCCTCATGGATGGGATTAGTGCCCTTGTAAAAGAGACCCCAGAGAGCTCCACCAGATGAGGACACAGTGAGTAGATGGCCATCTGTGAACAGGAAGTGGGCTCTCACCAGACACTGAATCTCTAAGTAAGTGCCTTGGTCTTGGACTTCACAGCCTCCGGAACTATGAGAAATAAATGTGTGTTGTTGATAAGCCACCCAGTCTATGGTATTTTTGTCATAGCAGCCTGTGCTCACTAAGATAGACCATATGTATCTTTCAGCACAGCAGAGGTGCCTATGCTGAAATGTCTTTCCTGTGCAAGAAAATAACGCACGTGGATTGTTCTGCCAGGTCTGTGCAGATGTTCTGCTTACGTTTTTAACGACAAGTTTTCTCTCCCAGGTGTAAGTAGCATGGTCAATGCAGGAGCGATGAGTGGCTCTGGAAACCTGATGGATTTCCTTGACGAGCCGTTCCCTGATGTGGGGACGTATGAGGACTTCCACACCATCGACTGGCTGAGGGAGAAGTCACGGGACACCGACAGACACAGAAAGGTACATGCTGTTCATAAGGACACTTTGAGGGGAGTTCCTTCGGAGGGCTGGGCCATGCTTTTATTGGACAGTCACTGAGCAAGAGCTTGGGTTCATGTGTCATATGCTGAGCTAGGTTCTAGAGAAGAGAAGGGCTAGTGGGAGAGGCAGAGATGTGGACAGGTAATTATAATACCACGTGCTTTGGGTGGAAGGCTATGTCATACAGAGGTGTGATGTGGAGGGCAAGGAGGGGGGCTCTGGAACCAGACAGATTGGGTACATCCTGACTTTGACATCTTTAGGCTGGCTGACTTTTGGGGTGCCATTTATGGACCCCATCTTCTCATCTGTAAGGATGGAGTTAATTATACCAGAAGATTAAATGGGGCTGTGTGTGTATGAAAGCACATATTACAGTGCCTGGCCTCTCGTAGACGGTCAATATATATTTTTATGGGCTACAGTAAAGTTATGTATAAAGTGCTGTGGGATCATTTAGGAGGGATCGTTAGGGAGGGAGTTTTTAGAGGGGGTGAGATTTCAGTGGGGTCTTGAAGGATGACTAAGAATTTGCCAGGCAGAGGAAGGGGAAAGGATTCTCATCAGGAGTGGCTCTTTTTTAGGTCACAGAGGCATGAAAGACCATGGCACATTTAGGCAGTTCAAGGAGCTCTATGGTTTGGTGGCAGATTCACGGAAGGGGAGAACTAGAGATGAGTCCGGCCACGTGGGCGATGGGGCCACATTGGGAACCACTGAGTAGACCATGAAGAGGAGTTTAGATTTCCATTTTTTTTTTTTTTTTAAGATTTATTTTATTATTTATTTAATTGATTTATTTTTGACTGCGGCAGGTCTTAGCTGCAGCACACAGGATCTTCGTTGAGGCATGAGGGATCTTTTCGTTGTGGCGCGTGGGCTTCTCTCTGGTTGTGGTGGACGGGTTTTCTCTCTCTAGTTGTGGCGCACAGGCTCCAGGGCGCATAGGCTGTGTAGTTATGGTCTGTAGTTGTGGCACACAGGCTCCAGAGCACGTGGGCTCTCTAGTTGAGGTGCGCGAACTCAGTAGTTGTGGTGCGTGGGCTTAGTTGCCCCGCGGCATTTGGGATCTTAGTTTCCTAACCAGGGATCGAACCTGCGGCCCCTGCATTGTAAGGTGGACTCTCCACCGCTGGACCACCAGGGAAGTCCCTGGATTTCCTATTTATTTATTTATTTGTTTGGTTTTGGCTGTGTTGGTTCTTCATTGCTGAGTGTGGGCTTTCTCTAGTTGCGGAGAGTGGGGGCTGCTCTTTGTTGTGGTGCGCTGGCTTCTCATTGCGATGGCTTCTCTCGTTACGGAGCACGGGCTCAAGGCGTGCAGGCTTCAGTAGTTGTGGCGCACGGGCTCTAGAGCACAGGCTCAGTAGTTGTGGCACACGGGCTTAGCTGCTCTGCAGCATGTGGGATCTTCCTGGACTGGAGTCAAACCCGTGTCCCCTGCAATGGCAGGCAGATTCTCAACCACTGCGCCACTGGGAAAGCCCTGGATTTCCTTTTCATGGCCTCAGGATACAAGAGAGATGCACTGCCATGCTCTATATGGCTCCTTCTGTGCTACAACAGCAGAGTCCGGTAGTTGCCATGGAGACCAACTGACCTGCCGAACCGAAAATATTTACTTTCTGTCTCTTTACAGAAAATGTTTGCCAACCCTTGTTGTAAAGGGTTGTGAGGGGAATGATGGTCTCAGGAATGTAGGATTCTGTTAACACAGGGAGGCCAAGGGGTGCTCTTACAATGTGTTTAGATGTAACCATCTGCCTGGAAAGCGTGATCCAGGCTGGCTCCTTCAGCCTTCTTGCTGTTAATCAAAACTACAATGAGGTATCACCGCACACTGGTCGGAATGGCCATCATCAAAAAATCTACAAACAACAATGCTTGAGAGGGTGTGGAGAAAAGGGGACCCTCCTACACTGTTGGTGGGAATGTAAATTGATACAGCCACTATGAAGGTTACTTAAAAAACTGAAAGTAGAGTTATCATGTGATCTAGCAATCCCACTCCTGGACATGTATCCAGAGAAAACTCTAACTCGAAAAGATACATACACCCCAGTGTTCCTAGCAGCACTATTTACAATTAGCAGTAATCATGCCTCGGATAAACCTCATTGGCTATGATACTGCCACTGCACAAAGCTAACAGCACTATTCACAATAGCCAAGACATAGAAGCAACCTGAATGTCCACTGACAGAGGAATGGATAAAGAAGGTGTGGTACATATATACAATGGAATATTACTCAGCCATAAAAAAGAATGAAATAATGCCATTTGCAGCAACATGGATGGGTCTAGAGGTTATCATACTGAGTGAAGTAAGTCAGAGAAAGACAAATATCATATGATATTGCTTATATGTGGAATCTAAAAAAATGGTACAAGTGAACTTATTTACAAAACATAAATAGACTCACAGACATAGAAAAACAACTTATGGTTACCAAAGGGGAAAGAGGGTGGGGGAGGGATAAATTAGGAGTTCGGATTAACAGATACACACTACTATATATAAAGTAGATAAACAACAAGGTCCTACTGTATAGCACAGGGAAGTATATTTAATATTTTGTAATAACCTATAATGGAAAAGAATCTGAAAAAGAATATATATATAGGTATAACTGAATCACTTTGCTGTACACCTGAAATTAACATTGTAAATCAACTATACTTCAATTAAAAAAAGAAAGTGTGGGGCTTCCCTGGTGGCGCAGTGGTTGAGAGTCAGTCTGCTGATGCAGGGGACACGGGTTCGTGTCCCGGTCCGGGAAGATGCCACATGTCGCAGAGCGGCTGGGCCCGTGAGCCATGGCCGCTGAGCCTGTGCGTGCAGAGCTTGTGCGTCCAGAGCCTGTGCTCCGCAACGGGAGAGGCCACAGCAGTGAGAGGCCCATATACCGCAAAAAAAAAAAAAAAAAAAAAAAAAAGTTCTTGGGACTTCCCTGGTGGCGCAGTGGTTAAGAATCCACCTGCCAATGCAGGGGACACGGGTTTGAGCCCTGGTCTGGGAAGATCCCACATGCCGCGGAGCAACTAAACCTGTGTGCCACAGCTACTGAGCCTGCGCTCTAGAGCCCGCGAGCCACAACTACTGAGCCCACGTGCCACAACTACTGAAGCCTGCGCACCTAGAGCCTGTGCTCCGCAACAAGGGAGGCCACCACAACGAGAAGCCCGCGCACCGCAACGAAGAGTAGCCCCTGCTCGCCCCAACTAGAGAAAAGCCCGCGCACAGCAACAAAGACCCAACGCAGCCATAAAGGAAGGAAGGAAAGAAAGGAGGGAGGGAGGGAGAGAGGAAGAAAGAGAAAGAAAGTAAGTCCGTTCCTATTGTTAACATGTAGCCTGGAAAATGAAAGAAGGAATTGAAGTTTTTGTCTAAGAGGGTCTTTTGTGAACAGACCTTACGATTTAGGCTAAAATAATGATTTGTATTCAAAACGGTGACACCGAAGTGATGTCTTCCTTCAGAATGGCTTTGAAATAATCAAAGATCAAATCACACTTAGTGAGGGTTTTTTAATTAAGTGAATTTTTTTGGATTCTTTCGAGACTATTATGGCATCTTTATAGCTCTGTGAACTAGAAAGCCCATTTAACCATTGTGCTAGGTAACTGAAAGAATCATGTAAGCGGCAGTCTAGTTGCTTCATTATATTCGTTTTCTCAATCACCGTGTTTCCTGAGGAAACAGTTTCAGAGAAGGAAGCCTGAATTGGAAAGTGTATCCACATCAACTCCGATGTCTTTCTGCTTCTAGATAACCAGCAAAAGCAAGGAGTCCATATGGGAGTTCATCAAGAGCTTGCTGGACGCCTGGTCGGGATGGGCGGTGATGCTGCTCATCGGCCTGCTGGCAGGTACGTGGAGTGTTTCTCTTGTACTTCAGGCAAGGGGGATGTTACTTGAAATACCTAAGAGCACAATACATGATGATACACTTAACATAAATCTATCATCAGTAAAGCAAAAAGACCCCAAGGCACCGACAGGCCCAGGTACGGTCATTGGAGCGCGGTATCAAGAAGGCGGGTTGGCCCTTTCCACACTGTACAAAGGTTTACTGCCATGCTGGATTTTCTTGAAAACACACATTTCACATTCTATAGTACTTGGCCACGTAGAAGGCGAGAAAGGACGGGAACATGTTGATCTCTAAAAATAAAACATGAGACTGGCCTTTACTAACACCGGCCTTTACTAACACTGGCCTTTACTAACACCCTGAGATGAATTGTAAACATCGAGAGACACTCACAGTAACGCGAGACACCACAGGGTCTGAGGAAGACCCAGGGGAGGTACCTCCAGCCCATGGGTTGTTCTGACCCTCAGGGACTCCGTGTCCTTCATTTTTATAATCCCAACACCATGTTTGTGAGCAGTAGCTGTTTCCAGAGTGAATGAATATCTGGAGGGGACACCTCCCCTTTTAATAGCAAATGCACAGCCCTCCATGGAAATTGCTTCCTGAAACTTACTTCCTTTTAGGAGGCTGTGAAGGTTAATGTCTAAGAAGAAAAAAATTTGACCATGGTAAAGAGATTCCCTTAAGAAACCCCCCCTGCCTGTAGTAACACGCTAGTTATGGTTATAGGACTGATCAGAGAATGGCTGTGTGATACAGGTTGAATATAGTACAAACTCGCAGAGCACCTGCGGGGCATAGGGTAAAATTTTGTGATTAGAGGACTTTGATTTCTGGCTGCCCTGTCACTCGTTACATCTACAATGGTAGGAGGGGCTTGGTTGCCAGGGAGGGGCTCCCTCTGCCTGGCATGTCATTAAGGGCCCAGGAGAGTGCTGAAGGGGCGGTCCTCTCCTTCTGACCACAGCAGTTACCCACCCATTCCGCCCATCCTGTCCTTCCCCTCCCAGTGGCGCTCCCGGTATATATTGGCAGCAGTGCTGAGAGGGAATTCGAGTTCATGGACATATGGCGTTTTGCCACCCATTCGTTAGGCTCTGTGAAGTCCTTTAAAGGTAGGTGGGGGGGGAGGGCGGAGAGGGTAGTTTGCTGCGAACTTGGATGTCTTTCTTTAGAATAGATTTATAAAACCGTACCCTGTGTTATTCTTGGCTCCTGGGAAGGAGGGATGAATACGGGAAATGAAGGAATCAGTAGATGTCTTGGCGTCCTGCTGGAGTCACACAGCGTAGATTTATCAACCGATCTCAGAGCCCTGTCGGGCTGTCTTTATAACAAGTCAGATACCGACCATCGGGCTTCACTGTTCCGATTTCCATCAGTTCTTTCAGGAAGAATCACCTGGGGAATTTAAAAAAAAATGCTGCTGCCCAGGCTTCAATTAAATAGTAGCTCCCTGGAGATGACACCCTAGCATTGAGTAAAGCCCCCTTTCCCCTGTGATTCTAATATGCAGCCAGGGGTGAGGACTGCTCGAGACGGGAGATCCCATGGTCACATCAGCAGATGAATATAGGTGGGAGGCAAGAAAGATGATCTTGGCAGTGAAGATGGCGAAAGTGTTCTTTTGATCTGGATGAAGGAAAAGCCAGAAAACTGCCCCATTCACTTTCCCGTTCCCCAGTGGCGAGCCCCAGGGGTCCCAGTGTCTTGCCTGTCACCTCCGCAGTGGCAGCCCAGACATATTCCAACGCCCAAGACGGAGAGGCCCAAGCTGCGGCTCATCTGCAGGGCGTTAACCAGGAGCTACCACTGGGTGTCGCTGTTGTTCCACACAAGGCAGTTTTTGTTCCAATGTCATCTTCTGCTTGAGGTGTTCTCTGACCACCTTTTCTAAAAGTACGTCTCCCTCTCTGAGCCTTGTCGCTCTCGCCCACTATATGTATGTATGTGTGTTTGTATGTAACAGCTTTATTGAGATATAACTCACATACCATACCGTTCACCTCGTTAAAGTGTACAACTTGGTGGTTTTTAGTGTATTCACAGAGTTTTGCAACCATCACCAAGGCCAATTTTAGACCATTTTCATCAACTGCCAAAGAACCTTCCTACCCTTTAGCTATCAGCCCCAGTGCCCCTAGCCTCCGCTCACTCCTGGGCGACCGCTAATCTACTTGCTGTCTGTGTAGATTTGCCTATTCTGGACATTTCATAAAATGGAATCATACAATATATGGTCTTTTGTGACTGGCTTCTTTTACAGCATAACGTTTCCAAGGTTCATCCATGCTGTCACATGTGTCAGCGCTTCATTCCTTTCTGTTGCCATTGTAGGTGGACCACATTTTGTTTCTCCATTCAGCACTTGATGGGCATATGGGTTGTTCCCACTGTTTGGCTTCTTTGAATATGCAGTTGTGAACATTTGCGTACATGTCTTGTGTTGGGTATATGTTTTCATTTCTCATGGGCAGATGCCTAGGAATGGAAGTGTTTGGTCAGGTGGTGACTCCTTGTTTAACTTTTTGAGGACGTGTCCGACTGTTCTCCTGCACCATTGTAGGAAATGGCTGCTATTGGAACGTGCTGTATTCTCCTCTCTAGCACCTACCACCTTCTGTTGAGGCCCCTCATTTACCTACTTATTCAATCTGGCGTCTTCTCGCACAAGCTGAGATTCCATGAAGGCAGGGACCTGAGTTTGCTTTGTTCACTGCTGTACCTCAGGGTGTGGAACAGTATGTGGCACGTAGTACGTAGGTGCTCAGTAAATAGCCCTTGAGTGAATGGATGGACCTGAGTTTTCTGATTTTCATTCGTTTGTTGCTCTCATTCATTCAACATGGATATATAGTTCCAGCTATGTACCTGATGTGAATACAATGGCCCTTGCCCACTTAAAGGGGACACAGGGTCTAGACACCTGGCTTGATCCCCACCGTGGCACACAAACCAGACAAGAGACTCCCCCGACCCTTATAGACTAGTTGGAGTGTGTGTGTGTGCATGTGAGGGGTGTGTGTGTGTGTGTGTGTGTGTGTGTGTGTATACACATGTATAAATACTGATCATATCAGGATGTGTTAGGTATGGTGATAAGGAATGCCTGGGAAGTATACTTAGCCCAGACTTAGGAAATCAAGGAAGGCTTCCTGAAGGAGGTGATATAAATGCCAGCATCTGGAAGATAAATAGGAGCTTGCCGGGTTGGGGGAGGACAGTGCTATCTGAGGTGGTGCAGCGAGGAGGGCCTGGTGTGCCAAGGAACACTGTGTGGGCAGGGTGTGGGATTCGTGATGGAGAGAGAGGAGCCTGGAGAGAAACGTGGGAATGGCGGTCAGAGCCTGCACGCTGCTGAGGATTCGGGTGTTCTGGCTAGAACAGTGGGCGACTGCTGATGGAACCAGGAGAGTGGCAAGGCCAGGTCGCCTGAGGCTGGCGTATGGCTGCCTTTGGGGAATTGATGTTGTAATAAGGATCCAGTAAAAGTGTGAAAAGTTTGGTTGTGCAAAAGTATTCCCTGCCTTCGTAAAAGACTGGAATGGGTTATTCTAGAAAGAGACCTAAAATGGTCTTCTCTGTCCCACTGCACACTCGATTTTATCCCACTCCTATCGGCCTTTAAAGTAGTTATTTACTTATGTAGCTCCTCAGTCCTTTATCCATAATTTTAAAAAAACCCAGAAAGTTCTAACAAGTGAGATTTTTCAAGCTGGATTCCATTTGATGGCAAAACTTCATTTCAATGACGAGGCTGTTATAAATCGTTTTGTCTCCATTTTGTCTGAATTGTCAGGTTTCCTGGAGGATATTCATGTGTGTGATCCCAGCATCCTGCCCCAGAAGCCACTGAGGGCGTTACATGATTTATAGGGTGTAGGTACCCTGTTTCTAAGATTCGGAAGGGCTGGGTTCTGAAAGCCGCTCGGCCCCAGGGGCTTGCGGTGGGCTCAGCGCTGCGGGTCTCTCCCTCCCACCCTATCGAAGCCCCCCGAGGACAGCGTATCATTGGCCTTTGTGTCTCACTGGGCCGGGCGCCACCTTTGCCACACCTGGTGCCCTGCCACTAGCTCAGGTGACCTCAAGACGGAAGAAAGAGGCTTCCTGGGTGCGTGGCAGCCCGGGGCATGGGCATCTCCGCCTGGCCCTCTGGGCGCACGTGCTGCCCTGGCCCACGCCAGCTGTCCCTCTGAGTGGCTCTCACTGCTTCTTCCAGGCACCCTGGCCGGGGTCATCGATCTCGCCGTCGACTGGATGACAGACCTGAAGGAGGGCATCTGCCTGTCCGCCTTCTGGTACAGCCACGAGCAGTGCTGCTGGACTTCCAATGAGACCACGTTTGAGGACAGGGACAAGTGTCCCCTGTGGCAGAAGTGGTCGGAGCTGCTGGTGAAACAGTCGGAGGTGGGTGCAGGGGCGGGTCCTGGCTGGGAGCCCCGTGGCAGGTGTGGGGGGACGTCCGAGCTCTCACCTTGCAGTGTCTGTCCTGACCGTCGTCGTGGCTACTACGAGTGCCACTTGCCACTTGGCTTTTTCTAGCTCTAGGGTTCAAACTTCACTTGGAAAATCCTTTCCCACTATTTCATGTGCACGATGTATGTATTTTCTTTAAAGCCTTTTGTTTGGCTTTATTTTTGTTACTGAGAGTGATCTCTTGATCATGCTGAAGAAATAGGGTTGATTTTTTTTTTGTTTTGTTTTGTTTTTTTTTGTTTTTGTGGTACGTGGGCCTCTCACTGTTGTGGCCTCTCCCGTTGCGGAGCACAGGCTCCGGACGCGCAGGCTCAGCGGCCATGGCTCATGGGCCCAGCCGCTCCGCGTCATGTGGGATCTTCCCGGACCAGGGGCACGAACCTGTGTCCCCTGCATCGGCAGGCGGACTCCCAACCACTGCGCCACCAGGGAGGCCCAGGGTTGATTTTTATCCCTTCTGATTGAGAAGAAAAGATGTTACTATTTTTTAATAACAGCTTTAGTGAGACATAATCCATATTCCGTGGGGCGTACGCATTAACGGGTACAATGTGATGGCTTTTAGGATATTCACAGAGTTGTGCCACCATCACCCCAATCTAATTTTAGAACTTTTTTTTTTTAACATTTTTTTTTCATTCAAACAGAAAGTCACAAAAATTATAATCATCCTCATCAGTTCACTCAGTCCCATGTAATTAATTTTTTTCATCTTGATCTTTTGTTAGCACTTTTATGAATGCATCAGTTTTCCATTAGAGTTCTGAAAATGCTTATTCATTCAGTTTAGCAGTATAGTCAGTTACCAGAAACCTGTACTTGTCAGAGTCTTTCCCATGAATTCGTTGAAGATGAAACCCTTTTATAGGAACATTTTTGCAAAAGCATCAGAGTACACCCAGAACTGTCTGTAAATGACAAAAGACTTAAAAATGACCACGGTTAAAGATTTGATGAAAGTTCATAATAATGCAATTGACAAGGAAACTTAGTTATTTCTGAGATATACATTTTAAAGTAATAACTAGAATTATGACTTATAACGTTATACCAGAACATATAAGATTTTTAGGAATTTCATGTAATGTCTGAAACATTTATATTAACATATTTCCATACAAATAACCCAAAGAAAGTTTAGTATTAGTTGTTTTTTTTCTTTTTACACAACGGGTTCTTATTAGTCATCAGTTTTATAGACATCAGTGTATACATGTCAATCCCAATCGCCCAATTCAGCACACCACCATCCCCACCCCACTGCGGTTTTCCCCCCGATGTCCTTAAACGTTTGTTCTCTACATCTGTGCCTCAACTTCTGCCCTGCAAACCAGTTCATCTGTACCATTGTTCTAGGTTCCACATACATGCGTTAATATACGATATTTGTATTTCTCTTTCTGACTTACTTCACTCTGTATGACAGTCTCTAGATCCATCCATGTCTCAACAAATGACTCAATTTCGTTCCTTTTTTATGGCCGAGTAATATTCCATTGTATATATGTACCACAACTTCTTTATCCATTCGTCTGTCGATGGGCATTTAGGTTGCTTCCATGACCTGGCTGTTGTAAACAGTGCTACAATGAACATTGGGGTGCATGTGTCTTTTTGAATTATGGTTTTCTCTGGGTATATGCCTAGTAGTTGGATTGCTGGATCATATGGTAATTCTATTTTTAGTTTTTTAAGGAACCTCCATACTGTTCTCCATAGTGGCTGTATCAATTTACATTCCCACCAACAGTGCAAGAGGGTTCCCTTTTCTCCACACCCTCTCCAGCATTTGTTGTTTGTAGATTTTCTGATGATGCCCATTCTAACTGGTGTGAGGTGATACCTCATTGTAGTTTTGATTTGCATTTCTCTAATAATTAGTGATGTTGAGCACCTTTTCATGTGCTTCTTGGCCACCTGTATGTCTTCTTTGGAGAAATGTCTATTTAGGTCTTCTGCCCATTTTTGGATTGGGTTGTTTGTTTCTTTAATATTGAGCTGCATGAGCTGTTTATATATTTTGGAGATTAATCCTTTGTCCATTGATTCATTTGCAAATATATTCTCCCATTCTGAGGGTTCTCTTTTTGTCTTGTTTCTGGTTTCCTTTGCTGTGCAAAAGCTTTTAAGTTTCATTAGGTCCCATTTGTTTATTTTTGTTTTTATTTCCATTACTCTAGGAGGTGGATCAAAAAAGATCTTACTGTGATTTATGTCAAAGAGTGTTCTTCCTATGTTTTCCTCTAAGAGTTTTATAGTGTCCGCTCTTACATTTAGGTCGCAAATCCATTTTGAGTTTATTTTTGTGTATGGTGTTAGGGAGTGTTTTAATTTCATTCTTTTACATGTAGCTGTCCAGTTTTCCAAGCACCACTTATTGAAGAGACTGTCATTTCTCCATTGTACATCCTTGCTCCGTTGTTATAGATTAGTTGACCATAGGCGCATTGGTTTATCTCTGGGCTTTCTGTCTTGTTCCATTCATCTATGTTTCTGTTTTAGTGCCAGTACCATATTGTCTTGATTAATGTAGCTTTGTAGTATAGTCTGAAGTCAGGGAGTATGATTCCTCCAGCTCTGTTTTTTTCCCTCAAGACTTCTTTGGCTATTCGGGGTCTTCTGTATCTCCATACAAATTTTAAGATGATTTGTTCTAGTTCCATAAACAGTGCCTCTGGTAGTTTGATAGGGATTGCATTGAATCTGTAGATTGCTTTGGGTAGTATAGTCATGTTCACAGTATTGTTTCTTCCAATCCAAGAACATGGTGTATCTCTCCATCTGTTGGTATCTTTAATTTCTTTCGTCAGTGTCTTATAGTTTTCTGCATACAGGTCTTTTGTCTCCCTAGGTAGGTTTATTCCTAGGTATTTTATTCTTTTTGTTGCAGTGGTAAATGGGAGTGTTTCCTTAATTTCTCTTTCAGATTTTTCATCATTAGTGTTTAGGAATGCAAGAGATTTCTGTGCATTAATTTTGTATCCTGCAACTTTACCAAATTCATTGATTAGCTCTAGTAGTTTACTGATGGCATTTTTAGGATTCTCTATGTATAGTATCATGACATGTGCAAACAGTGATAGTCTTACTTCTTCTTTTCCAATTTGTATTTCTTTTATTTCCTTTTCTTCTCTGATTGCCGTGGCTAGGACTTCCAAAACTATGTTGAATAATAGTGGTGAGAGTGGACATCCTTGTCTCGTTCCTGATCTTAGAGGAAATGCTTTCAGTATTTCACCATTGAGAATGATGTTTACTATGTGTTTGTTGTGTATGGCCTTTATTATGTTTAGGTAGGTTCCCTCTATGCTCACTTTCTGGAGAGTTTTATCATAAATGGGCCTTGAATTTTGTCAAAATCGTTTTCTGCATCTATTGAGATGATCATACGGTTTATATTCTTCAATTTGTTAATGTGGTGCATCACATTGATTGATTTGCGTATATTGAAGAATCCTTGCACCCCTGGGATAGCTCCCACCTGATCATGGTGTCTGATCCTTTTAATGTGTTGTTGGGTTCTGTTTGCTAGTATTTTGTTGAGGATTTTTGTATCCATATTCATCAGTGATATTGGCCTCTAATTTTCTTTTTTTGTAGTATCTTTGTCTGGTTTTGGTATCAGGGTGTTGGTGGCCTCATAGAATGAGTTTGGGAGTGTTCCTTCCTCTGCAATTTTTTGGAAGAGTTTGAGAAGGATGGGTATTAGCTCTTCTCTAAATGTTTGATAGGATTCACCTGTGAAGCCATCTGGTCCTGGACTTTTGTTTGTTGGAAGTTTTTTTTTTATTTTTTTTTTTGCTGTACGCGGGCCTCTCACTGTTGCGGCCTCTCCCGTTGCAGAGCACAGGCTCCGGATGCGCAGGCTCGGCGGCCATGGCTCCCGGGCCTAGCCGCTCCGCAGCATGTGGGATCTTCCCGGACCGGGGCAATGAACCCATGTCCCCTGCATCGCGATGCAGGCGGACTCTCAACCACTGCACCACCAGGGAAGCCCTTGTTGGAAGATTTTTAATCACAGTTTCAATGTCATTACTTGTGATTGGTATGTTCATATTTTCTATTTCTTCCTGGTTCAGTCTTGGAAGGTTATACCTTTCTAAGAATTTGTCCATTTCTTTCAGGTTTTCCATTTTTTTGGCATAGAGTTGCTTTTAGTAGTCTCTTAGGATGCTTTGTATTTCTGCGGTGTCTGTTATAACTTCTCCTTTTTCATTTCTAAATTTATTGATTTGAGTCCTCTCCCTCTTTTCTTGATGAGTCTGGCTAATGGCTTATCAATTTTGTTTATCTTTTCAAAGGACCAGCTTTTAGTTTTATTGACCTTTGCTGTTGTTTCCTTTGTTTCTATTTCATTTATTTCTGCTCTGATCTTTATGATTTCTTTCCTTCTGCTAAGTTTGGGTTTTGTTTGTTCTTCTTTCTCTGGTTCCTTTAGGTTTAAGGTTAGATTGTTTATTTGAGTTTTTTCTTGTTTCTTGAGGTACGTTTGTATGGCTATAAACTACCCTCTTAGAACTGCTTTTGCTGTATCCTGTAGGTTTTGGATTGTCGTGTTTTCATTGTCATTTGTCTCTAGGTATTTTTTGATTTCCTCTTTGATTTCTTCATTGATCTCTTGGTTATTTAGTAATGTCTTGTTTAGCCTCCATGTGTTTGTGTTTCTTAGGTTTTTTTCCCTGTAATTCATTTTTAATCTCATAGCCTTGTGGTCAGAAAAGGTGCTTGGTATGATTTCAGTTTTCTTAAATTTACTGAGGCTTGATTTGTGACCCAAGATGTGACCTATCCTGGAGAATGTTCTGTGTGCACTTGAGAAGAAAGTGTAATCTGCTGTTTTTGGATGGGATGTCCTATAAATATCAATTAAATCTATCTGGTCTATTGTGTCATTTAAAGCTTGTGTTTCCTTATTAATTTTCTGTCTGGATGATCTGTCCATTGGTGTAAGTGAGGTGTTAAAGTCCCCCACTATTATTGTGTTACTGTCGACTTCCTCTTTTATAGCTGTTAGCAGTTGCCTTATATATTGAGGTGCTCCTGTGTTGGGTGCATATATATTTATAATTGTTATATCTTCTTCTTGGATTGATCCCCTGATCATTATGTAGTGTCCTTCCTTGTCTCTTGTAACATTCTTTATTTTAAAGTCTATTTTATCTGATATGAGTATTCCTACTCCAGCTTTCTTTTGATTTCCATTTGCATGGAATATCTTTTTCCATCCCCTCACTTTCAGTCTAGGTCTGAAGTGGGTCTCTTGAAGACAGCAAATATACGGGTCTTGTTTTTGTATCCATTCCTCAAGCCTGTGTCTTTTGGTTGAAGCTTTTAATCCATTCAAATTTTAGGTAATTATTGATATATATGTTCCTATTACCATTTTCTTAACTGTTTTGGTTTGTTTTCATAGGTCCTTTTCTTCTCTTTTGTTTCCGACTTAGAGAAGTTCCTTTAGCATTTTTTGTAGATGGTTTGGTGGTGCTGAATCCTGTTAGCTTTTGCTTGTCTGTAAGGCTTTTAATTTCTCTGTCGAATTTAAATGAGATCCTTGCTGGGTAGAGTAATGTTGGTTGTAGGTTCCTCCCTTTCATCACTTTAAGTACATCATGCCACTCCCTTCTGGCTTGTAGAGTTTCTGCTGAGAAATCAGCTGTTAACCTTATGGGAGTTCCCTTGTATGTTATTTTTCCTTTTTCCCTTACTGCTTTCAGTAATTTTTCTTTGTCTTTAATTTTTGCCAATTTGATTACTATGTGTCTTGGCATGTTTCTGCTTGGGTTTATCCTATATGGGACTCGGTGTGCTTCCTGGAGTTGGGTGGCTACTTCCTTTACCATGTTAAGGAAGTTCCAACTATAATCTCTTCAAATATTTTCTCTGGTCCTTTCTCTCTCTCTTCTCCTTCTAGGACCCCTATAATGCGAATGTTGTTGTGTTTAGTGTTGTCCCAGATGTCTCTTAGGCTGTCTTCATTTCTTTTCATTCTTTTTTCTTTACTCTGTTCCGCGGCAGTGAATTCCACCATTCTGTCTTCCGGGTCACTTACCTGTTCTTCTGCCTCAGTTATTCTGCTATTGATTCCTTCTAGTGTAGTTTTCATTTCAGTTATTGTATTGTTCATCTCTGTTTGTTCTTTAATGCTTCCAGGTCTTTGTTAAACAGTTCTGGCATCTTCTCGATCTTTGCCTCCATTCTTTTTCCGAAGTCCTGGATCATCTTCAGTATCATTATTCTGAATTCTTCTTCTGGAAGGTTGCCTACCTGCACTTCATTTAGTTGTTTTTCTGGGGTTTTATTTTGTTCCTTCATCTGGTACATAGCCCTCTGCCTTTTCATCTTGTCTATCTTTCTGTGAATGTCTAGAACGTTTTCATCGCCCCCAAAGAATCCTTGTACAGATCGGCAGTCACTCTGCATTTCCCCCCAAGTCTGCCAGCCCTAGGCAACCACGAATCTACTTTCTTGTGTCTGCAGATTTCCCTGTTCTGGACATTTCATGTAAATGGAATCATACAATCTGTGGACTTTTTTTTTTTTGCTGTACGTGAGCCTCTCACCGTTGTGGCCTCTCCCGTTGGGGAGCACAGGCTCCGGACACGCAGGCTCAGCGGCCATGGCTCATGGGCCCAGCTGCTCCACGGCATGTGGGATCTTCCCGGACCGGGGCATGAACCCGTGTCCACTGCATCAGCAGGCAGACTCTCAACCACTGTGTCACCAGGGAAGCCCAAATTCATCTCTTTTTTTTTTTTTTTTTGCGGCATGCACACCTCTCACTGTTGTTACCTCTCCCATTGTGGAGCACAGGCTTTGGACATGCGGGCTCAGTGGCCATGGCTCACAGGTCCAGCCGCTCCGCAGCATGTGGGATCTTCCCGGACCGGGGCACAAACCCGCATCCCCTACATCGGCAGGTGGACTCTCAACCACTGCGCCACCAGGGAAGCCCCTGTGGACTTTTGTGTCTGGCTTCATTCACTTAGTGTAATGTCTTCCAGGTTCGTTCGTGTCGTAGCATAGATTGGTACTTTACTCCTTTTCATGGCCAAACAACATTCCATTGTCTGGATGGAGCACATTTCATTTCTCCACTCATCAGCTGAGTAACACGGGTTCCTTCCACTTTTGGGCTATTATGAATGATTTTGCTTTGAACGTTTGTCTACAGGTTTTTGTGTGGACATATGTTTTCATTTCTTTTGGGTAGATACCTAGGAGGGGAATTGCTGGGTCGCATGGCAACTCTATATTTAACCTTTTGAGGAGCTGCCAGACTCTCTTCCAGAGTGGCTGCACCACTTGAGACTCCAGCAGCAGTGTATGTGGGTTCCAGTTTCCCCACGTCCTCACCGACCCCAGTTGTTATCTGGTTTGGATTATAGCCCTCCTAACAGGTGTGAAGTGCTGTCTCATTGTGGATTAATTTATCATCTTCCAATGCATCTTAGGAACACGTTACAGAGATTATTTGTGGGCCTTCTGTGATGGGAATATCCCAGGCCCAGGGGATGTAGCAGTCAAGCACAGACCTGTTGCTTGCCTTCATGGCACTCCAAGCTTCAGATCTACATACGCATCTTAGCTGGGGAAAGGGGTTAATTTCTAACCGAATTCAGTGGTTACCACAATGACTATGGGTCATCGACAGATCAGAAGCCCAGGTGAGGGGGCGTTAGGTTGGCAAGATTCACATTAGGGGCAATGTGAGGACCATTCAAGCTAGAAGTGTTCTTGGAAGATAGATGTAATCCCTTTATTCTCCTCTTACCTCTTCCGCTCTCTTGCCCGATTGACTTAATGCAGCTAAAGACGTTTGCAATGCACATTGCCATTTGCTAAACCTCTTTCTCAGTGGAGTTGAAAATTAATTCCTTCAAATCTCAGAGGTAGATCGGGATCTTGAAATCTCACACATTCTCAGTGCTCTCCATTACTTCCAAAAATAAATTCTCTACTTGAGTTGATGGAGGTGGGCAGGCAGAATTGGCTGGGCGCCATGTTTGATTTCTTCTCTCCTACTTTGGGGGGAAATATGGCCGTCTAGCTTTTCAACCATTTCAACCATTTCTAAGATTTATACTTTGATTCAAAGAATTACTGTTAGTAAGGGTGAGACGTTATTTTTAGTCTCAAAAAAGTCCATTTTTCACTAGGTGAAATGTATTCCTCGGTCTGATTTCTCATCACATAGGGTGTGAATATCTGTGATTGTTAAGGCTAGAGCTGTCTCCTGGAGCGTGTTTTTGCATTTTACAGGCACACGTGTAGCCGTGCCCACAGCCTGGCTTGTAGGTGCCCTCACTTTCCCTCTCCATCACATGCGGCATCCAGATGGTGGCAAGAAGCTCAGGCCTGGAGAATTGTGGTCTCTGCCCACAGACCAGGTCCTCAGCCTCAAAGACCCCAGACTGTGTGTTTGGTTCAGAAAGTGTTCCCCACACATCAGATAATTTGAACTATTGGGGTAGTGCCTGAGACTCCGCATTTCCAGCCCACGCCCAGGTCCAGGGACCACATCTGGGTAGCAGTATTCTAAAATGCAGTTCCCACGCTTCCTCATGGCAGGGCAGCTGCGTGCTGTGGCACGGATGTGGGCTTCATGAAAGCAAAGAGGCTGATCCACCATACACGAGACCAAACAAACCTTCCCGGGGCTCAAAGGCAGAATTTTCTCTTACACCTTTCATCAACTTGAGGGCCCAGAGCGATTAAAAGCAAGCCTCATTCACAGTTTCTTTGACTGCTGAGACCTCACCTGGTAGAAGGTGTGTGTACACAGCTCCCGGAGAAGCAGCCGGCGCTGTGTGTGTGAACCGACTGTAGCAATAGCAGCAGCTGATGAAGCCAACCCTGCCTCTTCGCTGCCACAGGACCCAGAGAGAAGCTGCCTGGCGGAGGGGCAGGCGCGTCGCTCGGCTCTGCGGTGGCTCACGTGTTCTTTCTTGTTCTGTGTCTTGTTTAGGGTGCCAGCGCTTACATTCTGAATTACCTAATGTACATCCTGTGGGCGTTGCTGTTTGCGTTTTTGGCCGTCTCCCTGGTACGAGTATTTGCGCCATACGCCTGTGGCTCTGGTATACCCGAGGTGAGTGGGGGCTGAATGAATTTCTTTTGTGCTAATAATAAGAATAGCAAATGTTTACGTGGCACTTCTGTGCTAAGCACGGTTCCAAGCATTGGACATCTGTTCACTCATTTAGTCCTCACAGGGAGCCTATGAGGTAGGTACTGTTATTCTTCATTTGACGGTTGGGGAAACTGAAGCACAGAGAGGTTAAGTAACTTGCCCAAGGTCACTAAGCTGGTGAGCTGGGAGTCGAATCCAGCTGTTTGGCTTTATGCTGTGTTGCTTCTCAGATGCTTAAATTCTTATCTTTATAAACCAGGCATAACTCTTAAAGCCTGTGGAGTCAGAGTCCATCAACCACACACACAAACGTGGCACCCTAGTAACTCATAAGTGTGTCTGTGATAGAACGTGAAAGAGGATAACAGTGGAGGTTTACTGCTCAGAAAGCTTACTGATGAGTAGACTCCCTCGCCACGTTTTGCTCTTCTGGTGACAGGGTAATAGCAATCTTTAAAAAATGAATTCCACATTCAGTACATGCGCCGTGAATGCACCCTTGTGAGTTTAGAGTTCTTATAAATATTTTTCAGCACTTTCATGTAACCAGAGTATGAGGGAAATGACCTCATCGATCAGGAGGAATGCCCAAGACCAAACTTCAGACCAAGGAGATCTGCTGGGTTAGAATAATGATACTTGAGCAAATTCCCAGAAAGCCCAGACAGTAAAACTTTTAGCCAGAAATCATTTTAAAAGCACTTACATGATCATTCTAATCATTGCTGTTCCATTCTCCTTCAAGTTGGTGCTTCAGCAGTGTCCGTAGACGGCGGAGATGCCGAGTTGATAAAGATGTGAGCGGTCATGGCAGTGCACCCACACTCTCTGGCGGTGTCGCCAACACCGCCGCTGGTCTGGGCAGTTCATGCAAAGGGCTGGGGTAACTAAAGGATCATCGAAAGAAAAGCTCAACATTGTCTTGATCCAGGAAAAGATATTAAAAAAAAAAAGACTATTTCATGCTGAACTTTGGATGGTTTATATGAGCGTGTTGCTGCAGGAGCCTGAAAAATAAACTGCAATACCATCCTGTTTCCTCGGTACAGCCGCTGCTGCTCTAAGGCACCATATGCATTCCTAAAAATCACAAAACTGCATCATCAAAACCACAGAGCTTGTGGGGAAGATGGGGCTAGAGGCACAGCGCTCAGAAACTTCACTGGTGACACATGAAAAAGACGGGAACCTCATAAAAGCAGTAGCAGAGTTAGACACACGTTAAATGGTTAAGAAATGTATGAATACTCCCCTAGTGCATGCGTGAGCTGGGAGTCGTCTGAGACGTGTGCCTGTGTGCATTTTGTGTATCCCTGCACGGCTCGATTCGCAGCTGCAGTTTTCCACCATGTGTTTCTCCCAGATAAAATCGTGCAGAAACAGATGCGAAATTGGCATTATGCTCAAGTTCTGCCCTGACGCATGAATCACACTGGAACAAATTTGGGTTTTCCAAACAAGTGTTCAGGCAGAACTGACTGTGTTTTATTGGATATCGAAAACCGAAGGCACCCGGGACACTAAAAAGAACAGATTACTGTTGGCATCTCGGTTTCTGATCGCAATGCCCAACAGCAGGCGCTTTTGGACTCCAGCCGCCTATCAAAATAAGGAGATGGCCAGTGGGGAACTGGTGGGAAATTTAAAGCAGCAGTAAAAGATGTGGGGGCAATCCCATCTTGCCCTTCCAAGAACCAGAGATGCGTGGCTCAGCTCACAGACAGAGAGGGCACTCTATCTGGGAGGGGCTGGCTGGACCTGGTCTTCGTCCAAAGCGGGCATCTTTATTTGTGACAGCTGAACTCAAAACGAATAAACTACTGAGTTGAGCACTGCTTCCCGTGTGACAAAGCGCGAGGAACACACTGACGTGGATAAAACTCGTAAAAGCGGTATCACGTGAAAAAAGTAAGTCGCAGAAGAATATCTAAATAAAGTATGAATCTGTTTATATAGAGTCCCTAAAACAGCCAAAGGGAAACAAGCATACTGTTTAGTGATACACATGTGTGCTAAAGCTATAAAGAAAGGCAAGGGAATGATTGGAGGGGGGAGGAGGAAGGTTCCACTGAGGAAGCAAACACAGGGCTTTCAAAGGTTCCTGCTCTTCTGTCCTAAACTTGGTAGTGGGTACATGAATATGCTTTCAGCCGTATATAATATGTAACAGGTTCCTGTCTCTATTTATAAAAGAGTTCACAATCATCTTTTCAAGTATCAGGAGCCCAATGGAGATTTTATAGTTAAGCTTTGGTTATTATGACTCAGTAGTAGAAAATTTTGCCTTTTATTCTAGTAGAGCTTGAAATTCCTAACCTAAGGGTGCAATACCTACCCCAGTTCTTGGAGGAGAGGGGCAGAGTAAAAAGTAAGTGCAAATAAGTAGTTCCTGGATATAAAGAATGTCCTTCCAGTTAAAACCCAATGGACCATGCAAACAGCTCTACTCAGTTTGAGATACAGGGCTGTTCTTCACTTCAGGAAAGGTACTAAATGAGATCTGTAGAAAATACACTTCCCATCGTAGGAGGTGATTGGCAGTGTCGGAACAAACTTTGAATGCAGTGCACTTCTGAACAGTTTAAAAATCACTCATCCGGGCTTCCCTGGTGGCGCAGTGGTTGAGAGTCTGCCTGCCGATGCAGGGGACACGGGTTCGTGCCCCGGTCCGGGAAGATCCCACATGCCGCGGAGCGGCTGGGCCCGTGAGCCATGGCCGCTGAGCCTGCGCGTCCGGAGCCTGTGCTCCGCAACGCGAGAGACCACAACAGTGAGAGGCCCGTGGTACCACAAAAAAAAAAAAAAAAAAAAAATCACTCATCCTTTATAATGTTTGCTTCTGAAACATTTAGATTACTTTGGATGACAATGTTACTGACCAGGGTTCTTGACCTCCTTAATCAATAGAAATTGATCAGAGACCAGGCAAGAAATTCAGGCAAAGCTTTATTGGGGCCCGAGCTGCAGCAGGGGGTGGGAGGGAGAACAAGTTAACAGGTGCCCTTGCTGGCCTACTTGCTGGGGGGCAGGGCGAGCTGGTTCCTGATATGCGGTGAGGGGAGGGGTGTGTCCAGGGGGCCGGCCGGAGGGGAGGCTTAGGGGGTCTGCCTACCCCTTTGGTGGTGTTGAGTGCAGGGGGCATGCGCAGTGCCCTGCTTTTGCTCCCGGCTCTTCAGAAGTGGCAGTGGGGCTTTTTGGTCTCTTTGTATCTTGTTGTCCAGAATTTGCCCCAACTGGGCATGCATGTAGTTACTTTTAGTCCCTTATACTTTCTTTATATTTTGTTGCTAGGTGTTTGTCCAGGTGCAAGCATTGTAGCACTGCAGCAAAGGGTCCCAGGTCCCAACCAGTGTCAAAAACTCCTTTGAAACATTAAAAATAATACAAATTTAGAGACCATTTCTTTTCTGTGTAGTAAATGCTCTTGTATTAGCTCTACAAAGCACATTTAAAAGTGCACACTAGTTCTTGGGCTTCAGAACTTAGAGCGAACTGGGCAAGGATGAGTCTACTACTAGCTGCTTCATTCATAGAACCACTGTGGACTGTATAAGAAATCATGTCCTCCTAGGGATTTGCCTGGTGGTGCAGTGGTTAAGAATCTACCTGCCAATTGAAGGGACACGGGTTCGAGCCCTGGTCCGGGAAGATCCTACATGCCGTGGAGCAACTAAGCCCGTGCGCCACAACTACTGAGCCTGCGCTCTAGATCCTGCGAGCCACAACTACTGAGCCCGCGTGCCACAACTACTGAAGCCCGTGTGCCTAGAGCCCGTGCTCCACAACAAGAGAAGCCACAGCAATGAGAAGCCCACGCACTGCAACAAAGAGTAGCCCCCGCTCTCCGCAACTAGAGAAAGCCCGCACGCAGCAATGAAGACCCAACGCAGCCAAATAAATAAATAAATAAATAAAATTAAAGAAAAAAATGAAATCATGTCCTCCTAGAACTTACTTTGGGTTGATGTTTCAGTTCTATACAATGTGAACCCTCTCACAAATATTTATTTGCTAGAGAGGTTTTAAAGTTACCACCATCAAGTCACAAATGTGCTGCAATACATTGCCCTAAAGCCCTGCTTGATTCAGTCTCTGTTGATCCAAATTAAACAAGCGATTGGATTTTGGCATCTACTGGGAATGAATTTGCCTTCTTTAGTCCCTAATTTGATCATGACAATTTTATAAAGTCATTTTCGAGAATTACAAAATACCTCTTGCATTGTTCAATTCACCACATGTGATGGCTGGCAAAGGTTCAGGTAATTTAGATGCTTGTAATTTTCTAAATGGTATTACGCTCTTCAACTGTACCCTGGGGTCCAAATCCACATTAACTAACTGACAAAAAATTATAGATAATTTTATTCTAGGCAACACAAAAGGGCAGGATTGTGGCAGGCATACTAAAACGTCCCTTAAGTAAAGGGATCTGAGATCCCCAGAGCACAGGCTCAAATAGGCCCACTAGCACTAGTTAAAGACCAGGTTAACCACCGCTAGTTTGTCTGCCTTTAGTTAAAGGCTAGTTCAAGAAATACCACCTGATTGTAGAGCTGGAAGCCCTCACTCGTGTTCTCTAGGAAGGATCTTAGTGAGTTCTTTCGAACGGATGCCCACACGCTCGCTCACTGTTGGTCTTTCTCCTTGAATTAAGAAACAGATCTCTATCAAGAAATCCTGAGATGAAAATGGTCCAGTCACACCCCTGCAAAATTGCTAGGATTAGTTCACTTCACGACCCTCTCCAAATCATCACAGGTGACATGATGCCAAAGAGTGTTTCAGGACTGCCCTTAAATATTGAGTAATTAGGAATATCTGTACTGCTCTTCTCAGGACGAGAGCAGTGCTTCTCTACCTGCACTGCATTTTAGAATCACCTGGGGAGGCTGTAGACCTCCTATGCCCAGGATACACCTCAGACCAGTTACATCAGATCTCGGGGTGGGGGGATAACTCGTCCTCACTGGTGCCTAATTCTCCAGGGGATGCCACGGAGCGCCGGTGGAGAAGGACTGTAATAGCTATTTGAGAAACTGATTTCTTGGCGCCCACTAGGAGGCTCTTTGATGTTATGTAAACATCCTCATGGTGACAAGAGCTGAGACTGTCCCATTATGTATTATACAATGGGAAAACGGATACTGACCATGAATTTCATTAGCTGACTCACTCAGTGTCTAATAAATCTCTGATTACAGGCTTGTAAATTGCTAGCGGGGCAGTAAACATTCACTCCATTTCAGCCAGTCGTGGGAGAGGTTGAAGGTAAAATGTTTCTTACCCATTGGTGATGCTTCCGTATCCAGAAGAACCCTGTTTTGGGGGAAGAGGACTCCAGCAGATGAAGTTAGTCACTGAGATTGGCACCCTGTTGAATTCTAAAAGCAAATTCACGTGCACCTTTAGGGAGAAAGCCATTATTTGGCATTTACAAAACGTCGCAGGTCTGAAAGTGGAGGACGAGGCAACTCTACCTGTAGTCAAAGTACTTTTCAGTACAAGAGGGCAAGATTCAGCGGAAGGGAAGGGGTTGCCATGGATTCAGATACCCTTACATCCCCCAGAGGTGCGTTATTAGAATGTTGAGCATCTTCTTTTTCCAATATTGTATTAAGAATATTTTCAAACATACAGGAAAGTCGAAAGAATTGAACACCCATATACCCCTGCATCAGGGGTTGGCAGACTTTTCCGATAAAGGGCAGAGAGTCAATATTTTGGGCTTTGTGAGTCAAGAGGCAAAATTGGGGAGCTATTCTCACTAAAAGGCTGGTAGTCTTGTTTACATATTACATTTAAAAACATTAAAAGCCCTCTTAGCTCGTGTGTCATACACAACAGGCCACTGGCTGGATTTGGCCCATGGGCCGTAGTTTGCCGACCCTGATCTAAAGTTCAACTGATATTTTGTTGTGTTTGCTTTGTCACATAGCCAGCCAGATGTCCCTTTATCTTGGCCATCTTTCAGCAGTGAAAAATTAACAGTTAAAATCAATAGATACAGAACAGTTAAAATCAATTTTCAATACAACAGAGGGTAAAAATGCACAGGATAAATGCCATAAATAAAATGAGACTCTGATAATTATTCAGTTCTCATTACGATCTCTCATTACTCTCGGCCTTACTAAGATTTACTATGCATTGAAATTGTTTCAGGGTTCCATTAATATATAAAATTAGGCGTTAATATAAATTCTCAGTATAAAATTATAGCTAAATTAACAACTATAAAGCAGCCTCTCCTCCATATGATTTAGTGAATCTCAGTTTGAAAGATGCTTCTCGGAGGAGGGAGAGGTTACTTTCCTAGCTGTGGCGCTGAGGCAGCCCACTCCCCATCGTTCTCCATCCTGTGTTTCAGATAAAGACCATCTTGAGCGGCTTCATCATCAGGGGCTACTTGGGCAAGTGGACCCTGCTGATCAAGACTGTCACGCTGGTGCTGGTGGTGTCCTCGGGCCTGAGCCTTGGCAAGGAAGGGCCGCTGGTGCACGTGGCCTGCTGCTGTGGCAACTTCTTCAGCAGCCTCTTCTCCAAGTACAGCAAGAACGAGGGCAAGAGGCGCGAGGTGAGCAGGTGCAGGATGCAGCGCCCTCCCACCCTCTCCAGGCTCACCAGTACCCGCTGATTTGCTGGAAAGGCCTCAGGCTGACGGGGAGCTCTTTGCTTCGCAGGTGCTGTCGGCTGCGGCCGCTGCTGGGGTCTCTGTCGCCTTTGGTGCTCCGATCGGGGGTGTGCTTTTCAGTTTGGAAGAGGTGAGCGTGGGCTCTGGAGGGCCCCGTGGTTCTGAGCGCCAGGGAACACATGGGGGATCGGGGCGGCAGGAGGCTTCCCTCTCTAGCCCTCTGAGGACTAGATGCGAAGGAGGATTGAGAGATTCATGCAGCTCATTAAGGAGCCGCAGTGTTCGCCATGAAATACGTGTTTTCGAGTCCTGTTGAAAAATTGCCAGTGTGATTTCTGGGGGGAAATTTGCAGTCTCCTCTCTCTTTTTCATAAACAACACAATGAAGCATTTTTATGTTTTGCAATGCAAATGGATCTAGTCCAGCAGTTGGCCCATGTTGTCTGTAAAGGGCCAGGTAGCAAATATTTTAGGCTTTGCAGGTCTCAGGGCTCGGTCACAACCCCTGGGCTCTGCCCTTGTAGCGTGGAGGGCGCCGCAGACAACACGCACGTGTGCGGCGTGGCTGCCTTCCAACAAGACCTTCCCTATGGATGCTGAAGTTTGAATTTTATATCATTACCACTTGTCACTGAGTCTTGTTCTTTTGAATGTTTCACGTGTCACAAAATAATTCTCTCTTCCCCCACCCATTTAAAAATGTACTAACCATTCTTAACTCATGTGCCCTCCAGATACATTTGCTGGGCCAGGGGTTTCAACCCATGATCTGTTGTCTGGAGAATCAAATCAGAGGTTTCTTTTCTTTTAGGAGGATCTCTGTGCCATAAACTGAATTATGATGAAGTGTTCTCATTTCTCTTAAAAATAGCGCAAACACACCTTGACTAGTATCCGTTCCAGTTTTAGACATAGAGTCCTTTAAATATCTTTGTTAGTGCATTTGGGCCATACTCACACCTAGGTTGAGGAAGTGCCCATCTTTGGTCTTGAGTGTGACTTTGTGGCCTATGCCAGCAGGTGGCTGCTGATCAGGGGCTGGGGCTCTGGGCAGCTCTTTCTTCTGCCAGTCTCTGATTTTCCACCTGTTTGTTGGTCACAGGTCAGCTACTACTTTCCCTTAAAGACCTTGTGGCGGTCCTTTTTTGCGGCCCTGGTGGCAGCCTTCACGCTGCGATCCATCAATCCCTTTGGGAACAGCCGCCTCGTCCTCTTCTACGTGGAGTATCACACGCCCTGGTACATGGCCGAGCTCTTCCCCTTCATCCTGCTTGGGGTCTTCGGGGGCTTGTGGGGAACCCTCTTCATCCGCTGCAACATCGCCTGGTGTAGGAGGCGCAAAACCACCAAGCTGGGGAAGTACCCGGTGTTGGAGGTCATCGCGGTGACCGCCATCACTGCCATCGTCGCCTACCCCAACCCCTACACGCGCCGCAGCACAAGCGAGCTCATATCCGAGCTCTTCAATGACTGCGGGGCCCTCGAGTCCTCCCAGCTCTGTGACTACATCAATGACCCCAACATGACGCGGCCCGTGGATGACATCCCCGACCGCCCGGCCGGGGTCGGGGTTTACACGGCCATGTGGCAGCTGGCCCTGGCGCTGATCTTCAAAATCGTCATTACCATATTTACCTTTGGCATGAAGGTAAGTGAAGGGGAGGGAAGGTGTCAGGGGAGGGAGGCAACCTCTGTCCTTCTGGGGATAGCACCCTACTCCCCAGAATAAGATTGTGACGAGGGTAAAGGGGGAGGTGACCTTATTGAACGTTCTCATGCGCAGGGCACTTGGCATTCTTTTCATCAACAAGAAACAACGCTTTTGATAAACAGCAAGCCTATGGAATAGAGATTTATAACCGCATTTTACAAGCGAAGAAGCTAAGGCTTGGAGTGTATCATTCATATGGAGACGTGTACAGCTCGGCGAATTCTCACAAAACATACACACTTGCGTGACCAGCACCCAGGGCCAGGAGCAGAACGCTGGGAACCCCCGAGAACCCCCTTGTAGTCCATGACTGCTGCTTTTTGTGGTATTCTTACGAATTAAAAAAAAATAAGTCTAGGGACTTCCCTGGTGGTCCAGTGGTTGAGAATCCGCCTTCCAATGCAGGTGACGCGGGTTCAATCCCTAGTGGTAACTAAGATCCCACATAATGAGGGGCAGCTAAGCCCGCCTGCCACACACTACAGAGCCCACGCAATCTGGAGCCCCCATGCCACAACTAGAGAGAAGCCTGCGCGCAGCAATGAAATATCCCGCGTACCGCAGCTGAGACCCGACACGGCCAAAATAAATAAATAAATAAATAAAAATAAATATTTTTAAAAAGTCTAAGAAGCTGTGCACTTGGGTGCAGTGGTCAAACACAAATCTGAATTTTTGCCTTAAGAACAAGGAAGGATGAATGTTATTAAACAGGTGACTGTCTCTGATGCAAAGGGATTTATTTTCTTCTGGTGCCTGCTGGAAGAAGTCTGCTTTGAAGTTACAGGGGATTAAATGATGGGGGTATAAGGGGTGCTCAGAAAGGAACAGTTTCCTCAGGAATGTCTCACACTCTGGAAATCACACCCGAAAATCCAAACTTAACGTGAATTTGGGTAAATACCCACTTGCGTCCTCAGGTTGATGACAGCTGGGGGGCGGAGGTGGGGTAGGGGTGACATAAATGCAGCTTCCGGCCAGGATCGGCGGTCACATGCAGTCTCCACGAACAGAGTCAAGTCTGTTCTGTAGCACATGTCTGATCGCTAGAGAAATGAACATGTTTTCACAGCAAAATATAAAATATGCTATTACCAAGGCCTTTCAGTTTCCATGGTCTGTTTCTTTGCTGCATCTAGCCTGGCTTGAAAATATTCAGAATACTTTTCAGAAAATTGACTTTGTTAGGAAGACAGACCTGCCCCCCATCTCTCTCTGACAGGTGTTTGGCCACTGTACATACAAGAGGGCAGTAAGCCCGTGCCAAGGTTTTTGGAGGATGCAGGGCAGCTACACTGATGCTTTTAGCTTCTTTCTTTGACCTGTGAACAGTTGAAGGCCTTTCTTTTCCATTTTCATGCTGTGGCTTGACATTTAATTTTAAAAGCTAATCTGAATGACACATGAGGGGAGAGAGAAAGTGGTGAGTATCTCAAGTGACAGATGTGCAGTTTGAATGTTATTTGCAGTGGGGCTTATCATTCTTTTATCCACAGTAGGCAAACTAGGCCAGCTTTTGAAGGTGAGGAAATGAAAGTGTAAAATTGCATTTTCTCCAAGTCACAGTAGATACGACCAAGCAGGTGAAATCACTGGTCCCATGGTTTCCCAGGTGACCCATGTTTTGAAGCGTTGGCCCTCCTTTGAAGACCGAAGCAAAATGCAAGCTTGTCGAGGGGGGCCTGAGTTTCCCGGCGGCGGGAACGGGGCCCCCTTCCCTCATGCTTCTTTCCCCTGCGCTCCCCGCAGATCCCGTCCGGTCTCTTCATCCCCAGCATGGCTGTGGGGGCCATGGCAGGCAGGATGGTGGGAATTGGCGTGGAGCAACTGGCTTACCATCACCATGACTGGATCATCTTTAGGAATTGGTGCAGGCCCGGAGCAGACTGTGTCACCCCAGGGCTCTATGCCATGGTGGGAGCTGCCGCCTGCCTAGGTACCGTGTGTGTGTGTGTGTGTGTGTGTGTGTGTGTGTGTGTGTAATGTGAGTAGCAGAGGGCTTTTCTCTGCTCAGTCATCCAGGGACCCATGCTGATGGGGTCTCCACCATCTTGCAGCTGTACCATCTACAATAGTGGATAGTCTCTGCAATTTTCCAGCTCGAGGGGTTCTGGTAGAGAGCGATGCTTGCTGAGTCAGAAACCTGCAAAGCCCAAGTAGGCTCCACTCACCAAAAAGTGAGGCGTGTGGTCCTGGGTGAATAGACAACTCGCTGTCCCTCATGGGAGAAGAGCCCCTCAGGGAGATGTGACTCATGGCTCCTGATGCAAGGCTGTGTTTACCGAGCCTGGCCTCTGGCCCAGAGGTCTGAGCCTGGGCGCCGTGTTGGACTGTCTCAGTAGAACAGGTGCCGGGAGGGTAGAGCCGGCTTGTCAGTTTAAACAGTTCATGTCCTCTTGTGGGTGTGGAGTCGAGTCCTGCAATTTCATTCCTCCCTTTGGTTGCAGGTGGAGTTACCAGGATGACGGTGTCGTTGGTGGTCATCATGTTTGAATTGACGGGTGGTCTCGAGTACATCGTGCCCTTGATGGCGGCAGCCGTGACCAGTAAGTGGGTGGCTGATGCCTTTGGGAAGGAAGGCATCTACGAGGCCCACATCCACTTAAATGGGTACCCGTTCCTGGACGTGAAGGACGAGTTCACCCACCGCACACTGGCCACCGACGTCATGCGGCCAAGGCGGGGGGAGCCGCCCCTGTCCGTGCTCACCCAGGGCAGCATGACCGTCGAGGACGTGGAGACGCTCATCAAGGAGACGGACTACAACGGCTTCCCCGTGGTCGTCTCCAGGGACTCGGAGCGCCTCATCGGGTTCGCCCAGAGGAGGGAGCTGATTCCTGCCATAAGTGAGTAAAGCAGGGAGGCTCACGTTTCACGGAGACGAATGGCACCTCTGTGCCCTGACATTCTCAAAGAGGTTCGAGAGAGTGGATGAGGGTCGGAGGGCTTCAGCCCAGGGTCTCTCACACTTTAATGCTTATTTGTTTCACCTGGGCGTCTGCCCAGAATGCCGTAGGTCTGGGGTGGGACCCGAGACTCTGCATTTCTCCTGAGCTCCCTCTCAGTGCTGCTGCTGCTGCCCCCAGGTCACACCGTGAGGGACAGTGTCTTGTCGGAGGCATTCTTGGCTGGACACTGACCACCACGTTTGCAAGCAGCCCCCTGTGCCGCTCCCGCTAGGACACATGCACTCCGCCTTTTAGGGGCTTACTGGGCGAAGTTCAGCAGGAAGCAGTGGGAGAGCTTGGGCTGGCCGGGCCAGCTGCTCGCAGAGACAGACTTCCAGGCAGGCTGACCGACTCAGATGCTGAGCCCTTTGCCTCAGACGCCTCCCTCGGCGCCGCTCAAGCCCTTCACTTCGCGACGATGTCCGGTGCCATCCGTTAGAGACCCACGTGGGCCCAGTCAGTTCCGTGGGATGCTTTTCCTCCTCGTGCGCTAACTGGATCAGCTGGGCTGAGGGGCAGGCTGTTGAGTTGGGAGAGCAGAGAGGGGATGATGCCCAGCTGGATGTTCCCGACATGGGCAGCTCAGAGAAGCCCGGGGCTCCCGGTGGCCCAGGGATGAGCGCCTTGGAAGGGGAGCGGGACGTAGGAGGATTCCACAGGAAGAGGCCCCGGGTGTAAGTCTTTGGAGCCCCCGGAGGGAGGGGCAGCAGGCCTTAGCGGGGCTACCCCAGGGTGGTCCCTCTGGACTTCCTGATGCAGTGGGGGCAGGGAGCCACAGAGCGCATCTGTGGCGCATGGTAAACACTAATGCGCTCCGGCTCAGCACCCCTGCATCTCACTGTACACCGGGGCCCACGACATGGCTCACGTGTGCCCTTGATGACTGTACTTCCACATTTGTGAAGTTTGCCAGGGGGACTTTTTCAGGTATGATGGTAGAACGCCCCACTGGGAACACAGCTTAGCTTATCCCTGCCCTTTGTTAACTATTTCTTAGGCTCTCCCTTTGAATTTCTAAAACCTCTTTGCTATGTTAAGTAGCTTGTAAGATGTTTTTAAAGTATCTTCATCAAAGGCTTTATAAAAATAAGTTTAAATAAGCTATATAGCCTCTAATTTTAGCTTGTTGCTCAAACATATTTCCCTCCCCCAAAACAACAGTTGATTTTATGTTTTAGACACGAAAGTACATTTGTGCTTTAAGTGCTCCATGATGCTTCTCTTTATTACACGTCCTGTCGCTTAACAGGTAGGTGCCTTTAGGCATGACCATTGCCTTATAAATGATGAGTTTTTTTTTTTAAAAAGCTGTATAGTACGGTTGGGTTTGTTTTAAATTAATGTAATCAGCAGGCTTTAAAAATTTATTCAGTCCTTAAAATCTTTTAAGCAAAGGTTGAAATTTAAACACTCTAGTAATAAATGTCACAGAATCCATTACCTATTGTGTAGCTCCAGGCACACCTGCTAAGAGAGAACTTACTAATTTTGCTGAAACCCATTACTGTAATCAAGTGGGAAACAGTAATTGTCATCAGCCGGTTAGAGAAGAAATTTAAGCTTGCCAACCCGGTGCCCTCCTAGAAGCTATGTTTGGAATGTCTGAAGAGGCAACACGGGGTGTAAATAATACCTTTATGCTTTCCATCAGACGGGTAAGAGTGTGGAAGCTGCCATTTACATGGTTTGCAGGAAAGCAAGGAGTGTTTCGCTGTGAGCAGTGAGAAAAGCTGTTTTCCTGCTCTGTGGATATAGAAAAGTCCTGTACTCCGGTGGAGAAATTCATTACCTGTATTTGCAGACTTCGACGCTCTTTTGCAAATATAGAAATAGGACGTAAGCATTTAGCTAGTAACGATCCCATGCCAATTTCCCTTTCAGGGGACTCAGGAGCAGAGATTTTACATAGATCCAAGATAAGAAAAGAGTAGTAAATGAGGCAAAGATTTTTTTCTCACGTGTCATGTTTAAAAAGCTATCAGTTGCTCCCGTGAAGCTGAAAATGTCTTATTTTCAGTCTATCTCTGGAATGCCAAACCATAGCTGTTGTCTTTGCTGGAGAGCCATTAGTCACAGCACCTCGGAAACGTGGCCCTTTCACCATCACGTACTCACACGTAGGGCCATACGTGGCCCTTGTTCAAGTTCCTGGTAGATGGGACTTTACCTCTTGGTGCTCTCTGCAAACACGAGGCACTTTCTGTGCTCAGCAGGCTCAGGCTCTTCTAGTCTTGAGTTCCACAGTTAAGTGAGGCTGGATCCAGAGAGGACTCAGTGGGAAGCCGCAAAGATGATTAAAGGGATGGAAAGTTAGAGTCATGGGCCAGAGTTAAGGGAACTCTCATTTTTTTCGCCTGGTGGATGATTTGATGGTGATTCTCCAGCATGTGGAAGAGGCCCACTTGGAGAAAGGGATCTATGTCCAGAACTGAACAACAAGATACATACGTATCAGATCCGTTGGACGGGTTCTTTAGGGATACAGAGGTTTCTTCCTGGGAGAGCTGTTTGTTAATGATTGGGATAGGCCATGGAGAACAGTGGTGTCATCTGCTTCTTTCTGCTGGGGATGAAAAATACATGCAGAGGGACTTGTCCATGCCTTATAAACTTTAACTTGTCAGAAAATCATCTGCTTTTTCTTCGAAATAGTTTTTACTTTTTTACCACATCACCTTTGTACTGACCACCACTATAGTTGCTTCTAATTTTCCATTTTAACCTTTCTTGTCAATTACATCTGTTTTATGGAAGCATTTTTTTAACCTTTGATGTCTGGCATCTGCCTAAGCTTTTTTAAAATTAAAAAAGATTTTTTTTAATTTTGATTTTCTTACTGAAGTGGAGTGGATTTACAATGTTGTGTTAATTTCTGCTGTACAGCAAAGTGATTCAGTTTGCATATAGGTACATTCATTCTTTTTTATATTCTTTTCCATTATGGTTTATCACAGGATATTGAATATAGTTCCCTGTGCTATACAGTAGGACGGTGTTGTTTATCTATGGAAGCATTTTTTTTTCTTATTTTTTTTAAATTAATTAATTTGTTTTTGGCTGTGTTGGGTCTTCGTTGCTGCGCATGGGCTTTCTCTGGTTGCGATGAGCGGGGGCTACTCTTCGTTGCGGTGCGCTGGCTTCTCATTGCGGTGGTTTCTCTCGTTGTGGAGCACGGGCTGTAGGCACGCAGTCTCAGTAGTTGTGGCACGTGGGCTCAGTAGTTGTGGCTCACGGGCTCTAGAGCGCAGGCTCAGCTGTGTGGTGCACGGGCTCAGTTGCTCCACGGCATGTGGGATCTTCCCGGCCCAGGGCTCAAACCTGTGTCCCCTGCATCGGCAGGTAGATTCTTAACCACTGCGCCACCAGGGAAGTCCCTATGGAAGCATTTTTAACGAACAGGATGATAGCGTATTACCTCCCTAAAAACACGATTAGGGTTTCTCAACCTTAATGCCATTAGCATTGGGGCTGGATCATTCCTTGTTGATAGAGGCTGTCGTGTGCACTGTAGGATCATCCCTGGTCTCTACTCACTAGAGGCCAGTAGCAACACCATCCCCCCAGTTATGAGACCCCAAAATGTCTCCGGATATTGCCACATGTCCCCTGAGGGTGGAGGCAGAATTACTCCCAGTTGAGAACCATTGCTCTAAAGCCATTGTAATCACTTACTGGATATGTGATTATTTCCAGTCTTTTAAAATTTCTTGGCCTATCATAGTTTGTGGAATTCACTTTATCAACACTTTCCTCATTACCCTCCCTACACCTGGCATTATGATCGTACTGCTGCTAGCAAGTGGAATGTCAGGTTGAATGATGTTAACAGGCGCTTGTAAAAGGTACATCATTTTTCAGGAGCTGCAGCCACTGATGGTAGTTGTGGTAGAATAGAACAGCAGACCACCAGTACTAACAACAATTTAAAAAAGTCTAGGGGCTAACAAAAGTTTAGACGTAACAAAAATGATCTTTACAACAAAAGTGAAGTTTATTACATTTTTAAAAGTAAAAGTAATACTCAGAATGTTGGGGAAATCAGAAGCAAAGGGAAAATTTAAAAGGTGCCCACATTTTCAACACTGTAGAAGGCTCTGGTTAATATTTAGTGTTTTTCTTATCTTTTAGGCCTTTTACACATGTAATGTTGGGGTTTTTTTTTTTTTTTTTTTTCTTTTTTTGGTTTCTTTTCTAACACCGGTTCCCATGAATCCCTGGTGTCTGGGAGCCTATACTCTCATAGCACTGCATCATGCCCTGGGTGAGGGCTTCGTTTACCCTTTTGTACAGGAAATATTTCGTGTAGCATCCACCATGTGCTGGTGCTGTCCCGGGAGCTGGGAGTACAGTGATCACAGCAGCCAGGCCCTGCCCTCTGTGAACTTACATGCTGGAGTTTGTTGCAGGCATTTTGGTGACAGATGATTTCTTGTCCAAAGTGGGAGTAGATGGTCCCCCCAGTAGAGAGATGAGGAGAGCTTTCTTGCTGATTCTTCCACTCACCAGCTTTTGGCTGTGCGTCGTACCTCCACGCCCAAAGTTCAATCAAGGCTTTAAGTTAGGTCTTTATGATAGAGCTCCAAAGTGGCCTCACAGAGAGCCCTTCTGGAGAGAGCCACAGCTGCTACTCTTGGAGTACCAAGGAGCGCGCTGCTCAGGTCTCTGGCTCTGACCCCAGCTGTTGCCTTTGATTTTTGTTTGGCAGTGGATAGCTCAGGGCTTTCCTTCCTAATGCCTCCTTTGTGAGATAGGCTCTGTTCTACGTGACAGGCAGAGCCAAGGACACCGACACTCAGTAGACCTACCCACTCGTTCATCCGCTTGTTGGTTGACTGACGCATGTGTGCACTTGGCAAATACCTGTTTTGTGTCTGCTGTATTCTCGGCATTGTGCAGGCCCTGGGATTGCACTGCTGATCAAGAATTCACGGAGCTAGGTGCTGTTCGAATCAGGGCTTCTAACCCAATCGGTAGATTCAGAGGCAATAGCAGCTTGTTATTCATTTCACCAAGTGAATTGACAGTTGGCTAGGTTGTATTTGGTTTTATGAGGGGGCTCGGCAGATCCATGTGATCAGTTCTTGATTGGGTTTTGTGGCTTGATCCAATCCTGATGTTCAACTGGATTGTTGAAATAGATGGGATTCCTGTTACATGGGACTTTTAGAGAATCGGTCGGTCTATGAAAATGAGTGATAAGTGTGTGTTGACTGTTTGCCACCCACCTTAGCATTTCAGGACAGAGCCATCTCGATTTAGGAGAGAAATGCACAGTATGTACTGTGTGGCATCTGCAGCTGAAAACATGTTGTGCATCAGTGTCATCTGGTATCTGTGGTTGAATTGTACTCCATCTGATGTAACTCGATTGAACCTGACCCACATACTGTGCAGGCATTTGCCCAGCGGGCCCTCTGTTCCCCTTTTAAACAGAGACCCTTTTTCAAACTCAGTCCGACCCCGAATGCTGCCGGTTTACCATTAGAGTACTCTGTTGCAATAAATAGCTTTAGAGCCAGCAGTTAGAACTTTATTTTTCAAAGAACAATATAGGTGAATAGTAGTCTTTGAGAAGGCAAAAAAAAAAAAATGTATTATAGAAACCAGGATCCATTTTAAGGCAAGCCTTGCTGTACATTTTCCCTAACCTTTACCCATGAAGCAAAAGAAAGATTAAAATTCCAACAGAAGGAAAATCGCCTTGGAGAAATATCTTGAGACCGATGGATTTATTTCATGTGTGACTTAAAATAGCCTAGGTTTCTAGTACCGCATAAAGCTGTATTTCTAATGAGTTCCTGTTACCCTACTTTTCTTCAGCTTTCTTTCACATGGGCCCGCCTACAGATAGAAATAGGCTAATTGTTACCATAACAGTTTTACTATATTTCTTTGAGAAATCCACCAAATGGCCCATATTTAAGAGAGGCGATCCAAGGGGTGGGGGCAATGCAGCTTTTCTAGGGTTATTTCTTTGGTCCCAAGGGTCATAGTTAGACTGAGCTGCGTTTCTGGGCTGTGAGCCTAGGATGGTCCTCTTGGTTTCTTGTTCCTTTCAGGATTTATAATGCCATCTGGGCCAGTTATACGTTAGTTTGTAAAAAAAACAAAAACAAAAGCCATGTATTAAGGTCATTGGGCAGCTAAGTGAGGTTTCTTTTCATGTCAAACCTCAGACCCTGATGAGGTGAAGGTGTGTCAGGAAAGCAAAAGGGTGGCAGGCCCTGGGCCAGCTGGGTGCCCTGGCCTCCAGGCAGAAGCAGTGCATTTCGCTAAAGGAAGTAGCCTGGTCAGGCCCGCGTTGCAGGACTTTGGCAGTGAATGATCATGTCACAGCAGGGGGGTCTCGCACAGCATTAGCTTGAGAGAGAGAGATGCCAGTTTCACTGATGTTTGGCTGAAGCTCCTCGTTAAGAATGCAGAGTCTGCCTTCCGCGTCCCTCCTCTGTGGGATTCTAGGCTGCTGGGGGAGGGAAGTCGCGTGTTGCTGTGGGTTGGGGTGGGATGGGATGGGGGAAGGGACTCCTCAAGGGAGTCTTGTGAGGCTCACCGTCCTGCTCGCCCATTCCAGAGAACGCCAGACAGAGGCAGGAGGGCATCGTGAGCGACTCAGTCATGTACTTCACCGAGGAGCCCCCTGAGCTGCCAGCCAACAGCCCGCAGCCCCTGAAGCTGCGGCGCGTCCTGAACCTCAGCCCTTTCACTGTCACGGACCACACCCCCATGGAGACGGTGGTGGACATCTTCCGGAAGCTGGGGCTCCGCCAGTGCCTGGTGACGCGGAGCGGGTGAGTGGCGGGACCCTGGGGGGAACAAGACGAAGGGGACGCGGGCTCAGCCCTTGGGGGACTGGCAGGGACCGGGGCAGGAGGGTGGGTGGCAGTGCTCGCAGGAGATGTCAGTAGGTGAGCCCAGGAGGAGGAGTTGCCAGCGAGCTTGGGACTCAGGCTTCCAGGTGGGGCTGCTGTCTCTGCCCTGAGGTCGAAGGTGGAGTCCGAGGGGAGAAGCCCACGGGGAGGGGCTGGGGCTCCCCCGCCACCCGCGGTGGTCCTGGCTCTGGGAGAAGGTTCGGTCTGTACTGCTGTGATGTTGCGATGTGACGACACATTCCTCCACATCACCACGGCGCTCTGCAGAAACGAGCAACAAGGATCTCAGGGCTGATGAGAAAAATAGGGTTAGGCGCACAACGCTCGAGCACTTCGTCAATGACAGATCAAAAAAGACAGAGATGGGAATCTCATAAAAACGGTCAGACATTTACACACATTAAATGGTTGAAAAGTGTATCAAAAAGGCCGTTTATTGTCCCTTCACCTTGAGAAAGCCCCGCAGTTGGCTTGTGGAAGCGGGCATCGTGAGGGCTGCGGCAGAGTATTCCTATGCCTCTGGGTGCTCCCGGCCGGGGCATTTTTCTCTGTCCTCCTGGACTTTCCTGTGGATGAAATCACCCATAAGCAAACGTGAGGTTCACAGTATGCTCAAATTACTCCCTAATACATCGGTCGGTTCGAAACAACTTCACGTGTTCAAACGTTATCGCAGAGCCGAGAGATTTGGTGGCCCATGGCATCGTCTCCACCGCAGCAATATTGCTTTCGCTCTGTGTTATCACAAACCAGGAAACCAGCACTGCAAAGATCAAAGGTTCGTGATGATGTGAGAGGTGCAGTGCTCCGTGGGCCGTGCTTTGGGCTCAGGGGCTCTCCCTAAATTCCAGGGCCTCAGAAGCTTGGGTGGAGCGAGAGATTGGCTGGGTCCAGGTAGCGCGGAACCTAGGATTCTCTGCCCAGTTGATTCCTTTATGGGCTGGGGGGTGGGAGGTGGGGTATGGGCTGTGGAGACATCGGTGCCAGGCTTTCTTCCTGCCGCCCTGCAAGGAGCTGAATTTGCACTTGACCCAGAGAACTCTCAGCCGATGGGACGAGTGTCCTTCTTAGCTCTGACTGCAGCTGGTGTATGTCTTGCACATGGAGAGGGGCAGTCAATAAGGAACAAATAAATAAGTGTTTGAGGCTAGAGGTCATTTCTGCTGGTGGTTTTTAAAGGAACTCAGTGGTTCTCAAACTTGAGCAGGCGTCAGAATCCCCCGGAGGAGTAAACCTCTAGGTTAAACCCAGAGTGCCGGGCCCCGCTGCAGCTACTGACCCCTCCGACCTGGGAGGGGCCCCGAGAATGTGTATTTCTAACCAGCTCCCAGGGGTTGCTGCTGGTTGGGGTCCCCACTTTGCAAACTGCTGAAGCCCACCGATGAACCTGAATTTCTAGCGCTTGGCAGAAATACCACCGTGATCACCTGTGTCGTCTCAAGTGTATAGCAGTTTCTCTTTTTCTTTAAGATAATAATCCAATGTCAGTTATCATTGGAATCTCCAGTTCTGGCAGGAAATGCTGCCCTCAACACCCGCTCACACCTCACGGAGCCCCGTGAGGTTTTCCTGTGAAGATCTGGGTGTCGAAATTGGCTCCGAATGTTCTGCGAGAAAACAATCGCACCCTCTCTCTCGCTCTACGTATTTTAAACCAACACAGATGCTGATACATTAGTGCTGGCAAGAGATCCTTGTTTGCGGGGCCTTTCATCTTCTCGGGCTTTGAGCCAGGGCAGGCACGGCTCAAGCCAGCTCGCGTTTTTGATGTATTCCGTCGCCATGTGCCTTCCCTGCTCTAGGCCGAGCCCTCGAGCTCGTACCCTTGACTCGCGTTGTCTGCAGAATTTCTCAGGGCCTGGGCTCCCAGGTGATCGTGAAAGCAGACCAGGAGCCAGGGAAGTCTTTGTCTCCCTAAGGCCAGAGTCCAGGAAGCCTCCAGTGGCCAAGAGTGAATTTGGGATTTTCTCCACAGAGGATCTAGAAAGAAAAAGCGAGCAGGGGAGATGGTGTCAGCTTCCACCAAGCCCTGCTAGGTGGGCCTTGGGGCGTGGCCTTCTCACAAGAGCCCAGCTGCTCTAATCTGAATTATGTTCATGGTCATAGATGGACTGTTTATCATTCCCCAGGTTCACTTGAACTGCTACCCAAAGGGGCTGGAAGTTTAAACACTTGATTTATATCAAGTAGGACATTTCATACCACTAACAAACCCTGCTGGATTTAATGCTGCCTCCTTTTGGGAGGATGTTCAACTGCCTTCTTTTCTGATACTTATTGTCGCAGGCCAGGCACAATTTATGCCAGAACCCAAGGCAGCTCCTGAATTCATATTTCCCCAGAGCCATTATAACCAGCTTGACTTTCAGACCTAGTTACTAAGCTTTAAGACGGGGTTGTCAGGACTGCATGTGCCTGACCTTTTGATATTATGTCCAGGATGACTGTAAGGGAACAAAACCCAGGCTTTATAGATATGGGAGGGGTGTCTGTGTGTGTTAACAAGTGGTTTTTTCTCAAAGCGGCATTGGTTTCATCAGCATCTTACTGAGCACCTATGTGAGGGAGAACTGGAGGAGGCTCAAAAAGCATTTAAAAAAAAAAACATCAAGGAGCTTGTCATCTACTGAGGAACATGGACGTCATCCAATTTGAGTGCTGTTCCCCAGGTGTTCTGGGGGGCAGTGTCCTCAGCCACCAGGCTTTCAAGTAGAAAAGAAATGTCCGCAAGAACAAAAGAGCCTTTTAAGCTGAGGGAGTGTCTGCCAGTTGGTGGCCGCCAGCCACGGAACTCCTCCCACCGCGGATGAGGTGTTTCACCTTTTCACGTGCTGCCACTTCTCTGATGATTGCAGCTTTCTTAGTGGTGTATTATAGGTGTAAGCTGCTTGCCTTCTAACTATTCCTTTTTGATTTTAAAGGGAGTTGAAAGACCGTTATGGACTGAACTGTGTCCCCCCGGCCCCATCCCCGAATTCATATGTTGAAGCTCCAGTCTCCAATATGACTGTCTTTGGAGATGGGGTATTTAAGGAGGTAGTTAAGGTTAAATGAGGTCATAAAAGTGGGGCCCTAATCTGATAGGACTGGTGTCCTTAAAAGAAGAGGAGGGGCTTCCCTGGTGGCGCAGTGGTTGAGAGTCCGCCTGCCGATGCAGGTCCGGGAAGATCCCACATGCCGCGGAGCGGCTGGGCCCGTGAGCCATGGCCGCTGAGCTTGCGTGTCCGGAGCCTGTGCTCCACAACGGGAGAGGCCGCAACAGTGAGAGGCCCGCGTACCGCAAAAAAAAAAAAAAAAAAAAAAAAAAGGAGGAGACACCAGGGATCCTTGCACAGAGAAAAAGGCCGTGTGAGGACACAGCAAAAGGGTGGTGTCTGCAAGCCCAGGAGAGAGGCCTCTGGAGAAACCAAACCTGCCAGCACCTTGATCTTGGCCTTCCAGCCTCCAGAACTGGGAGAACATACATTTCTGTTGTTAAGCCACCTACCTAGTGTATGGTGCTTTGTTACAGCAGGCGAAGCTAACTCCGTCAGGACACAGACTCAGCTTGGCAGGTTTAGTATAATAGCATCTTGTTTTATAGGGCATCTTTGATTTTACTGTATTTTTATAAATTTTAGAAATGTGTTTAAAGTGACCTGTGAGCACTGTTAAAGTCAAGTAGCTCTAAACAGCTGGAAGGAACAATTCCTGGCTCTGTCCTCCTTCACCACCCACCCCCTTTCAGGCAACCACTTTCTTCCCCCTAAGAATTTTGTGTTCTTGAATTAATAGACTTTATTTTTCAAGCAGTTTAAGGTTTACAGCATAATTGAGCAGAACGTACAGAGTTCCCTCTCTGGTCCTCTCTCTGTTGCCCTTGCTGTCAAGTCTTGCATTTGTGTGTTATATTTGTTGCCGTTGATGAGCCAGTATTGAGATGTTATCATTAACTACGATCCATTGTTTACATTAGGATTCGCTCTTGGTGTTGTACATCCTGTGGGTTTGGACAAACATATAGTGACATGTATCCACCATTGTAGTATCATCAGGAATAGTTTCACAGCCCTAAGGATCCTCTGTGCTCTGCCTATTCATCCCTCCCTCCCCTCACCTCCTGGCAATCACTGATCCTCTTACTGTCTCCATCATTTTGCCTTTTCCAGAATGTCTTAGAGTTGGAATCACGCAGTGTGTAGCCTTCTCAGATGGCTACACTTTTCACTTAGTGATGTGCATTTCAGGTTCCTCCACGCCTTTTCCTGGCCTGATGGCTCATTTCTTTTTAGAGCCGAGTAATATTCCATTGTCTGGATGGACCAGTTTGTATATTCACTCACCTACTGAAGGACATCTTGGTTGCTTCCAAGTTTGGCCAATTATGTATGACGCATACATCTTCTAAGACTAAGGACATTCTTTTACATAACCACTGAGGCATAATTACACAAAATTAATGGTAACTCAATATGTCACTTAATACCTAGTTCATATCAAATTTCAGTCCAGAGTTCCTTCAAGGTTCAGACATCGCATTTGGTTGTTTTGCCTCTTTTGTTTTTTATCTAGAACGGCTCTCTGCCTTTTTTGTTTGATATTTATGACATAGATTTTTTTTTTTTTTTTTTTTAAGAATCCAGACCAGTAGTCCCACACTCTGAATTTGATTGATTGCTTCCTCATGGTTTGATTTGGTTTAAGTAGTTTCGAGTTTTGGGCAGTGTTCCAATGTAGATGATGTCATAACGTCAGCTTTTCTGACTTTGTTGGTGATAAGCTCCATCACTGGGATGAGGTGGGGATGGCCAGAGCCCTCTGTAGTAAAGGGACATTTTTCTCTTCGTACGTGATCTGTGGAGGGATACTTTGAGACCATGTGAACTTTCTGTTTTCCAGCAACCATTTACCTGATGGTTTTGGAATCCATGGATAATTATTGGCTAAACTAGTTATTACATTGGGGGTTGCAAAATGTTGATTTTCTAATTCTTTTGTGCTTGCTACATTTTTTCCCTATCTTTTTTTTTTTTTCTTCTTCTTTGATTATCATGTTAGTCATGGTGCTTTCTTTCAGTGTTTTGTCATCTGTATTGTCATTATTCTTTTTGTTTAGCATGCTTTTAAAGGCCCTTTTTGCTAGTTTCCTATCACCTGAAGATGTTCCTGTAAGATGGAGGGGCAGAGGTAGTATCTGCTGTCTCCCCCGCTGTGATAGATGGGGAAACTAACACAAGAAATAAGTTGCTTTTTCAAGGTTAAGGTCCAGTGTGCTCAGGGACAAGGAAGTGAGAATTCTGGCTGACAGTTTCACTAACCAGTGTCCCTTTCACCAGCTGTCATTGACTGGAGTACTGCTCCAGGTACTTGCGGCCCCTCTTCATGTTCACTTCCTATTAGTAAGAGATGAGTTTCATAGTTTGGCTTTAATTAAATAAATGACAGTGTATTACAGTTGTGTTTTCTGATTTTTTTGGTATATCATCATTGTACCCAGATAAAGAGCAGAAACCTGTCATTTCAATAGCTGTACAGTATTCCAGGGTGAGACTGCCGTCCTTCACTTCTCTATTCTCCTCCTCTTGGGGTGATGGAGACATGGTGAGCAGCATTTTGCAAACTAATTTGGCAGTGGAACTTCTTTTCTCTGAAGAACTTGCAAACATCCCCTTCTTTCAAACCTTTCACTTTCCCCAGGGGGCATGATTTGACCCCAGCACGTGGTCATTTAAGTATTTAATAAAATCGAGAGTGAGGCATGATCCAGGGGCACTGTTTACGTTGTCGAGTTTGTCAGTGGTGCTCCCTGGAGTTGGACAGTGTACAGTATGTGTGGCTCTATACCAGGGTCCTTGAGAAGTGGCATCGTTTTTGTAAGTTGAAAGCCATGGAATTTTGGAAGAGCAGGTAATTTACATATATGGTCAGAGATGAATGTCAAACTTTACCCTTCCAGTAAGATAGATTTAAAATAGAACCAATTGTTACCGTATACTTAAAATTTCTTATGCTTAAAATGCCTCACCCTTGGAATTTCTGTGGTGTGGTCAAGTTTTGACAATGGCTTTTGTAAGCCCTTTTTAATTGATTACAGCCTTGAAATTTAGGGGAGCATATTAGTCATCATAGGCTTACTGCTGTAATAAACAAGCCTGCAATCTCAGTGGCCGAACACAATAAAGGTTAATTTTTCTCCCACGTCACTCACATCCAGTGTGAGTTGCAGCAGGTGTGGGCTTTGCACCACACAGCCATTCCAGGACCCAGGTCTTTGAATCTGGTGGCTCCTGATTCAGTCCTCTGTGACCTCAGAGTCCTTCACTGGCTCCTCTGTCTTGGGCTGGCAGATGAGTAGAGAGAGGAAATGTGCAGGTGACTCGGGAGGGGTATCTGTCACCTCCACCCACACGCCATTGGCCAGAGCTCACTCAGTGAGAACCACCCATCCGCAAGGGAGGCTGGGAAATGTCTCTCCGTGTGCCCAGGTGGAAAGGGCGCTGGGGATTAGGGACAGGCATGAGTCGGTATTGTGAGGCTGACCTCTTTTCTCTATTTTGTTTCTTCTCCAGGAGACTTCTTGGCATCATCACGAAAAAGGATGTTCTGAGACATATGGCCCAGATGGCAAACCAGGACCCTGAATCCATCATGTTTAATTAGAAACAAGATGGCAGTTTCTTTGAGAAAAACACAACGGTGTCATTTGAAAAGAAATAAACAAATGATATGTCATCCTAATGAACGGTCATGCACTGGGGGCAGTGGAAACAAAAGTTTTGTTTAAAAGGAAGGGAAGAAGAATGAAACTTAGAAAAAATACTTTGGCGAGTAGGCGTTTTATAGCTTTAACCCCTTATGAGTTTCAAGCTGTGTTATGAGTTTAGTAACTACTGTGGGGGCACGTGGGTGCGTGTAAATGATATGGTTAGTACAAGGACATGGAACACAATTGCTGAGTCAAGAAACATTTGCCCCTCCTGTTGAAGGCTGGTGTTGGTGAAGCTTTGAGTCTGAAAGACCAAGGGGTATTGGCGTGTCGGCGTCCTTATTTACTGGTTCCTGAGGTTTGGCTGTTATGTTACTGAATCAGATTAAAGATATTTGCACTTACTTTGTTGGAAAAGAAAAATTAAATGTGAACGTAGTGAAAGCTGCAAGTATGCTAGTGGGTTCACTCGTGACCAGCCGTTGCTGGCTCCTGTTCTTAGCCTGTTACTTTGCTTATCCATTGCTTTCTGAACCAACATTGGGTCACCTGCCATGTTGAGTATGAAGAAATCATTTCTCTGTGCAAGACCAGCGTCTTGGGACTGCGCGATGAACTGTCGAGCATTTAGTGCTGCACTGTTTCCTGCCACAAAAAGGGATTCGTGCTTATTTTGAGGGTATACATACCCATCATTGATTTGCATCCCCATCGCATTTGCTTCATTTATTTGTTGCTGTTGCCTGTGCATTCTTAAATATTGATCAGTCTAGCGCTTTCCAAGGGCCATGTCCTATATTCTGCTAGCTTGCTGTAGTGGCTGAATTTCCAAATAGCACATACAGGAGTCAAAACAGGCTATCCAGTGTTACTACCTTTTTTTCCTCTCAGATCCTATTAAATATGGCTGCCGAGAGGGTGAGGCAGACGAGTTCTCAGTGGAAACTCCTCCAAATGGGTTGCAAGAGAAATGCTAAATTGATTCTAAATCTGTCCATTCTCTTCTGTGTAGGATGCAGAGCATCCAGCTTTAACGTGTAAGCATGCACTTTCATATTAGCAGTCAAAGCGCAGAAGGACAGTAAAATTCGAGACAGCCAATTTGAGCATTGGGTGTCTTTGAACTGAACGTTATGATACATTTATTCTTTTAGTCAGGACTTCTGTCTTGTCTGTGGGAAGGAAGCTGTGTTTCTTAGGTCCACTGGGTGATCTCTGTAAGACTGATCCCCCTTGCCCTTTCACTTTCATCTTTGTTCTTCCCTTTTCACTGAGCCATCCTCATCCTTTTCATTCTCATCATTGGATATTGATGTATCAGGTGTGCGTTTGGCTGCAAGTAATAGAAAACTGAACACACAGCGAAGAGCTGCATAAGAAACCTGGAGGTGGGCACTCAGGACCGTCTCCGTAGCATTGTCGACGACTCACGGTCTTTGGTAGTTTTTTCCTACCATCCTTACCCTTTCTCCTTTGGGTGACTGCCTTGTAGTCACAAGATGCTCACTGAACTGCCAGGTCCGGTGTCTGCTTTCTAAGCAGAAAGAGGGAGGAAGAGGCAAATGACAAGGCGCAGTGTCCGTGTCGCGAAGGCAAAGCTTTCCCCGAGATGCTCGGCTTTCCTCCACTGGCTAGACTTCCGTCGTGCGGTGCACCCAGCTGCGTGTGTGTCTGGGAAGGAAAATATTTAGCTACGTAGGCATATTACAGTGAATGAGATTGAGACTCTCTGAGTAAGGAAGGGGAGGGGGGTGTTGTCTGCTCTGTTGGATGCTGTCTTCGTGCCCCTGTCATTGACCTTCTCTTTCTCACTGACCCCCTCCAAACACTCTCCTGTGACCTTGTAGTCCCCGACCCCTCCTCTTGGCTTTGACGTGGAACTCCCAGTCAGATGCCATCGTTTCTTAGCCCTAATAAAAATGTTCATTCTGGATAAAAACCTATCTATAAGAGGGCTTCCGTGAAACTTCTAGTGGATACAAGAAAATATACGGATATGTTTAACCTGACTGAAAACTTAAAGGAGTTTAAGTCAGATCACGCTGACAAATTATGGAAAATATGTTTCTGTAATTAACTGGCCTCCTCCCAAATAACATCAGATAGCCACTTCGGTGTGGAAAGGTCAGTCTATACTAGAGAATGTAATCTTTGGTCCTATAAGAGAATGAAATTTGTTGTCTCACTCACAGCACCTAAGTACTGAGTAACGGATCCTAACATTTTGTTGCTATTGAGGTTTCCACGGAACAGTGCGAGTGAAGCTGGATTCTCCTGGACTTTCAATCCTAAAAAGTCTTAATGTACTCCCCTTCTTAACTCCCATGTAGGGTCCCGAAAGACTGTTAGTCGTAGCCTGGATTTTTATAATCCAGGACACCCTGTTAGCCGAAACAAGGAGCTTCAGAAGGGAACACGCAACAGTGAACAGCCAGCCAAAGGTCAGTAAAACCACAGAATTCTCCCTCCTCCAGCTGAGGCCTGGGAAGGGGAGGGGAGAGTTGACTCTGGGCCGAGGTCACCCATGGGGCTTGTGTCCTCTCCCCAGTGCTTAGCATGGAGACGTCCGTGGGGTTCAGAGGGCCAGCATCAGACAGGCAGGTCGAGGCCGGGATGGGGGGGGCGGGGCTTGCGGCGGCGCTGCCAGAGCCAATTGCCTGCCTTCCCTGGAGCCCTGACCTGTAGCCACCGGCCTGGGCCTCAGACACACTCACAGGGAACGCACTGCTGGGCCCTTTGTGGCACTTTCTCATAGAAGTACGTGGATGGGGATTCTGAAGGTGTTGGCTGTATTCAAATGTAGAACTTCATCCACTTTACCTGGTGATCTGATGAACGAGATGAGTAGATCTGGAATGTGGACGTGAATCCAACATTTCTTAGAATACTGTTTTTGTTTCATTTTCCAGAACCAAAGGCTGTAGACATTTGTTGAACTTTCTGGACTCTTTCTGAATTGTTTTTTTAATGTAAATAAATATAAGTACATAATGGAAAAGGAGTTCTGTAATGAGGTACATCAACCTACTTCTTGCTCTTTTTCTATGACTAAGGGAGTGTGTTGTAGAAGGACAGATGGCAAATAAAAAGCATCCCGAATGTGACATGTGGATTTCTTGTGTTTTTCAGCACATTCCCTAGGAATGCAGATCTGCATGTGGCTTTTACAGCAAAGCAAGTGTGCTAGAAGCAAATCTGTATTCAGTGTTTGCTGTTCCTTAGAACCAGTCAATCTTAAAGTTCTCTATTTGACATTTCCTGATGACTTGATAGAGGAGAAGACATGTCAATACATATTTTTTTGGCCCTAATAAGTCACAGAAACTGAAAAATTTCTAGCAGTTTGTTTCACTTAGGTGAGAATTGGTTCCTTTAAATTATCAACACATGCGAAATCTGTTCAGTATTCATTGTATTTATTATTCAGATGCTGAGCTGGAACAGGTGAGAAACCCAAGGAGGAGAACTATTGAATTTCAAGTAATTATATGTCTTCATTTTCATTTCGCGTGGGCAGTGTTTTCTCAGACTCAGCTTCTAACCTTTGAAATGGTTGACCTGAGCGGGGAGCCTGTCTGTCTAAGTTGGGAAACATGAACCAGACTCCATTTTCACCGGCGCAGTCCTAACTATTTATTTGCCATCCTAGTTGTGCTGGGAAAAAGATACATTCGCATTTGGTGTTGGAATGATGACATAGCAATGCGGTTTGTTTTTGTTTTGTTTTGTTTTGCGGTATGTGGGCCTCTCACTGCTGTGGCCTCTCCCGTTGCGGAGCACAGGCTCCGGACGCGCAGGCTCAGCGGCCATGGCTCATGGGCCCAGCCGCTCCGCGGCATGTGGGATCCTCCCGGACCGGGGCACGAACCCATGTCCCCCGCGTCGGCAGGCAGACACTCAACCACTGTGCCACCGGGGAAGCCCAACGCGGGTTTTTTTTTTTTTTTTAATTTATTGTAACACTCTGTGTAAACGTTGGCACCTTACTAAACATTACATGTTTGAACTCTGTTTTTTTAAAGGAACTATTTATTTTATTGGAGCATAATTGATTTACAATGTTGTGTTAGTTTCAGTTGTACAGCAAAGTGATTCACTTATACATATATTCACTTTTTCAGATTCTTTACCCATATAGGTTATTACAGAATACTGAGTAGAGTTCCCTGTGCTATATAGTAGGTGCTTGTTGGTTAACTATTTTATATATAGTAGGGTGTGTGTGTTAATCCCAAACTCCTAATTTATCCCTCCCCCCACCTTTCCCCTTTGGTAACTGTAAGTTTGTTTTCGAAATCTGTGAGTCTGTTTCTGTTTTGTAAATATGTTCGTTTGTATCATTTTTTAAAATTAGATTCCACCTATGCGTGATATCATATATTTGTCTTTGTCTGACTTACTTCACTTAGTATGATCGTTTCTAGGTCCGTCCATGTTGCTGCAAATGGCATTATTTTCCTCTTTTTTATGGCTAATATTCCATTGTATATATGTGCCACATCTTCTTTATCCATTCCTCTGTCGATGGACATTTAGGTTGCTTCCAGGACCTGGCTATTGTAAATAGTGCTGCAGTGAACATTGGGGTGCATGTATACTTTCAAAGTATGGTGTTCTCAGGGTATATGCCCAGGAGTGGGATTGCTGGATCATATGGTAGCTCTATTTTTCATTTTTTAAGGAACCTCCATACTGTTCTCCATAGTGGTTGTACCAATTTACATTCCCACTAACAGTGCAGGAGGGTTTGAACTCTATTTTTTTTTGATATAAATTTATTTTACTTATTTTTTATCTTTGGCTGCATTGGGTCTTTGTTGCTGCATGCGGGCTTTTCTCTAGTTGTGGCGAGTGGGGGCTACTCTTCGTTGCAGTGTGCGGGCTTCTCATTGCGGTGGCTTCTCTTGTTGCAGAGCACGGGCTGTAGGTGCGCGGGCTTCCGTAGTCGTGGCATGTGGGCTCAGTAGTTGTGGCTCACGGGCTCTACAGTGCAGGCTCAGTAGTTGTGGCACACGGGCTTAGTTGCTCCGCAGCATGTGGGATCTTTCCGGACCAGGGCTCAAACCCATGTCCCCTGCATTGGCAGGTGGATTCTTAAACACTGTGCCACCAGGGAAGTCCCAGAACTCTATTTTTAAAAATGAAACAAGCACAGTCCTCAAGAAGCATGTTGTGAATTGGAAGAGAGACCGATTTCCCAGCCTGTTGCTACCCCGTGGATCCTTTGAAACCTGATTCTGGTGACTGGGAGGTACTTGTCATGTGAGATTGGGGCTTCTGTTTGGCTCACCTTTTTTTTTTTTTTTAATTAATTTTATTTATTTATTTATTTTTTGGCCGCGTTGGGTCTTCGTTGCTGCACGTGGGCCTTCTCTAGTTGCTGCGAGCAGTGCGCGGGCTTCTCATTGCAGCGGCCTCTCCCGTTGCAGAGCACGGGCTCTAGGTGCCCAGGCTTCAGGAGTTGTGGCTCGTGGGCTCTGGAGCGCAGGCTCAGCAGCCATGGCACATGGGCTTAGTTGCTCCGCGACATGTGGGATCTTCCCGAACCAGGGCTCGAACGCTTGTCCCCTGCATTGGGAGGCGGATTCTTAACCACTGCACCACGAGGGAAGCCCTGGCTCAGCTTTTAATTACCTTGTTCTTAGCCTGGTGGGTTTGAATTATGTCCTTCCTCACCAGTTCTGTATTTTGAAATTGTCAACTTTACAGAAAATTTGAAAAAAAAACAACAACCCCGAAACAGCACAAAGAATGGTCACATATCTTTGACCTAGAAGAGGCAGTGAGGGGAGTCCCCTCCAACAGGGGAGGGAGCCAGCCCCGGGGACAGCAGAGGGGCCCGCAAGAGCAACTGTGCTGTGGGGAAGCAGGCTTGGGGTGAAGCTGGGGGCCACCAGGGGTGAGTGCCTGCAGGCTGTGTGATGCCTGGGGAAGGAGTGGGGGGTTTGAAGTTGGTTTCGTTTCTCCTGTACGGGAAGGGGAGACACAAGGAGGCTCTTCCGGGTCATGGAGGGCCAGGTACAGATACAGAATTCAGAGGAAGGACATGATTTGATTTGCATGGTACACGAACCATTCTGGCTGTTTTATAGCAAGACCAGGAGTCTGGCTGGGAGGCTATTGCAAATAGGTGAGCTCTGATGGAGGCTTGCCCCAGAGAAGTTCTTGAATTCTGGGTGGATTTCCAAGGCAGAACCAATAGATTTGTCATGGGATGGATATGAAATGGTACTGCTAGGTCGCCATTTACTGAGATGGAAGTACTGCATCGGAGATACCTGTTGTACATTCAAGTCCAGAGTTCAGGGGAATTGTTAGGGTTGGCGATGGAGATCAAGCCATAGGCATATCCGTGGTATTAAAGCCATACCTGGAAATTTCTGTGGTCTAGTGGTGTCCAAAGAGCAAAAAGAACCAACATGCTAACAGAATTTCAACATTGAGTTTTTAGGGAGTCACATTGACTTAGATTCCTGTAGGACTGCCCTTGAATTTCAGCTCCATTGCCTCTTGGCTGTGTGACATTGTCAAAGGATCGCACCTTTCGGAGCCTGGGTTTCCCCATTACTGTATAGCATGCTAGTGCCCTTGACCAGAGGCATGGCTGTGAGAGTTACTCACTCTAAAGCACTTGACATGGAATAGACCATGCAAATGGTAGATATTATCATCTCCTCACATTACGATGCCCTCCCAGTAGCTTTAACTGGAAGTTACTTTAATTAATTTTGTGTTGTTAAAGGACATATTACACTTTAATTATGAGACTGCTAAAAGTAAACAGAGGTTGAGCTGACCAGTTGCCTTTCTCTCCAACTCTTCCTGCAGTCATTCCCCCCCATAACAAAGTGAAACCAAGCAAACAAAATAAACAAAATCTCAGATCTCTTAAGGGACGTCAAAAAACAAAAAACAAACAAACCTCACTGGCTCCAAACTAATGGGAAATTCTTAGGAAAGAAACCACTTGGTAGGAAATTCCATTTCCCTGTGGCTTTATGTTGACTTTAAAAAAAATTGTAGGGCTTCCCTGGTGGTGCAGTGGTTGAGAGTCTGCCTGCCGATGCAGGGGACACGGGTTTGTGCCCCAGTCCGGGAAGATCCCACATGCTCCGGAGCAGGTGGGCCCGTGAGCCGAGCCATGGCCGCTGAGCCTGCTTGTCTAGAGCCTGTGCTCCGCAACGGGAGAGGCCACAACAACGAGAGGCCCGCGTAACGCAAAAAAAAAAAAAAAAAATTGTAGTATAGTTGATTTACTAGTTTCAGGCATACAGCAAAGTGATTGTTACACACACACACACACACACACACACACACACACACACACGTAAACATTGATATTCTTTTTTATATTGACTTTTGAGCAGCAAAGCATAAATACACGATGCTAAACTATTGATTAGCTTCATCTTTGGAGCAAGAATTCCTGAAACAAGACTGTGTGTAACTTGCTTGTTTTCAGACAATGTAAAACCCAATACCCACTACACTTGCAGACAGAGAAAACTCTCTCCGGCATGGTGTTAATGTAGAAATAAGTCTCATTAGTAAAACTCATGAAGACCAGCCTTTTATAGGCCTTGGATATTTCCCTTCAACATGATGTACAATAGTTAAAAGCCAAAGGTGGGGGGAATGAACTAACAGGATTTGTCCGAAAGGCGAAAACGCATCATGTTTTAACTCTGGGGGCTTAGCTAGGGCTAACCAGAAGGGCCTTGCAAATAAATGTCCGGGTTAGGCAGGCTTCTTCCTGGGCTTTCATGAGTTGAGGCAGGACCAGAAACTTCCACGTCCTCCCAGGACTACGCTCTCTGGCGGCGCATGGCAGAGCCCGGCGTGCCTGTTGTTACAGTGCTTCCCCAGTTCGTTGGTGGTTAATTGGCTAGAAAGAAGCTACCATATGGGAAGGCAGATAGGGAGCATCTATTTCTGGCAGTTCCTCAACACTGCATTTCATTAGAGAAATGGCTTTTTCTTTCCGAATGAGCAATAACCATAGAGCACCTTGCCGGGATTTCCGAACGCCTTTGGTCAGGGTTTGGCTCCCAGAACGAAGGGAGCAATTTCTATGTGACTCCAGCATTTATGATGGAACACATATTTCAAAGATTAAACAGCTGTCCTCAATCCAGACAGATTCTGTCAGAGAAATTGAAAACACGTAAATTCTCATTCCGCAGGCTGCCTGACAGGTTGAGGCCCGAGGATGCTGCTACAAGTAGGACATCCCTTCCTTCCTTCCACGAGGCTCCGTGTTCATTACACGCCCTCACGTTCACTCTCGGGGCTCCCACCTGTCTCCCACCGAGGATGCTGACCCAAGCGGAAATTGGAGCTAGCTCCCTTGTGATGAACACTTTTCCTTTTCTGACATTTCTCGAACTTCAGTCGCTCCCCAGAGAGACCAGAGTGTTTCCAGGACTGGCTGTGGGTGGTTGACATGGTCACCAAGGAACTCTCTCCAGGGAGTTGCCCAACATCGAGTTTTATCTCCATGGGGTCGGAGTCTCAAAGAGCAGGTCTGCATGCAGTGGGGATGCGCTTCCCAAAATGTTTCCAAGGTACAGTGTTTCTGCAGGATGCTGCTAGGTGCCCGAGGAAAAGAGTGGATTCTGAGCTTCCCTGAATTGGAAAGTTCCATCTCATGGGACTGGTGTTCCAAAGACCAGTTTTGGGGAGGCACTGCTATGGCATCAGGAGTGTCTCTTTTTTAGTTTCTTTTCAGAATTTCCATCTGAGCGACCTGGAAGAAGTGAGGCACCTTTACCGAACTTCAAACACATCACCTGTGAGGCAGTGACCTTTCCTTATGCTTGATAACCAGGATGATGTCTAGGGATTAGCCATGCCTGCATCCCCAGAGCTGGTTAAAAATGCGTTCCAAGCCCCACCCAGGTCTGCTGTGTCAGAATCTGCATTTGAACAAGATCCCTGGGGATTTGTGTGCAGAGTCAAGTTTGAGAAGCACTACCCTAGGTGATGGGTCTGAGTGAGGGGATCTCCTCAGTTTACTTCCAGCTCTAAGATCCAGAGTTCTCCAAGATTCTCTCACTTCCAGAGAAAGAGACAGTGGTAGCTGCAGTGATTGAGTCACTGAAGGAGCCTGTCCAGAGAAACAAGGTGGAGAGAAACTTGGCATGAGGTCTCCCAATCCCATTTTCCAGCCCCCAGACTTCCCCAGTCACCACCGCACTGAGGGTTTCTCAGCGTCAGCACTAGTGGCGTTGGGGGCTCCATCCTTCTTTGTGTGGGGCTGGCCCGTGCATGGGAGGATGCTTGGCTGCATCCCTGGCCTCTACCCACTAGATGTCAGTGGCAGCCATCCCCCTGGTTGTGACAATCCCAGATATCTCCAGATATTGCCAGGTTGTGTACGTGTGAGGGGCAAATCCCCCCCTTTTCTGCGCTCGAATTGTACATCAGCGAGCACTGAGATTTACGAAGCATGGACAAAGGGACCATACTTTTTTGGTGAGTTTTTCATTGAGGTGGGGGTGGAATGCTTCGTGTTAGGCAAGGACAGGGTGGGGAATCCAAGGCCTGGGGACAGGCATGGGTGTGTTGGGTGGCTGGGGAAGAGTGTCCCCCCACCTTTAAGCAGAAAGCACCAGTTTAAGGGGAGGGGGGACATTTGCCTTTTTAAAAATTTTATTGAAGTATACTTGATTTATAAGGTTAAGTTAGTTTCAGGAGTACAGCAAAGTGATTCGGCCATACATATGCATATCTTCATTCTTTTTCAGATTCTTTCCTCTACAGGTTATCGCAGAATATTGAGTTCCCTGTGCTACACGGTAGGTCCTTGTTGGTTCCTGAGAACGTAATGTGGTCCACCGGGCAAGGCTGTAGTAGTTACCTTACCGCGGCACACAGCTCACACCAATTGGCAATTTTGAAGCAGGTGACTTGATGTTCAGCCGACTGTGTCATCTGCTCTGTGTCCTCCTTCCCCAGATGTCTCCCACTTCTGGTCCACACATGCGACCATGGGTAGAAAATGGCTCTTTGCTTCTGACATTTCATTAGAGAGATACCGGCTGCTTTCTTGAGTCGACTTTGAACATTTTTGCGTCTTGATTGCAAGTTTAGAGCAGTGGTTGGCAAACTGCAGCCCGCTGGCCAGATCCAGCCTGCCGCCTGTCTCTGTAAATAAAGTTTTATTGGCCCGCAGCCATGCCTGTTCGTTTCCACATTGTCTGTGGCTGCTTTCAAGCCACAAAGGCAGAGTTCAGTGGTCGCAACAGAGACTGCATAGCCTGAAAAGCTTCAAAGATTTACTCTTTGGCCTGTTAAAGAAAAAGTTGGCCGACTCCTGGCTTACAGTTAATTAGGGTCACCGAACCACTGGAGAGCTACCAAGAGTAATTTAACTTTCTTTCTTGCACTGGGTGGAAAACATGAAGAGATGCTTTCAAAACAGAAGCAAGGAGAGGCTTGTATATTGGTGGAGTAAGACGAATGTGTTAAAATGCTTTTCTCTCCTCCAAGTTTCTCCAAGAGTTTAACTTGTGCGAGAGATATCTGTCCTGACTTAGATATTAGCAGAGATATTAGTAACCTCAGGTAAAATTTAAATGTTTTCTGCCAGGGAAACCAACATTTGGTGCCTTGTCATTTATGAAGGTTGAAAACATTGTTTTTTAATTTTTAATTTTTTTAAATTCATTTTATTGAAGCAGTTGATTTACAATGTTGTGTTAATTTCTGCTCTATAGTACAGTGACTCAGTTATACATATATATACATTCTTGTTCATATTCTTTTCCATTATGGTTTATCACAGGATATTGAACGTAGTTCCCCGTGCTCTGCAGTAGGACCTTGTTGTTGATCCATCCTCTATATAATAGCTTACATTTGCTAACCCTGAACTCCCAATCCATCCCTCCCCCACCCCCCGCCCTTGGCAACCCCAAGTCTGTTCTCTATGTCTGTGAGTCTGTTTCTGTTTCGTAGATAAGTTCATTTGTATGGTTTCTGGGGTTTTTGAGGGGTACGTTTTTGTGTTTTTTTATTTTAGATTCCACATATAAGTGATATCATATGGTATTTATCTTTTTCCTTCTGGCTTGCTTCACTTGGTTTGATAATCTCTAGGTCCATCCATGTTGCTGCAAATGGCATTATTTCTTCGTTTTTATGGCTGGATAGTATCCCATTGTATATATGTACCACATCTTCCTTATCCATTCATCTGTCGATTGACATTTAGGTTGTTTCCATGTCCTGGCTATTGTAAATAGTGCTGCTATGAACATAGGAGTGCATGTATCCTTTCAAATTAGAGTTTTGTCTGGATATATACCCAGGAGTGGGATTGCTGGATCATATGGCAACTCTATTTTTAATATTTTTAGGAACCTCCATACTGTGTTCCATAGTGGCTGCACCAATTTACATTCCCACCAACAGTGTAGGAGGGTTCCCTTTTCTCTGCACCCTCTCCAGCATTTATTGTTTGTAGACTTTTTTTTTTTTTTTTTTTTTTGGCTGCGTTGGATCTTCATTGCTGTGCGTGGGCTTTCTCTAGTTGCGGCGCATTGGCTTCTCATTGCGGTGGCTTCTCTTGTTCTGGAGCATGGGTTCTAGGCGCACGGGCTTCAGTAGTTGTGGCTCGCAGGCTCTAGAGCGCAGGCTCAGTAGTTGTGGCACACGGGCTTAGTTGCTCCGCGGCATGTGGGATCTTCCCGGACCAGGGCTCGAACCCGTGTCCCCTGCATTGGCAGGTGGATTCTTAACCACTGTGCCACTAGGGAAATCCCTCTTTGTAGACTTTTTGATGATGGCCATTCTGACCTGTGTGATGTGGTACCTCCTTGTAGTTTGTTTGTTTGTTTGTTTTTTAAAGATAAATGTTCCTGTTTTTTTTTAAAGATTTTTTTTTTTTTGATGTGGACCATTTTTTAAAGTCTTTATTGAATTTGTTAGAATATTGCTTCTGTTTTATGGTTTTGGTTTTTTTTTTAAAAAAAATTTTTTTTTAATGTTTTTGGTTTTCTGGCCCCGAGGCATGTGAGATCTTAGTTCCTCAACGAGGGATCAAACCCCCTGCACTGGGAGGCGAAGTCTTAACCACTGGACCGCCAGGGAAGTCCCACCTCATTGTAGTTTTGATTCGCATTTTTCTAATAATTGGAGATGTTGAGCATCTTTCATGTGTCTATTGGCCATCTGTATGTGTATGAAGGGGTTTTAATATTTGTGTTTATTTCCCTCAGTGTTCCTGTGGGGTAAAAATTATTATACTCATTGTTTAGAAGACAAAGCTGAGGCTCAGAGAGGTGAAAACACAGGGGAATTACCCCAAGATTCTGATTCAGTCCATCTTGGCTGGGGCCTGGCATTAACTTGGTAAAAGGCTGCTGGGGGATTCTGGAGCGTGGTTGAGATGGAAAAGCCCTACCCAAGTTGGCATAGCTCATTGGTGGTCTGACCAGAGCTCAAACTTGGCTCTTCTTGGCGACTTTAAGTCCAGGAACTTTTTCTTCAGCATGACAACTCACCATCGCTTATATTAGTCTCTGAGTTGAACTGGTTGGTCTAACCCAGTTGTCCTCAAAGTGTGGTCCCTGGACCCAGCAGCATCAAGATCCTCCAGCAGTTTGTTAGAAATGCAAAATTTCTGCCCGAGGCTGGACCTAGAGAATTGGAAAGTCCGGGGACAGAGCCCAGCCATCTGAGTTTTAATAGCTGATTCAGATGCAGGTCACGTTTGAGAACCACTGGTCTAAAGTGATGGGAGAGTTGTGATGGAGGTAAGATGCTAAAACCAGAACACACACGTACACACACACCTGGAACAGGCACTGCCTCTGGGAAATTAGCCTGGGTGTAGCGGGGCAGAATGAGCGTGAGAAGGGATGGAAAAAGTAAGAATCCATGGGCGTTTGGGGAAGTATGAAAACACCAGGGCAGTGAAAAGAAAAAAAAGATCTTATGTCCCGGGATGAGCCTCCGCTAACTTAATGTTACCTGGGCGGCCCTGAAGGTGTTAGCAAGAATTCCTGCATTCCTTTGTTGTGCTGGCAAGTCGGAGGGTGTTTTGTTTTGTTTCCTTTTTGTTTTTTAAAGTTTTGGGGGTCTTCTGAATCAAGCACTTGGTAGAGATGAACATTGTTGCGTGATTACACGAGCCCCCTTCTACTTGGAGCCAGAGTCACATTCTTTGCTGCGATTTCAGCTCAGGTGCTCCTTTTTAATTGCATTTTGTATTCAGCTGTGTAGCCATCTCCTTCCCAGAGAGGGCCGGCCCCCTAATCACTACAGTGCTTTTGCTCCTGCAGCTGGGACTTGAAAGGCCCCAGAAGTCATATTGTAACGCAAGCTCCAAAATAGGCATCGTTAGTCAAGGCTTGTCAAGGGGAAGGGACACCTCAGTGTGGCACAGAGGGGTGAAAGAATCCAGCCTCACCCTTAGTCCCTTTCAGAGCTTCCCCCTCCAAAGCATCGCCATTCCTAATCTGAAAATTGCACCAAGACATACATAATTCAGGGCTGTGTACTGGTCGCCCAGAGCGAGTGGACAGACATTCATGCCCCGGCAAAGAATGTTTGTTTCAACCAAACGTTCACAGCACCAGCTGCCAACGGGAGAAGAAAAGCAGAGAGGGGGACTCGCACAGACTGACATGGGAAAGTATAAACAGTGATTACAGACTCCGAGAAAGGGCTGTTGTTGGGTGAAATCACATCATTTGATTTGGGTTTTGTTTTTGCAATTACTGGATCTAGAGAGTGGAACTGAAAAGCACATGCTGTTTCCAAGATGAGTGGGACCATGTGAGCTCATGACGGTTTCAAGTCTGCACTTTGACATTCAAGTTGGACTCTTAAGAGTTAACAAGAGCGGGCCTCGCTTTCTGTAGTAGCTTAATTTTAAGTTCCAAAGCACAGTCTCTAGAAGCAGATGTGATCGCTTGTGGTTTTGTTTGATTTTTCAGCCCAGAACTAAGATACATAGAGTATTGATTCTGAAAGTGGGAATTCTGAAAATTGAGATTGGCCTTCTTGGTCAAATCTGTGAGTTTCTCAAGGTTAAGGAGTGAGGTCTCCAAGATCTTTCTTCAGTGTCAGTTCTAGTATCTTGTATATAGATGATAACCATTACATATTTTTGAAGAATAGGTAAGTGCTGAAAACCCATTTTTTAGTTGTGACCTTTTAGAATAAATCAAGAAAATAATCCTGGCAGAGTTTTCTGAAGACACAGAGCGTCTCCTCAGAAGAGACCCATCTGTCATTGTGTAAAGTGTCACAAAAAACACTCCGTGTCAAAAGAAAATGGTAATTGGCTTGGTGTTTCACGGCCTGAGAAGGGCTGCTGGGTTGAGAGATCCTGAACTTGCAAAGAATGAATCTGAAAGTGGAATCTGAAGACTCTCTGTGCCCTGGTGCATCTTTTTTTTTTTTTTTTTTTTTTTTTTTTTTTTTTTTGCGGTACGCGGGCCTCTCACTGTTGTGGCCCCTCCCGTTGCGGAGCACAGGCCCCGGACGCGCAGGCTCAGCGGCCATGGCTCACGGGCCCAGCCGCTCCGCAGCATGTGGGATCTTCCCGGACCGGGGCACGAACCCGTGTCCCCTGCATCGGCAGGCGGACTCTCAACCACTGCTCCACCAGGGAAGCCCCCTGGTGCATCTTTGATCCGGCTGAACCTACAAAGAAGCGTGGCAAGTTGTAAATGCTGCAGAGACCAACGGCTCAGGAAACCCATGCCCGTGGCTTTACTGAACATGTCACATCAAAGGGAAAAATGCCCTACTGACTGGAAAGTTCTTTTGGTGTTCAGTGTTGAGAGAGAATAGAAATGAGATTAAATTTCAGTATTTCTGGATTTGGTTAATAGATTCTCTCTCTCTTTTAAATGTAAGCACTTGAAGTGATTTTGTAGAAAAAGTCTCCAAAAGGCGCATCTCATAGCCATGTCTGAAGGGGAATAAAAATATAGCTGTAGATAGAAGGAGCATCGTAATCTTTAGAGAAGTGGTTGCAAAAGTGGTTTTCAGCCTGGACATTCTACATGGCTGAAATTCACCAGCACAAACGCTCCCACAGGGAGACTCTGAGTTTGTGGGTAAACCCAAGGACACTGTTGCACCCTGACTCCTTTCTTGGGGATTCAGAGAGGCTGAGGCAAAATGTTGGGGAATGATATTGGAAGAATAAGTATACTAATTTATAGTTTTTAAGAAGAAGAGATACTGTGCATATGTGAGTACGTCATATTATTAACAAACTGCTTGTACCCTACTTCACAGCCGCTGATGCAGAGCTGTGTTGGTGGATGTCTGCTATTCCCTCGTGTACCTGGAAGAATCCATTCCTACTTAAGGCTCACCAGTAAGACAAAAGTCAGTGTCTGAAAGTTTCAGTTCTCATCTGTAAAAGATGTTAATTCATCTGTCCATATAAAGTGGTTGAGGACAGTATCTGACACATGAAAACGCAAAAATGTGGCTGTGATAGAGGCAGCGGATGCTCACCAAATCTGTGTTCTCTCTTCTTCCTGCGCACACAGCTAGACTACATTTCCCAGCATCCTTTGTAGTTAGGTGAGGCTACGTACTAGTTCTAGCCTGTGGGGTGTGAGCCAGCTTGTATAGCTCGCAAGACCGATGCTTAAATTTGTAGGAGTTCTGCCAGCAGGTTGATGTCACATTCCTAGCCTGAAATCAGCCATGGTGGGAGTATTACACCATGGAGATCAGCAGGTACTACAGCCAGCTTTTTTTTTTTTTGCTCCTTTGGAGAGCATTTACCAGAACACGACTGACTGGGAATATATCTATTATTTCCCCTTTCTCTCATCCCAGAGCCTCATAACCTAGTGCACTGTGTATGTGTATAACTCAGAAAGTGTGTGTGTCTGTGAATTAAGATCAGGTTTGAATAACTTCAGCAGAGGAGACATTCTGAAAGGATGGAAGCTGACACCCGAGGTTAGGTGAGGCATACGGTGAAGGGGGAGAACAGTCTAATCTTTGCCCTTTGAAAATAGGGGTATTTGTGGGGCTTTCCTGGTGGCACAGTGGTTAAGAATCTGCCTGCAATGCAGGGGACCCTGGTTCGATCCCTGGCCCGGGAAGATCCCACGTGCCGCGGAGCAGCTAAACCCGTGCGCCACAACTACTGAGCCTGCGAGCCACAACTACTGAGCCCATGTGCCACAACTACTGAAGCCCGCATGCCTAGAGCCCATGCTCCGCAACAGGAGAAGCCACAACAATGAGAAGCCCGCGTGCCACAACGAAGAGTAGCCCCCTCTCGCCGCAACTAGGGAAGGCCCGTGCACAGCAACGAAGACCCAACACAGCCAAAAAACAAACAAAGAAAGGAAACAAATGAATAAAATAAATTTATTTTTTTTGAAAAAGGGATATTTGAGACGAGGGCTACATTTTTATGTGTTGGGTCTCTTGAGAAATTGCAGGTCTTCTTTTGCCCCCCTGCTTTATCTGGTTGTCACTGGTCCACCTGGCCGGTGGGTGTCCTCTGCAGCCTGGTGCAGAAGACAATCACCGGCCAGGTGGACCAGCCTAGTATGCCCTCACTCCCAAGCACTCGGTAATGACAGGCACCAGGGAAAGTGTCTTATTGTCTCTGCACTCCTGTGAGGGAGGCTGACGCCAGGACAGAAGGGGCTCAGTCTGGATTCTCCCAACAGCGGACCCCGAGATGAGGATTCAATGGCAAGTCATTTATTTGGAAGGCGATGCTGGGAAACAGCACACGGGAGCAGGAAGCAGTGAGGCAGGGGGGAGAGGTGACCGACAAAAGGTGTGTTATCCAGCAAGTCGCCTCTGCAGGCGACTGGAGACATGGGAGACAGTGTGGAACACGCATCTCAGAGCCCTCACCCCAAAGTGACAGTGGCTGCGGTATCTTATCTGTCAGCTCTCTTCTGTCAGTGGCATGTCTAGGATGCCCATAACCTGTCCAGACTGCCAGCTTGTGTCTGTTCTTTCCCTAACTGGCCCCTGAGAATCTCTTTACTGTTTGCTTTGTGAGAGGTGAGCTGACTCCCCTATTCTGAGCTCTCCATGTGGACTTCACGTGTATTATCCTGGCGGCCCTTGACCCTGCCTTTGATATAACGTATGCACCCTGACCTCTGTTGCATTCAATCCCTTCAGTGCCGTCACGTGTAAGAAGAATGATTTGAAGAATGATTTGAATCACACGCTTAAAAATGACAGAACTGGAGAGTTCTCTTACAATCTCGCATGATTATAGACATCTTGGATTAGATGTATATTTCATCAGACTTTCTGCCTTGTGGTAGATACCACATCCTAATCCCTAGGACTGATGAATATTTTACCCTATTTGGCAAAAGGGACTTTGCAGGTGTGATTCAGTTAAGGATCCTGAGATGCAGAGATGATCCTGGATTGTCTTGAGTGGGCTTCTAAAGGTTCATATGAGAGGGAGGCGGGAATGTCAAAGTCAGAGAGGGTGATGGGATGATGGAAACAGCGTGGAGTTATGCAGGGCCAGGAGTCAAGGAATGTGGGCAGTGCTTAGAGGCTGGAAAAGACAAGGAATGCCTATGAGACCCATGTGGATTCTGCCCTCTAGAACTGTAATACAGTTGTGTTGCTCTGAGTTTGTAGGAATTTGTTACAACAGCAAGAGGAAACTAACACACCCACAAAGTCAAGTTTTAAAAATTATGTATTTTGTAAAAATTATGTATTTATTTGGCCGTGCCGGGTCTTAGCTGTAGCACATGGGATCTTTCGTTGCGACATGCGGGATCTTCAGTTGTGGCATGCGGGATCCTTTTTTTTTTTTTTTAGTTGCGGCATGCATGCGGGATCTAGTTCACCGAGCAGGGCTCGAACCCTGGGACCCCTGCTTTGGGAGCGCAGAGTCTTAACCACTGGACCACCAGGGAAGTCCCGCCAAATTATGTATTTTTAAATTGCCTTTGGGGCATCCAACGTAATTGTGATGTTTGGGAGTCTATTTTCAGTTAGTTTTGGGAATCAGCTCTGTGGGCTAACTGATCAAATCAAGGTCAGGGTTGGCGTGACTCTGAGGTCTGCTATCGCTCATTGGCTGGCTTCTCAGCGCAGAGCCCCTGACCTTGCACGCAGGTAGGCTAGCCGTTGCCGGGAGGGAAATCTGCTGGTGATGGTGGCCGCTGATTGCGGTCCAGGTATTTCTGGATTAACTGCTGCTTTTGATTACCCGAACTATTTGTGGATAATCCCTCATCCAGATAATTGAAAATTCTCTGCCTGAGCACACTCTTTTTTTTGCCACTTGGAATCCTAAGGTTTTGCACCTCTAAGTCTCTGGTAGGGCCTTCCAAGCACCAATAACTTTTATCTTCGCACCAAACTGGTTGGCTAATTCAGGAATGTGCTTCATTCTAGGTAATAATAGCAAATATTTCCTGTACACTTGAGCAGTCAAGCTCCCGGCCAAGCATGTTTTAAAATCATTACGTTTTTGAAGACTTGCTCAGAGCTGAGTCCCCCCGGGCCGCCCCCACTGTGCAGACGAGGACTGGGGGCTCTGGGCAGCTCACTTAACTAGCGCACGGCAGAGCCCACCCCCGACACCGGGCGGCCAGATTCTCGAGCCCACACTTCTAACCAGCACCGATGCTGTCACCCTCTTTTTGAAAATGGCTCGAGTTTGTTCTCGGAGATAGACCTGAAGTTGGCATCTCGCTTTAGCCGGTAGTGGAAGAGGCCACGAACGAGTCAGGAGGCAAAGCAGCCCTCCGGGAACTGTTGCCCTTTCTCCTGGAGACACGTTTTTGTGAGGGGAGGACGTCCCTGGGTGTGATGGATGCTGGACTTCACCATCGACGTTGCAAGGTCTCAATGTTTCGTGATCAAAATGGGTTAAAAAGGATTCCTGCTCGTGTCCAGTGGTGGTTCAGAGACAATGTCTAAGCAACAGCTGCTCATTCTGCACTACCACTCCCTTGATCCAGTTGCCGTCCGCGTTTGCCTGGCATGTCAGTGGTCTCAACCTGGGTTCAGTTTGTACGATGGCTGGGCAGCATTTACGAACTCAGGATTTCCTTCCTTTTAGACTGGAAGATTCCTTCCCTTTCGATTTTAGAAACTGTAATGCTAACACGGTGGGTCTCGACCAGGGGCACTTTTGCTCCTCATGGGACATCTGAGGTATTTTTTTTTAATAGATCTTTATTGGAGTATAATTGCTTCACAATACTGTGTTAGTTTCTGTTGCACAACAAAGCGAATCAGCCATATGCATACGGATGACCCCATATCCCCTCCCTCTTGCGTCTCCCTCCCTCCCACCCTCCCTATCCCACCCCTCTAGGTGGTCACAGAGCACCGAGCTGATCTCCCTGTGCTATGTGGCTGCTTTTGGGAGGTGTTTTTGATTGTCACAGCTGGAGGACGGTGCTACTGGCATCTGATGGGGTGTGTTAGGTTCCTGATGCTGCTGTATCAAACTCCCACAAACCAGGTGGCTTAAAATAAGGGAAATTTCTTTCTCTCGCATTTCTGGAGGCCAGGAGTCCAAAAGATGTCTGCAGAGTTGGTCCCTTCTGGAGTCTCTGAGGGAGAATTCAATTCAGGCCTCTGTCCTCGCTTCCGGGGGCTGCCGGCAATCTTTGCGGCTGCATCACTCCAATCTCTACGTCCAGCTTCACGGGGCCTTCCCCTCTTCCCCCGTGCCTCAAATCGCCCTTTCCTTTCTCTTGTAAGGACACCTGTTATTGGATTTAAGGCCCACCCTAAAGCCAGGATGATCTCATCTCCAGACCCTTAACTTAATTACATTTGCAAAGGCACTATTTCCAAATAAGGTCCCAGTTACAAGTCCTGGGGGTTAGGACTTGGACATATATTTTGAGGGGGGACACAGTTCAATCCACTACATGAGTAGAGGCTGGGAAAGCTGAGAACCACGCTACAAGGCACAGGACGGCCTCCACCACAAAGAGGCTGAGAAACCCCGCTCTGCCGTGAGTGAGAAGTTTGATTGTGGCAGAGGATACCTTTCAGCATGCTTAGCGTCCTTCGCCAGCTGTCACGTGCGGTGTGGCCCAGCCAGGCAATGCGGTCAGATGCCAGCTGTCACCGCCCAGTTCATTTCCAATGAGTGGAGGCCACTTGTGCCCAGCAGGTGGCCTTCAAATACCCACTATAACCAAGGCTGGTGTGCCAATGACAGGAAAAATGAATGCAGCGTTCAGAAGCATGTGTACTCCAGCGTGTACATAATCAGGTTTGCACCTGTCTTGTGAATGCGCAGTTAAGAACCTCTGATTTAACGGCGGAGAAGTCCAAGGCTGCCCCCTTCTCCAGCCCCCTCCTCGCCGTCATGATTAATCTTTTGGGGAAAACGTGTTATGGAAATTTGTACCAGTGGCCTCAGGCTTTCTCTGTAGAGCGATGGTACGTATTCCGGATTTTGCAGGTCAAGAGGCAAAGCGGAGGCTCGTCTGCAGGTTCTGATGGAACGAGAGAGAGAGAGTGCTGCCACGCGCCGCCCCATTTGACCACGTGGCTGGTCTTGGCTGGTGGGCAAGTCGGTGTCCAGTTGCCGGCCGCTGGAGCCTTCCAGAGGCCCGGTGGCCCGCACTCGGGCTGGGGCCTGGCTCTGGCTGAAGCAGCAGGGGGCTGCGAGGAGGGGCCCACACCGCCCTGCCCAGTTTCCCTCTGTGCCTCAGGGACGCCAGGTGCCAGCACACTCGTCTCTCCTCCTGAAGCGCCAAGTCACCTGAAGCTGGGCGCCTGGCCGCAGGGCCCGGGATGCTCAACGCCCAGCACGTGCCCACAGCAGAGGCCCCGGTGTAGAGCTGGAGACCAGCGCGGGTCCTGAGCAGCGGCCACCGGGCCCGGACGCAGATTCTGGGTACAGAGCGGGGCGTAGGGGTGGAGGGTGACGTCCTGGCTGCTCTCCGGGTTCTCAGGTGCCAGCCTGCTCCAGCCACATCTGTGGGCCACACAGCACAGCCGGGGGGGAGGGGCGTGAGGACAGGGGGCTGGATTTGGCCCGCGAGCCACACTTTGCCAGTCCCTGCTTTGACCTTCTGGCAGATACTCAGTCCTTTTTTTGGCTTAACCGACTGCGTACCTCCTTTGCAAAATCATGGTGTCGAAAGCACTGAGGACCATCTGACAGCCCTGTGCTAAGCCAGTCCTCGGGGTTTTTGTAGGTAACGCACGGAGGCTCGGGAAAATGGGAGATGCACAGCTTCCCTTAGCAAATGAGTGTGCGACCGGGGAGACCCGCAGGATCAGGGTGGTGAACAGAATGTTTTTGCCTTTTGCCTTTTGAAGCTTAGCTTCTCTCCTCCTCCTACACCCTCAGCCATCTTATCGGAGCAAATATTCCTGGAAAAATGCAGGCGCTAGGGGTCAGATTCTGTTTCATTCTGTGATTTGTAGTATAGTTTGGGCAGCTAATATTTTAGGAATGGTGACCGATGAATTTCTCTTGTCTTTCACTGGACAGTCGTCAAAGGCAAATATTAGAAGCAATATGTTTGGAAAGAATAAAAGAGCAGAGAATTCCATCACCCGAAGTTGCAGATGTCATTTTGAAGTGCATGCTGTGCACAACACCAGCCGTCTGGCATTTGCGGTATGGACGCGTTGGTGAAGACAAAATACCTTCCCAGTCAAAGCCCCAGAAAATTGTCTGCTCTCATAGTAGCGACCGCTGTCAGCAAGTGTTCTTTCCTTGCTTAGAAACTTCATTACAACGCCTTCTCAACGATCAGCTGTCACCTCCCATTTTATTCAGCTAACCTCACACTGTATCGTCCTCCCGATGCGCACTTCCCAAGCCTCTCTAAGCCAAGTTCAACCAGGTTTGTGGAATGTCAGCTCTTTCCCTGTCCCCTCTTAAATTCCTCTTTGATGCCGTTCGAGCATGACTGCAAAGCCCGGGGACATTTCCCGAGCCCTTAATTGTGCACAAATCCAGAGCTAAGTAAATTTCAGGCCTGCCACTCGACCATGGAAGTGATCAGCGGCCACCAGAAACGGAGAGGTTTTTAATGGAAAAACGAGAAATCAAAGATAACAAATGAGAGATCTGAGCCTAGAAGAGAGGCGAGAAATTCGTTTTCAGCCCTCCAAACCGCACTCGTGCCCCAGTCAGTCGTCGTTAGTGACCTGATTGGTGCTGACAGGGAGCTGTCTTGGAGGGGGGCTCGGCACTTAGACGCGCGGCCTGGGTCCTTCTTTATCTTCTGCGGCCCCTGAAATTTTGTTGTTGAGATTTCCTCTGGGCCCATGTAACATGCCTGTAATGTTGGGGAGACTAACAGCACTGGCCTTCTCCAGCCCCTAAATATGGGCTTGTGGGCTCCGGCCTTGACCTTCCCGTCTGTCGAGCTGTTTCAGCGACCTCATGCAGGCTCTCGGTTTTGACCATCTCTCCCCAACATCTGGCCTTGCCCTATCTCCGGGACTCCAGATTGGCTTCTGTACCTTCCTGATCGGATGCACCTGGAGGTCCCCCAGGCGCTTCAATCTCAACGTGCTGTCTATAAGAGACATGCTTTAGATGCAGAACACCGAAAGCTTGCAAGGTTTGTCATCTGCTCGTATGTGGGAGGAGACGGATGAGAAGGAGTCAGTGGTGACACTTTGTCTTCCTGGAGCTGACTGGGAGCGTGGAGAGGTACTGGGAAGGTGGACATGGTGGTGATTAATGTGGGTGATGAGCCACTTAGAAGAGAATAAGGTTGTGGTGGGTGAGTTGTTTTTCGGTTACAAATTACAAAGACTCAACTCAAAGTAGCTTAAACGCGCGCACACATACAACAAAGAAAGGAAAAAAAAAGAAACTCGATAATTTTATTGACTCAAGGAATTGAGAAGGCCAAGCGAGTGGTTTCAGGAACAGCTGGATCCAGGTGCTCAAATAGCGTTATCTGTCATAGGCTGGGTTCCTCCACAAAAGAACCTAAGACAACGGCTCGTGTCCTGGTAGTCTATTTGGGAGCAGCATTGGAAAGGGAAGGTGGGAGACCTAAGCAAAAGATGCCTGAACAAGTTGCCTGGCATTATGGGAAACTGGAGCTCAAGCTGTGGGATCTTCGGGAGGTCCTTCCAGGGCATCTCAGGACTGTCCTTCCCGGAGACAGAAGGGGGAAGCATGGATTCATCGGCTCTGTCCTGCAGGCATCAAGCGAGGCCCATGGGTGTGGACTCCTCCCACATTGATGGCTGGCACGTGCGAGCACTGACAGCTTCCACAGGTGTCCCACCGGAGAGAAGCCTCCGGGGAGAAAGTGACCTCGCTGCGGCCACAGGGAAGTCGTAGGGTGGCACATAGCGTCAGGTCGTGTCTGCACGAGCCTGGTCAAAGCCTGCGCGAAATTGATCTCGGCAGCAGTGGGGTAAGGGCAGAGGCCAAGAGGATTGGAAGTGGCTCAGACAGCGGTCTCCCTCACCATCAGTGTGCCTCCAACTCCCTGTCTCTTGTTCCATCTCTTGACTGGGTGCATCTGCCTGATTCTCAGACAGGCTTATCCACATGGTAATAAGATGCCCCCCCACCCCCAGAAGCGACAAGCTGTCATGGTCCTTAGAGTTCATCGCTGCAGAGAAAGAGGGAGGCCCTCACCGCCTTCTGCCTGATGTCCAAAAACTGATTCTGATCATCCCTCCGTGGGGCGTGTGCTCATCCCCGTGACCAAGAAAGCAAAGGGTCTCAACTCCTTGCCCTGCTAGAGTTGCGTGGTGCTGGCGTGGGGCTATTTCCCGGTGGAGAGGTGGCTGGCTCTGGCAGACGCAGAGATGTGCTGTCCGGGTCTTTCTTCCAGCTTCAAGAAAAAGCTGGCTGCTGAGTGTGTGTTTGGCCAACTGCCTTGGCTTTGGAGCCAGGGTCACGCTCTTCCAAGGGCAGAGTCCCTGGCCTGGGCCTGAACAAGGCAAGGCTACGAAGTCCCTATATAGCCACTTCTTCCCAGTTCAGCTTCTCTAAGGGTGGCTTTTGCTCTGGGCCTCCCAGTTGTGATGATGGAGAAATTGTCGGGTCAGCGTCATAGTCTGGCATCTTCTTCTGCCCGATTTCTCTTCCTCCTTTTTTTCCCCTCAGGCCTTTCTCTCCAATACATCTTTTGCATCCCTAACTACATCTCCGTGCTTGCTTCCTGGAGAACTCAGCTGGCACAAGGGCAGAGGAAGAAGTAACCGACGTTCACCCAGGGGGTGAGACACCTGGAAGGATGAAAGGAGGGAAGAGGGAGGCGAGAACCCCAAGCTTTGAGTGGGTACAGCAAAGGGCTCTCAATCACCTCCTCGTTGGTGCTTCTTTTCAAAACCACTTCCAAACTACCTGTGAAACTGGCCCTAGGAATACAAGGCAGACCTGGATTTAAAAACTATGCTTTAGCTTTGGGCAGCCCACCAACTGCAGGGCCTGCACTTTCGTGAGGCCATGGGTCCCATCAAGCTGGGGCAATGAACACAGAGAGCAGGGAGACAGCCTGCTTACCCACACTTTGCAGGGCAGCCCATGCGGCCAAGGCCGCTTCTCGTGGAGGCATTGACCTTGGTCAGAAGCTGATGTAGGACCACATGAATTCCAAAGACTACCTGCCATTTGAGTTGCCTTCTGCCCGCAGGCATATTATGGAAGGGGATGAGTTCTTTTGGGCGTTGGCTTTAGCCTTGCTAAACTGGGAATCCAAGGTCCAGGGGAGAGTAAGGAAACAGATTATTACCCTAGACTTGAGTGTCATGATTTCTCTGAGACCACTCTGTCTAGTGTGTCTCCAGAAACCTGGTTTGCATGTCATTGGCCTTGGGCTTACAAACTGGGAGTGAATTTTATGGGAAGGCGGCACATAGAATTTTGGGTCTATAAATGGCCATCAGAAGAAGCCAGCCAAGTAAAAGGCATGAATTCCAGGTCACATGGTCTGAAGAAACTGAGCTGCAATCGCTGTTATTTTCGCTGGCAGGCAAATAAAAATGAACAAAATCCTTATTTTTCTGAGCGTATGAGAATCATAATACATTCCCGTAGTGACTTCTCATGACCTGCATTCAAGAGAACAAAATAGAAGGTCTGGTTCACCCATCTGACTTCTAATCCCTGAGATTTGATATGAATACAAAGAATGATGGACTTCCTTGGAAGCTTTGTCTTGGAAATCCAGTATGCGTCACTGGCAGTGTCCTAAAACTTTTCCCATGGCCCCAAGGGGCAAATTTAAGGCAAATGCTATATTACAAGCATGTCTGTAGCTGGATAAATTTAACAAGCAAAGGGCTGTATAATTACTACTTGGCAATTTAAAGAATTGAGCTCTTTTTTGTCCACTCCTGTTAAATCATGAACTACAACAAAGGTGAGTGACTTCGTTGTACTGAGTCCCTGTGGGTGCAATCCAGGGAGAAGTCTTCACAGGTGCAGCTAAAGACAGGCGAGAGATGAGGTGAGGTGATGGGCTGACAGTTTAGGCAATGCAGGGGCTCACCATGTTCTGGGTTTTCAAAGACAGAAAGTCTATTTTATCAACGTCATCAGAGATGTTGGGTTCTTGGGAATTGACTCAAGCTAGCCAATCACCTAAGAGACTGAGGGATAACACAGAACACAAATGCAAGGTCTAACCAGGTGCCGGGCTGGAGTATTTGTGCCAGCCATCCTGATGCCTTCTGTCCTGGTGTCCAGACATCTGGGGAGTTGGCTTAAAAATGAGAAGACTGGGTGGATGACAAGGAATTAGGGTCAAGGCTGGTGGATGGTCAAGGCTACTCCATCCAGGTCACGGTGACTCTGTTAAACCACTCAACTCTCTCCCTAGTATTTATCTCTAAGAGTGAGAGCGTTTGCATTTGTCAGATTCAGTGCTGGCTTCTCTCTCCTGGATAAACCCTACCATATTTTGCTTCTATTATACACATGCTTCTAGTCTACAGGTTGACCAGTATCATCTCACCTTAAAAAAAGAAAAAAGAGCCTTTCTTTAGAAAGAATATAACACAATGGAATAGTTTACAATTACCTTCTAGACCTGCCTCTCTAAGTTGAGGCTGGTGTAACTCTGATCTTACCAGGTTAGGGGCAACTTCTTACTCATCCTCGTTATCTCATTGGTTTTTTTTTTTTTTTTTTTTTTTTTTATGGTACGCGGGCCTCTCACTGCTGTGCCCTCTCCCGTTGCGGAGCACAGGCTCCGCACGCGCAGGCTCAGCGGCCATCATGGCTCACGGGCCCAGCCGCTCCGTGGCGTGTGGGATCTTCCCGGACCAGGGCATGAACCCGCGTCCCCTGCATTGGCAGGCGGACTCTCAACCACTGCGCCACCAGGGAAGCCCCTCTCATTGGTTTTTGAAAGTGTTGGGATGGACATTTCAAAACACAAAGAGGTAGGCAAACAAACACAAGAAGAGTTTTTCTTTCATTTCTTTTTTCCATGACAGTATCAAGTAATAATCACACATTAACCACACTGGGATTTTTAGCCCCATATTGGTGAGATTTTCTTTATCTTTCAAATGTTGGAACTTGGCGTGCTCATCCCAAGATGGTGGACAGGGCAAAGAGAGGCATGCCTGTAGCCAAGCTTGGCTGGTATGACAAAGTGACTTTATTTCCTCTGGGGCAGAAATGATGAGAGCTGGTGTTTTCTGCTTATGATTTACTCTTCTCATTGGAAGGTTTCCTCTCATAATATCATTAAGATAGCAAGTCACAATTTTGGAAGAGGAAGCTCTGTCTCAGGAATTTTATACTTGTATCTGCAATTCTCTTCCCTTTCTGCAGCGTGTCTAAATTATATCGGGTTGAAGCAAGAGTCTGGCAGCACCTTGCCTTATTGACAAAAGTGTCAGTTTAAGCAACCCTTCTTTCCCAGGCAAAGGAAAAACTGACACACTGCCAGTGACCGGAAGCCCCAGTGCCTGTTAATCTCCAGATTAACCAATGATTTTCCAGAGCCTCAAGGTCTTCATGGAGCTCTGGATATCTCCCTGACTCTTCAGTCACCCATTTACACACATGCTCCTGATTCCTAACTGCATTCATGATATGTGAATTTTGCCTGTTTAATTTTCTAAAAATAATTTTACTTATATGGTGAAGATGGTTAGTCATCAAATTTACAGTGTGCTCCCCTATATTTCTGAGGCTTTTGGGAACTGGGGGTCATCTGCCAACTTCTAGTGAAGGAACTGTGTGTGGAAATGGCGTGTGTTACTTATGGGCCAGGGAAGTGAAGGATTGGCCCGTAAGTGACACATCCCTCTCTTTCCCAAGCATGGCAACCCAGGAATTCACATATTATGATGGCAACGTCACCAGATGGAGGAAGCTTGGATCCCTGAGTCACCAGATGGGAGTGAGCCCTGGCCGACTTGCATTGGACTTCACGTAAGTAAGAAGTAAATTTATGTTGTGCTCAGCCTTTGAGATACTTACTACTGCAGCATAGCCAATCCTATACTGACTAAATTTAATTTCCACCTTCTTGGAAAAATATACACTGTCTTCTCTGTGAACTGGTTACAAATATATTAAAAGTATGGAGATCTCAGCCTCAAATATCTGAAGTATCAGAATAGGCTAGGTGGAGAAACCTTCTGGTTAGACCCCTTTAGGACTCAAACTAAAGAAGTAAACAAGAATGAACAGGCAAATACAAACCCAAGTTTTCTGCTCAAATAATCTCTTTTTCTAAACTACCCAGGACCCCAGAAGTTCTGTGCTTTGTCAATGCAGAACTGCAGAACACTACCTCTTCAGGAATATTAAGTTGTTTACAAGATGGGTACAGTTGGCTTGAAAGTAGTATTGAGGAGTGTCCCTGGTGGGGCAGGGATTGGAGGGGACTATGGGAATTTGTGCATTTGCCAGTGTTTTCTGTATTCCTGTCCCTTATCTTCTGGCATTCATTCTTTAGTTACTGGGCTAAATTTGACTGTCTGATAGGCAGACAGTGCATGGGCTTAGGATACTCATAACACACACACACACACACACACACACACACACACACACACACACACACCCGTTTGGTGTGGGCGGAGATTAGATGTTTTGAAAAAATAGCAAACTTATAATCATGGGAAAATCAGAAAGTTGTTGGACTTCCTTACCTTTATTCTTTTGGGCTCAGTATTGTTTTTATTTAGGTTGACATCGGAAAAGGGGGTTGGCTATGGATGGCGTTTCTGTCATATCTTTCAGAGGTTAGAACCTCTAAAGCTCTTCACAGGACCCTACTTAGATATTTCTTCAGAGTTATATCGTGTATCCAATTCTTCTCAAATGGCTGCTAACAGGCATTAAATGCAAATTAAGCATTTTTGCAATAACAGAGGGTATTTACATTTCAGAAACATAGGGGTGGGTTAGTAAGAGTTTGTGGCAAAACCTGACTAGTTGATCTCCAAACTGTTTTCCTTTCTTTCTAGGGCACAAACTTGACAACATTTCCCAGATTCCTTGTAGTTAGATGAAATGTTTGTTAAGCCATCTCCAGGCCTGGCCCATGAAGAGTTTCCTTGTTATTTCCCATACTTTCTCTTTCCCTGAGGGATGACCTAATGCAGAGCATGTAATGTAGGCCCTCAAGACCCCCAGGGATGTTAGAGCCATTAGGTGGAAGGAATCTGGGTCCTAGAATAATGGTGTGGAGGAGAGCCTGCCTGATGGACTGCATTGAACTGTGACATGCATGAGAAATGAACCTTTAAATTAATGTGAGAGCCCCCGCTGACATCTGGGAGTTGTTTGTTGCAGTAGTTAATCTACCTGACTAATACAAACCTCTTAGCCAGTCACAGTTTATTCTTCCCTAAGAAATGTGCACTGTATGATGAAGCCCTTTAGGACCCTAAACAACTCTGCTAAAGCTCAAGGCTTTGAGGATTTTACCACAAAGCGTTTCCACCTTTGTGAAGAATTTCCAGATGCATCCTTCTGAAATCAGTGTTGATTATGTCCTCTTTCCTGACATGATAACAAATTTTTACCTGTCTGACGTCACCTGTCACACAGTACTGAAATTCACCGTTAATGATGTAACTTGACAACCTTAGGCAAAAGGGGGAATTTATTTCCTCTGAGGAAGTGGGGTAAACAGTCTCCAAAGATGGGCACCATCAATTCCTCTCCTCCCTGTACACACATGCTGCTCCACCCAGCAAGGGTGGCATCTATTTCCCCTCCCCTGGTATCTGAACTGTGGCCTTGTGGCTTGCTTTGCCCAGTGGAATGTCAGGATATGACATTCTAGGACTTCTGAGCCCAGGCCTTAAAAGGAATGGCAGCTTTAAGGTCCTCCCTCTGGGAAGCCAGCTGCCATTTGAGAGGTCTGACTATCCTGAGACCCCCATGCTGTGAGGAAGCCCAAGGTGACCACGTTGAGAGCCCACTTAGGCACCAGATGTGAGTGAAGGCTTTGTGACCCTTCCAGCCAGCTCAGATGCCCACTGAATACAGCCGAGTGAGCGACTCCAGCCAAGGCCAGAAGAACCACAAGCTGAGCCCAGTGAACTCACAGATCTGTGTGGAAAACATAAATCGTTGCTGGTTTAAGCCAAGTTCGGAGTGGCTTGTTACACAGCAATAGGTAACTGAGACAGAAGGGACTCTAGGTGTGAGGTGCTGACTGATTAAGGGAAGACTTGTGAAATCTCCCATGGGATCGTTCACCATTGTGTTTTAACTCATGAAGGTGGAAACATGGCTTTGAAAGAGGTCTGAGAAAGGCTTTTATGGTCAGGGGCATACAGTAGCCACTTTCCCATGCTCATACTTGAGCCTTGACAAATATTTCTTCAACGGAAGTTTTTTGAATGAAGGTAATCATCACGTACCTCTCTGTTCTGTGTCTCAGGCCGTGAGCTCTTTTGGGGGAGATCATTGTCTGGACATAGAACAGTGCCTCCACGAGGTTGCAGGCGTTAAAGGTTTATTGAGTGAGTTAATGCTGGGCTTGGGGGCGGACCTCATCCTTTCAGTGGATGAGGATGCCATGAAGAGGAACCCTTGCCTTGCCCCTAATGTCTCAGCCAAAGGTCAAAAGGAAGCAGCTAAATGAAGAAATCTTCAGTGCATCTAGACAGTTGCAGTAAATCAATAAATACACCTCTGTATGTTGCAAAAAAGAATTCAGTTGCCACTCAATAGGAAAAGAAAGAAGTTCCTTACTGAGTCATGATTTAGCACTCACTATAGACAGGGCAGTGACTCCAGGTACAAATAACAGCAGAGATGGCCCTGGACTAGGAAAAGCGGATGTGAGATGAAGCACATCTGACAGAAATAAACCTGCTGGAGACAAAATATGCAAGGGCCGTCACTTACCTGCTTTGCCCCAGATTTTGGGTATAGTTATCTTTACTTCAATAGCCAGGTAGAGCTTGTTCAATTTATATGTCAATTTATAACAAAGCAACAGGGGTTCCTTGACCTGGGACTTTATGAAGATGATAAGAGGATTAGCTGAGAGGAGATGAACCAGGCTATGGAAAGAGAACTATATCCATTTTAATACTGTTAAATAGATATTTACCACAAACTCCAAAGAATATACTGTAGGGTTGTTTTATAACTTCCAGCTACTCTTTTTTTAGGGAGCTGATCAGAACTTCTACAAGGACTCAGGGTGTAACTGGGACTGGAGACAGGACTTCCTACTCAGGATTTCCTTGCTTCCTTCCCTCCACCCACCGACCTATCCGTTTATCCACGTATCCACCCACCCACCTACCTACCCATGTGTTGCACTTCCGCATTGTATCAGGCACTGTCCAGGGGGCCGGTGGTACATTTTCAAGCAAAACAAAACACATCTCTGTTATCTTGGTGTTTATGACCTTGGATGTGCTTTTTTAGAATTTAGTCATTGACACCTCAATCGGTTTGGGGGGATTTACAGTTGAATTTCTTGTTAGGAAAATGTACTTGGCATCTTTGAAATCCACCAGTGGACTGTTTTGGTACCTACAGGATTGTACTGCAGGAAAAAAGAAAGTGTCTCCTGATGCAGCTGGAGGAAGCCACCCGCATAACGTCCTATCTCCAGTCCCAGTTACAAAGGTGGGTAACTTGTTTTCATCTTACAACGATGTGGCCGTGAACTTCACAGTTCCCTTTGGCTTGGTTTTCTCTCCTAGAACTTGGGACCTGCAGTGGTTGTAAACACTGGACAGGAAAGTGGATACACGATATTTTTAAGAGGAGCTGCTCATGTATGATCCAAGGAATATGAGAACCAAATGTGAATTCAGAATAGTGAATCATTTATCGAAGGATTTTGTAACTCACAGCATCAGGAGTGTATATATCCATCTACATATATGCATATGCACATTTTTAAATGATACGAATATTTAAAAAATAAGATTTGGGTGTTCATGCCTGTGAAGCCCTCCGTGAGCCCCTAGGCTTTCTAGTGCTTAATTATAGACTGTTCGCCTCTCACCTAGTACATGCACGTCCCGGCTGTTTTGTGAGATTGTTGAAATGTGCAGAAGTGTCTGTTTTCTTGTTGAATCCCCATCCTCTGGCACAGCAGGAGAAGCATAATAATCTTTTGCAAACAAATAAGTGAATTCTGACCTTTGTGACTTTTCCTGTCTTGTGATGACTTCTTTTATTTTAATCACAATTTTATCTCCTTCTGATCCTGACATTTAAGCTCTGGTTTCTCTTGATCTGAGGAAGCTTTGAAGTTCATTTTAACCCGATTTCGCCTGAGGAAATGTATTTCAGTACCAGGAGACGCAGTTATCTCCCGTGACTTGCCCCAGGCTCCAAAGCCCTCTGGAGATCATCCTAGTTCTTTGCAAACATACCCAGGGAATTTTAATGCCCAGTTAATTGGAAGGTTTTACAAACTTCTGCCCTTCTACCTGCCCAGATAGCACAGTGTTTACTGTAGAAAAGAAAAATTTTTTTAATTGCAGAACTAAAAAAATTGGTTGTGACTTGTCATGTTTTTGTGCTAGAGTCTTCATTTCTGTGCGAGATCAAAAATGAACGAATGAATACTCTTACTCAGTTTTTCATTCTTCTGCCTTACAAAAGGTTTGAGGCCGCCGGTGAGAAATGGGAGCGGTCTCTGAAACGTGACCGTGAGCCGTGTGAAAGAAGAAGGACGTGGCAATGAAGTGGACAATCACTCAGCACAAGTTTCATTCAAGCTGTTCATTCTCACTGGGGATTTAAAATACGCCTTCATACATCCAGAGAAAACTCTAATTTGAAAAGATACGTGTACCCTAATGTTCATTACAGCACTATTTACAATAGCCAGGACATGGAAGCAACCTAAATGTCCATGGACAGGTGAATGGATAAAGAAGATGTGGTACATACACACACACACACACACACACATATGTATGGTATGTATGGTATGTATGGTGTGTGTGTGTGTGTATATATATATATATATACACATATATATATATGTAATGGAATATTACTCAGCCATACAAAAGAATGAAATAATGCCATTTGCAGCAACATGGATGGACCTAGAGATTATCATACTAAGTCAGGGAAAGACAAATATCATATGATATCATTTATATGTGAAATCTAAAAAAAAAAAAAGCGATACAAATGAAGTTATTTACAAAGCAAAAACAGACTCACAGACATAGAAAACAAACTTATGGTTACCAAAGGGGAAACGGTGGGCGGAAAGGATAAAAGAGGAGTTTGGGATTAGCAGATACACACACTACTACATATAAAATAGATAACCAACAAGGACCTACTGTATAGCACAGAGAATAATACTCAGTATTTTGTAATAACCTATAAGGGAAAAGAGTCTGAAAAAGAATATATATATACATATATGTAACTGACTCACTTTGCTGTAGGCCTGAAACTAACACAACACCTGAAACTAACACAACATTGTACATCAACTCCAATTAAAAAAACATGCCTCCTTATTCAGCAATGTAACACATTCACAATTTTTCTGGACTCTACCTGTGGCATAAAGTGAGACACACCTCACACCTGTAGATGATAAAAGGGGAAACAGTCTCCTCCGCCGACCTCCCAATCAAAAACATGCACAGTGGAAACCAGCAGGAAGGAAGAGCTAGCTTTCTTCCTGGGTGGGAAAATAATGAGTCATCATATCCTTGTGGTAAACAGAATTATCAATTCATAAATTCTGTGTATTAGGTTTTCACTTTCCAGGGACTAATGCCCCACTATTTTACTTATGGGAAATAGCACCTTGTAGTTCCTGGTACAGACAGCTGCCAGATGACATGTGCTGGCATCTGTTGGTCTGGCATCTGTTGGTCTCTGCCCACATCTAACGAGTGTGTTCTCCTCATTGCGATGCCGCCTCTAAAATGGAAGAAATATTAACACCTTCTACCAGCAGCTGTGGAGGCTGATGTCTTCTTCAGGGCAGGCACGAGCTTGGAATACATTATCTGTTTGGCACAATTTATTCACGGCTACTGCCTGACCTTCTCAAAACAGAAAAGGTCATCACAGCCTGGCTCTCCCAGAGCTGAGCTGGGCATAGTCGTTCACCACTGGAAGGGTCCTTCTCTCTCTGCATTCTCTCTGTAGGATGTGTCACAAGTCGCTGTTTGTTTGAGGCCTCAGTTTCAGAGATGAAAATATTTAATGATGTTGAGTCCACTGGTCTCTCATCCAAGGAGTTTATTTTGACCGTTAGAGTACTTGAAAATCTGTCCTATGAACCGATTTCCTCTCTCTTTTTTGGCCTATATTTGCCATAAGAAACGAATCATCAAGCAGACAAATGTGACATCATAAAATTCAGGCACCTTAAAAAAAAAGAAATCTATGTACATGATTCTGAGCTAATCCTTGTTAAAAGTAATTTTCTTTGGGCTAACGTGACCTACAAGTTCATTCTTTCAAAACTAGTCATCGTTTCAGGGCTGCTGAATGTTTTGAGCTTACAAACCACATACATTTCTTTTCACTTCTTCCTGTATGTTACAGCCCCGTACAGGCACTGGACATGCTGGCTCCATAGCTAATGTGGTGTGGGAGTTGGTGTGCTAGCTATGCCTCTCAGACAAATGTAGATGTGGCAAGTCTTTGTCTAGAAGGCTGGACGGGAGCTTAAAGGGTAGGCTCTAGAGAGGATATAGCAGGGGTGAACCGGCAGGAGGTCCCAGTTTTAATGCCAGTAATTGCTAACTTTGTGACTTTGGACAAGTCACTTAAAACAATTTTTCCCCCAGAAAGCAAAAGGATTGGCTGTGTCTTCTAAGAGCCCATCACTTCTACAGTCCTGGTTTCTAGACCTGCACCTATGTGGGGTCACCCAGACTAGAGGGTCAACTAGTCTGTAACTTTGTAGCCATGGCTCATGGCTCCTGCCCATGTTTAGCACGCTTCCTAAATTTGGAACACCTGACCATTTTTTTCTTTGTAATAGCACTTGTGTTTTCTTTTTAATTTTATTGAAGTATAGTTGATTTACAATGTTGTGTTAATTTCTTCTATACAGCAAAGTGATTCACTTATGTATATATCTATACATTCTTTTTCATATTCTTTTCCATTATGGTTTATCACAGGATACTGAATACAGTTCCCTGTGCTATACAGTAGGACCTTGTTGTCTATCCATCCTATATATAATAGTTTGCATCTGCTGACCCCAAACTCCCAATTCCTCCCTCCCCCACTCCCCTTCCCCCTGGCAACCAGAAGTCTGTTCTTTATGTCTGTGTTGACTCACTTTTTACAGCTCAAATTTATTTAAGGCAACACAGGTTGGTACTGATTGTAGCAGAAACAGCTACAATGACAAAAAACACTACCCAGGGGTCAGGTTAACAAATTAAGGAGAATTGGAGATGTTTTCAGAAGAATCGAGGGAATCCATTGCTAGTAGACCTGCACTATGAGAAATGCTAACAGCAGCTCTTCAGGTGGGAAGGAAGTGACACTAGATCACAACTTGGATCTTCAAGAAAGGATGAAGAGCAGTTCCTGGTGTGCTGGGTGATGTGGCAACGGTGTCCCTTAGACAGATGTAGGGCTGGAATGTGGCACAAGGAGCCATGTTTGGGGTACCATGATGGTGTAAGAGTGACATGACGGTGCTGCTGTAGGATTTCAGTTTTCCCCAGTAAAGAGACTGCATCTAGCAGAGCAGCCTCAGTTGCAGTCACCCTCTGACTTTCCACGACCCATCTCTCTTTTACCGCTTTACAATGCAGAGGTTAGTGGAGATGGATGGGAATTCCCAACATGCGTCTTTCATGTCTTCAATGGTGCTTCCAATCAGTAACGAATCCCTTGGATTCATGGTGTTGCTCGTAATGGCCTTTCTTGCTCTGGAGGGAGGACTCTGGAGCCTTCCACACACCTCCCACCACGGGCTGGGAGCACAGTTGGTATTTAGCGCATGGCTGAGCATACGCTTAGGATTTGGAAGAACTAAACACAGGTGGTCCTGAGGTTCCACTGGGCTTACCACTAGGTCAGCTCAGCTCAAATTCTGTTTAACTTCTGATCCCCATTAAGCCCCAACTCTAACTAATGGGCAACAGAAACATTCCCCTTCTCTAGATGTTACTGTTGTCTCAATGTCCTGGAGGGCTTTGAAAGCCGACCACCAAAGGGAAAAAAAATCCCAGCATCTACTTTCCTTGGTGGTGTGTTCTCCTTATGTCTTTGATGAGTATTTGCCTTGTTCTACCACAAAGGGTTCCACAGCAAAGTAATACTCTGTTTTTCTTAAAACATTTTAAATGTTCAAATTGGGAAGCCTGACCTCTTTTGCCAGTGGCGGTTATTAGTCATAGGAATTGGGGAACTGGTTGGGGGCGGGGCGGGGAGAAAGGGTGAGGGAGGGTGTTTTCTCAGGGCGAGCCTCTGCAGGCCTGGGGGCCGTGGCCTTCGTGTCACCGGCAGCACATCCCAACAAGGGACAGAGTTCCTAACACGGGACTCTGTCATGGTGGCCAGGAACCTAGTTTTGTCCGCTGTGGGCTGGGGAATCTAGACCGCGATAGGAAGGCTGCTCTTATTGCTGGTTGGTATTGGTTCCCTATGGCTGCTGTAACAAACAGCTACAACTGAGCGAAGTGAAGCACCACAGATTCCTTATCTTATTGTTCTGTGGGTCTGAAAGGGGCTAAAAATCAAGGTGTGGGCAGGGCTGGTTCCTTCTGGACGCTCTGAGGGAGAACCCCTTCATTGCCTTTTCGGCTCCCTTGGCTCATTGGCTTCCTTTCCGCCGGCCATGGCAGGACCCCAAAAATCTGCTCCCGTCAGCATGTCCCCTTCTCTGACTCTCCCACTTTCCTGTTGTACAGACGCTAGTGATTCCATTGGGCCCATCTGGATAACCCTGGAGAATCGCCCCACCTCAAGACCCTTAACTATATCACATCTGCAAAATCCCCTTTGCCGTCTAGGGTAACACCTTCTTGGGTTTCAGGGCTGAGGATGTGGACATCTTTGGGGGCTATCACTCTGCCTACCACGCCGTGGTCTGCATCTAACAATCCACGATGGAGTTCATTAACCCAGGAGCTCGGGAGCGTGAAAGAAGGATGTGGCACAGAGCCAAAAATAACTCTAAAAACTACTCCGAGAGGTCCTGTCGCCCATCTCCAGGTCCTAGTCATCAGTGATCTTCACCAGGCAGCTGCAAGGCTGGCCTCCATTTGGTCTGGTTGGGACTTCTCTCTCTCTCCAGCTGCTGCTGAATCTTCTCTTCTGAGCTCAAGAAAGGGGGTGGGTGCATAGAAATAAGCAAGGATGCGTGATCATTTCACATCTTTGCATTCTATAGTGCCCCAAACCTAGAGGTGCTTAATAAATAGGTATTATTACTGGTGGTGGTTCCATTCTTAGCACTTTTGTGGCAAATATTGGTTGGCTGCCCGTAAACCAGATGCCCAAAGTGAATGCCAAGACCCTGGGGATTGGGAGTTGTCGTCTCGCTGCAGCCAGTTGTGCAAAAGAGCATTCAGAACAGAAGGGATCAAGTTCTGCTCTTCCTCTCGGGGACTGGGAAAAAGCACGCACAAGAGAATGAGCTCCAGGGCGCCGAAGCCCGGGAGGAATATTTAGGCCAAGGCTCTCAACCAGGGTTGCATACAGGAATCACCTGGGGAGATTTCCACAGTGCCCTTGCTCGGCCTGCGCGGCCCGAGATTCGCTTCTAACTGGTCTGGGCATCAGAATTGTAAAAGGTCCCCAGATGATGCCAATGTTGAGTCAGCGCTGAGAACCAGTGAGTGAGGCGTGGGAAGCAGTATGCGCGGAGGGAGGACCCCAGGCGAGGCCGCCTTGCACCCACAGAAGCCGTCCCCATCAGAGCCTCACTGCCCTCTGCGTGCGTTCGAATCTCCGGGAGTCTTGTTAAAATCAGATACTGACTCAGCCGGTCTGGGGGAGGCCCCGAGGTGCTGTGCGCATTTCTTGCACGCTTCCAGGTGATGCTGATGCAGCTAATCCAAGGACCAGACTTGAAGGAGTGACGATCTCCCACCTCATTTCACAGAAGACACAATGGAGGCCCGGGGCGCGCGGGTAAGTTTCCAGAGGTTTGTGGCTGAGTTGGAACTGGATCAAGTCACCTTCTTCCCAGTCCAGTGACCATCCTACGTCCCAGGCCTCTCTCAGGTGACAAAAGGATTCAACGGTGCTCACTATGTTCATCAGTGAAAACAGGGCCTTGACTGATGAGACAAAAATTACCAAGATTTAGCAAAGTGAAAAATTACGATAGTGGGAATTAATTGTTTTAATTCCTTGTGAGCAAAGTGGGCATACGTGGTTTATTTGCTTAAGGCACCAAAGTCCATGTCAATTCAGGTTTTATATATCATGTTTTTTCTTTATGAAACACCATTTTAATGAGAAGAAACCCTGATGACTGTTAGTGGGCTAGGAGTGAGATGGGGGCTCTGAACACGGCACATAAGCCTCGTTGAAGGAATCAGACCAAATTTCTTCTAGTTGGAGATAGCTGTTTCAGACCGGGAGTGCTCAGACGGACACGTCGGGGGCTCTACGGCCGGGGGTTATCTCTGGTTGGTCTGTTACCACCAGCAACAGATGATTTTCTTTCCTTCCCTTTTCCTTATTTTTTTCCTTTTTCCCTCTTTCCTCCCTCCCTCCCTTCCTTTCTCTCATAAACATTCAATGGGTGACCTTAAAGCTCTTCGGTCTCTGAGAATCTCCCCACCCCAATTGAGTACAAATGTTTTAGAATGTTTGGTTCTTGAAGCCTGGTCAATGAAAAGGAAGGCAAAGACAAGTTGCCAACTTTACCATTTTGCCCCAAGGCCAAATTGGAAGGAGGTGGACTGTGCTAAGAGCTTTACATCTGGGAGAGTACTGGCCTTCCCATATCTCCTGCCCCCCACCCCACATAGCTCTTTGCCCTTGGACAAGCCACTTAGACCTCTCCGAACCCCACTGGTTAGAAGCAGGCAATAAGTTTATTTTTGAAGTGTTCTTGTAAAAGATAATTCAGGGGAAAATGGAAAATTCTTCCTGAAGGGCTCTGCCCCTGTTGTTGCTTGGCTAAGGTGAACCCTGATGAAGACCACCGCTTAAACATTAAGACAGAGGAAAGAGAAAAAATGACTCTCTTAAGGGAGGGCACGAAGTACAGCACGACCATGGCTTTATTTTGTCATTAGGCCTGACCCCCGAGAGTACCAGCTGGCCTGGCAGGAAGAGGTCTTAGCCCTGCCAGGCCCTCGAGATTACAGGCCTGGTGTTCAGAAGCCCCGACAGGCCCCAGGCAGACGGGGGTCAGCATGGCTGGTGGCTGTGCACACAGGCCTTCAGGGACACACCCTGTCTGGTCTACATTGGGAATAAGAATTCTCTTGCTGGTGTGTCTGCTTGGGACACTGTGGCTCTCTGAAAGCAAAATTAAAACTCACATTGCTTGAAAAATCACTACCTGGAGATGGCATTTATCCAGGAGGAACGGCTAGAGAAAGGTTGGTAGCGAAGAGAAATAATCAAATGTGAATAGAACCCCGAACCCTGTAATGTCGGTGGCCACCATGCTCCATATCAGTGACATCTGGGGAGGCTGTGCTGTTGGGTTGGTGGTTTTTTCCAGTTTATATTGACTTTATTTTTGGTTTATTTATAAGTTTATTTATTTTGGGCTGCGTTGGGTCTCCGTTGCTGTGCGCGGGCTTTCTCTAGTTGCGGTGAGCAGGGGCTACTCTTCGTTGCGGCGCGCGGGCTTCTCATTGCGATGGCTTCTTGTTGCAGAGCTCGGGCTCTAGGCGCGTGGGCTTCAGGAGTTGTGGCATGCGGGCTCAGTAGTTGTGGCTGGCAGGCTCTAGAGCGCAGGCTCGGTGGTTATGGCACACCGGCTTAGTTGCTCCACAGCATGTGGGATCTTCCCGGACCAGGGCTCGAACCCATGTCCCCTGCATTGGCAGGCGGATTCTTAACCACTACACCACCACGAAAGTCCCTATATTGACTTTACAGTCTGCCCTACATCTGAAAATACCACTGGCAAGAAAGCATGACATTAGCCTGAAGAAAACATTGAAAGGAGTTCTTTACAAAAACATCTCTTGGTGCGGTTCTTGTATTTTTCTTGCGTTTCTTGGGTTTGTGTTCTGAAAAGGTGAAGTTTGGATACTGAAAAGGAGTGCGAGGAGCACCTCGGGATTGTGGGTGAGGAAATGGAGCATGACGTTGACTCTAAGCCCTGCCTTATGGCTGACAACCAAGTAAGCTGTATGGATGACCCCAGGCCACTTGCCAAAGAGCTGCCTGGGGTCTTGTTTAAGAATGTACATTCCAGGGTGCTGTCATTGAGGCTGACAACTCAGTGGGTCGGGGAAATTGTATTTTGAAAGCTCTCCTGTTGGTTCTCCAGCTTAGCCAGATTGAACACAGGCTAGGCTGCATGGGGCACGTGATCCCTTAGGGCGAAGTCCAGGGTCTTCGGCCAAATAGGATTGATGGGTAACTAGATCAAGGGGGCAGTGACTTTTTGGAAAAAAGTGGTTCCAGAGAAAGGAGAACAGCTAGCAATTCTTGAATACTTATTATGGGTCAGCCACCATGCTAAAAGCTTTGTAGAGATTAATCCTGGGCATTTATTTACTTATTTTTAGCAAATGAGGAAACTGACACTTAAAAAGCTTATGCAATTTGGCCCAAGTCATACAGTTACAAGTGCTGGGGTGGTGGTTTGACCTCAAGTCTGTATGACTCTGCAGTTCAAAGCCCAAGGGTGGGAGGCGGGGAGGGAGAGAGAGAGAGAAAGTTGCGTCTCCCCTAACAAAAAGACATACAATTTTCCTTTGGAAGGAGTTCGGTGAATTTACATACCCGACAAAAGGACATAAGATGATTTTCAGTTGCTGTTAAAATTCTCATTATGTTTGAGAGGATGAATCTTGTTAAATGTGGTCCAAACAAAGAAACTTACTCTTAGGGAAAAATTATAATCAGATATTAAACATCTGTGTGATTAATTTTATTTGGTTGACACCAAAGGCCAGTGTTTTTTCTTGGTATAGCCTTTAAATATAATATTTAAAGGTTTAAAGGTTTAAATATAATATTAGCTGTATAATTTTATTCTGCTTTGTTAGCTTATGTTATAGCCCAATAAAATCTGACAATGGAATGAAAGACTCTCCTTGGGGTGATATTTTAATTGTCATAAAAATGTCATATGGATTAAGGGACCAGCTGAGCCCTTATAGTTTCTCAGGGACTAGAGAAATCATTAAAAAAAACCCGCATATGCTATTTCCGAGATAAAATGCTGGCCATGATTCCAGCCATAGTGTTCTTTTTATGTGAATTTTGCCACATACCAAGCCCTGAATTATACTAATACCCAGAAATCATCTTCCAAAACACGTGAGATAGTAGAAATTTCTTCCTCCTCCTCCCTCACTTATTTACTTATTTATTTACTTTTGGCTGCATTGGGTGTTCGTTGTTGCGCGGGCTTTCTCTAGTTGTGGCGAGCAGGGGCTACTTACTCTTCGTTGCGGTGTGCGGGCTTCTCATCGCAGTGGCTTCTCGTTGCGGAGCACGGGCTCTAGGCGCGCGGGCTCAGTAGTTGTGGCTCATGGGCTCTAGAGCGCAGGCTCAGTAGTTGTGGCGCACGGGCTTAGTTGCTCCGCAGCATGTGGGATCTTCCCAGACCAGGGATCTAACGCGTGTCCCCTGCATTGGCAGGCGGATTCTTTAACCACTGAGCCACCAGAGAAGCCCCCCCCTCCTTCACTTTTTATTACAGGGAATTTTGAATTAACACGAAAGTGTACAGCATTGTGTAGCAAATTCCTTATACCAAAAACATTTAATTCCATAGCAATTTCTGCCCTTCCACTTCTGCTCAACTTTGAGTCCAGTGGATTCTCTGGTCCTTTATTTCTGGCAGGCTTTTCCTGCAGCAGTTGGGAAACACGTGAGTGAATGGGGTTTTCCTCTCAGCTATGATTACCTCCTTCTTTGGAATGTCTGTCAGCCCTTCCCCCACCGGGAAGAAATACTTGGAGACTCCAAGGCTGAGTTTACTTGGATCCTGAGGTTAGATCGTTGGCAAACTACTGCCCTGCAGGTCAAATCCAGGTGCGACTTGTGTTTGTAAATAGGGTTTTATTGGTACAGTCACGCCCATTCATTTACGTTTTTATTGCCCGAGGCTGCTTCCCTGCTGCAGTGGTAGGGTGGAAGGGTTGTGACGGACTACAAAGCTGAAAATAGGTACTTTCTGGGCCTTTCCAGAAAAAATTGTCTAACCCCTGGTTTAGAGGAACTGCTGTTCAGATGAGGGTATTAAACTAGGTCAGTGTCTTTATTAGTCAGGGTGTAGTCAGAAAAAACGAGTGCCCCCCCAGATGAGAGTTTAATACCCAGGATGAAAGAAGGTTGACCATCTGGAATTTGCTGGTTACTATGGCCGAGGAAAAGAGTCATCTGTGGTTCTTTTTTTTTTTTTTAATGTTTAAATTTATTTTATTTTTGGCTGCGTTGGGTCTTCATTGCTGCGTGCGGGCTTTTCTCTAGTTGCTGCGACGGGGGGCTACTCTTCGTTGCGGTGCGTGGGCTTCTCATAGCGGTGGCTTCTGTTGCGGAGCACGGGCTCTAGGCACACGGGCTTCAGTAGATGTGGCACTCAGGCTCAGTAGTTGTGGCTTGCAGGCTCTAGAGCGCAGGCTCGGTAGTTGTGGCACACGGGCTTAGTTGCTCTGCGGCACGTGGGATCTTCCCGGACCAGGCCTCCAACCTGTGTCCCCTGCATTGGCAGGCAGATTCTCAACCACTGCGCCACCAGGGAAGTCCGTCATCTATGGTTCTGAAAGCTTCTGCCTGAAAGTGACACATATCACATCTGCTTCTGTTGGATGACTAGTCAAAACTTAAATGAATCACCGCCATAAGCGGATACACACACTTAGGAAATACTGAAATCCTTCTAATGTTTCTAAAATATCTAACAATATTTCTAATAATTTAACTGGGTTGCAGTCTTGCATTGCGTTTACTTAAGAATTTGCTGAGGAGTTTCCCTCTTAAGACTTCAAACGCCTTCTTTCTCAACATTATGTATACAAATCACTGTTTGGGAAAAGAACTAGAACATACGTGTCTATATCTAATTAGAATTCTTTTAGTTTTACACAGACTATTGAAAGTGACTTAAAGCAGAAGTAATGGAAAGAAACAGAACAGTGACGTTTGCATATAGTTGGAGTTTGGAGGAAAAATTCTAAGTGCTTAAATTTGTAGGCACAGCATGTAATAAGTAGGCTGATAGGCAGAACTTTGTCTCTGCCAGAAGCAAACACCTCTCAATTCCCAGGAACGCTGACTAGAGTCTGTCATGGTTGCATGGCTGATGGAATGTTCTGGAATGTTCTCCGCATCAGTCTGCAGTTTCTGGGAAAATTTGTGCTCTTCCGGACATGGTTTGTTCACTCCCCTCCTTTGGGCACCTGGTTGTGAAGAGGGGGAAGGTCTGTAAAGATATTACTATGGAAGAGGAGTCCTCAGATGAGGGTCCTCAGGCGAAATCTAGCTCACTGCTTGGTTTTGTAAATAAAGTTTTATTGGAGTACAGCCGTGCTCATTCACGTCCATGTGCTTTATGGCTGTTGTCCTGCTACTGTAGCAGAGTTGAGTAGTTGTGGCAGAGACTGTCTGGTGCAAATGTGAAAATATTCACTATCTGGTCCTTTGGAGAAAAAGTTTAGTGACCCTGCTTCTAAAGTCTTTGCCATCTGCAGAAAAAGTCCTACATGTAAATTTTACACCCGCCTAGAAAGTTATGTCAAACCTTTCAACAGTATGTAGAACATGGTGCTGTAACAAAGGAATTTTATAAGGATTTTAATCATTCCTTTTGGTAATTGGAATATTTTTCTTCTTTTTTTTTTTCTTTTTTTTGTGGTACGCGGGCCTCTCACTGCTGTGGCCTCCCCCGTTGCGGAGCACAGGCTCTGGACGCGCAGGCTCAGCGGCCATGGCTCACGGGCCCAGCCGCTCCGCGGCACGTGGGATCCTCCCGGACCGGGGCACGAACCCGTGTCCCCTGCATCGGCAGGCGGACCTTCAACCACTGCACCACCAGGGAAGCCCTGTTTTTCTTCTTGATCTTCCTGTTTTCCACATGACACCTTCTCTTCAGCCCACAGAAAACTCCAGAATGTTCTAGATTCAGCATTATTCTCTCCATCTTGAAATGTGTTTCTCTACTCTCTGACATTTTGCTTCCTTTTCTCTAACAAATCCTTCTTGATCCCTTGTCAACCCTGTCTTCCTCAACACCCTGGAAACATCGGTGTTCCCCATGGCTCTGCCTTTGGGTTTCTTCTTGCTTCACCTACTCCACTAAGTGTCAGCCAGTCGCTCCTGTGGTGTCAGCAAAGGACGCTCCTCTAAAACTTGGCTTCACACCCAGATCTTTCTCTTGAGGGCTGGGCTCTTCTTTCTGGAATTCTCTCTCCTCGCTATCTCCACTCCCAGGGACCTCAAGCTGTGCACGTTCCTCATTGGGCTCACCCCCTTCTCCTCCAAACTTGCTCCCTTCTGTCTTTCCTGGTCACAGAAACTCCATGACCCCAGCTACAGACTCTGGAGTCCCCACTGATTTTTCTTCCTCTGACAGTTGGCTGCCAAGACCCACAGATTCTATCATCTAAATCTCTCCCAACCATGTGGCCTCCTCTTCATGTCTGCTGTCGCTTCAGACTCTCATCATGTCTTGTCTGAACGGCCTCTCAGTGCTCTCCTGGTGACATCTACTGACTGTCCCACATCAGTCCATGCCCCACACTGGCACCAGAGTCACCAGCGTCAAATGCACATTTGATGATACTCACACACTGAAAACTCTCCAGTGGGTCCTCATCACCCACACAACGTTTAGGGAAATATTCAAACATCCTAGCAAGGAATTTAGGTGCCTTCATGACATGGCTTTTACTTAGCTATTCAGCCCCATCTCCCACCATCCCCTTCCCTCAAATCTTTTGCTCCTTACTCAGGCCAGCACATACCCATGCCCATGATATTACCTCTGACCTGAATGCCTTTTTCTACCTTGCTGCTGCTTCCTGCTCTTCATCCTTTAAGTTGAGCTCAAGCATCACCTCCTCCTGGAAGCTTTCCCTGACTGTCCCACATCAATCGATACCCCACACTGACACCAGAGTCACCTGCCTTTAATGCACATTTTGATGATACTCACATACTGATAGACCATAGATGTGTGGCGAGTGATTTTTATATTCTAAAAAGTAATGTTTGAGCTATGTATAGGAAAAATAAGGGTATTTCTGTTCCAGTGAGCAAAGAGTCAGAATTGGGCTTTGAGTATATGTGAGGGGATTGAATCCAATGTACTGCTGAGACTGTTTTAGGAGAGGCTGGACTGGTGGCTCTTACCTTAGGAGGAGCTCTGTAGTTCAACCAGAAGAAGGATTCCCAGGATCTCTACATCTCTAGATAGTAAAACTGGAAGGGGCTACTGATATCTGTGCCCCGAACCTCAGCTGGAGAGGGAATCAGTGTCTTTTTCCTTGGGTCATTGGCTGTGATGCTGGAATCCAGTAGCGGCATGGAGGAAGCCGCCCTGTGGGAGAGAGGGTGACACCACAAATGGGGAGACACCATTTGACCTGGAGATGGAGGGAGAGCCAGGGGGAGTGAGGTGGCAATGGTATTTGAATTCCGGATCAGCGTGCCTTAAGTTAGAACTTATGTGAATCAGTAAACCTCTCTTCTTTTCTTTGAACAAGTCTCAGTTGAGTTTGTGTCACTTAAGATGCAAAGATTCTTGATTGTTACTAAGTTTGACAAATTTATGTTTTTATTTTTTCTTGACAGCAGGACCGAAATTAAATTTATATAAGCCACATCTACTCTGTCACAAGGGTGAATGCATCGATGAACTTTTATTAAAATCCCTTGTACTACCTTATGACAGATAAAGAGAACTTATGAAGGGTGATAAGATGGCCAATGATAACTTAAAAAGGAACTGTAAGATCTGTGTGCGTGGGCCAAACACTAGGATTTGTAGGTCTTGGAGAAGAGAAAACATACTCGTGATCTCGATTTATATGAATGGTTGTTACTCAGAAGAGGATGATGAGACTTCCGCTCCAGGAGATAGGTTGGAGGTTCATGTATGGTGCAGAGAAATTGTGACAGTGATCAAATACCGAAGGCACTTGTGGAATCTTATTTGGAGGCTGAAATGAAATTTTATTATTTGGAAAATGACTTTTGTGGGCTTTGCCTTAAAGCCAGGTTAGGTCATTTGATGGAATTAGTTTTTCTGTATCCTGTAATGCAGAATGGCTCCACTTCATAACTTTCTGAAACTTTTAGCATTATTAACCAGGAGTAAGACTCAGGTATTGAACTTGGCTCAGGAATGACCACTGGAGAAGACCCTTTGGTGGCATGTGACATGCAGCTCTATTGTGAGAACACGGGCTTCCTTGCCCTTCCTCGTGTATTTCTGGAAGAAGAGATTTCACTTTTCCTTATTCTAATAAAACAAAAAATAATGTATGTTTAACAAAACTAAAGAATATCTCTACTGTCATTTTTCAGTACTACCAGAGTTAGAAAAACAGTGTCCCTACCTTTCATACCTATGTTCTTCCTTCCTTCCTTCCTTCCTTCCTTCCTTCCTTCCTTCCTTCCTTCCATCCATCCATCCATCCATCCATCCATCCATTTATCCTTTCTAGGAATATTCATTGACTGCCTATGATGTGTCAGAATTTGGGCTTAGGTCCTTCTACTTGTAACATGGTTCTCAGCTCTCCTGTAGCCCAAGCTCTGAAAATGGAATCCCCTTCTCACAAAATAGTCTCTCCACAAGTCAGTATTTACCCTCACAATCAGTTTGTTCTAACCCCTGGTTCCTGGACCAGCCAGGCATTTTTTTTTTGCTACTTCAGACCTACGTGTTTTCTTTTCTTGATCCTTTTCTTAGCATTCGTGGTGGCCTCAGCATAGAGAGTTGAAAGTACTGAGGCAGATTTAGAGCTTAATCTGGGTCGGGGAAACACTGCTACAAATCCTGATTTTTCGGTGGGGGGTTGGCTAGACATCTCTTGGCGTGGCCTTCATTTTCTGTCTTTCCAGGCTCTCTGTTTGGCTTCATAGTGAGTTGCTCTTGTCTCCTGGGTTGCAAGATTTCCATTTTGAAGCCGGGCAAAACTCTGTCTACCCTCTGTCCATGCTTCCTTTGTGGATTCTCTCTCTGCCCCGTTCTCATGACTTCCAGTGAATTTTCAGCCCTTAATCTGTTGAAAGAGAAATGGCTCAAGGGAGGTGGCCGTGAAATGTATATCTTAAACTTAAATTCTTAAAACTTTAACATTTAAGGTTTCTTTAACATTTAGGACACATAAAATAATTTTTAAAATATTGCTAAACATTTTCCGTGGATTATCTGCTTAATTGCCTGTGTGAAAAGATTTAAACTCCGCAGGCTCTCTGCCAGTTCTGCCTTCCTTCCAATGATCTACTTTTGACTTCTAACATCTGCTCCCAGTGACTGATTCTCCTATGATATAGCCGCTAGACTTTTCCTCACCACCTGGCCCCAATGCTCCGTCCTATCATATGGCTTTGAGTCAAATAGTTGCTTATGCCCTGGCACTCTCAGACACGCATGCCTGCACCTACACAGCAGACCAGAGCCTTCTGTTTGGAAGCCATGCCTATGGCAGGCAGATCTTTCTTTTCACCAGGATCAGGTTCAATGCCGTGGTTGCATCCAGTTCACTGGATGATGTCCCGATCAAAGGTTGGTTTCCTGGTCACTGGTATTAGGCCTTTCATTTCCCAACTTCAATTTGAATCACGTTCACCAAGTTGAAATTCTCTTTAGCAGTCATGGCCAAGGGGGGAATGAGCCTAAAGAAAATGTTCAGACAATTTTTCAATTCCTTAAGCAGTAGAATAAATGCCTTCACTCAATTCTTAGACTACTGGCAGATTAGGTGGCCAGAGTAAACATTTGTATCGTATTTGTCAGTAATCACAGTCATCGTAAGAACTGATAATGTTTATTCTGAACATACTGGGATGGGCCCTTGACATGGATTATCTCATTAGTTCATCCTTGGATACCAGTCATATGGCCAAAGCAGCCATTTGAGGGAGAAGAAAGGGAAAGCTGGCTGTATTTCTCTCTCTCTCTCTCTCTTTCTCTCTCTCTCTCTCTCTCTCTCTCTCTCTCTCTCTCTCTCTCAGCATCCAATTTTAAAAAATATTTTTCGGTTTTATAACTTTTTACTTTGAAATTGTTGAAAACTTACAAGAAGTTGGAAAAATAGTACAGAGAGTTCCTGGACTATGGCTTCCTCCAGTGATGATATCTTACATAAAAGTAGTACCATTGTCAAGACCAGGGAATTAACATTGGTACAATACTATTAAAGCGTGTGTGTGGGTGTGTGTGTGTTGTGTAGATTCAAATAACTGTCACAATCAGGATACAGAATTGTTGCATCACCACAAAGAAACTCCCTCACGTTACCCCTCAGTGGTCACCTCCTTCCCCCTAACCCTAACTCCTGGCGACTGCCGATTTTTCTCTCTCACTGTAATTTTGTCCCTTCAAGGTGGTTGTATAAATGGAATCATACTGCCTGTAACCCTTTGAGACTGGCTTTTTCACGCAGCATACCCTTAAGCTCCATCCAAGTTGGATGTATCAAGAGGTTGTTATTTTTTTGTGCCCTTTATTAAAATGAGAGTTCCTTAAACAGTGCCCTAACCGGAGTGTTCAGATTTCAGCCAACTGTCGCTCAGTTCTTCAGCCTGTACTGGGCAGGGTCCCCTTTAAAAGGTCAGCCGTGGGGCAACCTGGAATCTAGGAGGTTTGTCTTTGTAAAGACGCTTCTGGCTTCGATCAGCCTCTTGCCTTTCACCCAAAGTGTGGAATCTTCCTTCAGCACCTCGTCTTGTCTTTCCCTCGTTTCCAGCCGTCTCTTGGTCTTAGCCCCTGAGATGAGCGTCTGTGATAAGGATTTAGATGCAGTTCTTTTATTGGAGAGGTGATGGCAGGAAACAGGAATGAGGGACTAAGGAGAGGGAGGAAAGGAGGGTGGAAAAAACCAATAAACAGTACGTTCATGAGTGTTACAGCTGCAGACAGCTGGGGCTCAGTCCTACCGGGGACTCCTGCGGAACTTCGTAGAATGTGCCTTAGAATTGCCACTCTGAAGCATGGGACGGGAGGCATTTACCCTCTAGTTCCAGCTCTCCTTAGTGGAACGTTATTCCAAGTACGTTAATGCCCTGCCCTTTGGGACGGTCCCCGCACAGGGGGGATTGAGTGAGCTCTGGGCTCTGCAGAGAAAGCCCCAAGAAAACACACTGGAGAGACCTAGCCTGGCACCGAGGTGAGAACCAGCAGTGTGCTTGGGAGCTGGCCACCCCCGCGGCGCAGGGTCGGATGGGGTGGGGATGGAGAGGTGTGTCCAAGGCAGCCTGGCCTGGCGCGAGCTCCTGCCATCTGACGGCCAGCTCCCTGGCTGGGTGTCACACCCTGACCTCCATGTTCTCTGGGGACCAGGTCAGGACCGGTCAGGAGGCTGGCTGCCTTCCTTCTAGCTGTCTTCTGCATTCTCCAGATGTTCACGCAACTCACTTTGAGAGCGTATCATTCTTTGGAGCGTATCATTCTTCTATCCATGTAATTAAATGAACCTAAACCTAAATCTGTTTTTCACCCTGACTAGCTTCAACTAATTTAAATAATAATTTTTCCCCATGTATCAACCATTTGTTGATAAAAAAAACAATGTGTATGTGTACAGGTGTTAGTTAATGAAAATACTTGAGGGAATTCCCTGGCGGTCCAGTGGTTTGGACGCCGGGCTTTCACTGCCAAGGGCCTGGGTTCAGTCCCTGGTTGGGGAACTAAGATCCTGCAAGCCACATGGTGTGGCCAAAAACAAAAACAAAACTTGGATGCACAGAAGCAGACGTGCTGGTGAAGCAGGTACGATTAGGATATGAAACTGAGTTTTAAAAGTCTGTGAAGGTTTCCAGTAAGAGATAAAAATTATTTCCAAATATTATAGAAAGGACAGGGGCTACTTTGAGAATATGGAACGCTGTGAGAAAAATCTTAAATACTCAACAGAGAAAATTGGCTGAGAAACTCATGTAAGAACTGAGTTGCTGGGGGTTTCCCTGGGGGCACAGTGGGTAAGAATCCACCTGCCAATGCACGGGACACGGGTTCGAGCCCTGGTCCAGGAAGATCCCACATGCCGCGGAGCAACTTAGCCCGTGCGCCACAGCTACTGAGCCTGCGCTCTAGAGCCCCTGCGTCACAACTATTAAGCCCGTGTGCCACAACTACTGAAGCCCGTGTGCCTAGACCACGTGCTCCGCAACAAGAGAAGCCACCGCAGTGAGAGGCCCGCGCACCACAGCAAAGAGTAGCCCCTGCTCGCCGCAAATAGAGAAAGCCCGCACGCAGCAACGAAGACCCGACGCAGCCAAAAATTAATTAATTAATTAAATAAATTTAAAAAAGAAAACTGAGTTGTTTTCTGGAGGGTAGAAGAATTTGATAGAGGATTTGAAAATCTGGCTAGGAATTCTGATGTGAAAATTCAGAAAATTGAAAACTCTTCAGAAATAATGTTTTTTCCCTCTAAGATCAGTCCAGTCCTTAGAATTGTGAAAGTCCCCTTCTCACTAGAGAAATCCAGGTTGTGCTCCTCCGAGTCTAGTTTAGTCTTCTGCCCCCCCAGAGGGGCCCCGTACTCACCATGATGTCTTATCCGAGGACTGTTTTTCTAAAGTGTTCTTTCGGCTTCTTGCGCATATGGCCATGTGCTGCTGCTTGTGGCTGATGTGTTTAATCTGTCTCCTCCGTTAACTCCCTTGATGTCAACCTTGGAGTTTTAATCTCTTTGTATCCTGGGCTGCTAGCACAGGGCCCCGTATGTAGTTGGGGTCCAGAATGTTTGCAGCTGATGTTGGGGATGCAGGTGGTGGGTAAACTACAAAAGGAAGGTTCCCACTTGGGTCTTCAGGGGACGTAAGAGTGGGTCTTGGTTTTGGTCCCAGTGAAGCAATTCCTGGCGAGGCTGCTGTCTGCAGCATGACACACAGCGGATGACAGTCACCTGTGCGCAGGTGTCCGGCCAGGCTCAATGCTCGTGGCTGGGGAGTTGGGTCATATAGCTTTGGGGACTAAAGTTCCTGTCCGTAAAAGGGAGGACGCATGATACAGAAAGATGAGCAGGGGTATAAAAGTCAGGTTTAATCCCAGATAAGGACTTGATGGAAGTTAGATCAACACGCTTTTCCCCAAAAGATTAGCTGGCTCATAGGGTTGGGGTGAGGCCAGAATGATGGGACGAGGGAAGGCCGGGTCCTGCCGGAGCCAGCGATCCTGCTTCCCTCTGGCTTCACTGATGACACCATTGGTAGGCATCACCTAGACACCCGTCTGCCCATCTGGCTATTACCCTTCCCCTGTTTTACCTTATGAAAAATGTTATTAAAAATCACACTAGCCCACTGTTGCACCGATCTCTTGCTGCGTAACAAACTAGCCGCAAACTTAGACCCTTGAAACAATGATTTATTATTTGGTACAATGTCGCATGTCTGGGATTTGGGCAGAGCTCAGAGGGCTGGTTCTTCTGCTCCATGTACGTCAGCTAGGGTTATTCATTTGGCTGTATCACCTGGCAGCTGAACTGCGCCAGAACATCCAAGAAAGCTTTGCTTATGGATCTAGGACCTCAGTGCTACTCCACGGTGCCATTTGGCCTCTCTCTCTTTCAGTCCCCATATCTTCATATACCTAGTTTGGTCTTCCTTGCAACGTGGTGTAAGGGCTTGGGCTTCTTTCCAACAGGGTGGTCAGACTTTGAACATGGTGGCCGATTTCCAAGAGGAAGGAGACAGAAGCTGTCATTATTACTCAGACCTGGGCTCGGAAGTGCCAGAATGTCTCTGCCACCACAAATTATTGGCCAAAGAAAATCACAGGACAGCCCAGATTCAAGGGGAGGGGAAGTGGACTCATCTCTTGCAGCATGCTCATACGGGGGTGGGAGAACTGTTGGGAGACTTCTCTGGAGGTCACTTACCACATACATCTAATTAGTCCAGTGGCAACAGTGGGCTTGACTCAAGGGAAGGCAATGCTAGGCTGAACAGTGTGGCCTGGCCTGATAAAGCCGCCAGCCAGCCATTTTCTAGAGAAACTGGAGTCAAAAGGAGAGAGAGAGAGGGGGAGAGAGAGAGACAGGGAGGGAGGGAGCAAGGAAGAAAGGAAGGGAGTGGGGCGGGGGAGAGTGGGGGAGAGAAAGAGAGGGAGGGAGGAAGGGAGAGGTGGGGAGAGAGAGAGAGAGAGAGAGAAGGAAGTAGAAGGAGCCATGAGTTGCCACCAGCTGGAGAGCATGGAGACATGCAGAGAGAAAGGGAGATTCCTGGAGCCACAGACCATGACTGAGAGAGGCAGAGAGAGTTAGTGCTGTCTCTGACGGGAGGCTTTCAGTTCCAGTGTTAATTCCAGTGAGTCCACGTGCATTCTGAGATACTCCTTTTGACCTGAGATAACCAAGTGTGTTTCTTTTCTTGATTTCTAACAAAATGATTCAAGAGGTGGATTTGAATCCCAGCCCTGCCACCTACTGTAAGTTCCTTGGACAAGTTACTTCTGTGCTTCAGTTTTCTCATCTGCAAATGAGAATAATAATTACGCTTATGTCCTGTGGTTGTTTTCAATATATATAAATAATATAATATTTATATTAGGAGGGTTAATAGATTTGTAAGCCCTTGGAACAGTGCCTGGCCTGTAATAAGCCCTGTTTAAGTAATTGTTAAATTAAAAAAAAAAAAGACAACGTTTAGGGGTGTTGTGTTGAACGAACAAATGATTCTATTTTGGAAAGCGAGGTATCTTATTGGGAAAACTACATTATTTTCCCCTGTAATCAAGGTCAGTCAGTCCTACCAGGCTGTTATTGGGTGCCACTGAACTAAAAACATGTAGCCTGAAAAATCTGGAGCCGAGTTGTCTGCGGAGTAGCCGGAACTGTGACTGTAGTAAATCCCGGAGCTGGGCCATCTCGATCCTTATCAGGAATTTAGAGCTTCTTTGAGCTTGCTGTGCTCTTTTTTCCATCCTTTTTCTTCTCGCTCACTTCTGCCCTTCTCGAGGTAACCTAATTTATAGAATTATCTCCAGATATGCTGGTTGACATGACAGCCTGAGTGGAGAAGAGTGCCAGAGAGACCCAGTTGTAACCTGTTGATTTATGGTCAGTTCGCTCCACTGTCACTTGGTGATTTAACATCAAAAGAACCGATGAAGGTAATCATGCTGGACAGACAAATACACTGTTGCAAATGACTTGGCAAAAAAATTTTTTTTATTATTCTGGCCGTGTATAAAGTGAGCTAAAAGTGGCCCTTGGTGCAATCATGCGAATGCCTTCTGCCCTTGTACCATATGTTTCTTACATTTTCTTTTATCACATGTGATTGTATACTATAACACACGGCAATTCCAAAGGGGAAACAGATGGCTGCATGTTGCCCAGGATTCTCTGGCAAAAAGGCAGAAGGAATCTGGGGCTGGCCATTGGGAGGTGATAATCACTGGTATTTAAGGAAGGCTCACATTGTCGATAAAGAGTGCGAGTGTTCAATCACGTCTGAATGTGTCTGTAATGGGCATATCGTTTAACAACGGATTTAATGCATTCCTTTACATCTGCTGAATTTGAATATGTTGAGACAAGCAATATTTTAAACTAGTCTTTCTTTTTAAAATCTACACGTTTCAAAGCTAAGAGAATTCAGCACCACCAAACCAGCTTTACAACAAGTGCTAAAGGAACGTCTCTAGGCGGGAAACACAGAGAAGGAAAAGAGCCACAAAACAAACCCAAAACAATTAAGAAAATGGTAATAGGAACATACATATCAGTACTAACCTGGAATGTAAATGGATTAAATGCTCCAACCAAAAGACACAGACAGGCTGAATGGGTACAAAAACAAGACCCATATATATGCTGTCTACAAGAGACCCACTTCAGACCTAGGGACACATACAGACTGAAAGTGAGGGGATGGAAAAAGATATTACCCGCAAATGGAAATCAAAAGAAAGCTGGAGTAGCAATACTTGCATCAGATAAAATAGACTTTAAAATAAAGACTGTTACAAGAGATAAGGAAGGACACTACATAATGATCAAGAGATGAATCCAAGAAAAAGATATAACAATTATAAATATTTATGCACCCAACAGAGGAGCACCTCATTACATAAGGCAAATGCTAACAACCATAAAAGGGGAAATCGACAATAACACAATAATAGTGGGGGACTTTAACACCTCACTTACACCAATGGACAGATCATCCAGACAGAAAATAAATAAGGAAACACAAGCTTTAAATGACACAATAGACCAGATAGATTTAATTGATATTTATAGGACATTCCACCCGAAAGTGGCAGAATACACTTTCTTCTCAAGTGTGCACGGAACATCCTCCAGGATAGATCACATCTTGGGTCACAAATCAAGCCTTGGAAAATTTAAGAAAATTGAAATCATGTCAAGCATCTTTTCCGACCACAATGCTATGAGATTGGAAATCAATGACAGGAAAAAAAACTGTAAAAACCACAAATACATGGAGGCTAAACAGTGCACTACTAAATAACCAAGAGATCACTGAAGAAATCAAAGAAGAGATTAAAAAAAATACATAGAAACAAATGACAACGAAAACATGACAACCCAAAACCTATGGGACACAGCAAAAGAAGTTCTAAGAGGGAAGTTTATAGCAATTCAGTCTCACCTCAATAAACAAGAAAAATCTCAAACAAACAATCTAAACTTAAACCTAAAGCAACTAGAGAAAGAACAAAGAAAACCCAAAGTCAGTAGAAGGAAAGAAATCATAAAGATCAGAGCAGAAATAAATGAAATAGAAACGAAGAAAACAGTAGCAAAGATCAATAAAACTAAAAGTTGGTTCTTTGAGAAGATAAACAAAATTGATAAACCTTTAGCCAGACTCATCAACAAAAAAAGGGAGAGGACGAAATCAATACAATTAGAAATGAAAAATGAGAAATCACAACTGACACCGCAGAAATACAAAGGATTAAAAGAGACTACTACAAACAACTATATGCCAATAAAATGGACACCCTCGAAGAAATGGACAAATTCTTGGAAAGGTACAATTTTCCAAGACTGAACCAGGAAGAATTAGAAAATATAAACAGACCAATCACAAGTAATGAAATTGAAACTGTAAGTAAAAATCTTCCAACAAACAAAAGTCCAGGACAAGATGGCTTCACAGGACAATTCTATGAAAAATTTAGAGAAGAGCTAACACCGATCCTTCTCAAACTCTTCCAAAAAATTGCAGAGGGAGAAACACTCCCAAATTTGTTCTATAAAGCCACCATCACCCTGATACCAAAACCAGACACATATCACAAAAAAAGAAAATTCCAGACCAGTATCACTGATGAACATAGATGCAAAAACCCTGAGCAAAATTCTAGCAAACAGAATCCAACAACGCATTAAAAGGATCATACACCATGATCAAGTGGGATTTATCCCAGGAATGCAAGGATTCTTCAATATATTACAAAGCTACAGTAATCAAGACAGTACGGTACTGGCACAAAACCAGAAATATAGATCAATGGTACAGGTTAGAAAGCCCAGAGATAAACCTACGCACCTATGGTCAACTAATCTTTGATAAAGGAGGCAAGGATATACAATGGAGAAAAGACAGTCTCTTCAGTAAATGGTGCTGGGAAAACGGGACAGCTACATGTAAAAGAATGAAATTAGAACACTCCCTAACACCATACACAAAAATAAGCTCCAAATGGATTAAAGACCTAAATGTAAGACTGGACACTATAAAACTCTTAGAGGGAAACATAGGCAGAACACTCTTTGACATAAACCACAGCAAGATCTTTTTTGACCCATCTCCTAGAGAAATGGAAATAAAAACAAAAATAAACAAATGGGACCTAATGAAACTTAAAAGCTTTTGCACAGCAAAGGAAACCATAAACGAGATGAAAAGACAACCCTCAGAATGGGAGAAAATATTTGCAAATGAAGCAGTTGACAAAGGATTAATCACCAAAATATACAAACAGCTCATGGAGCTCAATATCAAAAAAACAAACAACCCAATTAAAAAATGGGCGGAAGACCTATATAGATATTTCACCAAAGAAGACATACAGATGGCCAAGAGGCACATGTAAAGATGCTCAGCATCACTAACTATTAGAGAAGTGCAAATCAAAACTACAATGAGGTATCACCTCACACCGGTCAGAATGGCCATCATCAAAAAAGTCTACGGGGACTTCCCTGGTGGTGCAGTAGTTAAGAGTCCACCTGCCAATGCAGGGGACACAGGTTCGAGCCCTGGTCTGGGAAGATCCCACATTGCCGTGGAGCAACTAAGCCCGTGCGCCAAAACTACTGAGTCTGTGCTCTAGAGCCCACGAGCCACAACTACTGAGCCCGTGTGCCACAACTACTGAACCCCGTGGGCCCAGAGCCCATGCTCCACAACAGGAGAATCCACTGCAATGAGAAGCCCACACACCGCAACCAAGAGTAGCCCCCACTCGCCACAACTAGAGAAAAGCCCGCACGCAGCAACGAAGACCCAATGCAGCAAAAAAGAAAGAAAGAAATTTATTTATTTTTTTGAAAATCTAAAAATAGTAAATGCTGGAGAGGATGTGGAGAAACGGGAACCCTCTTGCACTGTTGGTGGGAATGTAAATTGATACAGCCACTATGGAGACCAGTATGGACGTTCCTTAAAAAACTAAAAATAGAGCCACCATATGACCCAGCAATCCCACTACTGGGCATGTACCCTGAGAAAACCATAATTCAAAAAGAGTCATGTACCCCAGTGTTCATTGCAGCACTATTTACAATAGCCTGTACGTGGAAACAACTTAAATGTCCAACGATAGATGAATGGATAAAGAAGATGTGGTACACATACACAGTGGAATATTACTCAGCCATAACAAGGAACGAAATTGGGTCATTTGTAGAGAGATGGTTTCTGTCATACAGAGTGAGGTAAGTCAGAAAGAGAAAAACAAATATCGTATATTAATGCATATATGTGGAATCTAGAAAAATGGTACAGATGAACCTATTTGTAGGGCAGGAATAGAGACATAGACGTAGAGAATGGACATGTGAACACAGTGGGGCAAGGGGAGGGTGGGACGAATAGGGAGATTAGGTTTGACATAAATACACTACCATGTGTAAAATAGATAGCTAGTGGGAATCTGCTGTGTGGTACAGGGAGCTCAGCTCAGTGCTCTGTGATGACCTAGATTGGGGGAGGAAGGGCGGGAGGGAGGTCCAAGAGGGAGGGCATACAGGTATACATGTAGCTGATTCACTTCATGCTACAGCAGAAACTAACACAACATTGTAAAGCAATTTTACTCCGATAAAAAAAAAAAAAATCTACACGTTTCAGAAAAAGCAAATAATTTCTTGGAAAGACAGTTCAAAATATGGCCAGTTTTCAACTCTGGCTCCCTTATTGTTGAGACTGCTAGAGAATCATTTGCTCAGTAAGAAAAACTGGGCTAAACGGGCGGGAAGGAAGTAGGGAGGGAGGTGACTTGATACTTTCCTTCACATGGTTGAAGGGTTCTTGTTCGCCCCCGGCCCCACAAAGTGAAAGCATTTTGCCCTCAGGAGTGGGCTGGGACAATCACAGTACGGGCAGCTGGCCATGCAAATTGCACAATATATGTTGCTGTCTTATTTGCTCTGCAACAGTACAAAAATGATGAACGTCTCAGCATGAAAAAAAAGAAACAAAATCTGTGACCACTTTGTTGGATTATACTGATGACCAGGCTATCGCCAGGCTATTTCTGTATGTGGCTCTACGCCCACCTGCCCATCACAACATTTGTTCATGGAGAAATGTGTGTAGTGGTCTCTTAAAAATTGGTGATGTTCTCACGACTCGGGGGGTGAACTACAGATGTAGATGGAAAATGCCTTTTCCCAAAAATGGTGGGGACGTGTAAGAGCTAGGATTCGAATGCCAGATTGTGGCAACGGTGGCTCATTTTTTTTTTTCAGATTGTTTTCCATTGTGGTTTATTACAGGATACTGAATATTGTTTTCTGTGCTATACAGTAGGTCCTTGTTGCTTATCTATTTTATGTATAGTAGTGTGTGTCTGCTCATCTCAGACTCCTAATTTATTCCCCCGTCTTCCCTTTGGTAACCATAAGTTTGTTTTCTATGTTATGAGTCTGCTTCTGTTTTGTAAATAAGTTCATTTGTATCATTTTTTAGACTCCACATGTAAGTGATATCCTATGGTATTTGTCTTTCTCTGTCTGACCTACTTCACTTAGTATGATCATCTCCAGGTCCATCCATGTTGCTGCAAATGGCATTATTTTGTTCTTCTTTTATGGCTGAGTAGTACTCCACTGTATACACGTACCACATCTTCTTTATGCGTTCATCTCTCCATGGACACTTGGGTTGTTTCCGTGTCTTGGCTAAACAATAGCTCAACTTCATGTGCTCTGGACTGAGAGCCCTGCTCTCCTCTCACCACCTGTAAATGTCAGTTCCCTCCACAGCCTGTTTCACGTCTGGCTCTGTCCCTCTCCTTTTGGGGACCTCAGCTACACTCATGCTTCCTCCTCTACCTGGCGCTGTTCACCTTTTCTCTCCTAAGGCTCCCTCTGATACTCCAGACTCAGTCGCCCGACCCTTCCAGAAAGTTCCATCTCCAGTTCCCATAGGCATATGCAACTCAAAAGGACCCAAACTGGACTTAGTACTGCCCACCCTCTCTCCCCACCTTCCCGTCCCCTTGAATTCCTTTCTTTACTGATGGCCTTGTTCCTTGTTCCATGCTGCGAGAGTATTTTTTATAAAATAGAATTCTGATTATGGCATTCCCTCCATCAAGCCCATCAGGAGAGCCCCATGGTATTTCGGATGAAGTTCAAACATCATAGCAGGGCCTATGAGACCCCCTCATCCTCCCACCCGTGCTTGTCTTCTTTCTCTTCGCTCCACGGGGGTCTGCAGAGCTAGCCGAGTTTGACTTCTCGGCAATTCCTCAAACGTCACTTGTACATTCACACGATGCTCCCTTTCCCTCTGAGACAAGCCCTTTCCTTTCTCCTCTCCTCGCCTCCCCTGTTAAGAACTGCGCATGTCCTGGCATTTCTTACCTCGCCCTTCCTGTGAGTTCTTACTCAGGATTGTGGGCTCTTCCATCCAGTTGGCAGCATCAGAGGAGGCCACATCGAGGGACCCACATCCCTGAACAAGGAACATAGAGGGACTCCTCCTTTGTCTCACTGGCCGGAGGGGAAGTAGTAGGGAGGGTGGACAGGCAGGAGAAATGGCAGTTGGGGTAGAGGTTCAGAGGTCTCATGGACAGAGAGATGGACAAAGGGCTGTCACGGAGGAAGGAACGAGGGCAGAGAATAGGCTACTCACAGCAGGGCTGTGGCCACCCACAGCAGCCAGCCTTTCCCCTAGAACGTTTCAAAGGCCAACATTTGGTGGAGGGCTTTTATGTGCCTAAAGAGCCCTATGCAGATTCTGTGCCAACCACTTCCCTGGAATTTTTTCATTTAATCTTCACAACAGTCTAAGGAGTTAATACCCTTATTAGCCCTATTTGTTTATTTGTGAGATGATAATTCAGTCTATAAAATTCACCATTTTAAAGTGTACAGTTCATTGTTTTTTAGGAGATTCACAATGGTTGTCCAACCATCACCACTAATTCCAGAATACTTCCATCACGTCTCAGAGAAACTTGGTCCCCGTTAGCATTCACTCCCCGTTGCCCACTACCCTCATCACCTGGCAATCACTAATCTTTCTCCGTGATTCTAGACATTTCAAAAAATGAAATCACACAATATGTGGCCTTTTGTGTCTGGTTTCTTTCACTTAGCATAATGTTTCAAGGTTCATCCGTGTCATAGCTTATGTCAGTACTTCATGCTTTTTTTATGGCTGAATGATATGCCACTGGCTGGATAGATCATATTTTGTTATGCGTTCATCCCTTGATGGACACTGGGGTGATTTCCACCTTTTGGCCATTATGAATAGAGCTATTGTGAGCCCCATTTTACAGGCAAAGAAACTGAGGCCCAGGGGGATTAATTAAAACATAATAATGAAAAGTATTGCTCTTTGAACCAGACAGACCTAGATTCAAAACTTAGCTTCATCACTCACTAGCCATATGCCTTTGGGCAAATTATTCTCCCTCTTTAGTGTCCAGAGTCGATACAAAGATAGTAATATCATCTGACTGTCAGGGTTCGTATGAGGATTCTTGGTAATTCATATAAAGGAGTCTTTTGGACATATTAGGACTTCCATGGAGAGTAATGATGGGACCCTTCACAGCTGGCCCTTCATAGGTGTCCAATGACTAATTTTAAAGAAATGAATAAAAACATGATTTGAATTCTGATTTGGTCACTTATCGACTCTGTGACTTTGAACAAGTTACTCATCTGCAAAATTGGAGGTGGTAGCTGTCACAGTAGTCATAAATGACGTCAAGCACAGGATCTAGCAGAGTCCCTAGCACATGATAGGGACTCAGTAAATGTCAGTTCTCTTTCCCATAATGCCAGCTTAGTATTTCCCCTTTGATTACGATGCAACATACAACTTAACTCCTGAGCTGAGCTTTCAGGTCTGCATTTACCTGTAATTTTTCACTTTCGAGTTTTACAAAATTAATCTTATATATTATTGGGGAAAGAAAAGTACAGCATTAAAAAACACGATCTGGGAGCTGCTTTTTTGGGTAAGCACACAATGTGTTCACGAAACATTATTTTGCTTTTGCCAGAACCTTTACTTTTTGTTGTTATTGTTGTTAAAGCAAACTTCTCAAAAATCAATAAAGTAAAATTGAAAGGCACCAAAACATCTAGCTTCTGCAGAAAGGCCTAAGTGTGAATTGATCATCTGGTGCTCTCAAGGTTTCTGCTCAGCGAGAGGGCGAGGACAAGTCTAAATGGAGAAGTGATTCCAAGGAGCTCCATTCACTTTGCAAGGGATGAAGTGTAGGTCGGGGTTGGGCAGGGCGAAGGGAAATGTCTTAGAAAGACTCATCAGATGCCACTCAGGGATTATTAATTTACTGAAAAGTCTACCTTTGGCCCGGGGATTGACTACAGTTAGAATGTGCTACCTGTTTCCTTTGAACCCTGCGTCCAGGCATCCAGAGGAGTGCTGGCTTGCTCCTGTGCCGCGACCTTGCAAACCTGGCCCACGTCATCACCCAGCTTGGGCCTGTGGCTGGGTTTTTTGTACACCTGAGGCTGATGGCGTGTCTCTGCTCAGACTGTTCAGTAACATCAGGGTTTCAAAGATGAGGAGGAGAAAAAAAAAGAACACGTTGGGCTTCATGGTATTTTGGTCGTCCACTGCTTTTACCCAGTCATTAGAATTCTTAAGTCTAAGGAGATAAAGGGCACAAAGGCCACTTAGGATCTGGTGAGAAATGAGATGTGTGGTGTGGAAAGAAGGTGAAAGAGTCTTAGGGCAGGTTACTTAGCAACAATATCCCTTACTGGGAAGTTGGCACCAGCGCGCGTTACTAGCGTTGATACTAGTATGATACCCATACTCTTCACTTTTTTTTTTTTTTGGCGGTAACGCGGGCCTCTCACTGCTGTGGCCTCTCCCGTTGAGGAGCACAGGCTCCGGACGCGCAGGCTCAGCGGCCATGGCTCACGGGCCCAGCTGCTCCGCGGCATGTGGGATCCTCCCGGACCGGGGCACGAACCCGTGTCCCCTGCATCGGCAGGCGGACTGTCAACCACTGCGCCACCAGGGAAGCCCCCATACTCTTCATCTTTTCTCTTCCCCTGCAAATGGTTTATCAGTACGTATTTTTATGCTATTTTAAAGTCTCGGTTGGTATTTATCCACTTCTGCACTTCAGGAATTTTAGCAAATTCATAGAGACAGAAAGTAGAATGGTGGTTTCCAGGGGTGAGGGGAGGGAAAATGGGTTGTTTAATGGTCACAGAGTTTCAGTCTTGCAAGATGAAGAGTTCTGGAAATGGTTGCACAGCAGTGTGAACGTACTTAATGTCACTGAACTGTATGCTTAAAACGATTAAGATGATAAATTTTATGTGATGTGTATTTTATCACAATTTAAAATAATTTTAAAATTATGCTGCCAATCCTAAAGCTGTTAAAGCTAAGTTCAAAGCACCAGTTTTGACATGAAATGCGTCATTTTGTTGCTGTTTATTACTGCTCCTCTCACTTGTATCGTATATGTGTGTGTGTGTGTGTGTGTGTGTGTGTGTAATGTATTTAATTTTTTGGAAGACTTTGTTGTTTAGAGCAATTTTAGATTCACAGCAAAACTGATCCCCCAACATGTACAACCTCCCCCATTATCAACATTCCCACCAGAGTGTTACATTTGTTACAACTGACGGACCTGTTGAAACATCATTATTATCCAAGTCCAGAATTTACAGTAAGGTTCCCTCTTGGTGTTGTACATTCTATAGGTTTGGACAGATGTACAGTGATGTGTATCCATGATTATAATATCATCCAAAGTAGTTTCACTGCCATAAAAGTCCTCTGTGTTCCACCTGTTCATCCCTGCCTCGAGCCCATGGCAGCTGCTAATCTTTTCAGTGTCTTCATAGTTTTGCCTTTTCCAGAATGTCATGTAGTTGGAACCATACAGTACGTAGTCTTTTCTGATTGACTTCTTTCACTTAGTAATGTGCATTTAAGGTTCCCCCATGTCTTTTCCTGGATGGATGGATCGTTTCTTTTTAGTGCTGAATAATACTGTGCTGTCTGGATGTACCACAGTTTATTTATCCATTCACCTACTGAGGGACATCTTGGTAGCTTCCAGGTTTGGGCAGTTATGGATAAAGCTGCTATAAACATCCATGTGCAGGTTTTTATGGGGACATACATTTTTGACTCCTTTGGATAAATGCTGGATGGTATTGCTGAATGGTATGTAAAGAGTATGTATACTTTTGTGAGAAACCACTAAACTGTCTTCCAAAGTGGCTGTACCAGTTTGCATTTCCACCAGCAATGAATGAGAGTTCCTGTTGCTCCACTTCCTCACCAGCATTTGGTGTTGTCGGTGTTCCGCGTTTTGGCCCTTCTAATAGGTATGGGGTGATATCTCATTGTTGTTTTAATTTCCATTTCCCCGATGACACATGATGTAGAGCTTCTTTTCATATGTTTATGTGCCATCTTTATGTCTTTGTTGGTGAGGTGTCTGTGAAGGTCTTTGGGCCATTTTAAAATCAGGTTACTCGGGTTGTTTATTATTGTTCAGTTTTAAGAGTTCTCTATATATTTTGGACAACAATCACGTGGATCTTTCGCCAATATTTTCTCCTAGCCCATGTCTTGTCATAGCATTCTCTTGACATTGCCTCATGCAGAGCAGAAATTTTTAATGTTAATGAAGTCCAGTGTGTCACTTATTTCTTCCATGGAATGTGCCTTTGGTGTTGAACCTAAAAAGTCATCACTATACCCAAGGTCATCCAGGTTTTCTCCTCTGTTATCTTCTAGGAGTTTTATAGTTTTTCATTTTACATTTATGTCTATGATCCATTTCGAGTTAATTTTTATAAATGGTGTAAGTTTTGTGTCTAGCTTCATTTTTTCTTTGCATGTGGATGTCTAGTCGTTCTAGTACCATTTGTTGAAATGACTACATTTGCTCCATTGTGTAGCCTCTGCTCCTTTGTCAAAGATCAGTTGACTATATTTGTGAGTCTATTTCTGGGCTCTCTATTCTGTTCCACTGATCTATTTGTCTATTCTCTTGCCAACACCACACTGTCTTGATGACTGTCATTTTATACTAAGTCTGGACGTCAGGTAGTGTCAGTCCTCCAACTCTGTTCTCTTCCTTGAATATTGTGTTAGCTATTCTGGGTATTTTGCCTCCTCATATAAACTTTATTTTTTTTTTTCATATAAACTTTAGAATCAGTTTGTCAGTATCCACAAAATAACTTGCTGGACCTTGTATCATTTCAAAACACAAGTTACAACATGGTGTATATATTTTCTTTCCCAAAGATAAAATTATACTTGCATGAAAGGTGAATGTAGATTTTTGTGCTGATACAAGGCTGGTACAACTTTCTTGAATATTCATACAAGACATCTCTAGTTAACACAATTAGCCATAAATTTTTAATGGGTTCCGCGGACAGTTAATTCATCTAATCAGCTGAAGGTACAGCTGGTCACCTTCAAGCCCTTGATGTTTCAAGAAACTATTTAGAGAAGATCAAAGGCAACTGATTCTCAGAGTGTGGCTCTGGCCACAGCATTGGTACCAACTGGAAACTTGTTAGAAATAAAGTTCTTGCAGTTCATCCCAGACTTTCTAAATCAGAAATGCTGGGGATGGAGCCCAGAAATCTGTGTTTTAACAAAGCCCTCCAAGCGCTTTTGATGCACACTGAAATTTGAGAACCAGTTCTCTAAGGAAAGAGTATGAAACTTATAGTGATCAGACTTTGTTTTCTTCTTATGCCTTATTGTAATATCTGCACCAAGCTTGCAGAGTGAGAGCTTAGTAGAAAGAAAATACCCCAAATAATGAAAGAACATCGGTCTTTGAAATGACGCATCAAAACAGAACATGATAAAATGACATCATAAAACCTCATGACTGAGCCCAGAGCGACGTAGAAGAGCCTTTAATTCACAATGTGAAGGGGGTCTAGACTAAAACTTAGATGTTTCTATTGAAAAAGAAAGTGGTGTTTACGGATAATTAAATACAGTAAGTCCCCTACGTACGAACCTGCAAGTTGCGAACTTCCGAAGATGCAAACATGTGTTTGCATGTCCAATCACGTAAGTTAGTTCACGTGTCTGGCGTATATTGTCGCGTGTGTACATCCTCTACAAGTGGAACTGAACTCATTCATATGTAGGGGACTTACTGTATTATGATTGGTTAATTAAAAAAGACATTTTAGGAACTGCTAAGGCGTTTTGAGGGGTGGTGTTAGGCAGCTGCATGCTACCCTTCTAGAGGAGAGTTGCAAATGGTTTAGCTCTTCCGTGGGGCCCAACCCAAGATCCCAGTCTGAAGCTCTGAATGGTTGATGTCTTCATCATAGTTGGGAAGGATTAAAGAACGCCAACCATACTCTCAGCCTTGACCCACCAGAGGGTGAGAGGGTTGATAGAGGTTAGAGGACATTTCTGAGTAAGGTTAGAACGTGGTATGTCACTAAAATGAAACTCAAGACTCTGGAGACGCCAGCTCTGCTGATGTACACCAGGTATTTAGGCTTTCATGATATTCTTTCAGGTACCTTTGAAATAAAAGCAGAACAACACAAAATCACCTTTTCAGCCCTGCCTGGCCACAGGATCGAGTAGACCTCATTGACTCTTGGTTCCCCAATATTTCTCATATATATGTCTGTCCTTGTATGTTCATGAATGTCTTGCCGAATTTTGTTCACAAGTCTGAATCCCTCCTAAGGGCCTTAAGCCCTTCAAGACTAGGGCATCCTACTCTCCTCAGCATCTAATACGCAATAAATGTTATTGAAGGAAAGGAGTGAATAAATGCATGAAGGCTAAAGATTAAGATTAGCAATTAGGATCTTAGGGAAACTCTATGAGGTACTGAGTTTTCACCATTGAAAACAAATTTTAAAAACTTAGAAACTGTGTGGTAGAAATCTTTTGGGGAGTTTCTGGTCACAAGCTACCCTCTCCCTTTGAGAACTGTCCTCAAGAGTGCAAACGTTTGTCCTGGTGATCGCTGCTTTTTTTTCCAGCATCTGGTCGAATAGGCACTTAATACATACTCGTTGCAATATTGGATATATGGATGACCCTCTAGCAGCCTCAATTATGACATGTGACCATGCCCACTCTGGCTAAAATGGACTGGGTCAGGTTTGTACACTTGACCCAATGGGCCAGTGAGATTTTCTCCTGGGAACTTAATTTGGTACTAAAAGACAGTTGAGCTCTGAGTGTTCTTGGAATAGTAGTATGTACGTATGTATGTATGTGTTGGCTGCGTTGGGTCTTCGCTGCTGCGCGCAGGCTTTCTCTAGTTGTGGCGAGTGGGGACGACTCTTCGTTGCGGTGCGCGGGCTTCTCATTGCAGTGGCTTCTCCTGTTGCAGAGCACAGGCTCTAGGCGCACGGGCTTCAGTAGTTGTGGCTGGCGGGCTCTAGAGCGCAGGCTCAGTAGTTGTGGCTCGTGGGCTCAGCAGCTGTGGCTCACGGGCTCTAGAGCGCAGGCTCAGTAGTTGTGGCGCACGGGCTTAGTTGCTCCGCGGCATGTGGGATCTTCCCGAACCTGGGCTCAAACCCGTGTCCCCTGCACTGGCAGGTGGATTCTTAACCACTGGGCCACCAGGGAAGCCCAGAATGGTAGTATTTAAGTTGAGGGTCTTGTCAGGTTAGCCGTATTCTGCCACATGGGTGGAGAAGCAGGAAGAGCCAACCAACACAGATACGCACGCATGTACACATGTGCATACACACACATACACATATACACCCCTCAGCCTTTTTTTTGGCCTCCTTTCTGGTTCTTGTTTATATTCCCTCCCTGAGGCCCAACTTCATCCCTTCCCTTGGTTCTATAAGGCACCCGTATCCTTAAAATAAATCCTTCTCCTGCCTAAACCACCTGGATTTTTGCCACATGCAACCAAGAACTAATAACAAATACATTATCACCACAATCCATTTTCCTTCTCTGCTATTTCAACATTTGGAAGGTTTAACAATCACCCTAGTAAATATTTGTCTTAATTTGAAGCAATTTCCATTTCCCTGGACCTTAGCTATTTTGAAATGCCTACTTGGCCCCCTTCTGCTGTTTGAAAAGCAAAGCAAAACAAAGGCAACCATGAGCCATCAGCTGATGTGAACTCTTAAGCGCTCTGTGTAAATTATGCCTTTGAAACTCTTGGAATCTTTCTGGGAAACCATTTCCCAGCAGGAGAAGAAAAGCTAACAGGTTTCAGAAATAAACTTGAAATATTACTCATTGCTATGGAAAAGTACAGCTTAGAAGTACCAAAAGAAATGAAAACAAGTGAGTTATCGCTAGTGTCAGGACTCACAATAGTCAAGAGTGGAGACCCAGAGCCAGATGGCTTATTGATATGTTGCAGCCATGCAACTGGAGGGCACACATTGTAAAACTAGCATCTGGGTCTTAGCTTTGTCCGCTCAGCTCCTAGCATAGGGTCTCACCTGAGTAGATGCTCCATATATGTTAGTTGAAGAAAGACTGAGTGATGAAATAAAGGGTAGTGATTAAGTCTGAAGATCAGACTCAGAGGGAAATTGTGTGACCGTGGGTGTGTTACTCGTCCATGTCTTGGCTTCCATACCTGTAAAATGGGGTGAGAACTGAGCCAACGGTTCCAGAGATTGCTTCCTGATCTCCACTTTCCTGATTAAGAAAGAACTAGCAACGCTCATGCAACACTAGTTCTGCAGTGGGTTCCAGAGATTATTCCTAGGGGCCCAGCCCAAAGCGCTTCCTGCAGTACAGGGACCCTGCTTGTGCTCCATGGAGACAATGTAGACAGAAGTTCCGGGCACACAATAGTTTTCCAAGCCACGGCTCTATGAATGAACATTAGTAAGTGCTTCATTAAGTCAACACATGTTTAGGGAATTCCTCATGCTGAGAAGTTGCTAAGCACGTTCTGGATCCTCTTTCATCAGGTATTTGCTGTACGCCTTCAGCTTCAGTTTCCTTCTTTGTAAAGTGGTAACAATAACTTCACCCACCTCATGGGAATGCATGAAGGATACATGAAATGATGCATATAAAGCAACAGTGAGGTGCCTGGCACGGAGGAAGAGGTCAGTAGTGTTAGCCATGGAAATGGGATTGATTCTGTGCTAGGTGCTAGGACACAAAAATAAATACCTGGGCTCTGACCTGATGGAGCTTGTAGTGGAAAGGGGAAAGCAGACATTTAAGCAAGGTTAAGGACAGCGCAAGAATACCCTGAAGAGAGGAGCACAGGCCACCAGGGGGCAAACGGCTGGGACACCAAAACCAGCCTTGAGGAGGGAGGGTGGAAGGGACAGAGAGGTAGCCTCGGAGACAGTGTGCTGAAAACCAGTTGGCCAAGGACCAACTTGCTGAGAGCTGATTGCCCAGTGGGCAAGTCGCCTAATGCCTAGTGGCTGATTCACCCAAGTTTAAAAGTTTATTTACAAAACACTTTAAGAATATTCTTCTTGAGGGCTTCCCCGGTGGCGCAGTGGTTGAGAGTCCGTCTGCCGATGCAGGGTACGTGGATTTGTGCCCCAGACCGGGCTGGGCCTGTGAACCATGGCCGCTGAGCCTGTGCATCCGGAGCCTGTGCTCCGCAATGGGAGAGGCCACAACAGTGAGAGGCCAGCGTACCGCAAAAAAAAAAAAAAAAAAAAAAAAAAAATTCTTCTTGAGTCTAGTCAATTCCTGTATTTTCCCTAGACACAGTAACTTGTCGAAAGTTCTGGGTTTTAGGGTGGTTTTGACTTCATGAATACATTTTCCATTAATATTTGTGGAAAACCATGCTAGTGAAGCTCTGTATTGAATATATTAATAATTATGAATATTTTATTTTATGAATATATTGAATATATTCCAGAACAGTTATCCAGTGTTTTTTGTTTGTTTGTTTGTTTTGTTTTGTTTTGCGGTACGCGGGCCTCTCACTGTGTGGCCTCTCCCGTCGTGGAGCACAGGCTCCGGACGCGCAGGCTCAGCGGCCATGGCTTACAGGCCCAGCCGCTCCGCAGCATGGGGGATCTTCCCGGACCGGGACACGAACCCGTGTCCCCTGCATAAGCAGGTGGACTCTCAACCACTGCGCCACCAGGGAAGCCCTATTCAGTGTTTTTATTTACCATAGTTAAGAAGAATATGATCCTAAAAATCAAGTATTTCATTAAATATATTCAAGAAGACTATCCCTTAAAGGAAGGTTTTAGACAATGGGTAATTTTGGTGAATTCAATCAGTTGGTCATTTGGCAGATCAATCATTTTGCAAATTGATCCTTCAGTTAATTGCATTTAAACCTATTGATCATTTGGTGTGTTGGGCATTTGGCTAGTTGGCCATTGCTTCTTTCAGACTCTCTTCCCCTGTGCATCTGTCATTCACAAACAGACAGCAACGCATGTAGTTGTGTTGTCTCCTTGTCCCCCAGTGATAAATCCACACAATATTATACAAAATGGACAACTGAAAGAGGGAATTGCCCAACAAAAAAGCAAGTGCAGCAAAGAAATGAAAAGTGATATGAAATGCCCATCACACATAAATGGAATTTCAGAAGAGAAAGCTGGCTGCGGAAATACTGATGCTGCTGCCATTTAAGAGACTTGAGATAAGCAGCCAGAGAAACCTAGTGAAGGGGAACGAAGCAACATAAATGAGCAAAGTGGTTGTGATGAGAAGGATGAAGTTGTCCCAGAGGCAGTGATGCTGGCAAAAAAGTTCACTGAAGGAACCCTCAGAGGTAGTTCATGATATTGAAGGGACGAAGGATAGAATGTTGGAAGCAGGTCCAGGTCTAAAAAGGAGTATGACAGTTTTCCAAGGGGTAGAAAAGATACTCCATCATGAGTGAAATGGTTTACAAACAAGTAAAACACTTTGATTCTTAATGTTTCTAACGTTTTATTAGAAGTAGAGTGTACCAAGTAAATAATAGTTCTGCTGTGTTTTATTTCCCTATGCATTTATAACAGACAATAAGAGTTTTTACTAGTTTTTACTGTGTCCCATAGGTTTTGGGTTGTCATGTTTTCGTTGTCATTTGTTTCTGTATTTTTTCATCTCTTCTTTGGTTTCTTCAGTGATCCTGATTGATGGTTAGGTTCACTTGGCACAGTTCCAGCTTGCACAGTCATTTATGGTCCTGCGCCGCCATGCAAAGGAGCACTGCCTGTGCATCAGATCAGGCAGAAGGGGGATAAAACCTAGGGCTGTTGCCTGTCTTGCATTCCCTTTGATGTTCCCACTTCAAGAAATATACAGAATTCAAATATTTTGCATTATAAAGCCTGATCTCCGGGCAATTTCAGAGCAGTGAAATGAACACCGTTCCTTTCCTTTCTCTGGCAGCTAATTCAAATGAAGCAGGTGGTGAGGACCAGAGTACTATACTTGTGGAAGATGAGAGAGAGTTTTGATGGCATCTGGAAGGATGTTATCTGATAGCTAATGGCGATTTTTCTCCCATGCGTCATGATTGCCCGTCGCTGGAGCCGAGCTGTGCTCTTCACACAGTCAAGAACAATTTTCTCCTTCAGTGATCTTTTCCAAAAGCGTTCTCGCTGATGAGTTATTTTTCATTATTATTAGAATTTAAGTACCACGCTTAAGTCAGACCTCTACATTCTGAGATGTAACCTTTAGCTGTCACTGTAAAAAGATAAAACAGAAGTGAAACTATACACCTGGTTAAATGAAAGGAAACAAAGAGTGAGAACCATTTATGCAAAGATAGGAATATGAATGTTTGTGTGCCTGCTGCATAAGCCACTGAACTGGTTCTACAACAGAACTCAGTAAACATTTCTGTCTTAACTTTAGGACCATATCTCTCATAACTACCTGCAGTTATTTCTATTAACCACTTGAAATTATGTTGATTAACTATAAAATTGGATTAGTAGTTCTCAGGGATTTTTTTTCTCCGAACCACTATATGATCCAGCAATTCTACTCCTGGGTATATATCTAAAAAAACCAAAAACACGAATTCGAAAAGATACATGCACCCCAGTGTTCATAGCAGCACTATTTACAGTTGCCAAGATATGGAAGCGGCCTAAATGTCCATCAGCAGATGAACAGATAAACAAAAGGTGGTATATATATACATATATATATGACGGAATATATTTATTAGTATTTATATATAATTCGAATATATATATAATGGAATACTACGCAGCAGTAAAAAAAGAATGAAATTTTGCCATTTGCAGCAACATGGATGGACATGGAAGGCATTATGCTAGGTGAAATAATTCAGACAAAGACAAATACTGTGTGCTATCATTTATGCGTGGAATCTAAGAAATACAACAAACTAGTGAATATAATGAAAAGGAAGCAGACTCACAGATACAGAGAACAAACAAGCGGTTCCTGGTGGGGAGAGGGAAGGGGGAGGGGCAAGAAAGGGGGAGGGGTTTCAGAGGTACAAACTATTAGGTATAAAATAAGCTACAAGGATATATTGTATAGCATGGGGAATATAGTCAATATTTTATAACTCTAAATGGAGGCTAACCTTTAAGAATTGTGAATTGCTGTATTGTACACCTGTAACATATATTGTACAGCAACTTTACTTCAATTTAAAAAATTGTAAAGAATATGAGACACTTCTCTCAAGTGTCTGCCAGCTCTAAAACGCAATGGTTTCAGACTCACCTCAACTCTGTAACTTAGTAGGAACAAAAAGTTACAGAAATTTATTTTGAATATTATTTTAAAATGTCCTGAAGAAACGGAACAGATAAGAGGTCAATTTAGGGTTGGAGAAGGAAGTAGTGAGTCCCAAAGCCAGGGGTATGTTGCGAGAGAATCTCCATGGGCTGAATTGGTTACTGTGTAGCCTCGTTTCCTTTCCCCAGCGCGCCCAAATGGTTCGGATGAATTAAGCACTTTAAGACTTGGCTCTTACAAATACAATAAATAATACTATTTACTGCTTTTGGGGACAAATGAAAGAAGCAGAATTGGCATAATGACTCAGCCTTAGTGTCTGCTACTCCGGACTCCAAGAGGAACGCCCAGCATTATGTCTGTGTAACGTGGAGGATACCAGTTGGGAGACAATTCTCCGTGACTCTTCCCATGTTTCCACAGGCTCCAGGTTTTCTGGGCAAAGGTCTCTGAAGCTGAGATAGCATCTCCCTAATGTCAGGGAGATTTAGAGCCTGACCTTAGGGCCATTTGCTTTGTGATCAGGGTAAGGAAGCTAGAGACGCTCGCCCAAGCCCCAGATGGACGAGACTTGCTTCCTGTGAGTCATCTTTCTGTTTGTCGGAGGGGGGACGATGGGCAGATGTGCCGGCAGGCTATAGAAGCTACGGGCCTCCTAATTTGGGGGCTCTTCTTAGAGGCTGCAGCCCTGTTGCATGCGCAGGTAACATTTGGCTTTCATTCCATCACCCCATGGGGATGAGGGCTCGGGAAACCGGTGCAAGGATGCTGCTCTGGCTGGTTTTGCCTTGAGTAATAAATTGTTCTCCAGTTCTGAAAGCCTCGTGCCTCCCATCAGGTCAAATAGAATAAGGTCTCAGACTTTTCAGAGTTTCTGACTTCATATTATGTGCCGGGTAGAGTTATTATGGGTGTTAAATTAGATATATAAGCATGGAAGAGCTAAAAAATGGTTTCTTTTACCTTCCCTGCTCTGATGTGAATGTTTGTGTCTCCCCCAAATTCATATGTTGAAATCCTAATCCCCAATGTAGATGGTATTAGCACGTGGGGCCTTTGGGAGGTGATTAGGTCATGGGGGTGGAGCCCTCATGAATGGGATTAAGGTTCCTGTAAAAGAGGCCCCGGAGAGCTCCCTCGCCCCTTCCACCAGGTGAGAACACAGCTGGAGTCAGCAGCCTGCAACCTGGAAGAGGCCTCTTCCCCCACCTGGTCATCCTGGCACCTGATATCGGGCTTCCAGGCTCCAGAGCAGTGAGAAGTCAATTTCTGTTGTTTATAAGCCACCTAGCCTGTGGTGTTTTGTTACAGCAGCCCAAATGGATTGAGACATTCCCTAAGGATAGATTAATAGTAGCTAACAAATATTAGGTCTTATTATGGGACAGACACCGTGTTATGCATTTTCCACGCCCTTTCTAATCTAATTCTCAGAACAATACTATGAAGCAAGTAAACCACTACCTGGACTTTTTTAGAGGAGGACACTAGGCTCAGAGAATTGAATGAGCTTGTTCAAAGTTGCAAGACTTTTGTGTGTGTGTGTGTGTGTGTGGCTGCGTTGGGTCTTCGTTGCTGCACACGGGCTTTGTCTAGTTGCGGCGAGTGGGGGCTACTCTTTGTTGAGGTGCGCGGGCTTCTCACTGCGGTGGCTTCTCTTGTTGCAGGGCACGGGCTCTAGGCACGCAGGCTTCAGTAGTTGTGGCACGTGGGCTCCGTAGCTGTGGCTCACGGGCTTAGTTGCTCCGCGGCATGTGGGATCTTCGCGGACCAGGGCTCGAACCGGTGTCCCCTGCATTGGCAGGCGGATTCTTAACCGCTGCGCCACCAGGGAAGTCCCAAAGTTGCAAGGCTTGTCAGTGGCAAAACAGGAATTCAACTGCCCTGAGAAAGCAGACCTAAGTCAGAAACCTCTACACTCTCCTGTTGCTCCGGACAAAGTGTCTGATTTTCCCGTATTAAACTTAAGATTGCAAAAGAACCAGCCTAGCCGTTTGATCCCACCTTACTTAGTAATTTATTTCCTCCTGTGCACGTGGGCATTTCCTTACCTAGAATCTGGTCTGTGAAGTTAATAGGGGTGTAAATCCCTCGGAATCACCGTCTGTGGGCCTCCCTGTTAGCAGGTGACACTAAGCTTCTAAGGGCTAATTCCAACGAGAGCGCCTGTTAAAAACTCTCCAGGGCCCTCGCGAAGCTACCAACACTCACGGGCGACCGTGCGCCTTGGAAAATCGACTTGTTCCCATGAAGTCTCATGATAAGCCCCTCTGCCTTTGAAGGTTAGGAAAACCTGCTTTATACGGCCTGGGTCAAAGCAGAGAGGGAGAAAGAGAGAGAGAAAGTGAAAAAGAAGAAGACAGAAAAAGTGAGAACATGAAAGAGGAAGAAAGGGAGAGAGGAGGAAAGGCAAGACAGAAAGGAGGGAGGGAGGGAGGGATCTGACAGTAGAGTAAATCAACAGAGCCCGGGAAAGTCTGCACCGACTGAGGATTAGAGGAAGTGGACCAGGGGACAGCAAATTAGGAAATGCATAATGCATAGAGAACGCACTTTCTGGTGCAGTCCTAGATCAAAGATCCCACAGAAGGGCCTGGAATCCATAAGTTTACTTTTAGTGCCAGAAAACGTTTCAGGAAAGCCTGCAAAAAGGCCTGGGAAATTTTCTTTTAGGATCACATTTACCCCAAAGGAGTCAGCCAAATGTTTTCTATAGCACCAGGCAAGATTTCTTCTTCTGTCAAATAACACCCAGTATGAAGAGAAAATGGGCAAGAGAGATCACCGTGGGGAAAGGGGAGTGGGTGGACATTCTTGAAAAATAGCCCAAGCAGAGGAAAACACCGAGCAATTGGGAGTTACAGGGAACTGAAATACTGTCATGAGAAAGAAAGTAGCTGTGTTTTTTAATTTTTTGCATTTCTGTTATGCCTTGGGGACCAGTAGGAGGAGGTTATGGCTGCCCCCAATTATCTCTGTGTGTCTTATAAATTGTGACCCGATCTGCTCTATTAAACTGCTCATATGAATTGCAGACAAGAGATTTTGCAGATGATGATAGGCATTGAAAAGTCCAGGTCATGTTTACATGGAATCTTTGTTTCAAGATACCTTTATTTGCATACAGTGTGGTAAAAATAATGACAGAGTCGTGCTGTGTTGATGTTTGCTAGACAGTTTGCCAGTATATCATCACAGTCTCCAAATCATCGAGGTACAGATGGGTGACAAACACCTACCCTTGGCCAAAAAGAGAATCGCAAGGCATGGCTATTTACATTTCCACGGTTCTCACTGAGAAGCATGAGTCACATCAGATTTCTGCAGTGTATTAGTTTCCACTGGCTTCTGTAACAAAATACCACCGCTTGAGTGGCTTAATGCACCACAGATTTAGTATCTTACAGTTCTGGAGGTCACAAGTCTCAAATAGGTCCACGGGCCGCATACCTCCTGGAGGCTCTATGGGACAATGTGTTTCTTCACCTTCCCCAGCTCCCGGAGGCTGCTCACTTTCCTTGGCCCACGGTTCCTTTGTCCATCTTCAAAAGCAACAGTGAAGCACCTTCTCTCCTCTCTGAACTCTGCTACCATCCTTATACCTTTCTCTCTCCCTCTCCCCCCACCCCCACCCCCACCCCCACCTCCACGGGCCTCTATGATTATATTGAGCCCGCTTGAATAATGCAGGATCGTCTCCCCATGTCAAGATCCTTAACTTCACATCTGCAAAGCCCCTTTTGCCATGTTAGGTAAGATAGTCAAGAGGTTCAGGGCATTAGGATGTGGACCTCTTTGGGGTCATTATTCAGCCTATCACATGTGGTCTTTGCGTAAGAGCAGCTTGTTAAAATATAAGGTATACGAACATATTTATCAATTAAAGCCATATATATGTATTAAGGTCCCATATATTTGATGCAAAAATATATATCTTCTTTAGCACTTATTGTAACTGGTTTAGTGTCATTTGGGCCTTGGTTCTCCAACTGAAAGGCAAGTGAAATGTCATCCAGGTAACAGAGGTCTTCTATATTATGTTTTCCTAGTTTCTTGACCTGCGATATATTAGCTAAGAAATCCTCAGTCCACATGCCTGGATGGAAGAATGGTGGCGGGGTCCTCGGTTGTAGATATCGACCTACACATATCTAAGTATTGGCATACAGATATTCAGATATCAACATACAGAGCTAGACTTGGTTCTAAATATTGATATGCATCTAAATATTGACATATAGAACTTTCAGTAACAGCAGTACAAGTATAACATCTATCTGTAATTGATCCCCCATTCACTTGGAACTGGACTGGGTATTTTCCACACGTATCTCATTTATTACTTACCAGAACTTTCTGAAGCTGGTATAACGACATTGATTTTACATGTGGGGCAACTGAGGGCCTGGGAGAACAGGTAACTTGCTCAAGGCCAAAAGCACGTTAGTTGCAATCTTGAGGGAGGCACCTGCTGTTCTTTCTGAAGAGTGTATGTGAGGAACGCCCCATTCCCAACACACAAACACAAACACAAATTCCTGTGTTCTTTCATTTGGCTGACATGTTGTAGATGTTTGGGATATTCGAGTTCCTTCATTTTTAAATTTATTTTTTATGTTTCTTTTAATTTAAAAAATTTATTTTATTCAAGTATAGTTGATTTACAATGTTGTGTTAATTTCTGCTGTACAGAAATTACCATGATGGTTTATCCCAGGATATTGAATATAGTTTCCTGTGCTCTACAGCAGGACCTTGTTGTTGATCCATTCCATGTATAATAGTTTGCCTCTGCTAATCTCAAACTCCCAATCTATCCACCCCCCGCATCTTTTTAGAGGCATGTGCAAGATCAGATCAGAATGAGAGTTAACCAGTCAAATTTTGAAGCTACAAAACATCTGAACATGAGATACTTGAAGCGTAGTTTATCTTCATTACTTCCCTCTTTATTTTCATTTCATCTTGGCTCAGTTCTTGTAGCTGAAATGGCTTAATGGTCATTACTGTTGTATAAATTTGCTACTAAATTTATTTCCTCAGTTGTTCCTCACAGATGGTGGGAACCTCCCCTCTTTGCCCTTCCTTTTTCCACCTACGACGAAAATCTCTCTCTGAGCATCATGCCACCGGCCCATATTAAACATATTGATTTCAAAGAAATAGCTTGAAGGTCCCACCAGTTGGGTGACAGTAAACAGTGGGGAGCGGGGCTCTGCTGGTTCATGTCAGGGGCTGGGTTTGTGGTCTTAGATCTTATTCAGCTCAAATCCCAGGGATCATCAATAACAATGATGAGGATAAAATAGCCTCAAGAAATACAGATCAAAAAGGAGCAGAGGCCTGTTTAGTGAGTTTCCTTCAAAGTTCCAGGAAAATTGATAATCCCTAGGGGAGTGCCTCCATGGAGAGCAATTCTGAAAGAAATGTCAGGCCTCTGTTTAGACTGGCTGCTTGGGAGGAGGAGAAGAGGCTCGAGATTGGGGGAGGGGAGGTGAAGTAGGGGTGCTCGTTCAAAGGAAAATGCTCTTAGGTTCCCATTCCGCATCGCAAGGTTGTAAACAGAGTCGTGTGTTTGTGTCCTCCTGCCTGGAGAGCCCTTCAAGTGCACTTTTGTTTCATCTTCCGCATCTTTGCAAGTCATCTCTAATTTCATTTAAAATATAACCAAAGGCGGGCTAAGAGAGTCCACACATCATCTTGTTTTCGCTCCCAGAGACCCGTTTTTACTCCAAGTCATCACGAGAACCAAGGCCGTGTGATCTGAGTCCTACCTGCCGTTCTCTGGTGATCAGGCCAAAGTCTTGTCATGGATATTCTAATTTATATTATTGTTCATCTTATACAAAATCACCCAAAAACGTCCTCCTAGGTCCTTTCCTGACATTATAGTGAAAGGAGCACCAGACTTGGAGTCGAAAGATTTGGGTCCAAGGCTTGATATTCTACATGCTAGTCATGGGGCCCCCCTGAACCTCAGCGTTCTCACCATGAAAATGGGGAAAATAATACCTACCGGGAAGCACTGTCATGAAAATTAAATGCAGTTGTTGTGAAAGCGCGAGATAAAGTATTTAGTGTACTACAGATGTAAATATCTGTTGCATCAGGAAGCAGTGGGCAGTTTGGAGGACCTATATAACATTAAAAGTAATTACTGTGGAGAGGGTCCCTAGGATGACAAAGGGCCACAGTTTCACAGAGAACTATAAGAAACCAGAGAATTGTTTTAGAGCCATACAAATTCTTGGAGTATCCCACAAGTTACAGATAACACTGCGGCACCGAACTTTACCTGCACTTCGTAGGTGACAACGCTGGTCCTGGAAGCCAGGTCTTCTGATTCCCAGTTGAAGTCTTGCTCTGTGATAAGACAGAGTTCCACAGGACTAACACAGAGTGCCTTAAACGATCCTCTTAATATATCTACAAATGGTCGTATATGTGAACACCTAAATACATAGTGATTCAGTGTAGGGTAAAGCTTTGGAAAAAGACGAGAGCTAAGCGTTTATACACTCAGAATACGTTCCTAAGGAATGGGAATTAATATATTAGTTCATTAAGCAAATTTTATTTGAATTTTTGCGTTAACCGTGGAACCATGTTGAAGCTAAGATGTACGCCACATTACAGGAGACGTAGCTCTTGAAGAACTCACAATCTAAGGGGGTGGTCGGGTTGTGAGTGTTGAGGAGGGATGAGACATGCACCATATCGATCAGAAAAGCACCATGTTGGGGAAGGCATTTAATGAGGCCCCGGAGGATGGGCAGGGCTTTCTCGAATAGAATTAAGAGCTAAGAGTAGTCCATTGCGTGCAGATGGAAGAGTTGCCTGGGTGGGGAGAGCAAGCAGAGAGGCTGGGGTTTTATTTTTCTGGGAGGTAAGGAAAAGAAATACTATAGTGCAAAGCATCATGTGTTGTGGATGTGTGAACCACATCTAAAACACTCCCTCTTATCACTATTTCTGTTTGTTATTATGAATTCAAAGTCTTGTAGAAAATGTATACTATAAATGTGATATTCTGTGGCAACCACACATTTTGAGGGCCTGGCATGTTTGTCACTCTTCCTTTTTCTGGTTCCTGTGAGACTCTTCTCCTGTCTTCTATATGGTCTCAATGGGGCTCTCTGTCACTTACAGGAGAGGAAAAATAAACCGAGCTTGACTCATCATGGTGCATTACAGTACACGTGGTGATCGGTTAAAAGATGGGCACGGGGACCATACCAGACTAATCGGAATAATTTTTAAGCAGAGATCTTAGGAAAGATCAATGTTTGTTCTTCACTTTGCTAGAATAGAAGAATGTAAATCTTGACCGGCACGTAGAGCGTGACAAAGATTCTCTCCTTGAGCAAACTTTAGTTAGGCCCCTCTGAGCCCTCTTCTCAACTGGGCCTCAGCCTTGGCCTTCTGTGTCCATCCTTTCCTTGCTGGCCTGCATAGCCCAGTCTTAGCAAAAATCCTGCTAAGTCTGTTTATTGAGAATCTCACCCCTCCCCGCCCCCCACTTGATTTCTGATCACCTCTGATATATGATCAAGTTTCTCATCCTCCACTTTTGACGTCTAAGCCTTTGGCCTGCCTTTAGCAAGAATCCCTCTACGCTGTGTGTCTCTAATGAGTAATTTTCCACCCACTGACTCCCTCACCCTGCTTTCTAGCTATAAATCCTCACTCGTCCTTGTTGTATTAGGAGTTCAGCCCAGTCTCTCTCCTCTACTGCAGTAGTGTTGAATAAAGTCTTCCTTATAATGTTAACAAATGTCAGAATAATTTTTTTCTTTAAAAGGGACTAACAGAACTCATTGGAGCTGAGAGATGGGGAAGCAAAGAACTGACCACATTTGACACCCTGTGCCTGAAGCCAGATGCACGCATGGACTTGCCAGTTACATGAGCCAGTTATCACTCTTTTACTTAACCTAGATGGCACTGGGTTTCTCTCACTTGCCACGGAAAATGCCCTCATAAATACAACTTCTTATTCCTCTTAGGGAGATAGACATAGATTTTCCCCAGGCCCTCCTTCTCGTGGCAATGGGAATAGCAGTTGGTATTTCTCATGGGTATTTTGTCCTTTCAAAAAAATTAACATTTAAAAAACTTCTGTTGTAAGGCAGACACTATGCTAGACGTTTTCATGTAGGCAATTTTATGTGATCCTGCCTCTCAAAGAAGTCCTTATTATACCTAATACACAGATAAGGCAACTGAGGTCCAAAGTTTTAATGAATCTTGGACTGTCTCCTTCAAATCACACAGTCTTTCTTCCACAGCTCTCTAACTATCCCTGGACAAGGAATTCTTTACATAGCTTTTTCTCTCTGCTTTAAGAAAATTGTGGTGAAAATTTACCAAGCATTTTACGTTGTTTCTTGGTTAGTTTCTTCACACTCAAGCAAATATGCTGGAAAAGACTGAAACAATCTTAAATCTATCATACTTCGTTTCTGTCCTTTCTTTAAGAACAATATAATATTTACCTAATAGCAGGAAGGGAAGCCTCAATGGATCAAGATACGAAACACTCCCTGGAAAAACTCTGGGATGCCTCTAGGCTTTTACTGCTTGATTGCCTTGATGTGAAAGCCGCCCAAAATGTAGACGTTTCCACAACACAGGAACAGTGTTTCACAGCTGTCTCATGAAAGCACTCTTTCTGACTCTCAAACCAGACAAAGTTTCTGTTTCATGAGCTTTTTTTAAAGCAAAAAACCTTTTGACTTCTCTGGAGACAACCATTTTGAGACCCTCATGAAATCCCTTAAATCCTCAAGGCACGATAAATTTCACAATTGGATACCAAACGATGTTCCCCATCTTAAATCAGAAAGAAGTTACTTATTTTTAATCTAGCTGGGTTTCTAAAAAGATGGGTATCTAATTCATTCTCTTTTGAGCCAAGATGTTTTTTAAAAGTCTTTTCATAGTTTTCCTCTAGAAGAAAAATATTCATATTTGTTACTTTACAAGAAATATTCTTTTTGTTTTCGTAAGTGACATCTATACAGAGAACAGAATCTGACATTGTTGTCGGCATTGCCAGATAGTTCCTTTGGCTTGAGACTGTGGGTAAAATGTTGTTCAAATGGCAGTGCAGGTTGTTAAACTTCTGAGGAGGTCTAGTTCATTCTTGAAGGGATGAACACAGCGTTTAGCGTGGTGCCTTACATGTATTACGGACTCAATAAATGAACAACAAGAATCCCATAAATTGTGGGTTGGGATATCTCACTTTCACTAAGAGCAGAAGCAGGATAGAGAAGACGTGAGTAAACAAAGAGATCATCAGAAAGACTTACTTTATTTGCGGCACATGGACTCTTAGTTGTGGCATGCCTGCGGGATCTAGTTCCCTGACCAGGGATCGAAACTGGGCCCCCTACATTGGGAACAAGGAGTCTTACCCACTGGACTGCGTGCCGCAACTAAGACCTGGCACAGCCAAAAAATACATAAATAAAAAATTTTTTAAAATAAATACATGTATATTAAAAAAAATACCTACTACTTAAGAAAAAGACTTTGATTGTAATCTCAAGAAATAATTTCAGGGACACAGTATCACAAAATCTGGCAACATTAGCCCATCTGTGGCATTGAGTGGGTTGTTTACAGCTGGTTTTGTTTTCTTGAAAAAACAAAGCAGTACAAATTTAAGCTGAACAAGGCTTTTGCAAACATGAATATTTTCCAGTAATAATGTAGTATGAAAGTTTCAAACCATGGAAATGTAATATTCAAAATTGTTTACATTCCTCTTTCCCTCTCCTTCCCCTCTACCCCTTCCATCCTTTGCAAAGTAAAAAAAAAAAAAAAAGTGTAAAAGCATGTTTCAGTATTTGTCAATTCTAAAGATAAACCCAGGGTCCATGAATCACTCCAATATGTAGTTGCAACGTGAAACAACCAAACCCACCCCTCCCTTTAAAACAGACACACACACACACACACACACACACACACACACACACACACACACCTATTTTTTTAAAAATAGGATTTACTCTTTTTTCCTTTATTTATTTATTTGGGGCTGTGTTGGGTCTTCGTTTCTGTGCAAGGGCTTTCTCTAGTTGTGGGAAGCGGGGACCACTCTTCATCGCGGTGAGCGGGCCTCTCACTATCGCGGCCTCTCTTGTTGCGGAGGACAGGCTCCAGACACGCAGGCTCAGTAGTTGTGGCTCATGGGCCTAGTTGCTCCGCGGCATGTGGGATTTTCCCAGACCAGGGCTTGAACCCGTGTCCCCTGCATTAGCAGGCAGATTCTCAAGCACTGCGCCACCAGGGAAGCCCCCACACAACTATTTTTAATAGCAGTTTTAGGTTCACAGCAAAACTGATTGGATATTATAGAAAGTTCGCACATACCCCCTGCTTCCATACGTGGACAGCCTCCTTGACATTCCCACCAGAGTGGTATATTTGTTACAACTGATGAACCTATATTGACACATCATCATCACCCAAACTCCATAGTTTACGTTAGGGTTCACTCTCGGTGTGGTATAGTCTGTGGTTTTGACAAATATATAATGACACGTATATCTACCTTTATAATATCATACAGACTTTTCCCTGCCCTAAAAGTCCTCTGTGTCCTGCCTGTTCATCGCTCCCTTCCCTACTAGGCCCTGGAAACCACTGATCTTTTTACTGTCTTCATAGTTTTGCCTTCTCCAGAATGCCTTATAGCTAATTCCCTTTCAAAGTATTGCTTAGGATCACAATAATGAATACAATTGTTTGATAGGTATATGTAAACCCCAAAATCACTTACATTTCTCTGCTTGCTGAAGGTTACAATCATATTGGATAGGTTAACCACTTTGGGCTGGGGGGGGGGGTTAAGTCTTTTTAAAAATTTATTTGATTGAAATATAGTTGATTTACAATGTTGTGCTAATGTCTGCTGTACAGCAAAGTGATTCAGTTATACATATATATACATTCTTTTTCATATTCTTTTCCATTATGCTTTATCACAGGATATTGAATGTAGTTCCCTACACAGTAGGACCTTGTTGTTTATTCTGTATGTAAATAGTTTGCATCTGTTAACCCCAAACTCCCAATCCATCCCTCCTGGGTCAGGGTGGGGTGGTGGTTAAGTCTTAAACCCTCATTTCTGCTTCCAAAAGTAAGACACAGTTGGTTTAGAAATTAACGTCTAGTTCAGGAATGTAAGATTTTTTTAATAAGAGAAAAAATCAACTAATGTTATTAAGGATATGGAGAAATATATAATCACATCAATAGATGTATATAAGGCTTTTAATAAAGTGCAATATTCACAATAAAAATCTTGGTAAACAAGGATTAGAACAAAACTTCCTTACATTTTGTAAAGAATAATTACAAAGAGATTATAGCAAATTTCACACATAATGATGACTTGTTAAATGTATTCCTTTTAAAATCATGTGTAAGAAAATTTCTTTGCTGTCAACAGTTCTATTCATCATTGTATTAGCGATACTGGCCAGGAAAATTACTATAGGAATTGAAAAAAGAACTCTCATTATTCACAGATAATATGATTATCTACATAGAAAACTCCAGGTCATTTGCAGACAAGTGTTTGGAAACGCTGAATACGAGATAAACAGACAAAATTAATGCTATTTCATTTCACCAGTAACAAACAGAAAAGGAAAAAAATTGCATCAAAATTTTTAAGTATTTAGGGATAATTTTCACAGAGCTTTATGGAAATAATAAAGAGTTGTTGAATGTCATTAAAGAGGATTTAAAAATGGAGTCATATTCATAGAAATGAACACATGAATTACTTATCTCCTGGCGCATAACAAATTATCCCACACTTATACTAAGTGGTATAAAAATAAGAGGTATAAAAACAAACATTTATTATCTCACAGTTCCTGTAGTTCAGGTACTCAGGAGCAGATTAGCTGTGTGGTTCTGGCTCGGGTCTTTTGTGAAGTTGCAATCAAGGTGTCGGTTGGGGGAATGTGGTGTGATCTGGGAGCTTGACTGGGGGTAGAGGATCCACTTCTAAGCTCACTTACATGGCTGTTTGCAGGAGGCATCAGTCCCTAACTGGCCGTTGGCTGGAGGTATCAGTTGCTCACCACACGGGTCTTTCCAAGTGGCAACCTGACAACTGGCTTCCCCGGGAAGAAGTCACTTCTGCTTTTTTCTGTTTATTTGAAACAAGTCACTAAGTCAAGCCCGTACTCAAGGGAGGGAGAAATAGTTTATCTTTTGAAGGAAATGTCAAAGAGTTTTTGGACATATTTTGAACTGCCAGAAACCTCAATAGTATAAAGATACCAGTTGTCTACCAGTTCATCGGTAGATTCAGTGCATCCTTTTTCCTTAATTGTAAGTTTTGGATATACTTTCCTAAACACTTAGATTTATAAGACTTAAACAAAAATGCAAACCTAAGTAACATTTATACAAATATAAGTGATAAAAACTATCAGCAACAAACAATAAACCCCAAATTCAGGATGAGCCTGACCTCTAGAGCAGTGGTTCTCAAACAGGGGTGATTCTAAGATTGGATAGCATTTCAGTTGGCTTCCAGGGGACATTTGGCAATATCTGGCAACATTTTTGCTTTTCTTGTCTGGGGAGGTGCTATTGGTATTCTAATGGGTAGGAGCCAGGGGTGCTGATGAGCATTCTGCAATGCACAGGACAGCCTGCTGCAGCAAGTGCTGAGGTTGAGATACCTTGGAAAAGGGAGTGGGTTTGAGGTGGGGCACGTAGGGGAAAAAATAATAGTAATGTTCATTTTTCTTGAATTAATGCAGCGAAGCAAACACAGGGATATATTTTATAATGATTTAAAAAACGTAGCATAAATATTGTCTCGTGTTCACTCAGTAATCACAATAAAAAAGAAAAATTGTTGAAACAACAGAACTTTGGACTCACTGGGCTTGGAAGGCTCTGGAGCTTTCTGTTTTGAACACTTAGATAAATGGTGGTACCATTTAATGCTGCATTTTTTTCCCCTAAGATAAAAGCCTGCCCAGAACATCGCTCTAGACACTTAGCATTTTACTGAGGTGGAAAACAGCTCTTCAACATCAATATTTTGAAGATGACCTTAGACGCAGACTGCATTGGCGAACTCTCATAAATCTCTGAACTTGGCCATTTGCAAGTCACAGTTTACCTTTTCAAATCCTGCTGGCCTTAAGTCATTGTTCCACCTCCTCTCAGGGAGGGTCAAAAGAATAAATTCAGCAGTGAAGCAGAGACCTTGTAGCACTGGAAACATCAGGTAAGCAGAGGCCTCCGAGATCTCACAGCTCAGACGCTGGGTTAGCGGGCTTCAGCGCCCTGGCAGAACTTGCTGGCAGCCTGAGTCAGCGTCAACCAGCGGACACTGGGCAGGTGAAAGCAATTCACCCTGAGCCCAAGGCCCAGACCAACCACATTCTCTTGGGGGCGGGTCTAGGGCATCTCTAGCCTCGCTCTGAACTCCCACATAAGTTCGTGGTTAGCCTCGGCTTTAAATGGATGAAAATCAAGTCTTCCGTGATTAAAAACAAATGCTATGTTTGGTGCCACAGTTGCGGAGAGCTGCAGGCCTGCTATGTGTATCTTATACTGGAATGAACTGGAGGAGACAGAGTAAGGGATGGAGTTTGAGGTAACATGTGATGTTTTTTACTTTTAGATTATGCCCTGATTTCCCCCTTATCGTGTAGTTGAATTTTCACACATGATAACAATATTTTTCCTTGCAGCAGATGGGGCCTGTTATGAAAGGGGTTTTGCACCTTATTTTGTCTTTCATATGTCTAAAAATTATACATAAAAACCCCAAATGTGAGCAATTCGCCTAAACTCTGCCAACCCTTTGTGTTTTTAAACAGCCAACCAGGAGGCAGTGGGGCTATTTGAGTCTTAAAAGTGTGTAATGACCCCCATTACGGAAATTTGAAATGCTATCCAATCTTAGAGAACCCCCATTTTGTGGGAATAAAACTGCCCAGTGACAGCTTTGGACGAAGAAGGATGACATGTTGTGAGTCCAAAGGTCAAGGCAAAACCAGCCCCAGAAAAGATGGAGTTTTTACCCAGCATTAAGCCCGTTTAAAACTTCTGCTATTTTAAGCATATTTTATAGTGGGACCCTGACCTGAGTAAATTTTCCTGGTAAAGGCAGAGCCATAGCCATCTCATATGATTCTTCTCCAGGATTTCAGCAGAGTTTTGGACTGCTAAATGTTTAAGAGACTATAAAAAGAGGGAAGGATTCCTTCTGTTATCGAACCAGGTTTATTTTGCACAACTTACAGCAAGCCAAAATGGTGAGATGCTGAGGTTTGCAACAAAGAGAGGGTTTATTCGCAAGGCAGACAAGAGAGGAGACAAGAGAACAAGTCTCGTATCCACCTTTCCGAAGGGGAGGGGCTCGGAGTATTTATGGGATAATGAATAAAAAAGCAGGGCGGTCTGAGGTATGGGGAGCGCCGGGAAAGGTGACTGGAAAAAGGTACAGTGACTGTTTTTCTGCGCAGGCGTAACTAAAGTACAGACTACGGCACTTTCAAAAATGGAGGTGCTTAGCACGATCTGAGGGTGGAGTTTTTGGCCCTCTGACGTCAAAACATCACTGAGCAGACACTCTCGTGCATGCCCAGTTGGAGGGTCGGTGGTCCTATCCAGTCTTAACCAGCTCAGCTCAAACTAGACACAGCTGACTCCAAGTTCCTGGAAAACAATTTGGGCAAACATTGTTTAGGCTACCCGCTGCTTGGAGGACATGCAAGCCTTTTGCAGCAACAATTAAAACAACCTTGATTACTTAAGGCAGGTGAAATGTGATTACACATGGTTTCACTTTCAGATTAGGCATAATACTTGGGAAAATTCTTAGGTCATAAAATGACAGGGATTGAAGAGGTCTGTACTCTGAATTCTGAAGGACAGGAATGTGATGGAATGACAGACTGGTGGAGTGATAAGACTGGTGTCCTGCCAGGTATCTACCTGTGTGATCCTGAATCTTTCTCCTCCCTTGATCCAGTTTTCTATTTTGTAAGGTGAGAGTTTTAGACCCGTAATCTCTGGAATCCAATTCATTTCTAGCACTCTATGATTCTTACAGCTAATGAAGTTTCATCTGCCAGAATATATTCTTTCTCCCACTTCTTTTATATTTTAAAGTCCATATGAAATTGTAAAAATTGTGTCTGTAAATCTTACCCCCTATATACATTGGACTGAGTTTAGCCCAGTCTGGGTGAAATGGCTGAAATGAGTTTTGGCACATTCTGGTGTGGTCATTGGCCCAAAGATGAGAAGCAGTGACGAAGATGGAAGAAACAAGGGGAGAGTTCGTCCCCGTTTCGTATTTAAGGACCACTCAGTGTACATGGAAAATGGTGGATGAATAAGATAATCTTTCCCATTTTCTGCTTCTCCGGGAAAAACGAGACTGAGCATGTACTTTGTGCTGGGCTCAGGACAGCACAACCCCACCGTGGGTGTTTATGGTTCATGCCAAGCAGGCACAGCTGAACTTATCATTGCTCAATTATATTAGCTATCTATTGCCATGCAACAGTATTACCACAAACTTATCAACCTAAAACCATGCACATTTTTCATCTCCTGGCGCGGCTTAGTTGGGTCCTCTGCAAGGCTGAGATCAGGGTGTTGGACAGGGTGGCAGTCTTATCTGAGGTTCACGGTTTCCTTCCCAGCTCACTCAAATTGTTGACAGCATTCAGTTCCTGGCTGGGTGTCAGACCGAGGCCCCAGTTTCTCCCTGGGTTGGACACCCAGCCAATCAACCCTTTCCACCAGCAGCTCTCAACGTGGCAGCTTGCCTCTTCCAAGCCAGAAAGAAGAGAGAGGGAGACCCCAGTAAGATGGAGCTCCGATTGTGTAATCATGTGCACCTAAGCACGTACGTCCTGTCACCTTCACCACATTGAATCTCACCTTTCTATTAGTTAGATGCAAGTCTCAGGTCGTGCCCACACTCAACTGGAGGGGATTACACAAAGCGTGAACACCAGGAGGGGCGGGATCACGGGGACCGCCACCTCAGCTGCTCCCAGCTTGCTCCCTGATAGTTAATTAATGAGTTCACCAGACACACATCCACTGGGCGTTTATCACAGCTTGACCGTGTGCTGGGTGCTAGAGCATACAAAGAAAAGAGGCCATGGTCTCTGCCCTCGGAGCAGCCGATGAGTCGCTGGGGGGTGGTGATGGTGCCACACAGGCTTCTTCCCACGGTTCAGTTCTGCTGTCCTGGGCGTGGCTATTCTCCCCGGCACATGGCACCTGGGGCTGAGCCAGTGTTCAGCACTCCCCTGCAGTCAAGGCCACCGGGCTGGCTGGGAAGCCGTTGGCCTTTAGAATGCAATCTCCTGATGACCTCCAAAACTTGCAGCGCCTCCTGTTGGCCACCTGTGGCGGAACTGCTCCTGTTCATCACTGACTCACTTCCCCCAACCAGAGAGCCCTCCCCAGAGTCCATCCACCTGCTTTCTTTTTCTTTTCTTTTTTTTTGTTTTTGTTTTTGCGGTACGCGAGCCTCTCACTGTTGCGGCCTCTCCCGTTGCGGAGCTCAGGCTCCTGACACGCAGGCTCAGCGGCCATGGCTCACGGGCCCAGCCGCTCCGCGGCATGTGGGATCTTCCCGGACCGGGGCACGAACCCGCGTCCCCTGCATCGGCAGGCGGACTCTCAACCACTGCGCCACCAGGGAAGCCCTCTTTTTCTTTTTTTAATATATATTTTGTTGGAGTGTAGTTGATTTACAATGTTGTGTTAGTTTCAGGTACAGCAAAGTGATTCACTTATACCTATACATATGTTCATTCTTTTTCAGATTCTTTTCCCATATAGGTTATTACAGAATATTGAGTAGAGTTCCCTGTGCTCTACAGTAGGCCCTCGTTGATTATTTATTTTAAATACAGTAGTGTGTACATGTTAATCCCAAGCTCCTAATTTATCCCTCCCCCCATGTTTCCTCTTTGGTAGCTGTAGTTTGTTTTAAAATCTGTTAAGTCTGGGGCTTCCCTGGTGGCGCAGTGGTTAAGAATCCTCCTGCCAGTGCAGGGGACACGGGTTCGAGCCCTGGTCCGGGAAGATCCCACGTGCCGCGGAGCAACTAAGCCCGTGCGCCACAACTAATGAGCCCGTGTGCCACAACTACTGAAGCCCTCGCGCCTAGAGCCCGTGGTCTGCAACAAGAGAAGCCACCGCAATGAGAAGCCCGCACACCGCAACGAAGAGTAGCCCCCGCTCCCTGCAACTAGAGAGAGCTTGCACGCAGCAACAAAGACCCAATGCAGCCAAAAATAAATACAATAAATAAATTTATTAAAAATAAAGTATTAGAGCTTCCCTGGTGACGCAGTGGTTGAGAGTCCGCCTGCTGATGCAGGGGACACGGGGTCCTGCCCCGGTCCGGGAAGTTCTCACGTGCCGCGGAGGGGCTGGGCCCGTGAGCCATGGCCGCTGAGCCTGCGCGTCCGGAGCCTGTGCTCCGCAACGGGAGAGGCCACGGCAGTGAGAGGCCCGCGTACCACACACACAAAAAAACGTATTTAAAAAAATCTGTGAATCTGTTTCTGTTTTATAAATAAGTTCATTTGTATAATTTAAAAAAATTAGATTCCACACATGAGTGATATCATAGGATATTTGTGTCTGACTTCCTTCACTTAGCATGATCATCTCTAGGTCCATCCATGTTGCTGCAAATGGCATTATTTCCTTCTTTTTCATGGCTCAGTAATATTCCGTTGTATAGATGTACCACATCTTCTTTGTCCTTTCCTCTGTCCTGGATAGGTTGCTTCCATGTCTTGGCTGTTGTAAATAGTGCTGCTATGAACGTTGGGGTGCACGTATCTTTTCAAAGCATGGTTTTCTCTGGGTATATGCCCAGGAGTGGGATTGCTGGGTCATGTGGTAGCTCTATTTTTAGTTTTTGAAGGAACCGCCATACTCTTCCCCTTAGTGGTTGTACCCATGCATCCAGCTGCTTTCTCATCATCTTTTCCAGAACCTCTGCCGGGGTGGTAATCAGGGTGGGGAGTTGGGGACATGGCACTGGCCTTTGAGACTTCACAAGACCCAGTCCATCCTTATAAGTCATCTCTGTCTTGGGTTAGGTTTCCAAGAGGTGGAGCCAGTGATGAGGATTCACGTAAGGGTGGTTTTGAGGAAAAACCCATTAAAGGGCAGAGGGGATGTGGGCCCAGGCTGAGGGGGGGCCTGTGCGGGTGTGGTATCCAGCCAAGCCCCATGGAAGGAAATTGTGGAGCCAGCTCTGGAGCCTCTACGCCTCAGAGGAATTAGATACCAGGGAGGTGACCTGGGGGGCCTTCTATTCCTGTACCTGTGAGTCATTGGTGTAGAGCAGCTCCAAGGTGATGTGAATTCTTCCAGAATTCCAGAAGCTTCCGGAGTTCCAGAAAGGAGTTCCCCGTGCTCCTTTCTGTGGGCCACTCAGGTTCCAGTAGTCTCAGGGCAGTTTTTCGACCGAGAGAGGTAGGAGCTGCTTGCGAGTAAAAAGACTGGGGGAGCTGGTATGTACAAAACATGGCGCAGAAATCCCAGGGGGTGTGTGATAGCATCACCCCGATTAAAACCTCCTTGAAGGGCTTCCCTGGTGGCGCAGTGGTTGAGAGTCCGCCTGCCGATGCGGGGGACACGGGTTCGTGCCCCGGTCCGGGAAGATCCCACATGCCGCGGAGCGGCTGGGCCCGTGAGCCATGGCCGCTGAGCCCGCGCGTCCGGAGCCTGTAGCTCCGCAGCGGCAGAGGCCACAGCCGTGAGAGGCCCGCGTACCGCAAAAAAAAAAAACAAAAAACAAAAACCTCCTTGAATTTCAGCACTTCAGTTGGCCTTCTGTGTTCTGCCTGAACCCTGACAATTATCTGCCTAGAAATTGATTGCCCGACTTTGCATATCGCTCTAAAACCATATTTAAGTTTCCCCCATGCACGAGTTCTTACTTACTCTTTAGACCAAGTTTTCGCAACTTTAACGCTATCGACATTTGGGGCTGGTTAATTCTTTGTGGTGGAAGCTCTTCTGCGTATTGGTGATATTGTGATTTATAAGAAATATATGCATATTTGGTCATTCAGATGACTAAAATATATTTCTCATATATTTGGTCTTCATCCACAATTCTTGACTCACAGCTCCCGAAATCCTTGGAATTTCTTGAGTGAAAGGAACGATGGGTGTATCTTTTGTTACAATATTTGGCTACTTCTCCTCAGTTCCAGAAAATTGGAATTTCAGAGCCGTAGAGGAAAAATGGTTGTCTTGCAATTTATAACAAGCCCCTTTCCACCACAATAGGGTTTATATTAATGAGGTGACTTTTGGAAAGCTCCTAAGGATGGGGGCTTGTTGCCAGGGGAATCAAACTCGATTAAAGGGTTGGAAATTTCAGTCCCACCCTCTGATTTCTTGGGAGGGGAGAGGGGCTGGGGGTTGAATCAATCACCAATGGCCAGTGAGTTAATCAATCGTGTTGTTGACCTGAAACAAATAGACTTCCAGAAATTTCTCTAACAAAGATGGGTTTATTCGGGATCAGCAGAGAATTGCAACTCAGAGTCTGCAGCCATAGCAAGCTGTGTGCAGGCAAGGGAAGGAGAACGTTTTTATAGGGAGGAAATGGAACTTGGGATGGCTATAGTAAACAAAGAATCCATGGCTTTTCACTGGCTGAGTCCTTGCCAGGAAAGAAGAGGATTCTTTCTTCTTCGTGTTGGGCTCTGCTGTAGTCACAGGGCATGACAGCTCCCACTTCTGGTCTCCCAATTCTATTTATGTGACATTTCTGTTTATTGAGTTTTTAGATTTCCCTCTTTTGATCAAGATCCATCTCTGAAAGCATTGCTGATCAAAAGTCAGCTTTTCTAGATTCAGAGGCTTTTTTGTCCTCAACGTCAGGAAGGACCTTTCTTGGGTTGGATGTAAGGTCTCCTGTTGGAGAGAAAGTGTACAGAGTGGAAACCTGTTAAGTTCACATTTGAGTTACATGGAGGGGTAGGAGGGAGAACTCTCAGGTATTTTTTAATCTAAAGTCTCTGTTATCAAGATAGTGGACACTGGAGATCATCTGAAGCGTTATGTCATCGTCAAAGATTTGGTGACAGAATTCTGAAAGGCCTGGTCCAGATATCTTGGGAAAGCTGTATCATCAGATGTCATCTGCTTCATTTCTGGGAAATCTTTACTTTCAGGTCACCAGATAATGTGCAGATCCAGTGAGTTCAAGAGTCTATTGCCTGAAATCAAAACTACAATGAGATACCATCTCACACCAGTTAGAATGGCCATCATGAAAAAATCTAGAAACAATAAATGCTGGAGAGGGTGTGGACAAAAGGGAACCCTCTTGCACTGCTGGTGGGAATGTGAATTGGTTCAGCCACTATGGAGAACAGTTTGGAGGTTCCTTAAAAAACTAAAAATGGAACTACCATATGACCCAGCAATCCCACTACTGGGCGTATACCCTGAGAAAACCAAAATTGAAAAAGAGGCGTGTACCAAGATGTTCATCGCAGCTCTATTTACAATAGCCCCGAGATGGAAACAACCTAGGTGCCCATCGTCAGATGAATGGATAAAGAAGATGTGGCACATATACACAATGGAATATTACTCAGCGTGAAAAAGAAACGAAATTGAGCTATTTGTAATGAGGTGGATAGACCTCGAGTCTGTCATACAGAGTGAAGTAAGTCAGAAAGACAAAGACAAATACCGTATGCTAACACATATATATGGAATTTAAGAAAAAAAAAATGTTATGAAGAACCTAGGGGTAAGACAGGAATAAAGACACAGACCTACTGGAGAACGGACTTGAGGATATGGGGAGGGGGAGGGGTGAGCTATGGGAGGGCGAGGGAGGGGCATGGACATATATATACTAACAAACGTCAGGTAAATAGCTAATGGGAAGCAGCCGCTTGGCACAGGGATATCAGCTCGGTGCTTTGTGACTGCCTGGAGGGGTGGGATAGGGAGAGAAGGAAGGAGGGAGACGCAAGAGGGAAGAAATATGTGAACGTCTGTATATATATAACTGATTCACTTTGTTATAAAGTAGAAACTGACACACCATTGTAGAGCAATTTTACCCCAATAAAGATGTTAAAAAAAATAAATAAATAAAAAAAAAGAAAAAAAAAAAGAGTCTATTGCCTGGAGTTTGATGGCACAAGCCTTTGTTAGCAGCACTTGATAAGGGCCTTTCCAGTGAGGTTGAAGAGAGTTTTCTTCTGATGGTGTCTGTTCCAATAGACAAAATCTTCAGGTTGCAAACTATGTATGATGCTTAAGGTCTTTTCCCAAGGGCACACTGTGGAAAGGTTGCTTTACCAAAGTGTCGTTATTTATTTTTTAATCGAAGTATAGCTGATCTACAATGTTGTGTTAGTTTCAGGTGTGCAGCAAAGTGATTCAGTTCTATATCTGTATTCTTTTTCGGATTCTTTTCCCTTATAGGCTATGACAAAATATTGAGTATAGTTCTGTGTGCTATACAGTAGGTCTTTGTTGTTTATTTTATATATACTCGTGTGTATCTGTTCATCCCAAACTCCTAATTTATCCCTCGCCCCTTTCCCCTTTGGTAACCATAAGTTTGTTTTCTGTGCCTGTGGGTCTATTCCTAGTTTATAAACAAGTTCATTTGTATCATTTTTTTAGATTCCACATGTAAGCGCTATCATATGATATTTGTCTTTGTCTGGCTTCACTTATTATGATAATCTCTAGGTCCATCCATGATGCTGCAAATGGCATTATTTCCTTCTTTTTTATGGCTGAGTAATATTCCATTGTGTGTGTGTGTGTGTATATATATATATACACCACATCTTTATCCATTCATCTGTCAATGGACATTTAGGTTAAAGCATCATTACTTTTAATAGAAGCAATTAGGCCTTTTCAGTACTGGAGTATCTCTTCTTTTAACAGCTGTGGGTCACAGGAGGCAGAAGCCAAGTGTATTGGGCATCCTGCAGCTGTCTCAAAGGGTGAGAGTTTGTGAGTTCCAAAAGGGGTGGATGTGAGATTTAGAAGGACCAATGGCAGTGCTTTCAGCCAAGGTGTTTGGAGGTCCTCTACAAATTTTGCCAGTTTGAGTCTTAATAATGCCATTAATGTGGTCAACTAAACCAGAGGACTGAGGATGGTAAGCCCAGTGAAAGTGTTGTAAAACCAGCCAAACAGCACAGTTGTTGAAGTACCCGGCCAGTAAAAACAGGTTCCTTGATCGCTATGAAATTCGAGAGGAGTTCCCCAGGTAGGGATAATCTTTTCCAAAAGGACTTTACCCACAGAAGAGGCAGTATAGCCTTTCTGCAAGGGAGACTTCAGTCTAGTGTGAAAACGTACAGACCATGACTAAAACATATTTATATCCATTAGATGGAGGAAGTTGTATGAAATCCATTTGCCAGGCTTCGAATGGTCCATTAGGAAGTTTAAAATGTCTGGGAGTAGTACGAACAGACTTCCCTGGGTTGTACTTCGAAAAAGTAAGACAAGTGCAGTAGGCAGCTTTTGTGGCCTTGTTCATGTTTCCCCACCAATGCTGAGTCATGAAGGCTATCATTCTGTTAGCAGACCAATGGTTTAATGCGTGTATGGTGGTGAGAAGTGGGAATTCTAGAGTCCTTGATAGTACTGGGTTGTTATTTGGTTCAAACCAGAGCTTTCTCTTTTTATCAAACCAATGATTGCTGAACTTCCAATCTTGTTTTTCCTTTTCTGAAGCCAGTTGTTGGGCCTTTCTAGCCAGTTTTTCTAAATTATAACCTGGGGATAAATCCCTTAGGACCATGCAAGAGGTATGGGTGCCATTGATCCCGTAGAGAGCGGCATTCCTTGCAGAAGTATCAGCAAGGTGATTTCCCTTAGCTTCCAGAGAGTCAGGTTTAGAATGTCCTGGAATCTTTTTTTTTTTTTTTTTTAACATCTTTATTGGGTTGAAATTGCTCTACAATAGTGTGTCAGTTTCTACTTTATAACAAAGTGAATCAGTTATATATATACAGACGTTCACATATTTCTTCCCTCTTGCATCTCCCTCCTTCCTTCCCTCCCTATCCCACCCCTCCAGGCAGTCACAAAGCACCGAGCTGATATCCCTGTGCCAAGCGGCTGCTTCCCATTAGCTATTTACCTGACGTTTGTTAGTATATATATGTCCATGCCCCTCCCTCGCCCTCCCATAGCTCACCCCTCCCCCTCCCCATATCCTCAAGTCCGTTCTCCAGTAGGTCTGTGTCTTTATTCCTGTCTTACCCCTAGGTTCTTCATAACATTTTTTTTTTCTTAAATTCCATATATATGTGTTAGCATACGGTATTTGTCTTTGTCTTTCTGACTTACTTCACTCTGTATGACAGACTCGAGGTCTATCCACCTCATTACAAATAGCTCAATTTCGTTTCTTTTTAACGCTGAGTAATATTCCATTGTGTATATGTGCCACATCTTCTTTATCCATTCATCTGACGATGGGCACTTAGGTTGTTTCCATCTCGGGGCTATTGTAAATAGAGCTGCGATGAACATTTTGGTACACGCCTCTTTTTCAATTTTGGTTTTCTCAGGGTATATGCCCAGTAGTGGGATTGCTGGGTCATATGGTAGTTCTATTTTTAGTTTTTTAAGGAACCTCCAAACTGTTCTCCATAGTGGCTGAACCAATTCACATTCCCACCAGCAGTGCAAGAGGGTTCCCTTTTGTCCACACCCTCTCCAGCATTTATTGTTTCTCGATTTTTTGATGATGGCCATTCTAACTGGTGTGAGATGATATCTCATTGTAGTTTTGATTTGCATTTCTCTAATGATTAATGATGTTGAGCATTCTTTCATGTGTTTGTTGGCAGTCTGCATATCTTCTTTGGAGAAATGTCTATTTAGGTCTTCTGCCCATTTTTGGATTGGGTTGTTTGTTTTTCTGTTATTGAGCTGCATAAGCTGCTTGTAAATTTTGGAGATTAATCCTTTGTCAGTTGCTTCATTTGCAAATATTTTCTCCCATTCTGAGGGTTGTCTTTTGGTCTTGTTTATGGTTTCCTTTGCTGTGCAAAAGCTTTGAAGTTTCATTAGGTCCCATTTGTTTATTTTTGTTTTTATTTCCATTGCTCTAGGAGGTGGGTCAAAAAGGATCTTGCTGTGATTTATGTCATAGAGTGTTCTGCCTATGTTTTCCTCTAAAAGTTTGATAGTTTCTGGCCTTACATTTAGGTCTTTAATCCATTTTGAGCTTATTTTTGTGTATGGTGTTAGGGAGTGATCTAAGCTCATACTTTTACATGTAGCTGTCCAGTTTTCCCAGCACCACTTATTGAAGAGGCTGTCCTTTCTCCACTGTATATTCCTGCCACCATTATCAAAGATAAGGTGTCCATATGTGCGTGGGTTTATCTCTGGGCTTTCTATTCTGTTCCATTGATCTATAGTTCTGTTTTTGTGCCAGTACCATACTGTCTTGATTACTGTAGCTTTGTAGTATAGTCTGAAGTCAGGGAGCCTGATTCCTCCAGCTCCGTTTTTTGCTCTCAAGATTGCTTTAGCTATTCGGGGTCTTTTGTGTTTCCATACAAATTGTGAAATTTTTTGTTCTAGTTCTGTGAAAAATGCCAGTGGCAGTTTGATAGGGATTGCATTGAACCTATAGATTGCTTTGGGTAGTAGAGTCATTTTCACAATGTTGATTCTTCCAATCCAAGAACATGGTATATCCCTCCATCTATTTGTATCGTCTTTAATTTCTTTCATCAGTGTCTTATAATTTTCTGCATACAGGTCTTTTGTCTCCCTAGGTAGGTTTATTCCTAGGTATTTTATTCTTTTTGTTGCAATGGTAAATGGCAGTGTTTTCTTGATTTCACTTTCAGATTTTTCATCAGTAGTATATAGGAATGCCAGAGATTTTTGTGCATTAATTTTGTATCCTGCTACTTTACCAAATTCATTGATTATCTCTAGTAATTTTCTGGTAGCATCTTTAGGATTCTCTATGTATAGTATCATGTCATCTGCAAACAGTGACAGCTTTACTTCTTCTTTTCCGATTTGGATTCCTTTTATTTCCTTTTCTTCTCTGATTGCTGTGGCTAAAACTTCCAAAACTATGTTGAATAAGAGTGGTGAGAGTGGGCAACCTTGTCTTGTTCCTGATCTTAGTGGAAATGCTTTCAGTTTTTCACCATTGAGGATGATGTTGGCTGTGGGTTTGTCATATATGGCCTTTATTATGTTGAGGAAAGGTCCCTCTATGCCTACTTTCTGTAGGGTTTTTATCATAAATGGGTGTTGAATTTTGTCAAAAGCTTTCTCTGCATCTATTGAGATGATCATATGGTTTTTCTCCTTCAATTTGTTAATATGGTTTATCACATTGATAGATTTGCGTATATTGAAGAATCCTTGCATTCCTGGAATAAACCCCACTTGATCATGGTGTATGATCCTTTTGATGTGCTGTTGGATTCTGTTTGCTAGTATTTTGTTGAGGATTTTTGCATCTATGTTCATCAGTGATATTGGCCTGTAGTTTTCTTTCTTTGTGACATCCTTGTCTGGTTTTGGTATCAAGGTGATGGTGGCCTCATAGAAGGAATTGGGGAGTGTTCCTCCCTCTGCTATGTTTTGGAAGAGTTTGAGAAGGATAGGTGTTAGCTCTTCTCTAAATGCTTGATAGAATTCGGCTGTGAAGCCATCTGGTCCTGGGCTTTTGTTTGTTGGAAGATTTTTAATCACAGTTTCAATTTCAGTGTTTGTGATTGGTCTGTTCATATTTTCTATTTCTTCCTGATTCAGTCTTGGTAGTTTGTGCATTTCTAAGAATTTGTCCATTTCTTCCAGATTGTTCATTTTATTGGCATAGAGTTGCTTGTAGTAATCTCTCATGATCATTTTTATTTCTGCAGTGTCAGTTGTTACTTCTCCTTTTTCATTTCTAATTCTATTGATTTGAGTCTTCTCCCTTTTTTTCTTGATGAGTCTGGCTAAAGGTTTATCTATTTTGTTTATCTTCTCAAAGAACCAACTTTTAGTTTTATTGATCTTTGCTATTGTTTCCTTCATTTCCTTTTCGTTTATTTCTGATCTGATTTTTATAATTTCTTTCCTTCTACTAAATTTGGGGGTTTTTTGTTCTTCTTTCTCTAATTGCTTTAGGTGTAAGGTTAGGTTGTTTATTCGAGATGTTTCCTGCTTCTTAAGGTGGGCTTCTATTGCTATAAACTTCCCTCTTAGAACTGCTTTTGCAGCATCCCATAGGTTTTGGATCGTTGTGTCTCCATTGTCATTTGTTTCTAGGTATTTTTTAATTTCCTCTTTGATTTCTTCAGTGATCACTTCATTATTGAGTAATGTATTGTTTAGCCTCCATGTGTTTGTATTTTTTACAGATCTTTTCCTGTAATTGATATCTAGTCTCATGGCGTTGTGGTCGGAAAAGATATTTGATACAATTTCAATTTTCTTAAATTTACCAAGGCTTGATTTGTGACCCAAGATATGATCTATCCTGGAGAATGTTCCATGAGCACTTGAGAAAAATGTGTATTCTGTTGTTTTTGGATGGAGTGTCCTATAGATATCAATTAAGTCCATCTTGTTTAGTGTATCATTTAAAGCTTGTGTTTCCTTATTTATTTTCATTTTGGATGATCTGTCCATTGGTGAAAGTGGGGTGTTGAAGTCCCCTACTATGAGTGTATTACTGTCGATTTCCCCTTTTATGGCTGTTAGTTTTTGCCTTATGTATTGAGGTGCTCCTGTGTTAGGTGCATAAATGTTTACAATTGTTATGTCTTCTTCTTGGATCGATCCCTTAATCATTATGTAGTGTCCTTCTTTGTCTCTTGTAATGGTCTTTATTTTAAAGTCTATTTTGTCTGATATGAGAATTGCTACTCCAGCTTTCTTTTGACTTCCATTTGCATGGAATATCTTTTTCCATCCCCTTACTTTCAGTCTGTATGTGTCTCTAGGTCGGAAGTGGGTCTCTTGTAGACAGCATATATATGGGTCTTGTTTTTGTATCCATTCAGCCAATCTGTGTCTTTTGGTGGGAGCATTTAGTCCATTTACATTTAAGGTAATTATCGATATGCATGTTCCTATTCCCATTTTCTAAATTGTTTTGGGTTCGTTGTTATAGGTCCTTTCCTCCTCTTGTGTTTCTTGTCTAGAGAAGTTCCTTCAGCAGTTGTTGTAAAGCTGGTTTGGTGGTGCTGAACTCTCTCAGCTTTTGCTTGTCTGTAAAGGTTTTAATTTCTCCATCAAATCTGAATGAGATCTTTGCTGGGTAGAGTAGTCGTGGTTGCAGGCTTTTCTCCTCCATCACTTTCAGTATGTCCTGCCACTCCCTTCTGGCTTGCAGAGTTTCTGCTGAGAGATCAGCTGTTAGCCTTATGGGGATTCCCTTGTGTGTTATTTGTTTTTTTTCCCTTGCTGCTTTTAATATGCTTTCTTTGTATTTAATTTTTGAGAGTTTGATTAATATGTGTCTTGGTGTATTTCTCCTTGGGTTTATCCTGTATGGGACTCTCTCTGCTTCCTGGACTTGGTTAACTATTTCCTTTCCCATATTAGGGAAGTTTTCAACTATAATCTCTTCAAATATTTTCTCAGTCCCTTTCTTTTTCTCTTCATCCTCTGGAACCCCTATAATTCGAATGTTGGTGCGTTTAATGTTGTCCCAGAGGTCTCTGAGACTGTCCTCAGTTCTTTTCATTCTTTTTTCTTTATTCTGCTCTGCATTAGTTATTTCCACTATTTTATCTTCCAGGTCACTTATCCGTTCTTCTGCCTCAGTTATTCTGCTATTGATCCCATCTAGTGTATTTTTCATTTCAGTTATTGTGTTGTTCATCTCTGTTTGTTTGTTCTTTAGTTCTTCTAGATCTTTGTTAAACATTTCTTGCATCTTCTCCATCCCTGCCTCCATTCTATTTCCGAGATTCTGGATCATCTTTACTATCATTATTCTGAATTCTTTTTCAGGTAGACTGCCTATTACTTCTTCATTTGTTAGGTCTGGTGCATTTTTATCTTGCTCCTTCATCTGCTGTGTGTTTTTCTGTCTTCTCATTTTGCTTATCTTACTGTGTTTGGGGTCTCCCTTTTTTTTTTTTTTAGCAGGCTGCAGGTTCGTAGTTCCCGTTGTTTTTGATGTCTGTCTCCAGTGGCTAAGGTTGGTCTAGTGGGTTGTGTATGCTTCCTGGTGGAGGGGACTAGTGCTTGTGTTCTGGTGGATGAGGCTGGATCTTGTCTCTCTGGTGGGCAGGTCCACGTCTGGTGGTGTGTTTTGGCGTGTCTCTGGACTTATTATGATTTTAGGCAGCCTCTCTGTTAATGGGTGGGGTAGTGTTTCTGTTTTGCTAGTTGCTTGGCATAGGCTGTCCAGCACTGTAGCTTGCTGGCCGTTGAGTGAAGCTGGGTGCTGGTGTTAAGGTGGAGATCCCTGGGAGATTTTCGCTGTTTGATATTATGTGGTGCTGGGAAATCTCTTGTGGACCAGTGTCCTGATGTTGGCTCTCCCCCCTCAGAGGCAGAGTCCTGATTCCTGGCAGGAGCAGCAAGAACCTTTCATCCACACAGCTCAGATTAAAAGGGAGAGAAAGTAGAGAGAATTAGTAGAAATAGGAAGATAGAAAGAAAGAAAGAAAGGAGGGAAGGAAGGGAGGAAGGAGGGAGGGAAGGAAGGAAGAAAGAAAGAAGAAGGAAAGAAGGCCAGAAGGAAGGAAAGGAGGAGGGAGGAAGGAAGGAAGGAAAAAGGACAGAAGGTAGATACTGTAAAATAGAATGAAGTAAAGTATAATAAAGTTATTGAATTAAAACATAATTATTTAGGGGAAAAAAGAAAAAAAAAAAAAAAAAAAGAAAAAGGATGGATATAACCTTAGGACAAATATTGAAAGCCACGCTATACAGACAAAATCCTACACTTAAGCTTACACATACACCCTCACGAAAAGAGGTAAAGGGGAAAGAATCATAGATCTTGCTTTCAAAGACCACCTCCTCTACTTGGGATGATTCGTTGTATAAAGGGGGGAAGGAAGGAAAGAAAGAGGGAAGGTAAAGTATAATAGAATTATTAAAATTAATTATTAAGAAAAAAAAGGAAAAAAAAAACAATGGACGGATAGAACCCTAGGACAAATGGTGGAAACAAAGCTATACAGACAAGATCTCAAAGAGAAGCGTACACATACACTTTCACAAAAAGAGGAAAAAGGGGAAAAAATCATAAATCTTGCATATGAAGTCCACCACCCCAATTTGGGATGAGTCACTGTCTATTCATGTATTCCACAGAAGCAGAGTACATCAAGCTGATTGTGGAGCTTTAATCCGCGGCTTCTGAGGCTGCTGGGAGAGATTTCCCTTTCACTTCTTTGTTCTCACAGCTCCCAGGGGCTCAGCTTTGGATTTGGCCCCGCCTCTGCGTGTAGGTCGCTGGAGGGCGTCTGTTTTTCACTCAGACAGGACAGGGTTAAAGGAGCCTCTGATTCGGGGGCTTTGGCGCACACAGGCCGAGGGGAGAGAGGGGCACGGCGTGCGGGGCGGGCCTGCGGGCGCAGAGGCCGGCGTGACGCTGCACCAGCCTGAGGCCCGCCGTGTGTTAAAAGTCTCTTGCCTCTTTGGCAGGTGCAGACTTTCCCCCGGACTCCCTCCCGGCTAGCCGTGGTGCACTACCCCCTTCAGGCTATGTTCAAGCCGCCAACCCCAGTCCTTTCCCTGCGCTCCGTCTGAAACCGAAACCCGAGCTTTAGCTCGCAGCCCCGCCCGCACCGGCGGGTGAGCCGACAAGCCTCTCGGGCTGGTGAGTGCCGGTCGGCACCGATCCTCTATGCGGGAGTCTCTCCGCTTTCCCCTCCGCACCCCTGTTGCTGTGCTCTCCTCTGCGGCTCCGAAGCTCCCTCCTCCGCCTCCCGCAGTCTCTGCCCGTGAAAGGGCTTCCTAGTGTGTGGAGACTTTTCCTCCTTCACAGCTCCTTCCCACTGGTGCAGGTCCCGTCCCTATTCTTTTGTCTCTGTTTTTTCTTTTTTTCTTTTGCCCTACCCAGGTACGTGGGGAGTTTCTTGCCTTTTAGGAGGTCTGAGGTCTTTTGCCAGCCTTCAGTAGGTGTTCTGTAAGAGTTGTTCCACGTGTAGATGTATTTCTGGTGTATCTGTGGGGAGGAAGGTGATCTCCGCGTCTTACTCTTCCGCCATCTTTCTTAATCCTCCTGGAATCTTAATAATAGCTAAACAGCAGATAAAAGTACTGCATTCATTAATTCCTGAGCGTGGAGACCATTTTAAATTTTACTTACTTTAGAAGTAAGGAAACCACATTGCTCCCATAACATTCCAAAATCATGAGCTACTCGGAAAGCGTATCTACTATTAGTATAAATATTGGCAGTTTTGTCCTGGGCTAAAGTACAAGCCCGTGTGTAATCCGGCTTGTTGGGCCAAAGTAGCCATAGGTAAACGTGTTGCCCCAACATCAAAAGGATTTGTAATAATATACCCAGCACAATACTTGCCATTGTTACCTTTTAAATAAGAACCATCAGTAAACCGTGAGAAGTCAGTGTGACCCAATGGAACTTCCTATAGATCCATCGTGAGTCAGGAGGTGCTACATCAGGGTTAAGTAGTCATGAGGGACCTCATCTGTGACAGGAGGGAGAAAAGGAATTGGGTTAAGGTTATTACAGTGTAAGAGAGTTACGTGAGGAACAGTTAACAAAAGGACTTCACAGGAGGTGAGGCACCTGACTGAGAAATGTGCAGTGTGATGAGGATTCAGGAGATCTTCTGCATGCGGTACAAAAATGGTTAAAGGGGATCCAACAGTGATTTTCTGGCTTTAACGAAAAGCGCAATGGCCATAATAGCTCTAGGGTAAGAGGGGTATCCCCGTGACACAGGGTCCAGTTGTGGGCCACCGTATCCTATGGGTCCATGGTGGTCCCCATGTTCTTGGGTGAGTGCTTGGAGGGCATTCCCTTCCTTCTCATACACAAAAAGGAAAAGCTGGAATCTGCCGATTGGGATACCCAAGGGCAGGTGGGTTCGTCAAACTCTCCTTTAAGGCCTTGAAGGCCCTGCTATCCAGTTCATCCCATCAAATTGGGTCCAGGTTGTTACTGTTGAGTAAAACATACAGACGTTTGATCATAAGAAAGGAATTTGGCATTCAGTTTTCGTAATAACCAGCTAGCCAGAGAAAACCTTGCAGTTGGTGCTTGGTTTTGGGTTTGGGGATGCTTAGGATACCATGAAGCCTATCTGGATCTGGGTGTAGCCCTTGTTCTGATATCAGGTGCCCTAAATACCGAACCTGGCTTTGGGCAAACTGCAGTTTTTCTGTGGCAAACTTATGTCCCTTTAAGGTGAAAAGTTTTAGCAAGTGGATGCTGTCTTCCTGTGAGGAGGCTTGAGAAGGAGAGCAAAGAAGCAAATCGTCCACGTATTGCGACAGAGTAGAGCCTCTAGGGGACTTTATGTCATCCAGATCAGCCTTCAGGATTTGCGAGAAATAAGAACTCTCAGTAGGACGCTGAGGCAGTACTGTCCAGGTGAATTGTTTTTCTTCCCAAGTGAACGCAAAAAGGTATTGGCTATAGCTTCATCAACTGGAACGCAAAAGAATACACTGCATGAATCAATTACAATAAAGAACTGACTTCTGGTGGGAATCGATGTTAGTAACGTAATGTATGAGGGTTAGGAATAACACGGTGTCAAGGGTTAACAATGTTAATTGCTTGGAGGTCCTGAGCAAACCTCCACCCTGGGCACCTTGTGTTTTCTCGCCGGTAAAAAGGAGTTTACAGGGGCTAGTCAAAGGGATAATGAGTTCTTGAGCCTTGTAGTTTCATATTATGGGCTTTATGTCTTGGAGGGTTTCTTTACTTATAGGGTATTGATTAATCCTGGGAAGAAGTTTTGAGGGGTCGATTTCAATTTCGATTGGAGTTGTGCCATGGGTTTTCCCAACATCAGTTGGAGATTTTGTCCACAGAAAAGTGGTAGCTGATTGAATAGAGACAAATGGTCAGTGTTTCCAGAATCTGCTCTAGTTCCATCAGAGACGGAACAAATAAAAGACGTCAAAGGGTCATTCAGTTCACCTGGTGGGGTTATTTTGATGACTACTGTCAAGTTCTATGATGATTTCCCCCTTTTGGGAGGAAGAACAGCCTAGTAAATGCATTGGGGAAGAGGAACTAAGGAGAAACGGTATGTATCTCTCAAAGGGCCTAAACATAAAGGAATAAGTTCAGAGACAGGACCCTCTTGAAGTTCATTAGAGATCCCACTGTTTGCACTGTTTTAGTGCTCCGAGGCAGGGGCTTTGTAGTAGCGGGGTCGAGCACCAAGAGTGTAGCTCCGGTGCCAGTTAGGACTGGGCAATTCATTCCCCAATCTGGAGAAATGCTTCACCAAGGCAATTAAGAGGGAGGATTGGGAAGACCCCCATCACTGAGAATTGGGGGGGATGTTGGAAAGGCTGGTGAGAGAGCTGAAAGCGTCTAGAGCACTTAACTTTGTAACAGTCTCTTTTCCAAAGCCCTGGCTCTTTGCCATAATAGCAGAAACTAGGAGGCCTTTGGTCTTGTTTAGGAGCCTTCATTTGCTGGAGTTGAATATTAAGAATTTTGGTGGTCTTCCTTGGAGGTGACTCATCTGCAGTGCGAGAGAGCTGGTTTGTCACATTAACCAAATCCGGAGTGGACATAGTTTGCCTTTCCACCCTGGTCCGGATAACTAGAAGGGGAAAGTCGCGGTTCGGCCCATCAGTGAACATAGAGTTAAAAGCTACTCACGTGGAATCAACAACTGAAGGAAGACCACAATTTCCTTTAAAGACAATCTGGAGTTGATTTGTAATAGCCATGAGCAGGTTCACCAGATTTCTGTGTGCAAGCCTGAACTTTGTTTCCATCCATAGGCTTTGGAAAAGCCCTGGGAATTTCGCCGTGAAGTTGCCTAGTGACTGCCCTGATCATATACTAAGTTAGCGGGCTTGTCTCCCAGGTGTAACTCCAGACACCTTTCTGAACTTTCCCACTTAGAGGTTTTCATCCAGTGCTGGGCCTGGCCTTCACTGACAAGTATATGAACAGCAGATGTAAGTCAGAGAAACCAGGTTGAGACGTTTGCGTGACTACATTAAATCCCTCAGCACCCCTGTGAGGATGTTCACTTACTTTGGGAAAATCTTCGTGGCTCACAATTCAGTTTTAGTCCAGGGAATATAAGAAATTAAGGGTATAGCTTCCAGAGTGAGTTTCAGAGGGAAAGGGAAGTTTGGCAAGAGAGTATGGGTGACTTGAGGGTATAGTGGAGGCATGGGCAGCACAGAAGGGAAGGAGGAAGAGGGTGCCGGAGGCAGAGCCTGCCACAGAGAAGCCCAAGAAGAAGAGTGAGGCTGTGGGCGCCGTTTTACATTCCTCTAGTCGTTTGTTTGCCTCAGTTAACCTTCAAATCTTATTTTGTGGAGAGACAATTTTGTTATTCTTTTCTTTTTTTTTTTTTTTTGGCGGTACGTGGGCCTCTCACTGCTGCAGCCTCTCCCGTTGCGGAGCACAGGCTCCAGATGCACAGGCTCAGCGGCCACGGCTCACGGGCCCAGCCGCTCCGCGGCACATGGGATCCTCCCGGACCGGGGCACGAACCCGCGTCCCCTGCATTGGCAGGCGGACTCTCAACCGCGGCGCCACCAGGGAAGCCCCTTGTTATTCTTTTTAATTGAAGTATAGTAGATTTACAATGCTGTGTTAGTTTCAGGTGTATGGCAAAGTGATTCAGTTTATATATATATATATATATATATATATATATATATATATATACACACGTGTGTATATATATATATATATATATATATATATATATTCTTTTTCGTATTCCTTTCCATGTAGGTTATTACAAGATACTGAATATAGTTCCCTGTGCCCCACAGTAGGACGTTGTTGCTTATCTATTTTATATATAGTAGTGTGTATCTGTTAATCCCAAACTCCTAATTTACCCCTCCCCACCCTTTTCCCTTTGGTATCCATAAGCTTGTTTTCTATGTCTTTGAGTCTACTTCTGGTTTGTAAATAAGTTCATTTCTATCATTTTTTTAGATTCTACATGTAAGTGATATCATATGGTGTTTGTCTTTCTCTGTCTGACTGACTTCACTTAGTATGATGATCTCTAGGTCCATCCATGTTGCTGCAACTGGCATTATTTCATTCTTTTTTATGGCTGAGTATTATTTCATATGTGTGTGTGTGTGTGTGTGTGTGTGTGTGTGTGTATCTATATATCTCACATCTTCTCTGTATGTGTTCCCATCCATTCATCCGTCGATGGGCATTTAGGTTGCTTCCCTGTCTTAGCTGTTGTACATAGTGCTACTATGAACATTGGGTTTCATGTATCTTTTCGAATTAGAGTTTTTGTCTTTTCTGGATATATGCTGAGAGGCAATTTTAGATTCCTGATAACATTGGGAAGCCTCAAAAAAACCAACTGAAACAAGAATTCCTCTCACTTCTGGAAATTTGAGCTATTTAGTCTAATTTGGTTTTTTTTAAATTAATTAGTTAATTTTTGGCTGCGTTGGATCTTCGTTGCTGCGCGCAGGCTTTCTCTAGTTGCGGCGAGTGGGGGACCACTCTTCATTGCGGTGCGCGGGCTTCTCATTGTGGTGGCTTATCTTGTTGCGGAGCACGGGCTCTAGGTGCACGGGCTTCAGTAGTTGTGGTACATGGGCTCAGTAGTTGTGGCACACGGGCTTAGTTGCTCCGCGGCATGTGGGATCTTCCCGGACCAGGGCCCGAACCCGTGTCCCCTGCACTGGCAGGTGGATTCTTAACCACCGCGCCACCAGGGAAGCCCCCTAATTCGGTTTTAAGGAAATTAAGTTTGGGGATTTCAAAACTTCTCAGGGCGTGGGAGCTCCCTCTTCTGGTCTCTCAACTCTATTCAATTGAGGTTTCTCTTTATTATTATTATTATTATTATTTTTACAATGCCTAGGTAATGACGCTTCCATAAAAACCCAGAAGGAGGGGGTTCACAGAGCTTCCAGGTTAGGGAACCAGTACACTTCCATATTGCCACCCTGCCAGGCCCCAAACTCCACAAGGACAGAAACTCCTTTGTTCAGGAACTCGCCCTGTGTGTCTCTTCATCTGCTTGTTGATTTGTATCCTTTAATATTCTTAATAATAAGTTGATAATCTAGTGAGTAAACAGGATTCCTGAGTTCTGTGAGTCATTCTAGCAAGTTAATCAAACTCAAGGAGAGGTCGTGGGAAACTCTGATTTATAGCCAGACGGTCAGAAGTACACGTGACCACCTGGACTTGAGATTAGCGTCCTGATTTGAGCGCGTCATTGGGACCTCCAATTGTAGCTGGTTGTTCAGAAGCACAGGTAACAACCTGGGCTTGTGATGGGTGTTTGAAGTGGAGGGTGGTCTTGTCGGACTGAGCCCTTTACCTGTGGCAACTGATGCTCTCCAGGTAGACAGTGTCAGAGTTGAGGTGAATCCTCGGACACCCTGTTGGTGTCTGAGAATTTCATGTTTCTATGGGGAAGCCTCCACACACACATGCTGGAAATGGGTCCAGGAACCCAAAGGAGCTTTGTAAAATGTTTAGCAGCGTCCCTGGCCTCTTCGCACTCGATTCCAGGAGCTCTCTCCCAGTTGTGACAAACACAGATGTCTCCAGACATTGCCAGATGTCCTCTGGGGGCAAAACTGCCCCTAGTTGAGGACCACTGCTTTAGACCGAAAACCTAGCCCAAGGGCTGAGGAGACAGCGTTGCAGGCTCCCCGTCTCCGCTATGAAAGCGGAGACTCCTGGGGTACACCTTGTCTGTCTCAACTGGTGCCCGGAACTGGTTCAAAAAGGGTTAAAAAAAAAACAAAAGGAAAATGCTTTTTTAAAAAAATTGGAGTGTAGTTGCTTTACAATGTTGTGTTAGTTTCTGCTGTACAGCAAAGTCATTCAGCTATACGTATCCATATATCCCCTCCCATATGGACCTCCCTGCCACCCTCCATCCCACCCATCTAGGTCACCACAGAGCACCGAGCTGAGTTCCTTGTGCTATACAGCAGGTTCTCATTAGTTATCTGTTTTATACATAGTAGCGTGTGTGTGTCAGTCCCAGTCTCCCAATTCACTCCACCCCCTCTTTCCCCCCTTGGTGTCCATACGTTTGTTCTCTACGTCTGTGTCTCTATTTCTGCTTTGCAAATAGGTTCATCTGTACCATTTTTCTAGATTCCACATATATGTGTTAATATATGATATTTGTTTTCCTCTTACTGACTTCACTCTGTAGGTCCATCCATGCTGCTGCACATGGCACGATTTCGTCCCTTCTTACGGTTGAGTAACATTCCATTGTATATATGTGCCACATCTTCTTTATCCATTCATCTGTCTATGGACATTTAGGTGGCTTCCATGTCCTGGCTATTGTAGATAGCGCTGCAGTGAACATTGGAGTGCATGTATCTTTTGGAATTATGGTTTCCTCTGGGGGAAGTGCTCTTACCAAGTACAATTTTGATCAGAGCCATTGTTGTCAGGTTACACAACTAGATACCTGTGATGCTTGTTGGCAAGCACCCGCTTCTGAATCAAAGAAAGATAAGGCTCTACACCACTCAAGTCTCCACTAGTTACTAAAAGCACAAATAGTGAATGGTGGAGACCTGGAAGTGGGTTCGACTGCCTCTCCAATCATGGCTGCAAACACAGCTATTTAAAGATCACCGAGAGAGAGCGCGCCTTGTCCATCCAGTCTATGAATACTAGGTTTTTTTTTACTGTGGTCTCAGCCTCTTCCCATTACGCACACCTCCCGCAAACAGAGAAAGGAAAGGTGGAAACTTGGGGCCACTTCACCCTCATTGGTCACACGTAATAAGACTGACCACTCCAATGAGACGAAAGTTGAGATCCGTTCCTTTATCTGACCAAGCAGAGTAGAATGTGAATTTTTATATGTACTATAATCTTCTGAATCTTACATTCTTTTGACAGTAGAGATGTGTTTTAAATCAGCATCTAAACTCTGTGGCTTTTCTAAATCACAGCAATTACTTAATGCATTTTCCGTAATAATTTCCATTTCTTCCTCCTCCTCTACCTCTTCTTTCTTCTCCGACACTCTTACCTTCTTATTTTACAGGGTTAATTTTGTCTTTCTGAGCTGGGTGTTTATAGTTTTGCCCACAGAATGCTAAGATCACAGATGGGTTCAGCAAACTAAAACAAGATGCAAATTTACCCATTGGATGAAGGTAGACTGGTGGGAAGGGAAGCCGCAGTCAATCAAACACCTGTGTGGTAGAAATGAGTTCGTTTCAGCCCAAACCAATCAACCTCCCAACTGCATCCAGGAAGTGATGGGTTTTCATAGCTATAGATGTTAGGGAATGGTAGTGGAGATTCATTAAGGTAACTCTTCTAGTATCTTTTTTTTATTGCCTCCATACATTTCAAAATGACTATAAAAGAAAACAAAGGCGTGAGACACACCAAAAAACTTTGGAGGCCCATGTAGTCCTCTCAATAACATCACTAGACAAAGGGCAGGCAGGCAACATGAAGAGAGGGCCATGTTTGCCTTTGGTGGCCATCTGACCCAGGTGGCTCTACATCCTGGTCTCAGCACCCTTGCTCTTCTCTGTGTCCCACTCCCCTTGGGAGCACAGATCTGGGTTTCCTCTCCTTTGTGTTTCACGTATTTCCCTTCCTCTTTTCACAAATCTTCTGTAGTCACCTGTGACAAAAATGGTGGGCCAAGGAACTTTATTTACATTTTTTTTTTTTTTTTTTTTTTTTTTTTTTGCCATACGTGGGCCTCTCACTGTTGTGGCCTCTCCCGCTGCGGGGCACAGGCTCCGGACGCGCAGGCTCAGCAGCCACGGCTCACGGGCCTAGCCGTTCCGCGGCATGTGGGATCTTCCCAGAGCGGGGCACGAACCCGCGTCCCCTGCATCGGCAGGCGGACTCTCAACCACTGCGCCACCAGGGAAGCCCAATTTACATATTTTTAAATCATTCCCTATAAGCGCCTCTTCTGTCTCCACCCAGGATATGGGGGTTGCTGAATTTTTCGCTTTTCATATATGCTCCTGTGGATTACAAACAGCTAATACCACCTCATTTTCTTTTACTAAAATGTAGAGAATGTTTCTTTTTGTAGATGCTATCTTTGACATGCTTTAGAATTTTTTACTATGAGAAACGAAACTGTGAAAAGATCAGTTTCCAAAGTGTTTCACTTAATTATATGTTGGTGCATCCTGTGTTCATTCCTGCAAAAGTTCTTTGATAATTTTTACTAGAAAAATTATTGGAAAAACTTTGATGAGGTTCTGATAGAGGGCAGGCATTACACCTAGCATTGGGGTTCAGAGACGAGTATAATACTGCCCCTGTCCTTCACAGCTTTCTTATATATTAGTGGAGTCAGAAATAGAAATACACTTTAGCACCATAGGGAGCTTGAGGGCAGGGGCTAGCAAATAAGAGGTCAAGTAATGTCTGTTAAATATCATGAGAGCGATCTTAAAAATCAGGCTTGAGTGGACACACACACAAGAAGCCAAATGTAAAGAAACTACAAAAAAATAAACCTAAAGTAGACAAAAACAGAAAGAAAAAAGGAAGACATTGAAAACTGTTAGACATTTACTTCCTCGAGGCAGACGATTGGACTTAATGGTCGCTCTAGCTCTCTTTGAAAATTCTGTTGGCATATCCATCGTTAACATCCCTAGGTAGTAGCCTCAAATGTGAACTTATTAGAACAGCACAGTTTATAATGCAGCCACTAGATTCACAATGACTTGGTCCATTGATATGCTTGTGAAAATAACAAGGAATCGTTTCTGCACCACCTCTCAGCCCGACTCGGCAGTGATCCCAGCCTCAGATTCATTATCCCACTCAAGAAACTAAATGCCCATGTCTCTCCCTTGCTGTTTTGGTTGTATCTCCATAGACTTTCATCATTAGATGAAATTACTACAGTATTCACGGCCAGTGTGCAGAAAGTCACAGTTTTTGCAGTTCTTATTTCCAGAACCTTGTCATCCCCACAACTTTAACAAGATCCGACATTCGTATTCTTTTCAGCACATTCTCTTGGATTCACTTGAAAAGCAGGCAGAACAGTGTACTTAATGACTCAAATCCCCAACTTTGCAAGCAAAGAGAAACCATTTCCTTAATAGAAATGTTCAAGAAAAGTGAATCCCTTCTTGCCATCCTTTTCTTGGAGGCTCTGCACCTTTATAAATGGCTTGGCCTGATGACCTTTAAATGAATAGCACACTGAGAAGAGTCTCTTCTGTGGAAGAAAATTTTATCACCATCAGATGTGACTTAGAGTTCCCTTCTTTTCTGAAGTATGCAAAACTGAATTTCCGAAGAGCCGGATTTAGAGGTGCAGGATGGCGTGAGATGGCAGGTGTTTCTCCCTTGTCATGAACTGGGGTCGGCATCCGCAGGGACCTTCCTCATGCCCAGAGGGTGCATGAGGAATCCGAGCCGGACACCACGTCAAACTCGCATCCCCTGTGCTGGGTCCTCAGTTCCAGATGGATGCTTTCTACTTCACGTTTAAGCTCCTTTAGTCTCATTTCTAGGCATCCAATTATACTTGTCTCTTCCAGGCAATGTTTGAGGTGAACACCTGGTGTTTTATTTGAAGAGCTAGAACGCAGTCCTCTTAATCAGTCTCCGCATTTGGCCTTTGCAGCTGGAAAACATGTTTGCTCACGCTGCATTTTTACCATACAGGAAATCCTCCAGGGAATTCGGGGGTCCATGTGGTACCTTTGAAGCACCGCAAACAATTTTCTCTCTCCTACTTTCCTCCGTGCTTTGTTACATTATCTTAATTGATGTATTTTGTCTGATGTATTATATTAGGAGAGCTTGAAGGATGACGCGCTTAGCATACAATGTCTCTTACGATTAAATTTCTTTGCAGAAACCCAACGCCTCAGTTTTCACTCTGCTCACTCCTCCTGGCGCTGGGTTTACAGTGACGCAAAACAATGCCGGGTGCGCCGTGCAGGAAACTCACTCGGACCCCCCATCCCTCACGTTCCTGCCCCGGAGCTGGAAATCCCGAACTCAAACTTGTTTTCGGTTTAGAAGCTGTAATATTTACAGCACATCTTTCCTCCCTTTAATGTGTCCTGCATGTCCAGTGAAACCTTTGGTGATATAAATTTCTATGTACGTGCACATACAAATGTTGTTTGCGGGTGGAAACTGACCTCGTATTATTTAATGATGGAAGCGCACCCCGGCTCTGATAAAGTTGACCTAATTAGCATCTAATGCAAGCCCAAGGAAGGTAAAGACAAGTACCAGTCCTGTTAACCTGCATTTTTATATTGGCTTAAATTTCATTTAATGGAAATTCCTTGAAACTTAAAGACACTGATGTTTTTCTTTCTTCTTCATGCATCCGTCATGCCTGGAAATAAGACATGTCCAAAAACACCCGTAGGATTCTCTCTGCTTCGCGACTTGCTCCAGAGAAGAAAAAAAAACAAAGGCCCCCTTCCTTTGCCATGAATATTTAAGTCTAAGTAATTCACAAAGTCTTTGGGTGGAATCTTTTTTTTTTTTTTTTTTTTTTTTTTTTTGCTGTACGCCGGCCTCTCACTGCTGTGGCCCCTCCCGTTGCGGAGCACAGGCTCGGGACGTGCAGGCTCAGCGGCCATGGCTCACGGGCCCAGCCGCTCCACGGCATGTGGGATCTTCCCGGACCGGGGCACGAACCCGCGTCCCCTGCATCGGCAGGCGGACTCTCAACCACTGTGCCACCAGGGAAGCCCTGGGTGGAATCTTAAGAATAAAAGCAGACATTTATTTAAAACCGTCAGAGTTTGATCTAAGAGAGAACAGCAAAGCCATACAGCATCAAATACCATTTTAGAGATAATAGGTAGAAATGTGAATAAAAGTAATACTTCTCTGGCTATTTTGAGAATTTCTTTTGGAATTTGTAAGGGTTGCTTGTTTTTTTTCACACAAGTGACACATTACGCCTTTTTCTTTTCCCACTTCCTTTTCCCCCTTTAATATTTATTTATTTATTTATTTACATCTTTATCGGAGTATAATTGCTTTACAATGGTGTGTTAGTTTCTGCTTTATAACAAAGTGAATCAGTTATACAGATACATATGTCCCCACATCTCTTCCCTCTTGCGTCTCCCTCCCTCGCACCCCTCCAGGTGGTCACAAAGCACCGAGCTGATCTCCCTGTGCTATGCGGCTGCTTCCCGCTAGCTATGTGTTTTACGTTTGGTAGTGTATATATGTCCATGCCGCTCTCTCGCTTTGTCACAGCTCACCCTTCCCTCTCCCCGTGTCCTCATGTTGTGCTTAAGTGAACCTAGAAACATGCATTTGTCAATAAAAGCTCCAAATAATGAATTTATGATGATCGTCTCTGCTCAAGAGGTCAGAGAATCTCTGACCTTTGCAAGGGTGGAATCGTGTTTGGCTGTGTTAGACGGAGTGCAAGCCAGAGGCCCAGTCAGCCGATTTATATTTGATTTTATCTCAAGCACGTCAGGGTTGATTCGTCCAACCCAGATTAGGGTGAGAGTGAGGCAGGGAGTTGCCGAAGTTGGAACAAATAAGAGTTGTTTTCAGGCTGAATGATACACAAAATCCATAAAGAATTCTCAGATGTTTTCAGTAAAATGAATGAGATTCAGAATTTGGCACAGTAGGTTGCCACGAAATATAGTTTGGACCGCACAGCACAGAAGGTGCTGGAATTGATGAGACGGATGCATGTGGCTGGTTTTATGTATATCGTGCCCCAAAATGACCACTTCCAAGTTTGTGTTCTAAGAATAGGTGCATCTGGCTCCATCTTTTAGCGGGAAAATCTATACATTTAAGGGGAGTACTAGTTCTGTGAGAAAAGGTAAAAGTTGTTTCATTTGCTGTAGAAATCCTCTGCTGCATTATTTGCTATATAAAACCTATGTCCGCTCGGTCATTTGGTACCTTTTTTAGGATTGGCCAGGATCAAGTATTCCACTGGGGACCCTTCTCTGCAGCCCAGAATTAATCAGCTCTTGGGCGCCACTGGTCCCCCCAGTTTCGCACCGCACTGCAGCCTCAGCCTGCCCTTCCTTCCGTTTAGCTGTCAAGAAACAGTATCATTCCAGGGACACCTGTAAACATCAACGGCCAAAGCTACTGGTTGTAGGCTGAGTGCGTCCGGGAGCTCTCACAGAGCAAAATAGGGAAGTAACAGAGTCAGGGTCGCTGGTGGGGACGGAGGGTGGAGGAAGGAAGCTGGTGAGATAGTATGACTCATGCTGACCCAGGTTGCGTTTTTGCTGGCAGCATCGTTATTCCTTTGCCCTCTGGTAGTGCATCAACCTGACGCCCTGCCCAGTGTGCTGGCACAGTGAGAGAGGACCTAAGTTCATGCGTTTCCAAGCGTGCTGATGATTTCTTTTTTTTGCGGTACGCGGGCCTCTCACTGTTGTGGCCTGTCCCGTTGCGGAGCACAGGCTCCGGACGCGCAGGCTCAGCGGCCATGGCTCACGGGCCCAGCCGCTCCGCGGCACGTGGGATCCTCCCGGACCGGGGCACGAACCCGTGTCCCCTGCATTGGCAGGCGGACTGCCAGCCACTGCGCCACCAGGGAAGCCCCCGTGCTGATGATTTTTAATCAATACATTTGTCACTGTCCAAAACTGTGGTGGAGGTGAAGTGCTTTTGTTCTGCCAAAGGGATACAAGTCTATTTTTGATTTTGCCCAGGCCAGTTCAGCTCTTCAATGACTTTAATGAATCATTCATTCATTGAAATACAGTTATTAAATAACTGAAAGAGGTTCGCCTTTAAAAATACCTTTCAGCCTGGTTCTACAACCAACATATTGGTCAAAATGAGGCTGGATTCTCCTATCTCCATCTTCCAGGGCAATTTGGAGTCTAGAAAGGCCCATTTCTGCAGGGATATGATGGAGAAAATGCAGGGAATAATTGGTTCCATTCATTTTTAAATTCCTTTTAAGACCATGAGGAATTAATTCATATTCAGAGAGAACTGAACAAAGCCTCAGAGAAAGCCATTGTGTTTTCACAGATCTTTTGGCGTGGTAGGGTAGGGAGAGGTAACTAGCCGTGATGAGTAGTTTTTCATAGAAAGTTCATTCGTGAGAATTTCATGTATCGCCCGGCAATCTCAAAGCCTGGGGTGAAGTCACTATCCCAGGACTCACATATTTTGTCTTATGAACGTTGCCCATACAGACATGTATATGTATGTGGTGTTTGAGTACATTTACACCTGTGATTCTCAATCATGGTTCTGTATCAGAATCACTTCTGGGAATGGTTGAGTCCTAATACAGCTGGCTGTACTACTGTAACAAATGGTCCCCAAATCTCATGGCTTTACTACAATGAAGACTTAGTTCTTACTCGCAACAAGTGTTCATTGTGGGTCTCCCATGGCTCTGCTCCCTCCTGTATTCACTGTGACATCAAGGTGACAGAGTAGCCTCTAGCTGGAGTACTACTGGTTGTCATGGCGGAGAGAAAAGAGAGCCTGGCAAAGTGTCAGCTGGCTCTTGCCAGCAATGCTCAGTTTCACTGGCCAGGGCGAGTCACATGGCCCAGGTTAAAGGTGGGCTTCGGGAAGCATGGTTCTCCCCAGCGAGCCACAGCGAATCTCTGTGAATAATAATGCCACCTCTCACAGGGACACTTAAGTGCTGCAAATTCCTTGATCGACTTCAGACCTATTAAGAAAGCATTTCGGGATGGGACCTGAGGAACTGTATTTTCTAAAGTTCTCTAGCAAGTATGATGAGTAAGCAAGGTTGGAAAACACAGACTTACATGAGAGAAGTCTGTCAGGCCATTGCGGTGAGCGTTGTCAGTTCTGCAGTTATCTGAAAAAGCAGATTTAGTGCATGTTTTATTCTTACATAGTCAAATAGTTCAATAATTAGGAGACTTGGGGGTTTTAGAAGATTGCTTTTTTAAAGTTTCAAATATCCTTTTTTGATAGGACAGACAATATAGAAGTATAAAATAGTCTCAAAATTGCTGTTGGCTTCATGGAACACTGTGATTGATTCAACGATAAGAACACCCCCCGGTTATAAAAGTATGAGGCATTCACGGGTAATGGATGAGATCAGCATGTAAGTAAACAAAATTGTAATCCAGTGAGGTTCTGCCTGAGATGCGTGGCCTCAAACAAACTCAGAGGCATTTGTTTGGGTTTGGTGCTAACATTATAGTGGTGTTTGCACCATCTGTGGAGGTGAAATAAATCATGTGTTTGTTGATATCAGAGTGGTGGGTATTGTGAGCTAATAGTACATACATTGATTCCATTTGGAGAGTCACTGCATGTACACAACTTGAGCCACACTAGTTAGTACAGTGGAAAGAACACCGGATTCAAATTTAAAATGTACCTTCTATAGCAGGCCATAATGGAAGAGAATATTTTTTAAAAGTATATATATGTATAACTGAATCACTTTGCTGTACAGCAGAAATTAACACAACACTGTAAATCAACTATACTTCAACTTAAAAAATTGGATTGAAAAATAAATAAAATATATCTCTGGGTCAGCCCTAAATACTTTGCTATGCCATCTTTTATGACAGTCTTCTCTTTTACTCTGTATTTTCGACATTTCTGTGCACTGTATAGGGAGCATTGCGGTGGGCCCCCCAATATCCATTCCCCCTTACTCCATCGGGTAGGAGGTATCAGTGTGCAGCAGTGATTCCACTGCAAGCTTCCTTCAGTGCGGAGCTCCAGTTAGATGAAACCAATCTCAACCCCCTGGCCTCTATCATTGGTTTAGGGAACTCATGTCTCAGCCAGTGAGATCAGGGCAATTCCTAACCACAGAGATGGATTCAGACATTGTCCCATCAGAATGAACCTGAAGAGTTTTGCTGATAATCCAGGGAGAGAATTTGTCTGGTGTCAGTGAGCTGTCAGTGTGTCCAGGAGTATGTTTGCCCACGTGCTCTGGACTTGGCTGCTAGAGAGGATCCGAACCTTCTTTCACAGCTTCCTCAGCCTCAGAAACACTGGCCTCCCGCCTGTGGTTCCAAAGCAGGCAGGAAGGTGCTCTGTTGGCTTTTCTCCGGCTAGCTGCTCGGACCTGGGATGACTTGCCAGTGTATGTTGAGGTTGCCTCGCAGCCACACTTCTTCTCATTCTGCTATGAGACACTGTGGTTGAGAAACAGTGGTTAGTCCTTCAATCACCTGCACGGGCCTATTTTTGAACCCACAGCTTTTTGGGGGAGGGGGGAGGGCAGGGAGGAGGGTTAGAAAGGCCCTCAGGCAATATGATGCTAGCCCCTTAATCTGATAAAGCCCTAGACCCACGCCTTAGAGAGATGAAGTGTCTTACCCCAAGTGACTATAGAGCCAAGTAATTCTAGAGCTCATGCTCTCCTGTGTGTTCCGATTTTTTTAGCTGCTCCCGTTAGGAGATGCTGTATACTGAGAGCACTGTGGCCCAGGGCACCATCGTCCCTTATCCAAACTACTCCAGTGGCCTCCTAACTGCCGTCTCCATGTGTACCAAAATGTCCCCAGTCCATTTTTGGACAGGAGCCTGAGGGAGCCTGATATGTCAACATTAATTCCCTTGAATGTCTTTACCTGGTGCCAGCATGCTGACCTCTATGGCCAACCTATGTAGCCTATCCCGGCCCAATTCACTGGTCAATCTTCCTTTTTTTCTCTGGGCCTGCATAGGTCCTATGAGTTCAAACACCCAGATGGGCGATGATATCCACCTCTGTGTACTATTTCTAATTTGTCCTGTCATTCCATTTAATTGTGAGGTCAGTCATTCTCAAATAATCAGTTAGTTTGCCTCAAAGTCCCAAGTTATTCATCGGGTTATGGATAGCCTTATATTTATAAGAAACCATACCTAGATACCTGAGCTTGATGAGCCTTATTGATTTTTAGAGTCAAGGTAATTGGCACTCAGCTCCTGGAGGGTAAACGAAGTATGGCTTTATCCAAGCTTGTGTCACTTTGGGGACATTCAGGTTCCATGTAGGGTAGACCAGTAGTTCCCAACTTAGTATGATTTTGTCCCCCAGGGGATATTTGGAGTCTAGAGAAATTTTTTTTTTTTTTTTTGCGATACGTGGGCCTCACTGTTGTGGCCTCTCCCGTCGTGGATGGGCGCGCAGGCTCAGCGGCCGTGGCTCACGCGCCCAGCCGCTCCGTGGCATGTGGGATCCTCCCGGACCCGGGGCACGAACCCGTGTCCCCTGCATCGGCAGGTGGACTGTCAACCACTGCACCACCAGGGAAGCCCTCTAGGGAAATTTTTAATTGTTATGACTATTGGGGAGGTACTAGTGGCATCTAGTGGATAGAGGCCAAGGATGCTGCTAATACACATCTTTCAACGTACAGGTCAATCTCCCCCAACAAAGAATCGTCCAGCTCAGAATGTCAGCGGTGCCTGGACCGGCAAACGCCAGGATAGATCACACGATTTTGTTGGTAGGCTCTAGCATAGTGGAGAAGGAGTTCTTTTCTTTTCCTGACGTTAATAACATGAATAAATGGACTCTTTCACTTCAGTCAGCTTATTCGGTAGAAAATTCAAGTATATATGCTGGTAGGGGGCGAGAAGAGAAATATGAAAAGGAGCAGAGTGGGGAGGCGTTTTATAATTCGTAGAAGACAAAGAAAAATCATCGAATTAGGGAGCTGACAATTCCTCGTCCTCCACGGAAATGAAACCAGTCAGTTGCGCCAAGAAGCGGCTTCTGGAGGGACAGGGAGAGAACACGGCCAAAGCCTCAGGCTCATGACCTTTAGCCTCTCTGGAGCTGAGAATGGCCTCAAGCAAGTATGGCCGCAACATCACTGGCAAGAATCTTCACATCACATGCACCTGAGCTGAAAAATAAGGTCATTATGTAGGATAACATGTCAGGGATTTTTTTTTTTTTTTTTGAAGCCCCTTTAAGATTTACATATGCAACAACTATAATCTCTATTTGAGGTCTTCCTGCAACACAGCAACTCATATCTTCTCTCTGGATTTTTCTGTCGGTACTTTTATGGGTTAGAAGAAGAGCAAAATGTGGCTTAGCACAGGCAAGCAGAAGTAGTATGAAAGACTGGTGGCAGAGAATGGCGAAGGGATGGGAATAAACACGGATGTGGTAGCCAGACTGTGCAAAGGACAGAAGTGCAGGATTGTCAGAAGTGTCCTGGCCGAGACCCCGAGGGCAAGTGAGCTGCAGGAGACTGGGGTGCTGGGGAGGGGCGGTGGAGATGGTAGCAGGAAAGCAGACGACACATCCATCATCTTGCAGGAAACTGAAGGGCTTCTGCTGCCCAGGCAGCTGCAGGCAGGCCGCCTTGTCAGATACTGTGAAACGTTCGCACTCGAGCAGCCAAAGCTTTAGTGTCAGAAACACTCAGCCTTTTGCCCTTTTTTTTTTTTTTTTTTTTTTTTTTGCCATTCTTATTTCTTCCTTTGTGATATGACAGTTTTTGAGTTAAACATTGCAAGTCCTCAAAGTGTTGAATGAAAGAAAGTGCCTTGTTATCCATGAACATGTTCTTGAGGATTAATTCAGCAGCTTGGACCCTGTCTCACAACCAGCGCGACCCAGGAGTGCTATGGGGGGGTTCATTCATCGAAGCCAGGATAGAAGACACACCAGCTGGTTGGGGGGCAGGTCCTCAAGAGGAAGAGACAAAACAGGGTGGCTTGTGCCCTCTAGAACCTAGCAGTCGTCACTGATTTTAAAAATAATTGCAGGGCAAAGCTTGGTATTCGTTACTTAACCTTCTCGTTTCGTCTATTATCCTCCACAGAACCAAGACATATTGGAATTTCTAAGTGTGTTGAAGTGCAAATTTATTTTTTAAAATATTTTACAAAATTGAAGTATAGTTGATTTACAGTATCGTGTTAGTTTCAGGTATACAGCACAGCAATTCAGTTATATATGTAACTTTTCCCTTATAGGTTGTTACAAAATATCGAGTATAGTTCCCTGTCTCTACAGTAGGTCCTTGTTTGTCTGTTTTATTTTATTTTAAATTGAAAGTTTATTTTATTTTTTAAAAGTTATTTTATGTTTTGACTGTGCCATGTGGCTCCTGGGATTTTTCATTCCCTGACCGGGGACTGAACCCAGGCCCTTGGCAGTGAGAGTGCAGAGCCCTAACCACTGGACCGCCAGAGGATTCCCTATCTATTTTATATATAGTAGTGTGTATCTGTTAATCCCAGTCTCCTAGTTTGTCCCTCCCCCTCCCCCACTTTCCCCTTTGGTAACCATAAGTTTGTTTTCTATGTCTGTGAGTCTCTTTCTGTTTTGGAAATAAGTTTATTTGTATCTTTTTCTTTTTGATTCCATATATAAGCTATATCATATGATATTTGTCTTTCTTTGTCTGACTTACTTCACTTAGTGTGATAATCTCTAGGTTCATCCATGTTGCTGTAAGTGGCATTATTGCATCCTTTTTTATGGCTGAGTAGTATTCCATTATATACACACACACACTCACACACATCACATCTTCTTTATCCATTCATCTGTTGATGGGCATTTAGTTTGCTTCCATGTCTTGCCTGTTGTCAATAACGCTGCTGAAATGAAAATTTAAACCAAACTGAAAATAAGGCTGGGATGTGTGATCAGGCCTGCGGGCCTCCGTTCTCTCAGGGCATCTGTGGTAACTCTTGTCGTGTGATAAAATATTTCATGTCTTCAAACACCCCGTTGCACGATGAATCACTGTAAACTGGAATAAGCTTTCAGGAGGACCATTTGGTACAGGTATTAGGAGTTTTAAAAGTGTTCTTATTGTTTTGTTTAAATGGGTGATTACTCCTCTAGGAATTCAGGCCGAGGAAACAGAGATGTACATTCATAAAGGCATATCATCAAAGAATGCCACTGAAGCATTGAACGTTGGGAAAAGACAAATCCACAGGCCTAGGAGATTGGCTAAATTGGTTAAATAAATCGTGTACCTTCCTTAGAAATATTGGCAGTTAGTCACATAAACAAACATGTTTCCAAGACAATTTTTGTGTATCACTCGGGGAGCACAGCATATGCATAGATAAGTGATGACTGGTGCTTCTCTCTAGGTGATAGGAGAATGATTCTTTTTTTTTGGCGGTACGCGGGCCTCTCACTGTTGTGGCCTCTCCCGTTGCGGAGCACAGGCTCTGCAGGCTCAGCGGCCATGGCTCACGGGCCCAGCCGCTCCGCGGCATGTGGGATCCTCCCGGACCGGGGCACGAACCCGTGTCCCCTGCATCGGCAGGCGGACTCTCAACCACTGCGCCACCAGGGAAGCCCCAGAATGATTCATGTTTTTTTTATACTTGTATATTCCACAGTTTATTTAGTTATTTTTTTTAACATTAATGTGAGTTAAGGGAGTTAGAAAAAAAATTCTTTCAAGACTCAACTTTGCCTCTTTGCTTTTGGTTGTAAGATTCACAAATTACAGCAGTCTCTTGCCCTTCCTAGAGGGGTAAGGTACAGAATTCTATGGGAACATCATTTACTCTCCCAACAACTCAAGGACATAGGTACTATGATTATCCTTATTTTACACATGAGGATGCTAAATTTAGAGAAGTAACTTTCCTATCACACATACCAAAAAAAAAGTGGCCAAGTTGGAACTCCGAGCCAGTTCTACAAAGCCAGATATACAATACTCAGTTCACACTCACTTTAGAAAGTGAGCATTTAAGTATGAACTTTCTAATACCTGTCAACGTGGATGTGTCTTAATAAATGCAGTGAAAGAACTCTAACCGTGGAAACAAGCCCTTGAATTTGAAGACAGGTCTTCACAAGTCAGTTAATCCAGAGCTGCAGTGAGACACGCAGTTTCGCCTGCAGCCTAAAGCTGTTTCCATCAATATGAAAAGTGGGACGTGAACTTTTGGTCGTCTCCTACTCAGTATAGGGTGGTTCATACTCCAGGGTTGTCTTAGTTTGCAAGGACTACCATAACAAAATACTGTAGACCAGGGGGCTTCAACAACAGACATTTATTTCTCACAGTTCTGGAGGCTGGAAGTCTGATATCAGGGTGCCAGCCAGGTAGGTTTCATTCTGAGACCTTCTCTTGGCTTGTAGGTAGCCATCTTCATGCTGTGTGCTCACATGACCTCTTCTTTGTGCATGTGGGTTGGGGGCAGGGGAGAGAGAGATCTCTTCCTCTTCTTTTAAGGCCACTAATCCTAATGGATTAGGGCCCCACCCTTATGACCTCATTTAACTTTAATTACCTCCTCACAGGCTCTGTGTCCAAATAAAGTCACATCAGGGGTGAGGGCTTCAACATATGAATTTGGGGCAGGAGCGGGGATACAGTTCAGTTTGTAGTAGTGATGGATCAAAGGTCTTATGTTTTGGTCCTATTGACCTTCCCAGGCTGGCAAAATTTAACTATCATAGCTTGGGCTCCTATAATAAAAATGCCAAAGACTGGGTGGCTTAAACAACAGAAATATATCTCTCAAAGTTCTGGAGACTGAGAAGTGCAAGATCAAGGTGGTGGCAGATTCCATGACTGGTGAGAGCCCACTTCCTAGTTCATAGATGGCTGTCTTTTTGCTGTCACCTCACGTGGCTGGAAGGAGTGAGAGAGCTCCCTGGGGGTCTCTTTTAGGCACTAATCCCATTCATGAGGGCTCCACCCTCATTATCTAATCACCTCCCAAAGATTCCAAATACCATCACAGTGGGAATTAGGATTTCAGCATATGAATTTTGGGGGGACACAAACGTTCCGTGTACAGCAATAGCCTTGGCCTTCACACGACTACATGATTTACCTCACTTAACAATTTGTAGCTAAAAAAACCTAAAAACCAAAAACCCAACACTGTGCATCATCTCTGCACAGCCCATTGCAACAAATGCTCTTTTATTTAAAATTTGCCAAAGATAAAGGTTTAGAAAAATCGTCAGTTTTGATATTCCCCCAAATGAAGATCAAGGTGCAGTGTTTGAAGACATTATAAAACTGCTGCCGAATGTTCGTGCATAGAGCTGTTGTTGTTTGTGCAATTTTGGAGAATAGAACAACGAAGAGGAAAATGCCACAAAAAGCTACACAAAACCTGGGCTCTAAAAAGACCTCTTCTTCAAACTCAGGCAAATAAGATGATTTTTGTACACAAATCCCTACCCTTTTGCCCTGGAAGATATTTAGAATGGAAATGAAAGGTGTGGCTTTTAAAGGAAAGCCTCTGGGTGTAGCAGGTCTGAACACTTCATCTGTTGAATTGTCTAATAATCTTCTCCAAGAACCAAGCTGCAAAGCCTTTATCGTATCTTCTCTCTGAATAACAAGTAAACTCTTTTTTTTTTTTTTTTTTTTTTGCGGTACGCGGGCCTCTCACTGCCTTGGCCTCTCCCGTTGCGGAGCACAGGCTCCGGACGCGCGGGCTCAGCGGCCATGGCTCACGGGCCCAGCCGCTCCACGGCATGTAGGGTCTTCCCAGACTGGGGCACGAACCCGTGTCCCCTGCATCGGCAGGCGGACTCTCAACCACTGCGCCACCAGGGCAGCCCAACACGTAAACTCTTTCTTCATCATTTTTTGTGGTGGGCTTATGGGCAAATTCTACAACCAGTGACATTTTCCCCCAAACCCATGAACATTACTAGCATCTGAATGCTTTCATGGGAGAGCTAGTTGGAATCCAGTTGGGTTCCCCCAGAAACAGACTCTGAGCCTAGGGTTTGAGCATCAGTAGTTTATTTGGGAGGTGGTCTCAGGACACTGTGGTGGGAGAGAGAGAGAAGGGAAGTAAGACAGAGAATTGTTGAATATCGGGTTTGATATCAAGTAGATCATCGCCGTGGGCAACTGTGGCTTAATCCTGCTGGGCACTCCAAAAACCTGGATAAAACACGTGCCTCAGAGTTGTCCCCCTTGAGGTATTGATACGCCAACTCCCATCAGTCATAGGTTGAGGCAGCTCCGAGGGAGGTAAATTCCCCAGTTTGTCCTAATTGCTATTGCTGTCCCAACAGCAATATTATGTCTGGCAGCCAGAGTACATTCTCAGGCAAAAAGTAATGCAGGTCCTGGCAGTTGGGAGTTGGCTGGTATTCATCGAAGTGCTGAGAGTGAGGGGATACGGGTAGGGCGCCGATGGCATCTGCTGCAGAGTCATTTGCCAAATTAGTCCTTGGATCCAAAATGTCTTTTCTCCTGCGGTTCTATGAAGCTAGGAAGCATACCTAGAAAACTTCAGGGCTATTTCAAAGGGCGTGAAGTGGTATGACCACATTTGAGAGTAGTTTGTTATCTAGAAATGATGAGAGGCGTATCCTATTTCCCATCAATTGTTTCCTAGTTCAGAGAAAGAGCCTCGCATGTGAAAAGAGAGGAAGGTACAAAATTTCTATTGCAGCAATTTTGGTAAAGGGAGAAAACCGGAAATAACCCATATGTCCTTCAACAGAAGAGTTGAATGCAAAAAGGAAATTGTTGAATGGCAGACCCAGAATGTCATGTATGTACTGTTTCAAGCTTGAAAAACAGCTTTTTATATTGTTTATGAATACCTACCCATGCTGGAGTAGCATAAGCCGTGCATGGGAATGAGAAACACCAAATTCATTGTCAGTTACTTCTTGAGAGGGGGAGATGCAGGTGGGATAAGGGAAGAGGGACACAGGAGCCTTGAATCACGTCCAAAATTATTTGTCTTTTTAAGAATTATCTGAAGCAAATATGGCGAACGTTTAAGATTTAACACAGTTTTCTAGTAGGTACATGGATGTCCTTTAGAATATCCTCACTATTTTTTTGTATACCTGAAACATTTCAGACTGACAGAAAACAAAGTAAAAACAAGCAAAAAAGAAGATGAAGTTTTTCTTGCGGAATTTGTATTTTTGCCATTTTGGGGGAAACAAAATTGTACACTAGAGTGGTGGAATTTGGATTCTTTCCTACGGTGGAATTTCAGTTTGTATTTCGAACCTTCTGGTTTGCAGTTTGAACTTTATAGTTTCAATTTAGAATTTTCTAGTTCTAATTTTGATTTCCAAAGCCGGGCCTACTGTGTGATGGTACTCACTTAAGGAACCTAATCATTCCCTTTCCCTTCCCAAGTTTTGGGACCAAGAAATGGAACTCCTGCGGTGAGATGTCCGAAAAGATGATCCGGTAGTACGTCACAAGCCCAAGCTCTCCGTCAGGAGCACCGAACATAAAACACAGGTCCTAAGCAACTAAGCCCGTGTGCCACAACTACTGAGCCGGTGTGCCACAACTACTGAAGCCCACGCGCGTAGAGCCCTTGGTCCTAAGCTGCTTTTAAAGACCTAGATTCTGGAATTTTGTACATTTGAGTGTGCATTAAATTCCTGTCAAATTTTGTGTTTTACACACTGCTATAGACTGAATGTTAGTGTTCCCTCAAAATTCGTGTACTGAAATCTAATGCACAATGTGAAGGTATTAAGGGGTATGACCTTTGGGGAGGTGATTTGGTCATGAGGGCAGAGCCCTCATGAATGGGATTAGTGCCCTTATAAAAAAAAAAAAAAAAAAAAAAAAAAAAGGACTCCAGAGAGCCGCCTTGCCCCTTCTGCCATGTGAGGACACAGCAAAAAGACAGCCATCTGTGAACTAGGAAGTGGGTCTCACCAGACACTGAATCTGCCGGCCCCTTGATCTTGGACTTCCCAGCGTCCAGAACTGTGAGAAATACATTTCTGTTGTGTATGAGGCACCCGGTCTATGGTATTTTTGTTGTAGCAACCCAAATGGACTAAGACACACACTTTTCTGTACATGTGTGGTATTTCACAATAAAAGTGATTAAACTATGTTTAAACAGCAGATTAGACATAGATGAAGAAAGATTTAGTGAAACTGAATAAAAATTTGAAGAAATTACCGAGAATGAAGCAGTGAGTAATAAAGGACTGGAAAATACAAGAGTGAAGAGACATGGAAGAGAGAAGGGCTAATATAGATCCAATCGGAGTTCCATAAAGAGAGAACAGCTACAGTGAGGGCGAGGAGATATTTAAAGAAATAATGACTGAGATTTGCCAGAACTGATGAAAATTATGAATTCACAGATGGAAGAAACACCATGTATACCAAGAATGGTAAACAAAAGAAATCCCCTAAACATGTAGTTATAAAACTGCAGCCATGGAGAAAAAACGTTTTCATCTTCAAAGGGATGAGCCAAATAACGGGGAATATCTTTGAAATGTGGGCAGAAAATAGCCCTCAACCAAGCATTGTATTCTTAGCAAAACTATACTTCAGGAACAAGGGTAAATTATAGGAGTGTCTAAGGGATTTATTTTAGGATGAAGGAAAATAAATTCAGAATAAACATTTGAGGGGCTTCCCTGGTGGCTCAGTGGTTGAGAGTCCGCCTGCCGATGCAGGGGACACGGGTTCGTGCCCCGGTCCGGGAAGATCCCACATGCCGCGGAGCGGCTGGGCCCGTGAGCCATGGCCGCTGAGCCCGCGCGTCCGGAGCCTGTGCTCCGCAACGGGAGAGGCCACAACAGTGAGAGGCCCGCGTACCGCCAAAAAAAAAAAAAAAAAAAGAATAAACATTTGAGATGCAAAACAAATGGTGATCATGTACATTTATAAAAGCATATGGAAATGGAAATGAACGTTATCTTTATAAATAACAGTATGAAAATGTTATCTAAAATTCTTCAGAAAAGTAGTGGGTCAGGTGGGAAGGAATTATTATAGTTAAGTGTTCTAAGGTCTTTCAATTTGTTGGGAAAGAGTTAAAACATGGATCAGTTTTATACTGTGTTAAGTGTAGGTGATAAATTTTCAAGGCTTTAACTTCTAAGCTAGTAGAAGAGAAAAGGAAATTTTAAAAAAATCAAACATATGAGGCTACCCTAACACCAAACCCAGACAGAGACATTAGAAGAAAACTATAGACCAGTACTCTCATGAACATAGATGCAAAAATCCTCAACAAAATATTAGTAAATCTAATTTACAATATATAAATTGAATTATACACCACACAACAACCAAGTGGGATTTACCCCAGGTAAGCAAGGCTGGTTCAACATTTGAAAATCAACTAATGTAATTCATCACATCAACAGGCTAAGGAAGAACAATTACATGATCATATCGATAGATGCTTTGAAAAGTCTTTGACACTCTGAGACATCACCAATTGCCATGTGGTTTCTTCTAATGTGTGTGTGTGTATACATGCACACGTGTATGTATATATGTATGTGTATGCATATGTTTGTGTATATTATATATACATAAACATAAAGGTATATATATTTCATTTATTTATCTGATATTTATCCTCATACGATGGGTGAATTATAGAACTTTTTGTATTGTTTCCCCCAGTTTTTAATCTGATACCATTTGCCCAATTTATCGACGAATCTATCTGTTTTTCATTGACTTGAGATGTCAATTTTAACAGATACTGAAATTCTTGGATGTATTTGGGTCTATTTCTAGGCTTTCTATTCTGACTCAATGATCTTTTTGTATTTCCATGCTAAGCCCTATTTAAGGTGTTATGGTTTTATAATGGGCTTTATTTATTTTTTTTAATTTATGATTTATTTTTGGCTGCATTGGGTCTTTGTTGCTGCGCGGGAGCTTTCTCTAGTTGCGGCGAGCGGGGGCTACTCTTCGTTGTGGTGTGCGGGCTTCTTATTCCGGTGGCTTCTCTGTTGTAGAGCACGGGCTCTAGGCGCGTGGGCTTCAGTAGTTGCAGCACGCAGGCTCAGTAGTTGTGGCACACGGGCTTAGTTGCTCTGCGGCATGTGGGACCTTCCCGGACCAGGGCTCGAACCCGTGTCCCCTGCGTTGGCAGGCAGATTCTCAACCACTGTGCCACCAGGGAAGTCCTTATAATGTGTTTTAATACGTTATAGGGCTCGTCCCCCTTTATTATTCTGTTTAAAATGGAAAAGCTACTTTAAATCCGATTTAGTATTTGTCAGGTACAAACGGTGACCAGGAAAACTATTGGCACTTTATACCAATAACTGTGTGTGAGCAGGAACAAACTATGACGTGTGAGCTGGGGAGGAGTGAGGAGAACGGGAGATGAGTCAGTTCAGCACAAATATGGGTCAGTTGGCCTAGCGACCAATTGGGCTACAGATGCAATTGCTGCAAGGTAATTAATGAAGTATACTTGACTTACAGTGTTGTGTTTATTTCTGCTGTTCAGCAAAGTGAGTCAGTTATACATATATATTCTTTTCCATTATGGTTTATCACAGGATGTTGAGTATAGTTCCCTGTGCTCTGCAGTAGGACCTTGTTGTTTATCCATTCTATACGTACTAGTTTTCATCTGCTAACCCCAAACTCCCAATCCATCCCTCCCTGACCACCCCCTGCCCGAACCTCCCCCCTTGGCAACCACAAGTCTGTTCTCTATATCTGTGAGTCTGTTTCTTGATTAGTTCATTTGTGTCATATTTTACATTCCACATGTAAGTATTACCATATGATACTTGTCTTTCTCTGTCTGACTTACTTCACTGAGTATGATCATCTCTAGGCCCATCCATGTTCCTGCAGATGGCATTATTTCCTTCTTTTTATGGCTGAGTAGTATTCCACCCTGTGTGTGTGTGTGTGTGTGTGTGTGTGTGTGTATACACATACATTATATATCACATCTTTCTTTTTCAAAACATGTTTTTGTATTGAGATAAAATTCATTATTTTAAAGTATACAATTTTAAAGTGTGTCGGGTTTTAAAGTGTATTTGTAGTGTTGGGCAACTATCACCATTACATAATTCCAGAACATTTCTATCATTCCAAAACAAAATCTGTACCTCTTAGCAGTCTCTCCTGGTTCCCTTCTCCCTCGTCCCCTGGGAACCACTAATCTAGTTTCTGTCTCTATGGAGTTGCCTATTCTGCATATTTCATATATACCTAATCATCTGATATCTGGATTTTAGTGTCTGGCTTCTTTCAATTAGTGTAATATCCTCCAGGTTCATCCATGTTGGAGAATATATTAGTACTTCATTCTTTTTTTTTATGGCTGATAATATTCCACTATACAGGTGTACCACATTTCATTAATCCTTTCATCCAGTGATGGACATTTGGGTTTTTTCCTGTTGTTTGGCCATTATGAGTAATGGTGCTATAAACATTTGGTTTTTTAATTTTTATTTTATATCGGAGTATAGCTGATTTACAGTGCTGTGTTAGTTTCAGGTGTACAGCAAAGTGATTTAGTTATACATATATCTCTTCTTTTTCAGATTCTTTTCTCATTTGGTTATTACAAAGTATTGAGTAGAGTTCCTGTGCTATACAGTAGGTCCTTGTTGATTATCTATTTTATATATAGTAGTGTGTACATGTTAATTCCAACCTCCTAAATTATCGCCCCTCCCCACCTTGCCCCTTTGGTAACCATAAGTTTGTTTTCTATGTCTGTGAGTCTGTTTCTGTTTTATAAATAAGTTCATTTGTATCAGTTTTTAGATTCCACATATAAGTGATATCATATGGTATTTGTCTCTCTTACTTCATTTAGTATGTAGTATGATCATCTCTAGGTCCATCCATATTGCGGCAAATGGCATCATTTCATTCTTTTTATGGCCGAGTAATATTCCATGGTATATATGTACCACATCTTCTTTATCCATTCATCTGTCGATGGGCATTTAGGTTGTTTCCATGTCTTGGCTATTGTGAACAGTGCTGCTATGAACATAGGGGTGCATGTATCTTTTTGAATTATAGTTTTGTCCAGATATATGCCCAGGAGTGGGATCGCTGGATCGTGTGAATTGCCACAATTTACATTTTCATCAATGTGTATTGATTATTGTAGGGGATATGCATCATCGTTGTGGCTCCCCATCATCTTTTTCAAAGGCTTTCTATACTTGGGGAAATGCACAGGTTATGGGTTCTCAGTCTAGTAACCAATTGTGCTGGTTTGCCTGAGACTGAGGGGTTTCCTGGGATGCAATTCCTTTCATTGCAAAACCAGAAAATTCCTGCCCAAGTTGGGATTAGTTGGTCACCCTGGGTCTTATCTCCCAGATGTAGAATTAGAGCTCAAATCCCCGGGCTCTGTTGGGGCTATAGGATGTGGCACATAACCAAGGCTCTGCCATTTAGAACGGAAAAACACCGAAGACCTGGATTCAGACCGGAGCTAGGAAGGAAACGAACTTCCAGCGAGCTTCCATGTTGCTGGCAGGAATGATGCTTCCCGCTGGCTGACTTTCAGGGGTGGGGGCAGTGGCTGCAAGACTGAGGTCCTGATGCGCAAGGGCCAGAGGCTTGAAGCTCTATCATTTGCAATCAAACTGAAGTCCTGGCACTAGGGGCTTGGTGGTGGCAACAGTAAAGCGGCAGTGGCGTTTCCCCCCCAAATCAGGCTAATTTGCGGCATGGCTTTGGCATTTTTCCTGGAAGCTACGCCATGGATTTGTTTCTTCAGCCCTCCCAATGACTCCGGAGCTACTGAATGCCTTTCAGTAAGCCCTTTTCCTGCTTAAACTCACCAGAGAATAGATTCCATTGTTTACTAGTCAGAATCCTGACCAGTAAAATAAAATTTGAGTACTTCATATATGTGATGATGGATATAGCGCTTTTTTAAGTATATATTTTTTCACTGCTTTTTTTCCACTAAAAATTGTTTTTGGTAGCTATTTGAAGGGAGAGGTGAAACAAATTGCTTAAGGGAGATTCTGCCATCATTTCATATTCTTAACGTATATGTGTCAGATCTCTGGCACTATAGTTATAATCACTCATTCTCCTTTGTTCCTTTTTCTGGCTTTTTCATACCCTTGTGCCCCATTGGGTTTGCTAAGCAACAGGTATATGCTATTATAACACAGGGTGAAAAAATATGGTGAATATGTAAGAAGGGTGTTTGTTTATCCCCATTGCTCTATTTTTTTCCCACTTCTAATGTATTTAGCTCTTTAAATGTCATTTGAAAAGTTTCTGGGGGGGACTCGTTTTCCTTAATTGCAAGCCAAATTTTATACTTTTAAAAATAAGCTTTTAATTTTGGAATAATTTCCTATTTATAGAAAAGTTGCAAAGATAGTACAGAGAGTTCCCGCATCCCCTTCACCTGGCTGCCCCTAACGTTAATATCTTACATAATCATGGCATTGCTGTTTATTTTCCGTGACACCTAAGTTATGAAGAAATGTTGGACCTTGAAATATCACATATTATCAGTACCCTGAGAGCAGTTTCTCATAAATAAACAGAGGGCATTTGGATTTTTTTATAAATGTTGAGCCTTCTTTTAATTTATTTATTTTTATTTTTGGCTGTGTTGGGTCTTTGTTTCTGTGCAAGGGCTTTCTCTAGTTGTGGCAAGCGGGGGCCACTCTCCATCGCGGTGTGCGGGCCTCTCACTGTTGCGGCCTCTCTTGTTGCGGAGCACGGGCTCCAGACGCGCAGGCTCAGTAGTTGTGGCGCACGGGCTTAGTTGCTCCGCGGCATGTGGGATCTTCCCAGACCAGGGCTCGAACCCGTGTCCCCTGCATTGGCAGGCAGATTCTCAACCACTGCGCCACCAGGGAAGCCCTGGCATTTGGCGTTTTAACAACAGTGGCTTCCTTTATTCTTTGCATCCAATCTTGCTATATATTGTGATGTGGAAGCCTCTACTGCCAGTGGGCTTTACTCTGTGTAGGCCTCATTCCGGCCTTGCTGTTTCTCATTAAACCAGTGTCCTTGGGTGGTGTGTGAAGATCATAGCTACAACCCGAGGAGCCACCCAAGGATACAGTTTGTTGGAGGTAGGCCCATTACCAATGTAAGCTCAGCATTTTAGCATCTAGTTTACAGATACTGGGGAAACGAGGAGAGCTGGCAGTAAAGGCTAGATGTCCAATCCCCCTGGAGTTACAGTCCGCCACGAAATGGAGCTTCTCCAGCGTTCTCACACCCAAGAGGCTCTTGTTCACATGTAGATTCTGACTCAGCAGGTCTTGGGTGGGGACCGAGTAATGTGGATTATTTGTATCTTTCTTGTAATGTGGATTTGTATCTTTCTTGTAATGTGGATTTGTATCACAGGCTTGTATATTTCTCCTCATATATGGACAGTCTCTGAAAACAGTTAAATATTACAAAAAAACACAATAGATTTAGACGACTAATTATGACCATTTAACACATTTTTGACTGGACACGTATTACGGCCACAGGCGTTCGTTTCTGCAAAAACTCCCCCAGTCAGTAATGTGTTAAGTTCAGACTGTAGGGCCCTGGAGAGGAAGAAAACTGGAATTGATGGAGAGTTTACCGTGGGACTTGGGAGGTGCTGGAAACTTTTATGGGTTTGTTGAACGTCAGAGTTGAAAATATCCTCCGTAGTCACACACCACATTAAGGATAAAACGTGGAATAGAACGAATTATTTTGTATTAGGACCCAGCTTGACATTTCTTAGAAGACTTTCTTGCAGTTTGATAATACTCAGCAGCCATTTATTTAAGGAATCCATGACCCTGTGATAGTAGATCAGAGAGGGAGAGCAGGGTATTTGAAGATACTTACAGATCAGATCAGTTCTCAATGTGGTCAGAAGAATTGATCTTACTACCGTTTTAGAATTTCCAGACCAGATTAAAAGTTTCACTAAGATCAGCTCATGAGATTTACGATAGAAGTTGCTACCCTACCCATGATATAAAAATGTGATTTGACTTTAGGAATAAAAGAATCATTTCATATCAGAGCTACTATAAATCTTTTGTGCCTATGTGCAATTTATTCTAAAGGACCAATTTATAAAACCATATGCAACATTTCTATTTTCAGTAAGCTATTAAAAACCAAACCAAGGAAGCTGGAATCTATGTTGAAAAACAAGTCAAATGCCACCAAACATGCTAAGGGCTACGATTCTTTAAAATTCATACCTGTAGAGTCTCTCTCTTACCTGAGAAAAGGAGAGTATTTTCTAAGTATAAACTCCTTGAATGCCATGAGAGTTGAGAGGTGAACGTGTGCTTGAGGGTAACTTTAGTGCAATAATAATTAAACTGCATCATCATAACGGAGTCTGTGTGGGTTTATGTTATCCAGAAAATCAATGGGCTTCTGGGATTTCCCACTCTGCTGAGGTGACCTCTGAGCAATGTACATGTTATTTATAGGAAAAGAGCCGTAGGGTGGAAAAGTCCAGTTTCTCTTTTCCACTCAATGTTAAAAGCCCACAGTGGGCTTCTCTCTCTGAATAGGGCATGCCCCAGATTCTGATCTATTAGAGAAAATTAAACTGATGATTAATTATAGTAATAATAGAATCCAGTGTAATATTTTATGTATGTAGTATTCTATGTATTCGTTTCCTATAGCTGTGTAACAACTTACCACAAATTTAGAGGCTACACAAAGCCACAGTCAGGGTGCCAACCAGGTTGCCTTCTCATCAGAGGCTTGACTGGGGAAGCTTCCGCTTCCATGCTCTCTCAGGTCATTGGTAGACTTTGCTTCCTTGTAGTTGTAGGACTGAGGTGCCTGCATCTTCCTGGCTGTTGGCTGGAGGCTGCTGTAAGGTCCTAGAGGCTGCCAGCAGTGTTCTGCCTCTTTTCACAGGTAGTTCACAACATGAGTGTGTGTTTCCGCAAGGCCAGTGGAAAAGTGACTCTCTCTCCAGTCTGCTAAGATGGAGTCTTCTGTAATGCAACCATGAGAGTGACGTCCTGTCACCTTTGCCGTATGCTATTGGTTAGAAACAAATCACAGCTTCCACTCACATGCAAAAGGAGGGAATAATACAACAGAATGACTCCTTTGGGGTCACCTTAGGGTGTGTCTACCACAAATAGTGAGAAATGGGGCAAAATCTGAATTACTCTTTTTGTTTGAGTACTTTTGCTTCATTCCACGTGGCACCTCATTTACCATTGAGTGCCTGTCTCATAGCAGGTGTGGAATGAACTGAGGGACAGTGATCCTTCTGGAATGGGCCCCCTTTTGCTCCCCTCTCTGAGAAGTATGCTGGAGGCAAACACCAAGGGAGTTAAAGGGAAGATATTTTCCGTGCTGCCCCCCAAATAAAACCCTGGAAAATGACAATATCTATAAAATTATAAGAAAACTTCAAAGTCACAGAAAAGATGCCAACTCCATAGCTTTGATCACCTCAGTGATTAGGGGACTCATTCTGTTGGTGTCGGAAGAATTTTTAAAAATTATTATTATTAAAGGTGACACATGACACCTTTTCTACTGACCTCAATCAAGAACTCAGTCAGAGAATATGGGGGTGACTTGGTATATTTGTACCATCTTTGAAAATCTCATCGCTGTGGCCTTTGGATGCCACCACGGCCAAGGTCTGGGAAGAGAGGCAGCTCAGCATACAGTTGTAGAGGTTGTGCACTGTACAACCGTAGGGGTGCCATTTACATAGACCACAGTGTCTATTCCAGCCAGTCCCTCTGAGGGAAAAGGGTCCATCACCCAATTCTCCCCAGCGTCAGTATTATTCCTGGTAAGAATGATCTGCGTTATCAGTGGACCATTTCACGTTCAAGTGCAACTGAGCTGCAGAGCCACCCAGGCATATTATCCTGATTCTACAGATGAGGAAACCAAGGCTGAAAAGGTTTACATAACTTGCCTAGCGTCTGACAGTGTAAGAAACAGGGCCAGGGCTGCAACCGAAGACCAGGAATTTGAACACGATGTCCCACTTTTCCCCAAAAGTCTTATTTTATTTTTTTTTAGAGCTGTTTATTTTTTCTTGTTTTTTTTTTTTTTTGTTTTTTTTTTTTTTTTATATCTGCCCTTCCCAGAGCTCTTCTCCAGATAAATCAGGATCACACATGCAGCCTGCCCTGGGAGTTCCCTCTATAGGTGTTAAAATCTCTCACCCTGTTAGAAATTCTTCAACTAACCCTAATCCACACACACAAACAAATGTTTGGGAACCTGCGCTGTCCCCTTGGATGGAGTTCCCCTGCTCCCTTCTACATGCCCATTACATGGTGACGCATTCACCTTTGAGTGAGTGTCTGGCTCATGGCAGCTGGGTGGACGGTGACCTTTCTGGAACTGGCTTCTTTTTGCTCCCCTTTGTTTTATTTATTTATTTATTTTACTTTGTTATTTTTTTTTTTTTTTTTTTTTTTTTTTTTGCGGTATGCGGGCCTCTCACTGTTGTGGCCTCTCCCGTTGCGGAGCACAGGCTCCGGACGTGCAGGCTCAGCGGCCATGGCTCACGGGCCCAGCTGCTCCGCGGCATGTGGGATCTTCCCAGACCGGGGCACGAACCCGTATCCCCTGCATCGGCAGGCGGACTCTCAACCACTGCGCCACCAGGGAAGCCCTACTTTGTTATTTTTAATATTTATTTATTTATTTGGCTGCGCTGGGTCTTAGTCACGGCATTCAGGATCTTAGTTGTGGCATGCATGTGAGGTCTAGTTGCCCGACCAGGAATGGAACCCGGGCCCCCTGCATTGGGAGCACGGAGTCTTACCACTGGACCACCAGGGAAGTCCCTTGCTCCCCTTTCAGCAGGACGTCGCCAGTTACTTGGCATCTTGAGCAGAATCCATGCATTTTTCACTTCAACAAATATTTATTGAGCCCAGTGTCCCAGTGACTGAACTCAGGAAATGAGGCTGTCTCAGTCTGGTCATCGAGGGGTTTTTAAGTTGCCTTCTCATCTTCCCCAGGGTACAATGGTGTTGCCCCCAGTGCTGTAATGATTGCACGTCTGGCACATGAGTAATTCTGTTCGTGGGGGCAGACTTCACTGTATCTTCAGGGAAGATATTTTTCTGTTTGGCTCCTGCCAGCTAAATGTGGTAGAGTCAATGATGGGAATTTAAGAGAGTTTTCTTTTAAAAAACACAGTAGAAATATTCCGTCAGCTTTTCAAAGTGGAAATAACCACGGGGGGGAAATGCTGCAGCAGGTATTTCCCTTGATTTTTTTTTTTTTTTTTTTTGTAAGTTCATCCTGCAGTGGTTCTTTAGAAGTAGAACCAGAAAGGAAATCTGGATGTGGACATTCTTTGTCCAGGGTTTATCTCATGAACATGAAAGAATGACAAAAAACTGTCTACAGGCTGACTGCCACTCTCCTGCAATATCCGTTGTTCTCATTGGATTACCATTGTTAACCTCATAAAATTTCGTGGCATTTGATAGCTGGCAAGGTCTACCAGTGGGTTTATTTACCCCTTGTCCCCGTGTGGTCTGTTAGATTTTGGTTCAGCGAATATTCACTTGGCTCACCTAGCCACGCGGTCACCTGCATGGGTGTATATTTTCTCTCCCCCACTGAGCTGTGCTCTGTGACCAGTCTGGGTCAGTGCAACGAGGGCGGGAGAGGTGATGTCTCAGCTCTGAGACGAGGACTTAAGAAGATCGACTCTCTGGGAGTTTCTGACTTCTGCCAGGAGAACTAGATGCCCAAGCAGGGGCCACCCCTCCACCAGAGCCCCAGAACAAGACGCATGGAGCGCATCTGGGCCCAACCTGCCATCTGAAGCACAGCTCCACGGCCAGCCTGCAGGAGCAGGGAGCAAGCCACGAGGGAGGAAGAACTGATTGGAGCCGGGTGCCCTGGAGTTTTGGTGGGGTTGTATTTCATAGCTAATCTAACACACCTGGTGATAGCAGAGCACAAAAGCTACAGCATAACTGCCGTTCCTCTACTCCGGCACATCTCAGGCTCGAGCTCACACCAGAGTCACCTGGAGGGCTTGAGAAACACAGATGACTAGGGCCACCCCCAGAGAGCCTGAGGCGCTTGGTCTGGGTTGGGGCCCAAGGATTTGCATTCGCATCAAGCTTCTTTGTGCTGCTGCTGCTGGACCAGGACCCGCTTTGAGAAGCACTGATGTAAAGCCGTGAATGTGAACTGGGTTAACTGTATTTGGCAGATTGTGCTGCACAGGTAGCAATGGTTCAGTTCTTCAGATGTAGCCGTTTTGGGGGGATGTGGTAGAAGCTAGGAACAGGATTATGACCCAGAGAAAATAGGCTGCAAGGAAGAGGATACCAGTAGTATTGGCGTTGCCAGGGGGACCCATCTTAAAAATGGATTTTGATCCCCGAAGGACTGGCATACAAGGCGCTAGAGGCAGTAGTCTCTGGGGAGTAGCCCAGATAGACCTGGGCATGAAGAGGCCAGATTGGGGGTGCTGATACAGTAACTCGCATTTTCATCTTGTTAATAAACATTTATGTGTTTTCGCTCCCAGTCTGGAGACCTGGAAGATAAGACTAGAACACTTGGGTTTCTTGAAACACTTTAAAAAATATCCAGTAAAGACCATGAATGTAGGCATCTTTACATCAGGATGAAAAACGAACAAGTTGAGGAATCATCTGGAAGTTTTCAAACATCTGCAGGCCCCGTGTAGATTTTGCCTGAATACAATAAGTGTGTAATTTGGAAATGGGAAGAGACAAGTCTAAAACATTAACTGTTGGATCGTCTTGCACGTTCTGCTCTCGGTGTAGATGAGGTCCCAGTGGCCTGATGCTGACGTATTTATTGATACAGTGAGAGGCAGGAAGCTGATCCCAGCTTGGCCAGGCACAATTCCCAGGAAAAAGAGTAATGAAATCAGATCGCTTATTTGTAAAACGTATCCAGCTTTGAATTACGTGGATTCCCCTGATAGCCCAAATTAGTTATATAATGGAAGAGAGTTTATAGGAATCACTTGATAAGTGACGGGTAGATGGTCAATTTGAGTTTTGAATTAGTTTATCCTTATTCATATTTACTCATAATCTCTTTTGAAAACAGTTCTTGCTGATCCAACCCCAATCCTCACCTACTGAACTCAAGAACACTGTCTCTGACACTTCACCACGTAGCAGAAGCTACTGGGGAACTTGGTATATCCAGATGCCCAGGCCACACACCAGAGCAAGTTCATCAGAGTGTCTGGTAGCAAGACTCAGTCAGGCATTAGGATTTTTTCTGGACAGTTCCCCAGGGGATTGCAAAGAGCAGCTTTGTGTGGGAAGCCCTGCTCACCTCGCTATTCAGTATTG